>OX374641.1:10000000-12400000 GCA_947347705.1 Nymphula nitidulata | reverse complement strand
CTATAACTATTTTTCGGTAATCATTTTCTTTCTAAAATTATGCACTATCTCCGAAGGTGTTTTTGTAAACATGATATTATTCCTTATCAAGATAAATTCATTATTCCCACAAGTATTTAATTGTGAACAAAATTGTTCTTGACATTATTTGATTTCAATGAATATCTTAAAAAATATCGTAGTTTTAAAATAGCTCCGCAACAAAATAATGACCAAGTAGCATGCGCGCATTTATGATTTCCAAGACGGGCGGGCGCGGGCGGGGCGATTAATGCGTTAATTGCGAAGGAGTTTTATAAACATACCCTACCCCTACCCTATAAACTACCCTACTTAACTGTTATTATTTCCCGACATCCACGCGTACGAAGTCGCGGGCACAGCTAGTGAAATAAATAACATTGGCTGCATTATTTGTTAGAAATGTCATAAATTTATCAAACGAATAAGATGTTTTTCCAAGTGGCAAACCATTTCTATGAACTAATATAGCCCTTGTTTCAATTTATTTTCGTATTGACGTCACCTGTATAGATACAATACAGACTTATTTGATTATAAAATACAAATATCGCATGGCGTATGCATCCCGTTTTATAAAAGTCAAAACTCAGCTTGAAATTAAAAAAGTGTTTATTTCGAACAACAAAGTTTTGGTTCAAGTCTTAGTAAAATAAACAAAAAAATCGTTTTTAAACACAGTAGGTAAGTGTTAGAAGTTAGATAAGTAATAAAAAATCCTATTAACGCTGCTACTGTTTCTTTGTGGTATTCAAATATAGTGTCAGTTCTCAATTTCCGCAAGCTCTGGCTATATTACATGGGCGTTAAGATTTTAATACTGTTTACCGTTTGGGTTTTTTTTGGCGATGTCTTTAATTTATATGCGCTTTTATTATCATAATATAAATACGTTTATAGAAAGAAAATACGTTTATTTGGCTCATATCACAAGTATATAGAGAATGTTATATACAGAATGTTGACAAATATTAGCTTCTTACATATTGTAACACATTAACATATTATGACTTAATGATATGTAACCGAATTGGTTACCACTCAACTATAAGTCAAAAGATGTTAGATCCTTTAAGCCTTTGATAATTATAAATATAAATTAAATTATTATTATAAGAGGTAATTATTTAATAATTCGTGAAGCAAAACTATGTAACCTTTTTACGAAAATTGCGCGGAGGGAGGTGTATGAAATATACTTACCTACATTAAATCAATAATCAAAAAATTACCTACAAACACTTCCATGTATTTGACATACACACATTTATGTATTATTTTAATTATTCATTTTTTTTTATTTATGTCAAATTGAGAATAGATTAATATTGTTTGTTATTTCTCTATTGTATTTTTATAAACATAACCATAATAATAAAAAAAAGAAATCTGTGATTATAGAAGTAGTCCTTGACAATAGAACCTTAATATTCAAACTTATAATTAAAAATAATTATGGTCGGATTTCGAGCACAGGGCGACCACCAGTTACTATAGTTTGAGAAAAATACAAAAATGCAAAATAGATCTCCTAACAAAATAACGATAAAAATTATTTATACATAGACTTACTCATAAAATGTAGGCTTTGCAATACTCAAACTGTTTTTTTTATATCTTCTATTTATAAATTATTGCGTCGTTAAATTTTTATATCGCTTGCATACAGCTACAAATACATTAGCACACTATTGAATTACTGAAATTTAATTCTATCCGGTCGTAAATATCTAGTTCAATGTCATTAGGGCATTCTATATTTATTCAACTTAATGTTTCTATACTACCACATTATTAAAATATAAGGCTAATGTTCAAGCGACACATTTATGTCATTTGAACATTAGCGCTAAACGCTCATTTCGTTGTCAATCCTCTCAGTAATAAATAGTTGATATCAATTAGTCCAATTTCGTCTCTGGCGAGGAAATCTTCACAAATTCAGTCATCTTTGTAGATCGCTGTCTGTAGGTTTTTGGTGATCATTTATTTAAAATAAACTATTTAATTTCCAAACATCTTAGAAAAGAAAAATAAAACAAAAACAAAAAATTACAAAAAGGGCGTGCGTTGGCCGGGAATCGAACCCGGATCAACTGCTTGGAAGGCAACTATGCTGACCATTACACCACCAACGCCGCTGACAATGTTGGCTAAATACATTACTATACGATGAATGATTCACTCATCGCTCGAGACATGACGTCACGTTCCACTTTCAAGATTCAACGCGGCACGAATCGGGTGTTTTCTTTTTCTATATTTAGGAACTGTATCCATAGAGTACATTTTACCATGGATGATTTTATTGTAAACTCATTTTACATAAAATATTTGTATTGCCATTGTAATTTGACCTTTAATTTAGCATTTGTTCAAGTTCACCAGTTTTTTTGTTGTTTTCGTAAGTAGGTAATAAGTTTCTGTAGAGTTTGATTTGTTTTGAATTGAGGTAAATTTTTTTATACAACTAGATGACAGGTAAGCTGATGGCCTACTTGGTGGTAAGTGGCTGTGTCATCTCGAGGCCTAAGATGAAATTACACTTGTCGGGAACAGCAAGGGAAAAGGTGGATTTGAGGAGAAAAAGGTATATTAATAAACTTATAAAAACAGAGCAATCTTGTAAGACAGAAGACGTAAGGCAGAAGTGACAAGAATAGAGTTAAGAGTCAAGACAAAGACATTATGTAAAACTATTCTACAATACGGCGGAGGTCTGTCCTTGACAACATTGCTGTACAGTTTAATTTGATCTAAATTAAGGTAAGTTTTTTTATACAACTTCATGACAAGCAAGATGATGGGCTACCTGGTGGTAAGTGGCTGTGCTAGGCCTAATATGAAATGCCTTCTTTGCTCAGTAATTACACTGCTAATGCTAAACACAGCGAACTGTTTTACGCCCGAAATAAGAAAGGCGGTGGTATCTACCAGGGATGTTACGGAGCTTCGACTCCGGTTCCGTTAAGTCGGAACTTCCGATTATTATTACACCTTCGGTTCCGACTTCGGCTCCGACACTTTTAAATCGGAGGTTTTAATCGGAGGTCGAAGCATAACATAGCGGCGACGACGGCCTGTGTCGAGCTTTTGTTCATTTAATATAATGTGTGTTCTTGTTTATTTGGAAATAATATGCTAATTTTTTTTCATTGTTTGTGTTTTATTTTATAATTTAAAAAAAAATGATTAAAGAATGTTTTATTTGTCTGTAAATAAAAAATCTTTCTCATGCCACCACTTCTGACCCTGCCTCCGACTCCGATTCCGACTCCGATTCCGATTCCGATAAATCAAATTTAAAAACTCCGACTCCGACTTCGGTTCCGATAAAACTACCTCCGTTACATCCCTAGTATCTACCCAGACGACCTTAAAAATGGGCTTACCACCTAGATAAATATGTACTCTCAATTGTTTACCAGCCGTTGCCTAGCGTGACTCATCGAATGCTCCACTTATTTACATTAAATTACTTGCAGTTAATTTAACTGAAATGATTTTTATATCCTCCCTATCTATATGAGTCATATTTATAATGAAAACAAATTTTCTATAGCTAATAACAAAATTTCCACAGTTGAATCTCAAAAACAGCGCCTTAGTTTGGATTTCATCCGTTCGGATTGCATCCATTTGGGACTCTACTATCTAAATTGGACATCTCGTCAATTGACTTGGGGTTTTAACCCCCCACGTAAAAAGAGGGGTGTTAATTTATGAAGATGAGTTCAGATGTTGGATAACTATGAGTTCATTTTCTACATGATAAAAGAGTTTAACTATTTTTCACAGATCCGATTGATTCGAAATTTGGTGTACTGTCACTTCGGTGACATTCCCATGACATACTAACCTTGAGCTGATCCTATACCGTCAAAGAGTCTGCGGAATGCTTAATTCTTCAGAAACTTGCAGCATATAATATGGTGTTTGGGCTTATAAGAATAATCTTAATGAGATGGTGTTAGAAAGATCATTAATGAGGCTGGGGGTTACTTAATTTTTTTAATTTTATATTTTTAAGCACTTTTCGACGCGGAATCTACTCACTACAAAAAATTATGCTTTTGACCAAAACTAATTTCGCCCTAAAACAATTCAACCCCTTCTTCACGGTAGTTACGATCTTAAGGAGCTACGGTTCCGTATGAGTTAACTCCGTGGGAATATAAGGGGTGTTGGGCAGATGTGCGGAAATGAGGAATTAGGGGACGTGTTTAATGATGTTCAGACAGACAGGTGAACTGGGCCTGTGAAATGTTGGTTAATTACATAGATTTTAGAAAAGTAGTCCTTCTTGACCTTCATCTCACCTGATGGTTGATGATAAGACTGAAGATGGAAGCGGATTCCTCGACCACAGAGGCTATCTTACCTCTGGCTACCGAAACGCAATGCTGTTAATATTATGACCATCAACAGCACATGACTTTGTCTCTCCTTTCTATGACACGTGTGCAGTCGACTACAGAAGTAGCTTAACACTTTAGTACCATGTCGCACCGACTATTGCCCTCGTACTTAATAGTGCTACCGTACTAATATTGATGGCATAGTTATTGTGACATGGTACTAAAGTGTCCAGCTACTTCTGTGGTCAACCGTACCTACAAAAAAGGCCTGTCTTTGCGTGCGTATAGACTCTTTACACCACTTCACATCAGGTGATGCTGAGGCATTTGACGTGCATTGTATGAATAATGAAAAACTATCTTTCCTAGGGGTTTTTTTTATTCGACAAGGGTGGCAAACTAGCGTCAGGTCTACCTGATGGTGAGTGGTTACCGTAGCCTATAGCTTAACAATCTTAAACACTACATACGTATTGCCCATACCTTTTAAAATCAAAGGAAGCGTTATGTAGATAGCGTAGGAGACGAGAACTGCTCCCAAAATAACGCTTCTTCAAAGAGGTCTGGTGACCTTAGTCACTGCAGGAACACAACACTATCATTATCATCATCATCACCAGCCTTTATACATCCCACTGCTGGGCACAGGCCTTCCTACGTGGGAGAAACACACGATGAGTGGGACAACATTATAAAGTCGTGTAATTACTGCTCACCGAAGTCATATTATCTTAAGCCTCAGGACGACAACGCACCTGCAACATCAACTGTTCTTTTTCTTGCTATCGCAGGTGGCTAAAGGCGATGGTAGCCACTTAATACTATGTCTACTGTCAATTTGCTGGTCTTCTAGAATGTGGAGCATCTAGCATCATTACTGAAAAGGTTTTTGGTTAAGGATGCGTGACTTGTTACTTCTTCTTCTTCTTGTTTACAAGCGGTTTCCGCAAATCGACGACTGTTGTGCATGTTTTGCATCGGAAGGTGTAGGCTGGTTCACTCCAGCCATCCCAGCTCCCCCAGCAAGGCACCAAGCGCCTTAATGTCGCCAAACACCTCCTGGAGGCTACCCGGAGATCCCAGGTAGGTAGCCCGGTAGCTTGCCACCCTCCTGTATTCCACCAGGACTTCTATCGCGCCTTTATCCAGATTTTTTCCTACTGTTCTTTTTATTCTAAAAAGGACTTCACCGACAGTATGAGGAGAACGTCTGTCAACTACTTGTTGCAACTCTGCTGCGAACGCCAACGGGTGACTCTCCCAAATCTCCCGCTCAGTGCTCGTGATGGTGGCAGTTGGCTTGGCAGCAGTTGCAATTATCCGAAAATTCATCTGATGGTGTAATAGACCAAAGGAAGAAATACATTGATTCAACGCCACAGAAGAATTAATCCTTAACTAAATTACATTAGGGTGACATTGAAGGGACCCCATTTAGTAAACATAATGTTGAGGCACTTTTCGGCACGTCGGCTCTGGTATTCTGTGGGTACCAGGATAGGTGGTCAGAAAAACCAACACACTCTAAGACCTGGTTAATAGCATTGGACATCAAGCCGTAAGTTGTTTCCATCACCTGTTTGTCCCGCGGTAAACGAGGGCAAGGCTATTCTAATCATATTATAATTTTGCCTCCCTACATTCACTATGACACCGTCGATCAGCGACGTGCCAGTGCGCACTTCGGTTCCACCGCTTGTCTTTACACCGCTATTATAGTGTTGTCTTTCTGTGAATGATGATTCCAGAGTATTTCGTGTGAAGGGAATTGCCATATGCGCAGCTAGCATAAAATTTCTTTATTTTCTCTAGGTTATAAAGGTTCAAACGGTCCTCTGATAACTATTTAGATTAGCCTTACTGGCTTATGTATGTAAATTTTTAGCGTAAAACTGATAGTAGATAAATATAATTGTATTTAAAGGTGGGCCCATCCCAAAGAACTCATACCCTGAAGTCAAGTTTTATGTTCAAAAGAACAGTTTCAAAAACTCTTGTTTTAATTTTAGTTTAAAGCTAAATTACACTACTCCGAGATTACAGACACACACGTACATTATTTTAAACTAGATTCGGCCCGTGACTTTGTCTGCGTTATCCTATGGTATCACATTCCAAAAGAGGCGTAAAAGATCACCTTTTGGGCCGGCAAGGTGAAGCCTGAAGCCGTCTAGAATAGTGAGCTTCACATCAGGTGAAACAGCACTAGTTGTCTTCGCATATGGACTCTTCTTACCGCTTCACATTAGGTAGTGTAGAGTCATTTGTCGTGCTTTATATAGAAAACAAATAATCCCGGGAAAAAGAACCCTATATGCTATTCCAGATGGTAATCTATCATAAAACACACAAAAAAAACTTTTTTATATACCTACAACAAGCTGACATATGACACCTGGTATTAAGTGGCTACCGTCGCCAATACACACCTGAAATAGTAAGAATAATTAGCCAAATCATTAAATATTGCAGATGCCTTGTCATCCTGAGGCCTAAGATAAAATGTCTTCCATGCCTAGTAATTACACTGGCTACCTTTCAATTCAGTCTCAAACATTAGCGAACTGTTTTACGGCCGAAATAGGAAAGGATGATAAATACCTACCCTGACGCCCTACATACTGGCCCACCACTTGGTAAACACAAATATTTGAAAAATAAAAAACTACATAAAATATCCACTTATCTCGTCCTTCCCGAATATTCTATTTCATCGTCTATTTATCAAAATCCTTATCATACACAGCACAGCCCTTCAAAGAAAGTATCCGATGTCAGACGTTGATCCTTCCAACAGAGATAAAACAGGAATTTTAAAAGGCGCTGGGTTTAAAATAAAGGATAACATGGCATAGAGCCTGTGGGATGATAACTGTATAGACTAAGGGATAGGAGGCAACAGATCAGCCTAATCTTAATCTAGTATACTAAAAATTGTAAATGCGAAAGTAACTCTGTCAGTCTGTCTGTTGCCTTTCCATGCTAACACTGTTAAACCGATTTAGATGATTTCTGTTAAAGAGATAGTTTGACACATTTGGAAAGCTATAAAATTCTTTTTGGACCAATAATCGACATCTAGACGCACTAGTAAAGTTTGGGTGGGTATTTGTTACAATCACGCAAGAACGGCGAAAACAGATCTGGATGAAGTTTGGCACAGAAATAGATTATAGTCTGGAATAGCTCATATGCTACTTTTCATCCCTTGTATGGTCCTAGTAGAATAGAATTGACATTGAAGCGGACAAAGTCGCGAACGGAGACTGGTATTTTAATGAAGTTAGTAAAATATGCAATTCAATCAGGGACCTGTTAAAAACTACCGATAAATAAACCGTTTTGTTGGGTTCCATTGTTAAAAAATTTGTATGTCGGTATCAAATTATGATCCATGCTTGCAGGGGTGATTCGGTCGTCTCTTTTTGTCTTTAGTAACAATTTAGGAAACTAATGTAGCAACTAAAAATATGGAAAAGCACATTTATTTAACGATGAACATAATTTCTGTTATATCTAAAACTATGACTTATTTGAGCATAATTGGATTTTGGGAAATTTTGTGATCATATCTATTGAGAGTAATATTGAATTAACTGTTTATTGTAAAAAAAAAATTAATAAATATATTTATGTATACATGTTTTTATCTGCACTGAGCCTTCTTTCAAAATTCTACTTTCGTAGGTTTTCTCTAGAAATAAAGATTTAAACATTCATGACTTGTAAACAAAATTAAATGTTCGTAAGTCATCATGCAAACATTATGTGTCTAGGGGCCCACCTGGTGGTAATTGGCTACAGTCGCATTGGCTACCATTGCAGGTGTGTTGTCATTTGTCATCCTGATGCCTACAGTAAAATGCTTCCATGCTTTTTCCTTCAACCCGAAACAGCGAAGTGTTTGACCTCTCTCATTAGGCCATAATCTGTCCACCTTGGTTACCTTCCCACATCTTTCTATACTGCAGTAACCTTATACTCTATTTTTGAACCTGATTTTTTTTTCAGTGTGGGTGATTATGATTTCATTGCCAAACATGCGCAATGAGTTGACCTTTCCTTGTGTAGTAAAAAACATTAGTACAACATTCTACATAATTTACAAGAGATTAAAATCTACTAAGTACATACATTTGATAAAAGACTCTACATATATAACAACCACTGTTTTTTTGCATACATATCCAACACAATCTTATTCCAACACAAGACGTATCATATAAAACATCACTGAAAAGTCACAAGGAAGCAAAATACGCTATTCTCATTATGATTTGGCGGTTTTTCAAAACCAAACTAATGCACCAATTTTGATTAAATTTCTATAGAACCAATCTGAAAGTAAATGCTTTTCAATTAAAAAATATATTATTAAATCGGCACAAAAATGACGGAGTTCTGAGGTGACAGACATAAAAAAACAAACAATTAAATTGATTAAAGCTACTCGGTCTTGAGGTCCCGGGTTCTGATTCCGGTAGGAGCAAATGTTTGTATGACGAGCACGAGCATTTGTTTATGAGTCATGGATGTTTATATGTTTATTTAGTGTATTTATATACATACTAGCTGACCCCGCAAATGTTGTTTTGCCATAAAAAAAAAAGTCCAAAAAAAAATAGATTGTAGCCGGTTCTCAGATCTACTGAATATACATATAAAATTCCTAGCTGTCCCGGCAAACGTTGTTTTGCAATAAAAAAAATGTCCAAAAAATAAAAAATAAAATAAAAAAGATAGTAGCCGATTCTCCGACCTACTGAATACTTACACATAAAATTTCATGAAAATCGGTCAAGCCGTTTCGGAGGAGTATGGTAACTGAATTTGTGACACGAGAATTTTATATATAAGATAATTATCATTATTTCTCCGTTATCTAGTATCCATAACACAAGCTCTTAATGATGCTTACTTGTGAGTTTATGAATATTATTATCATTATTATTTTTAAGTCGGTTAAAAACTACCAACACTCAGCCGCCTCTAAGATTAAAATCCTATTCTAGAAGGTAACGAATTGTAAACAAGTTACACCCAGGCTCCCTGACTACAAAGTATGGGCCACAAGTACTAATACGACTAATTGTTGTAATTAACTTAGTCTACTTAGTATGAGAGAGACGTGACAGTTTTGTTTCGAAGATAAAAGTTAAGTAAACTTATTAAAATAAGTCAATTTTTGTGGATTTCTACGCCGAAGAGATTTTCGTTCCTTTGGTAGAACACAAAAATTTTAACTGATTCAGATATCTAATGATATTTCCGTTATATCCCGGGATGGGTCAATCATTTGTTATCTATAGACCCTTTGTGCTGCTTCATCGTGCACGTTAAGCCGTTGGTCCCGGTTGTTACTACAACCGCTTTAACCCACCAACCCGCATTGGCCTGCACTCAGTGGGACGTATACAGGGTCGTGCCATCAATGCAACAATAAATTTAAACATGGGCTATATTAGTTCATAGAAATGGTTTGCATGACATTTGTATGAAATTATGCTGCCAACGTTACACTATTCCATACAAATGTCATGAAATTATCAAATGAATACGATATTTTTGAAAGTGGCAAACCATTTTTAAGGACTAATATAGCCCATGTTTGAATTTATAGACGCATTGACGGCACCACCCTGTATAGGATGATGAAACTTATTAAAATACGTTAAGTTTGTGGATTTCTACACCTCTTTTCTTGCTTTTTGGTCCTGACAGTAGACTTACTGGAAATTTTATTCATGACAACATAGTTATTATTTTTATCCAAAGTGAAAACCTTAACATTTTTTATTCTTATTTCTCTTTACATCAACAAAAAGTCGACAGTTTTTTTTATTTTGTACGTAGGTCTCATTTATTTAAATTAGGTACATTGTGAAATTAGCACTGGCTGTGCAAATATAGAAATACTTTATTAAAAAAAAGAAGAAAGCGGAGACAATGATGATAAAATACTTTTTATTATAATTACTATTCTAAACACTGTACAAGTTTGAAAAAAATCTTCCCTCACATTATGCCTCGGCAAGATGATTAATTACATTTATATATGCATAAAATTATAAAATTATACTAACATAGTCTATAAGTATTAATTGTTACTAACAGAGTATGGACTTGGTCTGAAATAAATAAATTATTCTATATTCTATTATTAAAAATAATATATCTCATTACCAACATCTGGGATTCTGCGCGAGAAAAAAACAGCTTTGAAGATTTGCGAAGTTTACCTGACGACGACGGCGACGCAAGCGCAATCCATCGATTGATGTTGCCGCTTTATTCATCGAAACAATGCATTTACCTATTGGCCTTTAAGTTACCTATTTGAGGGTTTTGTGTTTTTTTTTAATTTCATTCTTAGCATTTGTTTCAAACTTAACAGGTTACTGTGTTGGTTGACTTAATAGCTTTTTTAGCACCAGGTGTGTTTATGACCCATTGCTCGTCTTGTGAGATTTGCACTTTATACTTTTATGGTTATTACCTAATATTCGAACTAGAATTATATTCGGGATATTCACCATGTAATTTGTTAGGAGTGAGTTCCCGATATTCGGCGTAGTTGCATGTGCCATGATCACGGGTAGACTGCTGAAGCTGCGAGAAGTCAACTTCATTGCAGGCTATTTCAACTGTTATAAGTATCTTGAGGAGCTCGGTGGCGTATTGGTTTAAACCCGTTTACACGCTTGTGTTTGTGAAGGGTTGTCGAGGCGAGCCACGCGTCTAAACGCGGCATGAAAGATCCAAGTCTTAATTAAAAAGACACTGTAGTCTTTTTATGTGACTCTCCCTTTCAAAGATGGTATATCTTAGTGACGAGTATAAATGACGCGCGTTTTTCTTTTGATAAAGCCTGCCAGGTGCTCAGTGTCTGCGACATTATGCACTAAACATGGGCTCTTCATCCTTTTTCGACCATTTTAAAAACAACCTCGTACGCAGTGTCTACCCCGCTTTCCCCTACAGTTTAATGCATGTGGCATATACAACCCAATTTTGACGTTTAACCACCTTAGGTGGTAGGGTCGTCTGCTTCTCTTATTTCAGCAGTGAAACAGTTCGCTGTGTTTCAGATTGAAGGGAAAGGTAGCCAGTAAAATTACTGGGCATGGAAGGCATTTCATTTTAGGCATCAGGATGACAACGCAACCGCGCTACCAAGTGATCTTTTACTTCTTATTGCAGCTATAGGCGACGGTAACCACTTACCATCAGGTGCGTCATCAGCTTGTTTGTCATTTAGTTGTTTATATAAACTTTTTAACACCTGTATGACATTGTGGAATGCAAATAAATAAATAAATATATAAAAAGGTATGCACTGTTGGGCACAGACCTTCCTACATGGGAGAAACATTGAGGAGTTTTGGTGAGAGATTTGAAATTTTTATTGACCCATCCGGAATTAACCCTGGGGAAAGCTGCTTTGTTTTTGTAATCGAAAACTAAGCGTTCAAGGCACTGCGGCACCGAGCTCCTCAAGGCTTTGATATATATGCTTATTATATATATTTAAAAGTAAATGGTGCTATCCACGGGTAGAGTACACGGCATAGTAGCACGGTAGAGTACTAACTATACTACTCTACTCACTCTACCAATGTAGACAACTTTGGTAGAGTAGAGTACCTACCTACTAAGACTGGCAGAGTACTCGGAACTTGTAGAGTAGTAGCCAGTTCACTCTACCGTATACTCTACCCGTGGACAGAAATCTAAAGAGTTAAAAGTTGTCAAAGGGATTTGGACGCTTGTCGCATTCATATAAATGACGAAAGGTATAAATAATTTTCATGCGGACTGTACGTATTTTTTTTAATTGAAAACACGACAAACGACTTAACATCACCGGGTATAGACTGTTAAAAGAGACCATACGTAAAGATAGCCAATGCAGCTTAGACACTGCTCTTACCACCTCCACCTTGCCGGCCCATAAGAAAGAACCCATGTTATAGGAAGGAGGGAACACATGTGCTGGCAAAGAATTCCAAGTTCTGGAAGTACGACAAAGTAACTCTTTATATTGCTATTGACTGTACGTTACGTACACACACACAAACACACACACACACACACACACACACACAGTGTATACAGTTTTGATCTCTAGTCTAAGCAAGATCTGAGTGGCGAGCAGGACGGGTTTCCGACTAGGGCCAGTTTTATAGCTTTAAGGCTAGCTCGAAGGCTTTATGCTTGAACCGTTCGATAAATTTACGAAGGATCGAAAAAGGAAACGTTTTTTATTCTTAACGGGGTACATCTTGGCCATCATCTCATCTGATGTTAAATGATGATGAGGCCGAAGATCTAAGCAAGCTACACCCTGATTCCTCAATCACAGAGAAACTGCTTGTGTTACTTCCAACTGCCGGAATACAACAATGCTGTTAACACTATTGTTATGGCGGCAGACTTAGTCTTGAAAAGTGTCAGGTGTATAAATAACTAGGTAACACCTAATTAAATGCGAATTATATCCGTTAAAAGGGTTTTATTTTAAATCAGTAATATAAGCCTTTTGGCGTTTAGCTACATATTTAAGCTATGCTATATGAAGTGTCGAAACTCGTACCATTATAAAAGATTCGTGCGTTTCAAACATTGGACATCGCTTAAGCCCGTATTAACGATAATAAGCTTTTTATTGTGAAATTAAACGTGAACTTTATTGTTCAATCAAATAGGTCTAAAAATAAATACTTTGTTGTGCCGGCAGTAGATTTAGCTTATTGACGGCCTTTTATTTTTTTATAAAAAAATATTTAGAAAAACATTTGAGTTAGAAAAAATCATGTCGTCAGATGGGAACTGAGTGCGCAACCTTTCACAACCTGGTTGACTGCTCTAACCACAAAGTTACCAAGGCTTTGGGTATAACCATATGGATTTCTTCTAGTCTATCTCTATTTGAGTTAGTTTATCGCAATGTTCGAGTTACCACGGAATTACTTAGGAAACAACAAAACAAAGAAGCTCCGAATAAATTATGATTGAAAGTAATCGGCTGCAAGTAAGTTTGCAGGTCAAAAGAAATGATTCGTTTAAAACAAGATGTTAATACTGCTCGAACAGTGTCAACAGTCAATCGGGCACAGGAACTCTTGATAATATTGATGGGATCAAGGAGCGACTTTCTCGAATGTAAGTGATGGGTTAGGGACCGGTATTATGTACACATAGATAGATAGCTTTATGTTAAAAAGACATATATTCTGAAAAAGTTATAACAAGAAAATTATAACCACTTGAGCGCGGGCGCACTTCAAAGCGTCACTGTCCACACGGAAAGTCGCCATTGACACAAAAAAAATCAAATACCACTCTTACTGCGCTTGTAATAGAGGCGGCTTTCGTAGTGCAACTGTTACACTTGACGTACTGTCGTCAACACTTACGTGTGTGTATATCCTGTCCATCCTAAGGTAGGCAACCTTAGGATCGGAAGAGATCGCTTTTAGCGATAAGGCCGCCTATTGTGCAAGAATTACTTGTATATTATCATAATTGTTTTGTTATTCATTTGTTTCCTTATTTGTGTGATGTGTAATAATAAAAAATAAATAATGTACGGAACTGCTTTTCCTAGAGTTTCTCTCGTGGAAAGTCAATTATCCCTAGCAACTATTGGAACCACATGACCTTTCTACATCATCTTTGGGTTAGATATAGTGTCAAGAGTGTCAGTCAATTTGTTTATAAGATATTTGCTTATAGTGGTGCGTAGTTGGTTAAACTTAAACTATATTTGATATTGCCATTCATTATAGGACAATGGTGGTAAACAAGCTTACGGACCGCTAGGTTGAAGAAGCTCGTAGCACCTTGGGCACTACTCACGCGTTGACACCGCAGCCTATAGACGCTCGTAGCACATTGGGCACTACTCACGCAATGTCACCTCAGCCTACAGACGCTCGTAGCTCCTTAGGCACTACTCACGTGTTGTTGCCGTAGTCCATAGTCGCTCGTAGCACCTTGGCCACTACCTCAGGTGTTGTTTCTGTAGTCTATAGACGCTCGTAGCACCTAGGACACTCTCACGCGTTGTCACTGTAGTCTATAGACGCTTGTAGCACCTTAGGCACTCATCACGCGTTGTTTCTGTAGTCTATAGTCGCTCGTAGCACTTAGGGCACTACTCACGGATATCTCCGTAGCCTATAGACGCTCGTAGCTCCTTAGGCACTACTCACGTATTGTTGCCGTAGTCCATAGCCGCTTGTAGCACCTTGGGCACTACTCACGCATTATTACCGTAGCCTGTAGACGCTCCTAGCACCTTGGGCACTCGCAGTCTTCTGTAAAGTGGAGGCACTACACCAACTATGCGATTCTCTAAAATCAGTATAATTGTGTCTTATTTATCTATTGTGTCCTTGTCTAGGACACAATTTGGAGCGGTACAGTATTGTGGTATTTCCACTTGAACTTAGACCTTATCGTCACCGGACGATGACTGGGCCGATAGTTGACTTTCTATATTGGGGGACCTAGCTAGTTGGGTTTTTCGTAATAGGCCTCAGTACATTATCTGCCTACATGCGACGATATGCCCATAGCAAAGTCCAAGCCTCTTCTTGATCACTCCACAGATTTGGAACAGAGCGCTGCATTTCTCAACCATAAAAAAGCAATTAATCCAACGATAGAATGGTGATTATGCGCGTGTGTGTGATGGATGGTATAAAGCTATTGCCGGAGTGTGTGTAGCTAGGGCTAATTAAAGAGCAGTAACTTGTTTCTTGAACATCGGAAGTCAGAGGTTTTTTGCTGTAATCATGTTTCTAATAGTGTTGCCAAAGCTTTGAGAATGGACTTGGGATATTTATTCAGGTAGACACTAAGTAACCTGATCCA
Source organism: Nymphula nitidulata (assembly GCA_947347705.1). NCBI lineage: Eukaryota > Metazoa > Arthropoda > Insecta > Lepidoptera > Crambidae > Nymphula > Nymphula nitidulata. The sequence goes on along the minus strand of OX374641.1, from coordinate 12,384,743 downwards.
GTTTTTTTTAATGAATATGACATTTCAATCTACACATAATCATCATTCATCATCATAATTTTATCTCAAAGACGTCCAATCACTACCGGACAAGCTTCCACGAACAGTTCTGTGCAGCACACATCTTATTCCTATTGATCTAGTATAAAGGACATGTTGCATAGCCGGCTATGTATATGTGCACTATCTCAAAAATCAGAAAAAATCTTCTGAATCCGGGAAAAATACTAATAATTCGTTTTCACGCATAGTTTGTTTGTAGAAAAGATGAAATGTTTCGCCGATTTTACCGTTATTCAATATGGCAATATGGCTGGCGACATAGAAGTCAACTTTAAGTACCCCTAGCACGAACACTTTTAAATTTCGAATTGCTATCGTATCGAGTATTCTTTTTTATCTGGCTCTTGTATGAAATTTCAAGCATGTGTGAACGATAAGATTACGATTCGAAATTTAAAAATGTTCATGCTAGAGGTACTGAACGTCATCAAATTGACATAGTTGCCATGATGAATATTTGGTTGTGTTGCAGTTTTTTTTATAAAAGTAATTGTTTTGTACCACGCAACAAAGCAAATAAAATTAAAATGGACAATTGAACACTGTGTTACATATTTTACCTGGTTTTCAGAATAGTGTACATAGACTTGGCCGGGTCTTCATACATTTTTGGAACATCTCATTTCTTGACAATCCTTCAAGTGTGGTGTGTCTACTCGAATTTTATGGCGTGTAGAAGTGATAATTTCTACTTCCTCGGCCAAGACACCTATGTTATTAAAATAGTTTAATCTTATTAGGGAGCAAAAATACTCAATTCAAATCTCTCTAACTCTCTATCTAATTCACGTCACTCTACCTGTAATAGGGCATTATAAGGCCTATTATAGCCAATTTCACTCAGTAATGAGACATCTGTTAGAATATTGATGGAATAAATTTTGAAATTGATGTATATATTTATGATGATATTAACACTAATAAAAAGGAGGACTTGAGTATTAGTACTGAAAATAGTTATGAACATAAATTCGCTATCAATTTTGTGTATCACACACAACAATTCGATTTGAAATTTTCTCTTTCTCCTAATGTTTCTTATGTCATTTTCTATTTTGTGAAACTTAACTGTTAATATTTGAAATCATACCGATATTAAATTTTCTTAGATAGTAAAATTTTATATTATACTACCAGTATTATGATTGCACTTTCTATGCCTCCTAGACAATATTCTATTACACTACCTCGTAAAGTTTAATATTTTATCATTTCTAGCTACTGGTGAAGATTTGAATTGATTGACCATAATAATTATTCAAGTCAGAGTACAATACAAATCCTCCCAAATAAATTGAAAAGAGCACATGAATAATTTAAATAAAGAAATGTTTCATAGTGGTTAAGCATAATTTTAACTAACGCGGGAAGCTAAGTTTCATACAGTTATATAAATATTCTTAAACAGAAAGCTCTTCGTTTAAATATTTAAACAGAACAATTACGTCAGTTTTTGTGAAGGCTAGCGATTGGGATTCCCAACGCCTACGACGTTCACCACGATATTGAATGTATCCACATCTGTAATGTTCATTTTAGTTGCACTGCACTATTGGAAAGTATTTTTAATGAATTAAAGTCTACGGTATCTAAAATAGAAGAACTTGGTGCAATTATTTTAAAGTTTAATAGTCTATGTGGATGATATGATAACGTAATTACCAATTAAAAATGTGCATTGCGGAGATGCATATTTCAAGAGTCGAGCAAACTTTGCAATTACGTGACACTATACATCCCTATCAAATTATAGCTATTCATTACTCAACAATAAACTGTGACATATCCAATCTTATCCGACACCGCAACAAAAGTCGTAAAAATCATATGTACATACAAAAATAGCAATCGTATTGATATCGCTATAAAGCTTGAACTTGCTTGGGGTCAAAGGAATGGGTGATTTACACAACATAATAGGCATAAATCAATGTGCATTCTTTGGTATCCGTAATTTTATGGAATTTGAACTTGATGTAATAGAGTAGGTAGTACCTATAGAGTAAAGAAGCAGTTTTAGTTTCCAGTTTGGCCTTTGACTCACAATTATAATACGGATGTTATTAAAACAAGGAAAGTATTGCAAATAATAATATAACTAATATGAATTGAATAAAATAAAACCGATATTATTACGGATCCTTGAGGTTACTGAACTGACATAATCAGGCGCCAATTTTGTCCATCTATTTACAGATTTCGGTGTAATCTAGTTTGTTTAAGGAAGTTCTTTTCTAATCAAATGTCAATAAAACTTACAATGAACATCTAACTTAAATAAAATAAGACTCAAATTCGAATAAATTATTTTATAAAACAATCGTGTTTTGGAATAATGCCATGTGGGTAGACGTTCCGAGTCTTCCGAGTAAAATGTATGAGATATTTACTCATATGGTGTGTATCCAAGCGGTAAATGTAATCTTGTATCTATATTCCAAGAAACATTATCAGTATCGGATTAAGTTATAAAAAATCTAATGTATCCGAAAGTAAATTGCAGTGAATCATATTACATGATAGTTAAGAGCGTAAAAACTCGGCAAGGACTCTTACATATCACGCAGTTGAAAACATTAATTAAGGCTATTATGAAAGCAGAGAGTAAAAGCTCTATGCGTAGAGTTTATATTTCATTCATCCAGATGACAAATACATGTGTTCGACTTACTAACACAGATAAGGAATTGTACAGATAAACAGAAAGTAATAAAATGAGCTCTGTTTCAAAGACCACACGGTGTAAGTTTTAACTGAAGCGTTTGATAAGCTTGCACATGGGTTTAGTAAACAGAGGGGCCGACGCGCCGGCGCATTCAGTCAGTCTCCGATCAGTATTGTGAGTAGGCAGCCATTGAACGGCACGCGCTCAACTCACGCGCACGCGTCTAACGAAATACGAATAAAACAAATTTTATGGGGTGTCCTACAAGGAAGTGAATTTGGTCAAGTGTTTAAAAAAATAATTTTATTTTTAAAGAAAAAAGTGACGTGGGTGTGAATAAATACAAAGAACATATTCGAGTCCTGGTCCATCCAGATGCTGAGTTGCATGGTGAGTGATGTTGAAATGTGCACACGATGCGTTTGTATGGGATCATTGTTTAGGCTTAGTGGTCTCTTTTCACCGCATTTATCACTACAACGTATTCATCTTGTTTTATATCAATTTCTAATGTAAATTCTAATTAAGGATCTGCACTTAAAATTGTTTATTGTCAAGCGATAAAATCTTTACGACTTTTCGTTAGAAATTTGAATTTAACTATCGTAGATAGTATAAATGTTTGGTAAGAGAGTGTACTTGAACTTAGCGAGTATAGGCACTGTTTACATATCGTTTGCAATCTAGACAGTGAAGTAGCAAGGTTTTTGCTGTAACAAGTGAGTCAGAGATTTCTTTGAGATGCAAAAATGTTCCTTAAGATTATATGCTTTCATTAAATTGCAAAACCTTATAACATTAGCTGGATACTTCAAAATATCAATAAGCATAATATTCCAGAAAGTATCAATAAATTTAGGAACGATGAATCAAAATTCTCTATTAATACAAGTCTTACTTATCTTTACTGAACTCTGTTGTATTTTAAAATTATGATTGGTATTTTCCTTGTACATGGATTGAGTTCCTACTGGTAATAAACCTATTTTAATAAAATAATATATCTTTTTGGCGTACGTAAAATGATCAGTTAGAAAAGTCATGGTGTTAGTAACGGAATTGGATATTAAAAATTTAAAGTGGTTTTTACTTAAATAAAATTAGATTTTATGCCATGAATTGAAAATAACAAGATTTGGATTAACTGTTTCATTATTTTTATTACTTTTCTTTTAAAGTTTCATTTTATATTGATCAAATTTTTAACCAATTGTGCAAGTCTTTATTTACTAGTTTATAATACTTTCTCTTTATTTTTTTCTTTTATTTTATATTAAGTATCTTCCAAATACAAAATTTCAGGAGAGGAAGTTATATAAATGTCCTATCTACGAAAAGTAATAGATTTTCCAAATGCCAGCCCTGTTGTTTGCCAATAACTTCAATGAATGACTATTGTTACTATTGAAATTGACTTAATAATAATTATAATTAAATAATAATTAATTAACTTTCTTAGTTTTTAGCATTTTATCTTGTATTTGACATCTGTATTTTTCGTAGAATTATACTTTGACTATTTGTATCAGGTGGTATGCCTTCTTAATTATTTCATTTGACCTATATGCACACGCGAGCTATATGCATACAATCAGGTAACCAAAGAACCTTAGTTTTAAGTTTTAACAAGTGGTTACGTTGAAGTAAGGAATATACTATTGGCTATACTATTGGCTTTTTATTTAAGCTGTAAACTTAATCAAATATTGGTACGTTTCATTATTATTAATATTTCCCATTAAACTTTATCGGACATATTCGTATATTCGAGTAATTTTATTATTTGTCAGAAATACTAATTGAATCGTTTAATTTATTTATTTATCACATCAATCACACTTGAATTTCTTGATAAAACTGCTCCATACGTTATCTAACTGATAATAAAATACTCTATGATAAGATATATTTCAAAGAAATACAATTAAAGAAAACGATGAAAAATCGCCGGCCCGTCAAGCCGGACCCCAGAAGACGCGGGTTCGATTCCCGCCTGGAGCACACATTTTTTTCATCGTTTTCTTTATTTCTACTTCTTACAATAAAGTAAAAAAAAAATGCAATAAATCAAACATTTAAATAGGATATATTTCGTAAATAAATAAACTTGTTACATTTAAAGTTATCAAATCCTTTTTAAATTATACACATAGAGTCTTAAATACCGAGGTTTATCAAAGTTGAAACCAAATGTTAGTTTATAGGAGATTACTCTATTTAACTTTAGATTAATATTTTGAAACACAGTCTACGGCATGCCTGAGTTCGTTGTGCAAATAGCACTTCTTAAACTTCATTACTAAATAAGTGAGGCTAAGAAATAAATGATAAAAGCAGCTTAAACAACATTACTAAAAATTATATTCACAGGAATTCTGTAGCTTATAAAATAACTTGACATAATGCAACAAATTTGCTTCGTGTTCGACCGTTTTGTTATGTTCGGTATTTAATTAGACATAAGGTCCATGTAAAGATAGTTCTTTATTGATCATCTCTGTTCTGTATTAGTACTGTATTATTAGTAGGATTTGGAAATCCTTTGAACCGTTATAGCGGTGTGGATGGCTCAATAAACACAGTAAGTTCCGCATTTATAATATCGGTAGGATTTGTATACATGACCCTTTGAAGCCTCAAGTATTGAGAACGGATGGTAAAAGAGCTTTGTTCGAAAATCGCAAACTCGGCAGGTGTTATTGTACGATTTGCCACTGTAGGTGTTATTGTATTTGATTATTGATGACTGCATATTGCTTAGAAGTCTTCTTGGTTATAAAGCAGTTTAGCATTATCATTGAATCTGTTGTCTTCGTCTTTCCAGGCAATATATTTTATTCTTCGCTGTTGTTGTGCCCTTCGCTTACAATGGTTATGCCATTTTGCATAATTTTTCAGTTTTTGTAAGTTTTTAAGTTTTGTTTTGTTTTGCCAATTGATTCCGTAATCTTTGCACCTACTTCGATAAAAATTTCACAAAGACACATTTATTTGTGGTTTGATTTTGTACTAAATAGCGACTTAAGCATTGTCTATATAATTTGAGTTTTTCACTCAAATTCTTACGTGTACTTAAGTGATAACGGCCATGCTATGATCTCTTTGTGTCAAAGGCTTGCTTTCGAAGCACGAATGTGACCCTCTATGAATTGTGCAATTTGAATATCGTGCAGAATACCTCTAGATTCCTAAGATAAATAATTGTAGTGTATGCCGCGTCTCTTCTAATAAGTATTGAAAGTAAGTTGTAGTTTTTTGTTAAATCTATTTAAACTGTTCTTGCATCATCAACTTAAATGAAATAGTGGTGTAAAGCGAGGACTTCTTTTCAGGAATGAGAAGTGTTGCGGACTCTTTGCTGTCCTTTTTTATAAAGATATGTTTTTGATAGTTTTCTATTACTTTTTGTATTGATAGATTGCCATAGTAACCGTGTTGTTGTGTTCATTAGTTTACCAATATATTATTTGATTTTGCCCATTTTCGCCTTTCATTATGCATTTAGGAAATACTCCACTCGCTCACAGTTTCGTCCTTTACATTTTGGTCCTTCTACCGTAATTATTCAGCAACCTAATTTCATCATTTTTTGTATTCATCGTTTCATTTAGTTGACAGCTCATTTTTCATTGTAAGTTTATTGTTTTATTCTCACGCTTGTAATATCACCCGAAGTAAGTTTAATAATTCTAGTCATATCATTCAATTTCGCATCTATCGCGCCGTCAATCAAAGCCGGCCACCCCGTCCTTTTGGAGGCACACACCGTATTTTCAGTGACTTCCACGGGTCAGGCCCGCAACGGCGTTAGCATCGGTGCAACATCCTCCCACTCTTCTGCCACAATTAAGGCGCTTAAAGCCGCAGCGTATGCACGGTATTTACGTCGCCGGCTGGAGCGTGAAGAGGAGATCGCGCAGTGCGAGCGCCGTCTGAACGATTTGGATCGACGGGTAGCGGAACTGAAGATGCAAGCCGAACTTGCCGCTATTGACAAAGAATTCAAAAGTCGCACTAGGCGTCATAACAGCTCTACAAGGGTAAGCGTGGAACAAAAAGAAAGGTGGGTACAGAAACCAAATAATAATGTAGGGTGTAATAAGAGCATTTTGGTAGATGGTTGCAGTCAATATGCTGCAATGCCCGACCATTCGGTCTCATTGCTGGTGGTCCCCAGGGACACTACAACTCTTAGCGACCAGAACACACAACACATTTCTGCCCTAAAAGCTCCTGAAGCGGGTAGTTCAAGCTTACCACTCCTTTCTACGGAAACTGACAGACGCAGCTCCTCTGCCCGTAAAGCTACCGAAGTGGGAAGTTTGTCTTTTCCACTCATTTTCACGGTGCTTGACAGACGTGAGTATTCTGTCACCAAGCTTTCCAAAGTGGGAGCTTCAACTACTCTATTCTCTTTTGTAGGACTTGACAGAACGCACAAAAGTAATAGGCATAAAATTAACTTTTCTCTTTTAGATACCGTTGGGGGTAAAATCGCCACGGATCAAAACAATGTTTCCGAAGCTGTCACCAAAGCAGTGCAACTCGTATTCCCGGAGTTCAACGAGAGCGACAACAGTGTCTCACCAAAATTATTGGCATACCATTAACGAGTATCTCCGTCAGAGTATCTGTTTTCAAATTTAACTTGTTTACATGCCGATTTTCTGAATTTACGTAATTTAAAACAGTGGAGTTTCTCAACTCCTATCGAGCTTGTTTTAGTTTTAGTTTTAGTTTTACACCGGTACACGAATTGGTCAAAAGCATAACCGAGCTCGCTCTTAGAGGATTAAACATAGTGTCACCCCTAATTCTACTAGTTTCGCGTCCTACAGTCCTTCCGAGGACAGTTGCAACAACAAAACAACCTTCCTTTGGATAAACTTTGCGACTGTTCTCCAATGGTTCCCGCACGAAATAGTTTCGCACAAGCCTGCTGTTACCTAGATATCATGCTAAGTAAATTAAACAATATCAATTCCAAAAGGCACGCTGATGGGTACTAGCAGACTTAAACATCGCTAACATCTTAACCAAAGTTTGCCCAATAAATAAAGATGTTTTTGACATATGTCTAGTCGGTCCTCTTTTCTTGAGTTCGTCGAAAAGCTGTTGTTTGAATTTATCAGCTCAACATAATAGTAATATAGGACTTAAGAAAACAGAATCCAACATTTTTTTAGCAGTTTTATTGTCAACTACTGCGAAGGTGGTTTACCTAAGCAGTTACAGCACTACGCTAAGACTACCACGTCTACGTCTCATTTTGGCAAAAAACAGAGATTTGAAATTAATTCGCGTTTTTTCAATCTACAGAAACCAGTGGCCAATTACCAGGGCTTAGACATCCAGCACCCTTACCCCATTGGCTGCAAACTTGAAGATCGAGAATTTCACGTCCTTCAACAAAGCAACTTTAGAAGCTTCCGCAGAGGCTTTGAAGGCATTTTGCCACAACAGCCCACAAGCAAGATTCTCCTTGTGCAGCCGGCGCCCACACCTGACAATGGTCGCCTCATAAGTATGTTTTCTCCAGTGGAAAGGATGAAACAGAGAGCTGGCGCGATTAGAAAGGATTAACCAAGCAGATTTCGAAACTGTCCCCGCAAACTTGTGTTGGAATATGGCACGCAGCTTCGTCTTCCTAAAAAGCTGTCGCTGCCTCTGAAACCAGGAAAGATTGGATATGTACCGAACTACCTCTTTTATCGACCATTTATCGAACTTCGCAAACGATATCGTTGGCCGAAGGCGCGAGACAAGCCGCGCCTGTCCCACCTCTTTTAACGCTACCCACGGAGATATGACTATCGTTCCTGGCAGCTGAGAGACCTTGTCACTCAAAACTAACTTAAGCTTCTGAAGATTCATGTTGACGCAATAGACTTGAGACATTGTGGGTACTGCTGCTTTGAAAATTGCGGTTGCTGCTGCTATTGCGGACTACGTGCTGCTCATGATTCACCAGAGGACTAAGGGACGCTCTGCAAGCTGCAATCCAATAGTATGATAATGGGTAGTAAGAGTGGTGGATGTCACGACACAAGGAGGTACGCAACGCTTTCCTCTCAGAACTTGATTTGGCTACCTACTTCCGAGTAGCCCGGGTAACTTAATCACTTCTGTGCATTCCTGCACAAGGGGGGAGGATGTTGCGGACTCTTTGCTGTCCTTTTTTATAAAGATATGTTTTTGATAGTTTTCTATTACTTTTTGTATTGATAGATTGCCATAGTAACCGTGTTGTTGTGTTCATTAGTTTACCAATATATTATTTGATTTTGCCCATTTTCGCCTTTCATTATGCATTTAGGAAATACTCCACTCGCTCACAGTTTCGTCCTTTACAAGAAGTCTTCGTCTAGATCAAATAAATTGAATATATTTAATAATTCAGAAGTACTTTTCTGTAGGAACCATAGAGGTAATGGAAAATGCGTGTCTATGGGTGAAGACTGACTATAAAACTTTCGTTTTTGAAGTCAGTAAATATAGCAATGAGCTAGATTGTTATTTGAAAAATATAACTCACGTTTTCCCAAACGCTTTTAAATCACGTGTTATTTCAAAGAATGTAGGTATGTTTTAAGAAACCCGTCCATGTTTTGAAAATTTCAAGTGACGTTAAATTACCTCCTGTTTGTAAAATACAAACAACAGGTTTGAGTTATTCTATACTTTAGTTCGAAAATACTTTATAAATATATGCTTTTATTTATGACTGGAGATTTTGTGATTGGGTCAACGCAGTATCAAATTTTAACGATTGAGCGTTTAACCTTAGTACCTGTAACTCATTTTGATGTTTTTATAGATATGATCGTGTGGAAATCGAAAATCGAATAAAAATAAATTTAATCTGATGCAACGGCAAACTCTACAAAATGGAAATACCCCGAGAAATTTTATGATCCAACTTCTAGTACTAACAATATAATTATATTACAACCCAGGTTCTTTCAAATTCATTAAATTGGAAAGATTTATGTAAATTTAATGATGTGAACGTTTGGCGGCGATCTATAGAGTTGATTTAATCAAACCCCCTGTCAAAACATGATCGATAGATCATTAGATCCTCTTATATGTATACGATTTGTATCACAGTTACTTGTGTATCACTCACACATACCAAAAACTATTTTCTATTGCGTAATTTGATTACTTTGTTAGATTAATGTAAGTATCGCTCTGTTATTGATTGAACTGATAGTAGCATTAAGTGTATCGATTAAGATCACAATACCTACTAAGTCGACAAAGTCTAAAATACTTAGTGTTTTTCTAAAATATCTATTTCTTTGCTTTTATTTTGTTAGGTTATCGGCAATATCCTACTAGATCTACCTTTACTCGTGTTTAGTTCAGACAAAAAGATTGTTTGAAAATATTTATTACTTTCAAGCTTTTTTACTTAATTTCCACTTACTATTTTAAAATTCTTGTGTCGTCTTAACTACACTTTGTATTATTTCTTAATACACTCATAATGCTTCATAATAACTACTATATTCCTAAAAACGTGCGTGAGAATTTTATTAACAACTCCACCAATATATCTAGCTCTATCAATATGAGCAACGGAACTGCTGTCGTGCGTCTACTTAAAATGGTTGGTCTGAGCGTGCATTTTATAAAGGAATCCAACCGAAATGTCAAGATCCTTGATATCATTATTGGACTATGTAGGTCTGGGTCAATGTATAACGGATAAAGCGACAAATATATCAATAAACTGACAGTGCATAGGAATGCCAGTTTGTCTAACTGTATTTCTGGTTCCAACCCACATAATACGGTTTAACTAGACATGCACAATGTCAACAAAAGGTCAAAACTTGCTTAGGGCATAACAAATGGTCCCAGTTGTCCTTTTACACGGTACGAAGACATAGCTAAACAACACATGCATAACTAAACTCAACTTTATTGCATGCAGTCAAGATCAGTTTCAATAACAGTAAAGATGACATGATCCTGGTAAGGCAAGGCACGATTCACGGAATTTACGTACAAGTAAAGAATTTTATAGAACTAGTATCTGTAGGTACTAAATAAAGTGGAGTGGGACCTCCAACGGCTTATATCCGTTGGCCCTAGATGATTGCGCTCAATGGACATCAGCATATTCACACTTATCTTTAAAGATATGTAAGGCAATGCGGGATAAGTGTTGGAGAAGGTTAGGGTCAGAACAAAAGAACGGAGCTAATTAGCGCTCGTATTTGTACAGTTGCTTAATCCTTTTTTTGTGTCTCACATAATGCTTCTTCTTAATTTTTGTTGTGTCTGTAATGCCTGAGTAGGCCACGGTAACCACATACTATTATTATCCGGGCATCAGGCATTGTTTGCTAAATAATTTTATTCTGTTGAATTAGAATGGGACAAATATCTAATGCCAGTCACTGTAATTTTGCACTGGCTTGCTGCGACCCGCATTGGGCCAGCGTGGTGGATGGCCCCAAACTCCTCATGAGTTTCTCCAATGCAGAAAGGATTGCTGTACTTTTATTCTTTTCTGTCATGATATAACCGGCCTCTTTCGTTATTGATGTACTCTCTTCTATTATTAATTATATTACAATAGAAACAGGATACTTTTAGGCGTATTTTTTATATATGATGTATTTGTTCTTGGCCTCATTCTGAGTCAAACGATCAAGACCTTCTTGATCAGCAAAAATACTTTTTATATTAATAATGGAAGCAGATTTTGCAATTTAAATGAATACAAACATTCACGTTTCCTAAAAATATCCGTTTGTGACGTGTTCTTTCAAGGATTATTAGATAAGATAAAGATACTTAACCTTCAATGTGCAAGAAACTTTATGGTAATACGAGCTTACGCCCACGACTTCGTCATTATCATCATCAGCACCAGCCAATACATAATACCTGCACTGCTGGGCACCGGCCCCTCCTACATGGGAAAAACACATGAGGAGTTTCGGCCATAACACCACTATGCTGGCATAATGTGAGTTGGTGAGTTATAGTTGTTGTAGGAACAACCGGGACCAACCGCTTAACGTGCCTTTCGAAGCTCAAGGTTATGGATGATCTAAAAATGTATTACGGCTACACAATTTCCATAACTTGTTCTAAATCTGTATAAAATATAAATTGGGTTAATAGTTCGTTAGCATCTAGGTGATATTGTAACTTTGTAAAATAATTACTAGTGTCTTAGGCATCTTATCTTATCATGAGGCCATGGCCACGTCACACTGCACTTTGACCCTATCGGATCTATTGTGTCCACAATATAGCAGCTACGAGCCATGTTTCCGGGCAGAAAGGGCTATAGTTCTGGCTTTGGTACGCCACTTCCAGAAGACTCCTTTTCACTCCCCGGAGGGATAGGTACTGACCCGGAGGCCTTCCCTCCAATAACTCCTGTTATACCTAAACAGTAATAGATTATTAAGCTTGCTTAGGGCTAGTGTCTTAAGAAGTTATTTTTATTGCTTATTCAAGTCATTTCTTTAATTCCTCGAAATGTCTAGAAAATTCTTGCTGTTTCACAATGTAAATAAATTCTTCCCTAAAAAAATATAAAAGTTTTTTAGCATTTTATTGGATTAGTACAGAAATACGTTATCTTCGGTAAGTGAGAGGTCAGAGGTTAACTTTGGACCAGACTTTAACTTTAACAAATACAAGGTCTGATGTTGCAAATGGGATGTATTACTCATGCGTTTTGGCCACCGAGCTGAAATCAAGAGGAAACGTGGTGTTAACTGACTAGCAACATACGAGAAGTCCCTTCCACCGTAATGAAAATCTTCGATGATCTCTAGGGAGCTCGCTCAAATCAAAGCTAGCTAAAGTGACGACGTGAGAGTCACCCACTGCCTGATTGTAACAGTACTGGGATTACCAACTAAAACTCCTCGGTAACCTCACTGACTTTCGCAAAGGTAGCCTGGGCTCTGCCGAAGCGAATTCATCAGACCCCAGGTACCATTATGTCATCTTCAGTTGAATTTAGGTTAGTTGAAATCTTAGAAATTGTTTCACCTTTAATCTACTTTTATCTATCTTTTACCAAGAACATATTACGGCCACCAAATATTCCCAACAGTACGTACTCCAACGAACCATCTCGCCACTCATTGGCTATCGTTTTAAACTGCATTTTAAGTTGTTAAATAGTAATTTGGCTGTAAGATAAGCTAACCGGCTTAGTGATTTAGCGATGCATTTGCCTGCGTCATCATCTTTGGTAGTATAGAGTAATTTATTAATATAGTTTTAACTTTCATTATTATAAGCTTGAGAGTAGATTCCTGATTACTGTTTTCAATTTCCGATATTCCTGATTTTGAGGAACGAAATAACCAGACCAAACCTAAATCTGGTGGATATACCAAATATCCGCACTAAGCGCTTGACATCTTTTGTGATGCGCACGGCCAGAGAGTGGAATGCACTGCCGGCCTCCGTGTGGGAACACTGCTTACAACCTGAGTTCCTTCAAAGCTGTATTAAATAGGTACCTTCTTGGTAAGACCGCTACCTTCGACCCCTTCTTAACTTCTCTCGGAGCAAGAGTGGGTTCAAAAGCTAGTAATATGTTCTTCAATTGATAGTGAAAAAAAGTGATAACGATAAGAATTCGTTTGGTAAAACCTTGCCGTTGTATCAAGGTCAAATATAAACACGTCATCGTCACAGAGTTGGACTTTAAAAAAAACCGATGACGTTTTAGAGGTCGATTACCTCAAATATTATGTATAACGATTATAGAAAGCGATAGAAAGTGCCTAGTTTCAATCATAATTTCGAGCTTAGGATCTCTTAAATCACGGTTTGGGTTCTCACCTCCACCACTAAATACATTGTAATGAACAGATCTTATTAATTGTCTTGAACACGGCAATTCCTAACCCACAGAAAAATTTTCGGATGACGATTCTCAAAATTCAATTTTATTGTTACCTATATCTATACTCTAGGCATAACAGGTAAGACTGATCTGGATGTCCGGTCACGCGGAAGTTATGTGCAATGAGAAGGCTGATATTTGGCACGGAAAGGTTCAGAAAACACATTTGTGGGTCCTGAGCCTTCATGATCACAAACACAGTGATTCATAAACACAAGTCAAAACCGACTTGTGTCTGTTTTTTGGCTGAATAGAATAAAATACCGGAACAAAACACTCTTAATCCTTTCCAGGTTGTAAGATGGAGTAAACACATCTAAGTGAACGGTAGAATAAAATCAAAAATATTAGATATTTAATTAGAAAAATTAATTATCTCATTTAGTTTGAGTTACAATATTAGTTTTGACCGCTTTACAGCGGTCATGCCCTCTTATTCACAACTGTCGGAAAAGTTTCGAATTTCGTTAACTCTATACCGGTCGCTTTTTATCGCGGTGCGTCAAAGCGAGACGGCGGTATGTGACTTATCGGATCGAATGCGTGATCCGACAGTTTCCGAATAAGCTGGTCACGGGAACACTGAAGAAGTCGGCTGTCTTTGATATGTTCATATCATTGTCTATTCAATATTTGAAGTTTTTACTATAATTTTAGCTGCACTGCAGCTCCATATTTTAAAAGTAAAAAGTAATTGTTAAATTAATCCATTAACAAGACGCAAAAAGCAACTGTAGTATGACATTTTCCATGTTCCTTTTAAAAAGGCTATAAAATATTGTTAAATGCAATAAAAATTCTAAATAATTATACATTTTTGCTCTATAAATGTAGATTTGCTGTTCCAATTAAAAAAATATAAAGCCCAGGCTTCATACATTTTGTGGTCCTCTCCTATAGTTTTAACATTTCATTTATTTCGTAGCTAATATTCGTTTACTATTTACTAGGTGGTAGGCCCATATGTAGGGTCGTCTGGGTAGGTAACACCGCCTTTCTTATTTCAGCCGTGAAACAGTTAGCTGTGTTTCGAAATGAAGGAAAAGGTAGCCAGTGTAATTACTGGGCATGGACGGCATTTCATCTTAGGCCTCAGGATTAGAACGCACCTGCAATGTCAAGTGATTTTCCCTTGTTATTGCAGGTGTCTATAGGTGGCGGTAACCGCTTACCATCAGGTGGGCCGTCAGCTTGTTTGTCATCTAGTTGTATTTCGTTTGATAAAACTAGAAGTTACGTTTAAACTATAAAGTTTTTCATACATTTTCTGTCTGCTTCGTTACAACGTGTCAGGTCATTGTAGTACAAAGTGTTTCAATGGATGTTGCGTTGTCAGTACAATGACTCAGTCGTGTTAAGTTTCGTTAATACAGCCAGTTAACAACCCGCTTTTTGATTAAAGAAACTGTCCCAACGGTCTAACAGATAGCGTAGATTCGGTAAGTGGCGATAAGCATGGCCGCAGTATTTTTTTATCGATAATGTCGATAGGTCATTTCAATAGTTTTTCTTCCTAGGCACATTGTTCAGTATGATGAGTTTTTGTGCTATTGGTAGGATAACTGCTGTTTGTGTGATTGATAGGTTTTTTTTTACAACCATTTAAAACCGAAATAACTAGTACACAAAATATCTTCAGTACTAAATGATCTACCTGGGCAGACTATCTGCCGGATGTGCCAGCTATTAACCTTCCATTTATTATAAATTACTGACTTTTGTGGATAAAATATAAAAATAAAATTATATCCGTCACAAGAGTGAAATTCGAAATAAACGTGTTTAATTCACAAAAATGCACAGTGAAACTTTAAATGCTGCAATCCAGTATTATAAGCCAAGCTCTTTAATAACTTAACTTATTTTTTTATTTATGAGATGAATCTTCAACCTTCCATTATTAAAAATCTTATGATCAATTTAATGTCAATGCAATTAATGGGATCTATCGTTATGTTATAATTTATCCATCGATAAATTCTATTATTTAATGCAGGCATCCCTACTTGACAGTGAAATTGGTTAATTGTCTGTCTTAACTAGTTTAAAAAGGTAAATAAGCAACTGTATAATTACTATTACTTTTTACGGTGACGAGTGATAAGATAGCTGTCTTATGTTTGTAGTTATTTAATGATAATAATAATAATAATATTTGTACACTCACACCTATTATCTAGCCCAAAGTAAGCATCATTAAGAGCTTGTGTTATGGATACTAGATAACGGAGAAATAATGATAATAATATGTATATAAATATTAGAAATATACTAAATAAACATATAAACATCCATGACTCGTAAACAAATGCTCGTACTCATCATACAAACATTTGTTCCTACCGGGATTCGAACCCGGGACCTCTTGACCGAGTAGCCTGGGGTACAGACCACTCGGCCAGCCGGTCGTCGTGGTCGTCGTCAATGATAACAAGTTAAAACGTAATACGTAAAGATAACGAGAAAGCTTTGGCTGTTGGATCGCAAGAATAATATCATTCTATCATCCTTGCCAATAACATCGAACGAATCTAATATTTATTTAATGAAATGAAAAATGGGAGGAACTCAGTGGTGTATTGGTTTGAGCGCTCTGGTTTCGTTCACGAAAACAAAGCAACTTTCCTTACTTTGATCCCGGGATGGGTCAACCAAAATTTTTTTTTAATCTCGATCTCCTCCGTGCTTCGGAAGGTACGTTAAGCCGTTGGTCCCGGTTGTTCCTGCAACCGCTTTAACCCACCAATCCGCATTAGGCCAGCGTGGTGGTGTTATGGCCCAAGCTCCTCCTGTGTTTCTTCCTTGTAGCAAGGCCTATGCCCATCAGTGAGACGTATATAGGGCTGGTGATGATGATGATGATATGAAACGGAAAACGAGAAACCTTTGTAATGGACAGAATACCTTTAGGCTACCTTTAGTAAGAGCTCGTTGACGCAGTGATTTGATTGAGAAAACAAAGTAAGTTTCGCCACGGTTAATTCGGGACGGGTCAATCAATAATTTAAAATCGCGAGTTCTTCCATGCCCAAACTTCTCATGTGTTTCTCCCATGAAACGTATTGGGACGTGTATACAATAGGTTGTTAATTGTGATGCTGATATACAAGCAAAGCAACATTGGAAGACAGAAGACGTAAAGTGACAAGAATAGAAGAATAGAGTCAGGAGTGAAGACGTAGACAACTATAAAACTATTCTAAATTAAGGTAGAGGTCTCTCCTTGACAACCTCATCAGCAGCCTATATACGCCTATATACATGGCAGAAACACACGAGGAGTTTGGGGAATAACACCACCACGTTGGCCGAATGCAGGTTGGTACAACCGGGACCAACGGCTTAACGCGCCTTCCGAAGCACAGAGGAGCTCGAGATCATAAATCTAAAACTGACCCATCCCGGGATCGACCGTGGCGAAAGTTGCTTTGTTTTTGTAATCGAAACTAGAGCTTTTCGACAACCTAGATAGAAAATACGAAATAAACGTACCTATCTTCATCTGTCATCTACATATTTAATCCAGGGTAGGATCGAATACTAGTCATAGCTTCTTTTGTCTTTCGTTCGATCTCACTGCGCGAGCGAGACAGTACTTGCTTTTCCGAAGCGAGGTGAACACTCCAATAATAGACACGAATCAATGTCAATGACACAATGATAAGAGAAGAGTGTAGTGGCATTTTCCGGTTATTTCATTTAAAATTACCCAACCCTACTTTTAAAAAGAAATAAATTAAAAATACATGTCAATTTACAACATTTTATAATTGGGATGTGGCCTAAGTTTGAATCTGGCGCTATTTTTCACAAATTCGGAAAATATGCGAATATAAGAAAGAATAATAGAATATTGTCGAAGCTGTACTGTTTAAAAAATATTAGAAATGATTAAATTTTGTTTCAAAAATTTTTATTAAATTTGAATGATATTAGGTTGCTGACATCAATTGAAACAATTATTATTAAAATCATACATATTTCATAGTTGTTATTAATGTTGTCAATATGCCCATACATTTCTTAACTTAGAAACATATGACGTCACCTGTTTCGTAGATTTTATATGGAGTGTTTTTGGACGATGCGTGGCAAACTCAGATAATAGAAAGAAGGTGACAACCAACACATAAAACATACCATGCCCAGTAAACACAGTGAATCGCTTTCCATAAAAAGCCTTGATATGCTACGGAACCCTGAAAGTAAAGTAATGAATTTTAAAAAACAGTTCAAGTGATATTTCTCGTACTAAATACGTATAAGCCGCTCAAAATAAAATTACTACATTTTGATGTTCATTAATGCAAAACATCTAATAGATTTACGGTAAAAATCGCAAAACATATTCCTAACGGTATTTTATTGCGGTAGGCGGCTAATTTGCCTAATCTTGTACCTGTTGTGAGAAATTATGATCGAAAACAAGTGCAAATCGAATTTTAATGGGCCGTGATAAAATCGCAATTAAGATAGCACCGACTTGATATAGAATCACGCCTCTGTTTATAATAATGAGTGGACTATTTCAGATCTCAATTCAAATTATGTTATTAAATTTTTGAGCACATTTTTTAGCTGCGTCGAAGTTAAAAGAGTCTACAAGGGTACCACTCGAATATTATATAAACAAATTGTTTTTACGTGAGTGAAACTTGTTCCAATTCAATAAATATTGTATTGGATTCAACTATTAATATTGTATTGCGTTCCCCCCTGTCTGTTTAAATATGTATTATACTATATCGTTGAGTATAATTCGTAATTATTCCAATGCACATATTGATTTAAATAAGTAAATATTGATAAAGTATTTCGTTTGTTTCAGGTAAAGCTTTAGAAGTTTTATAGTGTGTTTGTAAATATAGCCCGTGGACAGCGACATTATGAGGTAAGTGCTAAAAATAGGTGGTTTCTTCGACTTCAAATGAAATTATTATTTTAATTTTAGTTGCTCTTTAAATTATGTATGACTACAAATCGTTAGTGCAGACGTATTTTGCTTGAGACGATAGAGACGATTTCCTTATTTATACTATTGTAATAAGATGGTATTGGTAATTTCCACTGAGATATAAAATATTGAGAAGACGCCATAGATAGTCGAACTTGTAAATTTTATTCATTATTATTTGATCATTACTTGTTTTCTTTCATAGGCATTAATAAAATAATTAACATTAGTACATATCCTTAAAATAAGTAATAAATGTTGTTCATCCTTAACATAAATTGTAAATATGATCAGTTTCATAAAATTTCGGTCGATATAATTCATACGATAATTTTGTAAAATGAAACTTATAAACCTAAACTTATACAGATACTTTCGATAGTGTCAGGCTTATTAATAATAAGCAAAAATAATTATTATTCTTGTAACTTGATATGAGATATCGATAATTTAATTAAGACATCTACAAAGTCAGTTTGTAGATTTTCGAATGGACAACAACATACAGGATGGTGCCGCCATTACGACAATAAATTAAAACATGGGCTATATTAGTTCATAGAAATGGGGGTGAAAAGAGGGGTGTTATAAGTTTGACGTGTCTGTCTGTGTATATGTGTGTCTGTCTGTGGCATCGTAGCGCCTAAACGAATGGACCGATTTCGATTCGGTTTTTTTTGTTTGAAAGCTGATGTACCTACGATGGTTCTTAGCTATAGCTAAGAACCATCGTAGGTACATCAGCTTTGCAATCAGCAATTATAATTTATGAAGATCAGTTCAGGCGTTTAATGACTATCAGCTCATTTTCTACATGATAATAGGGTTTTACTAACTTATACACATCCGATTGATTTGAAATTTGGTGTACTGTCACTTCGGTGACATTCCCATGACATACTATCCTTGAGCTGATCCTATACCATCAAAAAGTCTGCGAAATGCTTAATTCTTCAGAAACTTACAGCAGATATAGCGTGTTTGGGCTCATATGAATAGTCTCAATGAGATGGTGTTAGATAGATGATTAATGACGCCGGGGGTTACTTAAAATTTTTAATTTTGTATTTTATTTTCATTAAAACTTAAGCCAAGACTGGGAAAGCCTCCAAGTTACAGAAGATAAAATGTAACGATGTAATGTCTTGTTCTTAAGGCGAGTAAGGTTGGAGGATAAGGAACACTTTTGACTAGCTGTCTTATGTGCTGACTGCAAATCATCATCGCGTAATTTTCTTAACAAAAAATCCAAGGTAAACATCTCAACACCACCTCATGACAAGCGGTAAGAAAGTCCAGATGCGAAGACAGCTAAGGCAGAAGGTGTCCTTTTATGCCTCTTTTGAAGGAACCCACGTAATATGAAGAAACATGTCATGGGGGATACAATTCCAAGTTCTGGAAGTATGACAAAGAAAGGAGTCACTAAATTTATTTGTGAGTGCTATTGAGGTGGCGACAGCGAATCGATGACTCCGAATACTGGAATGCATGCTCCTGATTAGAAAGGGGAAGCTGGAATAAGGTCAATAAACCTTTCAGAACATTAGATTTTTTTGAAAAGAGTGACGACACGAGTTTATTGCCGCCTGCAATATCAAGTGCTTTTCCTTGTTATTGCAGGTGTCTATAGGCGGCGGTAACCGCTTACCACCAGGTGGGCCATCAACTTGTTTGTCATCTAGTTGTATATAAAAAAAAAGTCTTTTCGGTAGTTCAACTTTTGGCACCGATGTGAATTCAGACATGACAGACAGATAACATATGACATTGTGAGACCATTTCTTAAATAGAATACATATATAATTTGCGAATTTTGACAATTCTAAAGAACTTCTTAGGAGCCTGCTTGAATAAATATATTTTTGATTTTGATTTAGATAAATATATCATAGAAGATAAAATATAGCAGCTGGTTCTTGATATTTATGTCTGCGTAAACAAATTGTACTTGGACATAAATCTTGCAGCTGACAACTTATTTAATTGAAACACATGCCAAAGGTATTGTAATTCTTCACGCTGTCTCCGACAGTACAAGTGACAGGCTTGGAAGACGGACTTATTCAGTAATTACTGCAAGAGCGATTTAAGAATCGGATTAAAAATAGTGATGACGTCATGTGAATGTCTTACTTAAGTCTGCCTGCACTTTAGCTTGAGTAAAGTTTTATCACCGCTCCTCAAGTCACTGTCTCTTTGTCGGTGGCGTATGAGGAGCTCGGTGGCGTATTGGTTTGGGCACTCTGGTTTCGATACGAGAAACTAAGCAATTTTGGCCATGGTCGATCCTGGGATGGGTCAATCAAAGTTTGTTATCTCGAGCTACTCCGTGCTACGGAAGGCACGTTAAACCGTTGCGCGTTGGTCCCAGTTGTTACTGCATTTCCGCATTGGGCCAACGTGAACTCCTCATGTGTTTCTCCCATGTAGGAAGGCCTGTGCCCAGCAGTGGGACCTATATAGGCTGGTGATGATGATGATGAAAGTTTTGTCTATGTTTACCTTACAAATTGCAGCTAAGTAACGGTGAGTAACGTCGACAGAAATCATTGAGAAAACATTGTGTTGGGAACAGGGAGTTGTCTCCTTTTCTCTTAACATATCGCTTTCTCTTGATTTGTACAGTCCCATCGAACCAACGTCATTAAATTCTGCCCCAAAATTACAATAAAGTCTGCACGCATTTAAATGCTTTCGATGTCGGTTAAAGCGCCAAAAAGTGAGCCTATATTCTTATGTAGTGTACAGTATTCCAGATGTAGTCTACCTTCATGCCGATGAGACACGGTTCAGCAGCAGAGTATAGCATTCATTTCTAATATATTATGGATTAAACTTTAAGTGGTACTAGGTGGTAGGCCCGTATGTAGGGTCGTCTGGGTAGGTACCACCGCCTTTCTTATTTCAGCCGTGAAACAGTTCGCTGTGTTTCGGATTGAAGGGAAAGATAGCCAGTGTAATTACTGGGCATGGACGGCATTTCATCTTAGGCCCCAGGATGACAACGCACCTGCAATATCAAGTGATTTTTCCTTGTTATTGCAGGTGTCTATAGGCGGCGGTTACCGCTTTCCATCAGGTGGGCCGTCAGCTTGTTTGTCATTCAGTTGTATAAAAAAAAAAAAAAAAGTCAGTAAGTACTCAATATATTATTTCATGTTACACAAGGAATTATTGAGATAGCAACACTAGCATCGTCAAAAGTGTTGCAACGTTTCGTTACGCGCAGCGATCGCGTCAGTCAGAGGCGACAAGCTTGAAATTCGTTAGCACGAATTTATTAAGGGCTAGTTACTTCTACATAATTTAAACAAGCAATTGTAATGCTGAACAAGATGTCATTTCAATATTTGTTAATGAAATGAAATGAAAATATCTTTATTCCCCATTCTTTATTTCTTTAGGCCCCCCAAGAAGCAATTTCGAATCGTCAAGTCATCTTAGGTACTTATGTAGCGCAATAAAGTATTGAATATCCCAATTACTCTTTTTTTGGATTTTTTAATTTTTATTTCGTTATTTTTTTGCAATAAAATAAAAGAGTTGTATGTGTTCCAGATTATTCAGTACATTTATTGTCTACAATCTGTAAAGGAGCTCATAAACTGGCGCAATCTTTTTAAAAAGCAACTCACTTCGTCTAGCCCTTAATTATAGATATTCCCCCTTTTCACGCTGTTTCACTTTGAAGATTGTCAACAATCTCGAGCGTAGTTCGATTTGCTCATTAAATTCACCGTGAAATTACATTTTTTTAAAAGGGACCGGTAAAAAAATATGCATTAATTATAATGTAGGCATTCGAAAAGTGTTTAAACTAGAAAAGAATTCATGTCTTCAAGCAAACTTTACAGGGTCATCCCAAGTCCTGGGTAGATCAGATGGTTAGAGCAGTCACCCGGATTGTGACATGATTTTTTTGTTATATTTTTAAACATTATATAATGTTAATAGTGAAATAACAATATGTATTAAGAAGGTTAGCCATGTCCGTCTTTTCGCGGCTTAGCTCTGTCTCTTAAACTGTAAGTTAGCATAGGTTTATTATATGTATATTAATCAAGCCGACAAAGCAGTAAAATAAAATCTTTAAAAACCCCTACACTTGGGTATGTGATTTTTTTTCTTGTTTGTCCCATGGATAGGTAGTTTAAAAATATTGCGTGTGTGTGAAAACCATTTTTTGTGTAAGGGATTCGTTTGCAAATTATTGAATTTAAAAGTGCTTATTTTTGTTTGGGTCGAGTCCATGATTTATTTGTTAGTTGCCTGTACATTATCTGCGTTTACTAATTAATAATTTGACATAATATTGTTTTGGTTTTTAAAGTTAAGGTATCTGTTTATTTAAGCTACATTCATAAACTTACTTAGGCATAGATTAGGTTATTTTCATAAAACTTTATTAGCTTAATAAATCTAAACCTAATCGAGTAGGCGGACGCAAGTCAATTGAGTCTTTCTATTTTATTTCACAGTAACGACTCAATCAAAACTTAAAAAAAAATAAGTAAAAAGCCGGACCACACGTGAGCAGGTGCGAAGACAAATTTATATTTGCGGTCGATTTCTTTTTATAGCAAAGTTGATGGTTTTTTAACAGATTTTGTAGTGTGTGTGCGCCGGCGCTCCGCGCCCGTGGGCTGGTGAGGGAAGGCAGAATTGGATTGAAAGTTATACGTTTTAGAAACAATAAATAGATTATACAGCACATTGGCAATTTGAGTGTCAGAACACAGATTTGTTTTGAAAAACAAGTTTTCTTCAGAAATGTTTTTCCTGTGTCATAAGTAAGTAGGTGTCATAGCGTAGTGAAAAGTATCCTTCCAATTTAAGGCGACTTGCACCAACATCTGTTACTAGATTTGATCTTCTTAAGCTTTAAAGAAATCTTTTTATTATGTTTATTTATTGTAATGTACAGTCAAAGTTTAAATCTAAAAGATGTACACACTTAAAGCTTCAAAATACATATAATATGTTCAAATGGACTCAATTCTAGTAGTATTTTTGAAGGTTCAATGTCTTTTAAGACGTGTTTGGTGGCAAGTAGTTGGTTCAAGTCGCTCTTAGTAAATTAAAATACTTGATATACTATAGCTACATTTTACTCCAAGTTCACGAAAGATAATATTTTCTACTAGCAAAGATAACTTTGTCTTAAAGGTGTCCATCAAATAAAAGGGCCGTTTCAACGAATGAGTAAGCATTATGTTTTTTCTCTTCGCCAACATAAAAATAGATTTTCACTGGAAAACCAATATGCACCTTATTATAAACAACATAGAATTGACATTCAAAAGTGCTGTGTTATTCATTTCGTACGTCAGCTTTGGTGGTCTCTACATTCAAAAGTAGAGTAACATATTCAATGTGGATGTGAAATATGTCTTATTTTTAAGGCCATAAGGCTCTATGGGTGAGGCCTTATCTACTCTTGTCAAAAGGTTATGTCATTACGATAAAAACAATAGGACGAGGGTAGAGTTTTTGATTTGATGACAGTTTTGAGGTAATTAAGAAACCCTTGCCACGAAAAAAACCTGTCTGTTAATTTGATTTGTGGTTACAAGGTGATCACGTAAAGTCAGTGAGAGTTTTTAGTTTTTATTTGTAGCGTAGAGCTACGTGTTTGACCCAAGATTTGGACCAAAGTTGAAAGTGAGTGCGAGTTGTTAGTTTTAATTTTTAGTATGTACACCTCCATGTTTGACCCAAGATTTGGACCAAAGTCTTGTTACAATGGGGTGGTCTGTATGTGTCGTCGGGAGAACAACTAAGGCACGGTAATATATGCGTCGTCCCCTCAGCAAGCTGGTCAGGCTTAATCTTACTCCAAATTAGTGCTTGCACAAAGGGGGAGGATGTTGCGTACTCCTCAGAGACCGTTATTGTATACTTTTTAATTTGTGTTATTTTACTTTTGATATTTCGTTGTTTTGCTGTTGTCATGGGGTCATTCGTTCTGTTTGCCTACTCGATTGATATTGTTATTGTGTTTTCATTATAAAATATATTCATTACCATCCAGTTTTTCTGCTTTTAATCATCTTAAACTCCTTTTCATTGGTATACAATGTGTAGAATTCAGCAGTAATACTCCAGGGGCTGGATCTGACCATTAAACTGAACGACTTCCTCTATGGGTCGGATATTTATGTTTTTTATGGATCAGTTATGTATGGGAGGAGTTCGGTGGCACAGTGGTTTGAGCAGTCTGGTTCCGATTACCAAAACAAACCAACTTTCGCCATGGTCGATCCCGCGATGGGTCATCCAAATTTTCTAATCTTTGAGCTGTTAAGCTGTTGGTCCCGGTTGTTGCTGTAATTGTTTTATCCCACCAACCCGCATTGGGCCCGCGTGGTGGTGTTATGGCCCAATCTCCTCATGTGTTTCTCCCACGAAGGAACGCCTGTGCCCAGCGGCGGATCGCTGAAGTAAGCCAGGTGGGCCGTCAGCTTTTTGGCATCTAGTTGTATAAAAAAATATTAAAAGCCTAAGATATACTATATAGTATAAATATTAAAATGGGTTCGGTGGACTAAAGTTACAAAGGAATCTTGCTGCTAAAAGCTGTTCCGACGCAACAAAATAACTTTATTCGTCCACAGACTCATAATAGTAAAGATTTCACCAAAACAAACAGTTGAGGTGCAGTTAACACGAACCGCGGTCGGAAGGTGACGCCGTTAACCTATTTAACTACTGGACACCCTATTAAATAGACAGTAAGTATTACGGTAAATAATTTGTAAACGCAGTTTAGTGTTAGAACTTAATTTGTTAGATTGCGTCAAAGTTATTACACATACCAGCGGCCAGTCGCGACTTTGCTCTCTTAGAGGTAGGTTGACTTGTCAGCCACATATGTCAATTAAATGATAAATGATAAATAATGTTTATTCGTTATGATCAAAAAATCTCGATCGAAAAAAGCAAAGTTAGTCTCATTATAATAGGCATACGAACATTCTTAATAAACAGTGGGTTAATACAAGCTAGTACTTAATTAATTTATGATTATAATCACATTAGTGCCTTTTTATTCTAACTTATAATCTTGACAATTTCTATGACCACTTTATGGCTTAGTGTGGCATGGTATTAAAGTAAAGTGTACAGTCGGAGAACTTTAACGTTTAGTGTTTAGTGTTAGGATACACGAACTATTATGAAGAAAGTCGATGATTGAGAATAGCCTCGTTAACTTGCTAAAAAAACGAACGAAATTAAATTCCCCGACTGCCCTTAATCTATCGCCTTGAGGAGCTATTACTAAACAAAGCACCTTTCGCCATGGTCGATCCCGAGATAGACCAATTAAAAGTACCTTTAACCTTGAACTTCCGAAGACACGTTAAGGCGTTGGTCCCGGTTGTTGCTGCAACCGCTTTAACCCACCAACCCACATTGGGCCAGCGTGCTGTTATGGCCCAAACTCGTCATGTGTTTCCCAAGTAGAAAGGCGTGTGCCCAGCAGTGGGACGGTTATAGGCCGGTGATGATGATGAATCTATCTCCGAGACAATTCTCTAAATCAGATGAACGACTTATGAGTGGAAATATAGCAGATTAGCAGATAAACATATAAAAGAAGTTACTTACTTTCAAAGGATGTACCCGATTTTGGGCCCAACTTAAGTAGATACCTTCTACTTTTTTGCTATAAAAAATATAAGACTGAATAGCAATGGCCAAATGAAGATAATCTCATTTTAACTCTTATACTACAAACTATAAAGACTTACTTTGTGAACGCACCTAATTCTGGTAATGTACTTTTTGAAATATAAAAACGGTCTATTTAATATAAACCTTATGTATCGATATTCGACCAATTGATCCACATTTTTGTTTTATATTTTAATACCACAAAGAGACAGAATGACGATCTATCGCCTAGACTCTAGACATTATTTAATTATCTTTGTAAACGAATTTATAATGAAAGATATTAAGAATTTCACCATTTATTAAAATAACGCATCTAAAAATCAAGTCAAACCTAACCTATACTATTGTTTAGCGCATCATTTTATGTATTTGGACATTGCTGTTAGACGTGAAAATTGGGCTGAATAAACCTCTAAGGTTGATGTAATTTCAGACCGATTTTCAGTCCTGTAATATCAGGCCCAAAGTTGTATGGAATTATGGAAATCGGGGGTGTCCTTTATAATATAAGTTTTGTGTTTGAATATTATTGTTATTGACTAAAAGTATTTGTTTCTGCTTGAAAAAAGCGCTACTAGTATAATATAAAATCTCTATTCTCCAAAATGAAGATACACGAGTAATATTTCACAATTATTAGGCAATTAAACGTCCTAAATCGTAGACATTCAACTTTTACGATCCCCTAATTAAACTATACAAACAGTTACGCAGTCGGGTTAATTTTAACCGTGGGTATGCGTGATCCCGGCCCGCTACTTGGGTGGTAACATTAATATTTAGTTCTATTACTATTTAGTTTGGAGGCACAATACTTTGATGAATTTAATTTATATTTAAGAGAAACTATTTCACTATAATACCAGATAACAGTTCTGTTAGTTGAGTTGTTCAAAAATGAATAAATGACGAAGATTTTGTCATTGCGAGGATAGAAGTTAGTTTGTAACATAAATAAAAATAGGCTTATATCTCAGTGGTTACAGCAGTCACCCGGATTCTGATCCAGGTTCGGTCCCCGCCCAGGACAGGATTTTTTTCTAGTTTGGATAGTTGCCCCATTTATTATAATGTTAAAAATAAAGGTTTAAAGAAATTTTCAACCGCCTGTGTGGTCTAGTGGTTGAGACCACCTACCTCAGATCTAGAGGTCCGGGGTTCGATTCCCGTGGGGGCGGAAATTTTCTGCTTGGTTTGGTGGTAGGGCTTTTCTAAGACCGCCTGGCTAGCTACCACCATCTTACCTAAGTCTCCCGCCATAACAACAATGTTTGCATTGTTGTGTTCCGGCAGTTGGTGGTAAGATAACCAGTTCCTCTGTAGTTGAGAAATCCGGGTGTAGCTCGCTTTATCTTCACTTAACACCAGGTGAGTTGAAGGCCAAGAGCTACCCCGTTAAGGTTGTAAAAAATATTTCTCAAATAAACTTAAATTAGTTAATAGTGAAAATATTTTAAGTATTTTGTGGTAACTCAAATATATACCCCAAGGCTTTTTACAGAGTGTACAATTTTCTTACGTGTTTTTTTATTCTATTTTTTTATTCCTGTAATCTGTAATATATTACATTTAGCTGGATGTTAAGAGTTTATCATCGGACGTGTTTGGAGCGAAATCCAGTGATTTGCCCAAATAAATTATTATATAATGTAGGATCTACATTTCCATTAAGTCTTGCGGTGCACGCCTCTTTAGTCTCTTAAAGGTTGTACCAGGTCTATTTTCCATTAGGTTCCGTGCCAATGGATTGGAGTGGTTTTGCATACGTCTGTAGTACGATTGAAATGACTCTACTGCTACGTGTTTTACAGTTTTAATTTTCAGGTCCCGATGTAGGTTGTCGTTTTTAATGTACCATGGAGCATTGGTAATCATGCGAATTATTTTGGATTGGAAGCGTTGCAGTATTTCAAGATTAGAATTTGACGCTGTGCCCCACAATTGCACTCCGTATGACCATATAGGTTTGAGTACAGCCTTGTACAGTAGAAGCTTATTGTCTAAAGACAGTTGTGAGTTTCGATTTAGTAGCCAGAACATCTTTCTCAATTGTTGGCTAAGTGCTTTTCTTTTCGTAAAAATATGTTTGGTCCAAGTTAAACGTCTGTCTAGGTATATTCCTAAGTACCTAACGCTATCTGACTGCGGGATTCTTACTTGATTTAGTTCCACTTCTGGGCATGTATCGCGTCTCAGTGTGAATGTTACGTGCACGGACTTCGTTTCGTTTGCCTTTATCTTCCAATCTCTTAGCCATACCGACATGTTATTCAGACAGTGTTTTCTAAGCTTATTTTTATTTAAAGATAAAAGGATTGTGATAGCATTATCACAATTATTTTATGTCACTTGGTAATGCGTTGTACAGACGACATCACATCAAGTGTAACAGTTGCACTACGAAAACCGCCTCTATTACGAACGCAGTAAGGGCGGTTTCAAGGTCAAACTGTTACGACTGATGTGCTGTCCACTGTACAACAGTTTCCTCTCAAAAAAAACATTCTCTGCCGTAATTACTGCGCGGATTGTTTTTATTGCGAAAGTGGTGCTTTGATATATTTTTATTCAACGTTATATTAGTTTGAATAGAAATATTTTACCATTTGAATTAGAATACCTACCATATGTGTAAAGTTATTTTATGTATATTAATTCGGTATTTTGGTACAGTCCTTTTGTTGGGGTTAGATAGGGCTCATAATTATAACAACACTGGTAATTTTGTTTTGAATCCTTTGCAGTGAGTTTTCGTTGGTTGTGGCGACTGAGCCCCGTATTTCTCCTAAAAATTGAGAGTGTTATCTCATTATTTTTCCAAAAAGAGCAGCAGCGTTCTTAATTCCTTATACTAAACCTCAACCCTAATGAAAAATATGGAATTACGTTAATACTACCTCCTAATGAAAGAACTTATTATTCTAAAGATAAAGTAATCCTTACAAAAAATGATACTGTTATAGATATCTGTACCAATTTATTGTTATCTATAAAAAGTGATTCAGCTGTCCGTCGCCAAAATAACCGCCCAGCAGTCTAGCAGACTGCGTAGGCGTGTACCGAGAGTACCGAATGACATACTAGAGCATGTCTTATTATAGCTATCGAAGTCTTTAAACTTGTATAGAAACCCTGCCGACAGGAGAAAGCTCTGCTGGTAACATTGATATTACCCTTTGATGGTAAGAAATGTCCCGAAAACAATAAATCGATGAGTTTGCTCACTACGGAAACAGTGTTAGTTGTCTGCGATCTTCTGAAAGCAGGATAGATGGGTGCTTGGATGGTGGGATGAACATGAATGATGGATGGCTGGATGGAGATAGATGAATGGTTTGTTATTTCTTGAGTCAAAACA
Organism: Nymphula nitidulata; assembly: GCA_947347705.1. Classification (NCBI taxonomy): domain Eukaryota; kingdom Metazoa; phylum Arthropoda; class Insecta; order Lepidoptera; family Crambidae; genus Nymphula; species Nymphula nitidulata. The sequence goes on along the minus strand of OX374641.1, from coordinate 12,355,126 downwards.
TAGAATATACTGTGCTCTACTCTGACACACTGATTTAAGTGTCGGTCTTCTCCAATCTGCAGTAATCTGGTCTTGCATAAGCTTTTAGGTTCCCTTTTTGTCTACTCCGAAGGGATCATTTCCACATTTAATTATTATAAAATTTTAGATGTAAACTTTTACGAATTTTGAACATATTAATATTCTTACTCATCTTAAAAACCTCAACCCCTACCGGAATTCCAACTTCAGATCTCTGGACCAATAAGGCTTGCTCACATTTCCTAGGGTCTCCGTCAAAATTTACTTTGCTAACCTCGAAGAAAAAACTGTTTCGCTTTTTCTCGAAAGTTTACTTTTATTTTATCTTGACTTCTGTTCTGAGGCTTCAGACCCGAAGAGCAAGTGTATCATCAGTAGCCTGTATACTAATGTAGTACGTTATATTGTTAGGCATAGGATTTTCTTATAAGGGAGATATACTCAATGACTCCGCTATTCCAGCCCTTAGGAAGTAAGAAGAAGCTCGCGGTTGCAAATATTGATTGACCCATCCGAGATTTATAGAAACTATAATAATAATAATAATAAAAACCATTTATTTACTCTTCACAATAGTCTTCTTACTTCTATAAAGATCTTAAATTACAATTACCTTGTGAAGAGTCTTAGTACCTGAAATAGGTTCCAGAGGAACCTGTGCCACAGGTTACTAGGCCCCTCCCGCAGAAAAAGTATGTATGAAGTGGTTCTGATGAGTGACAGTGTTAAGAAAATGTTATTTGGGGAAAGCCATAACTAATTATAAAATAAAAATGTAAAAATGACCTAAAGATAAAATACGGTCAACGATTGCAGATATCCCATGTAAGTATGTTGGGTAATGGTAAGTATTTGATTGATTAGTGAGGTTCTTGTATGTATGCGTAAGTGTGTATGTGTGTGTGTGTGTGTATGTGTACGTGTGAGTTTGTTTTGTTTTCGTGTGTTTTTGTATAGTTTTGGGTATGAAGAAGTAAAGTTAGTGTATGTGTGTGAGAGTTTCAGGGACAATATACTCGGGGAGGAAGGATCGAGAAGGTGTGGATGAGCGATTTGGTCGTTAATTGTTATGTGGTCTTTAGGATGTTTTCTGTGGATGTGTAGTCAAGTGTTTTGAGGTATTGGGTGACTGTGGTTTTACAATTAAATTTGTGTAGAGGATAAATGTTTAGGGTCTCATTTAGTTTATTGTAGAGATATGGACCTAGGAAGCAGAAAAAGTTGCGCGATTTAGCCGTTCTGAATATCGGACTTAAGCAGACCTTTCCTTTTCTTCTCTTGTCGCTTAACAGGTGCGGGTTGTATTGCAGCTGTGTGTGCTGTCTCAGTACGGTATTTAGTACGAATGCTTGTCTCACTGTGAGCACATCCCAGAGTTTGTATAGGTCTACCGTAGGAAATCGGAAAGGGAGACCAGCAGCCACCTTGAGGATGGCTCTTTGGGCTCTTTCCACTTCTAGTAGGTGAGTTTTTGCTACCCCGCCCCACGATGAGATGCAATAAAGTATGAGAGACTGGCACAGAGCATAGTAGACCGTTTTGTTTACTTGACGGTCAGCGACGTGTCTTAGGGTCTTAAAGATGTAGATTAACTTGCGTATTTTTGGTACCAACAATTCTATGTGTTGTTTGAAGGAAAGCGTTTGATCCATTGTGACCCCCAGGTATTTTATGCTTTCCGTACTTTGGAGTACTGGGCAGGTACAGTGCGAGCCAATGGCCACACACTCGTGGGCTAGAATTTTCATTGAAGGAGGTGGTAGTTGACAGGATTTTAGCGCGAACGTAATATATTTGGTTTTGCTAACGTTTAGGGTCAATAAATTAGAGGTAAGCCACTTTCTTACAGTGTCAAAACCTTTCTGCGCTTTATCAAAGGTGTCCCTCCAGGAGTTCCCGCTAAAGAAAAGGGCAGTGTCGTCAGCGAATGTGAGTACTTTACCATCTTGAAGTTGGAGCCGGCGCAAGTCATCAATATACACCAGAAAAAGTGTGGGAGAGATAATGCTGCCTTGCGGTACACCGTACGTTACGCTAGCTTTATCACTAACCCAATGGTCTATCTTGACTCGCTGTGTTCTATTACTTAGGTAGTCTTTAAGTAATTCTAAGGGTAACCCTCTATCTCCGACTCTCTCTAATTTGGATAATAGGTGAGGTATTGAGACGGTGTCAAATGCCTTCGCGAGGTCGAGAAATATTGTCAATCATTTTCTCTTTTTATCCATGGTGGTGATAACTATAACCTGCAATGTTAGCGATCAACAAATTTCTGACATCCATCAGTTCAACTCCTACGAATATTCACTCCTGATAAAAAATATTTTTAAACTGGCGAGCTCGATGGGTATTGTGATCAAAGTTTTTCAAGTAGTTAGCTCAGTTCCTGGTTACATAATAGTTAATTCTGAACTGCAGTCATCTGGCGTTGCGAGCGGTTATTTCGAGCTTGGCTGATAGATGCAATGTGGGCCTACCTTAGATTGAAAAATGCGTAAACGGCTAGAGGAATCTTATGGAAGCTTTTGATTTACACTTCATACTTCAGGTTCATGACATTATCTTTTGACTTTGAACTCAATAGCTGATACTTTAAAAGATAAGGTCCTAGTTCATTTGTCAATAAACTAGACTAGTTTATTTGTCTAATTACTAGCTAGACCATGAATGAAAAGTCAACCAGTGTGAATTTGAATAATATATAATATAATAATAATATAATATAATAATAATATTTATACACTCACACCTATTATCTAGCCCAAAGTAAGCATCATTAAGAGCTTGTGTTATGGATACTAGATAACGGAGAAATAATGATAACAATATGTATATAAATATAAGAAATATACTAAATAAACATATAAACATCCATGACTCGTAAAGAAATGCTCATACTCATCATACAAACATTTGTTCCTACCTGGACTCGAACCCGGGACCTCTTGACCGAGTAGCCTGGGGTACAGACCACTCGGCCAGCCGGTCGTCAAAGTCATCGGTCATAATCACAGTGTCCAGTTCAAAAGGTAATGATTTATTTTTCATCTACTGTGACAGGTAAGTATATCTAATTCATTTTGGAGCACACGCTTGCATATATCAAGCGAATTACTTTGACATTTATGGGTAGGGTATGTAGAGCAGGGTAACTCTGAACGAAGCCGTTCATATTAGTATCATAACAGAAAGTCATAAAAAGCCTTTGCTCAGTTACTGCTATTGAATATGGGTCTCCTCTTAGCCAGTCAGAAAGAGAATGCGCCCAAAAAGATATATATTGCTGATTTACGGTTTCAAAAATTTGTATACTACACTTTATTGCTACTTAAATGAGTCTATTTACACATGTATTAACGCTCTGAGTGTGTGCAACTTTTCAGACGTGTTTTACACGGTGTTGTTTAAAATTGCCTCACTCTCTTGCATTGTAATAAGTGTCATTTTCCAACCAAGTGTTACGCTTGATGTGTGGCCGCCTGTACTTCAGAGCTAGTTCGTGAACTTCCAAGCTATTGATTTCGATTACATTAATTGGCAAGGAAAGGCTATCTTGTAATGATTGTGTAATAAATTACAATGGGCTAGGAATTACGATTTATAGGTAAGTAATTATTAGACAATTCATCTTATTTCAAGGGTTATTGGAAGCCGGAAGCTAAAGATTAGCCACAAGATTTGATAGATAAACGTTTCCGGCATTAAAATGATAGATTTTAAAACAAAAGTATATCGTTACAAGATTTATTTACGAGTATTATCTAACATTTATATAGCACTGATCTTTATTGATGGGAAATAAACATTTAAAAATTTCAATCCATCCTCTGGGCAGATGGCGATAAAATAACTACTTATAGAGATTTATTTTTGCTTTCCTATGACTTTTTTTGAAAGTGGCAAACAATTTCTATAACCAAAGAGGATTGTAAGGAAAAGAGCGCCCAGTCTCGGCAATTTTTTGTAACATAAATTTGAAACGCCATCAGCGCCTCTGGAAAATAGTGCGGGAACTACTACTATATATACGTAGCTATAGGTAGGTTTGTATCTAAAGATTTATGAAAGAGACTTTACTTTAATGTAAGGATAGCTTTTCCACATCAAAACAAACATTAACTCAATGAAATAAAATAACTCGTATCTGGGAAATACGCTTTATTAAATTAATGAATTATATTTATTTCAAAATGAATAAATAAAACAGCACATAATCTGTGACTTATTTTTATATTGCAAACAATATTTTTGGCCGGCAATTTTCATTTTTACATCCAAAAATACAAAAGAAAGGCAATTTTGTAATCCACAGTCCACAACACATTCAGAGTCCAAAATACACAAAGCGTCTTTATCGCAACATAGCGTCTCCTAACGCAAGTAAATACACCAAGTCTTCAAGTTTATAGTGTCGGTTGACTTGACACAACTTTCGCAGAAAATAATGGCTTCAATGTAGTGATATGGAAATCTGGACGGAGAAGTACTCTTAACTCAACGTTTGTTAGCACAGAAATATATCAAAACAACTAGAACACACACGTAATTAGATAACTAAAAACAACGGAAGCGCAAGTGCAAGTTTCGGCAGCCATTACGTGAATGAATGACGCAGTTATAATACGGGTACTACCAGGGTTGCCAAGGGTAAAAATATTATTCCTTGCTGCTAAAAGTTATAAATAAAATAAAAATAATATACTTATCAACCTTTTACTAAAGGAAATATCAATTATTTGCTATTATGTTGTTTTTAATTCAATAATATTGTTTGTTTTCAACCTAGTAGCGGCAGCAGCGACATCTAACGAGACACTTTGAAGACTTCATTCAAAAAGGTCACCGCTAAGCTTCATAGATAGCGCTACTTTCTTTGCCAATAGCATTGTTCAAAGAGTGCCCCCCCCCCCCCTGTCTATAACTATGTTTTAATTTAACTGTCGTATTGACAGCACCATCCTGTATAAATAATAGTGAAACCGACAGGTTGTGCGCATCCACAGCCATCTGACAGCATCCATTTTGTTTTATCGGGCCGGTGTCCACGTTTTCTTAGGAAAACGAATTCGTCTTGCCCAATCACCGTACAACGTTACCGCAAGTTATTTGCACAATAATTTTACTTGACATTGGCAAAATTCGTAATATCGAGAAGCCATTTTAAAAAGAAGAAGAAGAAGTAGGCAGTCATCTTAAGTGGTACAAACTAGAAACAATGTTCCGTTTCAATATGATTACGTGCTTATGGTGATTTATGAAAACTGTCATTTTCCTTGACATTGTTGCTTTATCTTTAAACTAAAATGGCCTCTCTTCCAACCTTGCAATGATTGTTTTATTATATACATTTGTTTACTACTTCGCTCATATAGCTAGATATAATAGGTATCTATAAAACACAGAATTAAAATAAATACGCAATGTTAAATTATGACGTTGGGCCATTTTAGGGCTATTTTAGGTAAAGTTTGACATTTCCTGAAACGCTTGAAACATACGTCCCACTGCTGGGTACAGTCCTCCCTGTATGGGAGAAACACACGAGGAGTTTGGACCATAACACCACCACCACGCGGGCCCAATGCGCGTTGGCAAAATTTAAGCAGCGCCAAGTATTTAGGCGTTACTAAAATAATAATAATAAAAAAAAAATAAACAAAAATTAAAACCGACTTCAAAAAACTGAAAAGGATAAAATAATTAAATTTAAGTAGGTATTCATCCCCTAGAAACATATTTTTGGAGTCGGTGCTTCACTTTCTATTGTTTTTGGAAAAAACTTAGCACCAACTCCAAAAATATGTTTCTAGGGGATGAATACCTACTTAAATTTAATTGATTTATCCTTTTCAGTTTTTTGAAGTCGGTTTTAATTTTTGTTTAAAATTTTTTGTTCACAATTTTTAGTGGTAACTTTCTACGGTCGAAGCTAGATGGGTGATCGTAAACTAATATTGTTTCCTACTATCGTATCGTTTCACTAAAAAGTCATTTGAAAAGCAAAACTTCGCAATTTCGCATATGTAGACGACTTCATAATTTAAGTTTTTTTAAATTTAAAACCAAAGTACCCAAATGTTTTTGAAAAAATTTTTATGGGACCAAATGGCAGCTATTCCGCATCGAACAAAAAAAGAATCACGTAAATCGGATGAGTAATCTCGGCGTAATCGGTGTACATACTAAGAAAAAAAAAAAAACATACCGGCCGAATTGAGAACCTCCTCGTTTTTGAAGTCGGTTAAAAAATATTTTAAGTGACCCCAGGCCTCATTAAGCAACTATCTAACACCATCTCATTAGGACTATTCATAAGAGCCCAAACACGCTATATCTTTTTGATGGTAGGTATAGGATCAGCTCAAGGTTAGTATGTGATGGGAATGTCACCGAAGTGACAGTACACCAAATTATAAATCAATCGGATCTGTGAAAGTTAGTAAAACCCTTCTATCATGTAGAGAATAAGCTGATAGTCATCAAACGCCTGAACTGATCTTCATAATTCATAGTTAAAAACCATCCTGGTCACGTCAGCTTTCAAACAAAAAAAACCGAATCAAAATCGGTCCATTCGTTTAGGCGCTACGATGCCACAGACAGACACACAGATACACAGACAGACACGTGAAACTTATTATAACACCCCTCTTTTTTCATCGGGGGTTAATGACTAAAACAAACGTAACACGATGACTAAAGTGACGTGAAACAAATTCACAATGTTTGTCTTTTCTCTCGACGTCGAGTGTATTGACAAATGAACTAGTCCACTAGCTTGCATGACATTGTGTCTTGAGGAGTGTTACTTCTATGTTAAATACAGAGTCTGATCTAAGCACTGAGGGTTCCGTACAACTTTTAGGTGAATCTATGAACATTAAATTCAAAACCCTGCTCGACTCAGACGACTGACTGATATAATCGACCCACAGCCTCAATCGCTGCTGGTCCTAAAGACAAGAAATTTGGAGGGTTATGTAAGTACATGGCTTCATTAAAAATTACTCTGCATTCGGAATACCCCTACTCTCATATTCTTAATTTTGATTTTAACATTATCATAAATGTTTGAAAAAATATTTAGTAATTAAAATATATGTAAACTAGAAAAATTTCACGTCCTGAGGCGGGGATCGAACCCGCGACCTTTCGCAATCCAGGCGATTGCTCTAACCATCTGAGCTACCCAGGACTTGGGATATCTGTGTGAAATTCCTCTAGTCTATCTGGTATTTGCGTTATGAGCTAACGTCCACCCTACAATATCGAAAAGTTCTATTTCAACATCCGAAACGAGTATTTTCTAGTTTAGATATATTTTGATTACCCCTACTCTCCGCTAATTGTAATTTTAGATCACGATCACGGTATTAATACGTTTGTCCCTTTATCCCCGTAGTTCCCATAGTACTGTACAAAAAATAGTGACACCTTTGTGTATAGATATACTGAACGTTTTAAAAATATCATTAGATCATGACACGGGTTTTCTCTTAGAAAACATTGGAGTAGCACATTTGCATTGCTTGCTTGTCCGATTTCACAATGAGTCCTACATGCACAAACATTATAGAAAGTCCTGGTTTCAACACCATTCAACTTGTTTGAATACCATAGAATAGAACAGTCAAGAACTATTAGTGCCAAAGCAAAAATATGCGTCGAACGTTGGCATACATTTTTTTACACTAAGAGTTCCGTAGTAAAACATAAACCATTCTAAATAATTGCCTTTATTGAAGTAAGTTCCTAATTTGTATCACCTTTGCAGTGTTTTGTTGAGGAGTTCATCTATCACATCAAATGGGGGCCTTTCCGGTAGTAAGAAAAAGAATTATCAAATTTGGTTGAGACTTGACAGAAATCTTAAAATATACCAGGTCGTAGGTCCGTATGTAGGGTCGTCTGTATAGGTACCACTATCTTTCTATTTCGTCCGTAAAACAGTTCGAATTTCATCTTAGGCCTCATGACAACTCAAATGCAATACCTAGTGATTTACTTGTAATAGTAGGTGTCTGTAGGCGACGGGAGCCAGTAGCCACCACCATCACCGTTGGGCTGTCAGCATTCTTTTTTATACAACTAGATGACAAACAAGCTGACGGCCCATGGTTAGCGGTTACCGCCGCCAATGCACACCTGCAATAACAAGGGAAAATCACTTGATATTGCAGGTGCGTTGTCATCCTGAGGCCTAAGGTGGAATATCGTCCATGCCCAGTAATTACACTGGCTACCTTTCCCTTCAATCCAAAACACAGAATTGTTTCACGGCTGAAATAAGAAAGGCTTGTCATCTGTTGTATGAAAAATACTTACACATATCCAAAACATTTTGTCGAATAAGAACCTGCTTCTTTCTGAAGTGATTGAAAATACCATAACGGTAGTTCACTTGCCGGTCGACATGCTCTTGACCTTGTTGCATGAGGATTAACTGCCTTTTGTTCAGCACAGAACTATATTCTAGAAGCGCTAGAAAAACTGGTTTACGTGCAGTAAGTCTGCATTTCTTTGTCGACATCAGATTCTATTTCAACTAGTCTGACTTGTATAATGACGTACATTTGTGATTTTATAGTTAGAGACAGTACACAACTCAATTGCATTTTTTATATGTTTATACACTCACACCTATTATCTAGCCCAAAGTAAGCATCTTTATGAGCTTATGTTATGGATACTAGATAACGAAGAAATAATTAAAATAATATGCATATAAATATACTAAATAAACATATAGACATCCATGACTCGTAAACAAATGCTCGCACTCATCATACAAACATTTGCTCCTACCGGGATCGAACCCGGGACCCCCGACCGAGTAGCCTGTATAGCAAGGTACAGACCACTCGGCCAGCCGGCCGTCGTCGTATTTGATGAGCATTTTTATAGGGTAACTACAAATTTTGGGCAGCTGAAATTGCTTAGCTAGAGCCCAGGCTAACCCAGCGAAGGGCAGTGGTGTTAATGATACTTTTTTATTGTTGCAATGTAACTAAAATAGAATAAAAAATAAAATTGACAGCATAATTATGAGACGAGTCCCCGTGCTCCCCACATAGCACTTTCTCAATGACTTCTGGCGACCTTACTCACTACACAACATACATACTAGCATGGACCAAATAAGTAGTAAATTTAATGCGAGCTTCTTCATTTGCGCACTAATAAGTTAGCCACACCTAAAACAGTATTACACAAGTCCAATCACGAGAACTTAGTCGAGTTAACCCGACAGTTACTTAGTTCTTATTACTGCACTAGACTGACCCACAACTCTACAGCTCATACGACTTGCCACGTATTTAGTACATTGTTGTACCTATAGATTTAGATCCTGGTCATAGTTAACAAGAAACAACAGTAAATCAATGCTTTACTAGGTGGTAGGCCCGTATGCAAAATCATTCGGGACTCTATTTCATCTGTAAAACAGTTCGCTATGTTTCGGATTGAAGGTATTTTCATCTTCAGCCTCAGGATGACAACGCCCCTGCAATACCAAGTGATTATCATCAGGTGGGCCGTATGCTTGATTGCCACATTAGTGGTATTACGTCCTTCTTATTTCAGTTTTAGGTAGTAGGTCCGTATGTGGGGTCGTCTGGGTAGGTACCACCGCCTTTCTTATTTCAGCCGTGAAACAGTTCGCTGTGTTTCGGATTGAAGGGAAAGGTAGCCAGTGTAATTACTAGGCATGGATGGCATTTCATCTTAGGCCCCAGGATGGCAACGCACCTGCAATATCAAGTCATTTTTCCATGTTATTGCAGGTGTCTAAAGCGGCGGTAACCGCATACCATCAGGTGGGCCGTCAGCTTGTTTGTCATCTAGTTGTATAAAAAAAGGTATTTTTTGGCGACGTCAGCTACTTACCTCAGGCTGGTGGGCAGGTTGCTTGTCATTTAGTTTAGTAGTTAAAACCTATATCTATAGTGCGTGTAAGGAAGGACGCGCGCTGGAAGAAAGTTCTATATTTTTGGTAGTGCGACAGAGAAACGAATCACCAAATTTCTTTAAGCCCAAAATGGAAGTGGGAACAGTGTATGGATGCCTCCGAAGAGCACTGTGGTTGTATAGTAAATTACTTATATTTCTACGGACCTGTTCTGTAGCTGATGATCGTCGCATTAAATTTCAAAAAGATTCGAAGAATCAGAAAAGAATTGATAGCCATTCGAAAACGGCTATCGATTCTTTGACAGAAAAATAAAAATGACATCATGCTATCGTTGTTATGTCATGTTTCCCATACATATGCTATCGTCACAGTCGATGACGATACAATGACGAGACGAAAGTTTCGAAAAACAGTTCCAGAACCGCTCGCTAGGGGCGCTGCTAATAATTTTATACAAAAATTTGTCGAGAAGAAAATCGAATGGTCGTGATACTGTGAATTTAGACGACCGCCTGGCCGAGTGCTCTGTACCCCAGGCTACTCGGTCAAGAGGTCCCGGGTTCGAATCCCGGTAGGAACAAATGTTTGTATGATGAGTACGAGCATTTGTTTACGAGTCATGGATGTTTATATGTTTATTTAGTATATTTCTAATATTTATATACATATTATTATCATTATTTCTCCGTTATCTAGTATCCATAACACAAGCTCTTAATGATGCTTACTTTGGGCTAGATAATAGGTGTGAGTGTATATTGATATATTATTATTAATATATTATATTAAATATTATTAATATATTTTTTTTTAAAAAAAAAAAAGAATCCATGTTATAGGAACGGACATAAAACTTCCTTCAAACTTCCACTGTGGTTTACTATGTACAGCAATGTTGCATAATATAATATTTCGGATTTAAGAATTTCTTTAAAAACATACACACAAAGATTACCTACTGCTTGGTATACTTTATCTTTATACTAACTTAAATTTAATGTCAGAGCTTCCATGTCGTCATGTCGTTCGAAGGTTTTGGGGCGTACTAAACCTAGATAAGACATTGTTGGTATATTACGTCTAGAGATAACTTATCAACACTTATTACGGTATTGACAATGAGTATCGAGTGACTGAGAAACGGATGGTCAGCAAAAAGTATTCATTTCATTTCATTTCATTTATTCATTTATTGCTCATGTCGTTACAATGATCTTACAGTGTACTTACATACATATGTTTCGTTCGCCACATGAGGCCTGTGAGGGCACTGCAATATATAATTTATAACCACTGAATTTTACTACAGAATACACAACAGTTTCCTACATTTATTGGCCTTTAACAAATCGAACAATGCTATGATGTACTACTATGTCTTTAATTGAATCTATATCGATGTGTCAGTTAAGAACTCATTAATAGTGTAATAAGATTTTTGGACCAGAAAACAATGGAGACCCTTTTTGAAAGTTGATATTTCAGTATTGTTACGAATAAACTCGGGAATCTTATTAAATATACGAGGAGCATTACACATAATACTCCTACTCATTAAAGTAGTTTTACCTTGGACCATACACAGTTTGTGTTTATGTCGTTCACGCGATCTAAATTTAAATAAATGTAAATTCGTTTTCACAAAATTGGCACATTCAAGGATATACAAGCACGGTAATGTTAAGATGTTTAGTTTCTGAAATATCGGCTTACAGGAATCCGTTTGTTGTAAATTTGTCATTGCTCTGATGCATCGTTTTTGAGCTCTAAAAGCGAGTTCCCTATCTGTAGAATTGCCCCAAAATATCACACCATACCGTAAAGTCGAAGCTATATATCCATGGTATGCAGACAATAAACATGATTCACTTGCTACATTTCTTAAATTGTACAGTGCATATGAAAATTGACTTAATTTTGTACAAACATAGTCAACATGTGATTTCCAATTTAATGCAGAATCAATATATAAACCTAAAAATTTTGTCGACTCGGTTACTTTGATTAACGTACCTAAGTAATTTACGTTAAGATTTATGAGATCAGGTTTTCTTTGTTTGAAATACATAATGTTAGTTTTACTTAAATTGATTTCAAGATTATTATTACTAAGCCATTGAATTAAAGTTGTCAAGTTTTCGTTTAAGTCATTTTCTAAATTTTTCCAGTTATTATTAGTAAAGAGAATAGTGCTGTCATCGGCAAATAAAGTCATGTGGTATTTCGTTGCAGAAGGCAAGTCGTTAATATAAATAAGAAATAGTAATGGACCTAAAATGCTCCCCTGTGGAACTCCATGCTTCACTTCTCTGAAAACTGATTGATAGCATATTTCAGTTTTATATTTGAAATCAATTCGGTTGATCCGCGTTGCTTGTTGTCTACCATTTAAATAAGATTTGATATATTCGTGTGCATTACCCCTTATTCCGTATGCATATAATTTATTCAACAAAATGTTGTGATCTACGCAATCAAATGCTTTGGTCATATCCATGTATAAAGCTATAGTTGGTGTTCTATTGTCCATATTATTAACTACTCTGCAGACAAAATTATATATTGCTGTGTTTATTGATTTACTTCTTCTAAATCCATATTGCTCTTCTGCAAACACATTATTGGCTTCCATATATGTGTATATACTTTCATACATAACCCTTTCAAATACTTTAGAAAATACAGGGATTAAAGCTACCGGCCTGTAAAACTTCATATTAGTCCTATCTTCTTTCTTATATATGGGTATAATAACTGTTTTCTTTAGACTCGTCGGAAAAGTACCACTCTCAATGCATAGGTTTACTATAAATGATAATATAGGTGAAATACTCATACTAACGTCTTTAATGATCATAGTAACAATGTCATCGTACCCTGCACTACTTGTGTTTTTTAATGATATTATTATTTTATGGATGTCATTTGCAATTATCGGATTTATAAAAATGGAATTCAATTTATATTTTAAAGAAATGTCATTGCAAGTCTTAGTCTTAACTGCGTCAGTAAAATAATTGTTAAATTCATTTACAATTTTTTTCGGGTTGGTGATTGTTTTGCCATTTACAGCAATCTTACCTATGCTTTCTTTGGGGTAATTATTTTGTGTGCGATTTATAATATTCCAAGTTGCTTTACATTTATTTACTGAGTTATTAATGTAATTGTCATTTTGTGCCCTTTGAGTCTTTTTAATTATAGATTTATAACGCTTAGAATACATTTTTAAAATATTTTTATTAGGAGTAGTAGGATGAGTTCTGTATTTCCACAATAGTTCTTTTTTGCGTTTATTACAAAGTCCAATGCCACGACTCAACCATTTTGGTCGTATGTTTAAATATACTTTAGTCTTTATTATAGGAAAACAAAGGTCATATATTAGTCTAAAAAGCTCATAGAACCTATCGAATGAAAGATTCGGATCGTTTGTTTCAAACACATCACTAAAACTAAGTTGTTTTATGTATTTTACAAAAAGTAGTCTGTTTTCGGCACAATAGTCTCGTTTCTTTATAAACCAAAATTTTAATGAACAACTTTTTTTGACGGGAAATTTGACAATTTGTGCTGTATGATCTGACAGTGCAAGTTCTGCTATTTCTCCTTTACTTCCCCTTATATTATGTGCAATGTTATCAATACAGGTTTTGCTTAGTATTCTTGTTGGTTCCCTAAATTGAAACTTAATGTTGTAACTTAAGAGTAAGTTACTGAATTCCGCAGAGTATTTTGTTGATTTCAGAATGTCTATGTTAAAATCTCCACATAAAATGACTTTTTTCTTTGTTGAATATTTTTCAAGTATGCTTTCTAGCTGAGTAATAAAAATATTAAAACTTGGTTTTTTATTATTAGGGGGTCTGTAAATACAAATGATAATAATTTTATGTTGTATTAGCTCTATAGCTGAACATTCAATAACGTTTGGTATCGCTAATTCCTTAACGGCTTTAAGCTCTGTGTATGCATGATTATTTTTAACTAATATACATGAACCACCTCGTCTTTGGTTTCTGCAAAAACACGAGGCTAGTATATAATTTGTCAAATTTAAATTTTTAAAGTCATGCTTTGTCATATTATGTTCCGAGATGCACAGAACGTCAATTGACTTTCCATCGTTGACCAGCTCATTCAGGGCCACAACTAACATGTCCGATTTGCTAATAAGACCATTAATATTTTGATGCAACACAAACATACAATTATACACGAAATAAATTATTACAATTATTGTCAGAAACTGTGTCCTTTTGGTCAGCTTCATTGCTACAATTTTTATCATCGATACAATAATAATTACTACTGTCAGTGTTACTATCAATATCATTAATACAATTATCACAACTGGCAACATTACTTAAATTACAGTCATTTTGGGCGTTAGTCTCAGTAATTAAGCTAGTTTGGGTACTCTTATCGTAAAATGTTTTCTTACTAACAATTGATGCTGACAATTTAGCACTTCTATATTTCTGAAACTTGGTTTTATAGTCTAAATATAGTATTTCTTTTAATATTGATCGAGCTAAATTTAAGGAGAAATTGCGTGGATGTGGCAAAAATCTACTATAATCCATATCCATGTATATGACATTATTATATTTGCTGCAATGGAATTTCAATGTGTAATTCAACTTTCTTTCGTTGAGAAATGAGTTATGAGGAATTTCACTTATTATAATATTTGTATTCGCAATAGTATTTAGCCACCAATTTAACCTTATTTGAAAAATATCTGGATACTTATCATTTATACCACATAATAAGACGATGACATCATTTTGTCCTAATTTCGTAATTTCAGTTTTGGCAAGCTTCACAATGTCGCCTAATGCTGCACCTGGCTTCAAAAAGCTTGTTATTTGGTAGTCTGTTCCTAAAAGATTTTTTAGTTTATCTCTAACCCCTCTTCCTTGTTGATCTGCTATTATTAGTATCTTTTTTTTAACTGTTAGTGTTAGTTTGTCTTGTGGTGGATTTTGAAGTATTTTTTTGTCAGTAGTATTGAAGCACCCGCCCTCAACAAGATTCATACCATTATCAGATAATTTGGCCATGTCAATTCGCTTACTTGCATCAGTATCGAGGTGTTCGGTGAATGAGTTCGCCAGAATTTTTATTGAATTATTAAGACCAAAAGATTTTGGTGTAGATTCAGGATTTATGTAAACCCTTTTAGCTAAATGCAATGTAGATACTCGGGGTACAGTCATTCTTATATTATGCAGTTTATTAGTTATTGGCGTTGATGCCTGATGTCTTTGTGCTGGTGTTCTGTCAATCGTAAGTTTCTTTAGTAATTCAATTTTTTTCTCTTGGTCAATAACAGTCTTTTTTAATATCGTATTTTCATAATTTAAATTTTCAATTTCTTCGTCTGCGCTATGTAATTTATCTTTTAATTTATTGCAATGTAATCACAGAACCAAGACCCGACAGAAACGTCACTATACGTAATGCCGTGGTAATGTATGTATGCAAAAAGCCTGAATCACGATTACGAAGTTACAAGGTCACACTAGTATACAAGGTGGTGCAAGATTGATGGACGTAATATTTTTTTTGATACGTAGTTAGTTGAAACAAGAGACCTGCCCCCAATTCTCCTATAGTATTTTGATCTGAAATGATTCGGAAACGCTTAAGTTACAACGTTTTTGTATTCTGCTAACTCAACGCAATCGAAACGTAACCGAAACGCATCAGTTTGGTATTCTACTAACAAACACGTAACGCGAACCGTTTGGTTCAATCATTGTTTCGTATTCTGCTAAATATTTAACATTTGTGGCAGTCGAAACGCATCGATAGTTCTTTGTTCGAACTGTCTAAAATTAGCAACTGTCTAGTCACTAAGCCAAAATATTTTTGTTTCTTGCAATATTGCTAACAATCATCGAGCCCAAGTTAAACCGACCGAGAGCGTTTCGTTAGCGTTCCGGCTTTATAAGCAATAATAGTGCAATACATTTTTGTATTATAACCGCATTGGTATAACGATACTGAAGCGCAGCCGATCCGTTTAGGAAAGTAAATAGCAGAATTGACCCACTGCTCCTCCGTTGATGAATGAATCATTTTTTATAATTATACATTTATTATTTGTTTATGAGATTTATTAATTAAGATCCTGTACGAAGTACAGTCGGGCCGCGGTTCCTGAGTGAACACAACACAGTCAGACAATGTTTCCGTTTCCCTGACGACGAGGTGGCGCATTCAGCCATTTTTATTTATTCAACTAGACGACAAACAAGCTGACGGCCCACCTGATAATTTTGTGATATCACTACTATGTCTAGAAAGTCTATTAACGCATCAAGTAGTCGATACATGCAACACACACGCTTGCACTCACAAACACACACAGTCACACGCACAGTATACACATATGTTCCGTCATACTGTAATATTTATAATACTATACACAATTAAAACTTATAGAATGTAAAGCCATAAAGTTAAACCCTAAAATTAGTTGACTGAGAGTCAAGTCCTCAACACAGACAAACATCTCCTCTCCGGTGAGTTCTAACAAGATACAAGTAGGTTTAACAACTAGTTTTCCCACGCGCTAACCACACGCTTTCTACGGAAAGACTTAGGTTTACTAGATATGGCAACTATCGGTAGATGACATCCAGGGATCTGAAAATTTTTGATACTAAAAGGTACAGTTGGCTATCGTACCCGTTGAATGGTTTTTGTTGTTATAGCTGTTTCTTGGCGTAATTATTAATTGCTATAGATATTAATATTATGAAAACGAATGTAATTCTGTCTGTCTGTCGGATTTAGATGAAATATGGCTTGGATTACAGTCTACAAAAGGACGAAAATTAAATTTGGCTTTCTGGTACTTCGGTGGTATTTCAAAGACAAGCTAACCTGGAGCAGATACTGTACCACCAAATAGTTTGCGCGACGTTCAGTTCTTCAGAAACTTACAGCTGATACAGAGTGTTTAGGCCCACAAGAATAGTCTCAATGAGATGGTGTTAGATAGCTTATTATTAAGGCCAGGAAAATTTAATGACTAGGTTATGCTATTGCTTGCCCCATCCAGTCCCAGCTCAAAGGCACGCGTCCGCGCCAACATAAACAATAACAAGCCGGTGCTCGCCGTACTTTCAGTTTGACAGCTGTAATCTACCCGCCTCGGCGCGGGCGCACTTTGCGATCATAACATTCACACAATCTGATGCTACATGCACTTGGAAGAATGAGGACAGTTTCATTTTGATATGGCGGTTTTTTTCAAGATTTATTTATTTATTTCACAAATACTTATAACTATCATTACATGTTTCTACCCTATGCGATAGATACAGCAATTTAATTTACGCATATTTTTTTTTTTACACTCACTTCTATTGTCCAGCCCAAAGTAAGCATCATCAAAAGCTTGTGTTATGGATACTAGACAACGGAGAAATAATGATAATAATATGTATATAAATATTAGAAATGTACTAAATAAACATATAAACATCCATGACTCGTAAACAAATGCTCGTACTCATCATACAAACATTTGTTCCTACTGGGATTCGAACCCTGGACCTCTTGACCGAGTAGCCTGGGGTACAGACCACTCGGCCAGCCGGCCGTCTCATAACATTATTGACATTTATCCATGCAGCTATCGTTGTGAATTCGCTCATAGCTCAAGCGAATAAGTCAGTTTCTTTATGAATTAGGTTAAGTGTACGAAATGCGCGCGTCAGTGGAGCTTCCTTCAGTAATTATGTATGTCCAGTAGGAACTACTAGCAGGCTAGGGCGTCTCCGTCTCCAAATGTATTCATCCGGAACACTAATACCCATTCTCTCTAACATATCCTTATAAGATACCTTTTTTTATACAACTAGATGACTAACAAGCTGACGGCCCACCTGATGGTAAGTGGTTACTGCCGCCTATAGACACCTGAAATAACAAGGGAAAATCACTTGATATTGCAGGTGCGTTGTCATCGTGAAGGCTAAGATGAAATGCCGTCCATGCCCAGTAATTAAACTGGCTACCTTTCCCTTCAAATCGAAACACAGCCAACTGTTTCACGGCTGAAAAAGATATGAAACCAGCTTCAGCTCTCTCCTAACCCTAAACTCATCATCAATCATCCTACCATACCCAGAACAAATAATGTAGGATATCGTAATGGGTAAAACGGGTACACTGATTCTATAATAATTCTATTGTAATGGATATTAGTACAAGTCATGGTGTGCTTAGGACTATGTGTGGAGTGTAATGTACGTGTGGTGGTTTGATAAGTTCAAGTCGGCTAACAGTTTTAGAGCGGTTTCGCACTACGTCCGATCCGAACCCGTGAAAATATGGTCCGTAGTAGCCGTAGAACTATTTCTATGGTAATTTATGCACTAGATCCGATCTCCGCTCCTGAATTGCTTGGATTTGTATCTGAGATCGGAGTATTGCGTATGCAATATCCGAATTCGGTCCGAGTTTTCTAAACCAATATTTTTACGGGTTCGAATCGGATTCGGATCGGACGTAGTGCGAAACCGCTCTTATCTATGCGTGCAGCCAACTAGGCTTATGTGACGTGAGAAGTGGTGATTGGTGGTGTGAGTTGTGTGATTGTATGGTGTGTAAAGTAGAGTGTGTAGTTAGCACCACCTTCTTCTGGGTATCACCTCACCTTCTTCTGGGATTATACAATATCGGCATTGTTTACATTGAAAAAAATATTTAACCAAACTTCTTCGGTTCATCATCACCAGCCTATATACGTCCCACTGCTGGGCACAGGACTTCCTACATGGGAGAAGCACACGGAGTTTGGGCCATAACACCACCGCGCTGGTCCCAATGCGGGTTGATGGGCTAAAGCGATTGCAGTAACAATCGGGACCAGCGGATTGACGTGCCTTCCGGAGCACGGAGGAGCTCGAGATTAGAAATTTTGGTTGACCCATCCCTACTTCGGTTAAATTTGTAATAACCAAAATTTAGCGAGGTGTAACTACGGTTTATTTTATTTAACAAAACAGTGCATTTATAAACAACTTTATTTTTACCTAGGTGTTACTCTTATGCTATGTAGTTTTAGCGTGGCCTGGGTAGGTACCACGGCATTTCTTATTTCAGCCGTGAAACAGTTCGCTGTGTTTCGGATTGAAGGGAAAGGTAGCCAGTGTAATAACTGGGCATGGACGGCATTTTATCTTAGGCCTCAGGATGACAACGCAATATCAAGTGCTTTTCCTTGTTATTGCAGGTATTTATAGGCGGTGGTAACCGCTTACCACCAGGTGGGCCGTCAGCTTGTTTGTCATCTAGTTATAAAAAAAATAAAAAATAATGTAGTCACTTTTTTAAGCTACAAAGTTAAGGTTAAGGTTGTCCAAAGTTCATTTGTCTTTTTTTCAGTGTAAATAGACACAATTCCACTGCATTGGATTGTCCCATCCAATACAATCTCTATTGCCTCGCGTGTGAAATTTCTCAGTAAAAAAAAGGTTCTAAGAGACGGAAGACTCCAGTGTCACTGCTTTATATTGTTACCGTGATTATTAATTTTTACGCGTAAAATGTTAGTCCTCGTAAAAGATATGCACCGCTAGACCACGCCCCGTTATCGTTGTGCGTGTGATCCGCTGGTAAATTAAAAGACATTGCGAAAACTAAAACAAGTAAAACCTATTGAAAAAAAAACTGTATGTTCAATGCCATGCTATACATCCATTAAAAAATTATGACGTAATTATACGCCTCATAAAATTTTATTAATTTGTCTTCATTTGCACTGCCTTGAGCAAAAAGTCTGTGCATCCCTGGTCTAAAGGCAATGGTAAAAGTCCTCAGTGACCAGAGCCACCGGAAAGTTAAAAGAGTCTGTGGGCGCCGCTTATCCCACATTCCTGTCAGGAATGGAACCCGCGATAGTTTTTTTTTATACAACTATATGACAAACAAGCTGACGGCCCACCTGATGGTAAGCGGTTACCGCCGCCTATAGGCACCTGCAATAACAAGGAAAAATCACTTGATATTGCTGGTGCGTTGCCATCCTGAGGCCTAAGATGAAATAATGATGATGATGTATTTATTATATTTGCAGAATTGATGCGACTCGAAGCTTAGTTATTAAGAAACAATAACGTTCAGCATAAAATCGTTTACTCTCGGAAAATATACTAGACAACAGTGACAGATAAAAAACAAAAGAATAATTAAAAGTAAAATTATCAAAAGGCGTTGGTGGCTAGGCAGGTGACATGCAACCTTCTTGATGAGTCGTCATAAATCTATGTGCAAATAATTTAAGTTGTCAATATTTTTACGTAAATGGAAATTTTCCATCAAGCCCCACAATATTAAAACGAGAATCCCGTGCTTCAATCAAGTTGGCACTTACATCTTTTAGATTTCAAGCCTCCAATTAGCGATTGGAAAAATAAAATCAATTAACACATCAATCAACAAAGTCATTCCTCGTTTGTTTGAGGCACGTAAACAATTTTAATTGATGTTTTATTTGATTCGAAACATTGAATCGCGTTTGATCCATTCCTTCCGAAGCACGATTAAACTATTAATTTCGAATTAACTTTACAAAGAGAAATCAAATTTTCACTCTCGTTTTTGAGTAAATTCCGATTATTACGGCTGTAATTATCAAACAATTTACGAAGTATGCGAGTGGGCTTGCTTGCGGTATTTCATTCAGCTCACATACTTATTCTTTTGTTAGGTGTTTAATTGTACCGTTGTAGCTGTATTTTTATACTGTTCAATTTCGAAGTTTTTTTTAAATGTAATACCTAAGCTATGTTCAGATTGGTTTGGCGGTTGGGATCTCGGTTGGCGATACGGAATAACAGCGCTGTGACCCTCCAGGCCATTAAGTTTTGTATAACCAATAAATATTTTTCATTTGTTTTTAACCGACTTCAAAAACGAGGAGGTTCTCAATTCGGCCGGTATGTTTTTTTTTTTCTATGTATGTACACCGATTACGCCGAGATTACTGATCCGATTTACGTGATTCTTTTTTTGTTCGATGCGGAATAGCTGCCATTTGGTCCCATAAAAATTTTTTCAAAAACAGATGGGTACTTTGGTTTTAAATTAAAAAAAACTGAAATTATGAAATCGTCTACATAAGCGAAATTGCGAATTTTTGCTTTTCCAGTGACTTTTTAGTAAAACGATACGATAGTGGGAAACAATATAAGTTGACGGTCACCCATCTAGCTTCGACCGTAGAAAGTTATCACTAAAAATTGTGAAAAAAAAATTTTAAACAAAAATTAAAACCGACTTCAAATAACTGAAAAGGATGAAATAATTAAATTTAACTAGGTATTCATCCCCTAAAACCTATTTTTGGAGTTGGTGCTAATTAAATATGATGTTATAGATATTGGACTCCGCCGCTATGCAGTATGGACTTTCCAATGAACTCAAACTCTTAGCATTTATTGCACCATAATGTTATAAAAAAGACCTTAAGACTTAAAGCTAGGAATGACATCATTATGGACCCTGTCGGCCAACTGAGCAAAAAGAGAGAAGAGGATACACTATAACTTACTTACTAAGCAGTAATTTAAAATATTGATTTAAAAAATATAAATATATTATCACTGCAAAAAACTGCTTTACTTTTGCTTTTCACTGCTTTACTAGGTGGTAGGCCCGTATGGCCTACCACCACGCCTGGGTATGTACCACCGCCTTTCTTATTTCAGCCGTGAAACAGTTCGCTGTTTCGGATTGAAGGGAAAGGTAGCCAGTGTAATTACTGGGCATGGACGGCATTTAATCTTAGGCCCCAGGATGACAACGCACCTTCAATATCAAGTGATTTTTCCTTGCTATTGCAGGTGTCTATAGGCGGCGGTAACCGCTTACCATCGGGTGGGCCGTCAGCTTGTTTGCCATCTAGTTGTATAATAAATAAATAAATAATTTGAAAAAAAAGTTCAATTATCCATTAATATGACAAGATTAAGTTAAACAATAATCATAATGTGACAAACAAGATCTTAAGGCTTAAAGCTATGAATAAAATATATCTGTTCAAGTCATTTTGTAGTAAATAATAATGTCTAATTAGTAACTAATGGCTAAATTGACTACAAGTCGATGTTGAGACAACTTTGAGAATTAGATTCTGTAATGTCTAGCAAGATACGTAGGTATTAGAGTGCCTAGTTTCAGTTTTCATGTAAAAGCCATTTGTTAGGGTTTTCTTTTAAAAACCCATTTACATGAATAGTATTCTAAAATCTACTTACTACTCGACGTCTAGAGAAAACTGTCAAAAAATGACAATATCTTTAATTGAGTAAACTTATATAAACAATAGAAATGTAAACAAACCGAATGCCATTATGCTCATCACTTATACAAAAATGACAGTGGTTTGTTTAAATTTATTTTTTATCTAAATTTTATTAATTGGCCAGATAGGCTATAACTGGGTCATAAAAAAGGTTCGAAGCTAGACCCAACGATGTATAGACCAATTTCATTGCTACCTACAAAATCTAAAATTTTCGAAAAACTTATTAAGTCGAGATTAGCAGCCCATCTTAACCTTAACAGAGTGCTTAGTAAAAATCAATTCGGATATCAAAAAGCTGTTGGAACACAGGAAGCAATAAATACTTTTCTTAATGATATTGTGGGCAGAATAAACGAAAAATCTAAAGTAGCTGCTATATTTCTTGACCTAAGTTCTGCTTTTGACACAATTAGTCACAATTTGCTCTTAGAAAAGTTAAGTCACTATGGAGTTCGAGGAAAATCACTTAAGTTGCTTCAATCATATATGCAGAATAGAAAAATGTTTGTTGAAATTAAAACGATAGATGAGCGCAAACACGAAGTCGTAACCAAATCGAAACTGGTCGATATTCAAGTAGGAGTTCCACAGGGTTCTATTTTGGGACCAATATTATTTAATATCTTCATAAATGACCTAGTTAATTATATTACGTACAACTTCGAAACGGTTGGGTTAGTTCTTTTTGCAGATGACACCAATGCAGTGATTTCAGCAAAGGATTTGGGTAGTCTAGAGGCAATAGTAAAACAAACTCTCTAATTTATATGGGCCAGAATGCACCAGTGGTATGCAGATTAATGATAACTACAACTAGCAACAGTATACTTATTGCGTGCCTTTCTAAATTTCAACACTAACATCTTTGACCAAACACTCTTAAATAAACTCAAAAGTGGCTGACATCATCGGAACCTTCGAAATACGGCGTCAAAGCTTAGTTTTTTGGCAGAATATTGAAATAGTGACATGATTTGCAATTTGCATACTGGGTCGCCTTCATGATGGCGATCTTGGTTTAAAGGTAACTAGTCGCGGCCCGCGACAACGCTCGCGTGGAATTCAGTAATCGCTCCTATGTCCTTTCCAGGGTCTTAAACTATCTCTTCTCTCTTCTATCTCTTCTTCATTATTATTATTTTTATCTAAATCACTCTTACGCTCACATCTAGCTTAGGAAAGGAGGAAGGAGGATTCAGGAGGCTGTGCTATGAATGCTGATAACGGAGAAATCAAACGCCCAAACTCCGCGTGTGTTTCACTTATGGCCTGAGCCCAGCGGTGGGACCTATAGGCTGGTGATGATGATGATCAGAGAGGCTGTGCTGTGAATATCAATCAGCTACGTTAACCGCTTACCACCAGGCGAATCGTACGCTTGTTTGACACCATTGTAGTATAATACATATTACATATACCTAGTTCGTACAGTGTGACTTTGTTAACTGACTTCAAATGTGTGTCTGGTTGCTTAAAAATAACTTAAAAATTAAATAATATAAGCTAGTAATATAAGCTATTGTTCAAAGCTTTCACATTCAATATCGTAATCTATTTTGAACTTAATGGCTATAAAATCGTATACTATATTCCTACTAAGTTGAATGCATTCTCAAGTGCACCATAATTGTTTCATATCTTTAGTTACCACCGTATATCTATGCATTAAGACTTAAATTACATCTTTAAGTGGATTAGCATAAATTATGGGCCTTTATTCCCGGGTATTAGGGTTTGAAATGGGAGATAGCTGGAGAATAATAGGGCTCTTATTACAAGGTATTAAAGTTCAAAATTTCGGTTTAATGAGCAATAAATGAGCTCTGTTTTCGAAGAGAGCATGCGTTGTTTCTGATACTTGACACGGTGTGTGTTTCCGTTGTAATAACACGGCACGATATTTATATTGTTTTTTTAAAGTGCTCTTTTTAGAAAGCTTTGATTTTAATACTTTAATATTTTAGTTTAAAAATACGGTCGTCACTTCGTCAGTCTGTTTGTATAGTACTAGATTACAATAACATACACAGACAAACCTACTCTTAATAGTTACTATTCTGCGCTAGTATAGTGTGGTATCGGGCTTAAATATTTTAGCTACCAATTTACCTATCTTTATTAAACTATAACTGAGTGTAAAGTATTTTAGTAAATTTTATTTGAACCGAGCGTAATAAAGAGCAAAACTAATCGAACCCGCATATTACAAAGTCAGGCAGTTATAAAATGACCCATTTAACCCCCGACGAAAAAGAGGGGGGAGTTTGACGTGTCTGTCTGTGGCATCGTAGCTCCTAAACGAATGGAGCGATTTTGATATGTTTTTTTTTGTTTGAAAGCCGACGTGATTAGGAAGGTTCTTAGCTATAATTTATAAAAATCAGTTCAGGCGTTTGATGACTGTCACCCCCTTTTTTACATGATAAAAGGGTTTTACTAACTTTCACAGATCCGATTGTTTGAAATTTTGTGAACGGTCACTTCGGTAACATTCCCATGACATATTAACCTTATGCTGATCCTATACCATCAAGAAGTCTGCTGAATGCTTAATTCTTCAGAAACTTACAGCAGATATAGCGTGTTTTGGGCTCATAAGAATAGTCTCAATGAGATGGTGTTAGATAGATGATTAATGAGGCCGGGGGTAAGTAAAACTTTTCAATTCATTTTTTTAGTTACAAAGAATTAAGTTTGATAAATCGTATTAAATCCAGATCTCGTGTGTATATGAAAACTATATTGTGAAAAATATAACGATTATATTTTTCACAATATAAATTGAACCCAGAGCTTCACAATAATTCAAGCAGCAGTACCTACTCTCAGTACATAACTACTGCCACTTGCAATGAACGAGTTTTCATATACACACGAGATCTGGATTTAATACGATTTATCAAACTTAATTCTTTGTAACTAAAAAAATGAATTGAAAAGTTTTACTTACCCCCGAAAATTTTCTGTTTTTATTTAAAAGCTCTTTTTATTAGATATTTGTTTAAATCTACGGCTTAAATATATCTGACAGTAAAGTTTTAATTTTTCCAAATAATGTTTGAAAAATATTTACGTTAGAAAATAAATCATGAATAAATTAGAATAATTTCAACATTGTAAGGGAAGCCCGTATGTTTATAACAAAAACATATTAACTAGAAGCAACATTTCACTGATATTTTGAACTACTTCAGATATATTTTTCTAATCTATAAAAGGCTAAAGAAATTTATTGAATAACATCATTACTAAAGATGCATTAATAAATCAAATGGTAAGTATATCATTTTATTTACATCTCTGCCTACAATCGTTGCAACACACACTTGACCGGGTTTAAAAGCCAAAACATGTCATAATATATAACATCAAAACAACGTTACTTAGTTTTACGGCCATAACGTTATGTAACGGCTATTATAGCATTTATTTTATAACCTTTCTTATGCAAAGACTGTATTGCAATTTATAGCATATTGTTAACGCTTATTCTGATATCGTCAAGTGTTTTGATTGAAAAATGTGACGTCATAATTGCTATTTTGTTTATAATGTCGATTTTGTTGCTGCTATATGTTTTGGTCTGTAGTAAAATATAATATATCAAAGTTATTGACAGGTTTATTGCCTGCCATAGGTTTAAATCTAGTTTAGATTGCCGTATGTACGCCGCCGTAATACAAATATATCTAATTGATGTGATTCATGCCTCCTGCGCAAGATTGACGAGCACGGAGGAGCTCTAGATCACAAATTTTGTTTGACCCATCAAGGGAATGACCATGGCGAAAGTTGCTTTGTTTTCGTAATCGAAACCAGAGCGCTCAAACCACTACGCCACCGAGCTTCTCATATAAATGATGTAATAATGTAAGGCCTCATTAATCATCTATTTAACACCATTTGATTGAGACTATTCTTTTGAGCCGGAACATGCCATAGCTGCTGTAAGATTCTGAAGAATTGAGCATCCCGCAGACTATTTGATGGGACAGGATCAGCTCAAGGTTAGCATGTCTTGAATATACTACTAAATTAACAGTAAACCAAATTTCAAATAATCGAATCCGTAAAAGTTAGTAAGACCCTTTTGTCAAGTAGAAATGAGGTGATATTCATCAAACCCCTGAACAGATTTTTATAAAGTAAAGCTAATCTCGATCACGTCAGCTTTCAAACAAACAAAAATGCATCCAAACCAGTCCAATCGCTTAGGAGCTACGATGCCACAGACAGACACACAGATACACAGACGGACACGTCAAACTTAAAACACCCCTATTTTTGTGTGGGGGGTAAAAAATACTTTAAAACTTTTGAACATCATTTGTCAACCGCACACTTACTAAAGATAAAAACATTAAGCGCTATCATAATAAGTGACAGAACAGACATACTTTACAAAAAATAAAGTGAAAGAATTTTATCTTCAAATAAAAAAGATACAATATCAGTTATCTAATCCTAAGATGTGTCAATGCCAATATGAAGGTTAGTTATCTGTGAAACACAGATATGTCATGATTTATCGATTATTTGTTTAGAATAACATGGCGCCACAGAGTATATACATTGACAACTTGTTAAGCACTCTAAAAAGTTTATATTAAATAATTTTTTTTTCTTTCAGGTAAGCCCTTACCAGAGTTAGCAAACCTTTTGTAAGTAATAATGTATCTACCTTTCGTTACTGCATCATTAACCTCCAAATTGTATTATTCTAAACTTAATAGTTTGGTTTGAGAAGAACTCATAAAACAGCCAAAGAAACACATGCTGTCCCCGGGAGAAAACACTCAGGAACTGAGGAATAAAAAACTAAAATCAACATTATGAGCAATAATATATGATCAAACGATCGAAAGAGAAGTTCGATCATTATTATATGAATAGCTCCATTCGAAGATATATTATATTACCAGGTAGTTTCTTCATCGTACTAGGTAGTTCGCACGTTTAGATTTGTATCGATTAAATCGATTGCTTCTTTAATCGATACTCCTGTCAAAATCATAGACCTACCTACTTGAACTGTCCGCCGAGGTCTTCAAGCCAACTCATTTAGTTCAGAGAAGGTAACCACCAAAACTTTTGTACGGGTGGCTGTGGGTGGGTTATCACATATATCTTCGAATGGAGCTATTCATATAATAATGATCGAACTTCTCTTTCGATCGTTTGATCATATATTATATTTTCATAGCTCCATTCTTCAGATATATTATATTACCAGGTAGATGTTAAGAGAATGATACATAGTTAAAAGTTTTGGTTCTTTAATGTTAACAAAATTTATATACTTAGATACAATTGAATATAATTAAGAATCAGTGTCATTAATGATTAATGTATAAAGGTATTTATTTTAAATTTGAGAATCCCTTATCCCAAAGACAGACTTAGCCAATTCTTGTGAAATTATGGGACGGTTGTAAAATCTAGCAAACGCTTGCGATGCGACTGTCCAGCCGGCTGTCTTGCGGATTGTATCCACTGAGACACCGGCGGCGCGAGCGCTCGATGTGGCGGCGTGTCGCGTGCTGTGCGCTCCGAACGTCCCCACATCGACGCCGCTATCTGCTAATACGTTCTTTATCCATCGACTGATGGTCTGCGCTGTAACCGCTTTATATGGGCTCTTGCAAGTTAAAAACAAAGACGTCAACCCTTTTTCCTGTCGAATATTATTTGTTATTGCCAAATAATCTTCTAAGCATTTGGCTGGGCAAATATTTGGTCTGTCTTTGAAGTAAGGTATAACAAGATTTGGTTGTTCTCGATTTACATATGACGTTTTTAAAAGCTCTGAAATGGTTATAACAATCTGATCCTGAGTAATCACAATATTACTAATTTTAATTAATGACAATGTTTGTACTCGATGCGCCGTACAAAGCGCAAGTAAAATGGCTAGCTTTTTTGTAATTTTTGTTATACATAAATCAGTGTTAGGAAACCATTCGCTTACAAAATCCAATACTATTTGAGGATTCCAAATAAAATTATATTTAGGCAAACTAGGTCTGCATTTGAAAACTCCTTTCAATAATCGCGATATTTGTTGATCCGAACCAATATTGCTACCTAGAAGCAACGAAAGAGCAGAACGATGAGTGTTCAGTGTGCCGTAAGAGGACCCATTTTCATACTGTTTTGTTAAAAACAGAATTATTGATGATTTCGTAGCTTCTAAATAACTATGATTGTTGTTTATACAGTAATTCCACCAAAGTTTATATGTTGTGTTATATTGTTTTATAGTACTTGCCGACAGTGAAGAAATCATTAGATCTACTGCTTCTTGGGGGATACCCTGCTTTGAAAACGCTTGCCTGAGACAATAGCTACTGCCAGGGTAGTCTGCAGTGGTAGATGTATCCTGTAATGAGACCGAATACTATCTTTGAGAAACAATATATCAGACACTATTAACTGTTTTAAAATTGGGAACCATGGTTGAGCCGGCCAAAAGGGAAACACCAAAATTCCAGTCGCCTGTTCATTTCTAATTTTTTGTAAACATCTTAGTATTAATGAAAATGGAGGAAAACAGTAAAAGTAATACGCATTCCATGGTATTGTGAAAGCATCTACAGTAAAAGCTTCAGGGTCTGGTCTCCAGGATACATATACTTCACATTTGGCATTGGAGCGAGATGCGAACAAATCTATCTGTGGTTTACCAAACCTTCCCGTAACTTTATGAAAATTATCTAAAGAAAGTTCTATCTCACAATCAGGGTTTACCCTTCGGGATTCCTCATCCGCTTCCTTATTGTCTTTCGTATTAATATAAGATGCAAATATCCATAGATTACGCACCTCACACCATTGCCAAATTGCTCTTGTTAAACTGTTCAAGTGTGGAAATTGAATACCTCCCATTCTATTAATATAGCTGATAGCTGTTGTATTATCTATACGCATCAATATGGCACAATTGGTCATATCTTGCGCAAAACTCTTAAGCCCAAGAAAGGCGGCTTGCAATTCTAAATAATTTATGTGATAT
The DNA here is from genome assembly GCA_947347705.1 of Nymphula nitidulata. Classification (NCBI taxonomy): domain Eukaryota; kingdom Metazoa; phylum Arthropoda; class Insecta; order Lepidoptera; family Crambidae; genus Nymphula; species Nymphula nitidulata. Next base: position 12,325,849 of record OX374641.1, on the reverse strand, counting down.
TGTAATTCACAGTCCTTCCAATGCCCATTAGTGCGTATATTGTTACAAACAGCCCCCCAACCAGACCTTGAGGCATCTGTAAAAATCTCTAAAGCATAAGTGGTTTGGTACAAAGATTTTTTAGATATAGCTACATTAGCTTTCCACCAAAGTAAATCTGTTAAGATATTACACGTAAGCTTAATTACGGCGTCATAATTATTTTTATGTATCAATAAATGAATATACTTTTCTCTCTCTAAATTCTTAGTATACAACCAACTGTACTTAACTGCTGGACACGCAGCTGTTAAAACTCCTACAAACTGTGAGAACTCTCGAATAGTACAACTAGGTAATTTCGAATATTTTTCAACCAATATTTTTATATGCATTTGTTTCTTTACTGGTAATGACATTGTCATGTTAATAGTGTCAAATTTAAAACCTAAAAATGTACCTTTTTGTTTTGGTACGAGAGTACTTTTCTCGTAATTTATAACAAAACCTAAACATTCGAGAATTTTAACAGTCTCCCTAACGTTAACCCAACACTCTTCGTAAGTATTTCCTATACATAACGTGTCGTCTAAATACGTTACTGAAGGAAAATTACGCTTTCTTAAATAACAAAATACTTCCTTCATTAACTTTGTAAAAGTTCTTGGTGCTGATGATAAGCCGTACGGCATGGCATTGAATTCATAGGTAAGTAACTTATTTGTATCATTTATAATTTGAAATCTTAAAAATTTTTTGTCCTCCTGGTGTATAGGCACTACTAAATAAGACTCTTTTAAATCAATGTTGGCTAGATAACCCCTTTCAGGTAACAAACTACAAACAGTTCTATAATCTTCCATTTTAAAGTGTTCATTATATAAGAAACTATTAAAAAAATTTAAATTTAGAATAAATCTATCTGTACCATTAGGCTTGGGTATTAAAAAAATTGGTGATAAGAACTGTGTTGAATCACTATGACACTGTGAAATAGCTCCTAATTCTAGTAAATTGTCTATTGCACGCATTATTTTTTGGTTATGTCTTTGAGAAATCAATGAGCTCGATTTAATAAAAGAGCGTGTAATATTTCGATTTTTAAGCGGTAAACGGTAGCCATTATGGATAATATCTAGTATAAACTTGTTACTTGTTATATTAAGCCAACAATTATAATAAAAAGAAATTCTGCCTGCATGTACCTGCACTAGTGACGCATCGGGGCACGTCTGGTGTTCATTGATATCCTCGCCTGTGGCGGTGCTAGTAACGGCAGCGGCGGCGGCGGTGGCGCTTGCCCTCGTAACTGTCTGTAGCTGGTACTCGGTTGAGCTCTGCTCGTCACAAACGACGCTCGACCCCCTCTGCTCGTCGACGAGAGATAACGAGCGGGGGGTATCCAGTTTCCCGAAGGCCTAACCTTAAATTGTTGCATGCTCCTTTGAGCGACTACTGAATTTTTTTTGATTTGCCAACCTTGTCTTTCAATAGCTTTTGCAGCCTTTATTTTTTCTGATAGGTTACTTCCGAAAAGTGTTTCATCTCTTTCTTCCTCTTGAATTATGTTGTATATATTTTTATCCAAGCAAGGTGTAATGCACTTGGTGCGTGTCTGTGTTTCAGTAAAATGAAGATCGGTTAATATTCTACAACCTTCGGAGAGAAGTTTCACAATTTCTACTTTTTTCCCTTCGTTAAGTATGAGACCCATAGCTCTGGAAATTGCAGTTATACCTAAGCCTAACTGATTTTGTTTCATCTCTATTTTTTTGTCTCTGTGACGTATGCTTTCTGCTACCGCCGCCGCAATTTCGGGATTCAAAGTTGGAGCTTTCAGCATTTTGCAATTTTCAGGGACATTGTGTTCTTTCAATAATTTATCTCTCACGTCTTTCGACAAACCGTTTTTTAATATTGGGAGCCACCTTTGCGCCAGGTCATTATGAATATTATCACCGTATTTTGGACTAAGTTCAATTGGGTCCCCCAATGCTAAACGTAAATCAGCATCTAATTCTATGGGTGATTCCTTTGGACTTTGATTTATGTCCAATTGAAGGTTATTAGTTTGTTCAGGTGCCTCTGGCAAGTTGGTAATAGTTTTTAATAACGGTATATCATCTAATTGCAATATATCCTCCGGTAATACCGGCATAAATTCGTTATTAGAAAAACAATTTTCTTCATAGTTTGTTGTTTCGAAAGTTTCGATAACTGAAAATGTAAAAAAAATATCACTTTTTGTGACTTATATATTGATTAAAAATAGGCAAACTATTTTTATTTATATTTTTTTGTATCATTACTTTTGCAAAATTTTTATGCCTTCGTGAATGACCCGCAGTCAACCTCCAGGCTAAATTTATTTTTACATCATGTCTAACCCTCGTGAATAACCCTCAGTTAACCTCCAGGTAGACTTATTTGATGTACATTTTTCACTATTAGATTGTAAAAAAAAACGAAAGTATTTTAATGTTATATTTACTTACCCTCATTTTCGTTATCAGAATCTGATAATATAACCGCGCGTCGTCGTCTTTTTACATTATGTTTTTCTTCTAATTTCTTTATTTTATCTTTATAATGTTGAATTCTTGTTTCAATTTTACGTTTCGACATACTAAATTTAAAACTCCAATATAGAATACTGATATTTTTAGAAAGACTTGTGCTCACTACCGCGCACAAATGAAGAATGAGTTGCCTTGAAGACCTCGGCGGACAGTTCAAGTAGGTAGGTCTATGATTTTGACAGGAGTATCGATTAAAGAAGCAATCGATTTAATCGATACAAATCTAAACGTGCGAACTACCTAGTACGATGAAGAAACTACCTGGTAATATAATATATCTGAAGAATGGAGCTATGAAAATATAATGTGTATTAAGTGTATCCAAGTGTCCAGAATAATAACGGAAATTAGGTCTTATAACTAAGCCAGTCTTGTACAGGAAGAATGGACATTGTCATGTGCTAGTAAAGAAATTCAAGTTTTGGAAGTACGTCAAAAAACTAGTTACTGCATTTATTTGTGCGTGACGTTGAGGTGGAGACAGCTAATTAGTAGTATACGTTTTCTTTGTTTTATTTTATGAGACAAAATGTTTATTCCGTCTGCAAATACACCGCCACTATGTAGAAACGGTCTTCTGCATGCAAAGTCTTATTTGCCGACCGTGCTTTTATCTCAGACTAATATTGACATTTCAAAACGTTGCTACGCCCATAGCTACTTCTGTTGAAGCTCTCCGTCTTATTAGCAATTACTTTATTAAAGGCCAGTAGCCGCCAGCGGCTCCTTCTGCGCTAATATCAGTTGTAGCTTCAGAAGATAACCTATGTCCTTTCTGTGGATTTGATATAGCTCCATGCCAAATTTCATCGAAATCGGTTTATCGGTTTAAGAGTGTAACCGTAACAGACAGACATACAGAGGTTTTTACTTCTTTTTGTAATGATATTCAAAAAGAAGTGAAAACCTCTGTATGACTGTCTGTTACGTTTACACTCGACGACCGGCTGGCCGAGTGGTCTGTGCTCCTTACTATACAGGCTACTTGGTCGGGAGGTCCCGGGTTCAAATCCCGGTAGGGGCAAAAGTTTGTATGATAAGTACGAGCATTTGTTTACGAGTCATGGATGTTTATATGTTTATTTAGTATATTTCTAATATTTATATACATATTATAATCATTATTTGTCCGTTATCTAGTATCTATAACACAAGCTCTTAATGATGCTTACTTTGGGCTAGATAATAGGTGTGAGGGTATGATTATTATTATTATTAATAATATTATATTAAAAAGTGCCATCCTAATTTTTAAAATTTAATTTTAATACAAGACAAATACTTTTCATTTCAGAAGAAATTTTAAAGAACATAAAACTACAGAACATATTCATACAAAAGACTGCCTAATCCCTAATAAGAAATTTCTTTCAGGCTAAGGTGTTATAATTTAATGAAAGACAGGAAGCCAATAGTAGATAAGGCATTAATTTCGCAATAACTCGTATTCACAACGATATTAATTCGAGAAATTAAAGCGATTAGTGAAATCACGTTTTATCTCAAAGATTACAAAAACCGAAATAGGTTATTTAACCGCTTTTCATCAGACTAATAGGATCGTGTCATGAGTACTAGTAACCACAAAAGGTTACTGTCAAGTCTAAAGTATACATCAATATAAACTACTTTTACCCCGGGACTAACCCTGAAATCGTGCAAAAAGTCTGCTGTTTCATAGAATCTTGAATACCTACTGCACTTAAATGTTACGGCTGTTTTTTAGGATTTCAGGGTTGACCCCATAATGAAAGTTGTTAATATTGACAAGTACTTTGACCCCTTTTAGGATTGCGTTAATTATGTTGCACGATGTAAGCGTGATGAGGAGCTCGGTGGCGTATTGGTTTGAGCGCTCTGGTTTCGATACGAAAAACAAAGCAACTTTTGCTATGGTCGATCCTGGGATGGGTCAATCAAAGTTTGTTATCTCGAGCTGATCCGTGCTTCGGAAGGCACGTTTAAATGTTGGTCCCGGTTGTTCCTGCAACCGCTTTATCCCACCAAGCGCACTGGGCCAGCGTGGTGGTGTTATGGCCCAATAATTTTATTTATTAAACATGAAACTATCTAGTTTGTACAAGTATAGACGAATCGTACACACTTCCTGTACCATAATGTGTCAATACCGTTGTGATATCGTCCGATACTCTCGCTGATAACGCCACAATGTATTACATAATACATAATATCCATATACGTGTTTATTTACATAACGCCAGCTGTGCAGAGCGGTATTATTATAGCTGCTCTGCTTTTATTGGTGTTAAAGCTACATTTCAGATTTGTACGACCACGCGACGAACCATTACCATGTGAATTGCGAATGCATCTTGAGATCAATAGTATGACAGGTCGTTTCGCTGTTGCAAAGCGCTAAAATGTGCATTTTGAGCCCTCGCACACTACATACTTTTTTTTTGGGGGGAAAAATGCATTTACGCATTCCCTGCATCATGGGGTAATGCCGGGATATGTGGGGCTCCTCTGCCTAAGGTGTTAACGGCTGAGCCTACCCACTAAAATACCCCTCGCATGGACAGATTTGGTCGACAGTTTCCCTTATCCCAAAATTCAGTTATGCGTGTGCCCGTTTGTCAGGTTCATCTCTAGCACACTAAGTACATACCTAACTGTCGGCCAATAGTTTGGTTGGGTCAAGAAGAACGCATAATCAAACTCAAGATAATATTGGTGCGCTCAATTGGACAATAAATTAAAACATGGCATATATAAGTTTATAGAAATGGTTTGTATAGAAACTATTTCTATGAACTAATATAGGCCATGTTTTAATTTCATGTCGTATTGACCCCACCATCCTATATGTACTTTATTTGCTCTACATGTCGTGATATTTTATTATACGATTCGCGCACATAAATATAAAATATTTGTATTTGTAATTGTATACGGCCACGGCAGACATCTTGAACAATATTACAGATTTAAAACCTGCGTGTTAAAAGATTTTGTACTAAATATAGCAACTACGTACAAATACTATAATTACTAGGTGGTAGGCCCGTATGTAGGATCGTCTGGGTAGGTATCACCGCTTTTCTTATTTCAGCCGTGAAACAGTTCGCTGTGTTTCGGAGTGAAGGGAAAGGTAGCCAGTATAATTACTGGGAATGGACGGCATTTCATCTTAGGCCTCAGGATAATAATGCACCTGCAATATCAAGTGATTTTCCCTTGTTATTGCAGTCTATAGGCGGCGGTAACCGCCAGCTTGTTTGTCATCTAGTAGAATAAAAAAAATGTATCATTTTATATCTGCAGAGTAGCTAATAATCACTTGCGCACTTTGATCCTCCATCTGATTATGATGTAAATTGAGTGGACTCAATACAGAAAATAAAATGTCCTCATACTAATACGTGGATTATGCATTATGACCACGACGCATACGAGGATTTGGGAGAATTGCCAAACTGCGCATCTGTAGGAAATTGATCAGGATGTTTGCCGGGACCTGTAACAAAGAGCAAATATACGAACATGAGCACTATCTGCCAACCTATCGGCCGATCAAAAAATTGTAGTGTGCGCGGTGCGCGACTTATCTATCATACTATAGAATCTATAGTATAGATAGAAGTTAGAAATGGAAACATTTATTATTTATTATTATGATGGTGGGCCATGTACCGGTAGGAACCATCGCTTTTTTACCTTTATACAAATCGCGATGTTTTATTGCTCAAGGAAGAATAACCATTGTACATCTAAGTCATGCCAGTAATAATATCTCTGGTCTTATCCCTAGAATATGAGTGTAAGTTTCGATCAAATCGAAAATTTACGATCGTTATTGCGTTTTTTCAAAGCTTTTTTTCAGCCTTCAAATCCATTAAACAGCTGTCGTTTTCATAAAATTTGACAGCTGGACGCCACCACGATTAAAACCTTGCTGATATGAGATGTAAATAAATACAATTAATCTAAAAAAGTAGTCCTAAAAACCGTCTTCACATAAGTCTTCGCCCTATGTTATTCGATAGAAACCCGTAAAAATGAGATTTATTGCAGAAGTAAAACTCTAGTAGTGGTAATTGCCCAGTATTTTATTGTGCTGTTTTTTATAGCGGATTACACATTTTTATTTATAGCTAACTTAATATAGTTCTGTTGTAAAATGCGACGTGTTTTTATGTCATATTGAGTTTCTAAAAATAAAATTCGATCTGTGAACGAATTTAACCCAAGTGACAACGATGTTACCTTAGTGTATAATAATATATACTTTGGTTAAGGTAAGTCGCCAACATATTATATCAATTTATAAAATATCAAATGCTTAGCATTTAGCATAGATACTCAGGCGTGCGACATTGTTGTCTTTTTCGGTCACACTGAGAAGCCGAACCTCTATCTCTGTCCGTCTCTGTCTCACAACACAGCTCAAAATAGTTACCAAACAGTGGCTGAGTGGAAAAAAGGTTAGTGTTTTTTAAATTGGCCATTGTTTCGTAGTTTTTTGACATTTTGAATTGATCCTCACAATATGTCAACTTACTTTCTGCGAATCGACGTCATTATTTCCAATTCTCTGTGAACCAACGTGTTCATTAAGTCATTCCTCGAAGACGATCGAACTTGGTTCTTTACCTAAAAAATATTAAATATTCAATGCCAATTTAGACTCTAATCCTGTACATGTAAAGAGCACGACGATCCTTTTGAAATGCAAAATTGGTTCACAGAACTTGGAGTTTTCAGTATAAGGCTGTAAGGACCAAAATTGTGTTAAGATAAGATAAATACGAGAACTCCTAATTACGCTTTCAAATTAGAACATTCGGAGCAATTAGTGGTAAACAATGTTTGAACAAAAATACAATTATTATCTCCACAGTGATTGTATTAGTCATTAAGAGACGCACAATGGTATCGTTATTATATTTATCTGCAATGTACGGATTTTGTTTGTTTTTTTTATGATATCATCGGAAGTGGCTATCGGGTTTTATTTTATGTTTCCATTGATCCGTACGCGTTTTTATTACATTGTCTTGTATTTGCAGTGATCTAGTTGGCCTGCTATTCTTATTTTTTCTTTCTTTTTTTCATTATTATTATTATTTATATACCGACATATATTAGTCTTTATTAGTTGACCTATAAACGCTTTTTTGCTTTATTACTACTCTCAGCAAGATAGTCAGACTTCTTTTCAAGCGTTTCTTATCCCTTTCCTATGCTGGTTAATTCCCCTTTAGCATCAGCTCTATTCTGATAAAGACACTGCGCCTTGTGTCTATCTTCGTTGTCAATGTATAGAACTTTGATCCAGGAGTTTATTTGATTTAATTGATCTATCTTTTCGGCCTATCCTTTTACGTTTCATTAAGTACCTAATCATTGTTTTATCAATTTTAAAATATTTTATTTTCATCTTCTTAATTATTACAATGATATTGATGATGTGCCTAATTAGATCAATAAATCAGCATGTAAGGCGACTGCTGAAATCAAATCAAACTTATCACCAGGTAATGAGGAAGGCTGACTTGAGTGAAGAATACAGAATACTCCTTATAACCCTTTACAATTGCGGTCACAAATACTAATGATGTTACAAGCCTACTATCACCAAAAGATGTTGCAATTTTTATGTTACAGATACAACGAATCGTTAAATCAAAAACGTAAGTGTCTCACCGCGACCAGTAACGGCAACCGAAGTTAACCACAGCCTCTTAAACCGAGTTAGTCTTGTATTACAGATACATTGTCGTTGCATTCCTTGTCATAAAAGACCATTTTCCTCTTTACGCTTTTCATGAGGAAGTAATCTTTCTTGCATATAAAATTGATATATTTTACATAAAAATGATTTTGATTAACTCTTAAGGGTTGTAGCTCTTGGCCTTCATGTCATCTCACTTGGACGATAAGGTCGAAAATGGAAGCACGGCGATTCCCGGACCACAGAGGAACTGACTACCGGATCTATAACTGTCGAAACACGACACATTATTGTTATGAGCGGCAGACTTAGGTGAGATGGTCTAGCCCCACCACCAACCAAACAGAGCTCAAAATTTGTGACTCTTAAGGATTTTTTTCTACACTCACACCTATTATCTAGCCCAAAGTAAGCATCATTAAGAGCTTGTGTTATGGATACTAGATAACGGAGAAATAATGATAATAATATGTATATAAATATTAGAAATATACTAAATAAACAAATAAACATCCATGATTCGTAAACAAAGCTCGTACTCATCATACAAGCATCTGCTTCTACCGGGATTCGTACCCGGGACCTCTTGACCGAGTAGCCTGTATAGCAAGGGGTACAGACCACTCGGCCAGCCGTTCTGAACTACGGACTCTAGTTCCAGGCTTTCTGACTTTATCCCACCTTCGCTCTTCGGAAGGAACACGCGGGCTGTCTTTGGAGTCATCAATTTACTGTCTTTATCTCAACATCACGCACAAACGAATCTAGTAACACGTTTATTTGTCGTACTTGCAAAACTTAAAATTCTATGCCAACCCGACACTTAGTGAGCAAAATAAGTACATATTTGACTTTGATTTTTAACCAACTTCAAAAAAGGAGGAGGTTATCAATTCGTCTGTATGTTTTTTTTCTTTTTTTTGATGTTTGTTACCCCAGAACTTTTGACTGGGATACCGATATTGACGATTATTTTTTTGTTCGATGCGGAATAAGTTGTTCCCATTTGGTCCCATAAAAATGTTTTGAAAATCCATTGGGTAGTTTGGTTTTTAAATAAAAAAAACTGGAAAAATTTAGTCGTCTACGTACGCGAACTGCGGATTTTTGCTTTCCTATGAATTTTTAGTGAAATGATACGATAGTAGAAAACAATATAGTGCTAAGTTGTTTCCAGAAACAATAGATAGTGAAGCACCGACTCCAAAAATATGTTTCTAGGGGATGAGTAACTACTAAAATTAATTATTTTATCCTTTTTAGTTTTTTGGAGTCGGTTTTAATTTTGTTTAATTTTTTTTTAGTAATAAACTAGGAATAAATCGTTCAGGTATAAACACAGAGCAGGCACATCAGCAAATTCATTGTTGCAGCTGCAAAATGTAAATTAGAAACCAGATACCTCATTCCCGTGGTGTCATTCCCGTCTCCGACCGCACTCTCTCATTACCGTACCACCGGGCTGACGGCGTGGAAAATCTGCGGTACTGATACTTGTTTTCTATTTTATTTTACGTGTATGAAATTTAAGACAGTGAACGGCGAATGCATATTAAAATGACAGTGTGGGTAACTTTCACGATGTATTTTACGCATTTACTTCCGTATGCCGTTATTTTGTGTCGGTACGAAAAAAACATCTAGTATATATTTAAATTGGACTTTTTATTCTTATACAACCCTAGCTTCAGCCTTCTGATTACGGTAGCCAACAAGCGTACGTCCCGCCTGATGGTAAGCAGACATTGTAGCCTATAGACGCTCGCAGCACCTTGGCCACTACTCAGGCGTTGTCAACGTAGCCTATAGACACTCGTAGCAACTTGACCACTACTCACGCGTTGTCACCGGAGCCTATAGACGCTCGCAGCACCTTGGCCACTATTCACGCGTTCTCAACGTAGCCTACAGACACTCGTAGCAACTTACTTGACCACTACTCACGCGTTGTCACCGTAGCCTACTCAATACTCAATACTTTATTGCAACCATAATGTTTACAAAAGTTGTTTATACATATAAAAAGTACAATTATGGACCCTGTCGGGTATCGCAAATTGAAAGAGGAGACTATAGACGCTTGTAGCACCTTGAGCACTACTCACGCGTTGTCATCGTAGCCTATAGACGCTCGCAGCACCTTGGCCACTAGTCACGCGTTGTCAACGTAGCCTAAAGACACTCGTAGCAACTTACTTGACCACTACTCACGCGTTGTCACCGTAGCCTATAGACGCTTGTAGCACCTTGAGCACTACTCACGCGTTGTCATCGTAGCCTATAGACGCTCTTAGCACCTTGGGCAATACTGACGCGTTGTCACCGTAGCCTATAGACGCTCGTAGCACCTTGAGCACTACTCACGCGTTGTCACCGTAGCCTATAGACGCTCTTAGCACCTTGGGCAATACTGACGCGTTGTCAACGTAGCCTATAGACGCTCTTAGCACCTTGGGCACTACTAACGCGTGGTCGCTGTAGCCTATAGACCCTCATAGCACCTTAGGCACCGTTACTTACGTGTTGTAGCCTATAGACGCTCAAAGGCCCAATTGCCCCAAGAGAAAGTGATATGTTGACAGCATTGAATCCCCTGCTATCTACAAAGCGCTTTCTCATAGAGCTCTGACGACCTTACTCAGCGTAAGAACACAACGGCTACAAAGTCTTCTATAAGAGGTACAATGACGGTTGAAATTCGAGTAGATAAAACTCTTTCTCCTAATTGTATGTGATATTAATATAAACTTACTAGCACCGACTCTATTGTGATGGTAATTAAATTATCTCAAAGAAGGCAAGCAATATATTTTTCAACATACCGTTGGTTGCATCGAATCTGTAAGAAGAGTCGTTTTATTAGCTCATGTCATTGTGTGCAGCTATGTTAGCTACGGGATAACTGTCACAAATAGAAACATATACAGTTAAGCTGTCGCTACTAGTAGCAATGAATTGTTTCTGAGGGAGCTCCGCAAATACAGTAGGTATTTGAGGAGCTCGGTGTCGTAATGATTATTAGCTATCTGGTTTGGCCATGGTCAATCTTGGACGCCATGCACGTTACGACATTGTTCCTGTTTGTGACTGCAGTTGGAAGTGTTGTGCCCAGCAGTGGGACTTATGTAGTCTGGCGATGATGATGATACTGTATTGAGTTGGAAAATTCCAGTCGTATTTTTTGTTGGAGTAACTCATTAATAATAATAACAATAATATTCATACACTCACACCTATTATCTAGCCCAAAGTAAGCATCATCAAGAGCTTGTGTTATCGATACTAGATAACGGAAAAGTGATGATAATAATATGTATATAAATATAAGAAATATACTAAATAAATATATCCATGACTCATGAACAAATGCTCGTACTCATCATACAAACATTTGCTCCTACCGGGATTTGAACCCGGGACCTCCCGACCAAGTAGTAAAGCAAGGGGCACAGACCACTCGGCCAGCCGGTCGTCAGTCATTGGTTTCATTATGAAATTTTTAGCGTAAAAGCTTGTCACCTATACTTTTTTATATAAATGATTTAATGATAAAATATCATTTCTTTTACTACTGTTATTTTTTTTAAATAATAACTTGCCAGAGTTGACTAACCAATAAAGTATTAAACAAAAGACAAACTGTGAACGGAAAAAAATCTCTATAGAAAATATACTTACCACTAATGATACTTTTACAAACGGGCGAATATTTTAAAACTATTTTAATAAGAATGGTAATCAATGGCGGGAACTAGACGCTGGTAAAGTTTTACCTAAGATAATTCACATAACATGGTAAGCATGATCATGAGAGGGAAATTCGAATCTAGCGCCAAAAATTTAAATTTGGATTTCGAACAATATTTTTATTTTAATGATTGTCAATTTTGGAAAAGAGAAAAGAGGTGCTCGTTGTTAGTCGTAGAACACAGCGCCAAAATTTGAATTTGAATTTCGGAAAATATTTTTTTTTATTTTAATGATTGTCAGTTTTGGTAAAGAGAAAAGAGTTGCTACTCGTTTAACATCACAATGTTATAACACCACGTTACACTACCCCTTTCTCTGTCGGCCGAATCAAAATTCACGATGTATCGAATTGAATCTCCTTTTTAATAACTGCAGGAGCCTGTTCAATCTACACTCTATTCGGTACTGAGATATCAAAGCGCTCTAAACTTAACCAAGTTGCAAGCGTATAATTAAGTGTACTGTCAGTTCGTAGGCGTGACAAGTTACATGAGGTGCGTCGGGTGCAAGTAATTGTAAGTCGGGAAAATGTTTTTTTGGTTTGAGCTACGAAGGGTCTTCTCAGTTGCAGTAGGCATGTAAATGTGATAGTTGACAAAGATCATTGGGGCATAGTAAATCAGTAAGGTATAGTAATTTGTAGCTCATTTGAAAAGTGGACTCATTGGAAGCAGGGGACTCGTTTGCTCAGCTATTAACATTACGCTTTCTCTTGTTTTTTACTGTCTAGGCAAAGCGTGAGTAGTGCCCAAGGTGCTACGAGCGTCTATAGGCTACGGTGACAACGCGTGAGTAGTGCCCAAGGTGCTACGAGCGTCTATAGGCTACGGTGACAACGCGTGAGTAGTGCCCAAGGTGCTACGAGCGTCTATAGGCTACGGTGACAACGCGGGAGTAGTGCCCAAGCTGCTACGAGCATCTATAGCCTACGGTAACAACGCGTGAGTAGCGCCTAAGGTGCTACGAGCGTCTATAGGCTACGGTGACAACGCGGGAGTAGTGCCCAAGCTGCTACGAGCATCTATAGCCTACGGTAACAACGCGTGAGTAGCGCCTAAGGTGCTACGAGCGTCTAAAGGCTACGGTGACAACCAGTGAGTAGTGCCCAAGCTGCTACGAGCATCTATAGCCTACGGTAACAACGCGTGAGTAGCGCCTAAGGTGCTAAGAGCGTCTATAGGCTACGGTGACAACGCGTGAGTAGTGCCCAAGCTGCTACGAGCATCTATAGCCTACGGTAACAACGCGTGAGTAGCGCCTAAGGTGCTACGAGCGTCTATTCGCTACCGTGACAACGCGTGAGTAGTGACCAAGGTGCTACGAGCGTCTATAAGCTACGGTGACAACGCGTGAGTAGTGCCCAAGGTGCTACGAGCGTCTATAGGCTACGGTGCTAACGCATGAGTAGTGTCCATAGAAATCAATTGTGACTTTTAAAAGTGTCGGACTCGAGTGATATTTTATACTTTTACTGATAACAGATGTTGAAACAAAAACCGGAACGAGTGTTTTGCAAGTAGGTATTTGGTTTTGTACGTAAATTCTGCCATTCGCCATCTGGTTAAATTCGCCGCTAAATTGCCTAGCCCGTTGATTAAATGCCGGCAACCAATTAAATGCGATGGTTAATTGAACTAGACTCACTCAACGTTTAACAACATGACGTATTGAAAGTCTGCTTGATTAGATGTCTAGGTGGATCGTCTTGTATAAACGCTTTCTCTCTTGTACTGAAGAGTTTTGGTATGATTGGTAGGCTGAAGGTTATTTTTTTATGACCACTTATAACCAAAATAATTTCGGTTATAAGTAAGCCTACCAATCACTCAAAGAGTCACACAAAAACTCTTCGATTTAAATGACCTGCCTAGGCGTCCAATTGAATGCCTAATTTAATCAGATGGCTGACATGACATTCTGCCATCTGGTTAAACGTTGCGTTCCATGACATGGCTATTTGTCCTTTAGCCGTTGATTGGATGCCGGCGTTTCAACGGCCTAAGCGTCCAGTTAAGCACCCAATTTAACCAGACGGCTGCAACCTAAAATAATATATGAATCAAAATGCTTACAGTAGTTTTTTGTTTTGTTTTATCGAATTTCAATAAGTATCTGATAGAGTTTTTAATGGAAACCCCTCAGCTTTAATATACACTTTTTAAGCTATTCATATGTGTAAACAGTCTATTGACTGTCCCCACATCGTGTTTCGCTCTCCGAACCCGTAATTGAACTATTGCATAAAGTTACACCCGGCATATTTCACATGCAACCGTGCGCACATGTCGCCCGCGCACGTGTGGCGTCTCGAATACCGCTGATTGGATAATGTAATGTGGATAATTTAATAGATCGTGCATGTAGGCCTGGGTAGGTAGGCCTTTACTATCTTGGCCGTAAAGCAGTTCGCTGTGTTTCGGATTGAAGGGAAAGGTAGCCAGTGTAACTGGGCATGGAAGTTATTTCATTTATGGCTTCAGGATGATGACGCACCTGCAATACCAAGTGATCTTATCCTTTTTATTGCAGTGTACCACCAGGTAGGCCGTCAGCTCGCTTTCATCTAGTTTTATAAAGAAAAAAAGTAATAAAGTCACTCCGATGAGTCCGATTTGAGGTGTGAAAACTGTTGAAATTTTGTCGTTCCCAGTAACTACTTATCAAGCAGTTTGCTCAGATTATTTGGATTAGCATTTGATGTTTTTATTCATTCATGTCTTTTTGGAAAAATCCCGCGGTAGGCGCTTGGGGAAATCTTGGCAGAGCTCAATTGAACCTTGCCAGAAGAAGATTCTTGTGAGACCACGCAGTAGGTTCGAATTAGGTATTGTATAGTAAAGTTATTCTATTATACTATGACATTAAGTACGTCCTATTGTACAAGTTTATGTGTGTTTTCATTAGCTGCCGCGCTTATTTTATGATCATTCAGCGATATCGCAATAACATTCAATTGTAACGACATAAAAGATAATAGGAAACGACTTTGATGTCCATCATGTCACAGCCTTCCTCATAAACATTATCTTATCAATGCGTACACGCAGTTTATATATCGAAAATAATAAAACTGCAAGTCTCTCTTTCTTCTGTTACAAAGTGAAAAGGATAGACGCTATTTTAAAGCAAGTAACATGTGAAATAGTAATAATCTCATACAATCACACCAAAAGTATGCATCCTTTAGGCTACGGAAGACAATTAAGATTATCGTACTTATAAGTACCTACTATTAGAATTTAAGAAATATACAGGATGGTGTTGTCAATACTACAATAAATTAAAACATGGGTTATATTAGTTCTTTGGATAATTTCATGACATTTGTATGAAATAAAACTTGGACTGCATTATTTCATAGAAATGTCCTGAAATTATCAAATGAATAAGATGTTTTTGAAAGTGGGACAGTATTTCTATGAACTAATACAACCCATGTTTTAATTTATTGTCATATTGACGGCACCAGCCTGTATATACTTAGGTACATCGATCCTAATATTATAATTGCTAAAGTATCTGTCTGTTACCTTGAATAAGATCTTATATATTGAAAAAATGACAGCTGAACTTTAGACTATCTGTAGCTTAAAAAAGTGAACATAACTTATCGTAACATCTAGGCAAAAACAAAGTTGCATAGAGATACACCGTTTTGTTAAATCAAATAAACTGTAATTATACTTCGACAAATTTTGGTTATTACAAATTTAAAGCAGTTTGGTTAAATATTTTGTTCAAAGAAAATAATATTCAAGAATTAAGGCGAGAAAGAAAGACTCCCAATACTTTGTCAATGTTAACATATTGATACGATTTCTATAGAGACAGCTTACAAATGATAAAAGGCTCCATTTACTTATTTATAGCGTGAAATTGTCCGTGTCATAAATGTACGTATAGATCAAATCGGTATATCGCATTTATCATTCCTGTGACGCGTCCCATCTCATTACCATGCCGCGGTGTTAAGGTAATGATGGTTCGATTAAAAATGCAAGACATTTACGCGTTACGATACGATTTTTTTACCTACTACTTTATTTTAATGTATATTATACTACATTTATCAATGAATGGAATACCAGCTGGCCTACTATGAAATGTTATTCGAAGTTTTTCGCTAATTAACGTGTTTTATGTCATTGAATAGGTTTATAAGGAAACGATATTCTTCAGTTTACTCCACAAATGTTCTCCAATAGCCAAAACGAAAGGTTAATAATCGAAACAATCCTCGCAATAATTTTTGTCTTGTCAAGTTTATAAGTAAATGTCAGTCAAATGTTTTATATAAGAACTCATGATTCCTCAAGCATGAGATTCCAGACACAATTTATTTTTCAATCGTCATATCTCTCCGGTAGGATAGTGCCGTTTGACGGATTAATAATACTACAAAGGTAGTGTTGCTGGGCTGTACAATTAAAAAAAAACTCAACTATGCTCAGACAACTTAGAAAAACAATAAACTTATACAACACACACACACACACACACCACACAAACAAACCACTGTTATTTTTGTATAAGTGATGTGCAAGAAAAGAAGCGAGTGAAAGGGACAAACGTTTACAGTTGGTTTCTTTATATTTATTCATATCTTAGTAGGCTTATGTAATAGAGACGACTTACATATAAAAATCGTATATCATCATTTTACGTAATACATATAAAAATGTAAAGACGAGGTAAATCATTACTAAACTCTTTGGATTAATAAAATACACAATTGAATGGTGACTTGTCAATAGACAAAAGTCTATAAAACTAACACGTAATTTTTATCTTGTTGACGACGTATTGTGTGTGTGTGATCCAAGTGATTGATGTGCACTTGTATGTTTTTACCCTTTTACCGCATTTATCTCATCTTCGTTACTACATAATTTATTTAGATCGCGGATAAAATACTTCTTAATGTTTCTTCTTTAATAACAGACGCTACAAAACAATCGTAAGGTGTAAATGCACCTTGTATAAAGATGTGAGCGTCGATACCCTAGCAATTCACCGCGGTGTATAGCTAATAACTGACGGATCCTCGGGGCTTCGTTAAAAACACGTTCCGAGTGAAAAAAATACGTCGTTTTTGCAGAATTAAAGCTTAAACGCAAGCTTTAACGATGTAGCCACGGTAATGAGATAGATGAGAGCTCTCGTAATATGATTCCGAGTATTTTGCAAAATTATTTTTTTAATTTGTCGGAAAAAGGCTGGCTTCACATTCTAATTTTGATAATGTTTTGAGTAATATTTTGAGTAACTGTAAGACTTTGTGAGGGTAATAAGGAAAGATTGGAAAATAAACTTTTTTAATAACCTTGCGAATAATTAGTTTTTTTTTTAATAACGATATAAAATCCTATTTCTTCTAATACTGTTGTTCTACCGGAAAGCGTATCTGAAAGTGTGCGGAAAGCGCAAAGAAGGATGGCCTCCCACTAGATGGACAGAGGATCTGGTCAGGGTCGCGGGGAGCCATTGGATGCAGGCGGAGCAGAATCCATTTGCGAATCGATAAGGAAGGCCTTGGTTCAGCAGTGGACAACATAGTACGATATGATGATGATGATGACCATTGTACTTGTTTTCAAGTACGCTAGAGTTATTAATCAATAAAGTGATCCAAAGATGATCCTTCCTTTTTCCGTTTCAAAAGCAAATGGGCGAATATTTAAAACCAAAACTAAGTTTACCTACCATAAAAGCAATAAGCTATTTGAACTATTCTAAAGTTTTTTTTCAAAAATCGTTAAGTTTCTTAATAAATAAATAATTTCCAATTTGTCGCTTGCGTTACGCGCGCGTGCTTTAATGATGTCTTTTTTCCTCGCGCAACCAGAAGTCATATACTATCTCTCTCTGTCTCGACCGAATCAAAGTACACGGGGTATCAGGTTGAATGTTTTTGTTAATGCTACTTTGTTTTTTATTACCGCACCGCAAGAACCATTGTACACAGTTCTTACAATAAATGACTATCTTATCTTACATTATATCATCAAGATTGCATTCTTCGCTATATTTATGTTGGTTTGTCTACAGCAGTTTTTTTATTAATTTTACTGCGTCTTTCACGATGAAAAGGCAACAATCGTAGCAGCCGTTTGCACAAGTGTTCGGAGTGTAAAAACTGATTTACGACCAGTTACTTCCGTAGGATCAACATGAAATATGCTGCTCTGTTCCGAGATTTACACGGCGATTAAAACCTCTCGAATTACATTAGAGTTGACTTCCTTTAAAGGGGAATGCTTTCAAGCTATTAAAAGTTAATCAACCATTAAAGGCTGCCAGTTAAACATTCCTTTTTGTCAAAATCAACGCCTATTGCGGAGGTAGGTGTATCGATTCCGGTGAGAGACCATTTGCATCTTCTTGGCATCAAGATGTCGTAACAAGTACATTGAGTCCATAGCAACTACTGCCACAAAAAAAACTCGGTATCCTCTTTAAGGTGAGGCGGTATTTCACATCTGGACAGCAGCTGTTACTTTATAAAGCGCAAGTTCGATCGTATATGGAATACTACTGTCAGCTAAGGAATAGTTCTGCCAGATATCAGCTGGCATCATTAGACTCTTTGGAGAAGCGAGCTATACGACTTATTAACAGCCCTTTGCAGAGGCTAAACTCCATGATCCCAAACATCGCCGTAGAGTTGCACGTTTGTCGGTTTTCTATCGAAAACACTTCGGAGAGTGTGCGAGGGAATAACGTGAGCTAATTCCACCAGCTCCCTTTTACCATCCAGGTACCAGACCTAGAATTCCTTTTTACCCTTGTGTTGTGTAATTTTCCAATCATCCGCACAAAGCATTTCACCAAGTCCTTTCTGATGCGAACTGCCAAGGAGTCGGAACTCTCTGCCTGCCCATCTGTTTCCCGAAACCTACAATTTGGACGTCTTTAAGGCTAGAGTGAATAGGCACCTTTTAGGTAAACATGTATCATCGTAGGCCATTTCATTACTTAACATCAGGTGTGATTGTGGTCAGATGTTTGCCTATTATTTATAAAAAAAGTAATTTTTACTTTCGTGTTATATTCTTGTTTGGATACCTAACCAAAAAACAATAAAAACGAGAAAAAAATACCTTATACCTATTTGGACTTTCGTGTTCTATTCGTGATCGTGATTGGTTATCGAAACTAATGAAAGACGAAAATTGAAATACCTGCGAGGCTTTGATTTTGACTATCTACTAATAAGACTGTGTAGCTTCTGAATTTGAACTTGGAGAGGGGAAAATTGATGACGATTTACAGAAATTTCCTAAGGGTCTATTGAAGCCGTTAGGACTTATTCTTTAAAAAGTCATAGTGTTTTGACTGCAATATTCTAAAATATTCTTTCTCCGAGAACGAGAGCCGCGATATTGGCTTTTTGGCATTTAGATATCCGGCCTCTAATAAGGTTCGTCTTGGTGTAATTTACACTTAATCCAAAAGTATCATGGTTTAAATGTCGCTGACGTATAAAATACATATTGTTTATGTGTACTGAAAACTATATTTTTAGCAGTAGATAGTAAGGTCGACAACATTGCAGCTGCCAACTCGTTGCTCCATTTAACGATTGTTGACTCTACGAAAGACAGATGTACAGTTGTTATATTTAATGGTAGGGTTTTGTTCACATAGTTCCCGCATAGTTTAAATTCGACGATTTGGTATTGTGCACAAAGAAATTACAAAAGACAGGTGATCGAAAATTTGCAATCACAAGCTCTTCTTTGCTACTGAAGGCACGGTAAGTCATTGGCTCCTACCACAAACTATTTGAGTATTTTTCCTGACCAAGATTCCAAAAAAGTCGTATAAATCGTGGCTTAAGTTATCTTATTTTAAGGCCGTCATTAATGCCACGATGCACTTCAACCCTTTGACATCTTTTGTGCTTCCTTTTCTTTTACTCTTCCTGTGTCCCAAATATAGCTGCAAGCTCTACTTTAAGTTTGGGCTGAACGAGCTTACAGTTTTCAGACTTTGGATATGCCACTTTCAGGAGACTTGTTTTGATTCCAGCCAGGGAATAGCATTGAGGTATGTGATTGTGTTGGGTGGGTTGTATTTTGTGAAGCAAAGTGGTCACGGACCGATTTCAGAGCAACTCCGTGCGACCTGGTTGTGGAAGGAGCTCCATGCGGAGTTTTTGTCGCACGAGTACAGCATTGGACTCTTCAAAAAGGCGTGTATTTTTTTAGAGTCAAGCAACGCGTAAGTGACACTTCAGTGCTGTAAGCATCCTTTCTGCTTATTGGGTAAGCCGTATGCTAGATTGCTACTTCAGTGGTTTAAAAAATGCGTGGTATTCCACGTGGTAGTTCTGAACTATCGAAGATCATCGTCAGAAAATCTGTCTGAAATTGTAGAATCTGCTAGAAAGTAGCTCCTCAGAACCCAAACTATTACGGCGTTATTAAGAAAAAAAATCCTACTATATTGGAATATCTATTCCGTATTATTGTATTGTCTCACACATGTGGAATGTCACATGTAAATATATGAAAATACAAGCTATTTCGAGGATTATCCAGATTCCAGTGAGAAAATTAAGGTTTTGGCGAATCGTATCTATATTACTAGTAGATTTTACTTTGTTTTGGACATTTGGCTATAAAAAATATTCAGCTAGATTTTAGGCAACCAACTCATTAGCATTTGGTCTATGAATCACGTATCTTTTTCTGGCAAGATGTCTGTCTTACAAAAATTCTTTTCGAGGTAAATTACCTCTAACACCGAAATAGACTACGGTTTCAAATATTTCATTTTTCGTTTTAGAAAACCTTGTTCTTGGACGGTTTACAATAATTTGTAAGTTGCCATTGACCTGGTTATTGATACTCTGCATATGGTGCTTGTTTACCAGTGTAAGCTATTTTGAGATATAAATTAACTATAACAGTTTTATTTATGATTACCAGAATACAGGGGTGTTTGATTTTGAAATTGGAGTCAATGTGTTTGGTGTGATTGCAGTCATAATAAAATTAATTTTAACTCTGTTAGACTTAAGTATGTTTATGTCTACAACTTGTTTGAAGTATATGGGCGCTGTGTCCTACACTACTACTGTAGTTTTGATTTTGTATATTATCACCACCTCTTAAATAACGCAAAAAGAGGGTAGTTATATAAGCGTGTCTGTCTCTTACATCGTAGCTCCCAAACGAATGGACCGATTTCGATTCAGTAGTTTATTGTTCGAAAACCGACGTGATCGAGATGGTTTCTAGCAATAACTTATGAAGATTTGTTCAGGCGTTTGATGATCATTAGCTCATTTCCTACTTAACAAAAAGGGACTTTTTAACATTTACAGATCCTAATAATTTGAAATTTGGTGTACAATTTTATGTGGTATTTTCAAGTCATGATTACCTTCAGCTAATTCTGTACCATCAAATGGTCTGCGGGGTGCTCAACTCCTTAGAAATTTACAGCAGTTAAAGCGTGTCTGGGGTCATAAGAATAGTGAGAAGGTGTAAGATAGATAATGATCGAGGTCGAATTATTTTTTATTCATTAAGTTCCGATTGATTGAGTTCTATAATGTTTTCTTAGATTATAAGTTTTCATATTTTTTTAATACGATAAAAATACTAATTCCCGAGCCAAACTACAATTTGTGATGCCCAAGAAAGCACATCAAATAGCTACTAAAGAGCTGAAACAGATCTTTAGTTGATAAGATCGTTGAATAAAGTGTGCATTATCCAACGATTTGAGGTATGGTAAATAGGCACCGAATTGACTGAATGCTTGAGAGAAATATAACCAAATTTGTAGGTGCTACGTCACAGTCACTCTTGCGCATTGTGTATGTTTGAGGTATGTATTTGAGTTTAAAGTCGTATTTTACTTTAAGATCACAGTAAAGTATACCAGCAATCTGCTGGAACAGTTGGAATTTAGTCCCAATGAGCGTCCAGGCAGTTATCTGGAATCAAATGGTTCTGTGGAGTTCTCTACAGCTATGTTTTATACCGATGCAATTACAGATTGACTATAGTAGAGAAAAAATGAAACTTCTACTTAATTTTAAATTAGTGTAGTGGCGCTTTTGAGGTATAACAATGAATAATTGGAACCAATTGTAGTGGATCTTAAATCTACTTTTAAACTTTATCTTAGGAGGATTTATAGCAGATAAGACATTACGACAACGCCTACGACTTGGAGTCGACTAACTGCAAGGACTTACAATTATAAATAATCACAGAGCTTTTGTCTCCTCGTCTGTTCCTTTAAAATAAACTGCCTGCGGCTTGGTGGTTTAGAGCGGTTGCAGTAACAACCGGGACTAACGGCTTAAGGTGCTTTAACGGAGGAGTCCGTGAACTTGATATAATCGAAGCCACAACGCTCAAACCACTACGCCCCACCGAGCTGATAACAAAATCTTTCACCATGTAATCTGTTATTTATATCATTTAAAAGTAAGATGTTGTCAGTCTGATGAACAGCATATTGGTCAGCTTATAAAACGATCGCTTAGTTGGAAAGTTTGCTGGAAAAGTTCTCAATGATTATAGAATCAATTAGAATCATTACCATCTTTGAACGTATGAATACATTAAGAAACCTTTATGGGCTTGACATGTGAATAAGCTAAAAGCTAAAGTGAAAGTCAGTTTGTTATCAGATACAAAGCCAAATATATTCAGACTGGAATAGTTATATTATTATTTCATCATGAAATATAGAATTTCGTTTTAAAATGGCTGCCACAATTTGAATTTGGATAGCTTTGCACTCAATACATGTATCTCTGCTTTATTTGCGTGGAATTAGAAAACCAGTTCTTATGTATTTTCTAACTACGGTTTGCAATGTTATTTAATTTGACATACGTTTCTGGTACAGGTTTAATTGTGACAATACTGAACCAGCAATGGATGTGAATTATGATAGATTTGCTAACGATTTTGCATTTAAATCAGCTTCTACGATGGGCGTAATCTGACCCAGATTAAAAAAATAAAGCAACTTTGGCTAAGGTTAATCCCACATCGGTCTAGCGTAATGGTGCTATGGTACTAAATCCTCATCTGCTTCTTTCATGTAGGGGGTTGCGCCCAGAAGTGAGGCGTATGGAAGCTTGGTTTTAATGAAATGAAATCTAGACTTGTATAGTTTTTTTAAATGAGTTTTGTGGATGCAGACTGCACGGTTGCACGCGTGCCCATCTTCAAAGCCATCAATTAATTGCCCTTTATCTCGTTCTCACACGCAAATAATATTCGTGAATTTACAACTTTTTTTTCTATCTATCTTATCCTGCGAGCTGTCTTGTCGATATTTAGCTGGAGTTAGGTAAGTATTTAAATTTGGGTTGCATGGTACACTATCCTGCAATGTGCCCATATATTGACCGCCAGTCATTCTTTTTGCATTTGCCTAAAGCAGTGTGGAGCTCATCTTTTAAGTCTTTGGAATGTTTGATTTTGTTGCTTGTTGCTCAGAAAATTTCGTGCTAGTTGATTGAGATGTTTTTGTATTCGTAACAACAAAGCAATCGAATTTACAACTGAAAATTATTTACCAGTACAACCACCCCTCCTTCGTAAAACATAGGTTCTTCAGAAGAGGCGTGAAAAGGCACTCTTGACGTTTTACAACAGGACAGCATTTGAAGTGTTTTGAACAAAAAAACTCACGCCACAACATCATTAGCGTCTCATTCGTTTTTATAGTCGGTTAAAAATAGTCCAGTGGCTTTTAAACTTAGTAAGTAAGTTTAGTTTTATAGTCCTTACTTAAAAAGAAGTAATATGTAACATTTGCATAAATTATTGTTTTAATATGCCTAGTCACATTTCTTTATTCTTTAAGGTGCGTACAAACTAGAGCATTTCTTAGTAATGAATGCTCGACGTAAGCGCAATTAAGCTTAGATTTACTTTTTTATGATTATAACCGCGGCTCCACGTGCGTGGATGTCGGTTATCGCTTCAAAAATTTTCCTATGTGCTTTCCAGCATCTTAAACTATCTCCAAACCTTCCGTTAGAATCGGTTCAGCGTTCAGCGGCGTAAACGTGAAAAGGTATCAGAGAGAGACAAAGTTAGTTTATTTTTAATGATACTAGTGTGCACCCACTAGTAATGCTATTATTTCTATTGAATTGGGATTTATTTTTATTGTTTTTTATTGTTCTAGCAACTAGATGACAAACAAGCTAAAGGCCCACCTGGTAGTAAGCGGTTACCGCCGCCTATAAACTGCAATAATATGGAGAAATCACTTGATATTGTTTTATATTCGCTGCTTGTGTTATGTTACAAGTAGACTCTCCAATTTGGACACTCCCTTACAAACGACGTATTTAGCAAAGTATAACATTACCAAGTATCGATTTGCATACTTTTATCGCTTTATGAGTTTACTTAGCGTATTGAATTTATTTGTGGTATTAACACATTACTATTTAGATAATCTTGGTACTTTGTGATGATTATCCTTTTTACAAAAAGATGAGTCTCGTAAGTTACTTGCTGTGCCCGCGGCCTTGAAAGTGCATTCTAAATTATATAGGTTAATTTAAAAAAAAAACGTATGAGTCGTTTCGGAGCTTACGTACATAAAGGACCTTTGAATTCTACCTTTATACGGTGAAAATGTATAATTATTTAGAATTTTTAGTGCACTTAACAATATTTTATAGTCTTTTTAAAAGGAACATGGAAAATGCCATACTACAGATGTGTTAGCGTTTTGTCATTGCATTAATATCACAACTATTACTTTTTACTTTTAAAATATGGAGCTGCAGCTAAAATTATAGTAAAAACTTCAAATATTGAATAGACAATGCAACGATAGGTACATTTGACATGTTTTACGACTTGAAAAACTAGGGAAAAAAGCAAATGCTGGAATTTTTTTACATTTTAGACAAATGGGCAGCTCGCAAAATCCAATAGATTTAAAAATCGAGTAGCGTATTAAATTAGCTTTATAAAGAAGTATACTGTATCACATTGCTGTTCAAACTGTTTGGGAATCAAAGCGTAAAGAAGACCGTGTCCTTAATTAATTTCTTTAAGCCAAACTCATGCTCGATTCCGATGAACGATGACTCTAACTCCTGATATGGTACACTCAAAATCCCTAATACAAGGCTTCTGTGCTAAACAAACTTGAAGAGCTGGTAAAGCTCAGCTGGGGTAAAACTGCAATGACTAGAGCATAAACAAGCCTCTGCAAACTAAATGAGTCACCGAAAAACAAATACTTATTTGATTCTCAAAAACAATCTCATTAATAAATGCGATGTACAAAACAAATATTAGAAAAGCAATAAACAAGATGATTAATTATGTTCCTAATGTTTGTTTACAAATAAATTAACATGGATGAGGGCAGCGCATGACCGATCGGTTTGTAGATCCTTGGGGGAGGCCTGTGCCCAGCAGTGGGCGTCTCTCGGCTGAAATGATGATGGTATTAATATTTAGATACATATTATAAAAAATTGATTCTATATGCGAAGGCAGAAATGCATTTTTAACACACTGCTCTAGACGCCTCCATCTTGCGGCCTTGTCATGCCTCTTTTGAAGGAAGCTAAGTTAAAGGAAGGAGGAGTTCGTTTTGATTCTGAAGCATTCATTTGTAATATTAAAGACTATAATTCGTGAGCTAATGGAAAAAAGAGGGTTTCAATAAACATCTATCAGAAAACGCGCTCAACTTGACGACCGGCTGACCGAGTGGTCTGTACCCCTTGCTATACAGGCTACTCGGTCAAGGGTCCCGGGTTGGAATCCCGGTAGGAGCAAATGTTTGTGTGATGAGTACGAGCATTTGTTTACGAGTCATGGATGTTTATTTAGTATATTTTATAATATTTATATACATATTACTATCATTATTTCTTCGTTATCTAGTATCCTTAACACAAGCTCCTAATGATGATTACTTTGGGCTAGATTATAGCTGTGAGTGTATGAATAAAAAAAAAACTTTGGTCCGAAATCTTGGAAAAGGTTACATGATTAACCCGTCAGCATCAGATTCCAGACACAATGTTTTTCAATTGTCATAGATCTCCAGAGGGATAACGGCGCTCTGTTACGCTACTCTGCAGGTTTAACTTAAAAACAAGTTTTGTATAATCGATGGTATCCGATAACAGCTCAGTCACAAACACGCAAACACCCACAACTCCCTTCTTCAGGAGTAAATTCTCAATGGTATTACCTCTGTCTTATCTATGACGCATTAAAAAGAAATAAAATAGAGAAACTGTTCGGACAATTAACGCGTTGTAAGGGTATTGTCCCATTGTAGGGAGGTCTTTTGTTATACGTCATAGCTGTACTCGTTTATGATGGAGTGTTTAACAGTAAAACAAGTTTGGATTCTTACCTGGTAAATAATGGCGCGGACTTTGTTGTACATTTTATAAAACTAAATTAAAATTTAAGTTGCCTACTCCGCTTTTGTCCCTATTTAATTAAGAAAAGGATAATATGATATTAAATTAATAATAATAATGAATCTTTATTTCAGACCACAATCGGATCCATAGTAGTTAGTACTTACACTCTTATACTCAAAAGAATATCAACAGTATTAATATACACAGTATATCAACAGTGTTAATTGAAATGATTTGAATTCATTAAAATTCCAATTGATTCAATTTAAATTTAAATTACAATTAAATTATTTAATTTTATTAAGATAATATTTATCAATGTAACATCTTATACATGAGAAATTAACGAATTAGGTACGTGCACACCTCTTTGAATAAGATAAAAGAACCATCTAATATTTTGTCTGCCAGTGTAATAAGAATACTGTTGATGCTACCTCTGATTCGCTTTAGCGTCGATTAGTTATTCGGTTTTAAGCTTTATTAAATAAAACTTTTTGCGGTAATATCTGTAGAAGTCAAAGACTGTGTCTTCATAGTTACTAGTTTCCTCAAAATACCATAATTTTCCACTCAATATCATTCTTCCACCAATGAGGGTATTTTTAAAGACACGCGTTACTACTTTGTCGCCAGAGGTTTTGAGGAAACATTGAGTCGGTAACAGGGAGACTTGTGTTCTATCCCGTCGACATAAGATTCCTCTTGATTTCGCAAGGTGAGAAACATGAGGGTAGTTGGGTACCAGAAAGAGAGGTGTTATAAGTTTGACGTGTCTGTCTGTGTATCTGTGTGTATGTCTGTGGCATTGTAGCTCCTACATGAATAGACCGATTTTGATTTGTTTTTTGTTGTTTGAAAGCTGACGTCACTAGGATGGTTTTTAGTCATAATTTATGTAGATCAGTTCAGGCGTTTGATGACTATCAGCTCGTTTTTTTGCATGATAAAAGGGTTTTACTAGCTTTCACAAATCCGATTGATTTAAAATTTGGTTGTCACTTAGGTGCCATTCCCTTGACATACTAACCTTGAGCTGATCCTATACCATCAAAAAGTATGCAGGATGTTTAATTCTTCAGAAACTTACAGCAGATATAGCGTGTTTGGGCTCTTATGAATAGTCTCAATGAGATAGGGTTAGATAGATGATTAATAAGGTCGAAGGTTACTTAAAATTTTAAATTTTTATTTGGTATTATTCTTAACGGGGTAGCTCTTGGTGTTCACCTCAACTGGTGGTAAGTGGTGTTAAGGCCAAAGATGGAATCAGACTACACCTGGATTCCTCAATCACAATATGAACTGGCTATCTTACCTCCAACTGTCGGAACACAATAATACTTACCATTTAATGGACTGTGAATCAATGTTGGTATTTTGTCTACTGTTCGTTTTCAAATGTGGCGGTCATAATTGATTGTTATGATGTATTTCTATGACATCTCGGGCTTCAGTCCGCATCTCGCATCGGCGGTGGATCGTTGCCGTAATTAGTGTGGTGTTACTTGTGTAGTGCAGTTTTGTTATTTATTTTTATTTATTTACTCAAGCCACAGACTCTACACTATTTGTTTTTATAGTCCTAAGACTCCCAAGACTTTTGAGCGGCGTGAAAAATAATTTCGGAATTTTAGAGGTTGGTTCTCGTTAATAATATTTTAATGATACTGCATAACTGATAGACAGGGGCATGCCAGCTTTAAAGTACTTTTAATTTAACGTACACTGAAAAATAAATATAACCAAAATACTTTGGTTACATTTGTAATGACCATAATTTTGCGAGGTATAATTACAGTTTACTTGATTTCAACAATACGGTGCACCTTTGAGCAACTTTATTGTTGGCTAAGTGTTACCCTGAGTTATTTAGTCACTTTTTTGAGCTACAGTACCCCCAGCACAAACATTTTCAAATTTTGAGTCATAATCGTATAGTTCACGCACGCCTAAAATTTCAAACAAAAGCCAGACAAAAGCTAACGTAACTACTCGATACGATGGCTGGTCGAATTTTAAAAATTTTCGTGCTAGAGGTACAGGTAGCCCAAAGTTCAGTTGTTTTTTTTTTCAGTGTAGACTTAATTATGCTCCGCTAGAAAATAATACTTAGATATGTCTCTAAGTTTTATTTTCTAGCGGAGCATGATTAATGAAACAATCAACACTAAAACTCTAATCAATCAAGACTCCTTAGTACCTACATTTTACTCTAATGTTTTGGTTTTTTTTTTAATACATTGAACAATGTAACAGAATATAAGTTTAACCTTGAGACCACCCTTGTTACACTTGACGTGCTGTCGTCTATACCTATAAACCAATAAGTACAATTTGGATTAAAAAAAAAATCTAACATTTAAAACTTTTGATTTTTTTCTTAGGGACGACTACTATTATTACGATTAAAAAATATTTTTTAATCCACTTTAATAAGCTACAAGGGTGTAACAAAAGGTGTAACCGAGGAGCTCGGTGGCGTATTGGATTGAGCGCTCTGGTTTCGATACGAAATACAAAGCATCTTTCGCCATGGTCGGTCCCGGGATGGGTCAATCAAATTTATAATCTCGAGCTCCTCCGTGCTTCGGAAGGCACGTTAAGCCGTTGGTCCCGGTTGTTACTACAACTGCTTTTACCCACCAACCCCCATTGGGCCAGCGTGGTGGTGTTATGGCCCAATCTCCTCATGTGTTTCTCCCATGTAGGAAGGCCTGTGCCCAGCAGTGGGACGTATATAGGCTGATGATGATGTGTAACCAAACGTCCCACCTGATTGTATACAGTTACCGTAGCCTATACTCGCTCCGTGATCAGCCATGGGAAAGTTGCTTCGATTTCGTGACATATTTCCTACTTAGCAATTCCGAAGTATTTTCTCGAAGCTTTACTACTTAATCAGCTTTCAGAGGCAGATGCTTTTATCCTACATAAGAAGGTAATTACTCTGTGTAATTACTTAACTCAACCTATTGATCCTCTAACTAAAGCAATGATACTTTTTTGTGATCTTTTTTGTATAAGCATACAATTAATCCCGGGGATTTACCTTCGCTGAAGTAGTATTTAAGGTATCTTTGCAGTCGGTACTGAGTCAGAAACAGCGTTGTATTTTTTTTTACTTTTTCATTTTTTCAATTCTACCCATGAAAGATAAGGCAAAGGGTCAAGCCCATACAGCTGTGCGTGTCTAATGTATTATTTCTACAGCTATTGCATTGAACACATTGAAATGCATCTTGGGAGAGTATGGCGCCAAATATATGATGACTGTATTTAAGATACTACTACGATGATGCAAAATAACAACGATAAAATTCCTAACGTCTTTCACACCAATAGATATTATTTAACATTTATAACAATGATCCTTCTTGCTAGTCAATTAAAAATATTCGTCAAAGTGGTGAAAAAGTTAAAATATGATGATTTATTCTTAATTTTTGATTTTAACATTATTATAATGTTTGAAAAATTACTTAGTAATTAAAGGTTCAAGGGTTGAAATAGAACATTTCAACATTGTAGGGTGGACGTTAGCTCATAAACGCAAATACAGATAGACTAGAAGAATTTCACAGGGATATCCCAAGTCCTGGGTGGCTCAGTTGGTTAGAGCAGTCGCCTGGATTGCGAAAGGTCGCGGGTTCGACTCCCGCCTCAGGACGTGAAATTTTTCTATTTTTCTATTTTAATTACTAAATATGATGATTTATTGTAGCAAGTCAATGGGCTTATCATTAATTAAATGTAATTAAAGAGCTTCTAGCTTTTAAACCTTATCACAAACATTGTGGATACCTTCGAAATGTCAAGTAACTTTTTAACCGACTTCAAAAACGAGGAGGTTCTCAATTCGGCCGGTATGTTTTTTTTTTTTCTATGTATGTACACCGATTACGCCGAGATTACTGATCCGATTTACGTGATTCTTTTTTTGTTCGATGCGGAATAGCTGCCATTTGGTCCCATAAAATTTTTTTCAAAAACAGTTGGGTACTTTGGTTTTAAATAAAAAAAAACTGAAATTATGAAATCGTCTACATAAGCGAAATTGCGAATTTTTGCTTTTCCAATGACTTTTTAGTGAAACGATACGATAGTGGGAAACAATATAAGTTGACGGTCACCCATCTAGCTTCGACCGTAGAGAGTTATCACTAAAAATTGTGAAAAAAAAATTTTAAACAAAAATTAAAACCGACTTCAATAAACTGAAAAGGATGAAATAATTAAATTTAAGTAGGTATTCATCCCCTAAAACCTATTTTTGGAGTTGGTGCTAAGTGGTTTCCAAAAACAATAGAAAGTAAAGCACCGACTCCAAAAATATGTTTTAGGGGATGAATACCTACTTAAATTTAATTATTTCATCCTTTTCAGTTTTTTGAAGTCGGTTTTAATTTTTGTTTAAAATTTTTGTTATTTTTATTTGTTATTATTTATTCATGTCAAACAAACAGCTATAAAAATAATGCAATTACAGTAATTTAGGTAACCAATAACAGGTTTTCTCGTATAACAATAGGATATATGGAATAATCGGAGCATTAAAGCATGTCTGAAAATATATGTAATACATTACCTACATAGTAACTATTATTATTATCTCTATCCACATTGCGGAAAAGAGACAGACCCGCTTTATTATTTCATATATAGATTTAGACTGCGACACAATTCAAAACCCGATTCTCATATCTATTTGTATTCTTAGTAATTGACGTTATTAAAAATAGATGTTCCAAAAATGTATAGAGACCCGGCCAGCCCCCCTTATTCTCAATTGTCGGATCACGGATTCGATTCGAAAAGTCACATGCCGTCTCATTTTGACGCACTGCGATAAAAAGTGACAGGTATAGAGTTTAATTCGAATACTTTCCGACAGTTGAGAATAAGGGGGCTGGTCTAAGTACAGTATAATGAAAAATAGTTAAAAATATGCAGAAGAGTGTTCAATTGTCCGTTTTCTTTTTATTTGCTTTGTTGCGTGGTACAAAACAAGATTTTTTATAGAAAAAACTGCAACACAGTCAAATATTCATCATGGCGCGTATGCCACTTTGGTGACGTTTAGTTGATTTCTATGTCGCCCGCCATATTGCCATATTGAATAACGGTGAAATCAACGAAAAATTTCAACTTTCACACAAACAAATATTGCACGAAAACAATTTATTTTTATTTTTCACTGATTCAGGAGATTTTTCCTGCTTTTTTTATATGAAACATCTGCTTTGACAACTTACTGAGCAAATATTTTCTTTTGTTACAGATAACAGTATCAAGATGACGAAGTGATTTCGGGGTTCGCCAGTGAAAGTGTTGATTCGAAGATAGTTTTTTTGTAAAATCAGATTTTTAAACAGTTTACATGTGTGAGAAGGCAGTGTTGAGTGGAAAGATGACGAACATTACTCCGGAGACGAGAATCATGATGATGCGGTCCACGGACGGGAGGAGCAGCTATAGGCGACAGGTGAGAAAATATCGAGGGTAGTTTTTTTTTTTCCTGTGGTGGGGGACTGCTCTAACCATCTGAGCAACCAAAAATGAAAATGAAAATGAAAATATCTTTATTCAATTAGGCCCCCAAGAAGCACTTTCGAATCGTCAACAAAAAACCCTTAAGTCTATCACATAAAAATAATATTAAATAACTAACAATTTCATAATGTTTCACCAAGAATTAAAATTTCTTCTAGTCTATCAGTATCTGCGACATATGCTAACGTATACCCTAAAATGTAAAAAGGGTATACCCTAGAATGTGGAAAGGGTATGCATTAATCACTTTAAATACTGTCATATTATTAACTTGCTGTATAAGGGTGTAAAATCCTATAACCAAATCCCTATGAAAATTGAGTCTCTACTTACAAAAGATCGCAACCTAATAACTCTACCTGTAGTGTTGTGTAGAAGGCGGATATTTCTAAAAGGTGAAGTATACGGGGTAGTGACGACAATAAGACAATAGATAAAAACATGGGTTATATTCATCATTACCATCACTAGCCCATGTTTCTTAAAAGATTTATATTAAAATTCACTATTTGAAAATGACATACCACAAGAGTCGAATTGAACTGGAAGCCCAAGTCTGCTATGCAAAAAATTACAATAGGTATATTTTTTTCAAAAGAAGCAAAGAAAAAATAAACAAATGAGTGTATGTGGCGAATATGGGTAGTATACCATAATTTCAAACAGGATTTTTTAAAAAATTTGTAAAATTCACTTAAGTTAGCAACATTACGAGGATGTTTAAAGAAAAGAAAAACCTTTATTTGTTACAAAAAAGAAAATATAATTATGAAACATCTAAGCAATCATGCACCTAACGGCCCTAAATCTGATTTCTGCCTAAAATTCCAATGAACAGTTTCCCGGAAACATTAGAAATAATTATTTATATCTCCGACCCAAACATGACAACATAAACAAACGCAGCACAATGCAAGTTGACAATTCATAAAACAAATGACTTCAACGAATCGTTGGCGTCCATTAATTTTCCGTATGACATAAACTCTATAATGTGTCTGAACTGTGGACAGCAACTTTAGTCTTATACCTAAAGTGATAAAGTGCATATTGCTCTGATTGCGTGTATCTGTATGTTGGCAAAGGGACGAAAATGTGAGGCAGTGTGTCGGTCATTGACCCACCAAAATGCTCTGTATAATCGAGCGAACGCTTTCAGATAGAGTGATCAGTGATGAGACGATAGTTTTATCGATATCCGTCTATCTGATTTTTATTACGAAACATCATTTTTTAAAACCTATTATCTAGCCCTATGTAATCATCACCAAGAGCTTGTGTTATGGATACTAGATAATGGAGAAATAATGATAATAATATGTATATAAATATTAGAAATATACTAAATAAACATTAAAACGTGACGCCTGAAAAAATGCTCGTGCTCATCATACAAACATTTGCTCCCGCCGGGATTCGAAGCCGAGACCCCTGAGCGAGTAGCCTTTATAGCAAGGGGCACAGAGCACTCAGGTCGTCATTTTGCAATCCATACTAAAATTACGCGTTTGTTTGTATGGAACAGCTGTTTGTTTCGCAATCTCAAATTTTTATTCCAACAAGTCGTGTACAACATCATTATAACAACCATCTGCCTTCGTTTTTGAAAGCTTTCTCATCACACCTTGTATTAATGCCAAAAGTAACTTAGTCTGTCTGTCTGTCTGCTACCATTTCACAAACTGATTTAGATGAAATTTGGTAAAAAGATGGCTTGAGACCCCGGGAAAAACTGGATGCTTTTCGAGTAATAACCGACATTCCTGCGGGCAGATCTTCGGGCGGCCTCTAGTAATTTTCATATTTTCTTTTCCCTCGTGTGAAATCATTACTTGCAGCACTACTGCTCAGATCAGTATCAATAATAATACAAAGATAAGTTCTAATTGTAGCTCAATTTGATGGGTATCTTATATGTAAGACTCATAAAAAATTATATTCTAGATTGTATAGTGGTAGAGACAGATTGATTTAAAAAAATACTACACTTGGATCCTCATCGTGAATTGATTACTGTACTTGAATCCTACTAAAGTAGTTTAAAGCTCTAAGTCCTCAAAGCTCCTTGCTACTTTCACAATTGCCTAAATATGTTGCCCATACTTCATCTTCGCCAGCCTATACACGTTCCACTGCTGGGCACAAGCCCTTCCTGGGAGAAACATATAAGGAGTTTGGCCATAACACCACCACGCTGGCCCAGGTTAGTGGGTTCGTGACACCACCAAAAATATTCAAAATTTCAATAGTTACTGGAGCCTGTGGTTTATATATCAATTTAATTCAATTTTTTTTATTAATTTATTATTCTTTTTTATGTTGCCAATTGGTATGTTTTCTTTCTGTCTGTTTATGAAAATTATTGTTTTAACTTCCACAACTTTATGAAACAGCGAAATTTCATACGAAAAGTCGATATCGATGAACATTCATATTCAGTAATAGTACCACACTTAAAGTTCCATTCACACTTGCACACGGTGTTGGTAACATTGATCGATTCTATACAATTCGTGTAGTGGAAACGTGTAGCTCATACAACCCTGTATGTTCTTGGTACAAAACATAGCGATATATCTTGGTACCAGCTATTAGGCGTTGCATCGTTAATATGTTCGTAGCTTGGGAAATTTATGGCGCAGTTAGTGTAACTTACCTACTTTTGGAATTCAGTACCTTTAATAGCATAAATAGGCAATAGAAAGTTAAATTACGCCTTGATGTAACTAATACAATGTTTTATGAGTAGAACAATGTCCAGACTATAAAATGAAATATCCTGGTGCGGGGTTGAAACCTGTGTCATATGTATGTGTCAATGTAATATAATTATTTCAAACAAACAACATTTTTTCATACAAATGTCATGAAATTATCAAATGAATAATATGTATTTGAAATTGGCAAACCATTTCTATGGACTATTATAGCCCATGTCTCAATTTATTGTCGTATTGACGACACCACACTGTATAATCAGTCGGATACAAAAATTTTACACATAAATAACATTGAAGTTAATTCAAAAGGCGATCTTATCGCTTAAAGCGGTTGATGTTCTTTTTCACCATAAAAATATCTGTCCGGAATTTAACTCAAACAGACGTCAAATGTAATGTCTAGATTATATTAAATGGAGTTCATTTTTTCGCTTAACACATTTACTGCCGAACACTTGGATCCGAGTGGAGGTATGCGCTGCCACTGGCGCCGCACACTCGGATCCGAGTGTACGTCGCCAATATTTTGTTTGGTTTATTACTTGCTGATGCCTCTGATAAACGCGCGACGTTTCGTACGTCCACATACGAATTCTAACTCGTAAAAACTTGCATTGGTTTTGATACACCGGTTAATACCTCTAAGCGAGAGAGCCGCGTTCCCGAAAGATAATAGTGTGGCTTCCAGTCTGAATTTTTCTACTAAGTCCGTGGCAGTGAATGTGTTAATAATGTGTACCTTATTTGTAACAGATCTTGGCAGCGTTAGCCGTGTCCCTGGGCCCGTTCGCTGCAGGCCTGAGCAAAGGCTACATGTCTCCAGCCATCTCCTCGATGCAGGAGGCGAACGTGCCCGACAGCTTCCCGGTCAGCGACCAGCAAGCTAGCTGGATAGCCAGCTTGAGTTTATTAGGTGAGTTATGCTATACTTTTTACTTAGTCAATGTTTTGAGTTCTACTTTGACTTTACATCAGGAAGAATTAAGTATTTTATAAACGAAATATTCAAAAGACTACTTATTTTTAAGTTAGTCACTCCGACCTTCAAAGTTGGTATTTGCAGTAATTAATCTAAGAAGTACCAGGAAACCAGTCAAAATAGATAATATTGTTGAGTTGAGAGTTGAGAATAGTTAACAATAGGGTTAGTCTTTTATGGAATGAAAGTATTGTTTTTTAGCAATGGCCGCTTTGCTAGGCACGTGGTGTTTTTGGACCGTAATAATTGTCGTGCTGGGCCAATATTTGTTGGTTAAGTAAAGGGCGTAACTGCCGAATGTGAGACCTACTTATCGAATGATTTACTTTCACATGTATAATTTTGAAAATATTATATATTTTTGTAACGTTGCCTAGAAAATTGGAACGCGTTGTTTCAGCAAATCAGAAACAAGTAACGTCCAATTGAAACTCATTAAATCAAGTAAAAATTAATAAAACGGGATCCATCAATCAGGCTATATCAATAAAATCATGTAGTTTTTTCATTCTCATGTTAAGTTCCTGTTTTTACTTACGTAGGTAGTGTTTGAACCACGGAGTACGAATCTTTGGTTCGAACTTAAACGACGATATCCAAAACCGACCCAAAGAGAAAACTACTTTAAGCTGTTAAGTTTTAAACCATCGATAACTGGGAAAGTCGATATATTACAACTTGCAATCCTTATGAAGATTTATTCTTACAATACGAGTAAAAACGCTCCGAATTGATTATGTACAGTAAACAACACATAAAATATGTCATCTGC
This sequence comes from Nymphula nitidulata, assembly GCA_947347705.1. Classification (NCBI taxonomy): domain Eukaryota; kingdom Metazoa; phylum Arthropoda; class Insecta; order Lepidoptera; family Crambidae; genus Nymphula; species Nymphula nitidulata. The sequence continues at coordinate 12,289,427 of OX374641.1, read as the reverse complement.
TATTACGACTGCATAGGTGCGCCAAGTTACACTTATTATGTGTAATATGAGACAGCAAGAACTACATATTATAACCATTATTTCCCATAATTATAGGTAACCAGAAAAAAACATTATTTCTTTTATCCTTATTCGTAGCGAAACTTCCTTTAAACAACTCTTCTTAGATTTTCCAAGAAGGAATACACTTCCCTCTTAGCTAAATAACTATTGTTCATTTGGTTTATGGCATATAAACGGGCGAGTGCGAAAAGTAATTAGATTTCTTGACTGTGTTCAAATTAGTACTGCTTACATTGTAAACGCGAGAAAACAATCTGGGGTATCTAGTGATGAATTTTTTTTTTTCATACAAAGCACGTTGACCCAACACCATCTGATGTGAAGCGGTAAGGAGAGTCCATATGCGAAGATAGGTAGTGCAGAATAGACATTGCACTAACCGCCTCCACCTTGCCGGCCCAAAAGGTGCTTTTTCACGCCTCTCTTAAAGGGCTCCATGTTATAAGAAGGAGGATACACATGTGCCGGCAAAGAATTCCAAGTTCTAGAAGTACGACAAAGAAACGAGGCACTAAATTTCTTTGTGCGTGATGTTGAGGTGGAGACAGTTAATGAAATGAGATAGATGATCATGATGATGAGGTGATGATGATGTCAGTGAATGGTAGTGATGACATTAGTCTATTCATACGGCAGTCAAATTGTAACTAATATTCATAATCAGATTCATAATCACCAATGTATTAAAATAAATATAAAGTATTTATTCAAATAAATGAATACATTCATCATCTGGACATGACCTCACCCAAGGATTTCCAAGTTCATCAGTCCTACGCTGCCTCCATCCACCGGCTTCCCGCGACACTCACCAGATCGTCGGTCCACCTTGTCTTCTATTAGCGCTGCGTCTCCCAGTATGCGACCGCCACTCGAGGACTATTCTGCCCCAAAGGCCGACTGTCCTTGCAGTGTGTCCTGCCCACTGCTACTTAAGGCTCGCATTTCTTTGGACTATGTCGGTGATCTTAGTTCTCCTAGAGACCTCATTTCTGATTCGATCATGCAGATCCTTCTTACTAGGCCCATTGTAAGCGGCCAGGGGCTTAAAACCATTACAATGGTACCAATCTATAGGCTACGGTAACAATGCGCGAGTAATGTCCGAAGCGCTACGAGCGTCTACAGGCTTTGGTAACCGCTTACCATCAGGCAGGCCGTGTCTTTTACCACCTCATAACGTAAAAAAATATATTTTTCTTTAGATTGAATGTGTGTTTTTAAAACATTTCTCATATTGCTTTAAATACCCTTTTCTCCACATGATGTGAACTGTAAAATAAGACATAATTAGCCATGCGATTATCGTCCTTAAGTACACGGAAGCCACACTAATGCCCCAATAGCCTATTCCTAAATGTCTTAAACTATTATTGTTGGTGCAACGTATTGTGGACTGATTCAATTCACTATAGAATTACCAGGGTTGTCCAAAAATTTAAAATAAAGAGCCTAATTCTAAACACAGGCATTTATTACTGTGAAAAGGTTCTACTGTATACTTTATACAGGATGGTGGCGTCAATACGACAATAAATTAAAACATGGGGTATTATATTACTTCATAGAAATGGTTGGCCACTTACAAAAACATCGTATTCATTCGGTTAATTTTATGACATTTGTATGAAATAATATAACATTGGTTGCATTATTTCATAAAATTGTCATGAATTTATCAAATGAGTAAGATGTTTTTGAAATTTGCAAACTTTTTCTATGTGCTAATATATCCCAAGTTTTAATTTATTGTCGTATTGACGGCACACCCTGTATAATTGTATGATTACGATAAAATAGTACACAAGCCAATTACATAAATTCACTATGTTACTTCATAAAATAGTAACAATATTAACGCAGGTAGTTGCACAAATAGATTAATATATTATTATTATTATAAACTTAAATATTTTTATGACAAAAAATATAGAATGACTTTTATAATCGTCAAGATGTTGATAATGAGTTGATAAGCTGCTCCTTAGTTTTGACCTATTTTAATAGGCTTTTTTTCAACTGGCAACTAAGCGTACTATGCTCTTGGTAGTAAGAGATTGCAGTAGCCTAAAGATGCTCGTAGCACCTTGGACACTACTCACGCGCAGCTATGAGCAATCAAGAGAAACGAGCTGAACATTTGTAATCTATGGCCTGCATTAACCGTTTACTATCAAGCGGACTGTAAGTTCGTCGGCGACCCTTTTCATGTATAAAAAAAACTATTTTAGAAGGCATGTAGAGAGGTGGCTCCATAAGGCTACATTTTATGTATCAAGATCATTAGGGTAGACATTTAAGCACACCTTTCTCTTTTACTGGAAACTCTGTCCTTTTGCATTGCTGACGATAGCACGAGGTAAACTGCACTTAATAGAGATGTTTCAAAATGTTGAAACATCAGTACTTACATTAAAAAATTACAAAAAAAACCACTAGAAATTAATTATTTTGGGTGATATTTTCGTCTGTTAAGCCACGTTCAAAAATATTTTAAAGCATCCATAAAAAAACAATTATTGCAATATAGGATGCCATATTAAAACATAATCTGTGGCCATATCTTTAAAACGCTCGAAAAACGTTCGTTTTTAGTCTAAGAATATGGAATTATTAACTTAGTAGTCTGATAGACAGATCAATAAAGTATTTTGCTTTCTACTGTATAATTTTCGTGGTAAAGTTATAAAAGTTTGACGTTATAGTGTTGCCATTATATTTATAATTATAAAACTGTCACTTATCATCAGAAAGTATTTTGTACGGAAAAACAACAAAACAATAATAAAAATAAATTGAAAAATAACATTTATTTCCATTTCCCTAACTTAAAACTGTACGTACTCATTGCCGGGACTCCATATAAACTTGAAACATCTCCTTTAGATAAAACAAAACGTTAAGCTTTTAAAATGAGCTCTGATATAAAAAAAACCAAAAGCATCACGAAGAAACTCATCTGTGCCAACCCTATGGCAAAAACAAACTTTCACTTGGCTAAAATTCTCAAATGATGCAAAACGTTGACCAATAGCTAATGAGCCGGCATTGCCGAGGCATAATAACTAAACTTAATTATGCTGCTACTGAAACTAAATACTTAATTCCTCTTTAGTTTACTAACACTTATAAGAAATAATTAGCTATTGCAGTCTACTGCTATGGGTGTTAGGAATTAAAGATAGTAGGCAATATATTTATATTAAAGAGGTTAACTATAGCTTTCAGTTAAATTTTCTTGAATTTGAGTTTCTTTCGGTATGTGGTCAGTTCGATGGGTTAACGATGCCTCGTGATTATTTTAGTAGAGGCAGACGAATGGGGAACAAGTGACTTCTTGTTGCGAAAATAAAATATAATAAGTAACTTAACATAAGTAACTTACAATATTACATTTATTTAACCATTTACTTCATTACATTAGAATAATAAACAAGTTTAGTTAGTCGGGCTTCTTACAATAGGACTCGAAACTCAGAACTTTAGATTGTTTTCATTTGGAGTCTAACTACACAGAGTCCTTCCCAGCTCCTCACTACCTTTATAATAATTTACTATTAGATGAAGAATTTTACTCAAAGTAATGTTTTCCACGAATCTATAATGATAGTATGTTTTACATCAATATTTATATAGCCAAGTCATTATTTCAAGATAATTTGACTTATAACTAATTAAACTCCGCACACGATAGCATGAATGAATATTTATTGATTAACAAATAAGTGCTAGATTAAGAACCATGCTGCAAACAAATTACAGAGCTATTAAATCGATTTATCTCGGTATTAACATTAATGAGTATTGATATACACGTTTATGAATGCAATTTTCGTTCGTTATCCCTCTAAGTAATATTTAGAGATGAAATGCACTTTAGACAAATAATAATTTTGGTGGTTTTAATAAAACATTATCTTTGGTTTTAACGTATTTTTTTGGTTGACTTATGTTAGGACAAAGGGTTCAAGAGCATACAGCAATTTCTGATTTATTTTTATTATTTCTTGAGAGAGTTAATTACACTGGCTACCTTTCACCCTGAACACGGTGACCTGAACACGGATACCTTCCCAGACCCTTCAAAAGTTTGGAAGTATTGTTTTCAAATAAGAATAAGTTTTCATGTTACGATCTTTATACGGAAGATACTGCTGCGTGATCCCTAGTGGAGACAGTATGTTATCATCAGTCGAAATTTGACTCAAACTGGGTTGTATATGCCTAAATATATTTAATTTAATTACTGAAACCCTTCCAATAAGAAGTGAATGCAACACCTATTTTTAACCGACTTTTTTATAGATTGCATTACTGAGCTGCCAAGCAGATTCCACCGGTGCAGTTAAAAAGAACACATGGGCAGAAAACGTTAAATAACATACATTGTACAATCAACGCTATACCAAGCATAAAAATTCGTTATTAAAACGATCTTATGACCAAGTAATACGAGCAGTTTTCCCACTGTCACCGAAATATGGTACAGTGGATCACAGAACACAACAAACACAATAAATAAACTGAAGTGCGAATAAATCGCTGCGTGTTCGCCGTCAAATATGCCGAACGCTGTTTATTTTCATGTTGCGGCTTGTTGAAATGAATGGTTGTATAAATTACGGTTTAGCTGAACGGGATGAGTGAATGGTATATTTTAATGACAGTGTTCCCTTCGACCATTTTCGGACTGTGAACGGACAATGAAATGACAAATCAAAAAAATATTGTTGTCCCTGTATTATTAGTTTTTTAACCCGAAAAAGAGCAGTATTATATGTTTAACGTGTCCGTCTCTGTGTATCTCTCTATGGTATCGTAGCTCTTAAACGAATGGACTGATTTTTTTTCAGTTTTTTTTTTGTTTTAAAGCTGACGTGGTCAGGATAGTTCTTAGCTATAATTTATGAAGATCAGTTCAGGCCTTTCATGACTAACAGCTTATTTCCTACTTGACAAAAGGGGTTTACTAACTTTCACGTCTCGAATATGACATAGGCTATTTTTTTATCCTATTTTTATACTACTTCAGTAGGAAGTAGGATAAAAATAACGTAAGTTATCACGGAACGGCTGAACGGATCTGAATGATATGAGATAGTGAAAGACCTATGGGATTTGGGCCTGCTCATGAGCACCATTTTTTCGTAGAGTTATTTTTGTAGGAATCCATGTCACCTTATCATTTACATAAATCTTGACTGATAGAATCAGCAAACAAATTTTTAAGGAAAGGCGTTGTAATCGACGACTCTGCATATTTAATAATATAGATTTTGTTTATTAGAAAATCTGACTTAGACTGACTTGCTACAAATTATGACTACTGACAAGACCGCCTCTATGCTCTACTTTTCTGAAAATAATAAGTAAATTTTAATCACAATGAATAATTACCAGCAAACAAGAAAGAAACAGAAAGAAATGAATACCTGTTAAAGCAAATTGAGGTTCAATTCGAGTCATGAAAAATGATATCTGGTTTATGATAACGGAGCCCAGTGAGGGGCGGTGCAGACGATATAAGTTAGCGCTGTAATCCGATTTATCCGGTTATAAGTTTATAAAGTCGATAAATATGTAGCGTTCGGTGTAATGGCCATATGCGAAGCCCAGGATTGCTTTGATTACAATTACGAAAACAGTACCTCTGTCACAAGAAAATCTATTCGAGATTTCGGATCCAGCCGCAGTTTGATGGTCGTGGTTGGCTATTTCACTAGGTGGTAGGCCCGTATGTAGGGTCGCCTGGGTAGGTACCACCGCCTTTCTTATTTCAGCCGTGAAACAGTTCGCTGTGTTCTGGATTGAAGGTAGCCAATCTATGGAAGGCATTTCTTCTTAGGTTATGATGACAACGCACCTGCAATACCAAGTGATTTTCCCCTTGTCATTGCAGGTGTCTACAGGCGGCGGTTACCACTGACAACCAGGTGGGTCGTCAGTTGTATAAAAAAGTTATAGATATATTTCATTCAATTAATCAATTATTTATTTATTGCTTTCATGTTGTTAACATGTGTTTGTGTGTTTTTAGTCTTTATTTTTTTTTTCTATCATCGCACCGCTCGCCACCGGCAAGAAGGTGTTTATCCTCACAACTTAAAAGTAGCATTTTTTAGATTTAAGCACCCATTTGGCAATTCTTACTTTATGTCACTACGCTTGCACACCAACGGCATTACATATCATAATAAAAGCTGTTTGCCCAAGTCATATTTGTTAAGCACGTCATAACTTATTATAAGGCTTTACAGTTATTTCCCATTCCATTTTGTGCTTCGAAATAATGAAAATGTTTAGTGGAAAATAGGCGTTACGGTCTGCGTGGTGTGATTTAAGCCTTAACTCCTAAGTAACACGTGCGGTTATCTTTTGTGCAAGCCGAGTCCACTACCAGAAAAAAGATTTTCAGAAAGAATAGTAATCAGATAAGTAAATGTTCGTGTGATGAGTACCTACCTATACCTACCTATGAACATTTACTCGCGAGTAAGATGTTTGTACATTTAATTTAGTATATTAGGGTCGCATTTAGGTTCTCTTTTATTTATAATTTTCATAAATGATCTCATTGAGAAATTGTCTTGTGAATGCTTGCTGTACGCTGATGATCTAAAAATATTTAATACCATTTCTTCTTCTAGCGACTGCAATCTTTTACAGCAGGATTTGAACATTGTTTCAAGCTGGTATAAGTCTAATCTCATGTATCTCAACATTAACAAATGCCTTATTATAACATTCACTAACAAGCATTATAAGATTGTTAATGACTACACGATTGACGGCCAGGTTTTCACTAGATCCACTATTGCTAAAGATCTAGGTATTCTTATAGATGAGAAACTTTCTTTCCGAGCGCATTACCAACACATAGCGACCAAAGCCAATCAACTACTTGGATTTGTTTTTAGATCCACTAAAGACTTTGTTAAATCACAATCAATATTATACTTGTTTTTTACTCTTGTCAGAAGCGTCTTGGAATATAACAGCCATGTTTGGTCGCCGCACTATAAAGTACATGTTGATGAAATAGAGAGAGTACAGAAAAAATGCCTACGCATGTTGTACTACCGTCAACATTGTAGTCGCACCATTCCCAGCTATGACACTAGGTTGTCCAAGTTTTAAATGCAAAGGTTAGAATCACGCCGTAAGTTTTTCGATTTTGTTTATTTTTACAAATTAGTTTACTCAATGATTGACACCCCTGATTTGCTTTCTCAAATAGCTATCAATACAAAGTATAGTGCGCGCAGGGCTAATAAAACAAGTCTTTTTGCGTTAGAGACTTTTAAGAATAACACATCCTTTTACAATCCCCTGGTACGAATGGCTCGTCAGTATAATGAATTGGCAAAAAATCACGCAGAGATCGATATCTTCACACCTAAACTTACTTCTTACCTAAGAACTCTAAAAAGTATCCTCTACTCCAAGCCGACAGTGTGATCTCTACATCCGTGTAGGGTAGAGAGTTGTCTCTACAGTTAAATTTTAAGACCCTTTTTTTTTCTTCTCTCGTTTGTATTTGGCAGTATTATGTAAGCCTGAATTTTATGTCGAACTCGTAAATTTTATAAAATACACATATTTGTGGATTACAATCTAGATGTGAACTGTATAATTATAAGTTAAGTGTTTAATGAATTGTAATCTGTTTTGTGTATAAAATAAATAAAATATTTTAACCGACTTCGAAAATAGGACGAGGTTATGAATATGACGCGTTTTTTTTTAAATTTAGATACCTAATAATTGTGTCGGTCAAATGTATTTATTTATTAATTAAAAATAAATTTGAGGAATAATTTTGCAAAGATATTGCTTATTTCTAATAAATTTCATCCAAAGCAGTTCAGCAGTTTGGAAGACAGATCGCTACTTTCGCATTAATAATTGTTAAGTACTTACATAGACCAAATAATAACTCTTTAATCTGTTAAGCGCCGCCATACCTCTGGAGGTCTATGACAATTGAAAAATCAGTTGTGTCTAGGATCTGGTGCTTGACGGGTTAAATATGAAATTGCCTTTTTTAATGCGTTTTTTTCCAAATAATTTTAAATAATTGTCTACCTAAAATATATCAGTTTATATTCAAAGTGCAAGCAGGACTTATAAATTTTTATGTTTGGTTTTAATGGAATTATTAATTTTTATTAAAATTTTATATGTAGTGGAAAATGAGGGTCAATTAGAGTTTTTAGATATTGCCGATTTCAATGTTTAGATTTTGTTCGCTGGATTATCTTAACAATAAATGTCTTAAATTATACACAATTTCAAATTAAATACAAACATAGTATGGTAATTCCAGTTTGCACAAAACACTTCAAACAAACGGCAATTTCATACTTAAAGATATAATAATATACCTATGTCGCTGAATAAATAATATTTTTGCATTTTTAGTGTTTTGAAGTCAGTTTTTAGTTTTGTTTAATTTCTATTGCTTTCGTACAAGTGAATGTTATAGTACCTATGGTTACTTACACCGATTAGCAATGTAACTACTTAAATAGATATTCCAATACACCAATTTCTATTGTATGATAATACGTAATGGCTTCCTCTACAGCGTAAAATTTGCCAATAGCGACAAGTGTATAATCGTTTTCCTATCATAGAAATAATGTTCAATGACACAATTTCACTTTTACTTTGACTAAAACCTTATGAATTATTCGTTTCACTAAATTTCCTTAACATTGTATGTAAATCAGCGAACTATTTCGTATAAACTTTGATAAGCCACTCTATGATTGAAACGTTAGAGTTCAACTTTATCAAACAGCTTCCCGATATACGAATACGAACACGATAAATAATGGACTTTATTACGTAATAGCTAAGAGCGTTCAATTTAAAAGCATAGGATTCGTATACAACTAATAAAATATGTGTTTTACAGCATACTTAACACGAAATATTGTTCTGCGTTTTGGTAGCGGCGCGGTTTTTGACTCGTGTCAGGTTGTTTGTAAACATTCCGGTTAAAGTTATCTCGCGTTCAATTAATTTGACGGAAACGGGAATGTTTAACGCTTTAATTAAATATATTTGAAATATTTAATCACAGTTTAATTAAAATACCCAATGTTCTTGAACTTTCTACATTTTACGCTAAGCTTAGTCCAAACTTGTCAGAAAAGAGATTTCATAATCTATTTACCTACACAGGTCTCTTAATTTGTCAAGCCGCGTAAGACTCCCAGAAGTCTGACGACAATTTAAAACCAAATTGTTCCTGGAATATGTGATATAACAGCTTAATTAATATGTTGTACTACAGATTTTTTTTTTCAAAATTGGCTGTTTGATTTTATTTAGATTTAGTTGTATGTTTTGAAGTGCTGTGGGATTTATAATAATTAAATAAACAAATAACTAAACAGTTTTTTTTAAAACAGCAAGAGCATATACTTGTACCACCAAAGGTAAGTGGTTACCGTAGCATATAAAGCTTGTATCACTAAAGATATGCCGTTACCGTAGCCTATAAACGCTTTTATCACCAAATGTACTTCTCACGAGTTGCCTACCCTGTAGATATAAGAGGAGGAGTTATGTTGACAGCATAGGAGACAAGTCCGTCTGCTCCCAATTCAAAAATTCCCAGATGAGCTCTGGAGACTTTACACTCCGCAGAAACGCAACAATAAAAGGTATTATACGGTGGTGAAGGTCCTTCTCCAGAAAGGCACTAAATAGGGCTGGAAAATACCAATGTGTCCTCAACACCTATATACGTCCCACAGCTGGGCACAGACCTCCCAAGGAGAAGCACATGAAGAGTTTGGGCCATAACACCACGACGACGCCGCTGCGCTAGCCCAATGCGGCTTGGTTCGTAGAATCGGTTGTGGCAACAACTTATCGTGTCTCCCGAAGCATGGGAGAACTTCAAATTACAAATTACGTTGGTTGATCTATACTGGGATCGACCATGGCACTGTACCCTTCCTCTCTCTATGAAGGTAAAAATGATATATTTTATGTTGATGCCACTATGATAACTTTGATGAAAATATCTAATCAAATGTCAGCTATATGACCCAGTTTCTGGAACAAAATTCTTGACACTTACAACTTTTGCCTGCATTAAAAATAGTTCCTCCTTGATTTATAGGTACGAATTTACATACGTGTATTTGAAAAGCGCAGCGTTAAGTGAAAACGGCAAAATGAATCACTGTTCCGGCAGCCATTTTGTTGACACCGTCCATTTTATTGTGGCATCCATTTTGTCTCTCGCTAAGTGACTGTTGACATCTCATACACTTTCAAGTGATTTAAAACCCTTCTGAGTGCTGCAGCGGCAAAAATATCTATGTTTACTAGTTCCCTTGCAATTTCCTTCCAACTGCTATATTTTCAGAGCTTTATATTTCACTTACGAAAAGAATAAAATTTTCCGTTTCCAGTGTAATTATTTTCTATTTAAACAGTATAATTAACTTTTGTAAGAAAGTTAAATTATGTTTTTTAAGTAACGGCATTGAAATGTAGCTTTGTCTTTCTTTGAGTCTTTATTCACCGGAGGAATATAATACAAAAAAGTCGTGTTATTCCCTGTGATGAGAGCTAAAATCGATGCAACACCTTTTGTCCTTCTGTGAAGCTCTCCCTAGAATCACAAGGGTCTTTTTTAAGTGGCATATTTAAAACTCGAAAATAATATGTCCTTTCTGCGCATAAACATAGTGAGACTGATGACATCTTTCGTATATTCTGAACACGGGCAGTTTAAAAAGTAAGGGAGCCAAAAAAGGCCCTGAAAGGTCGAAGTTGTTATGGCCCCATGATTAGATAAGTAGAGCATGTTACGGCATTACTTTGCCCACAATATGAACTTGAACTACTGGTACTACTTAGCTATAATCATCTGCATAGAGAAGTCTCATTCTAAACAGAAGCTTTGCTGCTATATCAAAGGCAAGCTTTCAAAGACAAAACCCTTGATAATGGCTGCCATCATCGATAATTATGTCAACAAGAATCAAGGGAATAACTATCGATTTCTCGGGAAAAACGTCAGTGTAAGTCCAGCTCAGCCGAACGATTTATTGCAATTTGAATCTTAACATCATTGAATCAAGAAAAACCTTCGTTTACGGCTTGTGTAGCAGCTTTCCTAAGGTGAAACTTCATAATTGATCGAATGGAAGGCTCGGAATACGAACTTGCATAGTGCATAATTATTTAATGGTATGCAATTAATATGATAACAGCAATGAAAAGCTGGATATAAATATAGGAAATAGTGCTAGACCAAGTCACAAGTTTGTCTGTAGCAATTTCAATAATATTTGCTATAAATGTCATTTAACATAGAGAGCAAGGAAGGAGTGTTGTATTCTCCACTTCATTAATTACCTCAGAAAAGTATTCATTCTGATCCTTGTGCAATTAGCCGTCGGATGCAGGCGGAGCAAAACCGTTGGTTGGAATTCGACGGGGGAGGCCTATCACCAGTGGATATCACAGGTTGATGATCTTATTTAAAATGGGAGTCCTTACTCCATCTTTCATCAGTCTGGTTGCTTTACGTCCGTATTTAATGTCACAATTTAATTTACCATTCAGAATAGACTATTGCTGTCCTTAGCTACTTTTTGTAACCATAAGTCTGCACGCATACTCGTAGTGCTCGACGGAAATAATTATTCATGTTGGCTGTGACATTTGCATCAAAATTATGCGCATGCGTTAAGATTCTTAGCATTTACATTAATTTGGGTTTGAAAATTATTTAATTATAGGTTGTAGAGGTGTGTCTAATGCCATAATGTGACTTTAAGATGTTTAGAAATAATTGGAAGTTAATCAAAATACATCAACGGCTTCAGATTGTGATTTAATTCATTAATCTACAACTCGTTCTCGGTTCTCGGCTAAAATGACCGAGATTTTTAAGCCATAACGTAAAGGGGATTCACGTTCGTCGTCGTAAGTGCAGGAGTAAGGTGTCGATTGTGACATGCAAAAATCTTAATACTATCAATATTATGCAAAATTTCAATTTTCACGATTTATATAATCTCGGTCTCATCCAAGATTTTACTTCATTCTTGGTCTCGGCTTTGAACGAAAGTCCAGTCTCGGTCAACCCTTGCTAGTTTTAGTACCTAACCTGCTTAAGAAAAACGCATTAACCATATTGAAACACTTGCTTAAATTTGATTTGCTCTTGATTTTAGTGAATTGCATCACCTCTAATGGAGTATTTCTTAAAGCTTCGCGAGGAATATATGACTTTTTAGATGAAACACTTCTTTTTTATCCTGTCAGCTATATAAATCCTTATCTTTATAGAGTCTCAGTGTGCATCACACCCCTGGACTTGCAGAATTCCCTAAAAGTTTTCTAAGCTCGCGGACTAAAGATAACTTTGGGAGATGAAAGTCTTGTCTGTCGTGTTAGCTAATAAATCCTTATCTTTACTCTGAATGTGCGGGTTTTTATAGTTACTGTTTGCTACTTCTGTGGTATGAGAAGTAGCAGACATTAACTATAAACTAACATCCCTACTTTTTTAGAGTCTGAAAGTGCGAGTCATGACATGGAGTAGTTATACCGGAAAAGTAAATGATAAATACATCAAGAACTGCCTTATTAAAGAATATGCTTTAAAGATTGAATTGAAGTTTCTCATAAAAATAGCTATTGTTTAAAGAATAAGCCTGAGCTGATTGCTGTACTGCAAATCACACTATAGAGGTTTCAGTTGTCACCTTCTAAAAAAAGAAATAGAAAAGAGACATTGTATAACTCTTTAGTCCATCATTTATCAATTGTATTTCCGTCTTGAATAGGGTTGTCGATAACGGAAATTGTGCATCTTTTAATTTGCAATTGACTTAGATAAATACAAGCAATTTCGACGTTATGATTGTAAAAGTTTTCTTGTAGTCTCTTGCTTAAATCACAGTCGTGTTTTATCTATACTAACGGCGACCATGATCAAGTGACCGAGAGTTCGAATATATTTTATTTTTCTATTATAATTTGAGATGTCCAATTAATTAGTGTAGGTACATATAATGGTTAGTGTTAAGCAAATCATCATCATCATCAGCCTATATACGTCCCACTGCTGGGCACAGGCCTTCTTACATGGGAGAAACACATGAGGAGTTTGGGCCATAACACCACCACGCTGGCCCAATGCGGGTTTGGTGGGTTAAAGCGGTTGCAGGTGCCTTCCGAAGCACGGAGGAGCTCGAGATAACAAACTTTGATTGACCATCCCAGGATCGACCATGGCGAAAGTTGCTTTGTTTTTCGTATCGAAACCAGAGTGCTCAAACTAATACGCCACCGAGCTCGGTGTCATTTATTTGCTTAAGAGGAGCACCTCTTAAGCGAATAAATGATAATAATTATTAATCCAAAGCAGGTATTTTGATACATTTTAGCTTAGCTTTAGGTCTTTTGGTCAAAAGTTGCTTTAAATTGTAAGAATTGGATTTTTAACTTTCATTAAAATTTTTCATTTGACATTTATTTTGTCTAAGACATTTTTGTTTTAATCTACGACACATTTATTTAATAGTTTTTACTGTATTTATCAGACTTATTTTAAGTTATTTCTGTTGCATTTTTATGATTAGTACATATATTAATCTGAATTATTAACTAATATTGTAAAATAAATTATTATTATTAAAACACAAAAATTGTCCCAGTTGTCATTTTTTAAAAACTTGTATAATTTTCCTTCTGGCAACCCTATCTGTTCGTCACGAAAAACAATCGTTTTCGGGAAGGTATCCCGACGGCACCACCGTTAATTTCACTTAGGTTATTTTGTTTTGACGTTGAAAGATATATGTTCGCGAGTTATTTCGCTCCAACAAGATTTAAAGTTTATGTGATCCCGACAAAAGCTCCAGAATGTTTGGAATATTCGGCCAAGTTAGGAGTTGGCCGAGATTGATTTGTGGTAAGAAGTTAACTTTGGATGTAACCAGTTAAGGTCATTATATTGAAATAAAACCCATTTACCGGATTTATTATTATACACCCGTGTTTCGATTACTTTACAGAAATCGCGGTTACCAAAAAGACAGCAGGGGGAGACGGGGGAAGGTGTGTGTAGGGGGGGGGGAGAGGTCATTAAATTGCTTCTGTATTCATGGGGTCACCATTTTGTTTTAGTAGTATGAAAGTAATAAGGCAGCTTACTGCAAAGATATAGGTGTTTGTCTACTCATTACTATATACATATTATACCATGCATTGTACCATTAATTAATGGTACAATGGTATAATATTCATAGGACACCCTTTGACCTGTAATAGTGGGTTTATCACCGAAAATATATTTATATCGTAAATATTTGGTTTCTATTGGTTTCAAAACTTATCAATTAATAAATAAAGAATATTTGGTTTCTAAACTTATCAATTAATAAATAAAGACTATATATCGCTTCGTTCACCGCTAAATACGAAGTATTGTCACTAAACGATTGTTACAGAATACATCATAGAATAGAAGATTTACTTTGCATAATCATTGAAATAAATAATGACTAAGTGCAATTCTGGTCGCACAGCGCTAATTACCTACAGTTAATTATTCACCGTTATAAAAGCTACCTCTCTTTCTATTATTATCTTCTGGCTACGTAAGGGTTGTCTTCTTTGAAGAATAATTAATTTGCTTATTTTATTACCAGCTATGTGCCTAGGTACTACTTAACTATTTTAAACATGTCTGAGATTGCCCATGGTATCTCTTTGTAATCTCTATCGGCGATGCGGCGAAGGTTGCCTGGGGATGGTAAGTGAATTTGCTTAGCGGATCCCAGACCACCTCCGCGAAAGGCACAGGAAACTTAGCGGATATTCCCAGGATCAATATGAGATTCTGGGCGACCCCAGAAACACGCCCGCTGTTTCTCCAGCGGGGGCGGGGCTAAGAATTAGGTTCTCCTAGTAGAAAAAAAGGCCTGGTACTTACTTAGTAGGTTAGTCGACGATCCTGAGCTCACAAGCGGCATGGAACCTTTAAGCCTAAGGAGAGATTTTGCATCCTTGTGTGTGTTCTAGCGTTTGTATAATGGGGTGTGTTCCGAGGAATTATTTGACATGATGCCCACGGCCTCTTTTTATCATCGCGCCGCTCGCCACCGGCAGCTCACAAATTGGTCACGTACTGTACGGTTTCAGAGAAACGTACGCTCAGGTTGTGGAATGAGCTTCCTGCAGAGGTTCGCAATGAGTACATCATGGAGTTCTGCAAAACAGGCGTGAAAAGTTTTTTTTAAATGGTCAGGAATGCGCAAGTCTTAGTAACACCCCTGGTGTTGCAAGCGTCTATAGGCTACGGTAACCGCTTACCATCAGGTGGGCCGCATGCTTGATTGCCATCTTAGTGGAATAAGTAGCTAGCTTTTGCTAGCAATATTTCTCTTCCGTGTCTATTTTTCAAAGCAGGATAAATATTCCTCTCATGGTTGATTGACATTGATTCCACTCGAGAGACTAAACAATACGGTTTAGTAACCGATCAAGTGGATTTTGCGCGAATGTACCGTGAATTAGCTAACGCTTAGAGGATAACAAAGTAGTTTACAGTTCCTGGCGATGTCTTCCGTGTGTGACGCGAACTTCATTTTTGTGGTTTTTCATAATCGTCATCATATAGATACGTCTTACGCCTTCATACATCAGAGAAATGCTGTACGAATGCGCGATGGTTGAAATCTGTTTCAACAACAGCCAAGTGCGAGTTGTCAAATTTGTGGATCACCCATCCGGTATCAACCATGGCGAAGGTTGCTTTGTTTTTGTAATCGAAACCAAACTCAAACCATGACGCCATTGATATGCTTGTAAAATCGGTAGGGATATTACATCTTTCTGTTTTATGTAAGAAATAAATGCCGTTGAATGATTTTTAAACATTAGCGTGAAGCCAGTATGTTTATCTTGCGTGTTTATTATCAAACAAGGATGTCACGGCTACTGGCGGGAGTGGACAATTTGATATTTCTTAGAATATAAGGGGAGACTGAGGTTATAATTTATTTATTTATCTCTACCAGTCAACTGGAAAGTTAAGATTCCGACGCGGAGTAATCTAATCTAATAGTAATAAAAATACTAAATTTACACTTATAATGATTCTTTAGTGTATAACCAGTGGTCGCCCGCGGCTCCACCCGCGAGATCTTGGCTATCGCTCCCAATCTTTTGGAACGACAAAGGCTACCTAGCCTAGGCTATGTCCTTCGTTAGGATGTGATATATCTACATGTCAAATTTCATCTAAATCAGTTTAGTAGAGAAAACTTAACAGACGGACAGAGTAACTTACGTATGAATGTAGTATTTATCTCTCCAGTCAGCTCAAATCACTCAAATTTAAAATAAAAGCAACGCGTTAATTTATTAGCGAATAAATATATACAGAAAATTACCTGTCAATATGTGACTACAAAAAAGATTGAGAAATGTATGTAGGGAAGGAAAGTATAGAATTCATTACTAGTATATCACATTACTTTATGTTTAGAAATCGAAAGTCACCTACCAGTGAATAAGATTCAGGTATATAAATAAAGAAGCTAGTTGACCGACGCATCAACATCTAAGTACTGAAGCTAAAATATGCAATGTGGACTTCCTTTTGTGATGTAGACTCACTAGGAAGTATTATTGATTAGTAATAATGAAAATTCCTGTAAAGCCTTTCGAAAGCTGAAATTATGATCGTACCGTTTGATTTCAAATATAATGGGAAATTGATTTTCTGGTTTATACAAAGCGTTTTATTATACCAAGTTGGTTATATCAATGCCTTTGAGCGTTTGATGTCTAGAATTGGTCAATTACGTTATTACGCCAATTTTACACAAGCCTATGTATTATAATTTAATGTCGGACATGGTATACAGAAGCTGATTTTGTGGTCATAGTAATATAGCTTCATAGATCATGTCTGCTATAAATCCTAGTACTGCATAATTATTAAGGTAAGTACAAGTCAATAGAGAAAATTGTACAGATTGGGCTACGAAATATATGGAGTAGAAAAATATCTCAATTATAAATATTTTCTTAAATGTATTTTAATAATAAATAAATGTATGAAATATATTTAAAAAAATATTCAAACGAGAAAAATATCGTCCTGGGGCGGAATCGTACCGGCAAACTTTTACTCCAGTCAAATTAGGATTTCAGTTCTGAATGAAAGGGAACAAGCTAAAAATGTGTATACTCAAGCCTTTATTTTGGCATTCGAAATGTTCCATAATATCACGTGTAAGCGTCCTTACATATGGAATAATATAACATTTGCTGCATTATTTCATAGAAATGTCCTGAAATTATCAAATAAAGAAATAGTTTTTTAAAGTGGGAAACCATTTCTATGATCTTATATAGTCCATGTTTTTATTTATTGTCGTATTGACGGCACCAGCCTGTATGATGTCACGAAAATGTTACTTTAGATTTGGATCCGAAATTTTGAAGGTGTACTAGCTATGGACTCTCTTACCGCTTCACATCAGGAGGTGTTATTTACCGTGCTTTGTATTAAAAAACAATTCATATTAGGCCTGCTGGTCTTCTATGAAAATATCGGATCTAAATTATCAGAACTAGACCCAAGATTGATACGTTTGGAAGAAAATTAATAGACTCGCCATAATCGTTTTTCAAATAACAACAAATGTTCCAGCAGCCATTAAATCTGGTTTGAGTGATTGCATTCCGGATTATCGTATATATAGAACTGAAGAGATTTCAGTCTGTCTGTTGGTTTATTTTTGTCTGCGCCAAGTGATTCCTTGTTCAGATTGGGACGCTGCGTTATCTCAGATTCCTGAACGTAAATATATTTATTATCCTTTAGAAGATCTTTTCAGAACCCGAATATTCATCTGAGCATACTCTTAATAGCTTAGTCATTAGAACGCTTAAGATTGAAATTATTTGATTGGTTCCATAGAATGATTAAGTGGTGTTGGATTAGGATGATTTTTGTTCAGACTTCGTGGATTTCTATCATCTCCAATTAAGCTTTGTATCTTTGATATTAAAATGACAACAGTTTCGATCGGATCTGCTGAAAAGATACAAGAATTTTTAATTATTATTGGCTTCATTCACTTTTGAAATAACCCTTTCTAAAATATTATTTTGAAAAAATCTTAGACTACTTAACCTATCATTCGTGAAATGAAATTCATAAGATACACGTAAGCATTAAAAATACAATGAAAAAATGACAATTGAAACTTCGTCTACCAATATCTTAGAAAAGTGACTACATAACTTAGGATAATACCTAGCCAAACTTAAAGTTGCTTAGAGGTGCACCGTTTTGTTGAATCAAATAAACAATATCAAATAAAATTTTGGTTGAAACTGAAGAAGTTTGGTTAAATAGTGTTTCAGTGTAATCATAGATTAAAAGAAACTTATCAGTGGAATAATATGTGTTTCAATATGAACATATCTGCACTGATCAAATGGCGTCCAGAGTCCCTATTTATACATATCCCGATAAATCTTTGCACGCATGAAAAGTGGCAGCGCGATCCATTTGTCTTTCATCGGCGGTATGGATTTGTAGCTCAGTGTTGTAGGAATATCGAAGTTCTAACTCTTGTCGATCAACATGACATCGATCACAAATTGTGTGATATGTGATAACTTGTAGACAGTGCACAAATATAAATTTATTTAGGCCTCCATCGTATTAAGTATTATGAATGGTAATCGATTCCTATATAATACTTCATAACTAAGTCTCTGTTGTCATTTTCATATTATTTGACAACTGAACGCAGACATAATGGTAATAGTAACGTTAGGAAAACGCTAAAACTAAAGCACTAGAGCCTCTAAGTTAATGCTGGCTTTAAACTCTGATAGAGTTTAGTAATCACACGATAGATAAAATAAGAATATCACGGTTAATCTCTTTAATTTCCACTATAAGCATCGCGAAAACTTAAGCCATTCGTACTTTTAATCCTATTCGTCTACAAAAGTCAATCTAATTGCGAACTTGAAATATCGATAATATCACGATCGTCTTTTGCAGCACTGTTATAACTAGATATCATTTATAGGATAAGCTTGTACTAAGCCATGGCTTTGTCTGCGTTCGCAATACGACAGGCAGCAATAAACTTTAAATTGAATTGCTGTTATCCTTACCATATTCCGATCCAGGAAATTATTTCAATCCTCCGTTCTTTGAAAGGCACGTTAGGCTGTTGGTCTCGGTTGTTACTTCACTCGTTTTAATGGCCTAAAACTCCTCATGTGTTTCTCCCATGTGGGAAGACCTAGAGTGTGACGTAATAGGCTGTTGCTGAAGTCTAGCTCATTTGGCTAAATGAAAGTTGCTAGCTAACTAAAAATTGCATTTGGAGAAAAGTTGCTCACGACCGTTTTAATCCGTGCGGTATACTTCTGTATGACAATATTATCATCACCAGCCTATAAACGCCCCACTGCTGGACACAAGCCTTCCTACATGGGAGAAACACATGAGGAGTTTGTGCCTTAACACCATCACTTTGCGGGTTGCTGGGTTAAAGTGGTTGCAGAACAAACGGGAACCAACGGCTCAATACTCAATACTCAATATATTTATTGCACTCCACAATGTATAGTAGGTGTTTCATTATTATAATTAGATCATCATGGACCCTGTCGGGCACGGCAACTTAGCTTAACGGCTTAACGTGCCTTCCGAAGCACGGAGGAGCTCGAGATAACAAGCTTTGATTAACCCAACCCAGGATCGACCAAAGCGAAAGTTGTTTTGTTTGTCGTATGGAAACCAGAGCGCTCAGAACAATACTCCACCGAGCTCCACGATGACGTATGACAAAGTACTAAATTCTAACACGCAATCTTTCTTTGTTAACAGGCGCTCTCATAGGCGGAATCCTTGGTGGAATGGCCATGAGGCTTGGCAGACGGAAAGTGCTTATAGCTGCAGCATTACCTTACTCCTTGGTGTGGCTGGTGACGGCGCTGTCGACTGGCGTGGACATGCTGGCTGCCACGTCCTTCTGCGGAGGGTTACTGCTCTGTTCGATGACTATGATTACTCAGGTGTGTATTGTAGTATAGCTTTTTTGCTCGGAATAATTAAATCGTTACAGAGTGCTCTGGTTTCGATTAACAAAACAAAGCAACATTCCGGGTTGGGTTATTCAAATTTTAAAATCTCGAGCTCCTCCGTGCTTTGGAAGGCACCGGTTGCAGTTTTTACTGCGATCCACCAACCCGCATTGGGCCAGCATGGTGGTGTTATGGCCCAAGCTCCTTAGGTGTTTCCTCCATGTAGGAAGGCATGTGCCCAGCAGTGGAACTCTCTTGAATATCATGCTTGCAATACTAGACGTATCATATCTCTTGAATATCATGCTTGTAATACTAGACGTAGAATTTAGCTGCTATAACATGTTTTGTATGAAGAGATGAACCCTGTTCTACGGTATGATAATTAAAAAAATTTTAAACAAAAATTAAAACCGACTTCAAAAAACTGAAAAGGATGAAATAATTAAATTTAAGTAGGTATTCATCCCCTAAAACATATTTTTGGAGTCGGTGCTTTACTTTCTATTGTTTTTTGAAACCACTTAGCACCAACTCCAAAAATAGGTTTTAGGGGATGAATACCTACTTAAATTTAATTATTTCATCCTTTTCAGTTTTTTTAAGTCGGTTTTAATTTTTGTTTAAAATTTTTTTTTCACAATTTTTAGTGATAACTTTCTACGGTCGAAGCTAGATGGGTGACCGTCAACTTATATTGTTTCCCACTATCGTATCGTTTCACTAAAAAGTCATTGGAAAAGCAAAAATTCGCAATTTCGCTTATGCACACGATTTCATAATTTCAGTTTTTTTTAATTTAAAACCAAAGTCCCCAACTGTTTTTGAAAAAAATTTTATGGGACCAAATGGCAGCTATTCCGCATCGAACAAAAAAAGAATCACGTAAATCGGATCAGTAATCTCGGCGTAATCGGTGTACATACATAGAAAAAAAAAAAAAAACATACCGGCCGAATTGAGAACCTCCTCGTTTTTGAAGTCGGTTAAAAACGAAAGGCAGGCTTATTATGTATAATTATTGCAGTGTAGATTTATATTATTCTGATAATATATCTGTTTTAATAATTATTGTAAAATAACAGTGTTCTTTTTGCTATTTAGTTGTTTTTGAATTAAACAATGCTACTCGCAGTATAGTAAAGGTTTTATAGTTAAATGACGCGTTTTCTGCTTGAATATTTTTGTATATTAACGGTTTATTTTAAATCCAAGGGATATGATTTTGGAAATTCTTTGATCTCAAGAATGACTGATGACTGTATTAATCTGGGAATATGTATAACTTTTTGTGAGTCTAACATAGCCAGATACTTTTTTAGATTCATAAGCATCAAGAATATTACTTACACACCACATCGCACTGTTTACAGTTTTAATTGCCGTCATAAAGTTAACTTTAACTGCTTGACTATTACAGTCAATAAAGGTTACGGTTGCGTTAATATTTACCGTTTGAGAGTTCAACATCGCGTGTAATATGAGATGGCTGTAAATCGATTTTAGTTAAAGCCTTGAAATTTCTAATATAGTCTCGTCGAGTAAAACCAAAGGATCCGAGAAACAATCCGCTCATCCAATCAATAAATCATTTGTTTGTCTTCCATATATAATATGTATCTCAATAATAGTAAACAGTTTAGTTTATTTATCAAAACAATAAAGAATAATAAATAGTATTGTCTTATTTTTCTCGGACACTACAATATTATAAAAGAACTCCGCTTTATCCTGGAATGTTACGTTGGGCTATTGAAAGATAAACAACAGCTTAATTTTAATAGAAAATTATTATACTTTTAATGTACCCTCTACCATCAGCTTAGAATCCCATGAAACGAATTATAAATTGTTCCTCCGAGTCCCGCTTTTTTAAATTTAAAATCGCGAGCGAAGCCGCGGGCAAAAGCTAGTATAACATAAAGCGACGCTAGTTAACTTATAAACTTAACAAAGACAACTGCATATCTTGAGTCGCTGAAAAGTAATTGTTACGTCGAGTATAAAATACGGCTAATCAACAACATCTAAATAAACGCGAGTTAAGTCCGGTAAAGTAGTTCAGAATGTTGGGAATATTTTACCAAACAAAAGTAGTTTATCGATGACTGGAAGATATTAATATCCGCTTAAGCCTTTACCAGTCCACCGGAGCGTCTTTATAACAATAAGAATACAGTTTTTATTTATAAACACTTACTTAGTGCGCAAGCTTTGATTACATTTAACAATAATTTATTAAAAGCTAAGTGGCAGAAGAGAGGTTTATATTTCAGTTCACACGACGAGTGTATTGCTGTTTATATTAATACAGATGAAAGTAAAGAAACAAGAACAGTATAATAAATTATTCCTATAATGCTTTGAGAAGGGTACACTTTAGAGTAGTCAATTTAATAATTTCACAATTTCAGTCAATTACTATTGGAAATGCAATAATATAGACAAATTGAATTCATTTAGTAATGTTTTTTCACCACTCCGTTAATAATATTAGAATTAGTCAGCACTAAAACCAATAATAATTACAATTATTTGTATGTATGTACACTTTTACAGTATAAGTAAATAGTACCTGCTTGTAAATTACGTAATTTACTTATGATTATTAATAATTGTTTAAGCTTGGGCCTTGTTATAGGAGCTCGGTTGCGTAGTGGTTTGAACGCTCGGGTTTCGATACGAAAACAAAGCAACTTTCGCCGTGGTCGAACCTGGGATTGGTCAATCAAAGTTTGTCAGCTCGAGCTCCTCAGTGCTTCTAATGTAAGAAATAAAATGTTTTAAAGATTGTGTAAAAATCAAATAATATTTCAGTCCAATTTTTTTTCACCATCATATTCTTTTGTTAAAAATGACTACCTAACTAAATCATTGTCCAATAAGACTCTTCAAGATAAAGAAAATAGACCAATGCTATTAAAGCCCACTTCATATTCGATGATGTCAGCGCGCTATTGTAAGCGTCAATAGCATTGACCAGTGTTTGTAAACTTCATCTCGATTCAATACTCATTCGTTGTATCATTTTAGGATTCCATATCAAACTGGCAGAAGTGTCACCCTTTAAATGTAGTTGTATGTTGTTTTAGCTCCCTATGAAAAAAGAGGGGTGTTATAAGTTTGTCGTGTCTGCCTACTGTGCGTTTAGGTGCTCTGTGACAACTTCTTAAAATGTACCCTTGTGGATACGACTAATTCTGTTTTTGACCACTTCTTGTTGCGCCCAGTTCTAGTAATGATGTCCGATTCTGATTTTGACCATTTCGTGTCATGACTAGTGCGTTTAGCGATCTTTGTATTTGTCTGTGGCATCATAGATCCTAAACGAAGGGACCGATTTTGATTCGAAGGGATGGTTTTTAGAGTTTTTTTTTTATATACAACTAGATGACAAACAAGCTGTCGGCCCACCTAATAGTAAGCGGCTACCGCCGCCTATAGACACCTGCAATAACAAGGGAGAATCACTTGATATTGCTGTTTGTCATCCTGAGCCTAAGATGAAATGCCGTCCATGCACAGTAATTACTACCTTTCCCTTCAATCCGAAACACAGCGAACTGTTTCACGGCTGAAATAAGAGAGGCGGTGGTACCTACCCAGACGACCCTACATACGGGTCTACCACCTAGCGATATCAGGCATTTGATGAATTTCAGCTTATTTCCTACTTGACAACAGTTTTACTGCTTTGACATGTCCGATTGATATGAAATTTGTGTTAAACCTTCTTGGTTTTTATATAATAAGAACACCCTGACACTATACTAATTCAAATATGACGTAAGTCATCTGTGTGTCACATCCCTTTTTGTTGTTTATCAATATACACCGTTTACTTCAGAACTCTATATATTTTATTTATTACCACGTCAATACTGTGTTTCCAACTGAAATTCTGCAAAAGGTTATGGGCCCAGAGTTTCTAGCAGTGGACAGCGTGAGTAAGATAAAATTAAAGTAACTAAAGTGCTATGGATCAACCATCGGCAACGCCGGCACTATCTTCAGGTCACCAAGATGTCTCAACATCAAGTGTAAGCTTCAACAAACTCAGAGGCAATAATTTTAACACATGGGCGTTCAGTGTTCAATGTCTTTTGACGGACTTCGACCTATGGGACGTCGTCTGTTCTCCAGTCAACCTCAACGATCCCATCGCCAAACGCAAAGACGAAAAGGCGCGTGCTAAAATCTGCCTCCTGTGTGACGAGTCCGTATATCCGGTTATAAGGTCAGCAAAAACCGCTTTTGAAACATTCAATGCGTTAAAGAAGGCCTACGCGGATAGTGGATTAGTTAGAAGACTTGGCCTAATGAAGACTTTACTTTCTTTAAAGTTCAGCGGTGATATTCAAAAATATGTCAACAACATGCTAACTGTACAGCAAGAGCTACAGGGAATTGGGGCTGAAGTGGATGATGAATTCCTAGGCATTATAATGCTTACTGGATTGCCAGAAAAATTCCACCCACTCGTTATGGCTCTCGAACACTCCAACACAAAAATTACCTCGGAGAACGTGGTTGCAGCGCTTCTCAAAGAAGATTCTCGTTTTCGATCGACTGCAACTACATCCAGTACCATACCTAACACTGCTTTACATACAAAGTGCGAATCTAAAAAGAAATTCTGTAGATATTGCAAGAAAAATGGACATTTAATTTCAGAGTGTAAAAATCTTAAAAATAAAAAATATAATATTTCGGACAAGCATATTTCGGCTACCATGTCAAATTATACAACACAATTTACACTTTCATCTTGTTTTAATACTATTCTTCCTACAGATTCTTCCCATTGGTTCATTGATTCTGGTGCAACTTCCCATATGAGTAACAGGAAAGATTGGTTTGAATCTATTTCTACGCACATTATACCTGTTACTGTTGCCAACAAGGCTCAAGTTCTTAGCCAAGGCAAAGGTACTGTAAATTTAAATATATCCGATAGTGTAAATAAAATAAGTGATGTTCTTTATATTCCTGGCCTTGCCACTAATCTTTTATCTGTTAATAGTATAGTTAATAAGGGTTTCGAAGTTTTATTTACATCGAATGGTGCAAGCATTTTTCAGAGCGGACAATGTCAAGTGACAGGTTCGGTCATTGCTACAGCCACTAACCATAAAGGCATGTACAAACTTGACACAAAAGAGTCAAATGCTATGCATACTACAAGTAAAGAGTCTGCCATGTTGTGGCACAGACGTTTAGGGCATCTTAATGCAAAGAGTATGCATTTACTTAAAAATAATTCTATCGGCATAGATTATACAGGTTATTCAATTGACCAATGTATACCATGTTTACAAGGGAAATTAGCTAAACAACCTTTCCCTAATTCCAAAAGTAAGTCTAGCGCCGTCCTACAATTAATCCATTCGGATTTATGTGGACCTATGAGTACACAATCATGGGGCGGAGCTTTGTATTTATTGACTTATACAGACGACTTTAGTCGCAAAAGTTTTGGATATCTTTTGAAATCAAAGGCCGAAGTTTTTAGTAAATTTTTAGAATTTAAATATTTAGTTGAAAATCAAACGGGTAAGAAAATTAAAGTTCTGCGCTCAGATAACGGCCGTGAATATGTTAATAACGAAATGTCTGTATTTTTGAAGGAAAATGGCATTATTCATCAGACTACGGTTCCGTATACTCCACAGCAAAACGGAGTCTCTGAACGCGCAAATAGAACTATAATTGAAAAGGCGAGATCCATGCTGCAAGACTCCAACCTTCCGAAAGCGTATTGGGGAGAAGCCATAAATACGGCTATCTATCTAAAAAACCGTTCGCCTACACAAGCTTTGAATAACCAAATTCCAGAGGAATTGTGGACAGGTAAGAGAGTTAATCTTTCTCACTTGAGAGTGTTTGGCTGTGAAGCTCATGTCCTCATTCCAAAAGAAAAACGAACGAAACTGGAATCTAAAACACAAACTTGCATATTTGTGGGTTATTCAACAGAAACCAAAGGCTACCGCCTTATTGACCCCCAAAATCCTCGCGCAATTATAATTGCTCGAGATGTTGTTTTCCTGGAAAATAATACGCTTCGGGGGCTAAACTCTTCACACAGTGAAATGCTCTCTACACCTCCCCCTACCCAAATTTTAGTACCAATTTCAAATACTGAACTTCCGGTATTTGAACCAGAAATTCAACAGGAAGAAGAATGCTTACGGCCAGAGCCTGTGTCATCGTCATCAGAACAACCTGTCTGTGATGACTCCGTAACTTCCGAAATTTCTGAAGCTCCTCAACCTGATCCGATTGTAGACGTACTTCAGGTACCTCGCTACCCACAAAGGGATAGACGTCCACCAGAGCGGTACCACGAGAACATCTACTTGACATCTGATCTGGAACCGGAGACTTACAATGAAGTTACTAAGCATCCACAGAAAGACAAATGGTTAGATGCGATGAAAGCAGAATACGACTCCCTGTTGAAACATGGTACTTGGATACTAGTTGATCGGCCCACCACTAGAAAGACTACCAAATGTAAATGGGTCTTCAAGATAAAAAAAGACACAAGTGGATGCGTAGTTAAATACAAGGCCAGACTTGTAGCCAAAGGGTTCACCCAAGTTGCAGGAGTGGACTATGGTGAAACTTTTTCGCCAGTTGCGAGACTGTCTTCCGTAAGACTTTTGTTAGCGTTTGCTGTGCAAAATAATTTGAAGGTAGACCATCTTGACGTGGAAACGGCATTCTTGAATGGAGACCTTGATGAAGATATATACATGGAGCAACCTGAAGGTTTTGCAACTGACTCTAAAAACAAAGTGTGTTTACTAAAAAAATCTCTATACGGCTTAAAACAGTCTCCGCGCCAGTGGAATAAGAAGGTATGTGAAGCCATGTCTTCCTTCACACTGACGCAAGCTACTACAGAACATTGCCTCTATTATAAAAGAGAAGGGAAAGATTTCCTCGTAGTTGCAGTGTTCGTTGACGACTTTTTTATACTGAGCAACAACGTCAACATGAGAGATAATTTTAAAAATGAATTAAAAAAGAAATTCATCGTTAAAGATCTTGGTCCTGTCAAAGATTGTCTCGGAATGAGAGTAACTCAGACCGAAGACAGGATAACTCTTGACCAGACGAAATACATCGAGAAGTTAATCTCAAAATTTGGAATGACTGATGCAATATCAGTGACGACGCCATTGGAACCAGGCTTAAAACTCACCTTACCTAAAAAGGAAGATGAGAATATTGAAGTCCCTTATCAGGAGCTTATCGGTTCTCTAATGTATCTTGCCATATGTACAAGACCTGACATAGCACACACGGTCTCATACTTGTCGCAGTTCAACGTACATTACGGGGAGGTGCACTGGAAAGCCGCTAAGCGAGTCCTGAGGTACCTAAAAGGCACAAAAGACTTGAGACTTCAATTCAGGCACAGTAGTCAAACATATCCAATTGGTTATGCTGATGCTGACTATGGGAACAATCTTGTCGACCGCCGCTCATTCACCGGCTTCGTTTTTGTTATGAGTGGAGCCCCCATCTCATGGGAATCTCGCAAGCAGCGCACTGTTGCACTTTCGACAACTGAAGCCGAATATATGGCATTGTCAGAAGCCTGCAAAGAGGCTATATATTTAAGAACACTCATTACCGAAGTGTTCGCCATCACTCATCCCATCACTTTACACACAGACAGTCAGAGCTCCATCAAACTTGCACATAATGACACCTTTCACGCACGCACAAAACATATCGACATCAAACACCATTTCATTAGAGACACACTTACACACAATGACATTCATCTCAAATTCATATCTACACAAGACATGGCTGCCGACATACTTACCAAACCTTTAGCGAAAATTAAACATGTTAAATGTTCTAGTTGTTTAGGGTTAGGTTAAGTTTTTTTTTGTCTTTGTTTAATTGTAGATGTTTGTTGTGTATTAAGTTAGTTTATAATTAGGTGTGTACTATTATGTTATATTGATGTTGATCATTGTTAGTTGTTAGTGTCAGTCAAGTGTATAGTTTTGTTTTTTTTGATATGTCATTTATAGGTAATTGTATATAGCGTATATACAGGGTGCTCCTATTACAGGAGGGTGTTAAACCTTCTTGGTTTTTATATAATAAGAACACCCTGACACTATACTAATTCAAATATGACGTAAGTCATCTGTGTGTCACATCCCTTTTTGTTGTTTATCAATATACACCGTTTACTTCAGAACTCTATATATTTTATTTATTACCACGTCAATACTGTGTTTCCAACTGAAATTCTGCAAAAATTTGGTTTACTGTTACTTCGGTAGTATTCCCAAGACATGCTAACCTTGAGCTGATGCTGTACCATCAAATACTCTGCGGGATGATCAATTCTTCAGAAACTTAAAGCAGATATAGCATGATTGGGCTCGTTATAATAGTAGGAAGAAAAGAAGAAGAGTGGTATAAGAAAAGTCTTAATGAAATTTTTAGATATAAGTGCATAAAGCGTGTTGTAATTAATAATAATTTATTCTTATAACAAACAGACAAAAAGATTTACAATATTTTCATGGCAAGATCAAAAATGCTTAAGTTATCCTTCACATGAATTCTTAAGACATTTAAAAACTTAGTTCCCAATGTTAAGATACAACAACAGAGATGGTGTTAGATAGATGATAAATGAAGCCGGGGGTTACATAAAGTTATCAATTTTATATTAAGAAAAAATATATATGATTATGTTTTTAAAGAGCGACTCCTTATGATTCTGACACTGTCATATCAGCCTACTATATACGTTAGTTCGAATCAGTTAACTCGACTTAAATAAAGCACTGTCATTTGCCTTCGTTTTCGAGATCGTTCCCTTACACCTGTTATATATTTTGTGGTGTACCTATAACATACTAGTCGGCGTGATGAAAGTCAACTGACAAATCCGAAAATACCGCGATAAAACAGTGATTGCTACTAATCTATCAATCATAACAAATCCAATAAAAACACCGATAATCTCAGAGCATCAGACACTGTTAGAAACTGCGATCGTAGTAAAAAGATTGGTGACACAGTGTCGCCACGAGTAAAAAGTATACGTATTTAAAATTATTTGTTTCAAAAATCACAAGAAACGAGAAGACACTTAAAAATTAAGTGACGTTTGAGTATTATTTTGTTCATTCACTGGTTTAACACATTTGGGTGAGAGCAATCCGTCTAAGTATGAACACCTTCCCCCTTCTTGCTCAGGAGCACTCATGCCGGTCTTCGGACTCATCAATTCACTGTCTCCACCTCAATATCACGCACAAAGAAATGAAGTGCCTCGTTTCTTTGTCGTACTTCCAGAACTTGGAATTATTTGCCAGCACATGTGTTCCCTCCTTCATATAACACGGTTTCCTTCAAGACAGGTGTGCATGCGGATTGAGTGATCCTATCTTCAATCTTTACAATAATCGACGAGGATTTAGTAAATAATTGTTAAATTCGTCACAGTAAAGTAAAAAAATTGTAAAACCTGAGATAAAACAGATATAGTCAATAAAGTGGATCACTCATACCGCATGCATTATAAAAATGTCATAATGTATATCTAATAATATATAACAGTTCTGCTTCTTATTTATGCATCAAAAAATTGTAAAAAATTGTTAAATACCATTACCAAATTATGGATTAGTTTGCATGTCCCGTTTAAAAATTATAACGATTTATTTGGATCACTCACACCGCATGGTGGCCGTATGAGTGCTCTTTAAAAATATCACCTTATACTGAATATATACATATTATTTTTTTGTATATTATAGCTAAACGTGAGGTTGAATTTGTTAAACAGTGATCTTGACAAAAACTTATAATAGATGGAAGAAATTCAAGTTTTCCGTTTCCTTCAGCATGCCGTCTGAGTGATCCACATTTCGGCCTCTATTTACTTTTGTATACCACCTACATAAACTGAAGATATACCCAAAATTGTTAAATTTTATTG
Source organism: Nymphula nitidulata (assembly GCA_947347705.1). NCBI lineage: Eukaryota > Metazoa > Arthropoda > Insecta > Lepidoptera > Crambidae > Nymphula > Nymphula nitidulata. The sequence goes on along the minus strand of OX374641.1, from coordinate 12,259,264 downwards.
ACTAAAATTTGGCATATTTTCTGTTAATGTACGTGCGATACTTTAGGAAATATCTCGTTTCGTAAGTTCCTCAAGAAAATGACTGAGTAGGGTGTCTTTGATTTTTCATTGTGTGAGACTATGTGATATATTCTTACTGGGACAGGACCTATTATATGTTATAATGAAAGTTATACATGCTCTGTAAATGAAAAACCACATGTTCTAGAAAACATATATTTTAATTAAAAAATCCTTTAACATACAGTTTATTGACGGTACAATTTATCTATAAATTATTTACGTCAATGAAGATACTCTCAATATGGGCCTTTCCCTGTCGTCAGATCGGAACTCCGATTGGTAGGAGGAGCGGGAATCTTTTTTCCCATTCCTCCGATTGAATGTTTTTGTTTTTATCACTTACTTAACTTAACCAAAAGTACAGTCAAGCCCATTATACAGGCCATATCCTAAGATCGGTACTCCGATTGGTAGGAGGAGCAGAAATATTTTTTCCCATATTTTACAATTTGACAAGTTGACATTAGGCATAGTTTTCATTTTAAATTTTTCATAAATAATTCTTTGTTAAAATTTATTACCAGCATTGCGCTAGAAAAAGTATTATGATTATAATACGCTTTGTAGAAATTATGTAGAAGAAAAAAAAAGCCAACACTGTCGCACGTTTGTATGTTTCAAATATGATACAATCACTAGTACGGTTAAGTGAGGGAAGCATTGTGTTCCGTGTGCGGTTTTCCAGTCTGCCATCGGACCCGTCTCCAGGGTTGTGGATAGGGGATCGCCCCCCTTGAGTGGGCTTTTGTGTACTGGATCAGGGAAATCCGTTGCTCAAGCTAAGGCCCAGGATCAATAACGGCACCACTGGGTACCCCTCGTGACACTACAGAGACGCACAGAAAAGATAGGAAGATATCTCCTACAAATGGATTTTTTGGAGTTGGTGCTAAGCTGTTACCTGAAACAATAGAAAATGAAGCACCAACTCCAAAAAATATATTTTGAGGATTAAATTTAATTATTTTTCCTTTTTAGTGTTTTGTATGTATGTTATTCGATCACGAATTCACGACAGGACGTTAGGTTCTTACGTGTCATTGGTTTAAATGGCATTTTTTTCATTAAAGAGAAATTCTATTTGATTATATTAAAAATGTTGATTTTAGAATGAGCCAACCAACAACAGCGTATTCGCTTCATCAACTACAGACTACTTATCTGGAATGAAGAGTAAAAGGTAAATCATGTCGTGTGGTATTTTGAATTAATAAATTGGCGTGTTTTGAAGATGGTTTTTATTTTTGAAATCAAATGTATAGTGCTAGCGAAAATAAAAGGCGATTCTGTTTTTTACAAGCTTTTATTTAGTTTCATCTGTCCCAGTAAGGATATATCACATAGTCTCACACAATGAAAAATCAAAGACACCCTACTCAGTCATTTTCTTGAGGAACTTACGAAACGAGATATTTCCTAAAGTATCGCACGTACATTAACAGAAAATATGCCAAATTTTAGTAAATAAAATTTAACAATTTTGGGTATATCTTCAGTTTATGTAGGTGGTATACAAAAGTAAATAGAGGCCGAAATGTGGATCACTCAGACGGCATGCTGAAGGAAACGGAAAACTTGAATTTCTTCCATCTATTATAAGTTTTTGTCAAGATCACTGTTTAACAAATTCAACCTCACGTTTAGCTATAATATACAAAAAAATAATATGTATATATTCAGTATAAGGTGATATTTTTAAAGAGCACTCATACGGCCACCATGCGGTGTGAGTGATCCAAATAAATCGTTATAATTTTTAAACGGGACATGCAAACTAATCCATAATTTGGTAATGGTATTTAACAATTTTTCACAATTTTTTGATGCATAAATAAGAAGCAGAACTGTTATATATTATTAGATATACATTATGACATTTTTATAATGCATGCGGTATGAGTGATCCACTTTATTGACTATATCTGTTTTATCTCAGGTTTTACAATTTTTTTACTTCACTGTGACGAATTTAACAATTATTTACTAAATCCTCGTCGATTATTGTAAAGATTGAAGATAGGATCACTCAATCCGCATGCACACGTGAAAAAACACTTTTTAAACTGGCAAGGTGGAGGCGGCTAGAGCAGAGTCTAAAGTGCACCAGCGGTAAGAAGAGTCCGCTTCACATCAGGTCAACTGCACTGCTTGGTATAAAAAAAAGTTGTGGATTTGTATCATAATCTAAAACTAGGACATAACTATCCTTAATCAATCTAGTATTTTCTTAATAATAAATAGTAAAGCCACAGATTCCAGACACAATTGGTTTTAGCTGTCATAAGACCCCTGGGTCTTCATTGAGATACTTTTATCTCAGTGGGGGTTGTATGACCCGTATGACACCAGTAAGATAAATGCATGACAAATTATAATAATTACACTACATACAGAAGCATTGTGAATATTAAAAACTTTTACTAAGCTTGAAATAATTAGGTAAATTTTACAAAAATTACTGGCGACTGGAGCGCTAATAAAGAATGAATTTGGTTTGCAAAAAACATGTCATGAGGATTTAAGTTCCTCTGAAAGTAAAATAAACATATAGGTAACCACTTAGGTTCAGTTTAAACATAAATTCACGGCGCGTTCGTAAAAACTCGTGGGCACATTGTAAAACTAAAATTTACGAAAAGCAATATAACTTTCTCCAAAGTGTTGCCCAATTTACAGTGCCGTGTGTACCAGCTGTTACCAGTGAACTATGGAAGAACGGTCCTGCGTCAGTGTCCCATAAAACCGCGCATTTGCGCCTTTCACACACCATTGAAAGCGAACGACAAAAACGTGCAACCCCTTTCTTATTGTATACGGGACCTTCTTGTCATAGATTTCTGTGTTCCGTAGAGGCGACAGGCAGAACAAAGTTGTCCTAATTGTTTCTTTGTGCCCGTATGTGTAACAGCGGGACTTTCATATCCCGTCTGGGACATATTCTAGACTAGGCAGTATAATATCCAACTTTACCATTTAACCTATTTAGTCACACATTCCTGACAAAATGGGTTTTAACTGTCATAATATGCTCCCGGGAGTCTTACGCGTCTTAATATTTACTTTACTTTTATATGCAGTTAACAATGAAGTTCAGTATATAATAAGTAACTTTACCTAGGTGGTAGACCCGTACGTAGCGCCGTCTTGGTAGAAACCACCGCCTTCTCTATTTTGGCCGTAAAACAATTCGATGGGTTCTGGATTAAAGGGAAAGGTAGCCAGTGTAATTGCTGAGCATAGAAGACAGTTCATTTTAGACCTCAGGGCGACAATGCACCTGCAATACCAAGTGATTTTTTCCTGGTTATTGCCGGCATTACGACGGTAGCCACTTACCAACAGCTGGGCCGTTAGCTTGCTGGTCATTCAAATGATCTGTTTACTGCGAAAACTTTTATAACTGTATTGTATGAGTTACACAAAAGTTTGGAAGTAACGATATTTTTCACAAATTTGAAAAAAAATATGCGCTACTGTTACCCAAAAAAATTCAAACTTAAAAGTTTTGGAATATTATAGAAAATTTATAAAAAGGGTATTTTTTTTTCTTCAATATGTATCAAAAATTATACTTAATGAATGATATTAGATTGCTTACATCAACTAAAACAAATATTATTATGACGACTATGAATAAAAACATATATATTACATCGTGCATTTTTTTGGAATATAGCAACATGATACGTCATCTGTTTTGAGACGATGCGCTGCAATATAAAATGCCAAACATACCACCGTATCTGTGAAACTATTGATTTTAAACATACTATTTCTTTTGCAATATTTTTTTTGAGTTTCTAAGATTCTCAATTTTTAAATAAAAAAATTGTCAGCTACCCTATTGCAAAAAATCTGATTTTTTTTAAAAGTAGGCACTAACGCACCAACACGCTTCTGTCTCATCTCTTAATATAAGTCCATAGCTTCCGAGTATTCGAACAAAACCACATTGCATATAATGGAAACTTCAGGACTTGCATTGTGGAGCTCGTGGAAACAGTTCACAGTATTAGGAATGTTTATGGATTATGTTTGTTTGTTTGTTTTATGGGCTTTTACGGAATTTTGTTAAGTACCAGTACGTTAGGCAGTTGGCATATTTTTACTGCATATTTTCTTCTTAAGATGCCTATATTCAAAGCTTGAAGTTTTAAAAAGGTATTTTTGCATAAACGAGTACAAGAACCCTGCTCCTAAAGTCCTGACACGTTTTCGGTGAGCAATGGCGACATCACTCAGTGCAGTGAGTGATATCAATGACATTATCATGCCAAGTGCCATAAAGCAGCAGGTTGCAGTACCTGCTTTAGGGTGCATATTAAAAACTTAGCTAGTTTTTACAAATATTCCAAAAGTGATAAATAAGTAGTGTTTCACCGCTGCACTGTGATTTACTTTAAAAAAAAACTGGACCAGTCATGTCTTTTGATGTCGCTAACCTCCTTGCAATCATTAAGTTCTTTTTCCGTTTTGGCTTCTGAATTCTAGTGACTTTTTCAGTCTTTGAAATTATGTTTTGCTGTTGTTTTTTTTTTTTTTTTACATTAAGCGTTATAAACGCAAAACATCAAACATAAATGTGATTAGATTTTTCCAACAGCCTCGCCAACAATTATCGTATGACATTGCTATTCGTCTATTTTCTTTAATTCTTCGCACAGCCCACATTCAAAAAGCTCACCTACACCTGACATTACATGATTAGCAAATGAACTATTTATACTTTATTATGTTCAAACTCAGATGTATTTAAATCAAACATGTCTTAAATAACAATTGCACGATTTGTTACGTTAACCGCTTATTACTTATTCTCGTCAACACACATTATGATTTTGACAACCGTTAAAATCTCTCACACAGGTCTATTTTAAACGTTCTAAAAGCAATTAACACGAGTAATGAATTGATTTTTTACGGAACAATAATATCTGTACAAGATTAAATAAACGATTAAAAGTCGAAGTCAGTAAAGATGCCAATAAAGAGCTTCTTTGGAGTCTTTCGTAACATTCTTTGGTTGAAAATAGCTATGACTATGGGATTCCTTATGAAACTTAAATGTGTCGCTGTTGGGCAATACTGTCCCACGCTATACCATTTAAATGATCAGATATTATTTAACCTTAATTTTGATTGTAAATAATGATGAGCCCATTGAGAAGTCGTAGATATTTCTCAAATATTTTTTATGGTTGGACCACTCATAACAGTTTTTAAATTTAGATCACCTTTAATCTCATAGATTATTAGTGTTGAATGATTTTTATTTTGTTTTCAGGTATACGTCACAGAAATAGCAGTGCCAGAGATTCGCGGCTGCCTCAGCTCAGTCCTCAAGATCCTCAGTCAGATTGGTATCCTCATATCGTTTTCACTCGGAGCTTACCTCAACTGGTACCAGCTGGCCCTGGTCGTTGCAGCGGCTCCTGTCCTTCTATTTTTTGCACTACTCTTTGTACCTGAAACACCATCATCGTTATTGCTCAGAGGGAAAGAGCAAGAAGCAGAGAAATCATTGCAATGGCTCCGAGGCCCAGATGCAGATATAAGGCAAGAATTGGCAACGATCCGAACGAATATTCTTGCTAGCAAGCAATACCATGATGGGAATTCGTGTAAGCTTAAAGTTTTGCTGTCGAAACGGCTGACAAGGCCCGTCTTGATCACCTGTGGACTGATGTTCTTTCAAAGATTCACGGGTGCTCATGTGTTTAACTTCTACGCAGTGTCTATGTTCAAAAAGACTTTCAGAATGATGAATCCGCACGGAGGTGCGATAGCTACAAGCGTTGTCCAACTCTTAGCTTCATGTTTATCAGGGATGCTTATAGACAACGTCGGAAGACTACCTCTTCTCATGACTTCTGGAGTGATGATGTCTATAGCATTAGCTGGCTTCGGTTCCTATGCTTATTATGAAGACGTTATTAGAAATTCTACGGATCTGACACATGCAGACGCCGGTGCTTACGACTGGATTCCTCTCGTCTGTGTTTTAACTTTCACCATAGCGTTTTCGTTAGGAATCAGCCCTATTTCTGCTCTTTTAATAGGCGAACTGTTTCCTTTAGAATACAGAAGTCTTGGAAGCGCTTTGGCTACAAGCTTCAGTCATCTTTGTGGCTTCGTTAATGTAAAAACTGCTGCTGATTTCCAAGACCATATAGGGTTATATGGTCTATTTTGGATGTACGCAGGCATTTCAGTTTTTTGTTTACTCTTTGTAGTTCTTTTCGTCCCAGAAACGAAAGGTCGTGAAATTGACGAAATGGACCCAAAATATGTAGAGTCTTTGTGCATCAACCGATAGTAATATAAGGAGATTTTTGTAGGAATGTTTCGGCAGCTAATACATTAGCTGAGTCCAGTATTAAATCTTGTAGTAATATCTACAGTGCCTTTAGTGATACGTAAAATGGAATTTTGGTAGCACAATTCTAAATGGAAATTTAAATGTTATTTATTGTTATTCTGAAAGTATCTTGACAGGCATGTATCTAAAAGCATTTTGGGTATTTACGCACTTGGTGCATTTATTTGCATAATTCTTATTACGGTTAATCGAACATTCTGTATGAATGTTTAGTGCCAAATGTATGTCCTTGTCTTCCATATTTAGAATATTGTGTGCTCCGTGTAGATAAAAAATGGGATCTATTTGTTAGTGGTGAGGTTGCAATTTGCGATGCAATATTTGTTCTCATTTTTTAAGTACACGAGGTGTAAATAGACTTCAGCCACCGATGAATTTTCATAATAGTTCCTTGTAAGTAGACTTCTTCAAAGACTTAATTTCTATTTCTTTTTACTTTAGAATCGATTCATTGATATAAAGATCTGATTTTTTAATACAATTTTATTTAATGAAGATATAAATGTACACTTTTATTCAGTGAATCGATCTAAAGAGTTTTAGCTGTTATTTTAATGACTCAAATGTCTTATGTAGTTTTATACATATGTATTAAAATAGTATGTCTTTTATAACTTTGTATGTATTGTAAATATATATAATTGTTTATGTATAAGAGGCATCATGACTTGTATACTAAGGTCATACCTAGTAGTATTGACAACAATTTGATATAGGTACTAAGTATAAAAGACCGTTCTTTTAATAATTGTATGTACGGGTATGAAATGTTGTATGATATATACAAAAATCAAATAATTTAAGTTTTACGTCTCAAATTGTTAGGTATTATCAAAGAATTTTATTTGATACTAGTAAAATGGGAATTCAACGTAGGCATGTAAGGTTCATAATAATAGTTTTCCAAAATATTTTGAAGGCATATTAGATACACACATCTTACCAAAGAGATTATGTGGGCATAAAAAATAAATAGAATACAAAAAATAGTAAAGAGCACGTGGTATACAACCCTGTCAAAACACTAAAATGTATGAAACAGCTGATTTTTTATCACGATTTCAGGGTTGGTCCTATAGTAAAGTTATTCATATTGATGAGTACCTCTTTTCAGAAACACTTCTGAAAAGAGGTACTCATCAATATGAAGCCTAATGAGCACACGCTCATTATGCTGTAGATAATATAAATATTCAAACCAGTGGCTAAATTAATCTTCTTTAAGTGTCCTTTTTACATCTAAATTGTTGGTGCTAGCGAGGTGCCTTGAATTTTCCAAATATATATGAAAATTGTTACAAATATATTTACTTAGTGATTGTTGTATATAGAAACAGTATTAATAAGTTTTTTAAGTAATTAATTTTATAGATTACTTTTTAAGTGTGTTACAAAATACGCGTTGCCATAATGTAAATGTTTCACGTTTATTTTATTATTTTAATATCTTATTTGTACTTAAAAAGTCGAATTTAAGTTTCAATAAAATGTTGTGGAACTACTAATATGTCGTTGTTTTTTCTTTTAATCAACTAAATAAAATGTGAAGACGTTCTAATGCTGACTCGCATATTATAAATGTACAGTCATTATAGATTACCTTCTTTTACTACGTCAGAGTCCATGATATTTATACAAAGCACGACAATGACAACACCACCTGATGTGAAGACAGCTAGTGCAGTTTGGCGTACTGTTCTAGCCGCCTCTACCAGGCAGACCAAAAGGAAACCATGTTGTAAGAAAGAGGGAACACATTCCATCATCATCATCACCAGCCTATATACGTCCCACTGCTGGGCACAGGCCTTCCTACATGGGAGAAACCGGGACCAACGCAACGGCTTAACGTGCCTTCCGAAGCACGGAGGAGCTCGAGATTAGAAATTTTTGATTGACCCATCCCAGGTAGATACTATACAAAGCAACTTTCGCCATCTTTGAGATGGCGAAATTTGCTTTGTTTTAGTAATTAGAAACTAGAGCGCTCAAATCACTACGCCACCGCTCCTCAATGTGTGCTGGCAAAGAATTCCGAGTTTCGAAATTACGACAAAGAAACGAGTTACTCGACATTGATCTTACATATTTTGAAGCTTCGATTGTGTGTTTTTCAGAGGAGATTTTATGACTACCCCGCATAGTTTCTTACAGAGTATTCAGACTCGTTTAATTTGCAAAAATTTAAGTAGGTACTCATCTAGGAAACATATTTTTTGGATTTTTTTTATTATTGTTTATTTATTTTTTACAATATTTAGTGATTACTTTCTAAGGTCGAAGCTAGATGGGTGTCAATTTATATTGTTTCCTACATCGTATCGTTTCACTAAAAAGTCATTGGACAGCAAAAATTCGCAATTTCGCATACGTAGACGACTTAATGATTTCAGTTTTTATTTTATTTACAATCAAACTACCCAACTGATTTTGAAAAACATTTTATGAAACCAAATGTCAACTATTCCGCATCGAATAAAAAAAGAATCACGTAAATCAGATCAGTAATCTCGGCGTAATCGGTGTAAATACTTACATAGGAAAAAAAGCATACCGGCCGAATTGAGAACCTCCTCGTTTTTGAAGTCGGTTAAAATAAAACCCCGAAAGAAATTAATGACACAAAGTTCGCAAAACCTGTTTAGCCCCAGTTAGCTCCTAAGCTAATGTAAGTGCCAAGGTAATCCTAGTTCTGAGTCGGTGCTTAACTAACATACACGCAAATTCATTATGTTAAAAGCAATATTTTTAATGTCTATTATGAATTTGTGTAACATAGCAACAGGCTAACCTATTATACTCCATAATGACCCCATTGCGGTATCTTCAACAAAACAGACAACGACAATACGTTTGATTGTAATGGATTCCTATTGTGACATATCTATGATGTATCTACTTTTTATAGTATTGTTACTACCGGAACTAATTTGGTCTATGTCAATGTTATTATTCCCCATCAAAGGGGAATTAAACTAGAACATTGAATACGTTCGTAATTTTGTATGTCTAGAAAAATATTCCCCTCCCGAGCAAATAGCTTAAAACTGGCAAGAAAAGTCTTGATACGTATGTTTCTGTGACTAACTAACGTCGCCATAGTCGATCCCGAGATGGGGCAATCAATTTTGTGATCTCTGGCTCCTCCGTGCATCGGAAGGCACGTTAAGCCGTTGGTCCCGGTTGTCGCAACCGCTTGAACCCACCAACCCTCATTGGGCCAGCGTGTTGGTGTTATGGCCCAAACTCCTCATCTGTTTCTCCTATGTAAGAAGGCCTGTGGCCGGCAGTGGTAATGATGTATGATTTAGTGTCGCTTCGCTCGCTCGGCTTCGCACGGGTGATTCATGTACGAACATGCCGACGTCACCTCGCTTCTGACACCCATAAAACCCGTGATATCAACACGAAAGTTTGTATGGATGCCTGGGTGTATGAACAAATGAATGTTTGTTGCTCTTTCACGCAAAAACTGGATTTTAATGAAACTTTTCAGTAATATAGCTCATACATCAGAATAGCTAAGGGTATCTGAAAAGGTACAACTTTCCAGATATGGAGTAAGTGATAGTTCCAAACTAGATAAAATTATCTATCTACTACCCACTGATGTAACCTAATTTATTTATCCTAGGTATGGTGGAATACAATGAGTTGCAAGTGCGTAGGGGCTTGGCTCTGGCATCTTCTTTATTGAAAGTAATGAGAAGGAAGATTTGCAATACCGTAATAATAAGTAAAGTTGTGTTCTGTATCCCAGACAGATATTGGGAACGTTTTCGGAGACCAAAGTTGGTGGCGGTGCCGCGCAGGAGCACCAACTTTCAGAATAAGTCCCCGTTGACGCGAACACTGCACACCCTCAATAAAATAGCTGAGATGAGAGAGGATAGATCTTTTTCACTGTTCTCGAAATGAATTCACGAAAATAACTTTGTATGTTTTGTGTTACATTAATTAATTCGCTTATCTATTGTATGATAGAGAAAAAAAATTGAATCTGAAACTGTCAAAATGTAAAAGTTGCAATTAAAGTATATGGTCGTGAAAAACATACCTCTACTGCGAAGTTACGGATTGATTGGTGACACCAAGCTAATCCGCAACCGTCCTAGATTAATAATAAACGTCATTTACCTCAGCAGCATCGATGGTTTAAAATATTTCGAGGTGAGTATTTACTAGGTGGTAGGTCCGTATGTAGGGTCGTCTGTGTAGGTACCACCGCCTTTCTTATTTCAGCCGTGAAACAGTTCGCTGTGTTTCGGTTTGAAGGGAAAGGTAGCCAGTGTAATTACTGGGCATGGACGGCATTTCATCTTAGGCCTCAGGATGACAACGCACCTGCAATATCAAGTGATTTTCCCTTGTTATTGCTTGTGTCTATAGGCGGCAGTAACCGCTGACCATCAGGTGGGCCGTCAGCTTGTTTGTCATCTAGTTGTATAAAAAAAAATTCGAGGGAAGAACACGCAAAAGAGTTTGCTATAAATAGGCTACCCGTACTAATCCTTCGCAAACGACATTGCGGGCAGAATCTAGTTCATTATACTTTTATGAAGTTACACTAAGCACAAGAGTCTTATAATTAATAAATTAAGCATACTTTCTGTTGACAAGGAATAAAACCCTCCGCTACTAACAGCAAAAATGAAGCGCCTTGTAAAAAAACTCACGCAATGCTCTCTTCGCGTTAAAGTAAGAAAGTGACAGGCGCCAACTTAAAAGTTATCATACATTTTTGAAAAACCTCTTATAAGTTCAGTTCTACTCTATTGTCTAATTTAGAACTATACAAGACATATATAGCAGGTGAAGTTTCTTAAAGTTCCTAACTATATTGGAATTTTTTGAACTTTTTGGCCTTAATAAAGCATATTGAAAACATTCCAACTAATACAAGTCAAAAGTAAATGGGACAGTGCCGATGTTTTATTAGTACCTAATTCTACCCCTTTTTGGAGTTCCGTACCCAAAGGGTAAAATGGGACCCTATTACTAAGACTCCGCTGTCCGTCTGTCTGTCACGTGATTTTTTTGCTTGTTTTTGTTCAATATTGATAACGGCAACAGGTAGACGATTGTTTGAAGATAATGGTACGGAACCCTTCATGCGCGAGTCGAACTTGCACTTGGTCGGTTTTTTTTATTGAAATATGTATAATACGAGTATTACAGATTTAATGGATACGTACATTTAATAGATACATTTTATGAAATATTTTTTGAAGTAGGTCCGCAAACTGGGTTTATCTGAATACCTATACAAAAGTCCGAAAAAAAATTTAAGGAGATGGTTGTGTTTCTGTTCAAGAGTATTATATTACACATTAATTTCCGATTAAAATAATAAAAAGATTGTCTCATCTGCCTGTGACAACCCTAAAAAATGCGTACTATAGCGTATCGACACATTATAGTTATACCACAAATACACAAACAATCCGGGCACATACAGCGACATCGATCCCTGCAACCCCAGAATTCCAAATTTTATTTTGAAATTATGTAACACTCTGTATAAGTACTCAATTCCCTTTGTATAATATGAGTATAAGTCTCTCTATTATAAATAATAAAAATAAAAAAATGTAAAGAATCAACTGATCAAGAAAAGTGTTTTATAAGTTAACATAGAGCCGCTGCAGCTGCACTAACGAGTGGCAAACGTAAGATGCCCAGGGGATATTCAGAGTACTAGCTATACGACAAAAGAATCTTAAGATAAATCCGAAGATATGCTAAGAGATTCTTTAATTTTGATTTCAACATTATCATAAATGTTTGAAAAATTATTTACTAATAAAAATGTATTTAAACTAGAAAAAATTCACGTCCTGAGGCGCATTTTTATTAGTGTATGCTAAGATTTTTCATCCTTAACAGTTTACACAGGGTCGTCTGGGTAGGTACCACCGCCTTTCTTATTTCAGATGTGAAACAGTTCGCTGTATTTCGGATTACAGGATAAGGTAGCCAGTGTAATTACTGGGCATGGACGGCACATCATTTTAGGCCCCAGGATGACAACGCATTTCCTTGTCATTACAGGTGTCTATAGGGATATAGTCATCAAGTTGTTTAAAAAAACACGCAAGGTGCGTGGGCTACAGGCATTTCGAAGTAGCATTACAAGCTGTTTAGATAGGTATAAGCTGAATTTAAGTAAATTTATATAGTAAACGCTTTATACTGACCGTAAAATTTTGTTGATCGAGCAAAAAGTGTCCAATTATCCTACACCTTTTGCGTTACTGGAGCTGTAGGGGAGTTGTTAACAGTAAAGTTATTCTGTATAGTATCTGTATTAGAAGATTTATATTAAAAAATTGATACAACATATAAAATTATCAAAGACAATAAGTGACATCTTAATCCTCCCTTGCCCACGATTGTTTTAAAGTATACAAAACGCCGGGTACAAAATAACAATGTAACATCTAATTAAACACGACTTGAATCAGGTAAAGTGGTTTCGTTTGAATTATTAAGGAATTTCGAAACAAAGCAACAACTTATATAACATAAATATTGTTTTTTTTTAAGTACACCTTAAAATTATGTTTATGCCAATTAAGAACGAAAAAGATATTATTTTCGTAACATAATACCAAGAACCCCTACACAAGCCCTTTCTAAAAATTCTGTTTACTTTCTTGAACTGAAATAAATTTATGGTCACGTTTTCAGTTAATTACTTTATTATAAATTCAGGAGAAGCCTTTGCGGGTTCTTATGAACCTTCTTCTGAGAAAATCTTCCTGGTAACAATTTACAATCAATGCCAATATTTGTTATGAATTCTAAAATCAAGCCTTATGTATCTGGAGCAGTCTTAAAACGTTATAATGGAGTATTTTTAAAACACAATATTTATAATTACTTTTTAAACTTTGACACAAGCAATTAATTAAGTATAATTAAATTATCTAAAATTAAGAGATCAACATTAAAAAGGCAGATTATTTTTAAACAACTAGATAATTAGCAAGCTGACGTTCCACCTGGTGGTATATGGCTACTGTCGCCTATTATAAACACCTGCAACAACCAAGATTTTTTTTCTTGTTATTGCAGGTGTTAACTTGGTATTGCAAGTGCGTTGTCGTCCTCAAGCCTAAAAGAAATGCCATCTATGCTTAGTAATTACACTAGCTACCTTTCCCTTCAAAGGGATGAATAAGGAATTTAAAATGAAATAATTGTTGTGGGTTGAGTAAGGAACATAAATAGGTCGAGTAAGGAAAAAATAATGAGCAGGATGAGATGTCGTAGGATGAATACGGAATAACCCAACTGAAACACAGCGAACTGTTTTAGAGCCGCAATAGGAAAGGCGGTAGTAGAATACCAACCCAGAAGGCTCTACACGGGGTTATTGCCTAGTAAACGCATAATAATGACATTAAGCTTTCTTCTGATTGTTACAAGGTAGGCAGCGCGTGAGTAGTGCCCAAGGTGCTACGAGCGTCTTTGGGCTACGGTGCTGACTGCTATCAGGCCGACCGCTTGTTCGACACCCTTGTATCATCATAATCACCAGCCTATATATGTATGTCCCACTGCTGGGCACTGGCCTTCTTACTGGCCTTCTGCTGAGGGAAAAACACATGAGGAGTTTGGGCCATAGCACCAACACGCTGGCCTAATACGGGTTGGTGGGCTAAAGCGGTTGCAGTAACAACCGGGACCATCGGCTTAACGTCACTTCCGAAGCACGGAAGAGCTCGATTATAAATTTTGATTGTCCCATCCCGGGATGAATCTAGGCGAAAGTTGATTTGTTTCCGTAATTGAAACCAGAGTGCTCAAACCACTACACCACCGAGCTCCTCTTGTCGTATATATATAAATATAATTATGTATATATTATATTTTTAAAATTTAAAATAAAAAAGGGAATTTCATATGGTTATCCCAACTCCTTGGTAGCTAAGTGCTTAGAGCAGTCATACAGATTGTGAAAGGTTGCAGGTTCAATTCCCGCCCTAGGGCATATTTTTTTAGTACCTTAACCCGTCAAGCACGTTTACAGCCTTAGCGCCGAAGGAGACACGGACTGCCGCTCCCCACTATTTCTTTCACACTTTTTCATTTTGTACAGGGATCGACGGTCCATGTCTCCCGACTGACTCTGGGTTCCTTCGACCTATTTGGCGGGTACGGGCCTCGAGCTATAGCTCATTACCCGGGCGTCGTCTCGGAGAGCTTTCTACTCTCCGGTGCTCACCGGTCCGGTCATCGCATATACGATGGACCCCTCTTCCCCCCTTGGGTGCCAGTAGCGAATACGCTTACAGCCCTAGCGCCGGAGGAGACACGGACCGCCGCTCCCTAGCAAAGGGCATATACCTTACCCTTTAGTTACTGGCGACCCATATCCCACCGCAGCGTACTGTATTAGCGCTAAAGCAGAAGATAGGAAACCCCCCTTAGACATAATTATTGTAGTTACCACCTAAACAAACCACACCAACTTTATACTATATCTTAAGCGAATAAACTGATAATAAAATAAAAATAACCCGTCAAGCATTAGATTCCAGACACAATTAAAGAATGAAATTAGGAAAAATAAAATGCTTTATCTCAAGATCCATCTTTAGAAACATTAGCCACTACAACCGACTATTCAATCGATAGATTACAGCGCACCGAAGTGCTGAAACAGATGTATACGATGTACACAACGACCAATAGAGATGGATATATCGACAATTGAATCCAGATAACGAGGTTTCGGTGTAACGGTGTCGTTACGCGCGCCTTTTGTTTTGATTTGGAACAATGGCCGTTTTTAAAATCTTTTATAATTGGAACTAACAGGAACATTAAAAATGTTCGTGACGTCACTCGGATTTTTTTTTAAAATCTTTTTCAGTAAAATGAAAAAACAACTTAGCAGCAACTCCTAAAGATAACATATCTTTAGGATAAGTACCTATTTAAAAGTATAGCAACCCACGCGTCTCCTTTGCCTGTGCGGCAATCCCGTGGACAAGGGCGTCGCCAAGGGGGGGAAGGGGGGGGGGGGGGGCGCTGCCCCCCCCCCTAGAGATTGAAAAATCAAAAAATGTAGCCAACAAAACTCCAACGAATTCACAAAGTATCATAAAGAAATATTTCATAGACGGTTTTAGAATAAAACCTACAAGATTTTTATGTTATTGTGGTCTAGAAAATTAAGAAAACACCCGGAACTTGCGTTTTTATCTCGTAAATTATTTTTGTTCGATATTTCTAATATTTTAATAACAATAATGTCAAGAGCTCCTGACGCTCAATACATTTAACTTTGAACCGTTCTTATTACAATCATCGTACAGTAGGCGTAATGCGCGGTTACTCTCGCTACAAATGTAAAGCTTCGATCATGCTCGTGAGTCTTTACTGTCATCAAACGCCTGAACAGATCTTTATAAACTATAGCTAAGAATTATCTCGACGTCCTCAGCTATTTATTAGAAATCGAATCAAAATCGGTCCATTCGTTTAAGAGCTACAATGCCTGCCACAGACAGACACAGATACACAAGATACATAGACAGTCTCGTCAAACGTATAACACCCCCCTTTTTGCGTGGAGGGTCAAAATAGCAAAAGTTTCTAAAATAAAATATCAATCTTTCAAAAAATGTGCGTCGGCCGGGAATCGAACCCGGATCAACTGCTTGGAAGGCAACTATGCTGACCATTACACCACCGACGCCTGTGAGGTAAAACTGCGAAATAATCAACTAATAACTTATTTTGAGAAGAGACAGAAGTCTGTTTAATTATGTGCAGTCGACAGCACATTTAGAGTAACAGTTTGACCTTGAGACCGCCCTTACTGCGTACGTAATAGAGGCGCTTTCTTAGTGCAACAATTATTCTTGATGTGTGTCGTCTATACTATTGTTGTATTTCTGAATAGAGTTTAATGAAAAACTTATGGTGCAACCAAACTACACATACGAAAACAAATACAATCAGATGGCTTGTCGAGTGGTAACCTTTCCCAAGCCAGAGGTCAAATGCGAGTCCCGCCATAAATACCATAAAACCTTTTTTCAGCCGGTTTTAATTGTTGTTTTAATTTTTTTTTACAATTTTTAGTGATAACTTTCTAAGGTCAAAGATAGATGGGTGACCGTCAGTATATATTGTATCCTACTATCGTACTTCCACTAAAAAGTCACAGGAAACCAAGAATCCGCAATTTCGCATACATAGATGACTTAATTATTCCAGTTCTCTTAATTAAAAAACTGAACTACCTGATCGATTTTAAATAAATTTTTATGGGACCAATTGGCAACTATTTCGCATCAAACAAAAAAAATCACGCAAATCAGATCAGATCAATCAATCAATGGCGGCGTAATCGGTGTACATACATAGAAAAAAAACATACCAACCTAATTAAGAACCTCCTCGGTTTTGAGGTCAGCTAATAACGCCATGCTACCGTTGTAATGTTAATTATTAAATAATTATTTGTATATACAAATGCTATCATCACACTCGATGATTATAACGATGACGAGACAAAAGTTTCTTGATATTAAAACTATTAATATAAAGTTTTTTTTCTTAATATAACCTGAATTCCTTCAGAGCTGGATTCAATAGGCACCTTATAGTTTAGCTCCTTACATGGTCGACCTCCTCTAACTTCTCTTGGAGCAATTTAAGTCAATCGGATCTGTGTTAGTTAGGAAGAGTCATGTTGACAATACATGTAAGAAGGTAGATAAATTTGTTTTCGCCTTAGAACGGCTAAGACAAACTGTTTCCACGGAAGCAGCACTGGTGGCATATCATGGTTACGTTTCCTCCGTGCTTAACTATGGATTGCTACTGTGGGGCAATTCAGTTGACATTGAAAGAGCCTTCAGAATGCAAAAAAATGTGTTTGTATGATTTGCATTCTGCATGCAGGTTGACCACAAAATGTACTATAATTCTAAACAAGATCTTGTAAACTGTGTTCTTTGCATATAAATTTAATAATAATAATTATTATTATTATAAGACTCTTTTCTCAAGTAAGAAATGAGCTGATAGTCATCAAACGTCTGAACAGATCTTCATAAACTATAGCTAAGGACCATCTCGATGACGTCAGCTATTAATTAGAAAAAACCGATTCAAATGCCTGCCATAGATAGACACATAATACACAAGATACATAGATAGTAACATCAAACGTATAACACTCCCTTTTTGCGTGAGGACTAAAATAAAACAAATCTTTAAAAAAATGTGCGTCGGCCGGGAATCGAACCCGGATCAACTGCTTGGAAGGCAACTATGCTGACCATTACACCACCGACGCCTGTGAAGTGAAGCTGCGAAATAATCGACATATTAACTTATTTTCAGAAGAGACAGAAGTCTGTTTCATTATGTGCAGTCGACAGCACATTTAGTGTAACAGTTTGATCTTGAGACCGTCCTTACTGCGTACGTAATAGAGGCGGCTTTCGTAGTGCAACTGTTATTCTTGATGTGTGTCGTCTGTACTATTGTTGTATTTCTGAATAGAGTTTAATGAAAACCTTATAGTGCAACCAAATTAAACATACGAAAACAAATACTATCAGATGGCTTGTCGAGTGGTAACCTTTCCCAAGCTAGAGGTCAAGTGCGAGTCCCGCCATAAATACCATAAAACCTTTTTTCATGCGTTTTCAGGAGAAAACGCCTGAAAAAGGGTTTTTAGAAAATTGAAGGGGCAACGGATTAGTTGGCTCCTGAATGGCCCAAAAAATGTTTCAGGCGCCTGAAAACAGTGGTAACTAAGTTTTGATTCTTTGATGATAGAGCTCCCTCTAGATCGGACTGAAAACGCACTTCAACCTGCTGAATAAGATTTCAAGCTGTATTCCCTCTTTCCTATAGCATGGGTTTCGTCAAAAGAGGCGTGAAAAGGCACCTTTTGAGCCGGCTAGAACAGTGTGTTTCAAGCTGCTCTAGCTGTCTTCGCATATGGACTCTTCTTACCGCTTCCCATCAGGTGGTGTAGAGTCATTTGCCGTGCTTTGTATAGAAAAAAGGCCCGCGACTATTGAATTTAAATTTAGTTAAGCCAGGCAATTACCTATCTTTAGACTAAAATTACAATGAAGATGAAAGTGTGTAGAAAACTTTTTTAAGGCAAGTCTCTAATAGTGGGAACTCTATGTCTCTGTAATTCCCTATAAAATAATAATTTATTGCGTTTATGATGCTTACTTTGGGCTAGAATCTAGCCCAAAGTAAGCATTATTAATAGCTTATAATTATAATAATAATAATAATAAAAATAATATTCATACACTCACACCTATTATCTAGCCGCTAGATAATAGGTGTGAGTGTATAAATATTATTATTATTACATACTTAGAAAAAAACATACCAACCTGATTGAGAACCTCCTCGTTTTTGAAGTTAGTTAATCATCACACTCGATGATTATAACGATGACGAGGCAAAAGTTTCTTGACATTAAATCTTTTTTTTTATTTTTTTTTATACAACTGGATGACAAACAAGCTGACGGCCCACCTGGTGGTAAGCGGTTACCGCCGCCTATAGACACCTGCAATAACAAGGAAAAGTCACTTGATATTGCAGGTGCGTTGTCATCCTGGGGCCTAAGATGAAATGCCGTCCATGCCCAGTAATTGCACTGGCTACCTTTCCCTTCAATCCGAAATACACCGAACTGTTTCACGGCTGAAATAAGAAAGGCGGTGGTACCTACCCAGACGACCCTACATACAGGTCTACCACCTAGTAAATATCAAATGTAAAGGTTGTTTTCTTAATAAAATCTGGATTCCTTAAAAGCTGGATTAAATAGGCACCTTCTGGTTGAGCTCGCTGCATGGTCGACCTCCTCTAACTTCTCTTGGAGCAATTCAAACCAATCGGATCTGTGAAAGTTAGTATGACCCTTTTGTCAAGTAAGGAATTAGCCAATAGTCATCAAACGCCTGAACAGATCTTCATACACTATATCTAAGAACCATCTCGATGACGTCAGCTATTAATTAGAAAAAAGCGAATCAAAATCGGTCCATTCGTTTAAGAGCTACGATGCCTGCTGCAGACAGACACACAATACACAAGATACATATCTATGTATCTTATCTTATCTAGTCACATCAAACGTATAACACCCCCCTTTTTGCGTTGGGGCTTTAAAATAACAACAGGTTCTAAAATAAAATAACAATCTTTCAAAAAATGTGCGTCGGCCGGGAATCGAACCCGGATCAACTGCTTGGAAGGCAACTATGCTGACCATTACACCACCGACGCCTGTGAAGTGAAGCTGCGAAATAATCGACATATTAACTTATTTTCAGAAGAGACAGAAGTCTGTTTCATTATATGTGCAGTCGACAGCACATTTAGTGTAACAGTTTGACCTTGAGACCGCCCTTACTGCGTTTGTAATAGAGGCGGCTTTCGTAGTGCAACTGTTATTCTTGATGTGTGTCGTCTGTACTATTGTTATATTCCTGAATAGAGTTTAATGAAACCCTATAGTGCAACCAAATTAAACATACGAAAACAAATACTATCAGATGGCTTGTCGAGTGGTAACCTTTCCCAAGCTAGAGGTCAAGTGCGAGTCCCGCCATAAATACCATAAAACCTTTTTTCATGCGTTTTCAGGAGAAAACGCCTGAAAACGGGTTTTTGGAAAATTGACGGGGCAACGGATTAGTTGGCTCCTAAATGGCCCGAAAAATGTTTCAGGCGCCTGAAAACAGTGGTAACTAAGTTTTGATTCTTTGATGATAGAGCTCCCTCTAGATCGGACTAAATACGCTCTTCAACCTGCTGAATAAGATTTTAAGCTGTATTGCCTCTTTCCTATAGCATGGATTCCGTCAAAAGAGGCGTGAAAAGGCACCTTATGTGCCGGCAAGGTGGAGGCAGCTAGAACAGTGTGTTTCAAGCTGCACTAGCTGTCTCCGCATATGGACTCTTCTTACCGCTTCACATCAGGTGGTGTAGAGTCATTTGCAGTGCTTTGTATAAAAAAAGGCCCGCGACTATTGAATTTAAAGTTAGTTAAGCCAGGCAATTACCTATCTTTAGACTACAACCAAAATGAAGGTAAGTCTTTAATAGTGGGGACTCTATGTCTCTATAAGTCCATAAAATAATAATTTATTGCGTCCCCTGTTGATAGCTGTCAATTCAAATGGCGAGTATCACAATACTCTCTTATTTATAATTTATAATCACTACATAGCATAAAACAAAGTCGCTAAAAGTCGCTATCCGCCGTCTGTCTGTCCCTATGTATGCTTAGATCTTTAAAACTACGCAACGGATTTTGATGCGGGTTTTTTTAATAGATAGAGTGATTTTTAAGGAAAGTTTTATATGTATAGTACATGTTTATATGTATAATACCCGTGCAAAGCCGGGGCGGGCCGCTAGTGTAATATAAAATCGCTGAATGTGTTGCTAAGCGGAAATCTGGAGAGCAGCTGAACCGATTTCGCTAATTTTGTTTTATTATTTTCTTTGAAGTACGAGGGTGGTTCTTACGGAGAGAAAAATTAAAAAATTGCCTGATAAAGTCTAAAAACAATACTTTTCTATACTCCCATACAAAAGATTCGTAATAATACTTAAAAGTCAATTTTAACTTTAATACCATACCATATAGTTTAAGTGTTAGTGGAGGGGTTCCGGGAAGGCAAAACAATTGAGTGACGTAGTGACTATTAAAATAATTTGAAGTGTTTTATAATTTTTATATTTTGAATTTGAATGTAATTGTTGACTTATTAACTTTCTCTTATTTTATCTTACTAGCTGACCCGGTGTCCCGAATAGGAGAATAAGTATTAAAAATATATTTAATGTTAGGCGGTACGAAGTTCGCCGGGTCACTTATTATTAAATAATTAAAACATTCGTATTTGTAATTGTTAAAATAAAGTAGGCGTTATCGACGCACAAAATTAAACAAAATGTATTTAAAATTATGTTTGGTAAAGTTAGATAATTACTATTTCGATCAAGAGACCAAGTTTTAAATGTTGGCCATAATTACTTATCTTAAATTAAGGAATTTAACTTAATTCTGAAATTTTACACGGAATTTATTACCAAGTTATTTGTGACAACTATACCTGGTTATGTATGACTATTGAAATATGAAAACTAGATTAGTCAAAAAGTTTAATTGGTTTCTGATAATTATGGTATTTGAAAAAAAAATTGTAGAGTTTCTTTTTAATCCGAAATTGTTGAGTTGATTTATTAAAATATTTATAGGGAGCTTATTTTAACTTAATCTAAGAAGTAGCGCGGCGAAGTGGTGTAGAGTGGAGATGACATTTTGTTTATAAAACAATTTATTTTCAAAATCTTTACAATTCTAAAACTAAAAAGTATTTTAGAAAATACAGCATTAGAAAAAAATAAAATTTTCCTCATAAATTTACTTTTTGTTATATCAGCCTGAGTGCATCTTCGCAGCAATAGAACCTCTATTCTATTTAGCCTACCGCCTATTCTTTTAAGAAACACTAAAGGTTTTTTTATTTCAAAAATTTATTTATATTTTAATGGCGACTGAAGTATTCCTCGGTTAGCTCATTAACTGACTCAACCTCTTTAATTTTTTCAAGAGAAGGTTTTACCAAGTACTGAGTGAGTATTGATATAGTAATATCAATCCCGTGAATACTGACTCAATATTTCCGGCAGTAACTCAGAGTTGCCGCAATGAGGCGAAACTACACTAATAATAACATCCGCTCGACTGACTTATATTTTGTATATATGTTGGCTCGGGGTTTGCGTGTAGAGTAGCAAAATATTCAGAGGCAAAAAAGTTAACAAAGTATTTTCTTAAGTTGATTGCTGGCACAAAATAAATTTATTATTTACAACACAAAAGAAAACAACAATGATAACTGAGGACAACACGTACAAAGGATCTGCTCATTCCTTTAAAAATATATTACAGGATGGTGCCGTCAATGCGACTATAAATTTAAACATGGGCTATATTAGTCCATAGAAATGATTTGCCACTTCCAAAAATATCGTATTCATTTAATAATTTCATGACATTTGTATGGAATAGTGTAACGTTGGCAGCATTATTTCATACAAATGAAAAAAAAAATTATCAAATGAATACGATATTTTTGAAAGTGGCAAACCATTTCTATGGACTAATATAGCCCATGTTGAAATTTATTGTCGCATTGACGGCACCACCCTGTATATTTAGCAGCGCTACGACTGCAGTAGAATTACACAAAAGTGAAACAATAGTTTTTACGCAAATTTAATCAAGAAGGCGTATTCATAATTCATAGATAAACGTATAATATGAGGTACATACATACAAATATACTCTACAATTAAGAAATAATAATAAAAATAGAATTAAGTAAAACGAAGATAAAGGCATTGAAAAATAACGATTCATTATCGTAATCACGGTTTATAAATATAGTAGTTTACTAGGTGGTAGGCCCGTATGTAGGGTCGTCTAGGTATGTATCACCGCCTTTCTTATTTCAGTCGTGAAACAGATCGCTGTGTTTCGGATTGAAGGGAAAGGTAGCGAGTGTAATTACTGGCCATGGATGGGCCATGGATAGCATTTCATCTTAGGCCTCAGGATGGCAACGCACCTGTAATATGAAGTGATTTTCCCTTGATAATGCAGGTGTCTATAGGCGGCGGTAACCGCTTACCATCAGGTGGGCCGTCAGCTTCTTTGTCATCTAGTTGTATAAATAAAAAAGTATGTATTCCTACAAGTGGCTCTAAAATGTAGAATGTAATACAAACCTTTGAGGATGAAATTTGATAATTACTGATCTTGTATCAGTAATCATCAAATTTCATCCTCAGTAGTTATTCATTTTTTATTGGTTAGTACCTATTTATGCTTAATTTGTCGAGACTGTTTATTCCCATGAAAACTTGTCGAAAAAATCCCTTCTTAGTGAGTCCCTAAGTCGCAAAAGAAACTATTGTCCAAACATATTTAAAGCTTTAGTAGTTAGCGTCTCCTCAGCTTTTATATGAAATTGTAGCAGCGCACCTGGCGGGCGTTTGTGGAACTATTTTGAAAACCTTTCTTAACCATTTGTACGGGAAACAAGACTTAACAACGATAACATGATCAACAATCTCCTCCAGGCAACCTGCAGGGAAAAAGTAAAAGGATACGAATTAAGAAGGGGCAAGAAATAAGGAAAAACTTTTAGTGAATCATATTTTCAGTCACGGTCAGTAAGTCCTCCTTGCAATGTGGCCTGCCCTCTGCAACTTAAGACTCCTCATTTTAAATTCTGTGGGCTGTGCCGGTGACCTTAGTTCTCCTGTCGTACCTACTCATCATTTCTGATTCGATCACGCAGAGAAACCCCGTGCGTTGCCCTCGCCATTGCTCTTTAAACCATTAACATTGAACCATTTTATTCTGGTATTAACCTACTGTAACTTTTGAGTTGAGATATATATGTATATGTGACATTGCGATATATAAAAAGCTAGAGAAACCAAAGTTACATAATACCTAAAATAAATCAATAAACAACAATAGACAACAGTATAATGGCAGCGATTGACCTTTGACTTGGTTCTTGAAGGACGCCAGTGTCCGGGCTCTCCTAATACCCTCTGGCAGAGAAATCCACCATCGGACAGCACGTATATAAAAGGAGTATAGAAAATATAAGACACTACGTGTTCAAAATAATAAATTAGTTGACAAGTTAAGTAAAATTAAGAATTGTACCAACTTAAATAGAAATAATTATGATCTATATATACAAAAATTTAATTCCAAAATTGATAATCTTGAGCAGTCAATGAAAAATATGCTCAAAAATATTCAGAACCTATCACAGAAACAACTGAATTACCAGATTTTAGCTTCTAATGACATGGAGGATCTATGCAATTTTAATGCAGAGCGGTTTGAATCCTTAAATAGAAAATGTTTATTCAACCAGCATGAAAATCAACCTGCAAGTATATTATTAGGGCAACAAAATGAAGCACAGTCTTGTTCAAAAAAGTTACGCATATTTTCTGACCTTGATGAAGTTAGGGACTCTTTAAACTTGAGCAGTAATAGTAATAGTGAGTTTGTTATGTTTAGTGATGAGATAGGGAAAAACATGGGCCAGATGTTAAGCCAACAAACAGGCCAAATTGTAACAAATTTTTGTATGCCTGGTGCCACTTATTCACATATTTTAAATAGTGTTGTACGTAAAAAGTTTTCTTCTGGCACTACAATTATTCTTTTTATTGGGAGGAGAGGCAATGTAAGCATTAGTTTACTGCAAAAATACTTCAATCGGTTAACCGAAATGAATGTTAAAAAAATTATTTTATTATCTTTTCCGTACAGCAAATTATTAACACAGGGTGAAAACAACTATAGATATAAATGTAATAACAAATTGCATACTATGACTTATTATAATGATTTGATTGAAATTATTGACTCTAATATTTTTATAAGAAATTATTATTTGACTAAAGATAATTACTATCTTTCTAAATCACAAAAAAATCACATAGCATCTTCGCTTTCATATTACATTATGAACACACAGTTTAATAGAAAAATTACCTTGAATAATGGAATGTCTTTAAACTAAGTTTTCAGACAAAAGAGTCAAACTCTGGCAATTCTACCAAATATAATAATAAAGTTATAGATAGTAAATATTATTATAATAAGTCAAAAGCCATTTCCAATTATTTAAATATTGTACATCAGAACATTCAGGGTATGGCTGGCAAGGACCTTGAATTAGAACTATTTTTAAAGTATCACAATATTCACGTTTTATGCGTTACTGAACACTGGCTGAAAAAGTTTGAATTGTTTAATATCAATGATTACCAGATAACAAGTGCTTATTCTAGAAAGACTGCTATTCATGGTGGTTCACTAATTTTAGTTAGGAATAATTACAAATGTAAGGAACGCAAAGATATTGTGACCCTCTCTATAGAACGGACTATTGAGATATCATGTGTGGAATTGGAGAACAGTGTTATAGTCTGCGTTTACCGCCCGCCCACTGGTAATTTTATCCTGTTTGAATCAACTATGGAGGATGTGCTGAAAAAAATTGTTATCAAAAATAAAAATATTGTTGTATGTGGGGACTTCAATATTAATATACTTGAGAAATCTGTTTCCTCGGTTAGATTATTAACATTGTTTGCTTCATTTGATTTAATTAATCAATTTTTAGAACCAACTAGAATCACTGCTTCATCAGCGACTTGTCTTGATAATGTTTTTTGTAGTCACTCACCTATTAATAAAGCTATTCTAACAAATCTGACGTCTGATCACTTTGGTCAGATGATAACTTTTAATATAAATAAGGCTGAGATACAAAAGAAAGTCACTTGTAGGCCAATAACGGCAAATCGTATTGACCGTTTCAAAAATAATGTTATTGTAAAACTTTCTGAGCTGTCATTTGAAAATAGAAATCCTGACGTTTTGTATAGTAACTTATTTGACTGTGTTCAAAATGAATTCGAAAAAACCTTCACTATCAAAACTTTTATGTCGAACACTAAATTTAACTTCAATGAGTGGGCCACTAAAGGTATTTATAAAAGTAGAAACCAACTTTATGAATTATACGAGACTAGAAAGTATAACCACGCACCCTCTTTTGTTGACTATGTGAGGAATTATTCAAAGCTATTCAAAAAAGTATGTTTTATTGCTAAATCTTTATATATAAAAGATAAAATAATCAAGTCTAATAGTAAAGTTAAAGCTACATGGGAAGTTGTAAATCGTGAAACAGGTAAATCTAAGCCACGCGATACTAAAATTAGCTTAAAAATAAATGACGTCATTTTAAATTCAGAAACAGATGTTGCCGGTGCTTTTGAAAATTATTTTACAAATATACCTATAATAACAACATCTACATTAAATTCTTCTCCAATGGAATCTGAAGAACTTTTGAAAAAATATGGACCATGTAAAACTGATCTTTGCTTTAAATTTAACTTTGTAAATCCCTCAGACATTATGAAGACTTTCACTAAGTTAAAACAAAAAAAGTCTCGTGATATATGGGACATGTCAGTGACAGTAATGAAGAACATAATAAGCAATATTGCACCTTATTTAGCTGTAATATTTAACAATTGTGTTGAGGAAGGGGTGTTTCCAGACTTAATGAAACACAGTAAAGTAATTCCTTTATTTAAATCTGGGTGCAAAAGTGACCCAACTAACTTTAGGCCTATTTCTATCTTACCTTCATTAAGTAAAATATTTGAAAAAATAATTGAAGACCAATTGCTGTCATACTTTATTAAAAATGAATTCCTCCATAGCGAACAATATGGGTTTACTAGAGGTCGTAGTACTACCGATGCTGGTGTTGCGCTTCTCAAGCATATTTTCGAAGCTTGGGAGGTGCGCCAGGATGCCATTGGTATATTTTGTGATCTTTCCAAGGCATTTGATTGTGTTGAACACGATACTCTTGTACGTAAACTGCGTCATTATGGTATTAAGGACAAAGCTTTAAAATTAATATCATCTTATTTAAGTGAAAGAATTCAAAAGATTGATATCAATGGAGTCAAATCTTCGGGGTCTTATTTGAAGATGGGAGTTCCACAGGGTTCTATTTTAGGGCCTTTTTTGTTTTTAATATATATTAATGATTTACCTTTCTATGTTAAAAACCTTTGTGATATTGTTTTGTTTGCTGATGATACCTCTCTCATATTTAAAGTTGACCGGAAAAAGAATTGTTTTGACGATGTAAACAGGGCACTTTCGAGGGTCTTAGATTGGTTTACTTTGAATAATTTACAATTGAATACTAAGAAGACCAAGTGTGTAAAATTCTCTCTACCTAATGTGAATAATGTTCAAACCTTTTTAAAAATGAATAATGAAGAGCTTGAATTAGTTAACACTACTGTATTTTTAGGCATAACGTTAGATTCTAAGCTACAGTGGTTTGGTCATATAGAAACTCTTGCAGGAAAGCTTAGCTCAGCTGCTTATGCTGTTAGAAAAATTAGAAACCTAACTGATGTTGACACAGCTCGACTGGTGTATTTCAGTTATTTTCATAGTGTCATGTCTTACGGTATTTTGCTGTGGGGTAAAGCAGCCGATATTCAAACTATCTTTGTCCTACAAAAACGTGCAATAAGATCTATTTACAAGTTAGGCTCTAGAGATTCCCTTCGTGAATTGTTTAAAGAAATAAAAATACTTACTGTACCTTCCCAATACATTTACAGCTGTATAATTTATATTTATCAGAACAAATACACTTTTGAAAAAAACAGTGACACTCACAATATAAATACTAGAAATAAGAATAAGTTAGCTATTTTAAGTTATAGACTAAAAAAAACACGCAATTCTTTTATTGGGCAAGGTATACGCTTTTATAACAAAATTCCCGCAGCAATTACTAATTTACCACTACATAAATTTAAATTATTAGTCAAAAACACCTTGCAAACTAAAGGTTATTACACTATTAATGATTATGTGAATGACAAATTTGTGTGGAAAGAAACTGTACTCCAATTTTCACTAGATATGCCAATTTGATAATATATAATATTTAATTTATTTAATTTTATAATATGTATTGTGTTGTTGTGACTGTGCATTGTCGGACAGCCTTAAAATAAAGTTAATACTTTTGTTATTAAGTTTGTATATCGTTTCTAACTAGATATACTTTTACTATTTTTTTTTCTGTATGGCACTGCACAGCAAAATATTGAAATAATGTAACCACAACAATTGTGACTTCATATTTTGAAAAGAGTGACTACACGAGTTTGTTGCCGGAGTCTTCTCGGTAGTTCAACTTTTGGAACCGGTGTAAATTTAGACATGATAGACAGATTTACAATAAGACATTGTAAGACCATTTCTTAAATAGATATACATAATTTGTGATTTTTGACGATTCGAAAGAGCTTCTTAGGAGCCTACTTGAATAAATATATTTTTGATTTTTGATTTTGATTTTGGAGAAGGAGAGATAATCAGTGGAATGAGGGGCGATGTCTAAGGTAAGAGTAGAAGAGGAACGTTAGGACTCAAAGAAGAGGAGCGAAAGGAGAAAATGTTGCCAAAGAGTAGGCAGGAAAAGGACGGAGTAGAGAATAGTAAGAACATGTATTCGATAGGGTTACTGTTCCGTCATCGGAAGTCGATCCGAGAGGTCTTCGTTCTAAAGTGGGAATATTAGATGATGACACAAGTACAATACAAAGTTACCTTGTAAGAACGGGATGTCTAAGGTGGGAGTAGAAGAGGATCGTTAGGTACAACTCAAAGAAGAGGAGCGAAAGGAAAAAATGTTGCCAAAGAGTAGGCAGGAAAAGGACAGAGTATAGAAGAGGAAGAACATGTATCCGTTAGGGTTGTTCCATCTTTAGAAGTCGATCGGAGAGGTATTCGTTCTAAATTGGGAATCATAGGTCGAGTTAGATGATGACACATGTACAATACAAAGTTACCTAGTAAGATTGTTTTTAATTTGTCAAGCTGCGTGACTCTCCTGGGGGCCTGACAATGAACACAACGCATTGTGTCTAGAATGAATTTGATAATAATGACATGACAAGTTTCCACAATAAATTAACAATGTGTTGCATCTGTATCCACGGTAAATACGAGTATACTATTATTTTGAAACAGATGTCATTATCAACGCGATCATTTGTTTAAATATTAAAATATCGAATCGATACTAAGTTGTCGCCAATTTTAGTATATGAAGACATAAGCGTTGGTGGTGTAATGGTCAGCATAGTTGCCTTCCAAGCAGTTGATCCGGGTTCGATTCCCGGCCGACGCATATTTTTATAAAACTTTTTTGTAGTTTTTATTTATTTACAAAATAGATGTTTCAAAAATGTATGGAGACCCGGCCAGGTCCATGACGACTATACTGAAAAATATACAGAACAGGGTCCAATTTTCCGTTTTCTTTTTATTTGTTTTGTTGCGTGGTACAAAACAAGAACTTTTAAAAAAAAATCTGCTCACAAAAAAATTGTCTTGAGAGACTATTAGATAATGTTGTGTCTCGAGTATCCAACCGCCTGCGGCTTCGCCCGCGTGGATTAAAAGCTTATGACATTGTTTATTAAAGAAAATTCAGACATGACAGACAGATAGACGGGCAGACCGACACTATGACGTTGTTAGTATGTATATTTTTTGTGATAGTTATAAAAATGAGTTTTTGACGATTTGAAAATGCTTCTCTGTGGCCTATTTAAATAAAAATATTTTGAATTCTGACCTTTTTGGGATGAAATCTATCTTCTTGTCAAAATTCATTTCAATCGGCTTAGCTGCTAGGAGTGATTCATCTATAATAAATCGGTTTAGCTGCTCAGGAATGAAAATGTTACAGACAGAGAGACTGATATTTACTTTCGCATTCATAATATTACGGAAGTATGGATTTTGAGAAGAAACCACCCAAGAGCTGTATTAACTTAATATTTTTCTGCGTGCGGTCACCGTTGCCTCTGTTTCTAATCTACTCTGTATGTACCCCATTTAAGATGTAAACACATAAGTATAGAAGGCATCCCCTCAGCCAGGGAGGCCCAGTCGACGCGGCACAGCGCCGCGAACGGTCGCGAGGTGGCATGAGCCATCACTAATTTTTATTTACTAAAGTAGTCACATAAAACCTCCTTTTAAACATTTTCATAATTTTTATTTCACTCCCCACATCCATCCTCTTTTGTTTCAATGCCAAATGCGAACTCCTTTTACGTTTGACATTAGTTTTCCTTTTTCAAAATGGTCGGATCGAATATTTCTTTTTCAGCCCCAATTTCGGATGTTTTCCGAAATATGAATAGTTAAGTGAAGTTATGTCAATTTGGATGCCTTTTTGTGGATGATGGCTCGTTTGGCACAAGTAAGTTGGTATCGATTGTGTAACCTAGTGCACCAAGTTTCGCCGAATATTTAGCTGTCTGCTTTGATTTTATCTGTGAACAAAAAGCGCATGCAAAGTTTAAATTTTGAATAAAGAATTTGAATTCCGTTATGAAGTACTTTAAACATAATAAAATGAGAAATATTTTTACCATTTCATTGTAATTTTTATGCTATGCAACCAAAAAAGAACAGTATTATTTATTACTTAGAATAAAAATTTGAACGATTAAATTTATAGTGGCTGCTTTAGCTGCAAAGAAGATTTAACTCAAATCTCGAATCACGAACAATGGAACCAAGATACGTTCTTTCTTTTGACGGATAATGATCTTTATTTTTCTCACTTTCTGAGGAGACAAATGTTTTAATAAAACTAAATGATAAAACTCTTATGTAGGTATTACTTTTACCGCATCATATTTTATAATATTATTTATTAGTACATGCGTTTATGGAGTAGAAGAAGCAAATTTTTTTTTAAATAAAACCGTTATCATCTAATTCTACTTATGTTAAAATGTGTATAAACCTTTTACTACTGTTAAACAGATGTAGGTGAAAATCGGCACAGATATACCTACCTAGATTATAGTCTGGTTTGAAATTTATGATACGTTTCTTCCGGGAATGCGTTCCCATAGGACAACGCAGACGAAGTCGCGGGCGGTAACTAGCACTATTATTTCATACATTCTATCATAATTTGGTTGTTTGGTAATCGTGAAATAACAATGGCATCACTTCAGGGATTAACATTAGAAATACGTAGATACAGGTACTAACTTATCGCCTCCTCTCTTATGCCAAATTATCCCCATGGTGATCTTAAATTGATATATTCCTCGAGAACAGGCTTACTTGGGGCTAGATAATAGGTGTGTGTGTGAGTTAAAAAACTATTATTTCATTAAGTATTGACAGTATTACTTATAATAATTATAAATCAAAAAGTTACTGTCTGTCTGCTACGTTTACCTACTGGGGCGCCGAACTGATTTAGATGAAATTTGGAATGGAAATAGATTATAAATATCATGAGAACAAACATAGGCTACCCACCCTAATGGCGCGATAACCAACATTCATGCGAGTGGAACATTATTTATTTCATATCAAAAGTTTATAACTAATAATAAAATAATAATAATAATACACTCACACCTATTATCTAGCCCAAAGTAAGCATTATTAAGAGCTTGTGTTATGGTTACTAGATAACGGATAAATAATAATAATAATACTTATGTATATAAATATTAGAAATATACTAAATAAACATATAAACATCCACGACTCGTGAACAAACGCTCGTACTCATCACACAAACATTTGCCCCTACCGGGATTTAAACCCGGGACCTCCCGACCGCGTAGCCTGTATAGCAAGGGGCACAGACCACTCGGCCAGCCGGTCGTCACTCATGAAGAAATATTGCAAAAGAAATATAGTTTCACAGATATAGTGGTATGTTTGATGTGTTGCGGCGCATCGTCCAAAAACGCTCTAAAGAAAATTTACGGAACAGGTGACGTCACATAATGTTCCTATATTCACTACAAAATGATTTTTTTATACAAATGTATGGGCATATTGACAAAATTAATAATAACTATGTAATACAATGTACATTTATATTCAAAATTGTCATAATAATAGTTGTTTTAATTGATGTGAATAATCTAATTTTTAATAAATTTTTGCAATAAATTACCATTTTTATAAATTTTCTCTGCCGTACCTACAACTTTAAAAATTTTCCATAGCTTTTAGTTTTAGTTGTTCTCATGGGTAAAAACAACATATTTGTAGAATTCGTGAAAAATAGCGCCATATTCAAACATACGCAACATGCCGATTGTGACTAAATAAACGTTTCTTTCTGTCCATCAATGTTAACTCAACAGAAACGTGGTTTGAATATCCGTTTGGTTGTTACCATTTTTCCTCCAATGTTTTACTATTCGCTTACATTTATAAATAAAATACATAAATATTCATAATACCTTATTTCTTCATTGTGAGGATGTAACAGATAGACTAGAAAAAATCAATTGTGTTAACTAAAGCCACAATAGCTCAGTGGTTAGAGCGGACACCTGGATTCTGTAAGGTCGCGTTTGCAGGTTCTCATCGCTCTTTAGAACATTTTTTTAGACTAGTAACTTGTCTAACTAACAAGTGATTTATAAAATATAACTTTTTGTAAGGTGTCAAGAAAAGGTGTCAAACGTATCATCTACTTATATACTAATATTATAAAGCTGAAGAGTTTGTTTGTTTGGTTGAACGCGCTAATCTCAGGAACTACTAATTCAAACTGAAAAATTCTTTTTGTATTGGGTAGTCCATTTATCGAGGTATTATATAGGTTATATATCATCACCTTACGACTAATACCAGCTGAGCTTCAATGAAAAATGTTGCAAAAACGGGGGAAAAATATTCTTTTTCAGAGCTTTTATTGCGTGCGCTGCGCAAACGGTTAAAATCATGTATCTAAGAATTATTCTCCTTTAAAAGTTCTCCGCGACAGCATACGTCTATCTTTTGAAATTGACTCACTATAACCATTTTTTGGTAATCAAATTTCAAGTTTTCATTTTCCGACATCCACGCGAACGAAGTCGCGGGCACAGCTAGTTTACTATTCTTACTACTCTTTATTGCACTTGTAACATAGGTAATTATAATTAGTTAGCAAGGGTGGACTTATCTCTATAAGAGATCTCTTCCAGCCAACCCACAGATGTGTTGGAAATGTAATGTGGTAAGGTGGCAACACAAAAGCGCACAGTCAGGTATTAATAAAAGAGAAAAAAAAAATACAAAACGAACAATACTTACATATAAATACGTAATAATAATATACTATATATATCTAATAAAATCCTAAATACATACTTACAAATATAATATACATACATACATATTATATACCTATACATGTAATAATGTAGGTAAGAAGAAAAACAAACATGCATTGATAACGGAAAATATAAATGAAATTTCTAACTGTTGAGTCCCGTACATGTTGCCTAAAATTATTTAAACTTTCAACTATTATTTGAACCTATATCACTATTTGCCCGATGAATATCTGACCAAGTAACGATTTACTTTTAAACAGCTATCCGAATGAATTGTGCATCGTCATCATCATTGTCATTTACCTAATGCTACATTCCATAGATTGTATAGTTATTCCACATTTTTTGAAGAAAAGAAAAACATATCTAGGTACTTTGTTTCATACATTTTATTACACGAGTACCTACATAAAATATCTAAATAAAAAATGTTAATATTCCATTTCAATGCGGATCAATTTATAATAATGTTAAAAATAAAATAATAATAATAATATTCATACACTCACACCTATTATCTAGCCCAAAGTAAGCATCATTAAGAGCTTGTATTATGGATACTAAATAACGGAGAAATAATCGTAAACATTCATCTCGTAAACAAATGCTCGTACCTACTCATCATACAAACATTTGCTCCTACCGGGATTCGAACCCGGGACCTCTTGATCGAGTAGCCTGTATAGCGAGTATATTATTTTTAATTTAAATAAAATCAAGATTACACACAAGGTTCATTCAAGGTATTTAGTAATCAGTAGAACAAGCGAGAGCGAGCGTCTATGGGGTCCATATCTCAAAATGGAAAAATGGATGACGCTAAGAAAATATTTCTTGACCAGAAACGATGCAACCGAGCGATATCCATTGCCATATATGTGTTCCCTCCTTCCTATGACATGGGTTCCTTCAAGAGAGGCATGAAAAGCACCTTTTGGGCCGGCAAGGTGGAGGCGGCTAGAGCAGTGTCTAAACTGCACGAGCTGTCTTCGCTATGGATTTTTTTACCGCTTCACATCAGGTGGTGTTGGGTCAATTGTCATGCTTTGTATAAAAATATATACAGGTTGGTGCTGTCAATACGACAATAAATTTAAACATGGGCTATATTAGGTCATAGAAATGGTTTGCCACTTTCAAAAACCTCTAATTCATTTGATAACTTTACGACATTTGTATGAAATAATACAACATTGGCTGTATTATTTCATAGAAACATCCTGAAACTATCAAATGAATCAGATATTTTTGACAGTGGCAAACAATTAAGATAAAAAAGGCGCGTTGTCATCCTGAGGCCTAGGATGAAATGCCGTCCATGCCCAGTACTTACACTGGCTACCTTTCCCTTCAATCCGAAACAGCGAACTGTTAAAATAAGAAAGGCGGTTGTACCTACCCAGACAACCCTACAGTGATACCTAGTTATAATGTACCTATGGAAAAACCTAGCTTAGACATAAAATTAACAAGGCCTAGGGGTTGTAGTACATAGTTTAATTAAGTCAGTATCTGCATGATGGCAGGGTGCCAAGCCATCTGACCCCGTTAATACCGCGCCGCAACCCAGCACTTTTATTACGAGGCCTTCGCGACATCTGTGCCGTAACGTATGTTAATTTATTTTTAGCTGATACCATTTTAATTTTCTGAAAACCCCGGTGGCACAGTGGTGTGAGCACTCTGAATTCGATTACAAAAACAAAGCAACTTTCGCGATGATTAAAATAAAAAAATAATACTAAATCCAGTTCTGCTTAAAAAAGTGTGCGTCGGCCGGGAATCGAACCCGGATCAACTGCTTGGAAGGCAACTATGCTGACCATTACACCACCAACGCTTATACCTACATCAGTTAAATATTGAAGCATAAATGGTTTGTTTAAACAAATGGCAGTTAATGTTTACGGGTGTTTAAATTATAAACCGAGAACAGATGCGTTGGTGGTGTAGTGATAATATAACATTTAATTTTAAGTAACCCCCGGTCTCATTAATCATCTAGCTAACACCATCTCATTGAGACTATTCATAAGAGCCCAAACACGCTATATCTGCTGTAAGCTTCTGAAGAATTACCATCTCTCAGACTTTTTGATGGTATAGGATCAGCTCAAGGTTAGTATGTCATGGGAATGTCACCGAAGTGACAGTACACCAAATTTCAAACCAATCGGATGTGTGAAAGCTAGTAAAACCCTTTTCTTATGTAGAAAATGAGGTGATAGTCATCAAACGCCTGAACTGATCTTCATAAATTATAGCTAAGGACCATCCTAATCACGTCAGCTTTCAAACAGAAAACACAAATCAAAATTGGTCCAATGTTTTAGGAGCTACGATGCCACAGACAGACACACAGACAGACACATCAAACTTATAACACCCCTCTTCCTTCGTCGAGGGTTAAAAAGAGATAGGCTATGAATTTAGGCGTCCACCATAGATCTCAAAACAGCGTTTGAACTCAAAGGTTCGATTATTCCGTCAAAGTCAAAGAGACTGATGACTCAAAGTAATTGAAAGGTTAAACAATGTCATCACAATATATCAGCGAAATAGTTAAACAAGTTTTCCGTTTAAACAAGAGTTGATTAAGATATCAAACAGATGTTTTAATTTTAAAGTTTAAGCAAGTGCGTTGGTGGTGTAATGGTCAGCATAGTTGCCTTCCAAGCAGTTGATCCGGGTTCGATTCCCGGCCAACGCACATTTTTTTAATAGTTAAGCCAAAATTTGCTTTACGATTTAATCATTATGTTAGACATGTTTTATCCTACTGAAAACTACATTGGAAGTGCTGAAACATAAACAAATTATAAACAACGTAATACACCGTATCCAGCTTAGTGACTATCGACTAAAAAAATTACTTTTTTTTGTTGCCATAATATGGTAAGCTATGAAGGTACTAATATTTATTACGAAAATACGAACGGAACAATCCGATCCGATAGAAGAAAATTTTTAATCAAAAATAAAACCGACTTTAAACACTAAAAAGGAAAAAAATAATTAAATTTTAAGTACTTTTTACCTTTTTTTTCGGAGTGGAATTTGCTTATAGACGATACCCTAAGCCGCTGGTTAGGTGGACCAGCGGACCGTCGGCTAGACGTGGGCCTGTGCAGGTGTCGCCCAGCGCCTGATCATAGCGGCACTGGGAATACCTGTTAAACCACTTCGGTTTCCCCATGCCCATAATGACGACGACCCGGGGTCCGCCGAAGCATTTCACCGAGCCGCCTCCGGGCAGCCCGACCCTAGAACTGACCAGAGCCAGTCCTAGGGCGGGGCACTAGCCTAGTGATTCTGTAACGAATCTCGCACCTCACTTCGCAATTCACTTCGAAATCAACTGTCAAAGAGAGCAATTTTTCATACATTTTTTGCTCTATTTGACAGTTGAATTCGAAGTGACTAGCGAAGTGAGGTGCGAGATTCGTTACCTCACCCCGGGCCGGTCGCGGCCATAGCCGCGTCCGGTCCCGCTAAGTACTTATATACATAATTACTTATCCGCTAAAAATGTATTTTTTGCGGTTCTTCATTTTCTATTGTTTATGGTTGCACGCACCAACTCCAAAAAAAAAATACATTTTACGAGATAAGTAACAAGGCACTTAATTTTTTTTTCTTTTTAGTGTTTTGACTACGGTTTTATTTTTGTTTATTTTTTTTCACATTTTTAAGTGATTTTCTAAGGTCAAAGCTAGATGGGTGAGCGTCAGCGGTTCAGCACTATCGTCCGACGTACCTATAAAATTTGTAGTTTACCCGCGATTTCCCTAAGATCTCATCATCAGATACTGACTTGGTGACAATAGTACCACCTCAGAAATATATTATATCTATCAAATAAAAAAAGAATTTTGAAAATCGGTTCACAATTGACAAAGATATCGGTGAACATACACTTATTAAAAAAATACATACAGTTGAACAATAGAACCTCCTTCTTTTTTTGAAGCTGTTTAAAAATGAAGCACATTGCAGAGAACTAAAAAAAACATACCAACCGAATTGAGATTCTCCTCGTTTTTGAAGTCGGTTTAAAAGAGGTAGGCTATGAATTTAGGCGTTCAAGATCTCAAAAAGTCGTTTGAACATTATTCCATTAACGTCGAAGAGACTGATGACTGAATGTAATTGAAAGTTAAAACAACATCATCTTAATATAACTATCAGTTAAATATTTAAACAAGTTTTCCGTTTATACATGAGTTAATTAACAAACAAACAGATGTTTTAATTTCGAAATGTAAGTAAGCGCGTTGGTGGTGTAATGGTCAGCATAGTTGCCTTCCAAGCAGTTGATCCGGGTTCGATTCCCGGCCGACGCACATTTTTTTTGTTTAGTTTGCATTAACGTCATCATCACCAACCTATATACGAGTACGTCCTGCTGCTAGGCACAGTCCTTCTTCCATGGGAGAAACACTTGAGGAGTCTGGGCCAAAACTCCACCACGTGGACCCGATTCCGGTTGATGGGTTTAACCAATAGGGTAGTTGACAACTTTTTTTAATTTCATAAATAACAAGTAATATAACCCAATTAGAAATATTGCAAAAGAAATAGTATGCCTAAAATCAATAGTTTCACAAATATAGCGGTATGTTTGATGTGTTGCGGCGCATCGTCCGAAAACGCTCCATAGAAAATCTACGGAACAGGTGACGTTATACGTTCCTATATTACTAACAAATATATAGGCATACCGACGAAATTAATAATAACTATGTATATGTATGTTTTTATTTATTGGCATCATAATAATAGCCGTTTTAATTGATGTCAGCAATAAAATGTCATTGACATTTTTTAAAAATTTTGGAAAAAAAATACCATATTCATGAATTTTCTAAACAGCGCAACTTCAAAAATATTCCATTTCTTTTAAGTTTGAATTGTTTTTATGGGTAACAGGAGCGTATATTTTCCGAATTGTTAAAAATACCACCATATTCAAACTTAGTCAACATCCCAATTGCGGTAAAAACAGGGACCAACGTTCGAAGCATGGATGAGCTTGAGATTACAAATTTTGATTGACCCATCCGGATCGATCATGGCGAAAGTTACTTTGTTTTCGTAATCAAAACATGAAGTTTGAACCATTAAGCCAACAAGCTCCTCATTCCGCATTTACCATACGAACAGATATACAAATATACACAAAAAGCTTTGTAACAGCGATGTTTTTCAACATACAGACCCAACCATAATTATGTTACAATGTAGAAAATGTAGGTCCCGACCCTGACGAGGGAACCGCAAATTTTTAGAGACAGCCCCCTTTATTTTCTCCCTCCACAGTTAACTTTAGTGATGTGCTATTCGCAGACGAATAAATCCGACCAAGCTAATAAATTAGAGGGTTTATACCCTGTAATTTATTAGCTTGGTCGGATTTATTCGTTTATCGTTTATCGATAGTACCTAAGTTCTAAGTCCCTTCGACTGAATAAATATCTATCACACATACGAGCAAATCTACCGTCTCTCTCGAAGTTAAAGTGTCCATAGAAAACCACGATTGTTCAGCTTTCTGAATCTACTCAGTTTTTGCAGCAGACAAGCAAATGAGGATAAGTGTGTTTTTATCGCGCGCAAAGCTAACACCAGTGTTTGGAGGTTTTCCGCCGCATATACGGGTACTGTCCTCGATGACAAGATTCTCGTCAACCCACCACTGTACTCGACAGAGATATGCTCGTCAGCGGAGACGGCCTTTCACAAAGTTACGAGTTACGATGACAGCATAGCAACCGCGGCTGATAAAGCGGAATATAAGTGTGACCGAAATCGGCCAGAAAAACGCGAATGGAGCTGTATAAATGCAGTTACTCTCTTAAGGTTCGTAAATATTCTCCATTTTTGATAGGGATTAAATCCTTTTTAACCAACTACTAGTGTACCTACCTACTCGTTACTTGTTTTTAACTTTGTTAGAGTGGACTAATAAATAAAGTATTTTACAAAAGCCTGAAATCTATGTGAATCAGAGATGATTTTCTAAAAATCTGTATTTTTCTCCAGAGCAAAGAGTAAGAGCAAAAATATGTGTAAAATTTGAAAACTGATGTTACTTCTGTGTAAATCTTTCATTATCATCATCACCAGCCTATAAACGTTCCACTGCTGGGGACAGGTCTTCCTACACGGGAGAAACACACGAAGAGCTTGGGCCACCACACTCCCACGCTGACCTAATGCGGATTTGTGGGCTAAAGCGGTTGCAGTAACAACCGAGACCAACGGCTTTACGTGCCTTCTAAAGCACGGAGGAGCTTGAGATTATAAATTTTGGTCGAACCATCCCGGGATCGACCACGACGATAGTTGCTTTGTTTTTGTAATCGAAGCCAGGCCAAACCACTACGTCACCAAGTCACTTTTGTTAATAATCAAATTTGTTACGGCGAAGTCCACGTTTCCGCTACAACGGACACATTTCCGTATTCAAAACCCATCTCTATAGAACGCTGCGACCTCGGGCGAGTCACCCCTCTTTCATTACTCGTCGCGGCTTCGTCTGACTCCAAAGATAGCTGTAGCTTTCGCCATGGATTAGAATTATGGCTGTAGTGACACCTTTGATAGATTAGCCTGTCTTTTCGTGTTGGATATTAATTTTTAGCCCAACAGTAATTAGTGGTCGCTAAATCGAAAAGTCGAAACTTCGCCTTATCTATTTGTAATTAATGAAGGGAATAATGTTTGGGAGATATCAAGAAAAAATCATGTCTTATTACGGGAACCGAACCTGCGACGTAAGGTACGGGTGCTTGGGATCGGAGACTAAAACCTCAAGCGGACAAAAAAATAAAAAAATAGGTAGTCCTACGTAGTTTCGGACGCCGATGTCGCGCAGCATGCTAGTGCGTAAATTTTTCTTACAGCCTCATCCCTTCGAAAGCTTGTTAACTCGAATTATGTAGATCCAAACAACGCTGGTAGAATACGTCCGAAAGCTTGTCACCCCGAATGGTGTAGTCAAGGAATATCTGAAAAATGAATAGATATAATAATGAAATAGAAAACCATAATGACTGCTCTGATCGCTGAACTACCGAGGACTTGGGACAGCCGTATGAATTTACTTGATCGGGCAGCGATCAGTAAAATATAAGTTTCAAAAGGAAGTCTCGCTTGTTCGAAACTATGTCGATACAGTGCTGCTAAAAAAGAGATATAGGTACGCTAATTTGAATAAACTAAAATAAATAGTATAGATTTTCATCCAGCCACACAAACAGAATTTCCCGCAAGCTGCCTAGCCATATTGAATTCAACAATTGACCCTTTTCTTAATCTCTGG
The DNA here is from genome assembly GCA_947347705.1 of Nymphula nitidulata. Lineage (NCBI taxonomy): Eukaryota > Metazoa > Arthropoda > Insecta > Lepidoptera > Crambidae > Nymphula > Nymphula nitidulata. The sequence continues at coordinate 12,218,654 of OX374641.1, read as the reverse complement.
CTTCTTATCCACTATATTTAATTTGACTTTTACACGAAAACATGTTCCTTTCAAATCAGACTGTTTATCTCGAGGTGTTCGTAGAATACTATATGCATCTACAGAACTTACAGTGGATTTCTTCCCTCAGATGTAGTGGATTTAAAGAATCCATTAGGTGTTTCCATTCGGCTGTCAGCTTCTAATAGAACTATTAAATACTTTCTCGACTTATTAATATCCATTATCCTCATAACATGACCACTTATTTTTTACACTCCTCATCAAATTCAGTTTCCCTTAGATTCGACATTACTGAAGATCTTTTAAGTATTCTACCCTTATCGTTTCTAGCCAGATATGAAAATTACCATTCCCTTCCGAGAAATTAGCATCTCAAACAATCGTGTGCCTTGATTTTCGCACTGGCAATTTGAATACCGGCAAAATTTAGCTGACAAGAAAATAACACACCCCGATGGTTTCCGAGATTCTTTGCTAAGTGTCACATTTTTTATGGATGCGATAGATCACTTGACTGCTCATTTTCTTGTCATAGATAAAGATACTCAAATAGAATTTGTAAGTAGTTTGTTGTTTTGTGTGGGAAAGAATATTTACCAAACAGATCTTTACTTTTATAATATTCTCGCTTCTTGCTAACACACTGCTGAGGCTCGCGGTATGGTACCTTGAGCAAGTCTTCATGGTACTGCTTATGTACAGACCACAGCGCGTCTATCTAGAGTGACAGTTACACTGCTAAAGTCACCTCTATTACGAACGGACTAAGGATGTTTTACGAAGTCAAACTGTTGTTCTTTATGTGCCATCGAGTGTACACAGAGGACATTAGAAAGAAAGGTAGCATTGTTTGTCAATTGCTACAAAGTATTCAAAATGCTTTACTTGATTCAACTCGTGAAGTAAATAGTCCACCCTATTTAGTCGTATTTAGAATCACATTTTCACTCCCGTCAAATATCCTCAAAAGGTGCTACCGCCGTTAGTAATAATAATATTTCTTTCGCACAATGCTCCCTAATGGACGACAAAATTAAAAGCTAAGGTGAATTGCGGCTTTTGTACAGACCTGAATTAGAATTTGTCAAAAATAAGAAAATAATAGACGATTTGTAGCTGCTTGCTGAATTGGAGAAATAATCAAAAGATTCTTTATTCCTTTGTGCTTTTTTGTATGAAGAGTAATATTTCTTTTAGGCTTTTTCTGGTATATGTAATACGTTTGCCGAGTTTTGCGGCTTCTTCTGTAGATAATAGATAATGGATGAACATACATGATAATATTTGTGATGTGTATTCTGGAAACATAAGTGATTGATAAAAGGTATCCAAGTAGTACCTATTTGAAGTAACAGTTAATTATGACAATGCAGTAAGTTGGTTTTTACAAACAAGTAAACATATGTAAGGCGAGTCGAGTGCTTGCCATAGTCACGAGTTTGTAAATACCAATATCCGCACGTGTGTCATACAACGTTATACGTTACGTTTATAAATTAGCTAACGTCCGACCAACTACCTATCTACCGTGAGCACCCTTGGTCGGGCAGTGTCATAAAGTATATTAAATATTTAGATAGGCTGTGTGTAGACGTGCATGTGACTATAAATGTGGTTTTCCTTGTTGTTATAAGCCTCTTACCACCAGGTAGGCCGTCATCTTACTTGCCATCTAGTTGTATAAAAAAAATATAGAGTAGAAAAAATAGGTAATCAATAGGTACTCTTGCAAAGATACACCTACAAAGTTCTTTTAATGAAAACTTTTCTGTACACTATGTTAGGAATAGAAAAAGTAAACTAAATTATTTACCGAGAGAAATTCTACGAAAGCGTGCCAAAAATCTATTACGAATTACACGAGAATTTCCATTTGAGTGAACAAATAAAACGATTACTTCCCAACTATTGGAGCTACGGTGTTTACTCACAACCTTTCAGAAAGTTCTTTCCATTTTGTTGCGGAACTTCGCGAGAGGGTAGTTTTAAAAGTAAGCCAGTATGAGATGAGCAGTCGCATGTATCTAAGTGCTACAGTTCAAAAGTTCAGTCACGAATCAATCAAAATTACTTTCTGTATTGACATTTTGAAAAGGACATTCAGATTTAGAAATATTTCCTGATTAAGGCAATGACGTGGTTTAGTAGTAATAATTTCATCGATACAATAAGGATGTAAGTCCTAAATAAACTTGAGTATGACAATTATGATGAACTCAAATAAAGATTTAATTTCAATAGTCTACATGTGGCTTTACTTAGAGGCACCTTTGAAGTACAAATAAAGTGTAAGCGGATTCCTTTCGAGGAACTTTATTCGTCGAATCGTCTTTTACCGGCATATACGGCCCATTAAACTCCGTCTCTCTTTTCTTTATGAAAAGAGGTACTCATGGGAACATTCACGCGACTTATCGAGCCAAAGTGTTGGAATAAGTCCACAAAACTCATGGATAAATTATTAACTGATTAGTAATGTACATCCACCTTACAAAATAATGCTACAATCATATACTATAACGATATATTTCTATCCATGTAAGGCATTAGTTTCTACCTACCTTTTTAAATTATAACAAGCCAATAGAATGGTGAATCGCACTTTTCAATTTACCAAAGATCGGCAACAAGGTGGACGCATTAGAAGACATAAATTTTTTCATTATTTTACTGAGGACTTGTGTCACAACTACGGCAAGCATCAGAAAAAAGATAAAGTTATATCTCAATAGAAACCATTTTGAAAACAATAAAACTATGTTTGTTGAATACGATTGTGATATGAATATAGATCAGTGATGTCCTAAAACTATAAAAGGCTGAGAAAGCATATTAACTTCTTTGTATTTAAACAGAAGGTTGAACAATAAAAGGTAGTACCGAATACCGATTATTTCCCCAACTTTGAATTACGACAACCTATCTGATATTGTATCAGGATTTAGAATTTACCCATAATCAGTTCACATAAAACTCCCCTCCGTATATACGTATTTTCCCAAGTATTGCCGTCTGGCCAATGTTCTGCACGCACAAATTTATGTATCCCACAGGAAAAGCTATTATTGGCTTCAGTTTGATTTACTATTTCTGATATAATCTTTGCCAACTAGATTCGATATTGTAGAAAAAGGCCTTTCTTTTCTGTGTGGTGACTGGCTGGTTCTTGTAGTTTGTTATCATAAATTTTGTTAGCGCCACGTTTCGTTTACTACTAATGCTTGTATTTTTTATACATTGTGGAAAACAAGTAGGAGTCTTCAATTGTAGGTGTAAAAAACAGTAGTGAAATGTCTAAAAAACTTCTATCGATTGACAACGCTAAGATCAATTAAACCATAATATGCACGTCTATCGTACTGATCGGGGATTTTTCGTTTGCTTGTTTTAGTTGTATTTTCTATCATGCGTCTTTTACAGATATAATATATTAAATATTTTACTGTCTCCCTTTTTTTACACCTTGTATATCATTATCGAAAACAATTTTTTGACAATTAGTTACTTAATTAGGTCTCCACAAACTTACAATCCGTTCCTGATTATCAAGAAAATCATATGATATTGCAGGAGCCCTTCTGAAAATCAGAAATGATAATCCTCTAGTTACCTTTTCCTTCACATTGAAATCTAGGGAACTGCTAAAGACAGAGGCGGAGATTTATCCAAAGTAAACCCAGACATCTTGTAAGTAAGTCATTGTATCAATACGCAACAACAATCTCCGTTTTAGGGAGCACTAAATACAAATATTAATCAAATAGCATGGATCAATTATGTCACATTTATTTGATCAGCAATTAAAATCTATCCGCTTATAAAAAAAAAGCTTTTTGTATAATAGGCAATACGTAGGTATAACAGTATGCCCTGTTAAAGTTATTAACTATTCCGAAACATAGCAAGAGCTCGAGATTACAAATTTTGAAGGACCTGGGATTGAAAGTTGCTTTGATTTCAGATTGCTCAAACAACTGCTCCACCGAGCTCCTCAAAAACCTTATACTTATAAGAAATTCATGGGGTTCTCCCAAATCTACACCTCGGGATGGCAAAAAAGCGCGGGTACGCATCCCACCCTGATGACGGGAGATTTCCTAGTCACAACTAACCCACATAAGGAAATTCCAGTTCCATTATCACCAAGAAAGGATTTATTACCAGTATAATTATTATCAGCATAAGGTGCTACGAAAATAATCAGCGGTAATCTTGATTTGAAGCTTATAACACCACTTCCACTGCGAGCGGAGCAGACTCCGATCATTAGGTATCCGCTTGACTCAAAACGGTGGTTTGAAATGGTACAAAGCTATTTATGTCAGCCTAGTAGTCTATGGGCAAAGCCATGACATATAAAACTGTAAAGCCAGCGTCCTGCATCTCGGCAACTACTGCGTGGTCTCGACGACGCGCTGAGAGGCCGACTTCAAGACAGCGAGCAGTAGTTACCGAGACAAGAGTTGCAGGACGCAGTGATGTCGAGGACAAGGGGTAATGTAAATTGCCAACCTATTACGTACAAAAGTCCGCACCGCTCGCAGTGGAAAGCCCGCATAAAACACCTAGAATAGTTATAACTCATAACATAACAAATTACTTCCTACTTATGCTGAAGTTATATTTAACTTCTTCGGCTTTATGTTTACTGACGTCACGGTAATAACGGTAATAAGTATGGCAGCATTAATTATGTTAATACCTTACTTATCAGCGGAACAGCGCTGTGTTTTAGCAGTCGACCTGAACGGGTTGGTGTTTCCTTGAAATGTTATAAAATTTTAAGTATATTGTAGGTATACTCGTAAACACCGTTTTTTTGCGATAAAAAAAGAGAGAAAAGATACTAATATAATATTTCAAAAGTACACAAGGATCATATCATGGTCTTTACGTTTCGCTAGGTAAATGCGATACTCCTTTATGTTATTGCATATTACGGTACATGACTCCAAATCACCTGATGATAAACAGAACCAGGAGTCCATATGCGAAGGCAGCTAGTGCAGCATGAAAAAAGGTACCACCATGCCATGGCAATGTCACTTCTATCTTGCCAGCCTATATCTTGCCTTCGCGAATGCATGGTTTACTTCAAAAGAGTTGTGAGAGGATAAAAGAAATGTGGGATCCCACGTGCTAGCAAACAATTCCAAATTTTGGCAGTAGGTACTACAAAGTAACTAATTTTGCATTATGACTCCCTTTCTCGGTATCTATGAAAAATCAGCGTCGAGATGGCGTAATGAGAAGTCTGTTCATTGTATGGTGATCTTTGTATAGCTTGAAGAATTGCGAGCTCCAAGTGGCAGTGGGCACATTGCAAGGACTGACGGACGTTGGGGCGGAAAGGTCCTCGAGTGGCGGCCGCTTACCGGGAGACGCAGCGTTGGTAGGCTTCCCGCAAGGTGGACCGACTATCCGGTAAGGGTCGTGGAAAGCCGATGGATGCAGGTAGCGCCAATCTACTATGAAGCTGAAACGACGGGATGTTGCTTCATTTGAATATGGCGCTATTTTTCACAGATTCCGAAAATATACGCTGTTTTTAACCATAAAAACCACTGAAACTTAAAAGTTGCGGAATGTTTTTGATTGTACGGTTTAGAAAATTTATAAAAAATTTATTTTCAGGTTTTTTATGGGCGCATTTTTGGACGATGCGCCGCTACACACCAAACATATCACTGCATCTCACTGAAACTCTTGATCGTAAACATACTAATTTTTTGCAATATTTTTTCATGAGTTAGGTATAAACTTCTTATTTATGAAATAAAAAAAAGTTGTCGACCTCTTTGAGTCGGGGAATTAGAACAGTCGATATTATCCAACTTCAAAGTATAAAGTAAGAAAATAGTTTAAATATCCATATTTTAGCTACGAAGAGGTAATCACTTTATCACAAAAAACTTACCAGTATGCCGTCGAAAATATCTTCTTCCCTTATTTAGGTCTCGCAAAATTTTCAATACGCGGAATCCGAAGCATATTTTCATGGCTGTCAATATCAAATGAGTTCTCCTTGGGGAAACATTTTCAATATACAGATGCGATATTCTTCAGCCTGCTTAAGTTGATGCGACGTGGGTACACCTATTTGCGGGGGTACGACGATTGATATGCTCGCTTGATAATGCGTGTTTTACACGGATCGATTTCCTATACGATGGAAATCGTATTGAAAATCGATGCGTGTAAACTGAATTATCATGCAAAACATTTAAAATTATTGATACGTCTGCTCCATTACTTTGGCCATAACATTAGTTCTTCTAATTTAGTTTTTTTTTATCATCATCACCTGCCTATATTATAGGTACACACGACAGCACATCAAGTGTAACAGTTGCACTACGAAAGCCGCCTCTATTTCGAAAGGAATAAGAGCGATATCAAGGTCAAACTGAAACGCTTGATGTGCTGTCGTCTATACGTCCTTAACTGTAGCCTATATAACTTTACACTGAAATCAATTTCGTCGACTTTGTTTTGATCCTTGTTTATGAATAATTAAAATCCTGTGTTTAGCATGAAAAATAGACTTTTGGCTTATAATAGTGAAAACGACCCACGAGGCTTGCTGTAAATATGTTTTTTAGCTCCCTTTTACCATTGAGGGACCAGACGTAGAATGGAGTTTCACCCTTATGTTGTGGATATTCCAACCATCCGCACAGAGCTTTTCGTCAAGTCCTTCCTAATGCGAACTGCCAAGAAGTGGAACTCTGTGCTTGCCAATCCGTTTCATCTGTTTCCCGAAACCTACAATCTGGACGTCTTTAAGGCTAGAGTAAATAAGCACCTTCTAGGTAATCATGTATCATCGTAGGCCATGTTATTTCTTAACATCAGGTGTAATTGAGTTCAAATGTTTGCTTATTAATTGCAAAAATTCACCTATAACCGAAATCGTTTTGGTTATAAGAAGTCATATAAGAGTTTCCTTAATACTAGTTTCAACTTGGGTTAAATCTTAGAACTAATTTTATTTAAAATTGTAATATTTAAAGAAGTAAAAGTTATCACAAAGTCAGTTAGTAATAGCTAGTTTTAACTACAAACAAGGCGTTATAACTAAAAATTGGTTTTAACTGTAACATATAGGTACATGAATCACAAAATAGGTAGGTACTTAAGGCTGGCGTTACAAGTTATAATATTCGACTAGAAATTACCTAGATGCTTAATCAAATGTCCGACGCTGTTCCCGACAATGATGGATGATGGGGACGAGCAAAAACTGACCGCAACATGGCTCAGGTATTTTGAGGAGTTACTCGGTGCTCAATAATTAATCATTCTGTTGTTGCAAAATTAAAAACTCCACTATTTTTTTAAGTAACTGAAAAATAAACAGGGTAGTGGCTAGTTACTATAAAAGTACGCCGAAACAGGGAGGAATAGTGTTATAATAAAAGCGCTAGGAATAAATAGACAAGAATATAGAGCAAGCGCGCATAAAAATAAAATTACTTAATAATTTATTTAGCGCGTGATAAAAGTGCCTAATCAAAAAGCTATTTATTAAAAAAACTAAAATAAAATTGTAAAAAACGTTTTTGATAATAACTTCAATAGTTTATTGCCTTAGTGGGGAATCTTGTGGCCTACTATGAGACTACTATGCGTTGTTTTGTTTCTGTAACTCAACACAATTGTATGGGCCGGTTTTGAAAGGGATATGTCTAATAAAAAAAATCAATCATGCACAGTGCTTAAAACTAAAACAGGGTTATAGCATTTTTCATCAAAGATTTTCTGTTCCTATCTTTATTATAAGAATGTTATAAAAAAATCAAGCTATATTAAACAAAAAAAGCTCTTAATACAAATCACAGTCACGAACTGAACCTGGACCACCCGTTAGACATTAAAACTATGCTACCATTACACCACAATTGCTACCGACTCACATAATTATCTAAAATACTGCATGATATTTTTCCTATAAAATCTAAACTGGACTGCTATTGTTGATAATACCAAAGGAGAACAATACTCCTCTAATTATAATTAAAGTTCTTTTATCTATAATAATAAGATTTTAACGAAGTACAATACGATCATGGACACACTTAGAAGTAGATACATTATTAAACAGTACGGAGCATTGTTGCTAAGGAAAGCAAGACAATCATCGTACTAATATATTTTTGGAACAAAATAAAAGCGTCAGTGGTGTCTTCCAAGCAGGTGAACCGGCTTTGATTCCCGACAGACATTTTTAACTTAGGAAATAGTTAAATTAGCTGATGATTTGGCGGTGGGATGAAGTTCACCATACTTCTTATCTTTTTTACATTTATATGGCTTTACAATTATAATAATATTTATACACTCACACCTATTATCTAGCCCAAAGTAAGCATCATTAAGAGCTTGTATTATGGATACTAGATAACGGATAAATTATGATAATAATATGTATATAAATATTAGAAATATACTAAATAAACATATAAACATCCATGACTCGTAAACAAATGCTCGTACTCATCATACAAACATTTATAATTCTGAAATGGGTCCTAACTATCAGTTTAATTTGACTAGCAAGGTAACATCAATTTAATGTACTTAATGTACCCTATATGAGGAGTTCGGTGGCGCAGTGGTGAACACTCAGGTTTCTACTACGAAAACAAAGCAACTTTCGCCTAGGTTAGTTAAAAATTGTAATGTCTCACTCCTCCGGCTTCGGAAGGCACGTTTAACCATTGGTCCAGGTTGTTTCTGCAACCGCTTTGCTGCACCAACTCAAAACGGGTGCATTGGGCCAGCGTGTTGGTGTTATGGCCCAAGCTCCTTCTGCTTCTCCCGTTTAGGCAGGTCTGTGTTCAGCAGTAGGACGTAGAGATTGGTGATTTTAATTAAAATATTATTTAATTATTAAATATTTTTTCTTTCTTTCTTTCTTGATGTGAAAAATATACTCCATTTATGCCAAATGCTGTTTCTCTTTTTAGTCTAGCGAAAGTTTTTGTTTTCTTCACGAGGCGTGGCCGTTAAATATTGCTCGCATTCCAAGTATTAATTTCTAAACAAGTTAGATCAAGCTGATAGCACCGGGCCTTACCACCATCTTTATAAAAGCTATTCATATTCCGCTCGGTTCAGTGTTGTTTCCTAAACTGCATCGCTGTCATAGTCGTAGATAGCGTCGTAGTACGAATTAACGATTCTACTCAGTTTAGGTCCTAAACTGGATCGCGATAAAAGATGGTGGTACGGGTGCTGGTAGAAAATGGCTATACAACTATTGGAAATAATCATTTCGTATTATAAGGTGCATTGTCATTGCATCTTGAGGCCTAAGATGAATATCTCTGCCATGCCCAGTAATTACACTAAAGTCAACTCCAGAATGTTCGCAACCTTCTTCCTGGCGATCCAGAGATCCATTTTCTGCTTAGAACTCTAAATTAGCACCTAATTTAAAAATCGTTAGACTTAAAAATGTGCGTCGGCCGGGAATCGAACCCGGATCAACTGCTTGGAAGGCAACTATGCTGACCATTACACCACCGACGCTCACATCCCAGCCTATCAATTTAACCGTCAGTTTTCGTGTATTGAAACTTTATGGTTCATGTTTGTTCATTCGTATCTATTAGTCAACAATTTTGAAAGTTAAGAATGAGCGTCGGTGGTGTAATGGTCAGCATAGTTGCCTTCCAAGCAGTTGATCCGGGTTCGATTCCCGGCCGACGCACATTTTTGATATTATTTTCAAAGGTATATTTTAATGTAATGCTTAAATCACGCTATTTTAATTGTAACGAGAATCATGTTTTTGGCGTCGCGTAATTTTCGGTGCCATTTGGAGATTTTTATCGAATTTAACAATATCTGATAATAAAAATACTGTAATTATTCACCTCATGAACATAACAGTTTTAATAAAAATCTGCTGCAATTTTATTTAAAAAAGATATTTTGTCGCCAAAAAATACGAAATTGCCAGGTGCAACGCTGGTCTGCACTCAAAAACGATGGTTGGGGCCAGGGGGACTTGACTCCTGATGCGGTTAACTTAACGCTTTCTCTTAATATAAGGCAGCGTTTTAGTAGAGGCCGAAGTCCTAAAGTAATACCAGCGCTTGGCGACCTCTGATGGTGAGCGGTTTCCATCAGGCGACCCGTACGCTTTGTCGAATAAACTAAATCTGAGTACCATTCAAATACGTAGGGTTTGTCACAAACAATTCAATATTAAAATTCAATTTGAACTCAGTCCGCTGCATTTAAGCACGAGCGCCATACGCTCATTTAATTATCGCTCTGGATTTAACCGGATCTACCCGGCTCTTTCTCGTTTAATCCGGCACGTGTTAATGTTGATCCGGTCGAGTGCTGCCCGGTTAGAGCCGGATTTTATCGATTTTTTGACTGAAACTGTTACGGAGTAGTGAGATGGAAAATATTCAATTTGATGATGATTTGATAAACGCTAATTGCTCTTGTAGTGTAGAGACAATGCTTACATCGATTATTCATAAACACACTGAATCTTATTATTGTGTTTATGTTTGTTTGTTTGGAGTGTGCATCCATAGGTGACTGTTTTACATCCGGCTCGAAGGACCACAAGCATGTTGAATAAAATAATCACGCTGAATAGGGATGTTGCCTACGTATAATATATCGCGATATTTTTCAGATTCTGAAAATATACGTTATTTTTACCCATAAATAACAAATTAAAGTTAAAAGTTATGGAGTATTGTTGAAGTTGTACGGTTTAGAAAACTTATAAAAATGGTCAATTTTTTTTCGAATATTTATCTAAAATGTTAATAGTACATTGTTGTTGTAACTTAACATTGCCCACTAAGGTTGATGAATGTCAAGTCTTTTTTGAGCTTGTCATAAAAAAATATTGTGGTTTTGTTTTGTCTGTTTGGTTTTGTGAATAAATTATTATTTATTACTACGCGCTTTTAGCTCTTATATCTCAAAATTCCATTATACATCAATTAAAACAAGTATTATTATGACAACTTTGTATAAAACATAAATATATATTACATAGTTATTATTAATTTTGTCAATTTGCCCATACATTTTTTAGTAATATAGGAACATGTGACGTCACCTGTTCCGTAAATTTTCTATGTAGCGTTTTTGGACGATGCGCCGCAACTTATCAAACATACCACTGTATCTGTGAAACTATTGATCTTCAACATACTATTGCTTTTGCAATATTTATTTGTGAGTTTTAAGTTTCTTATTAACGCAATAAAAAAGGCAACTACCCTATTCAAAAGATTCTCCAATACCGCACCATACAAAAAGTTGAGAAGAAGGAAAGAGAGTCTTTTAAACACATACTAATTACTTACAACTATAAAATTGTGAATAGATTTGTTTGTAACGAAGGTACCATGTTTGAATAATCGTATATGAAGGACATGGTAAAGTTTTCGGCTATCTCATGAGCACCATTTCAGAGTCTAGCTCTAGACAATGATGTACTAAATAACATGGTTTTTATAAAAGTGCCAAAAGCGCATAGTTCATAGCCACAATAACGCTGTTATAAAATTGACTTTAAAGTCATATTGATTTTTATTATATTAATTGTAATTTATTAAATTAATGTTGTCTGTGATTTCTTTTGAAAATTGTTTTGACATAGTTCAATTCAATCTGGCACGTAATTGATATACTTAATTTTTGTCCTATTTTATTTAATTTTGTGTTATTATCTTAGTAAAGAACTAAACTTAATATTTATTTTGTATTCATTGCATTTCTTTACTTTCATAAAATCATAAATTAAGTTCAGCTAATCTTTAATACGACATTCATTGACTGTTAGGCGGTACGAAGTTCTCCGGTCAGCTAGTTTATCTAAAAAGATAGCTCCGTATTAGGCGGTGATTTTGACTCCCGCCGTAATAGGACTGTTTACACTTTATTTGGTTTTCCGAAAATTTAAGATTCAGAGGCTTATTACCATAAAATCTAACACTAAAAGTGTGCGTCGGCCGGGAATCGAACCCGGATCAACTGCTTGGAAGGCAACTATGCTGACCATTACACCACCAACGCTGTTCCGAAACGCTTTGAAATTGCCGTATCATTTCGAGACCAAGTACCTACAATTGTTTGCTCAGATGTTTAACTTTGTATAGAAAATATCTAGCATTTAGCTTTAATCGAGGTTGTAGAATAGAGCAATAATAATTCAATTGATAACTATTCTTTTGTCGTAAATCGTAAAAGGTTGTCTTTTGAATAAACTATTATATACATATATGTGAATATATTTTGTATACCATAATTCTGAAGTAAATTTTGAAAATCTGGGGTTTCGGAGGGTCGATATCGTATTTTGTGCTTGGGTTGTGAGTGTGTGTATGTGTGTGGTATAACAGTAGTGTGACGTACGATACGAAAAAGTAGGGTAGGTAGGGTAGTATTTTGTAGGGTTGTCACGAACAGGAGAATTAATTTAATTGGAAAATAAAAGTGGTCACAAAGGTGTCAAACTTTCGGAGGTAGCTCTTGACAAGGAACACAACCACGGTACCGCACGGAATATTGAAATTTGCGATGTTTATTGACCTAGTGCAGTGTCTGTGAGAGTAGCACAAATTTGGTTTAAGCGTTTTTAATCCGGAAATTTTGATGTCAAAGATGCACGTCGCTCTGGTCGCCCTATTACGGATGAAATTGATGCCATTTTCGAAAAACTGGAGCAAGATCGGCATATCAGTAGTTACGACGTAGCTGAAGAACTGGGAATAGACCACAAAACAGTTTTAGCGCATTTAAAAAAAAATGGGTACTTACAGAAAAACGCTCGATATTTTGGTACCCCACTGAAAGAAACCTAATGAACCGTGTACTCATTTGTGATTATTTATTACGACGTAATGAAACCGAATCATTTTTGAAGAAGCTGATAACTGGTGATGAAAAGTGGATCACGTACGACAAGAACGTGCGAAAAAGGTCGTGGTCAAAGGCCGGTCAGGCTTCACAGACTGTGGCGAAGCCCGGGTTAACTCGCAACAAGGTGATGCTGTGTGTGTGGTGGGATTGGAAGGGCATTATTCATTATGAGCTGTTACCACCAGGCAGGACCATCGATTCTGAACTCTACTGCGAACAACTGATCAGATTAAAGCAAGAAGTTGAGAGAAAGCGGCCGGAATTAATCAACAGAAGGGGTGTGGTTTTTCATCATGATAACGCTAGACCTCACACATCCGTAGCCAAAGATTGAGAGAGTTTGGCTGGGAGCTGTTAATGCATCCGCCGTATAGTCCTGACCTTGCACCCTCAGATTTCCTCCTGTTTCGTTTTTTTCAGAATTCTCTAGGCAGTGTCAGGTTAACATCACGAGAGGACTGCCAAAACCACTTGTCGCGGTATTTTGATCAGAAGCCACAAAATTTCTATAGCCATGGGATCATGTCCCTACCTACAAGATGGCAAAAAGTTATCGAAAAAAATGGTACCTACTTGGAGCCTCCTTGAATATTTATTTATTTTTATTTATTTATTTATTTATTTATTCTCAAAAACTGCTTATTCTAACAACTACAATATTTTACAGATACTATTACACTTTGTTTTATGTATATTATTACTATTTAGTCTAGAGTAGATGACAATCCTTAAGTCCGATATTAACAAATTTTGAAGAAATAAGATATTATTAACAAATAAACGGGTTAAGAGATACATTTTGCCTATGTATTTAGTCTAAAATAGCTTATCTTAGTCTGCTCAATCAGTATGTAGTTGTTAACATTAAGTTTGGTTCATGGACCCCCGTATTAGTATTATTTTTACTGTGCTACGGTGGGATACCATTTCCCTTCCCCTTTAACATTATATGTATTTATAAATAAATTTAATTATGATTTTGATTTTGTCTACTGCCGCTTATATTTGCAACTCTTTGAGCTATAGCGGTAAGTTTGGTTCTCCCACAGATCTCCTCATTTCTGATATCTAAGAGAAACTCCGAGCATTTTTCGCTTCAGTGCCCATTTTTAATACAATACAATTCGGAGTCAAGTCTGCACACCTGCAATCTATAACAAAACACGAATTTCAAGCCCCAGATTCGTTCCAAGACAATTATGCCACCTGAAACTTATTTTATATTCTGATCCCGCAGGAGAATATAATGGACTGTCAAATTGTACCAAATGCTTGCGGCAGCAGTTTTAGAATATACAAATGGGGCTCCTTTTCAATTTGTATTTCCTTACCTACATATTCCTTAATGTCACTCTTTCAACTGTTTTATATATCTATTTCGTGGCCGTAGAAAATATTCTACGGTACGATTACATCATGAAGTAGCCGACCGTTTAATGAAATGGTGGAATTTCAGGTTTTTTCTGTTGTTCATTTAAGACAATAAAAAACCCCTAAGTTTTATATTAGTTAACAATGTACTTAAGTAATCCTAAATTGAAGACCAATTACACTAGCTAAAATCAGGTTAATATACTCAAAATAACGCATAATTTGCTGAACTAAATAAAAAAAAATGTTAAAATTAATAGCGTAAAAAAGTGCCACATTTTTATTAGGTAAATTAATACTGAAATGTTGGAGTTGCCAACAATTATTCGCTGTGGTATCCTCTCTTTCTTGGGCTTCAAAAGGTCCCTCCATGAAAAACACCAGTGCGAATTTATTTACACTATTCAACACTGAAAACTGTACAGCGACAAAACGGAGTTTATATTAGCCGCACTGACTATTAAATAACTTACGTGAAGGGAAACGTCCAAGAGTCGTACAGCGGCGAAAACAGATTAGAACACAATTTTTATTATTACTTGGTTGTAACAGGCAAAAATATATATTAGGGATATTGCCTCTGTGAAAGTTTTAACCGCCTCTGTGGTCTAGTGGTTGAGACCACCTACCACAGATCTAGAGGTCCGGGGTTCGATTCCTGTGGGGCAGAAAATTTCTGCTCGGTTTGGTTGGTGGTAGGGCTTTTCTAAGTCCGCCTGGCTAGCTACCACCATCTTACCTAAGTCTGACGCCATAACAATAATGTTACAAGCATTGTTGTGTTCCAGCAGTTAGAGGTAAGATAGCCAGTTCCTCTGTAATTGAGGAATCCGGGTGTAGCTCGCTTCCATCGTCGGCCTTATCTTTACTCAACATCAGGTGAGATGAAGGCCAAGAGTTTCATGTTGTGTATATATCATATATAGTGTAATACTGCGATAGTTTTAAAAATTATGTACCTATCTTAAATCCCGTTCAAATTTCGCTCTGAAAACGCCATTGCACAAAGTCGGACAGAATATTAATGTCAGACAGTTGACCAGTAAGAAAGTAAAGATATATGTACAGTCGACAGCACATTAAGCGTAACAGTTTGACCTTGAGACCGCCCTTACTACGTTCGTAATAGAGGCGGCTTTCGTAGTGCGATTGTTACACTTATAGAATAGAATTGTTTGATGTGCTGTCCTCTGTACAACAACAGTGCAATGATAAAACAGGTTATTTAGCAATTCAACAAATTCTTTACCGAGTAAACATCCCTAAAAAGTTATTAAAACGCTGCTAGCTAGTCATTATTATTATTCGGGATATCAACTGGAAACCGTCTGCGAAACGATTCATTCAGCGCGAAACTCGAGGCAGCAACGCACGGAAATTAAAAAAAACAGCAAAGTTTTTTGTGTTGCTTTCAAAATGAAATAGATACGTATTCGGAGTTCGCATGAAAATATATAAAGTTTGCGCTAGATATGAGCTACAGGAAGCTTCAGTTTTTTATCTTCACAAGCAGAGTTTTCAACAAGCTTACTTCCTCCTCCCGATAGGGAATGTGCATATTATGTTTTTAAGGTAACCAAGTGAAAGAATTTATCATCTAGATAAGGTGAATGTAGAGTTTGACGTCACAGTACACGCTCGACTTATATTTTTCATATAAAAAGTTATTTTAGAAGAAGACAGATATACTACAATTTAAATATTCAAGTATTTTTTGGCTGACTAAATCCGTTTTCACTTTTAACAGTACATGTATTCGACCAGTTTTTCATTACGTATATTCTTTAATTTTGATTTTAACATTATTATAAATGTTTAAAAAATTATTTACTAACAAAAATGTATTTAAACTAGAAAATAATCACGTCCTGAGGCGGGGAATTTTTCTAGTTTAAATACATTTTTATTAGTAAATACGTACTTATATTTTTTAATACAACTAAATGATAAACAAGCTGACGGCCCACCTGTAATAACAAGACAAAAATCCCTAGGTATTGCAGGTACGTTGTCATCCTGAGCATAAGATGAAACGCCGTCCATGCCCAGTAATTACACTGGCTACCTTCCCCCTTCAATCAGAAACACAGCGAACTGTTTCACTGTTGAAACCCAGGCGACCCTACACATGGGCCTACCACCTAGTGATTTCCTGTTGTAACTTGTAGCCTAGCCTACTGGCATGTTTTTTTTAATGTCAAATGTATGTTACACTACCAAAACCGACTCTTTTACGAATGGAAGCAAACTGTTACGCTTGATGTAATGTCTACTGTACAGTACATAGCTAAACTAGGTCAGTTTTTCGACTGATACATAGACGTGTTAGTTATTTATTACACAACAAACATATGAAAGTGTTTGTATATATGTCGTGAAAGTGTTTGTATATATGTCATGAAAGTGTTTGTATATATGTCATGAAAGTGTTTGTATATATGTCGTGAAAGTGTTTGTATATATGTCGCAGCAGGTTAAATCAGCCACCCGATTAGATGGCTAGCCTGTTGATTGCACGCCGGCATCTAATCAAACAGCTGAAGTACAACTAGCCAAGTCATTGAGCGTAACTTTTAACCAGACGGCTGAAAGTCATGTCAGCTGTCTGGTTTAAATTAGCCATTCAATTGGACGCCTAGGCATGTCGTTTAAATCGAATACTTTTTCGTCACTGTTTGATGGATTGGTAAATTCATGGTTATTTTTTACGATTAGAACCAAAATGATGTCGGTTATAAATGGTAATAAAGAAAACCTTGAACCTACCAATCAAACCAAGTCGTTAAACGTTAAGTGAGTCTAGTTACTTACTATATATCTTATTTTATTTACTGTGTTATCTATCTGTTACATTTTAAAAGCAATTTTAAATCCAGTCACTGAGTTGCGACCCTTTTGCACTTCTACAACGCAAACAATTATTGTTGTTTAATGTGTAGTATTAGTAATCTTAAGTTTTCTTATTTTTAAGAGGTCACTTCGGAAATAAAATGTATAGAAGCTAAATTCTTTAATCGTGTTTTCGTTCTACACGTGTCTAGATAAGGATATGAAGTACTTAACGTATAACTGATTTTCAGATCCGTAAGATCTTTCAGCGATCTATGACATTAGATATAGATTATGTGATTTTTTTCAATGTATCGCCTTAACAGCTACTTAATTTCCGACCGAAATTATCTTTTTTTGTTGTAAGCTTATAATTATGATGATACTAATGTCCGCCCGCGGCTCTGCCTGCGTGGATGTCGGGTATCGGGTAAAATCAGTCTTTATCTGTCTCCATGCCAAATTTCATCTAAATCGGTTCAGCGGCTTAGGAGTGCTAAGGTATAACTTTCGCACATATAACATTAGTAAGTGTGGATATTATTATTATTATTATTATTATTGAATGTGTTTTACAAAATCGCAATATCATAAAGTAAGTACAGATACAAAATACAAAATACAAATACAAATAAGTACATCAAGCGTAGCAGTTGCAATACGAAAGCCGCCTCTATTACAAACGGAATGTGATGTGATGTCGACTGTACCAACATCAGTATTGCGTCCATCAAAACTGAAATTTTTCATTATTCCATTCATTCGTTCGCTGAATGGTTGAATGAAAGAGCGGCTTATTTGGTCGAAAAAGTCACAGACCAACTTTTTCGGATTGCTCTCGAAACTTTTGTAAGCTGTGGGTATGGATTTTTTTCTTGTTCCAGAAATAAATAATCCTTATTTTCATTACTAAGAACTGGAAGACGGGAAAATGATAGTAGGTCGATACTTATTTCAAGGGAAAATTTAAACTCATTTCAACTTTAAAATAACAAAGTAAATTGTAATAAAATGAAAATTGTTTTAATAGGCATTTGCACCATTAAGTAAGCATCAATTAACTATAACAGTCCTCATTTGAAAAAATATTTCAATGCTACGTACGCAATAAGATGCAAGAATTGAAAGAATTAGTAACCAACACAAAGTATGGTGGTCTGGGATTGCCCAAGTGACTCTAGGGTAATTTCCAACGGCACGAAACCTGAGGGCCTAGACAAGATGCCAATTGACAATCGCTACCGCTATCGCTAAATGGAAAATGTATGGAATTTGACATTTACAATCGAAAGTCAATCGAGAGCTTATGTCAAATCCCATACATTTTCCACTTAGCGATGGCGATAGCGATTATCGATAGGCATCTTGTCTAGGCCCTCTGAACGTAAGGCCGGGTTGCCTGGACAATTGCTTCGGCAGAGCAACCATCTTTTAAATAAGTAGGGTAGCAATAATTTAGCGGATGCAAACGTGAAACTAGAATCTCCATCCTTTTCTGACCAGTATACTGGACTATCTATATCTATACTGGCCCACGATGGATGTCAATTTAAATTTACAATAATATACCTTAAAATATAAAGCAGCTAGAAAGTAACCAAGCATTTGTTAGACAATTAAAAAAACATCTAATAGAAAAAGCATATAATGACCTCACTGAATTCTTAAATGACACTTAAAAAATGTGAACTCTACTGCTAAAGAATTTTTATTAGATATACTTTCAAATCAACGTATCTCTACTAATGCTCTACTATAATAAAATAAAATTTTATTTTATCTAATCCTATTATGAAATATCTCATTATTTGATTTCGAATTATATTGTTTATTTTCGATTGTATAAAATTATAGCGCTCTCTTGCTTTATGTTTGCAGGGGTGTCATGTGTCCAATGTATCTATCTGTAACCTATATGTAACCATGTGACCAGAAAATTAATAAATGAAATGAAATACTTACTCTTGCATTTTAAATATTACAAAAACATAATTCATATCATTAGTTAGCAAAGATAGACTTATCTCTATAAGAGATATCTTGCAGCCAACAAATAAATGTGTGAGATATACCGGTGAAATGTAGCTGTGCGAAGTGCATTTAAGACATTGATAGAGGGAACTTAAATCTCAATTGTAAAATAATTTATAAATACGGGCTGGTGCCTTCAATAAGACAATAAATTGAAACATGGGCTATATTAGTCCATGGTTTGCCACTTTCGAAAACATGTTATTCATTTGATAATTTTATGACATTTCTATGATATAATGCAGCTAATGTTACATTATTTTATAGAAATGTCATGAAACTATCAGATGAATAAGATATTTTTGAAAGTGGAAAAAAACCATTTCTATGGACTAATATAGCCTATGTTTCAAATTATGTTTAAAAAACCTATTATTACAAAATAACAATAATAATAATATCTCTAACCACAACAATACTAAATAGTTAAAAATATATTTAGTTTTATTAAAATGAAACAAAATAAAATAACATGACTGTAATTTTTGGTAATATTCTAAAATTTCATTTCAATAAATGTAATGAAAATTAGTGTTAATATTCTAAAATTTAATTTTAATTAATGTTTACAATTAATGTTAATATTATTTTAAATCACTAACATTAATAACTACTATGGATCCAATTGTGGTCTGAAATAAAGATTTATTATTATTATTATTATGTTTACTTCTATTTTTCTTCTCTCTCATTTCTGAGGTATTTTCTAATTCTATTTCTAATAATTTTTCTATTGGTCTGAAATAAAGATTTATTATTATTATTATCATTATGGGTATTTAAATTCTCAGCTTAAAGCTGGTTGTTATTATTATTATTATTATTGTTATTATGATATCTTGATCACACTAACACTTCCTTGCCTGCCTCACATAAGTAGGTATATATACACCTATTTAATACCCTGATGATCATGATATGAGTTTTCTTTCTCCTTTTTTGCTTTATATATACATTAGTACTATGTTATTAATGCTGACTGTACTACATATAGAAAGCTAAATTTGTAAGTTACGGTTCCATCTGTGTTTTAACAATAACTTTTTGTTAAGGACTCAGTAAGTTACTCTGGTCGTGAGACTCATGTTGGCTTAAGTGTTAAAACATTGTAATATGTGTATGCTAAATTTTGTAAAAAAAGCTGTTAAGTTTCCAAATAAAAAAAAAACAATACAATTATACTAACTTGACTACATTGAAAAGAAAGATGTAGTATGTCCAATTAATAAAATTGTCAGCAGTGGTAACTTGGCACAGACGTGGCCCGCAATGCGGCAACGGTGTTTTGTTTCCATTCAATGCTTTGCGAATAAATTTCTTAATGTAATTAGTTATCTACAATCAGAAACAGGGCATCAATTACTAGATATTGTCTACAAAAGATTAATTAGTAACAGCTATTAATTAAATCACCCTTTAGTGTTAAGAAAGATGAAAGAATTTAAGATATTCATTTATTTCTAAAGTTGTTACTAAGTAGTTGTTTCATCTATTCTGAATCCGACCTAATCTATTTGGCGACCGGCTGGCCGAGTGGTCTGTACCCCTTGCTATATAGGCTACTCGGTCAAGAGGTCCCGGGTTCGAATTCCGGTAGGAACAAATGGTTTTATGATGAGTACGAGCATTTGTTTACGAGTCATGGTTGTATATATGTTTATTTAGTATATTTCTAATATTTATACAAATACATATTATTATCATTATTTCTCCGTTGTCTAGTATCCATAACACAAGCTCTTAATGATGCTTACTTTGGGGTAGATAATAGGTGTTAGTGTATGAATATTTTATTTATTTATTTAATCTATTTTTAATCTATTGTTATTTATTTTCGTTTGTCTGTTTTTGTTTATGTTGTTAAGTAAGTAAGTTTTTGTAATCGACACCAGAGCGCTCAAACCACTAGGCCACCGGGCCCCTCCTCCATTAGTCCATAGGGAAGGGCTATTTCTCGCCAAGGCATAAATATTAGATGTCACTTAGTAAAACGTCAGGGATTTATCAAGGGACAGTTGAATTCCGTACCGCACTGCGCCAGACGCGGTGAGTTAGTAGTGTCGGCACCTCAAATCATGCACTGTTATCGATAAACTTACCTATTTTACCAACCTATTCTTTATAATAATACCTAATACTCTCATACTGTCAAAGTCAAAAGATTTATTTGCATGAACACAACGATTAAAAGATCCAGCTCAAATCATGGAGAGCTTTATTTAATCAATAAATAAATAAGATAATGAGCTTCATTTTACGGAATGTTCTCGGTAGTTCAACTTTTGGAACCGGTGTAAATTCAGACATGACAGACAGACAGAGACTATGACGTTGTTAGTTAATATATTTTTGCAATAGTTATAAAAATAAGTTTTCTGACGATTTAAAAGTGCTTCTTTGTGGCCTATCCAAATAAAAAATTTTTCTTTCTTTATTTCTTTCTATGTATCTAAAGAAAACAAGGCATGTGGCATCGAGTGACTAAAGCTCAACGTGCTACAAGCGCCTATAGGCTATGGTAATCACTTACCCAAAAAAGTGAGCTGTCAACAATCCAAATTGCGGATATCAATTACAATACTTCTGGTCCGGTGGTTTTTACCCATGAAAATTAACATCTCTCTTTCACTAACGAGATAATTTGACAAATAAGGGTAGTTTCTTTATTTCAGACTACATTTAAGACAAATTGGTTCAACACAAATATTTGTAATGAAAAATTGTAAAAAAAATCTTATTTTAAATACACTGTGCCCTTACTTGCTTAGCTCACATGTGATTTGTTTTCTCTTTTGTTATCATTTAATATCTTCGTTAATTTATAGCGATCAGGTGTATTGTTAGAGAAAAAAAATCTTCATCTATCCATCTGCTGACTATCTTTAATTATCACTATTGATAGCACTCGAAACTCTGTAGCACAGCTATCCTTAGCTAGTATTTAAGATATGTTAGATATAAAGTGATCCGCCATTGTGATGTATATATCGATATCGAAACACCTGTCAATTAACAACACTAGCATGCCCAACATTTTACGACACGTTTATCGACTTAGGAGATTTTCGTCTGGATTCAAACGTAATAATGTTTTCGTAGAAGTATATTTGATACTGCAGGCTAGTATATATACCGCTTTCTTTACTTTCATTATTTTATACGACAATGGCGGCCATCAAGCATAATTATAGCTTTCTTGATGGTGAGCGGTTACCGTAATCTACAGATACTTAAGATACGGTAATATGAAACACATTAAAATTAAGAAAAATAGTGTTACCTGCATATACCTGTTCAAAACCAACATTCGCAAAGGACCTCTGTCTAGCAATCGTAACATTACAATTTTGAATAAAAACGTTTTGACCTTTGATCATGACAAAAATGCGGGGTTCTGAATAAAGAATTTAAAGCAAAACATTGCAAAAACAAAGTTGAAAAGTAAATTGCTTTCAAAAATGGACCCTTTGTAATGAAAAGAATAGGAAAAGCCCCGCAAGGTTTGTTCATCTATTTACATACGTACAGACTATTAGCACACCTTCAGCACCACAAAACTATTATAGTAAAACCGCTAACCTTTTCGCTTAGCCAAACGTATATTGTTATATACAAAGAAAAAAGCTATTCTTTTCTAAGCGAATCACGTGGAGGGTTTTCATGACAAAATGAAGCTTTTGGAGTCAGAGAAGAAATATAGCTGTCTGAAGAATTGATCTAATTCTGGGTTTTATTTATTACTATTAAGTGAAATTTGACGAGTAACGACGTGTGCAACAGAATATCGAATTGATGAGGAAACATCTGTTAAGGGACGTAAAGGTGTTAACTAAGCACTTTGCAAAATGTATCCAATCCATCTCAGAAGACAAAATTATTAACTATATGTTTATTATCTTTTTGGTGTGATTCCGAAAGCATTTGCAGGTAAGATCTTATTAGTGATGGATTGCTATATCCCACACACCGATCTCATTATTAAAGCTAGGCAGGCGTAACCACTGGTATAATCGCGAGTGTACTGCAGCTGCAGCTGTTGACAATAAACAGTCGGCATACCGCGCTTAGATCAGAGCCCGAGCTTGTGGAAAATTGACTCACTTAGTCAATCAGTGCGTTGCAGTTGTTAGGCCAGAATTACTTATAAGTCCCACGGGAAGCCTTTTGCCAGCCTTCACTGCCCTGAGACGATTTGACGGAATACTAGCTGATAAGCCAAAAGTAAAAGCCAACAAAGTAATTCACAGCCATCGAGGCTCTCACACTGTGGCTGACAATGCCTTATATTCGTATCAGGCAACGTAATGTATGGTCGTGGGGAGCTTCATATGATCGACGTCCGGAAAGCAGAATAATGGACATCGGAGTTGACCCTCATACTAACGTAATTGTTTCGTCTTTCACTTTTTCTGGGTGTATGCGAGGAACCTTGGAGAGAGGCCACTGTGCCCCCAAAAAGGGAGACCGATTAGACCCAGCTAGCAACTGCTTAACAAGTATCACCTCAGTTCTTTCTTTGCAAAGTCATGAAACGGAACCTAATACCTAGAAGACCGCTCACTAATTGATGATTGCCCTTGATGATTGATATGGGTTTCGGCCGAAAAGGTAAACGGGCGGTATTCGAGTCTGGCACATGGCTCTTCTTTCCAAGCATACGGTGTACCCGCTTAGCTATGAAACTGCATCGCTTTCTGCATGAGTGGAGGAAGCGTATCCTCGCAGATGAATGCGCTTTGCGGTTGATATCAGTAAACGCCAGTTCACTGACATAGCCGCGAAGATACAGAATGAATTCTAAAACAGGGTGTTGAACCTATATCAGAATGGGAATCTAATAACCTTTTTTTTGTTTTCTTTTATTGCTCACACACACAACTGAATAAATGCTCCAAAGTTAGCATACTAAGAGCATCTGATTTTTAATTTTTTTATACAACTAAATGACAAGCAAGGTAACGGCCCACCCGGTGGTAAGCGGTTACCGCCGCCTATACACACCTGCAATAACGAGGAAAAATCACTTGATACTGCAGGTGCGTCGTCATCCTGAGACCTAAAATGAAATGCCGTCTATGCCCAGTAATTACACTGCTACCTTTCCCTTCAATCCGAAACATAGCGAACTGTTTCACGGCTGAAATAAGAAAGGCGGTGGTACCTACCCAGACGACCCTACATATGGGCCTACCACCTGTACATATTCATTTTGCTGCAAAGAACAAACGGAAATTTTCATTATTCTTCCCACAAAATTCAATAACATTCGTTTCAATTCTTTATGTGTTGCAACCATATGGACAGAGATAAAAAAATTTAAGTTGTCATTTCTTAACATGTCTTTGGTGTCTTAAAACCATTTAAGGCTGGTAAATAAGTTACACTTTAATATCGTCTCCTCATATTCCAAGGCATGACTTTGAATAACTTTACGGCATATTAGGAAAAGTCGTGAAGCGTAAAATTTCGGTAAGGCGATGTTTCCTGTAAATTATGAAAACATTTTAGGATTTCTATTCTGTTCTATGAAATACTGACAAAACCAAACCATTCCCAGAGGTCAAAAGAGGAGAAAATGTTGTATGAAATCTTTTATTTTTAACATTTTGGAAAATTTGAGAAGGTATATTTTAGAAAAAAAATGGATTAATTTAGCTTTGATGAGCAGATTTCAAAACTAACAAGTCGTAAAACCAATATAATAATAAAACAACTACAGTAGGGCCTCGGTTATCCGGACTTCTGCTTGTTGGCTGATCGCGGGCAATGGGCATCGCGAGGGAGCCGCGCGCGGGCTGCTGTGAGCCAATGCGTCGTCAGTCTTTTGTTTATCGCCTTTCGTGTAGTACGTACAGTCAATTAAGCGCGCTCGCTAACATCATGGCGCCGCCACGTAAACATTCAACATTAACATTTAAAGACAAATTGCGGATTATAGAAATGTTAGATAAAGGTGGCAGCTACCCTGTCATTATTCGGAAGTTTGGTACAGGCAGGTCAACTGTAGGTGACACAAAGAAAAACAAAGACAAAATCTTGAAGTTTGTTAGCCTAACAGCGCGTGGTCCCGGTGTCCGAAAGACACTGAAGTAATCGGAAAATCCTGCTTTAGAAGATGCTTTGCTTACGTGGTTTTTGCAACAAAGGCGATTGCATGTTCCTGTAAGTGGTGATATGATTTTTGAGAAAGTTCGTATTTTTTATCGCCAGATTACAAACTCCAATATCGGGCTTAAAGCAAGCCGGGGATGATTAGACAAATTTAAAAAACGCCACGAAATAAGACGCTTAAAAATGGCTGGTGAAAAACTGTCAAATGATGAAGCCGCTATCGGACCATTCCAACTAGAGTTAAAGAAAGTTGTTAAAGAAAAAAAATTAACAGCGCAACAGGTTTACAGTACTGGCGAATCTAGTTTATACTGGCGATTATTGCCAGATCATACTTTAGCCTCTGGCAATGAGCAGTCGGCTTCCGGAAGGAAAATGATGAAGACGAGAGTGATATTCATGCCTTGTGCAAATGCGGCTGGTTACCATAAACTTCAATTGCTTGTTGTCAAAAAATCAGGAAACCCGCGAGCATTTAAATTAAAACGTCTTCCTGTTTGTTATCGTGCAGAAAAAAATGCTTGGCTTACGAAAAACTTGTTTCTTGAGTGGTTTAAAACGGAATTCGTTCCCGCGGTCCGTCGCCATCTTTTGTGTGATAATTTGCCTCCTCAGGCACTGGTATTGTTGGATAATTGTCCTGGGTATCCATCAGCAGATGAACTTGTCTCTGAAGACGGCAAAATTTTTGCAATGTTCCTGCCACCTAGCACCACGGCGTGTATACATACAACCAATGAATCAGAACGTTATACAAAATGTGAAGTTAAATTACCGCAAATCACTTTTGGTTAACTGTCTTGCATTATGTTCTGAGAACTCTGGGGACTCATTAAAATCGATAACTTTAAAGGACACAGTTTTTCTTTTAGCTTAACATATCAGCTAATTAACATATCATGGAAAAATTTGCCCCCTCGATTTCTCACTGATAATGACGAACCAGAAGATGATGTTAGCCCAGCTTTTTAATAGGTTGAGGGTACCCAATGATCTTCAAATAAGTGAGGCAGAAGCTCAAGAATGGGCCGCTGTTGGTGCCGAAAGCGAGTTACAAAGATATGAAGTGTTAACTGATGAGGAGATTGTGCGAGCGGCAATGTGTGTGTTGAGAATCAACCTTTTTAGTTATTTATTACCTACTGTGCTCTATGTTTTTCTATTCAAAATATTGTTACATGGATTTATGTCATATCTTTTACAAAAATTATAAATGGTGTGAGGAAAAATATATTCTATTTTAAAAGAACCTGCATCCGTTTGATTCCTTACATTATCTGGCGACCGTGTAAAATAATAATGGAAAGCCTTAGAAAACAACGTTCGATCTCACGCAGATTTTACACTCTTGCGGAACGAGACTTGGAGGACGCTTTCGAGGAAGATTCCGGTAAAAATGTTCATGCTATGTACAAAATTGCCAAACAGAAGGCCGAGGAGTTATTTCGCGTGGACGACCAGATTAAAGAGCTGTGGTTTAGAGACACAGAAGCGAATGAGGAAACTATATTTGCTGACCTCCAAACCGCAGAATCATACAATTCCAGGTGGACAATTGTGAGTACTAAATATTGTCGTAATTATGCCGTCGATGCTGACGCGATGCCCTACGATGCAGTCACAGTAAGGTCGCAATCTCATAAGAGTAACGCTGGTTCTGTAAAGTCGCTACAAAGACGTTTCGTATTGCCAAAAATAGAATTACGTAAGTTTGACGGCGATATTAATAATTGGATAGCGTTCTGGGGGCAATTCTCAAAGATTCATAATGACCCTGATATTGATGACGGCGACAAGTTCCAATATTTAGTGCAAGCGACTGAGCCCGGATCGAAAGCAAGGGAGCTTGTTGAAAGTTTTCCCCCATATGCCAAAAATTATAAAAAGGCTATCGAGCAATTGAGAGACAGATTTGCAAGAGAAGGCCTACTGATAGAGAATTATATTCGAGGGCTTCTGCAGCTAATTATGGCTCGTGATAAAACCATGTCTCTATGTAGTTTATATGACAAACTGTCTACCCACATCGAAGCTCTTGACTCTTTAGATGTGACATGTGACAAGTACGCCTTCATGCTTTTACCGATGGTAGAGTCTGCTATCCCGACTGAGACCCTACGAGCTTGGGAGAGAACAAGAAGCAGAAAAGAGGATAACCAGCTCACAGCATTTATGGAGTTCTTGAAAAGAGAAGTAGAAGGGGAAGAACGCATTGCTATGTCGCGTGAATTTGCCGAGAGTAATTCGAGTACCTCGCGTAGAGAACCCACAGCGGCATGCATAGTAGCAAGCGAAAATAAGAAAGACGATAAAGATCGAAAGGACAGGAACTGCGTCTGGTGTGACAAGTCCTCGCATAGCGCATTAGAGTGTTTCAGACTTTCTAAGCTTAGTTTGGATGAAAAGAAAGAGCACTTGAAGAAGAAGAATGCATGCACTATATGTTTAAGAGTCGGTCACTATGCAAAAAAATGCAGGAGTTTCCCAAAATGCCTAGTTTGTTCGAGAAGACATACAGTACCGATGTGTCCCAGCATCCATAACAAGAGCAGTAGTGAACGGGAAGAACCAAGTTGTAGTAGTAGTTCTAGTACTAATGCCCCTCAAGTAACCCTATGCCAGAAAAATAGTACTACTTTATTGCCAACTATAGCTTTGTATATAAGTTATAATGGTAGGAAAATTTTAACTAGGGCTCTGTTTGACAGCGGCGCACAAAAGTCCTACATTAAATTAAACTTGGTACAATCTCTAGGTATGTGCAGCACTGACAAGAAGAAATCAGCCATTGTTTGTTTGGAGGAACACAAATAAAGAAGGGTACGTATTGTATATATAATTTTGATATCTGTAGTGTATATAATAATTTTGTTTTTCCTATGTCAGCTTTAGGTTTGAAGAAGGTTACAGGGCCATTGCCCAAACTACACTGTCCAAATACTGTTAATAAACTTCGTAGTCTTAATATTTACATTTCTGACATCGGTAGCGACGTGACTGATGTTGGATTGTTAATCGGAGCGGACGTATATGGATATCTACTATCAGGGCAAGTTACACAAGTTGACAGTGGTCTATTCGCAGTTGAGACTAAACTGGGGTGGTGTCTACAAGGCCCTACGTCGTCCAGTGTTCATGTAGCATTTCAAACAACATATCGGTCAATTTCAATATTGCAGACTTTTGGGAACTTGAAACGTTAGGTATTAGAGCGCCACGGGATAATGATGCAGAGGAAAATTTTACTAATACCTTACAGTTTTTCAGAGAAACTATCACTACCAATAGCGAAGGCCGTTATGAAATATCGCTACCATGGAAAGAAGGATTTCCGGAGGACTTCGGGGACAATAATAGAATGCTATCACTGAAACGGTTATGGTCTGCAACAAAAAGGTTAGATAGTTTGAATTATTTAACTAAATATGACCAAGTTTTCAAAGACTGGATGACAGAAGGGATTATAGAAGAAGTAGATGGAAATGAAAGTGGATTGTACTTACCACACCACGCAGTCATAAAAGAGTCCAGCACCACTACTCCGGTCCGACCTGTTTTTGATGCTTCCGCGAAGGATAGCATGGGCAATTCCTTAAACTCGGGTCTTGAAAAAGGTATAAATATGTTAGAATTAATTCCTAAATTATTGATTGATTTTAGACTTCATGAGATAGGTATTACAGCAGATATTCGGAAAGCATTCTTACAGATATCTATTAAGGCGGAGGATAGGGATTATTTGCAATTCCTGTGGTGGCGAGACATAAATAACCGTAAGGATTTAGTTACTTACCGCCATAAGCGCGTTGTGTTTGGTGTCACTTGTTCACCGTTTTTATTAGCGGCAACTATAAATTATCATTTAGATAAAATAGATGATGACCGAAAGGCTGTCGCACAAAAACTAAAATCTTCATTTTATGTAGAAACTTGTGTGACTAGCGCGGGCTCAGTAGAAGAATGTAAGATATTTATAAATACTGCGAAAGAGTTAATGGATGAAGGCAAATTTGATCTCCGTTGCTGGGTTACGGGGCCCAACGAGGACAGTAAGGTCTTATCTGTCTTAGGTTTAATTTGGGAGACAAAAGAAGATTGTCTTCGGACTAATGTAAAGCTTAAAGTAGTCAAGGAGAATTTAACAAAACGACTACTTCTTTCTTACGCTAATAGTATTTTCGACCCAATAGGCTATACAAGTCCAGTGTCTTTATTACCTTATTTAAATTGGGAAGATCAGCTACCCGTAAACATAAAGAATGAGTTTGTTCAGTGGCTTGAGAAAATTGAACATTTAAATAAAATTAACTTACCTCGCCGATTAACTGTACATAATGTAAATAGTTGTAATAATACACTTCATATTTTTTGTGACGCTAGCAAAAATGCTTATGCGACCTGTATATATCTAAGAAGCGGATTTAAAGACAATGCATGTGTACAGTTAGTGTTAGCGAAGTCGCGGGTAGCACCTGTAAAAGAGTTGTCGTTACCTCGCCTGGAGTTGATGGCTGCTGTCATTGGGGTACGGCTATACCAGCAGGTCAAACATAGTTTCGAAACGCAGAATATACAAGTAGAGGCAGTCTTCTGGTCTGATTCATCAGTGGTGTTAACATGGATCAAAACCGAAGGTTGTTGGCCAGTCTTCGTGAAAAATAGAGTAAAGGAGATTAGGCAAGTGAGCGTGTCAAGTCAATGGCGTCATGTTCCAGGCACCTTGAATCCAGCGGACTTACCTTCACGAGGTTGCGATGCGATGCAGCTGCGTTATAGTCGTTGGTGGGAAGGGCCACAGTGGCTGAAGGAGGATCCCTCAAGTTGGCCAACCACGTCATTTGACATTATTGATGCACAGTCGCTAAGTATAACTCCTGTCGCTATGAGTGTAGCTTGTGAATATTTTTCGAGTGCTTTTAATTACTTTTCTAAGTATCCAAAAATTATAAGAACTTGCGCTTGGATATTTAGATTTGCTAATAATTGCAAGAGTAAAGATGGTAGAAGAACTGGCGACATACATTATGTAGAGTACACTGCCGCAGAGAAAGTAATATTTATAATCCTGCAGCGAGAGTATTGCTCTGATATTAAATGTAAATACAACCTTAAACTTTTTAGGGATCAGGATGGGCTCCTTAGAGTACAAACACGTTTGGTTCTAAATAGGACAGAATCGGAGAATTTCAAGTATCCCGTTTTGTTACCTGGAGAATCAAAAGTTGTACATAAATTAATAAACCATAAGCACGTTTCTCTACAACACGCTGGGACAGCAACTCTACTGTGCAACCTTAGAGAAAGTTATTGGATTTTGAATGCTAGAAGGTGGGTAAAGAAAATTGTTCACGACTGTACTCTTTGTCGAAGGTTTAAGTGTAAAGCTGCAACTGCACCAATGGCTCCACTCCCAGAGAACCGAATCAAAAATTCGAAGGCCTTTCAGGTGACAGGCATAGATCTCTGTGGACCTTTGATCTTGAAATCCTGTAAGAAGGTATGGATAGTATTATTTACGTGTGCGGTTTACCGCGGAGTACACTTAGAACTTGTGGAATCATTGTCCACTGAAGCTTTTATGATGAGTCTACGCCGTTTTATAGCTAGAAGAGGCAGAGTCCATGTGATTTACACCGATAACGGTACAAACTTTGTCGGGACTAATAATTTGTTAAGAGCAGTAGACTGGGGTAAAATTCAAAATTTCTCTACAGTTAAGGGGATCGAGTGGAGATTTAATGCGCCTAGCAGTCCTTGGTGGGGAGGCTTTTGGGAAAGGCTTGTGCGCACCGTCAAGGAGATACTTCGTCGCATGTGAGGTAAGTCATCTCTTAACCACGTAGAGCTAGAAACGCTGTTGTGTGATAGCGAGGCCACTATAAATTCTAGGCCATTAACGTTTATAGCAGATGACACGGAATGTCTACAACCGCTAACTCCTAACAGCTTCATGCAAGATGTTTCAGAAACAGACGTGCCTGACTTAGACCAGGTGGACGCGGCCGACCTGAATACAAGACATCGCTACTTACAGAAGTTGAGAGCTGATTTTAGATATCGATTTCGTAGCGAATATTTAGGTAGCCTCTTGCAGAAACCGCAAAAATTTTTTGCTAACAGTTTAAATCAGGGCGATGTTGTATTGTTGAATACCGACAATAGACGTCATCTTTGGCCATTGGCTATAGTTCTAGAATGTTTGAAAGGTAGGGATGGCAATGTGCGTTCTGTCAAACTAAGAACAGTCAGAGGTTCGATTTTAGTACGGCCCATACAAAAGTTATACCCCCTTGAAGTACAGGGTGGTTTACAATTGCTATAGTAGGTATTAATGTTTATTCCTAATAAGTATTATTTTTCTGGCCGGGAGGATGTTGAGAATCAACCTTTTTAGTTATTTATTACCTACTGTGCTCTATGTTTTTCTATTCAAAATATTGTTACATGGATTTATGTCATATCTTTTACAAAAATTATAAATGGTGTGAGGAAAAATATATTCTATTTTAAAAGAACCTGCATCCGTTTGATTCCTTACAGTGTGAGGACGATAGGCAAGATGAGGACAATAGCGTTGAAGTTCTCGCCTCCAAAAAAGTTGGTAATTCAGAGGCAGTAGGAGCTTTAAACACTGCTTTAAAATGGGCTGAAGATAACGAATTTGATAGCCACGAACTTATGTTTCTCCGTCGACTTAGAGACCGGGCTTTTGAAATGAAGTGCGAAAATTATAAACAGAAGAGTATAACAGACTTTGTCAAGAAGAATTAACTAATGTTTTATTTTAACTTACTGTTTTTCTTACATGGTTGTGATTTTGAACATGTACATTTTTGTCTTCATTTAATTTAAAAATTGATTAAAGTAACTTAGTTAATCATGTGTTTTATTACCATTAAATATGGCATACTATAATCCGGACGCCTCGATAATCCGGAAAGGGTCTTGTTTTTGCGTCTACGGATTACCGAGGCCCTACTGTATTTATTTTCGACCCCAGGTTGGTGGAACTTCATTAATTGCATTTTTCCCCCTTAACGCTAATAATACCCAGCTACCTTGAGTTTCATAATAAGTAAAAATAAGAAGCCAAGGTAGTATTTTGTTGACAGCATAACAGACTAATCTCTCTCAACACAGCCCTTTCTCCTCCGCGATGAGTTCCGGCGACCTTAGTCACCACAGGAATAAGTTTTTTTTTATGTATATAATTTTTTAAAACTTCACGGAGGCACTCTTAGCCTTCATCTCACCTGATGGTAAGTGAAGATAAGGTGGACGATGGAAGCGAGCTGCACTCGGATTCTTCAACCACAGAGGAACTGGCGATCTTAGCTCAAACTGCCGGAACACAACAATGCTATCAACATTATTGTTATGGCGGCAGATTAGGTAAGATGGTGGTAGCTAGCCAGGCGGACTTAGGAAACTCCCACCACCAACCGAGCAGAAAATTTCTGCTCACACGGGAATCGAACCCCGGACCTCTAGATCTGAGGTAGGTGGTCTCAACCACAATACCACAGAGGCGGTCAAAATAGATAAGACGAGTGGTATACTGAATATTTGATAACAAAAATAATAAATAAGATGTACTAATTAAAGTATTGTAATAATATGCTTGTTTCGCTTATCTTGTTACATAAAATAATCAACACACAACCTTAATCAGCAACACACCCAAAGTCAAAGTCAAAAGGTTTAATTGCATAAACACAACGGTTAAATTAAAAGATTTTAAGTTTATGTTACAGACGATTACCCAGATGCTTACTTCCACGACCAACTCTTTTCCTCCCCGTTTCAATCACGAGAATTTCATTAACAACACTTAGAATGCAGTTGATTAACGTCGGCTTAGATCCAAAGACGTGTCCGACCTGATTTGCATTTTATTGGATTTCGTATGCAAATGTATGCGCTCTGAAGTTTCCCAACATATACTACATATACAGGTAGTTATACGCAGTAGTAATTGTGTTTTGTATAGTCATGGTATTTTCCATTGGAACTTGAAATTGGAAAACCCATGAAAAACTATCACAAATAGAGCACATTTGGGCAAGTAGCGATCGTGATGATAAATAAGTCTTCTGGTTCTAACTATCATTACCTACATTAAGGACATGGCCAATTTCTGCCTAGGTAACTTTCCAGCATTTACAAGAACACTATTTAAGGTATCAAATTATAAAAATTAAATAATGAATTATCCCATATTTATTAATCCTGTACAACTTCGCAGTTTTTTAACTTCAATTAATAGTCCTTAGTGCAAACTTTGAGTTATAATTTTACATTTGTCGTTCCATAACTTACAGACGACTTAGAAATACAATAACTTTAGCAAAACACTAAATATGTAATAATATAACAAAATAAGAGTGCTGTTTTGAAAACTCCAAATGATTAACTATTCAATTATTGATAAATATTATTTTCAAACATCATTTAATTATATTTTATCATAATAATACCTGAAATGGAACGGAACTTATTTGACTGATAAGTGACATTAGCTGTTAGCTGTCATCATTGCAGTATCTCAATCGATTTTTCAGTTTTTACCAAGATGATTTATTATTGTTTGTTTTGGGATTATATTAAGTAAAACAAACGCGTTCATACGAAAAATGGCATTTATAATAATCGAAGTGTCGAACATTTATTTTAATAGCAAAGTATAATATTGTGCACTTTGCTTGATTAAGATCATCATGCGTTTTAATAAAACTGTTTTCGTTTGCTATGCCTGTCTGCGAAGTTGTTTGGGTTTTATTTTTAGTTTATTTCAATCTGTAGTTATTCAGCAGAATAAAACGATACTAAACATTAGTGTAAAAGGAAATTGATACCTAGGCAAAGTCACTATGGAGTCTTGGCCATGTATTTTATCGTCAATATCATCACCAGCCTACTTACGTTCCACTGCTGGCACAGGCCTTCATGCATGGGAGAAACATATGAGGGGTGTTTAACCCTAACACCACCATGCTGGCCCAATGCGCCTTCCGAAGCACAGTGGAGTTAGAGATTTTTGATTGACGCATCCGGTGTCAACCATGGCGAAAGTTGCTTTGTTTTCGCAATCGAAACCAAAGCGCTCAAACCACTACGCCACCGAAGTCTTCCCCTAAACACACATTATGTCGAAATAATAGTAGAGTAATGTCCCATATTTGGATCTGGACCATACTCAATGTCTATGAAATTATATAATGCGTTGCTTAGACAGTTAAGAGACTCTCGTCAGTTTTCACTAACAATTCCCTAGGCTTAGGTAAACTTAACGACATTTGTCTTTTTCTATCTCGTTTAGATAGACTGAGATAAAAAACGCTAAGTAGCGCTAAACGCTAACGCTAACGAGATAGAAAGAGACAAACGTCGTTAAGAGTCTCCTAATCCTAGGAAACGGTTTGTGAAAACGGACAATAGACGACTATAAAAAGTTTGTAGTCAATTTGAAAAAAAAATTAGGTAAATGATAAGTGTTACTATAGTTTAAGTGAATATTATGTAAATTTAAAATGAAAATGAAAATGTTTATTTTCGTAAACAAAGCAGATAATGACATAGATGTTGTAACTTAATAAAGAGTGTGTGTGTGTGTTTATGTGTGTGTGTGTGTGTGTGTGTGTGTGTGTGTGTGTGTGTGTGTGTGTTTATGTGTGTGTGTGTGTGTCTGTTTATGTGTGTGTGTGTGTGGTGTCATATCTGTAGGAGCATCTGTATAGAATACAATTTTATATAACGGCTTTAAAAAAAGCAGTTCCACCTCATCATAAGTTAGCTGCATTAAAAAAAATACAATATTTTTTTTACAGTCATTATATTTCATGATACATATATTTCCTTTATTATTTATAGTGTTATACAAAGATATCGCACGCCTGGAATACTGTCTTCATGCAAATTTTGTTCTAAAATTATCCCAGTACTTTATTTTATGTATTCTTCTATGAAACTAAGTGTGGTTGAAAGGTAATAGTTTTATGTGTCTTCAATACTATTGTTAGAATTACAGTTTTCGTACCGAAAGTAGACCACTTAGTGTGTAAAGTTCCGTGGTACTGTATCTATATGGCTTGGAATACATAACCTTGATTAAGCATCTTTGTGCTCTTTCATGTTCTAGAAACCTAGTCTTAGCGGCACCACCCCATATTGAAATGCAATAGCTCAAAACTGACTGTCCCAATGCAACATAGATTTTATTTAAAAGGCTTTTGTACACATATGTCGTAATGACATAAAAATCCATATCAGCTTTCTCAAACGTGTGTTCATTAACTCCAAATGACAATACCAGGTCAGTCGTTGGTCTATCATGACACCCAAATATTTCACAGTTGAAACTTGAACTATCTGGGGGCAACAGCAATGCGATTTATAAATGTTATTGCAGCTATGAATTTTTATGTTACAATCTGATGTGGGCTGGGTATTACTATACATGGTGAAGCAAACGTAATTTGTCTTCCATATATATAAAGTTAGAAGATTTTGATTCAGCCATTCAGCTATCCTTGCCAAGCCTGATTCTGCCGATTTTTTTACTGAATCCCATGTATCACCAGTAAACAGGACAGCGGTGTCGTCAGCGTAAGCAAATATATGACCATTGTTAACCTTAATTTTACACAGCTCGTTGATATATATCAAAAATAGAGTTGGACATAACACACTGCCCTGCGGAACTCCATTGTTGATATCCACTGTACCACTTACTAGACAATTAATTTTAACCGTTTGTTTCCTGTTGTTAAGATAGCTGGTAAACAAAGCCAGAGCATTATCACGAACACCATAATCCTCTTGTCGTTTCCGAAGGATGGGGATGGGAAACGGTATCAAATGCTTTTTTAAGATCTAAGAACACTGTGATACATTTTTCATTTTTATCCACCTTACTCACCACCAGCGATGTCAGGTCTCTAACAGCGTCTTCAGTTGAGATATTCTTACGAAAGCCATATTGTGATTTCTGAATCACAATATGGCTTTCGTAAGAATATCTCAACTTTGAAAATTGATATCTGTATCAATTTGTATTTATTAAGATAACTACGTAATCTATTATTCAGCAACCTTTCCATAATTTT
The DNA here is from genome assembly GCA_947347705.1 of Nymphula nitidulata. Taxonomy (NCBI): domain Eukaryota; kingdom Metazoa; phylum Arthropoda; class Insecta; order Lepidoptera; family Crambidae; genus Nymphula; species Nymphula nitidulata. The sequence goes on along the minus strand of OX374641.1, from coordinate 12,182,298 downwards.
TGACAGCGGTGTTAGCACAGATATTGGTGTATAATTACTGATGTCATCTCTATCCCCACCCTTATATACGGGAGTAATAATCGATTTTTTAAATGCATCTATATGATTTTTTAAATGCATCTGGAAATATACCCTTCTCAAAACATAAATTCATCAATCTGCTGATTATTGGTGCCATTACTTCTTTGGAATTTTTAAGGAACGACATAGGTATATTGTCATATCCTGTAGCAGTATTAGAATTTAGGCTAGCAATAGTGTTTTCAACATCCAACAGTACAAATGATGTTGGTTGCAAGTAAAAAGATTCGGGTCCAGAACAATTTGGTAACCTTTTGAGTATATCTTCAGCGAGTGATTGACCTATTCCCGACAAGTAATTGTTTTACCGAATCAACCGAATCATTAGGATTTGATGCCAAATTAAGTAGACTTGTACTAGTTGTTTTAAGACATTTAAAGTTGGTTATTTCATTTACAGTTTTCCATAGTAACTTAGAATTAACAACAGATTTTGCCAGTTGATCCGTATAGTAATCACATTTTAATTTTTTTAATAAGATTGTTGCAGAAGTTGCGATATCTCCTGTACGTGATTTTTAAAATGTCATTATCTGGGTCAAAGCGCAACTTCTTCTGCATAGCGTTTCTTACTTGAATTCACTTTAGTATACCGCTGGTTATCAATGGCTTAAGAATACGTTTCTTACTGGGAGTTCGGACAGTCTTGGTGTTTTCCAATAAGGCAAATCTTATTTTTTTCAATAAATAAATTCGCCATTTGATTACAATCAGTTAGATTCTCTATCTCATATAGGTTATTTAAAAGGAGACTTTGTAAAGCTTTCTCGTAGTTTATCTTGGTTTTATTTATCTAAGATTTATTACAGTTAAGTTCACTATTATTGTTAGAAGAAATAGCCAGAAACACCATAAAATGGTCGGTTATTGTGTAAAATAGAACCATTAATTGCAATATACAGCATTTTAGTTAGTATGATGAGATAGTAAGTTTTATGTGATTTCAGTATATATTCGAGTGTGCATATTATAAAGTAATGTAGGATAATTGTTTTATCAAAAATTAAAACATTTTAGTTAACATAACTAGTAGCATAGTATGAAATGTACCATAAGTATAATGTTTTTATACCCTTGCATGGTTCAATGTGTTGGACTACAATATTCATTTGTAACAACTATAATGTAAACCACATGTTTAAGCAATAAACTATTTGATTTGATTTGATACAGACACGTTCAGCTCAAAATACACGCGGTATTTACATAAATACTCCATCAGATCCATTTCATGACACGACCGTAATATTGTTATGAATTTTGAACATTCGAATTCAGGGTTAGACTGGATTAGATTATGTCACTCCTAACCTCCCCTCGCAACCCCACTGCGGCCTATATGGAATTCTCATCCAATATAGGATGAGTACCCGTTAGGCTCACGATTAAGCTGCGGCTTAAGGCTCTATTGGTTTCTACTAACACGTTAGATACTCTATCGATGCAGACCTAGATGTACCATGTTCCTTCTCTATCCATTGATTTCGGCGCATCATACTGAATATGGGAAACTTCATCCACATAGTCGAGCTATTTCGGTAATGAAAAAAAAATCAAATTTAATTAAAAATAATTCACACCTTTTGAAATAAGCTCACTTTACCGGATTTAACGACGTCCTCACGGTTTTCCCTTGATGCAGCCTCCATAGGCTATGGTTACCGCTTACCATGAGTTATTCTTATTTTCCAACTTAAATTTATAAAAAAAGTCAAATTATTAGGAAGCCCGATAAATTTCTATTCACTTTACGTTTAATACCTACACCGTAAATTAATGAACATTTTCTTTTCCAGATTAGAACAATCTAAAGAAGGAAGGATGGCTGGCTCCCGGGAGAAGTTACTTCATGAAAATAGGCTAACTTATGACTATGAGTACGACCACAGAAGAAGATATGAACCAAGTCATGAAAGAAATAGAAAGAACGAGAAGCCAGAACGAGAAAGGTATAGGTATGAAAGAGACGAACCATACGAAAGACCGCGAAGAAAGAACGGCTATGTTTACGAAGACATCTACTCAGACTTCGACGAAGCACAAGGCCGCTTGTCCTTATTTAGACCAATTAGACCAGAATATCTTAATTTACCAACGAGCTACGATGTTAAATATAACTCCTTACCCAGAAAATACTATAACTATGAAGAAAAGCTCGACAGGAACATTCGGAAATACAAAAAAGACTATTACGATTTTAGAATCGAAAATTATAGGCGGAGGTCGAGAGAAATTTTTGAGCCATACAAAAGACGAACGCCTGAGGTGAGAAAAAAAGAGATCGAAATATACAATAACGCACCTAATCCGGAAGAACGTAGGTATAACAACACGAAACAGCATGTGAAATTTGATGAGCGCAGACCAACTAGTGAACAGAAATCAAATCTCGACAGCAGCAACAGAAATTCGAAGCACAAGAACGTAGCCGTATGCAAACCTCTTCGCTTGCCGGAAAAAAACGCTCGCTATTGGACTACGGACATTGACGAGCGGTCCCGACCTCGGCCCAAGAAGGCCGAGGAGCCAAAAAAGAATGTTAAATTTTCCGAGGTATCGGGTTGCAATCGCAAAATGATCGTTGACGATCCGATATGCGGCCGTAAAGTTGTACCGGTCCGTGAATTGGAGGTGTCTTTGGACCAAATGATACAGAATGGGTATTTTGAGAAACACAATATCCCGATATCGCGGCCGCTAGAGAGAGTGATGACGAAGGAAGAGATACCGTCTAGGACGGTGCCAAACGGGAAGTGTCAATCGGGCGCGGGAGCGGCGGTGAAAGAAAAACAGCCGCTGCGGAAAATAAGGCATTTGCCTCAGGTATGTCTGAAGATATTTATAACACTTTAATAAACTTTCCAGATAGTTACATAAAATATTTTTGTGCTAATATTATGGTAGTATAATTAATCATGCAATCACTAAGACGTTTTAAATTATAGCCTTACTATGGTTTTTTTATATAACTAGATGACAAACAAGCTGACGGTGTAAGCGGATACCGTCGCCTATAGACACCTGCAATAACAAGGAAAAATCACTTGATATTGTAGGTGCGTTGTCATCCTGAGGCCTAAAATGAAATGTCGTCCATACTCAGTATTCCAAAGTCAAATATTTTTACTCAATTTTGGTACAGTCGACAGCATATAAAGCGTAACAGTTTGACCTTCAATACGGCCTTACTCCTTTCGTAATAGAGGCGGTTTTCGTAGTGCAACTGTTATACGGAATAAGTGCGGTCTCAAGGTCAAACAGATAGGCTTGATGTGCTGTAACTGTAAATATTAGACAATTTCAAACCATCCGTTAATAAATCAATTTTGAGTTTTGTTCTGAGTTGAACGGACGAAGTGTAAAGGGAGGAACTAACCTTCATGAGTTAGTGAACTCATGAAGGTTAGTTCCTCCCTTTACACTTGAATAATCATCATCGCCTTATGCATAAATGTCCCTTTGATGGGCACATCCCTTCTTGTATCCACCCACACACGAGGAACTTGGGCGATAACATGGGTTGAAGCGGTTGCAGTAACCACCGGGACTAACGGCTTGGCCACAGGATCGGGCGGCGGCGGCGTCTCGGCAACCACTGTGCGGTCACGACGACGCGCTGCGAGGCCGACATCGAGACAGCGCGTAGTGGTTGCGTCTAGGTTGCCTAGACGCAGAACGCGCGTGCGGTGATGTCGTGGCCAGGCCGTAACGCCTTAAAGTGCACGACGAGGTACGGTGGAGCTCTAAATTACTAATTTTAGTAGACGACGATCCTCTTCCGGGATCGACCATAGCGAAAATGACTTTGTTTTCGAAATCGAATCCAGAGCGGTCAAGTCACTACGCCACCGAGCCATATCTAATCTGTGACCACGCTCTTCGAAACGTACGTTTATTTGACTTACTTAATAAACAACACAATCGAATCAAGATCGGTCGATCTCGATTGCGTTCAGCTGTCAAATTGTATGAAAACGACAGCAGCGCATCTGTCGTGAAGTATTGGAAACTATTTTTAATAATGGATTTGACATTTGAACGCCATCAAGGACGAGAGGTCTGATTCGATTGAACTTTCACTAGGGGTAGTGAGAATGGCTTGGAAGATTAGGATTTTAAACAGAATTTTGCTAAATATAGAACCGCCTACTGATGACCGCTGAGAGCCTCAATTTAATTTGTAAATGTCATTATAACGGTAAAATCCTGAGGGAGTTTTTGTGCCACTCTATTCGCCAAAATATACGATGCGAAGAGTTGGCCGATACAAAAAAACGAATTAAGTACTTTAAGAATTTATTTTACAATAGAGCGTTTTCATTTTAAGCTTTGTTTACCAAGGACGGTAACGCCATATTTTATTTGTAGTTCTAAAGATACAGGACTGGACGGGTATCTGAGGAGTGGTTTGAATCTTTGAACGCTCTGCGACAATTTCGCCATGGTCAATCCCAGCAGGGTCAATCAAAATTTGTAATCTCAAGCTCCACCTTGTTTCGCTCGAGAATTAACGGCTTAACGTACTTGGAAGGAACGTCAAGCCGTTGCGCGTTGGTCCCGGTTGTTACTACAACTGCCTTAATCCGTGTTGGGCCAGCAGCGCTGTGGTAGTGTTGCGGCCCAAACTCCTCATGTGTTTCTCCAATATAGAAAGGGCTATTCCTAGCAGGAAGATTAACGGCTGATGATGATGATGATGAATCAGCTACGCGTTGCTTGCCCAGCCCGTGGTAATCAAAGCGAATAGTTACACTCACAGCATAGGAAACACGTCACCTTGCTTTATATGCATTACATAGTTATATACACTTACTTATTACATACAAGACATCCAATAGTTAATTAATGATATACTTTTTGCTACTTTACATAGTGTAGTAGGTATGTATTCCGATAAAACAGTGAAGATTTTGTCCTTTTCAGAAATTGATATTACAATGCTCCACATTAATATACCAGCAATCACATCTTTTTGTTCATTGTACCTCATTTTCATCCTAGCAAATGCGACATACATTTTTATGACGTAATTAAGCTAAAAGGGTAACATTGTCCCGTTTTTGGCAAGAAAGGACATCTAACGATCGATAAGGCACTTCAGGACCCCGTTAAAGCCATACACGTCCATTAAGGGCGCAGATTGCCCTGATGTACGTAATTATTCGGGTATATATGTCTACCAGGGCTTGGTCAATATTCATGGCGGTATGGTTTCTGGACCTTGTAAAAAATAATGACTTATTAATGTGGTTGAGAAGGTCGGTTGGCCTCTAGGTTTGAGCTTTGTAAAGCGAGCATAATTAGTAAGGCGTGAAGAATTGACGCACATTGTTCTAGACACCGAGCTTCCGTGAGGCTGTTTTGATCACGGCTTCGATGTAGTTCCTGTGATCGATCGCAGCATATCTCCATATCGAGCCTGATGCAGAAAAAGCTGTGAGTGGAAGGAAATTTAGGCTATAAACGCATACATATCTTTAAACTCAAAAAGGTTATTAGACCCTCATTCAGATATAAGGTTCAATTCAAGATGACGATTATCTCATAAAATTAGGTTTGACCCTAAACACACAGAAAACAAGTAAAATACACCCGTTTAGTCGTAATAAACAAAGGTTTTCGTCAAACGATTTACATAAATAATGCTTTGGATCATCACTAACCCTTGGACTTGGCTGTCCTTAATGAGGAAGCTGTGCTTGACAGGCTTAATTACTTACTAATTTACCCCTTTCCCAGAAATGTTGTGTCCCCGAATTGACACAATTGTAATGTCAGTTATTAAAGATAGCCATTGATTTATTAAAAGCAGGATAGTAAGGAAGTGGCGCTGGTTTCTTTTACAAAAACAAAGCAACTTTCACCAATGTCGATACCGGGTGGGACAATAAATATTTGTAATAGAGTTCGCGAATATTATTAAATTATAGTTTGTTTTTTTTTTACCTTAACGGGGTATCTCTTGGCCTTCATCTCACCTGATGGAAGTGAAGAAAAGGCCGACAATGGAAGCAAGCTACACTCGGATTCCTCAACCACAGAGGAACTGGCTATCTTACCTCTAACTGTCGGAACACAACAATGCTGTTAACATTATTGTTATGGCGGTAGACTTAGGTAAGATGGTGGTAGCTAGCCAGGCAGACTTAGAAAAGCCCTGCCACCAACCAAACCGAGCAGAAAATTTCTGCCCCCACGGGAAACGAACCCCGAACCTAGGATCTCTAGGACTTCGGAGGTAGGCGGTCACATCCACTAGACCACAGAGGCGTTTAAAATATATATTTAATATTATTATTTAAGACATATTTTCGTTAATAAGAATCGTAGCCTACTTACATCCTGTTTCCAAAGGGACCTCAACTTTACATATCGCAGAACGTCCTTAAGAGTTATATATATATTCATAGACATTGGTCCGGCTGCCCAAATTATGAAGGCATCAGTTCACTTCCTCGGATGAAAGTCCGCGATAGCACCGATCATTTAACTTGAGCCTTGAAGATTTATTCTTAGATGTATTGATAATATGAGGGGTGAAACAAAATAGTTCACGTTCAAGTCGCTCATACATGGGGAAATGTATACACATTTATAACAAAGTCCCACCAAATGTAACTGAACTGTCTTTTCACAAACTTAAGTAATATGTCAAACAAACTTTAATAAAAAAAAGCTAAAGGTTCAAGAATATTTAGGACACATTAAAATTTCAAAATATGATTTACATGATTTATAATATAATATTTATTTACGAGTATTACGACTATTAACCTCTGTATTCCTATAATGTGATTGTGCATTATCAGATAGCTTGAAAATAACGAAAATACTTTTGACATTGGGTACCTACTTTGTTGGTACGTTGATATACCTTCTCTTCTAATTTTATTTCCACTCGGTGGCACTGCACTTCTAAAAGTTATAATTTATTAACTAAAAACATTGAAATTTAATATTTTAAAAGAGTGACACGAGTTTTTTGCCGGAATCTTTTCAGCAGTTCAACTTTTGGAACCAGTGCAAATTCAGACATGATAGACAGACAGAGACTATGACGTATTAGTTAATATATTTTTGGTGATAGTTATAAAAATGTGTTTTTTGACGATTTGAAAGTGCTTCTTTGTGGCCTATTTAATTTCTTTCTTTCTTTCTTTCTTTCACAACCTTAGTCCATACTACTGTAATAATAAATACTATTTATGTCTTCACTATGCTACGAGCTATGTAAGGTGATTCTTTGCGAGATAGAATCAGAAATGATAGCATCCGTAAGAGACACAAAGTCACTGATATAGCTCATAGGATTAGTTGAAGTGGCAGTGGGCAGGGCACATAGCACGCAGAGCAGACGGCCGGTGGGGCGTTAAAGTTCTAGAATGGCGACCACGTACCGGAAAGCGCGGAGTAGGACGGCCTCCCACTAGATGGACAGACGACCTGGTCAGGGTCGCGGGGAGCCATTGGATGCAGGCTGCGCAGAACCGTTCTATTTGGAAATCGATGGAGGTGGCCTTTGTTCAGCAGTGGATATCATAGGCTGGTATCATGATGTTTTCTCTCCTAAGGCGGTGAACAGTTTAGATGAGTTTTGGCATAAAGACAGATTCATCATCATCAAATTCAAATCCAAACTTATTAAACTCAACCAGAGTTTCCCTAAAATAACTGCGACGTCTCGTACCTATAATACTTTTAACTGTAGTAAGTACCATATATTTTATCTAATCTATGGTAAGTAGTAAGTAAGAGTTAATATTTTTTAAGATTACCTCAATAATGTTATACATTCCGTTTTCCGAATTAACTAAAAATAACAAATCATCATTACCAGCCTATACAGGGTGGTGCCGTCATTACGACAATAAATTAAAACATGGTCTATATTAGTTCATAGAGGTTGCCACTTGCAAAAACATTATATTAATTTGATAATTTCAAGACCTTTCTATGAAATAATGCAGCGAATGTATTATAATAATAATGTTAATAATGATGTAATAATAATGTTATTTCATACAAATGTCATGAAATTTTTAAAGGAATCTTTTTGAAAGTGGCAAACCGGTTGTATGAACTAATGTAGTCTATGTTTCAATTTATTGTCGCATTGACAGCACCACTCTGTATACGACCCACTGTTTTCCTACATCTATCGGCGAATCACATGGAGTTTCAGCCATAACCCTACCACCCTGGCCCAATCTGGGTTGGTTGGTTAAAGCGGTTGCAGTAACAACCGGGAAGCACGGAGGAGCTCGAGATAACGAACTTTGATTGACCTATCCCAGGATACCACATGGCGAAAGTTGCTTTGTTTTTCGTATGGAAAACAGAGCGCTCAATCCAATACACCACCGAGCTCCTTACTATTAATAAATTATTAATGTACTAATATGTAAATAAAGAAGATAACAAGATTTATTCAAGACAAGATCTGCAAGCCGTCGGCCCCTTCACCCGAACTAGGTTGCAAAGAAGCCTGTAAACAAAACCGAAGACAGGCTAAGAACAGGCAGAGAGCGTTGGACTGTTGCTGATCCTATTAGAATTACTTAATTAAATTATTAAATCACTAATTTGTAAACGCTTCTGACTAAATGAAGTATGTAATGAGCTTGTTTTTACCTAATCGTAAACGGAGGCCGTACAAGCCGCGATTCTTTTAGCCCCTCACGCAAAAACAGGGCTGTTTTTATAAGTTTGACGTAACTGGGTTGTTTTTATAAATTTGACGTATCTCTCTGTGTATGCATGTGTATGTCTATGGCATCGTAGCTCCTAAAAGAATAGACTAATTTTGATTAGGTTTTTTTCGTTAGAGAGCTGACGTGATCAAGATGGTTTTCAGCTATAATTTTTGAAGATCTGCTCAGGCGTTTCATGACTATCAGCTCATTTACTACGTGGCAAAAGAGTCTTTCTGAGTGATTGATTTGTTTACTGTTACTGCAGTGGTATTTTCAATACACGCTAACCACTAGCTGATGCTGTGCCATCAATAGTCGGGTTCGATTCCCGCCTCAGGACGTGAAATTTTTCTAGTATAATGTTAAAATCAAAAATTAAGAATATTTGAAAGGTATTTTTGTCCAATAACACTCACCCCAAAGAAAGCATCATTTAGAACTTGTGTTACGGATACTAGCTAACGGACAAATTATGATAGGAATATGTGTATAAATATTAGGAATATACTAAATAAACATATAAATATCCATGACTCGTGAAAAAATGTTCGTACTTATCGTACAAACATTTGCTCCCACCGGGATTCGAAGACAGACACGGCCAGCCGGTTGTCAACTTAGAAAACCAAATCACATTCTTAGAATACTAATCACATCAGTTTCTGTTATTAAGGTAAAATGTATGCCGCGAAGGTTTCCACAAGCATAAAGAATCCACTTTTTCCCTCTTATTTTTTCAGCTTTCAAAAACATAATGCTCGCAAATTGATAATAACTCCCAATGATCCGAACGCAATACAAACAAAGGCTTTGGCGCGTAATGGCGACCTGTTTGTTCAACGCTTGTTGTTTTATTTATAGATATTTTCTTTTTCATCGGTTTGTTTTGGGAAATTTGAATGAATTTCGGGAAGCGGTATTCAATCTAAATAATGAGAATGGTGATAAAAAAGTATATACTTTTGGTTATAGGCTATCATTGATATTGGTAGCGTCACCTCTATATTTTATTAGCGATTGATTATAAGTCCTAGGGTCCCAAAATACCTCCATACCTTTCATCTAAACCGGGTCAGCGGATAAGTCCAAAGATCCGACGGGAAATTCTGTTCTATTGCTATATGGTCATAATGGGGATCAATGTGGTTACGAAATGGATTCCAACGTTACTTAACAAGGCTATGATATCAAGAGATAGCAGTGTTGCTGTGAAAGAATCGGAATAAATAAAAAAATCACTTAAAAATGAAGAGTAGAAGAAAATTTATGGATTATTCTCGGTGTCCACCACCAATTTGTCCACCACTGGCGCACAGAGAGACAAATTATGAAATTATGTTCCGGTGTCAATGTCTGGTGGACAGCGTCACTATTTATACGAAAACATTCATTTTGTCCACCCCTAGGCCGGCCGTCGTAACCTATGAGTTTCTAGTAGCGTAAAAATTCAGCTTTCCAAAATAGGTAAGATATTAATTAAAATAGCCCATGGGCCAAGGGTGGACAGAGACAATGTTTTCGTATTAACAGTGACGCTGTCCATCAGAGGTGGCCAAAGTAAAGTTGTTCCTATGTCCACCACTAGGGGACCGCGGAACATAATTTCATAATTTGTCTCTCAGTCCACCAGTGGTGGACAAATTGGTGGTGGACACCGGGAATAATCCAAATTTATGTCAGTATCACAAATTGAAATTCATTTCATGTTCATTACATTTAGGGTGGAGTGGTTGGCTCTACGAATGGGTGGCTCTATAACTCTTAATATCTAAATTTTTATCAGCCTGTTGCTATCCGATGCTGCAAATAGTCCTCCCTAAAGCTACGACACACGATCTTCTGCTCTCTTCTACCAGCCACTACTTGCCACCTTCTTCAGATCGTCGGTCCACTTGGCCTTCATACAAGAACGTTCTTAATCCACTGAGTATCGGTTTTGTCATACTTAGATGTGGCTGGCACACTGCCTCTCCAGAGTCTAGATCGATAGCGCTAGGCCTTAGGTTTCAAAAATACTTCATTTTTTGTCGCATAACACATTAACATTTCGCACATTTTTTTTCCGGAACATATACCCAACCTATTATAATTATGATTTATCGGCCTGGGTGCTTACGTAGATATTTAGGTATTTTGTTTGTCTTTTATCAAAAAATATTGGCTGAAAATAAAATTGACCAGTTATTTGACCAGTTGTTAATACGGCGGTAAATAGCTCTTAATATTACAATGGATTCAACGCGAGTTAAATCTGGTAGAGTAGTTTTATTATAAATGTGTATCGCTCGCGAAAATATAAAGACAGTACTTTATTATAATACGTTGAAAAGGTGTTTGTACATGTTTTAGATCACTTATACCTATTGTTCAAAAGATTTTGTATTTTTTGGGCCGGCACACTTTTACTTAACTTAGTCTTCCGCGAAATGATTTCATGGAATTCCTCCCTTTCTTTTGTCCTTAATCCAATGATAAAATCATAAAATTGAATTGTAACTCCTTTGATCCAATTCGGATAGATGTAGGTAATAAACGCTTTCACAATTTAACGAGAATGTCTTGAGTTAAGTCTGTTTTTGGACTCCTATTTAATGAGCTTCTCATCATTTGGATTGCCTGAAAGAATAAATTTACATTGAAAGCCAATAAGCAGTGAATAAAACCTGACCTGACTCGGAAAGAGGAGTCACTGGCTGGACTGCTATGGGCTTTAAAGATAAATTTTGAAATGTATTTTCTTTTTATCTTTATTGCTACGTTACTTGTCAATTTACAGCATTAATTTTGTAAAAATAATCAATGGTATGGAATCTCTTGATAATACAACAAATTGGTAATAAAGTCAAGGTCAAAGTCAATATGCATATTGCATTTTTAATTTTGAAACATGATATTATCGTATAAATTACCCAGTACATCATTATACCCGGCATAAATAATACGTCGCACGCACTTTAAAGGAGATAGAAAGAGACAAATGTCGTTAAGAGTCACATAAGCCTAGGGAATGGTTAGTGAAAACGGACGAGAGTCTCTTAACTGTCTAGGCAGCGCATTATATAATTTCACAGCCATTGAGTATGGTCCAGATCCAAATATGGGACATTACTCTAGTATTATTTCGACATAATGTGTGTTTAGGGGAAGACTTCGGTGGCGTAGTGGTTTGAGCGCTTTGGTTTCGATTGCGAGAGTAGCAGCACATCACTAGATAAATCCCTGGCGGATATTATAAAACGCTTGTGGTCAACCTAACCCCAAAGTTCTGATCCAAAAGTACTTTGGCGCTGGCATTACGGTTTGGGATTCATCGCATCTGTTGGAGTAGGCTTTGAAATTTTCGACGATGAATATAAATGTATTGTTCTGTAGGGATTTTAGATACGCTTTTGAATTATATTTTTGTAACTCTTTCTAATGAAAGATGTTCGGAACCAAAGGGATTGTATTTTATTATCTTTTATGTAAATGAATAAAATAGATTTTAATAATCTTTTCCTTGTGAACAGCTACTTACCATCACTCACAATCTTGACTTTCGCAAAACTAATAGAGTAATTAAGTCTCTCCAATACAACTAGGTATCAATGACGCATCTCTTGTGTCATTGTGATGTCATTGTGATGTCCGTTCCCTATAATATGGTTGAGCGAAGCGATGGCTGGCACATGCGTCATACTTGTGAACAGGTGCCACTAGTGGAAATGGTCATCTCTAATCTTCCTTGATTTTGTAATAATTTACCTACATATTCATCAATAGTATCATTTTTGAGGGATTGTTGAGGTATATGGCATTATATGATATTATATATAAAACAATACAATTATTATTGTAATGACGTGGTCAGACAAGTGTTTAAAATTAATGAAAGATGATTGGCTTTATTAGGTTTTTGTATATTAATTGTTGACCTTTGTGTATTGTAATACCTATATTGTGATGGTGCATTGTCGGACAGCCTTTAAATACAGTAAATATTCTTGTCATTAGGTACTTATTGGTACGTTAATATACCTTTTTTATACTCTGTGCGACACTGCACTGCTAAATACCTAAATACTGTGTAATTAAACATTGTAACTTAATAATTGAAAAGAGTGACTACACGAGTTTGTGGCCGGAATCTTCTCGGTAGTTCAACTTTTGGAACCGGTGTAAATTCAGACAGACTGACAGACAGACAGACAGACTGACTGACTGACTGACTGACAGACAGACAGACAGACAGACAGACAGACAGCCAGACTGACTGACGGACAGACGGACTGACAGACGGACCGACAGACAGACCGACAGACAGACCGATAGACAGACATTATAACATTCTTAGCTTACGTAGATCCAGATAAGACAGAGAGACAAACATAATGTAATTGTTAGTTAGTTAATATTATTTTTATGTGATAGACATAAGGGTTTTTTTTGTTGACGATTCGAAAGTGCTTCTTGGGGGGCCTAATTGAATAAAGATATTTTCATTTTCATTTTCATTTTCATGTTCTGGCTAGAACCAGAATGAGCCTTCTGGAAGTTGCATATCCAAAGCCAGGGCAATACAGGCTCTTTCTGCCCAAAGATGTAGTAAGGCTTATGGCATCTATATTCTGGACACAGAAAGAATAAAAGCAAAGGAGGCATAACTGATCCCAATGGATCGAAGTGCACTGTGACTTGGTCATTACTCAACGAATAATAATTAAGATAAGATTCACAAGAGTAGTCTTGACTTGACTTTCTGTTTTACGTTTAAAACCTTACGTCCACAGCCCAATTCCTCGGTAGCTTAGTGGCTAGATCGTTCGCTTGGATTGTAAAGGTTCATACCCCACCCTAGAATTATGACGCTTTATTTTCAACCTGAACATTTTCGAAATTTCTTTCAAAAATTTGTATAGTTAATGTAACTTATTCTTGTTGGGAAGATTTGAATGCGAGCAAAAATCTGCTACAAATTAATATCTAGAAGAAAAAAGGTTTTGGAAACTAATCATTGCAGTAACTTAATTGCCTTATTTACATAATACAAGAGCTTGTGCTTGTTGATGTTGAATTAGAACGGTGATATAGATGTTGTCTTTGCCACAGAGAACCCAAGGCTTAAAATGAAACCGTCTGAAGGTTGGACACGCGTTAAGGTTTACTTAGAACTATTTTGGGAAACGACCACAATAATCTACGCCACGTAATAACGAAAAATGACATCCCGCCTTAATACAAAAAGTGTTTTAACGTTAGACTAATTACGCAACTCCAATGAAACTTGGAGTTTATTCCCTATCCATTGCTGTATTTCAAGGCTTGATATCACAATGACGTCACAGCAAAGCAGTAATGAATTTGCAACAAAATTTTAGATGAAGCGCTCACTTATCTCCAAGGATGACATGCTATTGATATAGAGTTACATATGGAGTTAGTTTAAAATTTAGGCTGTCTCAATTCGTTAATAAATGCAGACTACGTTTTGTAATAATGTGGATATATTTTGAGTATTCGGATTTTTTTGGGATTGTTATTCTGTCTTAACAGAGTAATATCATTTCACATAACATCACAAGATTATGGAGAAAATTGTCAGCTACCTACTTACAAACAACTGAGTTAGACGGTAAGATACAATAGTGGTCGACTGGGACTACTGGTAGAGAATGCTGTATAGCATTAAGTCCGCCTTTTGTACTTTTTTGTGCAATAAAGAATAAATAAATAAATAGTGTATAGAGCATTTAAGGTACATTATTTTTTAACAAAACAATTTTTCCAAAATCTCGAGTCGATCTGTGTTATCCTAGATTACGGCCTCATTAAATATCATTCACTGTATGCTCGAATTCTTGGAAACCAAATCTTTTAATTTAATAATTTCAATTTCAATATCCTATTTGTTGCTAGGCGTAATGGTGCTCCTAAACTCACAACCATTAGTACTGTAATTCTCATCATGAATAGTTATAGGCATGCCCGAGAAGGTTATTGAACTAACAATATTTTAACATAAACCTATTCAGTTGAATGGTACAAATACAGGGCATTTCTCCACTAACCACATGTTTTAATAAATGCTACACTATCCAACATAATTCTGCCATGCCAGGTGAGGGTCAGATATCAATGGTTCATCTTTCATGTCAATGCAATGCTGTTCCTAGAGGCAAAATGGAGTCTTCTGGAAGTAGCATATCCAAGACCAGACGAGTACAGGCTCTTTATATCCAAATATCGCTCAGAAAAACTTATATTGTGTTATAAAATTGGCGTAGTTTTGTAACAATGTGTAGAAATTTGGCGCCAACTACCAAGATGAGTTAAAAGGTATTACGCCCGCATTGCAATGCGATTCATTGCTTGATTCCTTTCTTACCCTTCGAAAACAGGGATAATAATTCTAATATGTTTTATTAGATATGTATACAAAAAACTCTATGGGTATTACCCTTACATGTATCCTACTACTTTCATTCTGGGTATGGTTGAGTATAGGTCGTTAGAGGTAAGGCGTAACCTCTTTTTAATAAAATACGTATATAGGTTATTGCGTGGTTAAGCCTACAATCCTTTCCTAATCGCGTAAATCCCGTTCTACATTCCCAAAACCCAGAAACACCACCTCAGAGCACGTAGCTGTCCATTGTTCCATATCCCCAGATGTGGAGATCAGAACAGCCCACTATATAGGGCCTTGAATCTCATTAAAATTCTGTACAGGACTCATGATTCCGACATATTTGTACATTCAGATACTGTTTTCTTGGCCACGGCAGGCAACTACTTGGAGAAGACTGTCGCACCGACTACAGTTCTATGCTAGAGTGTAGAAGTATTTATGTTTGTAATAAATCATAATGTTCAAATATATATCTTGAAAAACAAAATGTATTGTTATATAAAAGTAGAACACTTGATCTTATGTTAAATAATTTAAGTAACTTACATGTGTAGTAAAAACTGTTAATGTAAGTGAATCTATAAATAAATAAATTATAAATTCTATGTCAGCTCTTTGTTGAAGATCGATCAATCCCTTCCCATAATACTAAAGTCTACATCTGACTTTAGTTTAATACTAGCGTCAATGTCGCTTGATAGTCCGAGCACGCGCCGCTCGTGGCAATGAATTTATCGTACCGCCGTGCTCCAAGTTTATTTTTATGACCATCTGAAAAGCTGTAGTCTTTGTCTTTAGAGCTTGAGCGGAAGCTCTCACTTTATTAGTCAAATACTGAATAAATCTCAAGTCCTTACTAAGAAAGTTGCCTACGATTAAACAAATACGTTTTGCCATTCAAATGGCAGGTCATTGATGCCTTTGCTGTTTAATTCTTGTGGAAGGAAACTAATTAACTTTTGAAAGAATTTTTCAACTTGCTTCATCAGATTAGATTTACTAGGTGGTGGGTAGGTAGGGTCATCTGGGAAGCTACCACTACCTATCTTATTTCAGCCGTGAAACAGTTCGCTATAATTACTGGGTATTTACGGCATTTCATGTTAGGCCTCAGCCTGAGATTAAATGCCGTAGGCCTAAGATAAATACCACCCTGAGGAATGACAACGCACCTGCAATATCAAGTGATTTTTCCTTGTTATTGCAGGTGTCTATAGGCGGCGGTTACCGCTTACCACCAGGTGGGCCGTCGGCTTGTTTCTCATCTAGTTGTATAAAAAATCAGAGTAAAAAAAGTCAAGCAGATTCCGAAAAAATCTAAATCAGTTGAAGCAAGATCTAGCAAATACAATGGACGGTGTTTTCATTCGAAGCTCCCGTATATAAAGATAGTCCGTTGTACGTAGTGAGGACGAGCGGTGGTGTCTTGAAAAAGCGTGAGACTAGTGAAAGTGATAAGCATCAGTTATTTGTTAGAAAACCTCCTCATCATTTATATTATCTATTCCGGGTGTTACGGAAATACGAATTCCAAAGCAAAATTTTGAATTTTGCGGTTGTAGGGGCCGATATTGTAGTATGTGCGCAGGTTGTTAGTGAATAGCACGCATTTTTTAGGTTATCGCGACCGTATCGTACCGTATTGGACTATTTTTTTTAATAATTTAGTTTAAAAAATAAAAGTGGTCACAAAGGCGTCAACCTTTCACATATCTATTGACATCTCTTGACAGGGAATCCAACTTCCCCCCTAAATTTTATTTCGGACTTTCGGAACAGCATTCATTGCATTATACAGTTATAAATAAAAAACAATGAGAAATGCTCTAGCATTTAAAGGTAGGATCCTAATACTTTGCAAATTATATAGATGATCTTTTGACACTGTTGCTCTCGTGAGGGAAACTTGGAATGGGCGTGGCTTATCCACATTTTGATTGCTCCTACGTAGAGTAACTTGGAGAGCAAAACAAAAAGGCGGATTGGGAAGAGAAGGGTAACAAACACCTTTTTCTTCCCAATCAGCCTTTCAAAAACGAATATATATATAAGATATAAAATGACCGAAAAATACAGCACTGTGAGGTAGGATAACCAAGAACAAGTGACAAGAAGAGAGTAAAGAGTAAAACACATAAATTGCGATACAAGATAATAAACAAAGGTAGGTCTATCCCATCAACTATTTATTACGCAGCCAGGTACAAATTACTCTTATATTTATTTACATCAACAGAGTTTATTTTAAAACCGCTATAATTATTTCCGCCGTAGCCTGAAGACGAGCGCAATGTAAATGAGAAAGAAGACTCACTTTGTAATGCCGTGGAAATATTGAGGGAAGTGTCAAAGGCACCACGACGAGCAGTGGCAGTGGCTGTATGTAAATGAGGCATTAGATTAACTAAACTACTCGTACATTTTTAGATGCATCAAATCAGACTCCAAGCGTAAAGTTTCTCACCAGATAACCAGACTAAACCTGTTTTTCCATGAAATAAGATCTCCAATTAACTTAAGGTGATATCTTGCGACTACGCAGCGCATTGTAAATAAGGCTTTAATCCTATTTATCTCACTACTGCTGTTCTAGGTTTCAACAGCAGTAGTGAGCTAAGCATAAATGAAAACAAATTACTTAATAGAAAAAAAGCAAAAGATGATCAGTCGCCATCCATTTTTTCTATTTTATAAGCAAGCAAGAAAGAAGATAGAAGGCAATCAGAAGAATTTTTAATGATGGATGGATAAGAATTTCCCCAACACATCTTAAATAAAAAATACCACTCCTCGTGAACATTAGACACAATTTAAATCATACTTAAAATTTCCTCTATTCCAGGTGTTAGCAGCCCTAGCAGTGTCCTTGGCTCCGTTCTCAGCGGGCCTGGGAAAGGGGTACAGCTCACCAGCAATTGCGTCTCTCCAAGGTCCTGGAGCCAACGCCACTAGGCGGGACTTCCAGCTGACGGACCAGCAGGCGTCCTGGCTGGCTTCCTTATCTTTCTTAGGTAAGCTGTATATTTCTAAATATTCCCAAAAGATCATTTATTAGTCGGTTTTAGGAAAACATACAAAAATACAAAGTGTTAAAATACTCATTAGGAGTCGTGGATTCTAACCAGCTCCTCAACGTGGTCTCTTTCTACTCAGTAAGTTGTCTTTCAACTCAGTAAGCCAGTCTGGCTTTCTGAGTAGAAAGAGACCAAACAAAATAGTGACAGCGGTTGCCTCTCGTTACTAACTATTATACGAGCCATGGTTGAAAGTGAGAGAGCATGTGAGGCTGTCGTCTCCTTCTGCAAGATTGACGCAGAAGGCAACAGCGGAGAGGGGACGAGCAGAGGATCTTTCAGCCGCCCCCTGTCCGGCGCAGCCGGGGCGCCTGAGAACACGTCTGAGATTGCGCATGGTAGCTCTCCATAAACAATCTCTATCGGCGCGAAGTTGGTTCGTAAGGTATGGTGAATTTGCTTCGCAGAATCTAGACCACCTACTCGTAAGGCACGGAAGTTATCAAGGATCAATTAAGACGCTAGGTGACCTCCCCACGTGACCGCTGTTTCGTCGGATGGGCTACCATCTGGAAACACACTGTCGTATATTGCTATTGTGGAATCCAGTCAGAGTTCATTCAGCAAAAAGCGTTAAATTGGACACAATGTTGGAAACAATCGTCTCTTCAAATCGTGTCTACATAACGCTTTCTCTTGAGTTTCTTTTCATCTTAACGAGGTAAATCTTGGCCTTAATCTCACCTGATGATAAGATAAGGCCGACGATGGAAGCTAGCTACATCCGTATAGTTCAACCACAGTGGAACTGGCTATTTTCCCCTAACTGCCGGCACACAATAATGCTGTTAACTATATTGCTATGCCGGCAGACTTAGGTAATATCTTGGTAGCTACTAGCTAGTCAGGCGGACTTAGAGAAGCCCTACCACCAACCAAACCGATCTTTTTAGGGTGAGTGTTCAAAGTGCCACGAGCGTCTATACTGCCTGTAGAATGATGCCTGATGCTACGGTAACCCTCTAACCGCTTACCATTAGGAGGGCCGCACGCTTATTTGCTAGCCTTGTTGCATAAAAAACATTTAGTATAAGAATTTATTGACTATTGATTTTTGCATATTAGTTTTTCGATAAGTTGTCACGACCACTTTGAAATATGTATAACTGTGATTGCTCATTTACCAAAGCATTGTGATCATCTATCCATACTAATGTACTAATATTATAAATGAAAGTATGCGATTGTACGGCGACAACGCGTGAATAGTACCCAATGTGCTACGAGCGTCTATAGGCTACGGTGACAACGCATGAGTAGTGCTCAAGATTCTACGAGCGTCTATAGGCTACGGTAACAAAGCGTGAGTAGTGCCTAAGGTGCTACGAGCGTCTATAGGCTACGGTGACAACGCGCGGGTAGTGCCCAAGGTGCTCCGAGCGTCTATAGGCTACGGTGACAAGGCATGAGTAGTGCTCAAGATGCTACGAGCGTCTATAGGCTACGGTGACAACGCATGAGTAGTGCTCAAGATGCTACGAGCGTCTACAAGGTGTATCAGAATAACGAATAAAAAATAAATTCTTTATCGAAAACTTAAAATGAAAATGTCACTACTGTAGTAATCAGCCTCTAGTAGTTTTAGGTTGTACTAAGGTTAGGTTGAACTCTAGAAATTATACGTTGAATGACATTCACAGCCGATTACTAGAGTAGTGACATTTTCATTTTGAGTTTTCGATAAAGAATTTATTTTTTATTCGTTATTCTGATACACCTTGTATAGGCTACGGTAACAAAGCGTGAGTATTGCCCAAGGTGCTACGAGCGTCTATAGGCTACGGTGACAACGCATGAGTAGTGCTCAAGATGCTACGAGCGTCTATAGGCTACGGTGACAACGCATGAGTAGTGCTCAAGATGCTACGAGCGTCTATAGTCTACGGTAACAACGCGTGAGTAGTGCTCAAGATGCTACGAGCGTCTATAGTCTACGGTAACAACGCGTGAGTAGTGCTCAAGATGCTACAAGCGTCTATAGGCTACGTTAACCGCTTACCAACAGGCGGATCGACCGCTTGTTCGCCATTACACCCTTACCGTTTAAAAATAATTACTTTTCAACTTCAAAATATTGATAAAGACTTTTGTCGAACAAATAATTTTGTAATTTGGAATCTTGTATGTTTGTTTCTAATAAGAAATGAGTATATGAGCAATGAGATTATTTCCCGCCCAATGACGAACCTACTGTCAATGAGCGTGCTAAGAATGAAATAGTGCTTTTCGCACTCTTGTATATTATTTTAACAACGAAAACAGTACTTTGCGTGGCGTGGATGCCCTCTACCTAAAACAAATGTAAATTAGCTCTTTCTTATAGAGGAGTCTCGACTTGGTCGAACTACATATTATACATAAATTTCCATCAGTATTTTATCCCAATTTTGTAAAGGCATGCTTAAAAATATACGAAGTGGTATGTAACTCGTGGAGCTCTTCCTCCATGCTTAAGGAGGCATCATACGCTTTGATTGACACATCCTAAATCAAACATGGCAATAGTATCTTCATTTAGTAATCAACGCCAAAGACCTAAAACCACAACCAGCCAGCTCTTATTATCTAATATACATCCATGTTATAATTTACCTTTTTTATATACAACTAGATGATAAACAAGCTGACGGCCCACCCGATGGTAAGCGGTTACCGCTGCCTATAGACACCTGCAATAACAAGAGAAAATCACCTGATATTGCAAGTGCGTTGTCATCCTGAGGCCTTAGATGAAATGCCGTCTATGCCCAGTGGCTGCCTTTCCCTTCAATCCCAAACACAGCGAACTGTTTCACGGCTGAAATAAGAAAGACGGTGGTATTTTCAAATTCCAGGCGCTCTCTTCGGTGGCATGGCAGGCGGAGCAGCGATGCGTCATGGACGTCGCCGGGTGCTTTCCCTGGCCGCAGCCCCCTGCAGCCTCTCCTGGCTGCTCACCGTCCTCGCTACGTCGGTCAGGATGATGTGCATCACCGCCTTCTTGGGAGGATTCTGCTGCTCCATTCTGACGATGCTTTCTCAGGTGAGGAGTAAATAGATCTTGTTCGAACAAGCTGAATATTGGACGCGAAGCGCTCATTAACATCCTGCGGCTGAGTACAGGCCTTAATATATGAGAAGAAGCCCATGAGGAGTTTTGGGCCGTAGCAGCACAACGCTGGCTAACAGTTAGTGCAAATCCGGGACCAAACGACTTAACGTGCCTTTCACGGAGGAGCTTGAGACCTTATAACTATGAAATACATAAAAATAAATAGTATCGATAAGGTTCTTAATCTCTAAAACTAAAATGTACAATAAAGATCAGTCTACTCTGTATAATCTAACAGCTGTTATCCGCTTTCTGACAAACTGTCTAAACTTGGAATCTTCAAAAGTACAATGAATTAAATAAGATACTGAGAAATTTCTTGAAGATTAGACCTAAAATCAGTCATTAAAACTTCGTCCAACAATACTGGCGATCCATAATATACTTCAAACAAATGAAAACAAACCTTATAGTCCGTTAATAAAGTTAAAACTAGCATGCACGTCAGCGTTTCGCATCTTGTCAAAGAAACTAATTTTCGAGCCGCCCGCATATTTCAAACGCAATTAATAAGATGGCCATGCATTTTGAAAACTGTGAGATAATGTTTTTTAACTGTACATTGAGTAATAGTGGCCACCCGCAGCTACGCCCGGGAGAATATCTATTATCGCACCAAAGGCTAGCCTATGTCCTTTCTTAGGATTAAATCAATCTACACGCCAAATTTCATCTAAATCAGCGAAAGCAATTTGTTGGTTTTGTAACGATCAGAGCTTTCTTACCGCCACAAAACTACTTCGGGATTTTCAGTACGCACTACTCCATCTAGTTTTCTTTATTATCTTAACGGGATAGTTGGTTATTCTTAATAGTAAGTGATGATAAGGTCGAAGATGGAAGCGAGCCAAACCCGGATTCCTCAACCACAGAGGTGTCCAGAAAATCCCTTTTAAGTGTTACAAAACCAACAAAATACGATTTTTACGAGTTTTGCCATTCAACCTTTTTGGATGGAGTAAAAGCAAATTTAATCTTGACATTCAATTATTGAATTAAATTTAATTCTTTCTTGCATTAATTATAATGTTACATGAGATGAAAAAATATTGATCATGACCACAGCAATCCTCATATAATAAATATTATCGTTTCGGTAAAATATAAATTCATCATTTATCATTAATAAAACATTATGTTAGAATACGATAGGATCAACATTTTTTTAACCGGCTTCAAAAAAAAGGAGGTTATCAATTCGTCTGTATGTTTTTTTTTATTTTTATTTTTTTATGTTTGTTACCTCAGAACTTTTGACTGGGTAAACCGATATTGATGATTCTTTTTTTGTTCGATGCGGAATAGTTCCCATTTAGTCCCGTAAAAATTTTTTGAAAATCCATTGTGTAGTTTGGTTTTTAAATCAAAAAAACTGGAAAAATTAAGTCATCTACATATGCGATATTGCGGATTATTGCTTTCCTATGAATTTTTAATGAAATGATACGATATAGTAGAAATCAATTTAAGCTCACGGTCACCCATCTAGCTTTGACCTTCAAAGTTGTCACTAAAAATTGTGAAAAAAAAATATTTAAATAAAAATTAAAACCGACTCCAAAACACTGAAAAGGATAAAATAATTAAATTTTAGTGGGTACTCATCCCCTAGGAACATATTTTTGGAGTTGGTGCTAAGTTGTTTCCAGAAGCCATAGATAGTGAAGCACCGACTTTTTTTAGATACTTAAAGTCTTCAAAATAATAGGAAAAAGTGTACAGTCCATGGCCACCCTACACGTAATTGATAAAGTCCAAACTTCCTTTCAGTCAAGCCCGCCTACAACGCGCCCCTCCCTTCTCGCTGCAGGCTATAATTTTGAAAACTGTGAGAAGGCAAACTTTTGTGTAAACGGTAAAATTATTATTTATTAGTTCCATAAGATGAAAGTGAAATGAGCTGACCTGAAGTTTGTTCGGGAAGTTTCCTATTAACGTGACTAGTACAAAGTTGTTTTGCATACTTTTCCGTTTCATAATCAATTTTGATGAGCCCTAATCGTAACGATGTTTTACTTTAATATTTGTGCTACTTGTGTGTTATTTATTTTTATTTGTAGTATATTTGTAGTATATTTATATTATTTGTGGTTACTTGTTTTTCAAACAAAAAATTTAAATAACGATGGTATTTTCGGTGTTATCTACTAAAAAATGTGCATATTGATATACAGAGTGGTGCTGTCAATGCGACAATAAATTAAAACATGGGCTATATTTATTTATAGAAATGGTTTGCAACTATCAAAAAAATCTTATTCATTTGATAATTTCATGACATTTGAATGGAATAATATAACATTGGCTGCATTATTTCATAGACATATCCAGAAATTATCAAATGAATAAGATGTTTTTGAAAGTGGCAAACCATTTCTATGAATTAATCTAGCCCATGTTTTAATTTATTATCGAATTGACAGCACCATCCTGTATACAGCCCTGGTGTGGCTTTTCACCAGAGCTATGCGAGGAAACTAAACATGAACGAGGAAACCCTACCAATATCGCAAATAAACCCGAGATTTGAACCATTCCTTTGGTAGAACTTCGCACAGCTGAAAAGGCACATTAATGATAAGAGGTATTGCTGCCCTGTGTTAACAATTAGAAGCATCTATCACGCCGGTTTTGGGACAAGTCTTGCTGTCATTTTAGCTAATTTTCCCTTGATATCTCTGCTAAACTTTTCTGACTTATTATCAAAACACCAAAAAAACTTAGTGAAATGCCTGTATATTTCGATAATCTATACTTGGGGATAGCTTTCTCCTAGTAAGAAGCCACAAACCACGTAAGGCACCTTTTTTCTGGATGTATAATAATTGATGTAATTTTTATTTTCAGGTGTATATCAGCGAGATATCGGTGCCTGATATCAGGGGCTGCCTCAGCGCAGTCCTCAAGATCGTCGGTCATTTAGGAGTTCTCTTCAGTTTCACAATAGGAGCATACCTTGATTGGCAGCAGTTAGCCCTTTGCATATCAGCTGCACCCCTTCTTCTTTTCTGCACTGTTCTTTATATACCAGAAACCCCGAGCTACCTTGTGCTCATCGGGAAAGACGAGGAAGCCTACAAGAGTTTACTATGGTTGCGTGGACCTAATTCAGATGTAGCTCAAGAATTAGCTACGATTCGAACAAATGTGCTCGCCAGCAAGAACTTCAGTCAACGTCAAAGCCAAATGTCAAGAAGTCAACTGCTGAATTCTTTAGATGTTCGAACCATGAATCGTTTACTTGGACCTATATTAGTGACTTGTGGTCTAATGATGTTCCAAAGGTTTTCTGGCGCTCATGCCTTCTCGTTCTACGCCGTACCAATCTTCAGAAAAACCTTCGGAGGTATGAATCCTCATGGAGCTGCTATAGCTGTCTCATTCGTTCAACTACTCGCATCATGTCTTTCAGGTCTGCTCATTGATACTGTTGGACGCCTACCACTTCTGATAGTCAGTTCTGTCTTAATGTCCATGGCGTTAGCTGGCTTTGGAAGCTATGCATACTATGAAGAAGTGCATAGAAATCAACGGATTCAAAATGTTATGTTCCACCAGACTCTGGGCCAAAATGACTGGATACCTCTTCTATGTGTGTTGGTGTTTACTATTGCTTTTTCTTTAGGAATGAGTCCCATATCATGGCTGTTGATTGGAGAGCTGTTCCCTTTAGAGTACAGAGCGTTTGGCAGTGCTATGGCTACGGCTTTTAGCTACTTGTGTGCTTTTGTTGGCGTTAAAACCTTTGTGGACTTTCAACAAGCGTTAGGACTGCACGGAGCCTTTTGGCTATACGCGTCTATCAGTGTTGGTGGCCTGTGTTTTGTTGTCTGCTGTGTACCGGAGACCAAGGGGAAAGACTTAGATGAGATGGACCCAAACTACGTTCAAAGTCTTTCGCCGAAGAGGTAAAATTTTCTATAGGAATAAAGTCGAATTTTACTTGGAGACTTTTAGGGGTAGTGTAAGTAGGAAAGTATGAGAATTCATAGAATTGTAATAGCATAATGCTTAATGGTTTCTTTCTATTTTTGTTTTTAATATGTTTCTAAAGATGTAAGCAAAGAACCTATTTGCCACCAGAATTAGTTTAACTGATTTTTGTATAATTTCTAAATTATGATAGATTTCATTAATTTCTGCAGGCAATACAATAACTATAATACTAATGCATACTGTAATCAGTATAATACAAATATTAATACACTCAAGAAAAGAAAATAACAAAGCGTCGGTGGACGTGCAAAACCGCGTAAGAGCAGTTTGCAATACAGCGTATTTACAAAAGTCGCAAAATGGAAATTTCGTTCCTCGGGCTCTTAAAGCCGATTCTTTATACTAGATTCTCATTAAACAACACCCAGAGGAATGCCAAACAAGTTTGGTCAAAGAAATGTGTAGAAATATCCAACTATTAACTTTTCTCGTCCTCCTGTAAAATGAAGTAAATTCTGATATGCGGTATTTACAAACTGCTCTTGCGCGGTTTTGCACGCCCACCGACGCAAGCTAACTAATTGTACATTTTCAAAGAATTATACTGTAATATGAAAAAAGGTAATGTAAATAGTAATGTATATAATGTGAACGCATTCGAGTGGCCTAAAAATAAACGTTTCCAAGTAAATAGGACTAAGAATATAACCAATGTGTAGGAACAAATTAAAATGTCGAATCCACCGCAAAATTTTGGCTGTGCTTTAATCAATTTTTTTAATTAAAATAACTCCAACGCCACGTAATTTTATGGTGGTCTTCTAAATTAGGACGTTAGTAGTTTAAAAGAATCTTTAAAAAATGTATATTCGCATATCGAAAATTCATATCTCTATATCTGCTAATTAGATCGTACCTGAAACATAAAATGTTGAATGTAAATTTGAACGAAAAATTAAGTTTTTCGATATTTTATCTTCAGAACAGATAGTTAATTAGTTTTTAGTTGATTTTTTACTAACTAGCAATGGTTTACCAGTTTATATTTACATAACAATAATGTCGAAGCAAAACCAAAAAAAATATTTATTTGAAGTTTTGTCATGTCGATGTACTGATGAATATGACTTTTCTGAGAAAGAGAGATAATAATTATGCAAAGGACTACCGAATTTCGGAGAACGGACGCGACGTGTGTAATTTTTCATGACCTAAAGTAATTATAAAACAATATGAAAAATGATACATTTAATTATTTTGAGGTAAAAAGAACTCTGCGAAAAGAGCTATTTCTGGTACTAAGTAATTGCTGTTGGCTGTAGACGCCCTTTCCAGCAAACCCGGGGTTTTAAGGAGGCGAGAAACCTTCAGGTGCTCGCCTCTGCAGGTGCCTTCTATCACTTTGAGTCTCCAGGGCGCTCGAGCCATGGACGAGGGACAAAACTGACGGCGCAATAAGTCAGCTGGTTTTAAACTATTGCTATTTAATAAAAAATTACATCATATCGATATTAAAGTGGTCCACTCTTTACCTCTGAATTAAATCCTTAAACTCTTATTCAAGTATATTCCTCTTTGATTCAGTCTATTATCTTATCACACTGGATATTTAACGAGCTTTCCTACCTATACTCTATGACAATATCGATAAGACAATAATTATTGTATAAAATATTAAATTAGTTATATTATAAGAATTTATATTGAGTTAGAGTTAGTTATTGTGGTTACTGAAGTCTTAAGCTTTGGTTTGGATGTGTGGCAAATAGTTTTTATTAAGAAAACTGATAATTATATCAGGTATCAATACTGCTTGCATAAAAAAATGAGTTTTTGACTTATATACTTTTACTAAGCGAGCCATACGTGTTCTGAATAATAATTATATTGAACTTGGCTTGACATCTCCTGTGTGTCTAGATAATGGACCATTCATTTATATAAATGAACGGCCCCTTATTAGCAAACATAAATATTATTTTATAAGCAAATTTTGGTTAATAATTGGAAATTAAAAAAATCCTATTGGATATAAATTGAAGAAATAAACATCTTTAAAAAAAATTGTGCCGTGTTAATATTATGGAAAAATATTATTGTTCTTGGTTTATCTATGAAAGACTTTTTAAATAAAATTATTATAATTAAAACATATTAGGGAACAATTGTTTTTCATAGCGTCTTAAATACTTATGAAGTTGAATATTGAAGTGTTATAGTAATATTGTAACTAAATGAAAATTTAGTTCATTGAATTAAATTTCATATAAAATTAATATAAATTATTACGTAGATGTAAGTAGAAGAAATATTAAAATAGTCATTTTTGTTTGTGTAAAAGAACCACGTTACTTTTATTTGTTTTAAATATTTCCTTCCGTATTATTCATAAGTTATGTTATTACTTATTATTATAGTTATTTGTAAATAATTTAGTATGGATGTTGCAAAGTTAGATCGTTGCCTTTATTAGCTTATGCCTGCCAATAAAGCTTAGATAAATGTATTATTTAATGTATGGCAGTTATAAATACGTACCGTTGGTACGATACAGCGAATACAAGGTCGTATTTAAAATAACAAAAAAAACTAAATAGTAAATCTAAGCAAAAAAGGATATTCGAAAATTGTTTCTACCTTTGAGTTATTTCTATATTTTTTAATGAGTTATTAGTATTTAATTAATAATAATTCGTCATCATATCCATTTTTGTTTGAAATATCGAAAACACGTGTAATTTTGTTATTGTTAAATATTATAAACACGGATAACGTTACTATAATAAGCGAAATAGTTAACACGTATAATGTTATAAATAGAAAATACATAACTATAATAGAAGGCTTCAACCCCTGAAAAGTATAAGCACTTAATTTTTAGATAAAATAATTTGCAATTAGATTTCTTGCTCAATAAAATCTTATTCAAAAATCGAGTAAATAATAAATCAATACGATGAATTATTAAATTTAATAGACAAAATAATAGGTTGTGAATTTATACATTTTCTAGATTTTTATAATAATGGAGTTTAAATATTTATTAAAATTAACAAAAAAAGCGACAATAAATTGTAATATAACTGCTTATTTTTTCTTCTTATACCCATAAACTCAGCTTGCTTGATTTCAACTACGAATGTTATTACCTAAACGGTTTTAGTTTATTTAATAACTTTTATGCACTATAAGGCTTTATATAAAGGTATTCTCTCTCAAAATTCTGAGCCTATGGTATTATTTGTAACTAAACGAATATTTATTTTGTAATTTCTATAAGTACTCACTTATTATAATTTGAAATTCTCTTGTAATTATAATAAAGCTTAGCATCTCTAGCTCACGTGATGTGGTAGTGAAGTGTGCCTGTTATAGATTATATTAAATTCCTAGACCTAAGTAGCAAATTTACTTAAGATGGATGCGCATGAGTTGATTTTATAGAATAGAATAATATCAATACATGATGTTATAAAAAAGTGTAGTCATTTAAGGGCTTATTATACCCACCAAGCAACTTTTACTGTGAGGACAACTACGAAATCTCGAGAAAGAAATCAGCTGTTCCATAGTAAGGTCAATGTACTTACTCGACGCAATGTATGGAACAGCTGATTTCTTTTTTGCGATTTCGTAGTTGTTTGCATAGTAAAAGTTGTTTGTATTGATGGGTACAATAAGCCCTTAAAATATGACTACACCTTTTTATAGCACCCCGTATAAACACCACCGTAAAATGTCAAAAGTTATTGTAACCTCTTTTACCTGCTCTGTGATTGTAACAGTTTCAATTGCTGTTCGTTTTTCGACGATAAATTGTAAAATTATATAAATATACCAGCTTCTGCTCGTGGCTTCACCCGTCTGAAGGATTGTTTAAGATGATTACTGTGAGTCAACTTGAACCTTTACAAGACCAGGGGCCTTACCACCATCTTTATAAAGGCGATTCATATGCCGCTCGGTTCAGTATTGGTTCCTAAACTGCATCGCTGCCATAGTCGTAGATAGCGTCGTAGTACGAATTAACGATTCTACTTAGCTTAGGTCCTAAACTGGATCGCGATAAAAGATGGTGGTACGGGTGCTGGTGTATCTATCTACAAAAATTGTAAGCTGAGGTAGGTCCGGCAAATATCTTAATCAATTTCACTGATGAAAAAAAGGGGGAAAATTGCAATATTTAGCACAAAACCTTTTACTGCGCAGGTTTGTTAATCTGTGCAGTTGTTCGGACTGTTTGCCGGTACCTGTACCTGCGGAAATACTCTTGTCTGTGGATAAAGCTTTCCCAGATAAAAGTTGTCTCCGACACAGTGTAAACACAGTTTTAAACAGCCGGATCGCGCTGTAGGTAACCTGGGGGGCTAACGCGGCTTGACGTTAAAAGGAGTTTAATATACCCCCGGCGGGCTACTGCGGCTTATAATCGGTTATCTTGTTAAGCCGCATCTATTTTAGTGACTCTATTATCAACACTGTACCTCTGATGATTTTTGTATGAAAAAATGGTAATTAAGTTGGGTCCCTACAGTCAGGATCAGAATTATTAATCTGAGATATCAGAATGCTCAAAAATAACTCTGACGTTTTATAGAAACAACTATATTACTATAGCATCAGAACTTTCACTTGTTAAATATTCAGGTGACGCTACAAGCAACATACGACTCTATGGTTGTAAAACTAGAATTCTTTTTCCAGAAACAGTGCAGATATTTTCGATCAGTCTAAGAGCTCAGATTCTGATGCTGGCTGTATAGGGTGTTACAAGATTCCGAAATAAAATTTGGAATTCTGGGCTTGCGTGGCGTAGATATAGTAGTATGTGCGCGGGTCGTGTGTATGCGTGTAGTATAACTATAGTATGTCGTATGGGCGATAGCGATAGCGAAGCATTTTTTAAGATTGTCACAAGCATCTCCTTGTGACAGCCTTAAAAATGCGTACACTAAAACACACAGTAAAATTTACACATCTCTGTAAATGTTTCTATTAATTTAATCGGAAAATAGAAACCGCCTAAAGGGTGTCAAACTTTCACAGGTAGGTAGGTAACTCTTGACAAGGATTTAATTCGGACTCTTGTAACATCCTGTATAAGTTGTATCTATTCGTAGTAAATAAGATAGAAAGGCTTTAACTAGCTTAGTGTTTCCTTGAAAGACTATAGATTGTACAAAACTAATTTATATATTTAGTGGTGTATGGTTTCATTTATATGATGTAGAGATGCCGAATGAAATAGATTAATTATCATATATTTACTTACAATATCTATAACTTATACCTAGCAAGATGTAGTAAGTGTGTAGTATTAGCTAATAAAACAAAGGCAGATGGCAGTGCTCGCCAACTTGTAACACTTGTCTTGAAATAATAAATTTGAAATTGCAAAATAGATGTGCTGTTTCATCCCTCGATTCTTTAGGCAGCTATAGCGGTACTGTCCATAGGTACTAATTATTCATATTAAATCGAAGACTATATTTTCGGTGTTATCGTATAAAATACATTAGCATGGTACAAATAACTCTATTTGTAGTGGTTCAGCGCCATCTAGTGTCACCTTTTAGAAACTAAAAATTCCACAAAATTGACTATAAACGGTGACTTATGTTTATTATTATTCTAAAGTACATTTAAATGTTTAATTACAGACAATTATTACAGACAATGACAAAACAAACAAGCTCATGGTAAGCGGTTACTGTAGTAATAGACGCTCGTAGAAACTTTACAAAGAACTTTTGATTGTAGATATTGTAAGTAATGTGATGATGATAGACATAATTTTATCAAACCTACTAGGTAAGGTGATAACGGGGAAGTCCGTCTATGGGCAAGTCTGTTGTAGCCAAAATGCAATTTGAAATCAAATACATAAACTGATTTCAAGTTGCATTTAGGCTGCGTCTTACTCTGCTTTTACATTTCTGTGCTGATAATTGAACAATGTCACTGTCGACATTGTTATTTGAAATAAAACGGTTACTGAACCCATCATACTATACTTCAATTTCTCCATAGTATTACGACGAGTCTATGCTTTGATTACCTAATAATAACTGCTGTAATACTTGCAACGAACTGTATTTTTTTTATTAGAAGTACTTACTATCTTCTCTAGCGTGTGAATAAAACTATGACAATAAATTGTAATTAATGATGACAATAAAATTAAAATAAATAAAAATATTTTATACCATTCTAATCTTAGTAGGTAGGTACTAGGAAAATCTATCTATGATTGATTATACGCTATCACGTAATACAAATTTTACTTAATAGATAATTTTATGTATTAAACGCTGAAGAAATGCCTAAATAAAATAAATATTAGATTGATTTGTTATTTTGCAGTTTTATTTACCCATAACTTACGTACCTACATAAGCATAGGAATTTTAATATTTTCGTATTGAAGTATGAATGAACTTGATACTTCCAAAGTATTGTCTAAGCGGATGATATCCCGTGTCACATGGGTGCATATCAGCCTATGACGTCCACAGCTGAAACAGAACACCGTCGATTTCCAAATGGAAAATTTCTGCCATAGGTTCTCCGTAGCCTGTACTTACCTATTCATCGGCTCCTGGGGAGACAAGGCCGTCATGCAATAACGAAACGAAAATGTTCACTACCTACCGATAAAAATACCGGTAACTGTGTATTTTTACCGGTTATTTATTGATTTTTACAGTGCACTTAACTTATAAATCTTACAAGAAAAATCATACAATTTTGAAAGGTTTCAATTATTATTAAATTGTAATTAAATTGTTATGATAAAATCTTAGACCATGGACAAAATAATCTGACTGTCGTAGGTACATAAATCACTAGTTTGTGATTCTGGCATTTCAAATTTTTTTTTTAGTTTTTACCGTTTATAATACTGGTGTTTTTCAATTTAGTAATAAATTCTAACTAGTTAGTTTTTAGTTTACTTTTGAGGTGTCGTTTTTAACACAACTGAAGAAATGACTCTTTCATAATTTCTATATGCTTGATAGTGCTAGTCAGCAGTAATACACATTTTCTGAAGAAGAAAAAAACTGATGTCTCTCTTTAGCTAGCCTCTTAGAACAATTGGGCCCCAGTACATTGTCGGCATCCAGTGCCTATAGTATCGCTCCAACTTAGAATAGTTATTATTTATTATTTTAAATGGCCCTCCAATCTATATCAGAATCTATGGAAACAAGCTAGAACATTTTTTCTAATATTTATTTTTGTAGCTTTTCGCGACATCTGCCGACCAATTATACAACTAACACAACATTCTTGTAGCATCACGCAGCATGCTTTATTTCGTACTTTGCATTTTCCTCAACTAAACAAGATGGCGCTACTAGAATGGAAAATAGGAAGTTTTCATTACCATCTTCCGCTAGACATAATTTTACAACAGGAACCATAGATTAGAGCAGGAACTTTATCCCGTACCGTATCACGGAGCAAGAAAATTGAGCTAATCAATAAAATTATTCATTTAAAAAGTCACCTGTGAAAAGTTACAAAAGAAGAGTTTATGTCATTTATATTGCTATTGTGTATGTTATCGATGGGGGAGGCGTTTGTTCAGTGTCCATGGTGCCCATCATAGATTAGAGATAATATATAGGTATCCATCATAGATTAGAGATAATATGTTGACGAGATGAGGTAAATTAGAGAGAGCGCGCTTGTTGTACGTAGAATGAAAAACGTAATCGCAAACGATATATTTTTCATCTCTCGAGTTTCTTGAATTAATGGGTAGGTTTACTATAATTGTGCTGGTATTGCAATCTATGACAAATGACTCTACATCACCTGATGTGAAGCGGTAAGAAGAGTCCATTGCGAAGACTAAATTTTTCTTTAGAGCACTCTCCGTGGTATACCTAGCTATAGAAGGTGCTAAGCGACGCAATGTCTCGACGCAATTGCAGAGGCTGAAGGTTGTTCGTGACCTCTACATCGCCAACGATACGGACAGCACGACGCTACTATCTGTCCAGGGCATCGAGGAGGTACTTGGCGGAGCCATCCCACAAAGGCGAGCAATATTCCACGCAAGACCGGATCTGAGTTTTACATAAAGCATTATTACATTATTGAGTCTTCGGATCAGAAATATTAATGTATGAAAACTTATGGTTTTACTTTTATAGTCGGTTCTCATTCTTTATGCGTTATTGCTGCTCAACTACTTACTTGGTTTCTGCCTGCCGATGCTCTGAGACAAGGAAGCAAGGACCTCAGCAAGGAAGCTCTGAGATCAGACCTCCTCACGCGATTTAATCGACTGTAATAAAAGAAGTAGCAGTACCAGTAGTTAGTTAACTTTATGAACTTTTAAATCTTATAGAAAAACTGTGGTTAATTTTTTTTTAAAGTGAAACTTTGTCTATTGTAACAGATCGAATTATACTTTATAAAAATCAAGTTTTAACCATTGCAGCCGCAAATTTGCTGACAGGGGTGTAGGCATTCTCATGGGGTTACTTGCAAAGGGGAAGTCAAGTGGCAATAATAGGATATTCTGGACAAACAAGACACGCGCCGAGAGGGTGTGACTTTTGTGATAAGGCGACAGTGTTTTATTATTGTATTAATGATATTGATTCATGTTACCTAATATAAAATTGAAATGTAGATGTTTCATATCCGGCCAGGCATCTCTGTATCTCAAAAAACAGGAAAAATATCCTGAATGTGCGAAAAATACCAATAATTCGTTTTCAGACATAGTTTGTGCAAAAGTTGAATTTTTTTTGTCAATTTCACCGTTATTCACTATGGCAATATGGCGGGCGACATAGAAGTCAACTAAACGTCACCAAAGTGACACTTGCGCCATAATGAATTCTGGCTGTGTTGCAGTTTTTCTATAAAAAATCTTCTTTTGTACCAAGCAACAAAGCAAATAATAAGAAAATGGATAATTGAACACTGTTCTTCATATTTTAACCTATTTGTCAGGATAATGTACATAGACCTGGCCGGGTATCCATACATTTTGGAACATCTTTAATCTGTAAAGCGGCAATATACCACCGGTGGGCGATGACAATAGAAAAATCGATTGTGTCTGGAATCTCATGCTTGACGGGTTAAGTAACCCCCGGCCTCATTAATCATCTATCTAACATAATCCCATTGAGACTATTCTTTTGAGCCCAAACACGCTATATCTGCTGTAAGCTACTGAAAATTTAAGCATCGCACAGACTATTTGATAATACAGGATCAGCTCAAGATTATGATGTCTAGGAAATACCGCCGAAGTAACAGTAAACCAAATTTCCAATCAATCGGATCTGTGAAAGTTAGTAAAACCCTTTTGTGAAGTGGGAAGTAACTCCTAAGTGAATGGACCGATTTTGATTCGGTTATTTGTTTGAAAGATGACGTGCTCAGGATGGTTCTAATGTTTGATGACTATCGAATCGTCACGTCAGCTTTCAAACAAAAAACCGAATCAAAATCGGTTGATTCACTTAGGAGCTACTATGCCACAGACAGAAACACACTCAAATCAAATCAAATCAATCAAATCAAAATATATTTTTTGTGAAACACAGGTAACGATTGATCATAAAATAAATTGGAAGTCCATCTGCGTTCTGCCATTACAGCGCACAATCAATAATTATTAATTAATTTTACAGTACCAATCAAAAAATCTAATAATATCAATAAGTTTACTTTGATACACAGACCCCTCCTTATTGTCGGGGTATAATAATAATAATAATATTCATACATTCACACCTATTATCTAGCCCAAAGTAAGTGTTATGGATAGGTACTAGATAACGGAGAAATAATGATAATAATAATGTATATAAATATAAGATATACAATAAACATATAAACATCCATGACTCGTAAACAAATGCTAATACTGATCATACAAACATTTGCTCCTACCGGGATTCGAACCCAGGACCTCTGGACCGAGTAGCCTGTATAGCAAGATGTACAGACTACTCGGCCAGCCGGCCTAATAATTAAATCTTTGATGAAATTTACTTGAGAATCCTTTTACTATGATTTTTTTACTCGCATATTCAAATATTTATTGAACTTTGCTATTCACACAATAGCAAAGTTCAATAAATATTTATACAAGGTATTTGGTACATGGTATAACAAGCGGGCACCTACCCATGTTAACATAGTCATTTATGTACTAAGGTGTTATCAAAAATTCCAAATTGTAAAATTAATTTTGAAATTTCCCATACATTTTGTTTTATGGTCCGACTTTTTTGTAGGAAGAAATTTGAAATTTATTTCACAATTCCACTAGGTGGTAGACCCGTATGTAGGACCGTCTGGGTAGGTACCACCGCCTTTCTTATTTCAGCCGTGAAACAGTTCGCTGTGTTTCGGATTGAAGGGAAAGGTAGCCAGTGTAATTACTGGGCATGGACGGCATTTCATCTTAGGCCTAGGTGTCTTTAGGCGGCGATAACCTCTTACCATCAGGTGGGCCGTCAGCTTGTTTGTCATCTAGTTGTATAAAAAAAACCAATTTTGAATTTTTGCCAACACCATAATATTTATATGACTATGTTAACATGTGTAGGTGCCCGCTTGTTATACTTACCGTGTACCAAATACCTTGTATAAGGCAAAATTCATTATTCGAATATGCGAGTAAAAAAAACATAGTAAAAGGATTCTCAAGCAAATTTCATCGAAGATTTATACCACTTAGGTTGCTTCACTAGTTGGTAGCCTACCAACTCGTATCGCGTATAACTTAGGTAGGATCGTCTGGGTAGGTATACCATCGTCTTCCTTATTTTGGTCGCAAAACAGTTCGGTGTTTGGAATACTTAATTCCGAAAATGTAAATGGTAAGGTAATCAGTGTAATTGCGGGGCATGGAAATCTTAGCCCTCAGGATGACAAAGCACCTGCCAAGTAATTTTTCTTTATTCTTAATTTTTGATTTCAACATTATTATAAATGTTTGAAAAATTACTTAGTAATTAAAATATAATAAAACTAGAAAAATTTCACGTCCTGAGGCAGGAAAATCCCGAGGCTGTGAAATTCTTCTAGTCTATCTGTATTTGCGTTTATGAGCTGACGTCCACCCTACAATGTCGAAATACTCTTCTATTTTTATTATATTTTAATTACTCATTTTTCTTTGTTATTGCAGGTGTTATGCTAACCACTTACCACCAGGTGGGCCGTCAGCTTCTTTATTATCTATTTTATAAGAAAATCTAGCATTGCGGCACATTTGACGGTAAGTGCAATATCATGTGTTTTACTTGTGCGTTACAGAATACTGACTTACCCTGGGTTGAGGTAAAAAAATGGTTAGAAATTATCTTCCCCTTCGAAGGATTAAAAATTGCAAAGAAGCCGATGCAAAGTTTCGCGGTGGCTTAAGTTTGATTAGCGATTAATCTCCTTAATTGGACGCCACGGTTTTTTAATGGGGGTACTCAAACAGGCTGTTCTGTAATCCGGTGAAATAAAAATTATGTAGAAAGGCTGACAGGATTAGGAGTTTGTCGTGTCTAAGCACTTTTTTACCAACCAACTTTATTAGTCGTTTATCGATGTCTATTATCTCTGTCTACCGTAAGAAGATAGACAGAGACAAATGTCAAGAAGACTTGAAAAAAGCGAGTCAGTATTGAGTTGACAGTGTTGTTGAAAACTGGATTGACCGGTTGCACAACGAAAACCGTATCTATTACAAACAAAGTAAGGTCGGTTTAACTGTTACGCTTGATGTGCTCTCAATTTCTCAAATGTATCAGGATCAGGAATAATGAAGGAATAAAACAAACTAGTTCACTATCAAAAGATAATTTAATAATCTATGTGCACCCTACAGTTCAGTCTTACCCTTGTTCACCTTGTGCCACTCCCGAAAACGCTTTACTGCTGTTAGAACGTCTTCTGAGAACTCCTTAGGCAGTTCCAAAGCTAAGAAATGACCGCCGTCATCCAGGGTCGGTGATCCAATGAGGTTGGGATACTTCCATCGGATGATGAAAGGTGGCACATAAAGCAACTCGTGCTTAGCTTGTATTACCCAAGTGGGAACGGGCGTTGGTATTCTGAAAATAAAATTGGGAAATCTAGTTATATCCGTGGAAGGCCGATGGTCGAATTTTGCAGGTTCTGCCTAGGCGGATCTGCTGCGTTAGCGGAGGGAGGGTCCGTCCATGGATTTATCCTGGTTAAAAAAGGCACATCGTCTAGTACCTCTGTAGAGTGATTGTGTGATAAGTAGATTCTTTTATTTTTATTATTATTGACTTTATTTTTTATTTATTTATTTATAACTTTATGTTCACACACAATATTAACAAGAAACAATTTATAAAAAATATTAGTACAAAGGCACTGCTTATTTCTAAAGATTTTTCTGCCAGCAGGCCTGCAAGACGGATATATTAACTACAATTAATGTAGACACAGTGTGTGGACAAATATAAATTGACTAAAAATAAAATAACATATACTATAAATAATGAAATACCTCTAATATCTTCATAACTAACTAATTCATAATTATCTTCTTATATATTCTTGTGGTTGTTGGTGACTAAATTTGTGAAATTTAGTCACCATACTCCTCCGAAACGACTTGACAGATTTTCATGAAATTTTATATGTATACTAGCTGACCCCGCAAACGTTGTTTTGCCATAAAGAAAAAAAAATGAACAAAAAAAATAGATAGTAGGTAGCCGATTCTCAGACCTACTGAATATAAATATAAATATTTCATGAGAATCGGTGAAGCCGCTTCGGAGGAGTATGGTAACTAAAACTGTGAGTCGAGAATTTCATACATATATAAGCTTCAGTAGATCTGAGAATCGGCTACTATCTATTTTTTTTATGGCAAAACAACGTTTGCGGGGTAAGCTAGTACTTCTATAACATAGATATAAACATCATTTACGGAAGAGAGGAAAGATAGTGTTCTTTGACGCGTCGCGGCGGAAATAGTGTTCAAGTCACGTATGTCAGGCAGTAGTAGATTCCACAAACGAACTACATGAACGGTAAAGGAAAGGGATTAGAAATCAGTCTTATGAGGTGGGATGTTAAGTAGGTATTTGAGATTGGATCTGCAAAGGACATCAGTAGGACGAGAGAACTTTAAACGTTCCTGCAGGTAATCAGGATAGGATAGATCATAGAGAATGTTAAAAAGGAGACATAGAAGCAAAGTGTTCCTTCGAAGACGGATTGGAAGCCACTTAAGATCCTTACGCTACTGGGAGACATGATCGTACTTTTTTTAATAAGGTAGTTTAATAATTTAATAAAAGGCTTTTAGAAAGAAGCTTATTGGCTTATAGGGCATGAAGAGTTGCAGAAGTTGTGAATAATAGAAATTGAGTCATCGATACATACTCCGCCAACTTTAACGACATATATCTCTTATTGAAACACTCGGAGTACAGTCTTTGCGATGTCACGATGGATCCTGTGCTCCAGTAAACCATCAAGTTGTCCAAAAGCTGGTCCTTCGTAAACTTGCGCTCCACGCCTCCATCGACTAGAGCACGGAAGTCCTTCCGAGCCCAAACCGAGAACTTCTCTACAATGTAAGCTAGTAAACCTGATGGCGAGTCCAGCAGACCCACACCTGTAGAAAGAAAAAGATACATATTAAACTATAGCGATAGACCATTATCCTTCTAGAACTTTCTTATCCATAGGTAAAATAATCGTGAAAGTGGTGGTACGACTAAATAAGATGTTTTAAGTATAAGGACCTAATAAATTAATATTCCGTTTGGGAGATCGATTTAAGAGCACCCAATTTCAGTTTTAACAATAAGGAGATCTATTGCTCTAAAAAAGTGCTCTAAAAACTGCTCCACAAAAGTGATACCTACTTAGCAATTAATTTCCGCTTTGCAAAATCTCAACGAAATGCCACTCGTATGTTTCTGTAGCTGCGACCTAAAGAAAATACTTGATGATTTTGTTTTTAAGTTCTATCGCTCAAACCCAGGCGTTTTAATAAGATCGTGTCTAAGATTTTAAAGCTACTGTAGGGTTGATACCAAGTACATATTCAGATTACCTATTTAATTTCTGTTGGCCCCAGGCAGCTCAAGCCTTAAGCCGGGACACAAAGGCTTATGCGTACCTTTTCTAAGCGTGTGTACTCGTCCGTGTCTCCTGAAGCGAATACGCTTACAGCCCTAGCGCCGAAGGAGACACGGACCGCCGCTCCCTACCTAAGGGCATAATATACGTTACCCTTTAGTTACTGGCGACCCATATCCCACCGCAGCGTACTGCATTAGCGCTATAAAGCAGAAGATGGGAAACCCCCCTTAGACATAATTATTATATTACCACTTAGAGAAATCAAATCAACTTTATACTATACCTTAAGCGAATAAACTGATAATATAATAAAATAAAAAAAGCGTGTGTACTCAAGATATTTATTAATTAAGACTAAAGGCCTGGCCAAGACATCACCGCACGTGCGTCCTGCTCGCATCTAGGCAACCACTGCGCGCTGTCTCGATGTCGGCCTTGCAGCGCGTCGTCGTGACCGCGCAGTGGTTGCCGAGTCGCCGCCGCCGCCCGATCCCGTGGCCAAGCCGTAGGAGAATACCAAGAGAAGATATGATATTCTAAGAGGGGTAGGGCATAGTGGTATTACCACGCGAATCTTGAGAAGATCGCAGATAGGTAACATTGATTTGTAGTGTTGTCGCAGGAGAACTTTTTTTTTTTTTATGCTACGGTAACCGCTTACCATCAGGTGAGCCGTACGCTTTTTTGCCCCCCTTGTCATATAAATAAACCAACTTACCAACAGTATCAGGTTTTGTGGACTGTATATGCATATACCCTGTTTCTTCTATCATGAAACTGAAGGTCTCAGATAGTGGGTACATTCGGTCTGCCAGGTGACTTTCCACTACTAAAGGAGGGTATATTGACCCGATGAAAGCAAGGAATCCAAAGGCTGGCGTCTGAAGGAACGCCACGTTAGCATGGTAGCCGAGTACGTCCTGAAAGTTATAGACCATTGCAAATGCTTTTCTCTTTATAATTAAAGGACTTTGTTCTTATAAAGACACTTCAGTCTTTTTTTTCAGTCCTAGCTTACACTTAAACATTGTTACTTTAAAAGTTACAGCCTTATCATGAATTTAAATTACCAAAATCATGTCAGAATTGTAGATCAGACATGTATAATGTCTATGTTACTGCTAAAGCCCGAAGTATGGTCAATCCTAAGATTTACCGGTAGGTTAGGTTAGCGTTGTGCTTTTGCCCTTCAAATCCTAAGATTTACCATAATTCAACTTTTACAGTAACTTAAACATGTATTTAGGAACATAATGACAAAAAACTAATGTTTTAAAATGTCACAAAGTACTTTTGCAAAACCAAATAGAGGTACGCCTTGAAAAGTACCGACATCTAAGCGATTTAGTTTTATAAGGAGACCATCATTTGTTGTCGCTTACTAATAAATAAGTAACAAAAAGTTGTTCATTTCATAGACAAGCAATTTACAAATATTTTAAATCGCGTTTATGTAGCCACGATTCTATGCTTTTATCTAGTAAGTAATTAATCAGTTGATAGCACACAGACTTATGAGATGCACTCAAATATCATTCCTATTGAGTAAAATCATTGTGTTCACGGCCTGATTCCTATTAGCAACACTTCTACAATGGGTCTGCAGATACACAATACAGTTTTACTCTATTTCGCAATATTCGTATGTGGAAAAAAAAGATGGTAGCAAGAATTAGAAATGTCTCTATAACCATGGACCAAATAATACATAGACTGCCAATGTCATACAAAAAAGCGTAACTCTGTGAAGCTGCGAATCCCGTCTTACGACCAGATGGCGTTAGCAGATAGCCTGCGGATTCAAATTGCCCAAATATGATAGTATATAAATTATTCATGAAAATTATTAATAAGATGCTTTACTATTTTTAAGCTCCAAATATCATCACAATATTCTGCTTGAACGATTTTTTTTCTTTATGAAACTAGCGCTAATTGATAGGTTTATACACCATTTGCTACTGTGCTACCGCGCTGTACAGCGGCTGTACTAACACTGTGCTACTTGAGAATCTTGAGATTTTCAATGTAACGCTAGCTTTTTTAAGTACGCAATACTCGTATGTGAAGAAAAAAGATGGTAGCAAAAATTAGAAATGTCACTATGACACTTATATATCATCCTCTCTATAACGATAGTAAGCTATCGAAAAGAAACCATAGAGAGTTTTAGGAGACGTTAAGGGAGGTGTTTCCTAAAATCTACATTTTATTACGTTCATTATGGTCGGAACTTAAAAACATCCTTCTGAATGTCAAAAATTTTATATCAGCCGTTTTATCAGCCGTTTTATTGCCTATACATAGACATATATTTTTACTTCAGAATCAGACCCAATGGTGCCCGGAAATCTTACCAAAAATCAATATTTACCTCAGGAAATAAAGTTGCCAAGTTTGAGCCAACGAGGGAACCCCAATCACCACCCTGGATGTAGTACTTTTGGAAGCCAAGCCTGTGCATCAGGTTCCTTATAACCACAGCCATTTGTAAAGGGTCCATTCCTGGCCGTACAGAACCCTGAATTTAGAGAGATGTATTTGAAAATTGAGAATGTTAATTCTTATTTAATTTTGTTAACAGGAGAATATGGCATAACAATGATATGAAGAACTATATACTAGTTACTTGTAACATGTTGGATAAGTATACCTACTATTAGATTTTTTTAACCTTAAGGGGATAACTCTTGGCCTTTATCTCACCTGATAGTAAGTGAAGATAAGGCCGACGATGGAAGCGAGTACACCCGGATTCCTCAACCACTAAGGAACTGGCTATCTCACCTCTTACTGCCGGAACACAACAATGCATGGCGGCAGACTTAGGTCAAATGGTGGTAGCTAGCCAGGTGGACTTAGAAAAGCCCTACCACCAACCAAACCAAGTAGAAAATTTCTGCCCCCACGGGAATCGAACCCCGGACCTCTAGATCTGAGACAGGTCCTCTCAACCACTAGACCACAGAGGCGGTTAAACGTTAGACGAGAACTATAATGTCCCAATCTGTGCAACGGGTATTCAACAATCACATTTTTATTGGATTCAAAACAGAAATATTTTTCTATATTCGAACACTACTTACATGCATTCTCATTATATGTATTGCAAATTATAATATATTTGAGTTTGTCTACTATAACAATAATTTTAAGAAATCAGATTGCATTTGCATGTCTAATAAACACTATTGTGAGAAAATTACAGTCGACAGGACTCGATCTTACGTAAAAGTATGACCTTGAGACCGCTCTTACTGCGTTCGAATAGGGGCGACTTTCGTAGTGCAACTGTTACACTTGAAGTGGTGTCGTCTGTACTTACATGCAACATACATGATTATGATTACTTTCAGTTTATTTTCTGTAGGCGTAGTGATTTGAGCATTATGGTTCCGATTATGAAAACCTAGCAACTTTCGCCATGGTCGATCCCGAGATGGGTCAGTCAAAATTTGTAATCTCGATCTCCTTCGTGGTTCGGAAGGCACGTTACGCTGCTGCTTTAAGGGTGCTGGTGTTATCCGAAAGTCCTTTATGTGTTTCTCCCATGTAGGAAGACCTGGGCCCAGCAGTGGGATGTATATAGACTGATGATGTGATGTGAAGTACAACTCTTGCACCAGAAGTATCATAAGAAATCTATCCTGATCTTCATCCATGATCCTG
The DNA here is from genome assembly GCA_947347705.1 of Nymphula nitidulata. Classification (NCBI taxonomy): domain Eukaryota; kingdom Metazoa; phylum Arthropoda; class Insecta; order Lepidoptera; family Crambidae; genus Nymphula; species Nymphula nitidulata. The sequence goes on along the minus strand of OX374641.1, from coordinate 12,139,260 downwards.
ATCATTACAAAATCCGATGCCACCATGCATCGCATTTTGCCTATAGTTAATCCGAGCGAGCAAAGGATTCTTCAAATCTTCAAATAGGTGATTCGGTTTGCACAAAAGATACACATTAATAACTACTTTTTTTCTTACTTTGAATCTTTCGACTTTAGGTACTATACCTCGGAAAATCCATACCCTGGCAAACTAGGTATGATGAGTTCCAACGCAAAGTCTCTATCCTTGCTAACAGCCGTCAAATATGGTATAGCTTCGTAAAACTCCCTTACAGAGCCAGGCCAGCCGTGAAGCATAAGCATGGGAACATGTTTGATTCCTGCGGGAACCTGGAACACAAATTATATTTTGTTTCCCATAAAAACCGTAAATGACCCAAGACCACCATATGAGAGGCGGGAAGAACAATCTATCAAGACAGCACTAGTAGCATAGTCATGAAAAAAAAACTCAAAACATGGTTAATTGAAAATAACTTTTATTCAATTATTGTTTCTTAGAATATTTTAAAGAACATTAGAAATAAATAATTGTAAGATAAATTCATAAGATGTAATTAAATTATTTTGTACAAATTCGAAAAATTTAACGTTTTGTATATCTTATTTATTATTTGATATAAAACACCATTTTGCATGCCAGCTTCTGGTGTTATATGGGGATGGTGGATCCCACAACTTTTATTAACAGCCAAAAGTGTATACCATATTTCAAGCAAAATAAATTTAGTGTTACAATTACAAATATCTTTCTTTATTTTATTAAACGATGAAAAAACATCTGGCCAGACAACAGGAGCCGCGGGTTCGAACCATCTTATATGAAGGATAGATAACACATATGTGCTCGTAAGAAAGTCAAAGTTTTGGAAGTAGTACACAAAGAAACGAGTCACTAAATCCCTTGGTGCGTGATGTTGAGGTGAAGACACTTATAAATATTAGTTAAGGTCAAATTAAAAAAATTGTGGGGATTGACCATCGTCGCTTCACATTTGAGATAATTGACGACCGGCTGGCCGAGTGGTCTGTACCCCAGGCTACTCGGTCAAGAGGTCCCGGGTTCGAATCCCGGTAGGAACAAATGTTTGTATGATGAGTACGAGCATTTGTTTACGAGTCATGGATGTTTATATGTTTATTTAGTATATTTCAAATATTTATACACATATTATTATCATTATTTCTTCGTTATCTTGTATCCATAACACAAGCTCTTAATGATGCTTACTTTGGGCTAGGTAATAGGTGTGAGTGTATAAATATTATATTATATTATATATTATATTAATTGTCCCCTCTTTTTTTTAATACAAAGCACGGCAATTGACTCAACCGATTGGTGTGAAGCGGTAAGATGAGTCCATATGCGAAGACAGCTAGTGCAGGATTTGCCGGCCCTTAAGGTGCTTTTGAACGCCTCTCTTGAAGGAACCCTTGTTATAGAAAGGAGGGAACACATAAGCTGGCAAAGAATTCTAAGTACTGGAAGTACGACACAGAAACGAGGCACCAAATTTCTTTGTGCGTGATGTTTAGGTGGAGACAGTGAATTGATGAAGACCGGCACGCGTGTTCCTGAGTAGGAACAGGGAAAGGTGGTATGAGATCCAAAAGCTCTTCAGAGCACACTCTGTGATGTAGCCGATAAAAAGCGCTAAGCGATGCAATGTCTCGACGCTAATGCAAAGCCTGAAGTTTGACTCACTTCACAGAGAGTTTCGAAACGATGCGGTTCAAAGTATTTCAGCCTGTAAACAGTAAAATAAGTAAAGCAGGATCTTACCAAATGAAATTCTAACGACAATTAAAAAGTTACAGAAATATTACACGTACCCCATATTTAACTCTGACGAAGTGTATATCCAAGCCCTGAATTTTGGTCTTATAGTGAGAGTACTGGTTAAAGAACTTCTCTCGCTCGGTGAAGTTGTACTTTTGCTGCCAGTACTGGACCCATGTCTCCAGGGTCTTCGAGTTGAAGCCATACTGGAAACCGACGCCTTCCAGCGGGGGAGTAAATGGCCGGTGATTCTTCAGACGGTCTTTCAGGTCTTTTATGAGCTAAAAAAATGAAAGGTTTATAGTTTTGAGAAATTGATTTAAAGTTGGAATACTTTTGGCTTTTCGCAATAAAACTGATTAGATTTGGTTAGAAAAGTCAAAAAGAAAGCTGTTATAGTTGGCTAATGGGCATTTACAATACATGAGTTTGTATTGCCCTTGCATTGGCTACCTTCTAAAGATTAGGAGGAACCAGTTTGCTGAAAACATCAGGAACTATGTTACCAGAATCTCTGCTACCAAAAATTCCATCAGAAGTTTGGCGCGCATATCCATCACGGGATCATGATATGGCCTTGGGATGAAAGGATCTTCACTTTCTTCACTAATAGAGGTCTCCTTGTAACGTGGTACTAAAACATTGCGATGTTATAGCACCTCGTTTCTCTTCCCAAATTTACTGGCAATATTTAAAGTAATATAAATTGAAAATTCAAATTCAAACTTTGGCGCTTCATTCGGTTTTCCCTTACAAAAATCATTGTATTGCTGACCGAGAGAGGAGACATATCTCCTTAACATACCAGTGTCATGCTCTCGACCCCTGCAGTCAGCTTGGGCGATATTATTTTATTATACTATCGATAATTTTAATCCTGATTGCATATTGAAATTAATATTTCTCTAGTCTCAAGACACTTTTGCAAGAACCTTATTTTTATAAGCCTATTTTGGTATTTCAGTGTATTCAGTGTTTTTAAGTGTTCAGTTTTTATGTTTTTTTATCTTGTTACAGTGTGACTATATTTTACAACATAAATATACCTTTAAAGTTACGTATTCCGGTTGCTAATTTATTGGACTCTCCCAAAACACCATGACATCACATCCTTTCGCAAACTTTGCCCCTTATTTGACTGTTTTTGTAAGGCATCTCTTCACGACTTTTCCTGGCAGAATATCCATAAACTTACCTCTGTATCAAACCTGACCGTAAAAGGTCTAATGCTAGTATCTTCTTTGGGTGGTCCTACGCCCCACCACGCGTTGAGGTCTACTTCTGGCAGCGGCGGAGGTGCTTTGAAGTACAGCAGGTACACCGGCAGGAACACTATCGCCACCAACGGCACGAGGAACAGGACTTTGGACATCTGAAGTACAAAATACAATATAAGGTAAAAGACTTACTTAGCTGATGTTGACTCCAATTTGGCAGTATTTTTATTATCGTAGCTTGTCCTCGTTTGAGTAAGCTTAAGTACACACGACAGCACGTAAAGTTTAACAGTTTCAATACGAAACCCGCCTCTATTACGAACGCAGCAAAAGCCTCCTCAGAGTCAAACTGTTGTGTGCTGTCGACTATACATTAGGGCTTACTCACACGACGCTTTTCAAACGCGAATATCACGCATAACCATAATTAACCTTACATTCTTTCAGATTATTCCGTCGCATAATCAGGAAAAATTGACGTCCTTAAATTATTATATTTTTGTACTAAATTCTTAGACTAAGCATGCTTAAGGTATCTATTCTCCACTAAGATAATACTACATTCTCCAATGGTAATTGTTGAGAATATCACACTGCCAGTGGAGCATAAGATGATTAAATACTTCACTGGCAGTGTGGCTCGGTATACCTTTGCCTTTAAAATGATTAGTCGTGCTTGCATTATTACATATCTGTGGATTACTCCGATTACTCTGTGACCTCTGTGTGAAAAACTGTATTGCGGATTTTGTAGTTACCTCGAGAATTGTGCTGATAATAACTGACGTTTTGGAATATTATTTTTCTGCAACATTTCCTAACAGTAGTTAATATTAAATTTATAGCATCTAGTCAAGTGGTGTAGTGTCTACTAAGCCAGAAGTATCGGGTTCGATTCCCGGGGCAAATTTTGTATTACTTTCTGTCACATTTGGAGCGATACCGGAAATCCACGCGGGCGGCTACTGTAATATATGAAGATAATATTAGGGAATATGCATGTATTTTTTTTATTTCTTAAATTAATCATTAACATCTTTATAACATAGAATAAAATCTAAATAGGCTTCAAAATAGTCAAATAATTTTGCAAAGTGAAATTTAAAACATTGATTAAATTTGAGCAGTTCAAACGCCGCCATTTTGCGCGCGCTTTTGATGACGTCATTGGTCATGTCCCGTGTTTGCAATATTGCGTTTCAGTTACTCCATAAAGATTTTCAGTTTTAATTGCAATACTAATCATGGAAGAAGTTAAAAAACCTTCTTACAGGTATTGTATGGTACCGAAGTGCAAAAACACTAATATTAGTACACCTGATAAAGTGTTTTTTTGTATTCCACGCGATGCGAAAGTACGAAAACAATGGTGTAAGATGATGAGAAGGGATAATGGAGATACATTATCGGTTGTATTTTGTTGTGAAGATCATTTTAACGCATGTATGCTGTATTTATGTACAACTAAGTGTGAATTAGCTATTAAGCAGTAGAAAACTTTGTCTAATACTAACCTAACCTAGTTCATAAAAGTTCATTAAAATTTTCTCTAAATAACTTGCTTACTACTATTGCGGTTTGATGTACTATTGATGATTGATGTACTATTGATGATTGATGTTTTATTTCAGGTTAAGGAAGATACAGTTAATTATATCGGATATAACTTAATGATACAGAAAGGAGAATAATGTAATCTAGGTTCGTTTAAAGAAAGGAGTGGTTTGTCTTTATATTTCTGTGTCAAAAACTGAACCCGTTCAGATCTGAAACAAGCAAGCAGTTAATTACTGAAAGAAAATTCTCATTTATCTAATATTTACAAAAAGTATATAAACATTAACATTCTTGAGTGAGCTTCAATAACATACCTATTACGTGTAAATTATAATGATATAGGCGTAAATTAGGAGTTTAGGATCAATTTTAATGGCAAATGTTTATGTTTTGGTGTAAGTAGGTATTATTATAAACATTTATGAATAAAAATCTATGTTATGGACTAAAATATACCTTGTAACATAAAAATTACCTTGCAGCTTTCACTCCTTTGATCGTAAAATCGAGATTTGATGCAAAATATGATGACATCATATTATGCATCTATTTTCGACAGATTATCCGATTGTGCTTTGACAAAACCAGTTTCTGACATCCTCCTAGATTGACTACAAATATATATTCACAAGTAATCACACAGAAATACAGTTTTAAACAGTTTTTCTCACTAAAACTATTAACACAGTATGAATATCGACGCCGATAAATCCAAAGACGTGACCAATGACGTCACATTTCGTTTCGACCAATGGTGACGCGTTTTGTAAGTTTGAATTTCCTTCCGTTATTTTTCTCTTTCTTTATAATATTTTCTGGGTTCAATCAAACACTAAATAAAAAAATAACTTTTAGGTTTAATGTTAAGACGATATAGAATCTAGAAAAAAAAATTTGAGACAAATTTAAATTTTATGCATATTCCCTAATAGGGAAATTATACATGCGAAAGTCATTTTATCTGTCTGGCTGTTACGTTTTCCCTTATAAGTCGCTGAGCTGATTTAGATAACAACCACGCGGGTGGCTACTAGTTATTTATACATATATCTCTAAACAACAAAACCATAAATAATACAAAAACAACAATATTTGAAAACACAACAACAACAATATAAACAGCAACAAACAACAGCACAACAAATTACAAATTGAACAATTACAAATTACAATTTGAGGAATATATTTATATTAATGAAAACAATATTTGAAATGAGGACTTGTAGGAAAAAGACCTTTATTATATTTATTAGATTTTAGTAATAGATGCGGTCAAACACAGCAGTAGCTAAACACTTTAGTATAGAAAAAAGTAACAGTTACTAGTACAAATACAATATTGTTGTGATAATAGGGATGTTGACAACTTTTTTTTATTTCATAAATAAGAAGTTTACAACTCATAAAGAAATATTGCAAAAGAAATAGTATGTCTAAGATCAATAATTTCACAGATATAGTGGTATGTTTGATGTGTTGCGTCGTATCGTCCAAAAACGCTCCATAGAAAATCTACGGAACAGGTGACGTCACATGTTCCCATATTACTAAGAAATATATGGGCATACTGACAAATGTGATAATAACTATGCATTATGTATGTTTTTATTAATAGTTGTCATAATAATAGTTGTTTTAATTGATATCAGCAATCTAATATCATAAATTAAAAAAAAATATAACCATTTTTTTAATTTTCAAAACAAAACAACTTCAACACTATTCCATATCTTCTAAGTTTGAATTGTTTTTGTGGGTAACAGTGGCGTATATTTTCCGAATTTGTGAAAAATAGCGCCAAATTCAATTAGGCAACATCCGAATTCATTGCGTTCATAATAATAGGTGATAATGATAATAGTAACTATGGTGGCAGCAACTAATTTTATGTACGAGTAATAGGCGAGGCGGTGTGGTTTGTGATTAGGTATGGAGTTCGCTAAGAGTAAAGTAATTATCCCAACTGTCCTTATTTCTAGTTTTATAGTTCTTACTTTGTCCAAACCACAGAGTAAAAACGCTTCTTTACTTTGTAGTCCAAACTTCATCGTTGTGCGGCCTTGGAACCCGTTTTACTAATTATGTCAGAACCAAAGTACACTGTAGTTAACTTGAAATAGAATCTTTGTCCTCGATAAAAAAGCTATTTCAACTTTAACATAGTTTTGTCAAAAGTACTGTAGTTATTAAAATAATTCATGATCCTACCTTGAAAAAAGATCAACTGTGCCTGTGACACAGACGCCTGTGTCGCTTCACCTCAATCGGCCAACTGATAAACAAACAAGTTGTTTCGTCTGCCTCAGCCATTGAACATAAAAACTGTACAGAGACGGCAGCCACATCAAGTGCAAGTTGTACTACGAAAGCAGCCTCTATTACAAACACGTTAGGGCAGTCTCAAGGTCAAACCGTTACGCTTGACGTCCTGTCTGTACCTTAGATTCGTGTGATGTAACCGTTACGTCAATATCAAGTCCACGGTCAGTCACCTTGCTATGTTTTATTTCCAATGCCATGTTAGTATGCGCGAAGTTGTAACACTTTTATAGTAAGTAGGTAATCGTTGTTATACTGCTTCATCGTGTTGCTATTGTGGTTGCCTATTAAATATTATTATCTCGAATCACCAGTCAATATTATTTTGTTAGTATCGTCTGCTAGTGTTCACAATTATTATTGCTTGTCATCAATTCACTATCTATTGTTTCTGAAAACAACTTAGCACCAACTCCAAAAAATATGTTTATAGGGAATATCCCTCATCCCCATAAGTAGCTACTTAAATTTTATTATTTTATCCTTTTCAGTTTTTAACCGACTTCAAAAACGAGGAGGTTCTCTATTCGGCCGGTATGTTTTTTTTTTTTTTTGAAGTTGGTTTTAATTATTGTTTTTTTTTCCCCAATTCTTGTGATAGTTATCTAAGCTCAAAGCTAGATGGGTGACGACAGCTTATATTGTTTTCTGCTATCGTATCATTTCACTAAAAGGTCATAGGAAAGCAAAAATCCGCAATTTTGCATACATAGACGACTTACTCATTCCAGGTTATCGGTTATCGGTTCACCCAGTTGAAAGTTCTGAAGTGACAAACGTAAAAAAAATACAGTCGAATTGATAACCTCCTCCGTTTTTTTAAGTTGGTTAAAAATATCTTTTCATTAGCTATGTAGGTACTTACTTTTAATTATTTTTTCCTTTTTAGTGTTTTGAAGTCGGTTTTTATTTTTGATCATTTTTTTAAGTCACCAGTTACCTAAAGCTAGATGGGCGACCGCCAGAATATAATGTTTCTTACTATCGTGTACATCGCATACATTGAAGACTTCATTTTTCCAATTATTTTGATTTAAAACAACTGATTTACAAAATTCCTATGGCACCAATCAGTAAGGATACCTAGTCTTTCAATTAAAAATACAATTTTCCGAATCGTTTTATATAACGGAGTTCTAAGGTAAAAAACATAAAAAAGAAAAATAAACCACAGCCGAATTGATAACCTCCTTCTTTTTTAAAGTCAGCTAAAAACTAGTCTACCTATAATTTTATTTCCTGTCTGTGTGTGTTTGTGTGTGTGTGTGTGTGTGTGTGTGTGTTGTAGGTACATATATAAAATCAACAAACAATGTAACACCTACCTATGTAACTCTGTAACTCTAACACAGCAGACGCCCCTTACCCTCTGAATTAATTCCCATCTTCCCCTTCTTATCGACGTGCCACACGCCGGCTAAGCCCATAAGCGAGGGGTGTCAACGAGAAATATCAAGCCAAATATTATTTTATTAGCTTTTAAAGTAGTTTAATGTTGCAATTTGGGAGATGAAGCAGAAAATTTGAAAGAGGCATCGCACTAAAATTTATAAAATATAAAATTGAAAATTTTAAGTAACCTCCGGCCTCATTACCTAATCATCTTTCTAACCCCATCTCATTGAGACTATTCTTATGAGCCCAAACACGCTGCTGTAAGTTTCTGAAGTATTAAGCATCCCGCATACTTTTTGATGGTACCGGATCAGCTCAAGGTTAATATGTCAATGGGATTTGTAAAAGTTTGTAAAAATCTTTTATCATGTAGAAAATGAGCTAATAGTCATCAAACGCCTGAACTGATCTTCATAAATTATAGCTAAGAACCATCCTAATCATGTCAGCTTTCAAACAAAAAAAAACCGATCAGCTCAAGGTTAATATGTCAATGGGATCTGTAAAAGTTTGTAAAAATCTTTTATCATGTAGAAAATGAGCTAATAGTCATCAAACGCCTGAACTGATCTTCATAAATTATAGCTAAGAACCATCCTAATCATGTCAGCTTTCAAACAAAAAAAAACCGATCAAAATCGGCCCATTCGTTTTATCTTTTTTCGTCGGGGGTAAAAAACTAATTGTGTCTAAAATTTGTGGCTTTTACCCACGCAATGTAAAACAAACACAGCGAATTAGTCATGTTACTGATATCGATGTTAAAGATAATTATTGCATATAATGGGAAGATAGTTAGTTACTGCTTAGTTTATTCATTGTGTCTATGTAAGCAACACGTATTGCTTGTTGTCAGGTTTAAATGTAATCTTTGACTTTGGTCGATTTTTATCAAGGTAAGATAACCTGTTTATCGGTGTAAATTAGAGCTATTAAAAATCTCTAGAAATTCTGTAAATAAGTATTACTTAATGTATCCAAGCACAACGAAATTTAGTAACTATTATCTTTAGCGTGCTTCCAAACCTGGGAATCCTTCGCCGGCACATGTGCCCCCTTCTTTCTATAACATGGACTTCTTCTAAAAAGGCATATTCCTAGTATGATCTCTTGTAACTTCCCAGATGTCCAAAGTCCTGTTTCTCCTGCCGCTGGTGGCAGTAGTCTTCCTGCCCGCGTACTTGCTGTTCTTCAAGGCTCCCCCGCCTCTGCCCGAGGTGGACCTCAACGCGTGGTGGGGCGTAGGAACCCCCAAAGAAGATACCGGTGTTAGACCTTTCACAGTCAAATTTAAACAGGAGGTATGTTCAATAATATGTTAAAGGTGATACATTAATAAAAAAGTTTTATATGTAATGACATAGGTCCCTAAAAAATCTGAAGGATCTGAAAATCAGAATATATACATTTCCTCATATCTTTATCTAAACACGTGTGGAACCAAAACACGATTAAAGGATTTTGTCTCGATACATTTTATTTCCGAAAGGACCTCTTAAAAATAAGAAAAGTTATTTTTTACTATCGGTGAACGACACTACGTATTCAATAGAAAATTACTTTAAATAGTTAGATATCATTAAAACACTATGTCTAAATAACGTATTCTCTTGATTTTTATGGGTAGGCAGCATGTGAGTAGTGTCCAATGCCGAAGGTGCCACGAGCATCTACATATAGGCTAAAGAAGCTTCAATCAGGTGGACTGCGTCGTATATTCGCTTGTTTGCCATCCTTAAGGTCAAAAAAGGCTTACTATATCTCTCGAAAATACACTCTTTGTTTGTTTGCTACTCTCTATATAACTTAATTGTTAGCCACCAATTTTTTCTAGCAAATAAAAGACCTCAAAGACCGCCTCAAAAACCACAGGCCGTTTACCCCACCGCTGGAGGGCGTCGGCTTTGAGTATGGCTTCAACACCAAAACTCTGGAGACCTGGGTCCAGTACTGGCAGCACAACTACAACTTCACCGAGAGAGAAAGGTTCTTCAATCAGTACCCTCACTTCAAAACTAAGATTCAGGGCTTGGATATACACTTCATTAGAGTTACGCCCACGGTAAGTCAAAAGGTTCTAACCATAATCATCTATGTAGTCGACTTTAGACCATGCTATTACATAAGACATTAACAACCCCCGATAACAGAGCTTTTTTACCTTATCCCACCTTCCCCTTTCCTATTTAGAAGCACGCGTGGCGGTCTTCGGAGTCATCAACCCACTGTCTCCACCTTAAAATTACGCACAAAGTAATTTAGTAACTTGTTTCTTTGTCGCACTTCCAAAACTTGGAATTCTTTGCCGGCACCTGTGTTCCCATCTTCCTATAGCATGGTTCCTTTAAAAGAGGCGTGAAAAAGCACCTTTTCGGCCAGCACGGTGGTGGCGCTTAAAGCAGTGTATGTAAACTGTAAATGAACTAACTGTCTTCACATAATTATATGGACTCTTCTCACAACTTCACATCATACATTTACAGGTTCCCGCAGGAGTGCAATTAGTACCTATGCTTATGATGCACGGCTGGCCTGGATCTGTCAGAGAGTTTTATGAAGCTATTCCTTACTTGACTGCAGTCAGCAAGGACAGAGACTTTGCGTTGGACCTCATCATACCCAGTCTGCCGGGATATGGATTATCTGAGGTATTCTAGAATCTGAAGAGCTATTGAGCCTAATCTGTAAAACACCTGCTTAATTTATAAAGAGTTCAGTGCATCCCATTCTCTCATTAAGAATGCAAAAAGGACAGCTGTCATATAATTTGATATTTTGAAGGTTCTGTTCGATTTTCGACCTTAGTGATTGTGATAAAATGTAGGTTTTAGAAAGCTCCTCCCAACACGCCTTCTAATTGTTTGTTTGCTTTTAAGTTCTTTTAATTCTTGCTATCTTTTTCCTACACATATTGTTAGAAAGAGATATACTGTAGTGTGACATTTAAATTTTCCCGAAGTTAGTAAAAATGATTATTTTTATAAATTAGGGCGCAGCACGACCTGGCATGGGACCAATAGAAGTAGCAGTGATCATGAGGAACCTGATGCACAGGCTTGGCTTCGAGAAATTCTACGTCCAAGGAGGTGATTGGGGTTCGGCTATTGCTGCCAACATGGTGACCTTCTTCCCTGAGGTAATATTTTTAAGCTAAAACTTTTCAAACCTATACATATACATACATACATATACATGGTGGCACATTTAGATCGGTCAGTATGGGAAAGACTGAAATTACAAGACATACGAAAATCTCTTCTTAGGAACCATGTTATCGATTTCAGTAATAAGAAAAACTGCATTCATACAGCACACACCGCACGCGTACTCGACGATGTTTCATAGTAACGTTAACTGCTTAAGACCTACACAATCAATATCTAAATAGAAATAGTTTTTTTTCAAAACGTCCGGGTTCGATTCCCGAGCTGAGTACACGTATTTTTTAAAATGTATGAATGCAGTTTTTCTTATTACTATGTCTTCGTAGATTTTCGTATGTCTTATAGTTTCAGACTTTTCCATACTGACCGATCTAAATGTGCCACCCTGTATACGTATACAGATTTGCGGCCAGTAAAATAAGTGTACGGTGCGTAGGCGACGTTACTTTTCTCCCATGTATGAAGGCCTGTGTGCCCAGCAGTGGGACGTATATAATGGTGATAATAACACAACAGATACTTAAAAGGATTTATTGTGAGAATATTATTATGTAATTATCATTTATTATAATTTGCAGGAGGTGCTTGGCCACCACACCAATATGCCTTTCACGATGTCTACAACCTTTACCGTCTTATCCTTAATTGGTTCCGTATACCCCCCACTGATTGTGGACAGCAAACTAGCAGACAGAATGTATCCGTTATCTGAACATTATAGCCATCTTTTGGAAGAGACTGGGTATATGCATATTCAGGCTTCAAAGCCTGATACTGTAGGTATGTAAATGATTATACAGGATAGAGAAGATAATACGACATTAAATTAAAGCATGGGCTATGGCTATGGCTTACTAGTTAATAGAAATTTTTTGGTAGTTAGTAAAATTCCAATAAATCTCATTCGTTTGATAATTTTATAATATTTGTATGAATTAATGCAGGCAATGTTTTGACGTAATGTCGTATTATGCAGATGTAACAAAATATCCCTAAAGTAGAAATGTTGTTGTATATAATTCATTGCTCATATTATCACAACCGTAGTATAAGTAACTATTTCTTGCCGCGAAATCTAGTATTTTTCATAACTAAATAGAGTAGGTGTTAATAGTATATAATGTTTTAAATATCAAGTTGGGTTGAATGACTTTAACAGCCGATGACTAGAGTCGGGATATATTATATTAATCATAAGCATGGCGTACTTTCAGAGGCTACAATTATGATTAGAAAATGAAATCCTTTGCATAGGCATCTTTCTTTTACACGGTCGGTCGTAAGTGGCCTTCTTTTATTAAGTGCTCGATCATTACTTTTGCAGTTTGTTTAGTTAAAAATTTATAAGTCAATTTAAAAAGTTTAGTAGCATGGAGTTTTCATGCATAAAATGAAATCGGATGCATTATTACGAGGAAATATAAATGACTCCGTACATTTCAGTACTGAGTTCTCAAAAAGTATTTAATGGTTCTTCATTATACTAAATTAATAATTTTAATTTAATTTTTTATACAACAACATTAAACACTAATCGAATTGCCTAAAACTTCACTGAATTTTACTAATTGCGAGCAATGTTACTTAAAATTTTCAGAATTCATTATTTGTTTTTTACTTTTTAGTTTTTCTATTTACCTATGTACATACATATGTATACATAATAGGTAAATAGAAAAACTAAGTTTTTTACTATTTTTACTTGGTGGTAGACCCATATGTAGGGTCGCCTGGGTAGGTACCACCGCCTTTCTTATTTCAGCCGTGAAACAGTTCGCTGTGTTTCGGATTGAAGGGAAAGGTAGCCAGTGTAATTTCTGGGCATGGACGGCATTTCATCTAAGGCCTCAGGATGACAACGCACCTGCAATATCAAGTGCTTTTTCTTGTTATTGCAGGTGTCTATATATGTCCCATCAATACAAGCAACTTTTACTATGAGGACAACTACGAAATCGCGAGAAAGAAATCAGCTGCTCTATAGTAAGGTCAATGTACTTACTCGACGCAATGTATGGAACAGCTGATTTCTTTTTTGCGATTTCGCAGTTGTTCTCATAGTAAAAGTTGTTTGTATTGATGGGTAGAATAAGCCCTTAAAATATGACTACACCTTTTTATAACTCCTTGTATAGGTTTCCTTTATTGCACAGATGCAAGTATAAAAACACAAAAGAACAATTGCTTCCCGCCTATTGATGACTTTAATTACAATATTACTTTTATGTCATGTTCATTTAGGTCTTTCTTTGCTGGATTCGCCATCTGGTCTGCTAGCTTATATTGCCGAAAAGTTCTCCACTTGGACCCGCAAAGAGCACAAGTCCCTTGTCGACGGAGGCCTGGAAGTCAAGTTTACGAAAGACCAGATCTTGGATAACGTGATGATGTACTGGAATACGAGGTCTATCATCACATCAATGAGGCTGTACGCAGAAGGTTTCAACAAGAAATATTTGTCGCAGAAGACTGATGAGTGAGTTATTATAAGTTTCACAAAACGATGAAACCGCTTAAAATTAGTTTTACCATTATGCTACTGGTCATGTACAGTCGACAGCGCATCAAGCATAACAGTTTGGCCTTAAGACCGCTCTTATTACATTTTGAATAGAGGCGGCTTTCGTTGTGCAATTGTTACACTCCATGTGCTGTAGTGTGTACATTTCAACTGAATTCTGAAAGGAGTTATTTTTTATATAAAGCACGCCAATATTTGACAACAAGTATGAGGTGCTGGGTGACGTAGTGGTTTGAGCGCTCTGGTTTCCATTATGGAAACAAAGCAACTTTTGCCATGGTCCCGGGATGGGTCAATCAAAAATTTGTTATCTCGTGCTTCAGAAGGCACATTAAGCCGTCGGTCCCGGTGGTTACAACCGCCACAATCCACCAACCCGCATTGGGCCAGCGTGGTGGTGTTATGGTCCAAACTCCTCATGTGTTTCTCCATGTAGGAAGGCCTGTGCTCAGGAGTGGTCAGGAGTGGAGTGGAGATGGTGACAGGGTGGTGCCGTCAATACGACAATAAATTAAGACGTAGGCTCTATTAGTTCATAGTTAGAAATGGTTTGCCACTTTCAAAAACATCTCATTCATTTAATAATTTCATGACATTTGTTTGAAATAATATAACATTGGCTGCATTAGATAATAGAAACTCAGTGGATGTGGACAGAGTGTTTGTAATCCAAAAAAAATGCATACGGGCCATATGCAACGTTTGGTTTACGGATAGTTGTCAGCCATTATTTCGTAACCTAGGTATTCTTTCCTTGCCCTGTATGTACATAAAAGAAGTCTGTTATTTTGTAAAGACTCATCCGAGCTACTTTAAAAAGGTTTCTGAAGTCTCTTTTAGACCCGTTAGAGCTCAATACAGACACATGTTGCATCAACCCCCTTGCCATACTTATATATACAAACATAATGTGTTTAATATGTGCATAATGCTGTACAACAAATTACCTGAGAGCATTAAAATACTGGAAGGGAACGTTTTTAAAAGAGTTCTCATCAACTGGTTGCGAGATAAAAGTTTCTATAGTGTTAATGAATATTTAAATGACTTATTATTTTACTAATTTAAGGATTCCAATTAATTAATTTAATGTATTTAATAATTTAAGATAGTATGACTTTTCTTTTGACATTTTTCTAACATTGAATGTATATTTTATTAATTTAAGAATTTTAATATTATAATTGAATGTATTTGACAAATTAATGATTGAATATATTTGTTAATAGTTTTTTATGAAGATTTGCGAATAATTAAATTTAATATATTTTAATATAAAAATTTGCATTCTTGTCACGTCTGCTTGCAGGCTGGATACAATTTCTAGGACTATTTAAGATCATGTAAGACTCCCATGTATTCATGCAAATAAACGATGATTATGATTATGATTATTAGAAATATCATGAAATTATCAAATGAATTAGATGTTTTTGAAAGTGGCCAACCATTTCTATGAACTAATATAGCCCATGTTTGAATTTATTGTCGTATTGACGGCGGCATCCTGTCATCATCATCACCAGCCTATATACGTCCCACTGCTGGGCACAGGCCTTCCTACATGGGAGAAACACATGAGGAGTTTGGGCCATAACACTACCACGCTGGCCCAATGCGGGTTGGTGAGCTAAAGTGGCTGTAGTAACAACCGGGACCAACGGCTTAACGTGCCTTCCAAAGCACGGAGGAGCTCGAAGATTATAAATTTTGGTTGACCCATCCTAGGGTCGACCATAGCGAAAGTTGCTTTGTTTTCGTATTCGAAACCGCGCTCAAACCAATATGCCACCGAGCTCCTCCTGTATAGCCCATCTATAGTCCTGTATAGCCCATGTTTGAGTTTATTGTCGTATTGTCGCCACAATTCTGTATAACTATTCATTCAATATTTCCGTTGTTCGCAGTATTCCAACACCAGTCCCAACTTGGGCATTGCAAGCCAAACATGAACTCGCATACGTCCCACCATTCATCCTGAAGTTCAAGTACACCAACCTCCTTCACGCCACGACCTTCGATGATGGTGGACATTTCCTGGCCTTGGAACTGCCTGAAGAATTCTCCAAGGATGTCTTGAGAGCAGTCAGTGCCTTCAGAATATGGCACAAGCAGAATAGTTATAAAAGTGAACTGTGATTTGTTTAATTATAATTTAATAAATTTTAATGTTTAATTGTTGTTCTTTTTATTTATTTAATTAAAAATAACTATATTTCACAGTACAGTATTTTTTATCAGTCACCTTGTAATCTACGAGAATCACTGACCTAAGAATTAAATTAAAACGTCCTATATCCAACAGTCCTTTCTCTGGTGATGAACAACAAAATATGATTCGTCAATAGAACTTATTTACAGGCTTATTTGCTTTTAAGTTTGTGTTAGGCATGGTGCTCACAACTTAATGATAGTTTGTGAAGAAAACGCTTCTTTTAGATAAGAGAAAAAATATGATATAAATAGATACAATTATTATTTAAAAAAAAATGATAAAACATGTAAAATTAGACAATAATAATGACATAAAATTAATAAAAAAAGGTTTTTTTTTAAAATTATATTAATATCTAAACGTTCGTCAGGTAAAAATCTAATTCTAATTCATGTTTTTACTACATACATTCCGTTTTCGATATACCTTATTATTTAGATTTAATGTTTATCCAGGCCTAATCTTCGGTTTATAGTAATAAATAAGTACTAGTTTGACATCTGGGAGAAAGGTCACTTGGTATAAAATTTCCTTCAAAAGTTGCAAGTCATGCACGCTCTGTTACAAACAAATTAAGATTATGTGAAGCTTCGTCATGATATTACAAGTCATAGCGACATCTATTTATAGTTGTATGCAAGGTCTTAATTTGTGCGAAATACTTACCTATCGCACACAACATGTTTTTGTGTTGGTAAAGGACGAAAGGTTAATTAAGTTTTGTACTAAAATTAAAACTATACCAAAATGAACGCTGTCATTTGCTTTATTTAGAGTTTATCAAAATTTAATTGATTATTACTTAGTAACAGTAACATTCGTTAACTTCGGTTTAATAGCTAGTTTGTATTTGATATGACATATATTAAAGAAGAATTTTATTTTATAATCTGTCAAGCGGCGTTATGCCACCAGGGGCGATGACAATGGAAAAATGAATTGTGTCTGGAATCTCATACAGCCATGCCATAGATAGATTGCTTTTTTGCTGTCCATTAAAACTGTTTCAAACCCAACCCAAGTATTTCCCAACGAGTTTTTTTGTCATCGTTTGTACTATATTTACATCCTTTAAGACTGTTTATTAATCTGCGGTCACAAATTCGTTTGGTACTCGTAAAAGACACCCAAAAAACATTAGACAACTTAGAAAAACATATTTATTGTCATATAGCCTATTTACAAGAAGCAAATAAAATACTATGGAAATAAAAACCTGCGCAGACGCATAGACATAGTTTTGGTTGTTCCGCAGCTGCCGTAGAATGGCAAACTTCCTGGGAAATGGACAAAAGTTGGACTCTATCTTCGCCTCATAGAAAGAAAAAGAGAAGACGTACTTTGTCTCCTAATGAGTGGGCATAGCTCAGCCCGTGCTATGGATGCAGATGTATTTGATGTTATCGTCGTCTTAGACAATAAAGTTTTTACTTATTTACTTTTTTTGTGTGTTTCAAAAGTCCGAAATAAAATTATTTATTTTATTAGTTGTGTTCCCTGCGAGTTGAACATATATATCGGGTTTTACCTCTGCAAGTTTGACTCCTTTCTGACCACTTTTATCTTCCAATTAAATTGATAAAACCCTAAAAATGCGTAGTATTGCGTATCGTATGACACACTACAGTTATACCGCAAACACTCACACACACACAACCCGCGCACATACCGACTACGACATTGATCCCCCGCAACCCTAGAACTCCAAATTTTATTTCAAAACTCAGTAGCATACTGTATATTTAAAAATAAGAAAGTCCTCTACATAATAAAAATTGTAGGTTGCTGACAAATTAGATAAATCATAGACTATTTTTTAAAATTATCTAAAAGAGGGTAGTACGCAATATAAATAGTGATCGTTCTCGGTCTCGGTTCTAGCTTTGTCGCTACGTGGCGTGGTCGCTGCTCCAGTGAGTTTCATATTTGCCTGTATTTCTAAAATAAATAACCAGTGGTGATATTTTCAAAAATAAATAAGTAATAAAACAAGCTTCCTGGAGAAGTGTTAGCTAAAGGTAAGGTTGGTTTAATAAATATTAGTTATAAAGTTTTAAACTTAATGATTTCTATTAAATAAATTGTACCTACAATAAAATTTAAAGCCTATATAAAATTTTATAACAATTCCATCGTTTTTTTTTTACTTTGTAAGCGTACTACCGCGTACGCGTAAAAGAATACGTACTAACGTATTCTTTTAAGTTTACACTTTTTTTTTATAATAATGACGTACCCTTTTATGCTGTTCATTTAGATACATTTATATATTTTTAACAAGTGTAGATCTGACTTGTGGTATCTTTTTAATGGGTACTTACTTTATAAAGTCTTTCTGATCTCAAATTCAAGTATACTATACTAATGTGACACCGTAGCTTTTGTCAACTTTATGTAGCACGAATATCAGATACAACAGACTAATCGATTGTAGCAATACTCACGCATTGCGTCGCCTCTTAAAAATCAAGAGGAAGATTTATGCTGACAGCTTAGGAAACAATGTTCGTGCTCCTAGCAGCATAACGCTTCCTCGATGAGCTTTGGCGACCTTACTCACGGCAAAATATCACGCAGGATAGTAACAACGCGTGAGTAGTTCCCAAGGTGCTACGAGCGTCTGGAGGCTACATCAACAATGCGTTAGTAGTGCCCAAGGTACTACGAACATCTATAGGTTACGATAACAACGCATTATTAGTGCTCAAGGTGCTACGAGCCTCAATTGGCTACGATAACAATGCGGGAGTATTGCTGAAGGTGCTACGAGCTCAATAGGCTATGATGACAACACGTGAGTAGTGCCCAACGTGCTACGAGCGTTTATATGCTACGATGACAATGCATGAGTACTACCCAAAGTACGACGAGCGTCTATATGCTGCGGTAGCAATGCGTGAGTATTGCCCAAGGTGCTACGAGCTTTTATAGGCTACAGAAACATTGCGTGAGTAGTGCCCAATGTGCCACGTACAGGCTACGGTAATAACGCGTGAGTAGTCTCAAGGTGCTACAAGTGTCAATTGGCTACGATAACAACGCGTGAGTAGTGCTCAAGGTGCTACGAGCGTCTATAGGCTACAGTAACATTGAGTGAGAAGTGTCCAAGGTGCTACGAGCTCTATAAGCTACAGTTACATTCCATGAGTAGTGCCTAAGGCGCTAAGATTATTAATAGGCTACAGTGGCAATGCGCGAGTAGTGCCCAAGGTGTTAAGAGCGTCTATAGGCTACAGTGACAACACGCCAGTAGTGCCCAATACGCTACGAGCGTGTATAGGATACAGTAACAAAGCGCGAGTAGTGCCTAAGGTGCTACGAGCGTTTATAGGCTACAGTGATAACGTGCGGTGCGAGTAGTGCCTAAGGTGCTACGAGCGTTTATAGGCTACGGTGACAACGTGCGAGTAGTGGCCAAGGAGTTACGAGCGTCTATAGGCTACAATGAGAACGCGCGAGTAGTGCCCAAGATGCTGCGAGCGTCTATAGGCTATAGAGACAACGCGCGAGTAGTGCCCAAAGTGCTACGGGCGTCTATAGGCTACAGTGACAACGCGCGACTAGTGCCCAAGGTGCTACGAGCGTCTATAGGCGACAGTGATAACGCACGAGTAGTGCCTAAGGTACTACGAGCGTCTATAGGGTGCGATAACGCTTACTATTAGGCAGACGGACTGTACGCTTGTTTGCCGGATGTCGCTTGTTGGATGACAAAATACTTATACCCATCAAAATCTCGACAGACATGGGAAAAGCATACCTGATCCTCGCTCTCCTGGCCGCCGCGTGGTACATGATGCCACATCCTGATATGCCCATACCACAGTTAAACCAGAACGAGTGGTGGGGGCCACACGAGCTGAAGGGAGAAGTCGACGAGACCATCAGACCCTTCCAAATCACGTTTGATGATGAGGTTAGGAGGTATTTTTCGTTGTATGTTGGCATGATAATAAATAGTCTCATAAATAAATTCTTATACTCGCGTTATCGTATGGTATCATCATTTCGAAGCAAGCTGACGGCCAACCTTGTGGTAAGTGTATAATGTCGCCTATAATCACCTGAAATAACAAGGAGAAGTTCACTTGGTATTGCAGATACGAAGTCATCATGAGGCCTAAGATGAAATGCCTTCAATGCCCAGTAATTACTTCTAATTTTGACGACCAGCTGTTCGAGTGATCGGTACCGCTTACTATACAGACTACTAAATCAGCGGCCCCTGGTTCGAATCCCGGTACGAGCAGATGTTTGTATGAGGAGTACGGATGCATTTGTTTATAAGTCATGGATGTTTATTTAGTATATTTCTGTTATTTATTAATATCATTATTTCTCCGTTATCTTGGGCTAGATAATAGGTGTGACTGTTTGAATATTATTATCTGAGATTATTATCATATCATTATTATTAAATTATACTGGCCATCTTTGTCTTCAATCCGAAACACAGCAAACTGCTTTACGGCTGAAATTGGAAACCTAGGCCTACCACTTACTGGTATCATCTGAAGTCTTCGTATGACTTTTTTTATGATATCAGCGTAGCAAACTAGCCCACGGCCTGCCAGATGGCAAGCAGTTACAATACACATAAGTGTATATGGTACTTGGTGTAACACCAAGTCAAGCATCTCATAAAAATCAAATAGTATAGCATAGAAGACAAGTTCTCTAAGTGCTCACCTATCAAACTCATCACACTAAAGTTGGTAGTGACATTTGGCTGTGAGCTTCTTTAAGGTAAAGGTGAACGAAGCCAGAAGACTACAGGGTCTTCCTGCCCAGAAATACAGGCTTATGGCATCTGTTTTCTGGACACAGAAAAAGCAAAATCGAGGCATATATTCCCATGAAAAAAAAGAAGATACTTCCCAGACACTATACTCTGCATATTTTCCCCTATTATTGCTTAATATTTATGTTTAAACAGATGGTAAAAGACCTCAAGCACCGCCTGAGGAATCACCGCCCTTTCACGCCGCCTATCGAAGATATGGCATTCCAATATGGCTTTAACACCAATCAACTACAACTTTGGATTAATTATTGGGCTGAACAGTATAACTTTACGCAACAAGAGAGGTTCATCAACAAATTCCTTCATTTCAAGACCAACATACAAGGATTGGATATACATTTCATCAGAGTTAAGCCTCAGGTAGGTAGGAGAAGGAACTGCCTACTCTTATGCGTAAAAAGCAAACTCCTAACAAAACTCAGTCGAAATCCCAACCACAATGTCGCATATATTTAAAATGATGATTTATCGATCGACAAAATTTGATATTTAAACCCGAGACGTAATATTTACCTTGATAGTTTTTGGTTACAAAACGGTTTTTGTCGAGGTGAGAGTCAATATTGTTTATCGAGGGAATCCATGCTCGCAGAGATACAGATTGAAGGTTTTCTTGATTATATTTTATCATTATAATTATTTTTTAAAATATATTTAGAAAATTGTTTTAACTAGAAAAAAATCATTCATTATCATTTACTACTCCGACCACTTCGGTATCGAGGTCTTAGCTGCAAAAATCATAAACCGGGCATAAGCTTGACAGATCAACTGATTGTATATAATTTTCAACTAAACTACCTACCAACAAACTAAATTAACCAACCTCTCGAATGACTCTGTACTCAAATAGCCCTTTAGTAATGTCAATAAAAATATTTAATAAATTGCCTAAAAATATAAAGGAAGAAGTTAAAGATAAACAGTTTTACAAACTTATAAAAAAACTGTTAGTTACAAAATCATATTACACATTAAATGAATATTTAAATGAAAAATTATGAACCCCTACTACTTATCACACTTAATAGATAAATAGTATGAATACTATTACAAACAATATACCTAAATTTAAATTATATATAAGTTCATCCTCCCTCCTAACTTGCCGTGCCCGACAGGGTCCAAAATGATCTGTAAAATTTCATTTCCAACACCATGTATAACATTTTGGAGTGCAATAAATGATTATGATTATGATTATGAACAACATTGATTTGTGATGTATATAGCACATCCTGTGACAGAGTTGGCCTGCGAAAGCAGCTTCTATCACGAAGGAGTAAGGACGTTCCCAATGTAGAACTCCTAAATACCCACAGACTAGACACAATAGATATTGTATATTGTTGAGAAGACGTTGGTCGAACTGGTAAAGGTCAGAAGGTTACAATAGGCAACATTACAACAAAGATCAAATTTTTGATACCCCATAGACGGGAACAGTCCCTTCTGTGGGGTATCAATAATGGCCCTGTTCAATCTTTTTATTTCTAATTTAACTAAAAATTATCTAACGAATAAGCCTCAAAAGGTGTATTTGCTCTACATGTTTCATAAGTCAAGTATTTTCCTACAAGGTACCCTCAGAAGTGAAAGTCCTACCTCTGATGCTCATCCACGGCTGGCCCGGCTCCGTACGAGAGTTCTACGAAGCCATCCCACTCCTCACTACCAAGAGACCTGGATACGACTTCGTGTTTGAAGTTATTGTGCCAAGCTTGCCAGGATATGGATACTCTGATGTAAGAAATTATTTTATTTACAGATCTATTGATGTCTGATGATGTGTCCACCATTTTCAAACTACTACTCATCTCATTATACGTCTCGATTTGGCTTAAAAATAAAGCAGAGTGATAAGTGATATACTTATTACAACGAAATTCAGGAATCAACCAATGCATCATCATACTATACTAGTCGAGGTATTCCAAAACATGGAATTATTTATGTGTTTCCTCCTTCCTATAGCATGAGCTCCTTCGAAAGAGGCGTGAAAAGGCACCTTTTGGGCCGGCAAGGTGGAGGTGGCTAGATGATTTAGACCAGTATATTTCAAGCTGCACTAGCTGTTTTCGCATATGGACTCACCTGGTAGTATTGAGTGATTTGCCGTGATTTGTACAAAAATGCCTCTTTCTCATGAAAGTCCTTTTTTAGAGATACATAAAAATATTTTTGAAGAAATGATTTGAACATTAATTCTCTTTCTGTGACTTAATAATTTAATCCATCTGTTGCCTGATGTTTCTAGTGGAGTTTATAAAACTAAGTGAAAAGGCACAATTCCATGTCATAAGCAGGATATTTTTACATCTATAAAAAGGATTGTTTACCATTTTATAAAAAATACTTTAGCTGTAACAAACGTCTACTACTGCTACTGCTAGAAGATCAGAATTCAATTCAAATGCTATTATTCCAGGCTCCCGTGCGCCCAGGACTAGCTTACCCACAAACTGCCGTCATATTCAAGAACCTGATGAACAGACTTGGCCACCAGAGGTTCTACGTGCAAGGCGGGGACTGGGGAGCTACAGTAGCTTGTGCTATGTCCACTCTCTACCCCGATAATGTACTTGGATATCACAGCAACTTGGCCTTCATACAGGTTTGTTTATTTCCAGCTCAATATCAATTTCCTGTCACAAACATATCTTATTAAAAAATAAATGATAATTTATAATCTTGAGCTCCTCCGTGCTTTGGAAGGCACGTTAAACTGTTGGTTCCGGTTGTTACTGCAACCGCTTTAACCCACCAACCCGCATTGAGTCATCGTGGTGGTGTCATGACCCTAGCTCCTGATGTGTTTCTCCTATGTCAGAAGACCTGCCCCCTTATTCTCAACTGTCGGAAAGAATTCGAATTTCGGAAACTCTATACCTGTCACTTTTTATCGCGCTGCGTCAAAGCGAGCACGGCATGTGACTTTTCGAATCGAATCCGTGATCCGACAGTTGAGAATAAGGGGGCTATGCCCAGCAGTGGGACGTATATAGGTTGGTGATGATGATGATGCTGAAACATGTCATATATAATACACAACTGTAGGATATCCACTGCTAGATATTATGGGTATGGACATACCTACTCCTTATTTGACCAGATCTGGTAAACCTCAACATGCGTTTTTCTCCAACATTTTTTAACGTACCATATCAGGTCAGGTACTTAGGCCATCATGTAGAAGCTCACCGAAGGAGAACCGAGTCACGTTTTCATGTCTTTTGCGTATGGCTTTAGTTTTCTCACTTTGAAATCATGTCTTACTTACTATCACATTTTAAAGAAATATTATTAGCTTTAATATTTCTGTAAAAGAGGATAAAAATATGGCTAAGAAAGGAGCGCGAGTGTTGAACTGTAATATGAAAGAGATGAGAAAAAAGAAGACATTGCGCAGACTTCTACTAAATTTTACAATAGAGCAATAATAATTTGCATGACAAATGAGATAATTAAAAGCCGGGCATGATTGATTTGCACTGAATAAGTTATCAATATTCAAGATCAATTTTAATGTTGTAAAATTTTTACTTAAAGATTTTTAATTTTCAGTTTTGGCGTTTGATCACATTTTTATTTAGATTAAAATAAAGATTAATACAATTTCAGACTGTTGTGTGGTAAGAAAATAAAAAAGGTGCTTAGCGTAATCTTTCTATTTATTTTGTATACTGTATTTACTTATAGTAACCAAATTTCTATACTATTAACACAGTTTTATTTATCAGACTAGGTGTACGTTACTGTGTCTTATTATGCAACCAATGTTTTAATATTTTATTATTTGTTTTCTAGCGTACCATGCTAAGTGTTCTAGTTGGTGCTTACATACCATCACTGGTAGTAGAACCTCATCTAGCTGATCGAATGTACCCACTCTCTGAATTCTTCTCTTATATTGTACAAGAGTTCGGATACTTCCACTTCCAAGCCACTAAGCCCGACACTGTTGGTTCGTAGACATTTCTTATATATTATACGTTGTGAATATGAAAAATGATAAGGGGTAAAACTCATTTTTTTCTCTTTTTTTCAGGAGTTGGACTTACTGATTCTCCATCTGGCCTCCTAACTTATATCTTGGAGAAGTTCTCGACTTGGACCAACATCAACAACAAACTGAAGCCTGATGGAGGACTTGAGTCCAGCTACACTAAAGATAAGCTTATAGACAACCTGATGATGTACTGGGCCACCAATAAAATCACTTCATCTATTAGATACTACCTTGAGAACATGAGTAAGAGAACAAAGAGTTTGAGGATGGATTTGTAAGTTATAACTACTGATTTAAGCTATTCTGATAGGCTTGCGATTAATTTTCATAATCGTCGTGTAAGAATACGAATACCAACGAATAAGATTTGAAAAAATATCTAAACTAGAATAGATCGCAGGATCTGCTTTCGCAATGCACCCCACGCAAGTCACCCGACTGTTCCAACCATTGGAGCTGCCAGGAACTTCGTTTTTGCGTCACAATTTCAAACCTATTCTATTGCAACACCTGAACAAGTTCTCTGCTTAGGTGTTGAAATGGTACCTGTGTTAACAGGACAAATCAGTACAGGTAGTATAATGACAGGCCATGTTAATGCCTACTATGCAATTATGTCTGTTGACTTCCTAGGTGGCAGGCCCGTTTGTATGGTAGTATAGGTAGGTAGTTTCGCTGTGTTTCGGATTGAAAGGAAAGGTAGCCAGTGTAAATACCGGACATGGAAGGCGTTCCATCTTTAGGATGCCAGCGCACTTGCACCTGTCATACTTAGTGAGTTTTCCCTTGTTATTGCAGTTGTCTATAAGAGACTGTAGTCACATACCATCTGGTGGGCCTATAGCTTTCTTTTTACCTATCGGTATTAAAAAAATACACCCATTCTCCTTTCTTCCTCAGGGTCAAAACTACGGTTCCAATGTGGGCATACCAAGCAAGGTATGAACTCTTTTACCAGCCACCGAATATCTTAAAGGAGAAGTACGTAAATCTCCTGAATGTCACAGTAACTGATGATGGAGGACACTTCTTGGCTCTTGAACAGCCTAATGCCCTTGTCGATGATATTTTCAAAGCGGTGGCAGCTTTTATTGAATTCCATGAAAAACGCCAGAAGACTGAACTGTGATTTGTGTCTAATTCTTTTTTATCATTGTTATCTAAACAATATCAATTACTTAGCATTCACTTATCATTGTGTTATTGTTGTAAATATAGGAACAATGATTTCATAAATAAATGCTGTGTTCAACCTTTTTTAGATCATTTTTAACTCCTGCCCTGTTTCTTCCAACTTCTTCACTGCCAAAATAGGAATCGTGCTGGTACAGTCTACAGCAAAAGTAAGTGATCACTTTTGACTACAAGTAACTTTTATTGCTTTCGTAATAAGAGTAATTCTAGTATTTTTGATTGTACCACTGCCTATCCTGTACCTAAGAGAGCTACCAGATAATGTCACGGAAGTTTTTCCGTAACAACTGATGGAAACTAAGATCAAAGGAAAGGATACGCTCTAGTGTACGTTTCCACTCAGTAGTAGCTTTCTAAATAGGTACAATAAAATAAAAAGTACTTAGAAAGGTATAAATAAGGAAGCTGTTAGAGCAAACGTTCCTAAAATGCTATCAAATATAAATGGCAATGACAATATCAAAGAAACAAAGTACGAAATGATTATAATAAGAATCAACAATGGTTAATAAGAATAAGTGAGAGAATAAGATCTATAGGTAAGATCTAGCTTTAATGTATATTTTTAACAGACTTCAAAAAAAGGTGGCTATTAATTCGACCCGTGTGTATGTAATATTGACAGAATTGCACAGTTTTTGTATATGTTAGTCTATACCAGCTTCTAAGCATGGGTGCCAAATGCCGTAAATGTATGTATGTAGGTATATTTGTATCTTTGTCCCCGCATGTTATCTCAAAATACTATTAGTCGAATTGCAAATAAAAAGTATTTTTTTTGACAGCATACTAGAAAGATGAACGATGCTATGGTATATTACCATAGACATAGTAATCCATCCATAGATCTCATTCAGTGTAATCACATAGTTTAGGAAAATATAAACCGAATCGGCAAAGAAATAGCAATTATAATGTGACTTCTCGAAAAGAAGGAACTTGTCTCTTTAACTGCCTTATCATCATCGCTCGACAAACTCAATAATAGACAGTGTATTTATATTATCATATAGTACTGTTATTATTGAGTTACATAATAATTCTTCACCGAGTCGCTGTTGCCTTGAGCAAGCCGGCCGGCGCGGCATCGGCAGTGCGCGTGTTGACGCTATTGAGTGCGTACGCGCACGTGATCAGTTTTTGCATTTACCGTTCCACCGGTAAGTTTGATATTTATTTACTTAATACAACTTTACTATGTAAGTACAAGTTTGGATTTAACCCCCTTTGCATTTAGATTAAGTCGGATAAAAAGTCTAAATAATAAAAATGTCACACGAGAAAAATATGTGTTACTTAATACTTAAATAATTGGGTTCATTTTACAAGAACATCTTACGATCGAAGTATCTATTTATTATTATTCTGCACAGCAATTCTACGCATTAGTGTTCTTTTGCAATATAATCTTAAAGGTAGTACTAAATATAGTCTTAAATGGTATAAACAATAAATGGTATTTATGCAATAATACAGTAGAAAACATAAGGTGGAAAACAGTATACAAACCTACACTTTGCGGTATAAACTGTCAATTCTGTGTGTTACTATCTTAGAATTCTAAGGTTATTGGATTATAAACCATCCGATTACGCTGTTGAGGTACTTATTACTTTAGAAAGATGTTTTCTGGAAATATACTTATCTCTTTCTGAAATGGAATGTGTGAAGGGGAAAGCTATGTCGTCGTTCGCGCAACTCTTCCGTAGAAGCTATTAATTTGGTTCCAAAGTTCACAGTAGGTATAGTGTATCTCAATGACCAAGAGCAGAAGGACGCTTTACACCAGGCGATGACTTCATATCACTATCCTTTGGGAGTAGGAACCTTTGTTAAAATTCGACTTGAATATTTGTATGAAAAGGTGTGCGACTTAAACGCTGTTAATTGATAATTGAATTACATTGTACAATGTGCGTACTTCAGTAAAATGATTCTTATTACAATGTTGTTGGGGCTCATAAAATTTTGCCATCTAGTCCTTTTTAACCCCCGACGAAAAAAGAGGGGTGTTATAAGTTTGACGTGTCTGTCTGTGTATCTGTGTTGTGTCTGTGGCATCGTAGTGCCTAAACGAAAGGACCAATTTTGATTCGGTTTTTTTGTTAGAAAGCTGACGTGATCAGGGTGGTTCTTAATAGATCAGTTCAAGCGTTTGATGACTATCAGCTCATTTCCTACTTGACAAAAGGCTTTTACTAACTTTCACAGATCCAATTGTTTTGTATTTTACTGTTAGTTAGTTAACTTCGGTGCTTTTTTTAAGACATGCTTGTAATTTGGATATTTTCAAAGCAAGTGTAAAAAGGCACCTTAAGAATAGAATAGAATAATTTTTTATTGTATAACTGTGTATAAAAAAGGTCTTAAAATATAAATAGTGCTTACAACAGTTTTATCCATTTCGGACATACAATTTTTACTTAATCTAAATTGAGTAATTAAACTTATTAAGGTATGAAAAACCAATTTTTAATTCTAACTTTCATCATTATAAAATTCACTTAAACTGTAATATGCTTTTGAAATCAGCCAAATTTTTAATTTAATTTGGAATTGTTTTCCTTCTAGTTGTTTAATACTAACAGGCAAATGATTAAATATTTTTATTGCACTGAAGTAGGTACTCTTATGGTACATTGTGTTATTACATTGTGGTACATAGAAATCAAATTGATATTTTGAGCGAACATTACGACAGCAAATTTTATGTATAAAGTTTTCTTTGTATTTTTTTATGAATGATGATATTTCTAATATATATAAACATGTTAGGGTTAAGAAATATTCCCTTTTAAAAATATCTCGTAAGGAATCTGTACTGTACAATTTATATATTATTCGTAGACATCGTTTTTGTAATATAAAAGTGGATTATAAGTGAACACGTACCATCGTAGGCCATATCATCACTTAACATCAAAGTGTGATTGCGGTCAAATGTTTGCCTATTAATAGTAAAAAAAATACATACATACATAAATACAGTCTGCGCGTTCACCGCTAAAAAAACCCCATTCGCTGTAGCTCCACAATTCCTCGACACACCGCTTTCCATCTCTACGAGTATCGGGATCCTTGGTGTTGATATCTCTAGCGACGTGCAGTTCCGCAGTCATTTGGAGGATAAAGTCAAGCTGGCATCCAAGAAGCTTGGTGTGCTCAATAGAGCGCGGCGGTATTTCACTTCGGGGCAAAGACTGTTACTGTATAAGTCTCAAGTCAGGCCCCATATGGAGTACTGCTGCCATTTATGGGCGGGAGCGCCTAGATACCAGCTTGGACCATTTGACGTGCTCCAAAGACGCGCTATGAGAATTGTCGACGATCCTGAGCTCACAAGCGGTATTGAACCTTTAAGCCTAAGGAGAGATTTTGCCTCCTTGTGTGTGTTCTACCGTTTGTATAACGGGGCGTGTTCTGAGGAATTGTTTGACATGATGCCCACGGCTTCTTTCTATCATCGCACCGCTCGCCATCGGCAGGGAGTTCATCCTCACAAATTGGAACCAAAGTAATCGCGTACTGTACGGCTTCAGAGAAACTTTCTCCCGCGTACGCTCAAGTTGTGGAATGAGCTCCCTGCAGAGGTTTTCTCGAATGAGTACAGCATGGGGTTCTTCAAAAAAGGCGTGAAAAGGTTTTTACAGGGTCGGCAACGCGCAAGTGATACCCCTGGTGTTGCAAGCGTCCATAGGCTACGGTAACCGCTTACCATCAGGTGGGCCGTATGCTTGATTGCCACCTTAGTGGTATAAAAAAAAAAAACATTTTAGCAACAATAATCAGAGTATAGGTACTGAACTGGGCTTTTGAGGATTGTAAACAAGGCCATGAATGAATTTACCCCTTTTTTGTGACGCTGAAGG
Organism: Nymphula nitidulata; assembly: GCA_947347705.1. Taxonomy (NCBI): domain Eukaryota; kingdom Metazoa; phylum Arthropoda; class Insecta; order Lepidoptera; family Crambidae; genus Nymphula; species Nymphula nitidulata. Next base: position 12,109,211 of record OX374641.1, on the reverse strand, counting down.
AAAGATCTTCCAGCCTATCCTCCTCTCCCATGGGGTGAAGAGTGGGTGTGTGTGGGGGCTCTCACCCACTAAACCCCTCAGCGATGCACCTCAATTTTCTACTTCCCACCGACGTAACGAATTGGCTCGAAAACATTCACCGTCGTAAGAAAGGCAGTTGACTGATGTCGGTCTAGTCTTATGGGGAAGCTGTAATGCGATCCGCCTACATACAGGATATAATAGCTGGTAATTGTGACAAAACAATATTTCTAAAAATGGTAAACAAAGCGGCTACCGCAGTCTATGGATACTCGTAGCACCTTGGGCACTAATCACGTGTTGTTACCGTAGCCTATTGAAGCTCGTAGCACCTCAAGCACTACTCAAGTGCTGCTACCGTAGTCTATAAACGCTCGTAGCAGCTTGAGCACTGCTCACGCGGTATTACTGAAGATTATAGACGCTCGTAGCAACTTGGGCACTACTCACGCGTTGTCACCGTAGCGTATAGACGCTCGTAGCACCTTGGGTACTACTCACGCGTTAATACTCAATCCTATATTGACGCTCGTAGCACCTTAGGCCTTATATACGCTTGTAGCATTCACGCGTTCCAACCATCTAAAAATCAAAGACAAAGCGTTATATTGACAACAAACAAAAGATATTGAGAAAAACATCTAGTGTAGAAAACAACAAAAAACAAAAACAAAAATCTAACAAAAACAAAAACAAACAAACAAAAATTTTGGCGACCGCGGAAGACCAGCGACGGATGTCTGTGACAACCGACATATGCTGAGTGGCTGTCCTTTTAGTGTCACAGCTATTACTTTAGTCTCAAGATTTTTATTGTAAAGTAAAGAATAGTGTGTGATAGTGTGTCACTAAATAAATATTTTCTTTCTTCTTTCTTTCTTTCTAGAAAAAGGCATGTCCTGGGTCCTGGATACAAACCTGTAACCTTTCACGATCCGTGCAACTGCTCTTACCAGTGAGCTACAGGATCTTATGGAAAAACCATTTGAATTTCTTTTAGTCATTCTAATTATTAATTTCTACACTCGTGCGAGTATTATACCGAATACCGGCGATTTACATATTATGTTAGGCATTATTCATTATGTTTCTTACAAAGATAAAATTTCTAGTTTAAAATGTTTTACAGATATGTCAAAAATAATCCTTCTCCTCGGTGTTGTGGCTGTTGGCTCAGGAGTGTGGTACCTTCTACAGACCCCTGAACTGCCTATACCAAAGCTGGACCAGGATGAGTGGTGGGGCCCTCAGGAGCTGAAGGGAAGAGTCGATAAGACCATCAAGCCTTTCAAAGTGAAATTTGAGGAAGAGGTTTGTAAACAGTAAACTAAATATTGTATACTTACCAAGAATGATAGAAGTATTACTATTTGGTCAATATTTACTAACAACGTCATAATGTCTGTCTGTCTATCCGCCTGTATGTCTGTCTGTCATGTCATTCCAATACTTTCTTGCCTTTCTAACAAATCAGTCTGGATTTTAAATATCTGTTGGCTTATAAAACTGAAAAATGGGGATTAGTAGGGTGATTTCCATTTTTAGTCCTTTTTTACAGACAGTCGGGTAATTTTTAATAGTTTACAGCTTGTTAACAATGTTGAGGAGCTCGGTGGCGTTGTGGTTCGAGCGCTCTGGTTTAAGTTACGAAAACAAAGCAACTTTCGCCATGGTTCTCGTAAATCTCGAGCTCCTCCGTGCATCGGAAGGCACGTTAAGCCGTTGGTCTCGGTTGTTCTTGCAACCGCTTTAACCCACAAACCCGCATTGGACTTGCGTGGTGGTGAGGCAATCTCCTCATGTGTTTCTCCCATGTAGGAAGGCCTGTGCCCAGCAGTAAACCTATATAGGCTGATGATGATGATGAACAATGTTGAGTAATTACGAAATATCGCCTTAAATTTTCCAGATGATAAAGGACCTCAAGCACCGCCTCAGGAACCACCGACCCTTCACCCCTCCTCTAGAACGAGTGGCCTTCGAATACGGCTTCAACAGCAAACAGCTGGACAGCTGGGTGGACTACTGGGCGGAAAAGTATGACTTTGCGCAGCGGGAGGCATTCCTCAACAAATACCCCCATTTCAAGACGTATATTCAGGGCTTGGATATACATTTCATCAGAGTCAGGCCTCAGGTATACGATTGACTTATTTTTAACTGACTTCAAAAAAGGAGGAGGTTATCAATTCGACTATATTTTTTTATGATTGTTACCTCAGTACTTTTGACTGGGTGAACCGATATTGATGAATCTTTTTTATTTGAAAGCTGGTGCTTCCCGAGTGGTCCCATTTCAATTTGGTTCACTTCTGACAATAGCATCCATATGAAAATCATATAAGTCTTGAATTTGCATTAAGTATGTGCGCGACAAATGGACGAATAACACAATATCACGGCAACCGATTTCGATGATTCTTTTTTAGTGAAACGATACGATAGTAGGTAATAATATATGCTGACGGTCACCAATCCAGCTTTGACCTTAGAAAGTTATCACTTAAAATTGTAAAAAAAAATGATTTTGTGGCTAACAACATACTATAAAGTTGCTGAAATGGGCTAACAGCATTTTTCCATGGAGCATAGGTAATAAGAGCAAACCAAATGTCTTCCAACAAACCAAAACAGTAATTCTAATGTCACTTAGAAAATAACCGAAATAACATTTAAGTATGTAGTAACTATAGTAAGTATTTGCTGACTCATCGTACAGAAGCATGGTTGATTGCGTGGTCCTACTTACATTAAACTTTAAGAAGACTTCTAACTTCTTATCAAAACTCTCATTACTTTAATTTTATCAAAAAATTGTAACTAAGTATGACTGGCAACATCTAACCTCATATACTTATCACTTATCTTATCTTGACGTGTAAAAGGGAGGGAACTGAGGTAACGAGTTCCTCGCCCGTTCTTCTCAGAACAAAACCCCGGGTATATTTACGATCGGATAGCTTAGAATTGACGTTTAATATGTACAGACGACAGCATATCAAGTAGTACAGTTACACTACGAAAGCCGTCTATATTACAGGCGTAGTAAGGGCGATCTCTGGATCAAACTGTTACGCGTGATGTGCTGTCTACTGTTTGATCTAAAATTTTCTTAATATGACTTTGCGAAAAATTTTGTTCTCTCAATTCCTCCAGGTCCCTACAGGAGTGAAAGTGCTGCCATTGTTACTAGTCCACGGCTGGCCCGGATCAGTCCGGGAGTTCTACGAGGCCATCCCACTCCTCACCACACAGAGACCTGGATACGACTTTGTGTTTGAGGTCGTTGTACCCAGTCTACCAGGCTATGGATTTTCTGATGTAAGTTTATTTTTAGGGTAAAACGGGACCCTATTACTAAGACTCCGCTGTCCCTTGGATATCATAGACAATTCCCTATTCGGAATCATACCTACTAATCCAACTCAAATAGAAATTTGCAACCTTAGAGACGTGCCTACTTAGATTTGACCTAAACCTAAACTGGCAAAATCTGAATATGACCGAATCCGCATAAAGGATTACTAAGACTCCGCTGTCCGTCTGTCACCAGGCTGTATCTCATGAACCGTGATAGTTAGACAGTTGAAATTTCAACAGATGATGTATTTTTGTTGCCGCTATAAAAACAAATACTAATAAACAGAATAAAATAAATATTTAAGGTGGATACCATACAACAAACGTGATTTTTTTGCTTGTTTTTGCTCGATATTGACTTCGATTGCTCGATTTGCAACAGTTTATAGATAATGGTATGGAACACTTCGTGCGAGAGTCCGACTTGCTCTTGGCCGGTTTTTATCACCTGATTTCACATTACCGATGTGAAGCGGTAAGAAGAGTCAGCTATGTAGATTGATCACACTGATCTATGCGTCTCCACCTTGCCAGTTCATAAGGTGCCTTCGCCTCTTATTACTCCACATTGTAGGAAGGAGGGGAAAGGGGAACAGATGTGCTGGTAAAGAATCCCAAGTTTTAAAAGTACGAGAAAGAACAGGGCATTACTAGGTGGTAGCCCCGTATGTAGGGTCGTCTGGGTAGGTACCACCGCCTTTCTTATTTCATCTGTGCAACAGTTCGCTGTGTTTCGGATTGAAGGGAAAGGTAGCCAGTTACTGGGCATGGACGACATTTCATCTTAGGCCTCAGGATGACAACGCACCTGCAATAGCAAGTGATTTTTCCTTGTTATTGCAGGTGTCTATAAGCGGCGGTAACTGTTTACCATCAGGTGGGCCGTCATCTAGATGTATAAAAAAACGTGATGTAGAGGTAGAAACTGTGAATCGAAGTTCACTTTTCAAGGGTTTTAGTTGGTAGTTCAAACATTAAACGATCAATCGTTTTCTTTAAAAATAAGCAGTGCCTTTGTACAAAGATTAATTTAAAATTGTTTCTTTTTATAAATTGTGTGTACATAAAGTTATAAATAAATAAATAAATAATAAATCAAATAGCTTTACCATTTGCAATGATAATGTTAAATTGACATTTAAAGCGTATCAATTGAAATGAGCAGAATACTTATCTAGTCTATTTACAAGAAAACTATACAAGCATCTAAAATGGGAGACTAATTAACAATTTTGTGCTAATTGTTTTTGGTGACTGTGTAAAAAATTACGTAGTTCCATTTATTTTGTTTTTGTAGACTTCTCTAGATGTGAGTTAATCTACATTTTTTTATAATATCTTGCCAATCTCAATCTAACATTATTACTTTTATGTGAGTGGTCCAGTGTTCGGATCAGTAGACACAGATATTTTTAAGATAGAAGAATAAACATATATCCATGACTGGTGAACAAATGCACGCGTCATGTATGTTCAATATGTTTGTTTGGGTATATTTCTAATATTTACTTAACTTTATTAGGAAACAAACAGCATATATATACAACACGTAAAATATTAAAATTTTGTAACACAATGGTCCTAACAATTTTCAGTTTTAAAATACTCATATAAAAGTGAGTAGCTCCTCAATGGTTTGATTTTGCATGTCTATCATGATGTTGTCATTTTTTGTTTTTAATGCAACACCTACTGCTTATACACAATTTAAGCAAATAAATATTCATTCATTCCATCATACTCAGTAATTAGAATCCTGAGCGTTAGCGAGGGAATCAAAAGAGCACGAGGTGAAAAATATTTGCACTCGAGTGCAACACGTAACTTTTCATCCCACTTCAACGAGCAAATTAACAGTTTCAGTCAATTTTGTTGGCGTCAAATAAACTTCTTCGTCGCTAGAATCACTCATTTTAGGTTTTTTACTTGTTTTCAAGTTTCTTGTTTTAAACCTGTGGTTTTAACAAATATGTCGTGAAAATAAAATGGCGCAAAACAAATTAAACAAAAAATACACCAAGAAGGAGCCGAGTCTGAGTAATTAACAAGTTAAAAAAAGGTTGTATGATAAATTCGGCACCATGGAGGTAGAAATAAAGAGGTTTAATGATGTTTTGAATTCACAAACTTAGTGCACACGAAGTTCTAAATTCAATTTGACTTTATCCTCCAGCGGATAAAAACGGATTTTGCACTCAGATATCGAAGAGCATAAATACTCTTTCCGAGATGGGGGAATGAAAATTATTTTATTATCATCTGGACCTGGTGAGTATAAAAAAAATGTTTATTACAGACTGCCGTACGCCCAGGACTTGCATTACCGCAGACAGCGGTGATATTCAAGAACCTAATGAATAGACTTGGCCATAAGAAGTTCTACGTCCAGGGAGGAGATTGGGGAGCTGGTGTGATTTCTGCCTTGTCCACTCTCTACCCTGACGATATTCTGGGGCAGCACAGCAATTGTGCCGTAGTTCAGGTATGGAAACCAACGTCTACAGTAACATTTTCAGTGGCAATTACCATTAAAAGTTTAAAGGTGTACCTTTTGCTCATTCATCATCATCATCAGCCTATACGTCATACTGGGCTGGGTTCAGACCTTTCTACATGAGTCTAGTAGTCTATAGTAGTCTATAAGCAGGTAACATACAAAAAGTCTATATGCAGGTAACACCATATGCCGACCCTGCTAAAATGTGTAAGAAGCATTGTGTTGGCATCTGCGTGGTCGCATAGTCAATCGTTGGACCGTAGTGACAGGACTTGCAGTTGTGAACAGGGGCTCGGTAGATACGTGCGTGAGGCCGCAAGGGAGTTCCATTGTGGATATTACCCTTGCGTGCCCGACTCTCACACGCCGTGTCCAGGACTGGGAGGTTCTCGGGGGGGAGGAGACACTATCCGATCACCGTTACATTCGGTTCAGTGTCTCTCCTTCGTCGACAACGCCAGACAGTCCAAGCCGAGTGAACCGAAGGGAGGTTGGTCCCAGGTGGGCCCTAAAACAACTGGACGAGGATATGCTCCGAGAGGCGGCGCAGGTGAAGGCGTGGCTCCCAATGCCCGTTGAGGTGGAGGTTGAAAGGGAGGCAGCCTGGTTCCGAAGGGCAATGTCACAGGTGTGTGACGCGTCCATGCCCCGGACCAAGGCGTATGCCCCCAGAAGCCAAGTGTACTGGTGGTCAGCCGAGTTGACGCAGTTGCGTCAGGCGTGTACCGCAGCTCGTCGCCAGTACACCCGCAGCCGGAGGCGGAGTCTGAGGGACCCTGCCAGGGAGGCAGTTCTCCGCGACGCCTATAACGCTGCGCGGAAGGCCTTCAAGGTGGCGATTGCTGAGGCGAAGACGCGAGCCAGGGAGGACCAACTGGCCACCTTAGACAGGGACCCGTGGGGCAGGCCATACCGTGGGGTGCGTGGAAAAATGCGGGCATGCCCCCCCCCCTCACGGAGAGCCTAGAGCCCCACATCTTGACGAACGTCGTGACCACCCTTTTTCCCTCGAGGGAGAGGCAGGGGCAGCCCACCTTGCAGTACCTGTTAGCAGAGCCGGCAATGCCGAGGGCTGACGAGGAGGTACCGGAGGTCACCGAGGGAGAGCTGGGCGCGGCGGTGCTTCGCATGAAAGCGAAGAACACCGCCCCCGGCCCAGACGGTGTCCATGGCAAGGCCTGGGCGCTCGCACTAGGTCCGCTGGAGGAACGCTTGCGCCGCCTTTTCACGGCCTGCTTGCGGCAGGGCAGGTTCCCAGAGCAGTGGAAGGTGGGCCGTTTAGTGCTGCTCCAGAACGAGGGACGTCCGCTGGAGTCGCCGTCGGCGTACCGCCCAATTGTCCTCCTGGACGAGGTGGGAAAACTCCTGGAGCGGGTGATTGCTGTCCGCCTCAGGAGGCATCTGGAGGAAGTTGGGCCGGACTTGTCGGAGCGGCAGTTTGGATTCCGGCGGATAAGGTCCACTGTGGGGGCCATATTGCGGGTAAAGGAGGAGACGGAGGAGGCGGTAACCAGGGGAGAGGTCGTCTTGGCGGTGTCTTTAGATATCGCCAACGCCTTTAACACCCTCCCTTGGGAGTGCATTAAGGGGGCGCTAGCATATCACCAAGTGCCCCCCTACCTCCGTCGGATTATCTCCGAGTACCTAGCTCGCAGAGGTGTGGTATATCGGTCCAGCGAAGGCACTAAGAAGACGGAAGTGTCGTGCGGTGTTCCACAGGGGTCGGTCTTAGGGCCGCTTCTGTGGAACATTGGCTACGACTCCGTGCTGAGAGGCGCTAACCTACCGGGCATCAGCGTAGTATGTTACGCGGATGACACGTTGGTGCTCGCTAGGGGAAGGGCGTATCGGGACGCGGCGGTGTTGGCGACAGCCGGTGTGGCGCAAGTCGTGGCGCGCATAAGGCGGCTGGGGCTACGGGTCGCCCTCGAAAAGTCGGAGGCGATCTGTTTTCACGGGCCCCGTAAATCGCCACCGAGCGGTGCGGGAATTGTGGTTGGAGGAGTGCGGATTGACTTGAGGAGCTCTTTCCGATATTTGGGGCTCCAGATAGATGGGCGCTGGAAATTTCGCGCCCATCTCGAATAACTGGTCCCCAAGCTGTTGAAGGCGTCCGCAGCTCTGGGGTGGTTGTTGCCGAATGTGGGTGGGCCGGAGGTGGCGTGCCGTACTCTGTACTTGGGCATCGTCAAGTCTATGGCCCTGTATGGCGCCCCTGTTTGGGCGGAGGCCCTCAATGGCCGGGATGTCGCTCTCTTGCGAAAGCCGCAGAGAGCGATGACTACGAGGGTCATACGCGGGTACCGGACGGTGTCTGGCGAGGCGGCGGCGGTGTTGGCGGGGTCTGTCCCCTGAGACCTGGAGGCGAGGGCCCTTGCGTCAGTTTATTATTGGCGTGAGGAGGCGCGTTCCCGGGGACAGGACCCGGCGCCACGAGAGGTAGAGGGCCGACGAGATGGGCTGCGGGAGGCAGCGATCGAGGTGTGGGTGCGGAGGCTTGCGCGGATGACCGTGAGCGCACGCACGATCGGGGCGGTCAGTCCGATGCTCAATCGGTGGTTGGAAAGGCAGCACGGTGTCCTGACGTTCCGCATGACACAGGTCCTCATGGGGCATGGATGCTTCGGAGGATACCTGTGTCGAATCGCCGGAAGGGAACCGACTGCCACCTGCCACCACTGTGACGGCTGCCCTGATGAGGGGGCGCAACATGCGCTCGCGGAGTGCCCGGCATGGGCTGGGGAGCGGGGGGCGCTTACCGCTGCTGTGGGGAACGATCTCTCCCTCCCAACCGTCATCACTAGGATGGTTGAGAGTGACAGGTCGTGGCAGGCGGTCCTCACATTTTGTGAGGCTGTGATGAGGGCGAAGGAGGACGCGGAGAGAGTGCGGGAGGCGGCCGCTATCTCCGGCATCCGCCGCCGTAGGACGGGGCGACGTAGGACGGCCTTCGGCCGTCTTATGCCGCCGTAAAATCTTTAGGGCTCCAGGCACGGTGGGGGACCGTTGTCTGGCTTTCACAGCCCAGTCGGCGTACCTGCGCACGGTGCGCCGACTTTAAATACCGGATAGTCTGCGGGGGGGGGAAGGGTCCTCTTTACAGGCCCTCCCCTTTTTATCCCCTGCAAAGTACTCCGAGGCGGGACCAACATACGGTCGGGCCGCTCCATCAACACTATGGCGAAATGTCTCCGGGCCATCCCGTGCTGTCGATGGAAAGCGGCTAGGTTGGTGCGTCGCTGAGGAGTTTAGTGGGTGAGAGCCCCACACACCCCCCCTTCCTCCCCCCGGGGGTAGGGGGATCGGCTGGTAGAGCTTCTCCTCAGCGGGAAAAAAAAAAAAAAAAAAAAAAAAGGAAACAATGAAATCACTACAGAAGTTAACATGGAGCAATATGAATGTGCTTCTCTACTGAGGCAGAACGTCCAAAGAGAAATACTTTCTTCTTTATTACATTAATTGTACAGTTTTTCTTTTCCCTTTTTTAGCATCCAACGAATATGCTGAAGACTATAATCGGTGCTTTCATTCCATCACTGGTGGTAGAACCGCATATAGCTGACAGAATGTACCCACTGTCAGACTTCTTCTCCTACGTTCTTGAAGAATTTGGCTACTTCCACCTACAAGCGACCAAGCCGGATACCATTGGTAAGTTATGAGAAGATTGATGTCGTAAAAGACCTGCAATATCAGTGCAATCACTTAATTTTCCAGGTTCATTGATATTAGGTAGACAAAAGATGTCGCCTGCCGCGCCTTGTGATTACACTGGCTACCATTCCTTTTACTCTAAATTATAGTTACCAGCATCACGGCCAAAGGCGGTGGTAGCACGTGGTAGCACCTACCTATACTCTGACGCACCCTGCAAACGGGCATGCCACGTAGTTGCCACAAACCATTCTTGAGCTTTCCTGTGCATGAAATGACGCTGTTAGTCTTGGTCGATATCATAAAGAAACATTCATTAAAATAAGCCACGTCAAGAACTTTGGTGGCTTTTAAGGTACCTAATATAGAAGTACTCTGTGGCACTGGCTTATAACGTAAATGTCATTGCTTAGGTAACTTGAAAAATAAGATAATCTTATCACATGTTCCTGGATTCAAGAGCTGTTTTCTTTATATAAATCATGTACTAGGGTGGAATCGGACCCGCGAATAGAACGGAAACAGAATTGTTTGACATCGTCAGAGTAGATGTAGAAGAAATTCATAGGCTTCTTCCGTGTCCAGCCGCAGGGCATGATTTTTCTATATAAGATATTTTTCGAAATATCATAAAATATATTATTAATATTAAAAATAAAACTAAGAAATTACTTAACTTAGCATACTAGCATATAATTTAAGTGTTTGCAATTACGTAATGCCAAGGATGGATTATTTGGTCTATGGTAATGCAGCCGTGGTGACCAGTATCTTCCAATAAAATCACCGAATTATATGGACTTGCTCCACATTTTTGGAATGAGCAGAGATGCCCGATGCACGTTATTACAGCCATGAAATGTTGCAGGTCCAATCAGGACTGGTACCACAATCGAAAACCATGCTTAGTGCGTTCACCCCAAATAAAATTTCTCAATTTAATAATAATAATAAAGCTTAGACAAGAAGTATTAAGAATCTAGAAGCAGGATAAAGTATATGTTGTTCCGATAGTCCTTTCTACCACTGGCGTCATACCTCACCATATCCACCATAGCCTAAAACGAATAGATCTGAAAGACACTTTATATATAACGCTACAAAAAGCCGCCATTCTGAATACCTGTAGAATAGTCCGAAAGTTCATGCAAATAGACGTAAATGAAATAGCTCCTCACAATACACCATCTTCAACATAAACATTTTACTATTATTTTTTTAATATTTGTATGCTGTAGAAACTTTGTTGAATAAATAAATAAACATTCAGTTTCAGAACTAATGACATTTCCTTTATTTTCAGGAGTCGGTTTAAATGATTCTCCATCTGGTCTACTTGCCTACATCTTAGAGAAGTTCACAACTTGGACGAACAGAAACAACAAGTTCAAGGTGGACGGCGGGCTTGAATCTCGGTACACTAGGGATAAGTTGATCGATAACGTGATGCTGTACTGGTCCACAAACACCATAACTTCGTCCATGAGGTATTATGCTGAGAACTTGAGCAGCAAAAGCAGGTCACTGGATTTGGATATGTAAGTCTGGATAATATTGGAATGTAATGTTATGTTGTAATTACTGGGCATGGCCGGCATTTCATCTTAGGCCCCAGGATGACAACGCGCCTGCAATATCAAGTGATTTTCCCTTGTTATTTCAGGTGCCTATAGGCGGCGGTAAACGCTTACTATCAAATAAAAAAGGTGGTTACTAGGTAGTAGGTCTATATGTAGGGTATATAGGTACCACCGCCTTTATTATTTAAGCCGTGAAATAAGTCACTGTGTTTCGGATTGCATAAAGGTAGTCAGTGAAATTACTAGGCATCGACGGCATTTCATCTTAAGCCTCAGGATGACAACGCACCTGCAATACCAAGTTATTTTTCCTTGTTATTATTGTAGGTGTCTATAGAGGCGGTGGTAACCGCTTACACCAGTTGCGCCGTCAGCTTGTTTGTCATCTAGTTGTATAAAAAAATGTGAAATACTACTTTTGAGAATTTGTCATTCGCGCTTTAGACAAACTTATTATAATTTTTGTTTTATCATTTTACGGTCCACCATAAGTAGCTCCCGCTGCCCATAGACACCTGCAGTAACTAGTAAAACATCACTTTGTATTGCATCCGCGTTGTCATCCTAAGGACTAAGATGAAATGCCCAGTAGTTACACTGGATATATTTTCTCTTCTATTTTAATCTGTCAAGCGGCGTTATACCTCCGCATCCAGAAGGATATGACAATTGAAAAATCAATTGTGTCTGGAATGTAATGCCTGACGTGTTAAAGTGCATGAAAGATAGTTTTATAAATCCTCAGTACCATAGGAGTCATCCGGTTTGTAAATGGTATTAGATTCGCATCCATAGAACAAGACCTGTTTCTGATCTGAAATGATTAAAACTGTTATTGGAGATTTCTAAGTGGGCTCCCGGACATTGAAGCGGTCCATGATAACAAAATGCTTGCATAATCTACACGTTAAACTGCTTGATGAAGATGCCTTCGCTTTTTTTAAGCGGCTTGGTCGTCGAGAAGGCCAAAACTAACGTCATCTTTAGAAATATCTGTATGTAGAATAATATCATAATTTAAAAAAAAAGGCCCGGATAAATCCAATACTAATGAATTTCTTTTTCTCAGCCTGTATTTGTCTTTTTATTTTCTATATACATGGTGATGCCGTTAATACGGAAATAAATTAAAACATGGGCTATATTAGTTCATAGAAATGGTTTGCCACTTTCAAAAACATCTTATTAATTTGATAATTTCATGATATTTCTGTGAAATAATGGAGCCCATGTTATATTATTTCATCGAATTTTCTCATGACAATACCAATAACGATATATTGTTAACGATATATTGTTACCGATATATTGTTTGAGCTCAGTCTCGTCCCAGGCTTATGATTTTTTTATAGTTAAGATATTTTTCAAAGATATCTTTCTATCTTTCAAACATTCATTAAGATGATAAAATTAATCAAAATTACTAATGCCTTTTAGGATTAAAACCACAGTCCCAACATGGGCGTACCAGGCCAAGCACGAGCTGTTCTACCAACCACCAAACATGTTGAAGATCAAGTATGTGAACCTCCTTAATGTCACCGTATCCGATAATGGAGGCCACTTCCTGGCTCTGGAATTGCCTGATGCCCTCGTGGATGACATCTTCAGGGCTGTGAAGGCTTTTATAGAGTTTCACGGAAGGAAACAGAAAACTGAGCTGTGATAGTAATATGTTGATAGACTGTTTTGTTACTTTGGTATATTTATTTTTTTTATTTTTATTTTATTATTGAACAATAAGTCCACAGCACAAAGTTTGAAAATCATAGTACAAACATAAATATATTACAAACATTAAGCCAATTACGGACCTACATTTCATATTCAATTTACAATTCACAGTAAGTGGGTAGTTGAATATAAGTTACTAGTACCTTACGAAAAATAACATTACTCAAATTAAAAACAATCCAAGAAAACAACATAAAAATAGGATTACCATTGCACGTTTGATGTGTGTGTGTGTGTGTGTGTGTTTGTGTACTTGTGCGTGTGTGTGAATTAGTGTATGTAGTTGTGTGTACATGGGCAACTGAGTTGGCATTGTTCTATTTAAGTTTACGGTGGGCTTACATGAAGCGGGAAATAAACAGTCGACACTTGTTTTACGAGTTTAAATCGTATCATTCTTAACACACACAACGTCGTTATTTATTAAAAAATAGCTATTCAAAATTATTTTACAATTCAAAATTATTCAACAATGAAGGGCAGTTGACTTCAAAATAAATTGAAATAATATAAATAATTTGTATAAATAATAAATCATCATTATAAAAAAAATAATTCATTTATAAAAATGTAAGTTAATATTTAAAAACCAATTAAAATATTAACGTAATTGTTTAATAATTTAAGGATTTTTTTTTTTTTTTTTTTTTACTTTATTTTCCCATTAAAAGTCAGTATTATATTTTTCTTAAATATGTTCTTGCTCTGTGCCAAAATATCAGTATCAGATAGATACTTATTATATGTGCGAGGTAAACGGTAGATAAGACTGTTAGCAGCATAGTTAGTGCGCGTTACAGGAACATGAAATAAGGTTGTATGTCTAGTACGTTTAGAAGGCGCATTTAGAGCTAACAAACCAGTCACGAGATCGATGCAGTCGAGTGCACCCGAACACACATCATGAAAGAACAACATATCTGTAACACGTCGCCGGACATTAAGTGGCTGTAGACCATGTGTACGACAGCATTCACCATAGTCGTCAGAATGTTCATTTGTGCGGTAATTTAAATACTTTACAAACCTTCTTTGCACTTTCTCAATACCATGTTCATAAATAATATATTGAGGGTTCCATATTACGCTGCAGTAGTCCAGTACATTACGCACGTACGCAAAATAAAGCACCTTTATGCAGTCCAAATCGGTAAAAGATTTACTCACCCTGTGAATAAAGCCTAAATTTTTGAGTGCCTTACTAACTATATAATCTACATGGGCCGAGAAAGTAAGTTTAGTGTCCAAGTATATACCTAGATCCCTTACCACTAACTCCTTTTTGATACTTCTTCCACTTAAGTGATAGTTATTCTCTACTGCATTACCCCGAGTGAAAGTTATATGAGTACATTTATCAATATTAACTCCAATTCTGTTAGCTTTATAATAGTGAGATAGCCTATCCAAATCCTCTTGCAACCTGGCGCAGTCAGATTCATCTCTAATATTGAGATATACTTTTTTGTCATCAGCATATAGCAGAAACTTCGCGTGAATAAAGCAGGTCCCTATGTCGTACAAATATGACGCATACAGTAAAGGACCCAGTATGGAACCTTGAGGTACTCCGGAAGGAGCAATAATAAAATCAGATCTATGACCGCCGACCACCACAGCCTGCGTTCTTTTGGTTATGTAAGATTTTACCCAACGCAGAAGATCACCTTGTATGCCCAACTCAGACAGCTTCCTTAACAGGATGACGTGGTCCACACGATCAAAAGCTTTTTCGAAATCTGTGTAAACCACATCAACCTGCGAACCACCATTCATACCATTGAGGACATCACCAATATACACCGCTAAGTTAGTGGTGGTAGAACGACCTTTAATAAAACCGTGCTGTTCACTAGGGATTCCGCGCTTCAAAATGGGGTAAATTTGTTCAAAGACCAGCCTTTCAAAGCACTTACTTAACACGTTTAGAATTGAGATTGGTCTATAGTTCTCAATTGAGCACTTTAAGCCTTTCTTATGAAGTGGTACTATGTGGGCCTCCTTCCATATACACGGAAAAGTGCAACATTTTATAGAATGTTTCAATAATAATGTTACGGGAACCGCCAGTGTTTCAGCACATTTAACGAAAAACAATGGAGGTATATTGTCACTACCTGCACCTTTTTTAATATCGAGGTTCTTAAGAAGCTTTAAAACTGAGTCATAGGATACTTCCAGTGAGGTGACCGTATCCATTGTAGTAGAGGTAGTAGCAATAGTAGTCTCCGGATAGCTTCCCTCAGGCTGCATGAACATTTCTTTGAAAAAGTTATTAAATGACTCGCATATTTCATCTTTGCTTGTTACTATGCTGTCACCGTAAGTCATGCGGCTTGGATACCCGAAATTCGTGTTTCGCTTTTGTTTAATGTATGACCATAAATTTTGAGGATGTGATTTTATTGTATTTTGAACTCGAGATATGTATTGTTGGTAGCATTTATCTTGCATTTGTTTCATTCTCTTACGGAGCAATGAAAACATGTCATAGTCAATAGGGTTTCCATATCTCTTCCACTGTAAATGTATCTTCTTTTTTTCCCTGAGAAGCGAAATCAGCGCACGGCTATACCATACTGGGTAACTATGGGAACCAAACGTAGCAGAAAGAGGCACGCAATCCTGTATCACCCGGTTTACGGCCTCATAAAATTTAGAAACCGCGTCATTCACTGATAGTACATTCAAAAGTTTAACCCAGTCAACCTTAGAAAGGTTATCATTTATTACATGATAATCGGCCTTTCTAAACATACGACGTTGGCTCCTGACACTAGGCAGAATTGGAACAGTTATGTCTGAAATATCGATATCAAGAGTGCTATGGAAGGGATCCTCTCTCACCATTGGCATTGTCGAAATAGATAAACATACTGCAAAGTTACAAAATACTAGATCCAGCGTGTTACCGGCGTTATTAACACTATAATTATGCTGTACCAAATCCATGTAGTTTGTTTGATTTATTAAACTAGTAGCTGCGTCCTGGAGACCGATACTACCCTTCCTTACATGCGTTGGACCCACTGGTCCCCACTTCAAATTAGGTAAGTTAAAATCTCCGACTAGCAGAAAATGACTATCACCCAACACAGAGGATAAGCCCGACAACCAAGTAGTAAAATCCGTTAAACGCTGCGTATGTGTTCCATCCGGTGGCATATAAACCAAGATGATATTCAGATCGCGCGTACTGCCAATCGAGCCCCTTTCAACCGTAATCCACAGACACTCGATCCCGGGCGGGCACCTGTGAAGGGCCTCCGTGCGCTGCCGCATAGATAGCTGTTTAATACTTAAAATCATTACTCCTCCACCGTTTGAGCCACGATCACGTCTAAAAACATCATAACGAGTGTCAGTTAATTCGCTATCCAGTATACCGTCCCTGAGCCAAGTTTCAGTGACCAGTATTATATCGTAACCAGTTGTTAACATGCTGTTATAAAATTCATTAGTTTTAGTTCTGAGGCCACGTACGTTTTGATATAATATTTTTAAATTACCGATGAAAGAAAGTAACGAGCTGACCGAAAAATCAAACAATTCATGTATGAAATAAAATCAGTGACGGTGTACAGAAATGCACAGTAAAAAATATCTATATTCACATCGTTTGGCAACCAGTGGAGAAAATTATTTTTTTGTAAATAAATCACTGTGATACAAAAAATCTTGTGAGGAAACGTATAAAATACAATAACGTATGACTTTAAGTTATAGTAAGTGTAATGCCGCTGACAATAACTAGACCAACACCATGCCCAGGTTATGCATGAATGTATAGTTGTGTTACAAGTGTGTAGTGTGTTATGCGCAAGTGTTAAATAGTGTAGTGTTGTGATGTGCAAGAAAAATAATAAATAATTATTGTGAAGCTCAATACAATTAGGTATGAAATTATGGATAACGATTATTTTATCTTTAAGAGATCTTGTTCGGAAGAAATCAGGATATAGGGAGAATTTTCTCTTTTCCTTGTGTAAATACGACAGTTTTTTGTCCACACAAAGTCGTATTGTTTTTCCTTAGCTACGATCTTACATTGGTTTAATAGCTGCTTGTTGCGTATTGTGAGATGTTCGTTAATATATATGACTTTGGGATCGCCGTCCAAATCCACATCTCGCGTAGTAAGACCACGATGTTTTCGTGCTGCTGACAGAAACTTATCCTTTAGGGTGCGCTCACGAAAGCGGGCGATGATAGCACGAGGTTTACCAGTAGTCGGGCGCTTCGACTGCACTCTATTTAGGAACTCTAAGTCACCGGGGTCTAGGTGAACGCCGATGTATTTCCCGATTTTAGCGATAACTTTTGGAAGCGATTCGCCATTAGTTTCCGGTATTCCAACTACTTCGACATTCTGCAATTTGGACCACTGTTCCTGCTTCGCTGTTGACTCCTGTAGACTAGCAAGTTGATTTTCTAGGTTTTTAACGTTATTGCGTAAAGATTGTGATTCTGATTGAAACTTTTTGATTACACTACTCTGCTTGTCGAATGCTATTTTAAAATCATCATATTTGTCACTCAATAATCTTGCTGAACTCTCCATTGCGTCTATCTTTGACGACAGCGAGGCTAGTGCTGTCTCGACGGCTCGGTCTATAATTTTGGGCAATTCTTTATGAATAGCCCTAAGTAGCTCATCATGCAGTTTTGTCATGAAGACCTCAGACAAATTTCCGGGAAGGTCTTGTTCAGGTGGAGAGCTTGGGCATGAACGATTTCTAACACGCTTGTTAACAAAGCTATCATCAAAGCAGCTGTCTTGAAGTCCTGGTGCGTCAGGCTTCACTGGTGTGTTAGTGTTGTCACCCTTTCTCTTTGTTTTAATTTTACATTGTGGACATACCCATGATTTAGAGTCGATGCTTCCCGTGTTCAATCCGATGCATTGGTAGTGATATAAACTGGGACAGCTTACACGACAACATTCCAAATAGCTGTCAGTTAGTAACGGTTTGAGGCACGCACTGCACTTGCTCATTTTGCTATCTATATCAGATCGAAATCACTAGATTCTTTTTTGTTTACGTGTTATAATAATAAATTTCACTTTTTAGACTGAATATTGAAGTCTATTGAATACTGAATACTGAATCTATCTATTGAATACTGAATACTGAAGACTAGAATATTAAAATGTTAAAATTTATTACTCGTCATTTTTTACCTTGTACATAAATATATATTTTATACAACTAGATGACAAGCGAGCTGACGGCTCATCTGGTAAGTGGCTATACCGTCGCAATCACAGATATTCTCGTCAATTATGAACCAATTTTCAAACCTCTTTTTTGGGTTTGAAAGCTCATACTTTTTTTTAACTCATACAAGGCACGGCTAATGACTCGAGAGCACCTGATGTGAAGCGATAAGAAGATGTGCGAAGACAGCCAATGCAGTTTATACACTGCTCTAGCCGGCCCCCCCTTGCCAGCCCATAAAGTGATATTTCACGCTTCTTTTGAAGAAACCCATGCTATAGGAAAGACGAACACTTGCGCTGGAAAAGAATTACAAGTTCTGGAAGAAGACAAAGAAACGAATCACAAAATTTCTTTGTGCGTAATGTTGAGCTTGCATTGGATTTTCATTTGGTGGTGAACTTAGGGCTTTCAGTTTTGAAGATATTTTTGCCCTGGAACCATAATTACACTGAAAGTCAGGTCAGGGTCGGGCCCACCGGCCTGGCTGACGGCAAGTGGTTACCGTAGCCTTTTGACGCTCGTCTCGCGTGGGCACTACTCAGTTGCTTACCCGTAAAAATCAAGAGAAAACGATATGTTGACAAAATAGAATACGAGAACCGTACTCCCAGCATAACGCTTCCTCAATGAGCTCTGGCGATCTTACTCTCCCCAGGAACACAACACTACAAAGCATTTCACTAACTACGACCTTCCTGGAGGCGCTACCTCCATCAGGCACTCAAATATTCAGTAGTCTCCTGGTCTAATTTTCACTACAAAGCATTGTTAATTAATTGTGAACTTTCTGGAGGTGCTAACACCATTAGGCGTTTGAATATTGAGTAGTCTCCTAGTCTTATCTTTAGTACAAAGCATTATTAATTAACTGCGATCTTCCTGGAGGTGCTACCCTCGTGAGGTGCTCAAATATTGCATAGTCTTCTGGTCTAATCTTCTAATCTAGTAAACCTGATCTGTCTGAGGCATATCTGAGGAGAAATGACAATTGCAATTGCCTCTGCAATTGCGACGAAACTTGCATCACTTAGCGCCTTCCATCGGCTTTAACACGGAGAGTGCTATGAAGAGCTTTTGACCTTATCCCACCATCCCTTTCTACTCAGGAGCACGCGTACCGGTCTTCAGCGTCATCAATTCACTGTCTCTACCTCAACGTCACGCACAAAGAAGTTTAGTAACTCATTTCTTTGTCGTACTTCCAAAACATGGAATCCTTTTCCGGCACGTGTGTTCCTCCTTCATATATCATAGGTTCCTTCAAAACAGGCATCAAAAGCCACCTTTTGAACCGTCAAGGTGGAGGCGGCTAGAGCAGTGAGTTTGAAGCTGCACTAGCTGTCTTCGCATAATAAATGGATTCTACTTACTACTTCACATCATGCGGTGTTGAGTCATTTGCCGTGCTTTGCATACAAGGTGTTATAAAAAGGTGTAGTCATATTTTAAGGGCTTATTGTACCCATCAATACAAACAACTTTTACTATGAGAACAACTATGAAATCGCAAAAAAGAAATCAGCTGTTCCATACATTGCGTCGAGTAAGTACATTGACCTTACTATGGAACAGCTGATTTCTTTCTCGCGATTTCGTAGTTGTCCTCATAGTAAAAGTTGTTTGTATTGATGGGTACAATAAGCCCTTAAAATATGACTACACCTTTTTATAACACTTTGTATAAGAAAAGCTTTTACTCTCGTCGGAGGTATCATAAATAAAAGATAATGGTAGCATTTCGAACAGTCCGCATTCGTGTTTTAAAAAAAATTACGACTCTCATCACTAATTCTAATATTTATATAAGCACACTAATATTTAATGCTCTATATTGACTTTACGACCCCTAAGGGCCGGTGCCCACACATAACTCGCGGCTCAGTAATCCTTAATTGATTGTCGACGCGACACGCGACCAGCGCTAATGTTTGGATTGCGCCTTATCTTTTATAGGAGTGGTGGTTGAGATAAATTGTATACGTAAGTAGAGTGGAAACTTGGGCCGTATGATAATATAAATATCAAATTATAATTCCTTGATGAGTCTGCTAGTTGATACTGGCATTAACATCAAGAAACACTTACTTTATAAATATTCGAGCCGAATAGCATTTAAACTAGAAAAAAATCTAATATTATTTAATTCTAATAATAAATCCATAATTATATTCTAATTAAATATAAAAATCCGATTTCAAAAGTAGGTAATTTTCACAAATACGAAGTGACAAATTAATTTTAAATTAATTGTGAATTAAAATTATGTTTACTAGGTGGTAGACCCGTATGCGGTGTTATCTGGGTATAGGCACCACCGCCTTTCTTATTTCAGCCGTGAAACAGTTCGCTGTGATTCGGATTGAAGGGAAAGGTAGCCAGTTTCATCTTAGGCCTCAGGATAACAACGCATCTGAACTTGTCTCTTTAACTGCCTTATCATCATCGCTCGACAAACTCAATAATAGACAGTG
Organism: Nymphula nitidulata; assembly: GCA_947347705.1. Classification (NCBI taxonomy): domain Eukaryota; kingdom Metazoa; phylum Arthropoda; class Insecta; order Lepidoptera; family Crambidae; genus Nymphula; species Nymphula nitidulata. The sequence continues at coordinate 12,088,672 of OX374641.1, read as the reverse complement.
TATTTATATTATCATATAGTACTGTTATTATCGAGTTACATAATAATTCTTCACCGAGTCGCTGTTGCCTTGAGCAAGCCGGCCGGCGCGGCATCGGCAGTGCGCGTGTTGACGCTTTTGAGTGCGTACGCGCACGTGATCAGTTTTTGCATTTACCGTTCCACCGGTAAGTTTGATATTTATTTACTTAATACAACTTTACTATGTAAGTACAAGTTTGGATTTAACCCCCTTTGCATTTAGCTTAAGTCGGATAAAAAGTCTAAATAATAAAAATGTCACACGAGAAAAATATGTGTTACTTAATACTTAAATAATTGGGTTCATTTTACAAGAACATCTTACGATCGAAGTATCTATTTATTATTATTCTGCACAGCAATTCTACGCATTAGTGTTCTTTTGCAATATAATCTTAAAGGTAGTACTAAATATAGTCTTAAATGGTATAAACAATAAATGGTATTTATGCAATAATACAGTAGAAAACATAAGTTGGAAAACAGTATACAAACCTACACTTTGCGGTATAAACTGTCAATTCTGTGTGTTACTATCTTAGAATTCTAAGGTTATTGGATTATAAACCATCCGATTACGCTGTTGAGGTACTTATTACTTTGGAAAGATGTTTTCTGGAAATATACTTATCTCTTTCTGAAATGGAATGTGTGAAGGGGAAAGCTATGTCGTCGTTCGCGCAACTCTTCCGTAGAAGCTATTAATTTGGTTCCAAAGTTCACAGTAGGTATAGTGTATCTCAATGACCAAGAGCAGAAGGACGCTTTACACCAGGCGATGACTTCATATCACTATCCTTTGGGAGTAGGAACCTTTGTTAAAATTCGACTTGAATATTTGTATGAAAAGGTGTGCGACTTAAACGCTCTTAATTGATAATTGAATTACATTGTACAATGTGCGTACTTCAGTAAAATGATTCTTATTACAATGTTGTTGGGGCTCATAAAATTTTGCCATCTAGTCCTTTTTAACCCCCGACGAAAAAAGAGGGGTGTTATAAGTTTGACGTGTCTGTCTGTGTATCTGTGTTGTGTCTGTGGCATCGTAGTGCCTAAACGAAAGGACCAATTTTGATTCGGTTTTTTTGTTAGAAAGCTGACGTGATCAGGGTGGTTCTTAATAGATCAGTTCAAGCGTTTGATGACTATCAGCTCATTTCCTACTTGACAAAAGGCTTTTACTAACTTTCACAGATCCAATTGTTTTGTATTTTACTGTTAGTTAGGTAACTTCGGTGCTTTTTTTAAGACATGCTTGTAATTTGGATATTTTCAAAGCAAGAGTAAAAAGGCACCTTAAGAATAGAATAGAATAATTTTTTATTGTATAACTGTGTATAAAAAAGGTCTTAAAATATAAATAGTGCTTACAACAGTTTTATCCATTTCGGACATACAATATTTACTGTATTGGCCCCTTAGCCATGTCCCATCTTTCAAATACTTCATCGACACCAGGATCAGCTGCTGCTTCTGCTGAATCCCTCAAACGGCGCAAATATGCTGGTTTATCTGGGGACTACATATTTGAGCCATTTGGGGTCGAGACTTTGGGACCTTGGGGGCCAGGAGCTCATCGACTTTTTCGGGACATTGCAGGTCGTCTTTGTGAAACTTTAGGTGACAATAAGGCTGGTATATATTTCGCACAAAGATTAAGCATCGCAATTCAGCGAGGTAATGCGACCAGCCTTGTTGGTACACTTCCTGTTTCGCAAGATTTAGGGGGTGTTTATTATTTGTAAGTTCTTTTTTTGTTTCTAATGTCACGTTGTAATATATTTAGGATTAATTAATTATTTATTTATATTAATTGTAATTGTATTATGATCTATATTTACTTAATCTAAATTGAGTAATTAAACTTATTAAGGTATGAAAAACCAATTTTTAATTCTAACTTTCATCATTATAAAATTCACTTAAACTGTAATATGCTTTTGAAATCAGCCAAATTTTTAATTTAATTTGGAATTGTTTTCCTTCTAGTTGTTTAATACTAACAGGCAAATGATTAAATATTTTTATTGCACTGAAGTAGGTACTCTTATGGTACATTGTGTTATTACATTGTGGTACATAGAAATCAAATTGATATTTTGAGCGAACATTACGACAGCAAATTTTATGTATAAAGTTTTCTTTGTATTTTTTTATGAATGATGATATTTCTAATATATATAAACATGTTAGGGTTAAGAAATATTCCCTTTTAAAAATATCTCGTAAGGAATCTGTACTGTACAATTTATATATTATTCGTAGACATCGTTTTTGTAATATAAAAGTGGATTCTAAGTGAACACGTACCATCGTAGGCCATATCATCACTTAACATCATAGTGTGATTGCGGTCAAATGTTTGCCTATTAATAGTAAAAAAAATACATACATACATAAATACAGTCTGCGCGTTCACCGCTAAAAAAACCCCATTCGCTGTAGCTCCACAATTCCTCGACACACCGCTTTCCATCTCTACGAGTATCGGGATCTTTGGTGTTGATATCTCTAGCGACGTGCAGTTCCGCAGTCATTTGGAGGATAAAGTCAAGCTGGCATCCAAGAAGCTTGGTGTGCTCAATAGAGCGCGGCGGTATTTCACTTCGGGGCAAAGACTGTTACTGTATAAGTCTCAAGTCAGGCCCCATATGGAGTACTGCTGCCATTTATGGGCCGGAGCGCCTAGATACCAGCTTGGACCATTTGACGTGCTCCAAAGACGCGCTATGAGAATTGTCGACGATCCTGAGCTCACAAGCGGTATTGAACCTTTAAGCCTAAGGAGAGATTTTGCCTCCTTGTGTGTGTTCTACCGTTTGTATAACGGGGCGTGTTCTGAGGAATTATTTGACATGATGCCCACGGCTTCTTTCTATCATCGCACCGCTCGCCATCGGCAGGGAGTTCATCCTCACAAATTGGAACCAAAGTGGTCGCGTACTGTACGGTTTCAGAAAAACTTTCTCCCGCGTACGCTCAAGTTGTGGAATGAGCTCCCTGCAGAGGTTTTCTCGAATGAGTACAGCATGGGGTTCTTCAAAAAAGGCGTGAAAAGGTTTTTACAGGGTCGGCAACGCGCAAGTGATACCCCTGGTGTTGCAAGCGTCCATAGGCTACGGTAACCGCTTACCATCAGGTGGGCCGTATGCTTGATTGCCACCTTAGTGGTATAAAAAAAAAAAAACATTTTAGCAACAATAATCAAAGAGTATAGGTACTGAACTGGGCTTTTGAGGATTGTAAACAAGGCCATGAATGAATTTACCCCTTTTTTGTGACGCTGAAGGAAAGATCTTCCAGCCTATCCTCCTCTCCCATGGGGTGAAGAGTGGGTGTGTGTGGGGGCTCTCACCCACTAAACCCCTCAGCGATGCACCTCAATTTTCTACTTCCCACCGACGTAACGAATTGGCTCGAAACCATTCACCGTCGTAAGAAAGGCAGTTGACTGATGTCGGTCTAGTCTTGTGGGGAAGCTGTAATGCGATCCGCCTACATACAGGATATAATAGCTGGTAATTGTGACAAAACAATATTTCTAAAAATGGTAAACAAAGCGGCTACCGCAGTCTATGGATACTCGTAGCACCTTGGGCACTAATCACGTGTTGTTACCGTAGCCTATTGAAGCTCGTAGCACCTCAAGCACTACTCAAGTGCTGCTACCGTAGTCTATAAACGCTCGTAGCAGCTTGAGCACTGCTCACGCGGTATTACTGAAGATTATAGACGCTCGTAGCAACTTGGGCACTACTCACGCGTTGTCACCGTAGCGTATAGACGCTCGTAGCACCTTGGGTACTACTCACGCGTTAATACTCAATCCTATATTGACGCTCGTAGCACCTTAGGCCCTATATACGCTTGTAGCATTCACGCGTTCCAACCATCTAAAAATCAAAGACAAAGCGTTATATTGACAACAAACAAAAGATATTGAGAAAAACATCTAGTGTAGAAAACAACAAAAAACAAAAACAAAAATCTAACAAAAACAAAAACAAACAAACAAAAATTTAGGCGACCGCGGAAGACCAGCGACGGATGTCTGTGACAACCGACATATGCTGAGTGGCTGTCCTTTTAGTGTCACAGCTATTACTTTAGTCTCAAGATTTTTATTGTAAAGTAAAGAATAGTGTGTGATAGTGTGTCACTAAATAAATATTTTCTTCCTTCTTTCTTTCTTTCTAGAAAAAGGCATGTCCTGGGTCCTGGATACAAACCTGTAACCTTTCACGATCCGTGCAACTGCTCTTACCAGTGAGCTACAGGATCTTATGGAAAAACCATTTGAATTTCTTTAAGTCATTCTAATTATTAATTTCTACACTCGTGCGAGTATTATACCGAATACCGGCGATTTACATATTATGTTAGGCATTATTCATTATGTTTCTTACGAAGATAAAATTTTTAGTTTTAAATGTTTTACAGATATGTCAAAAATAATCCTTCTCCTCGGTGTTGTGGCTGTTGGCTCAGGAGTGTGGTACCTTCTACAGACCCCTGAACTGCCTATACCAAAGCTGGACCAGGATGAGTGGTGGGGCCCTCAGGAGCTGAAGGGAAGAGTCGATAAGTCCATCAAGCCTTTCAAAGTGAAATTTGAGGAAGAGGTTTGTAAACAGTAAACTAAATATTGTATACTTACCAAGAATGATAGAAGTATTACTATTTGGTCAATATTTACTAACAACGTCATAATGTCTGTCTGTCTATCCGCCTGTATGTCTGTCTGTCATGTCATTCCAATACTTTCTTGCCTTTCTAACAAATCAGTCTGGGTTTTAAATATCTGTTGGCTTATAAAACTGAAAAATGGGGATTAGTAGGGTGATTTCCATTTTTAGTCCTTTTTTACAGACAGTCGGGTAATTTGGTTTCTTAAATAGTTTACAGCTTGTTAACAATGTTGAGGAGCTCGGTGGCGTTGTGGTTCGAGCGCTCTGGTTTAAGTTACGAAAACAAAGCAACTTTCACCTTGATTAGTCCCGGGATGGGTCAATCAAATTAAGAATATCGAGCTCCTCCGTGCATCGGAAGGCACGTTAAGCCGTTGGTCTCGGTTGTTCTTGCAACCGCTTTAACCCACAAACCCGCATTGGACTTGCGTGGTGGTGAGTCAATCTCCTCATGTGTTTCTCCCATGTAGGAAGGCCTGTGCCCAGCAGTAAACCTATATAGGCTGATGATGATGATGAACAATGTTGAGTAATCACGAAATATCGCCTTAAATTTTCCAGATGATAAAGGACCTCAAGCACCGCCTCAGGAACCGCCGACCCTTCACCCCTCCTCTTGAACGAGTGGCCTTCGAATACGGCTTCAACAGCAAACAGCTGGACAGCTGGGTGGACTACTGGGCGGAAAAGTATGACTTTGCGAAGCGGGAGGCATTCCTCAACAATTACCCCCATTTCAAGACGTATATTCAGGGCTTGAATATACATTTCATCAGAGTCAGGCCTCAGGTATACGATTGACTTATTTTTAACTGACTTCAAAAAAGGAGGAGGTTATCAATTCGACTATATTTTTTTATGTTTGTTACCTCAGTACTTTCGACTGGGTGAACCGATATTGATGAATCTTTTTTATTTGAAAGCTGGTGCTTCCCGAGTGGTCCCATTTCAATTTGGTTCAGTTCTGACAATGGCATCCATATGAAAACCATATAAGTCTTGAATCTGCATTAAGTATGTGCGCGACAAATGGACGAATAACACAATATCACGGCAACCGATTTCGATGATTCTCCTTTAGTGAAACGATACGATAGTAGGTAATAATATATGCTGACGGTCACCTATCCAGCTTTGACCTTAGAAAGTTATCACTTAAAATTGTAAAAAAAAATGATTTTGTGGCTAACAACGTACTATAAAGTTGCTGAAATGAGCTAAAAGCATTTTTCCATGGAGCATAGGTAATAAGAGCAAACCAAATGTCTTCCAACAGAACCAAAACAGTAATTCTAATGTTACATAAAAAATAACCGAAATAACATTTAAGTATGTAGTAACTATAGTAAGTATTTGCTGACTCATCGTACAGAAGCATGGTTGATTGCGTGGTCCTACTTACATTAAACTTTAAGAAGATTTCTAACTTCTTATCAAAACTGGCCTTACTTTAATTTTATCAAAAAATTGTAACTAAGTATGACTGGCAACATCTAACCTCATATACTTATCACTGCCTTATCTTATCTTGACGTGTAAAAGGGAGGGAACTGAGGTAACGAGTTGCTCGCCCGTTCTTCTCAGAACAAAACCCCAGGTGTATTTACGATCGGATGGCTTAGAATTGACGTTTAATATGTACAGACGACAGCATATCAAGTAGTACAGTTACACTACGAAAGCCGTCTATATTACAGGCGTAGTAAGGGCGATCTCTGGATCAAACTGTTACGCGTGATGTGCTGTCTACTGTTTGATCTAAAATTTTCTTAATATGACTTTGCGAAAAATTTTGTTCTCTCAATTCCTCCAGGTCCCTACAGGAGTGAAAGTGCTGCCATTGTTACTAGTCCACGGCTGGCCCGGATCAGTGCGGGAGTTCTACGAGGCCATCCCACTCCTCACCACACAGAGACCTGGATACGACTTTGTGTTTGAGGTCGTTGTACCCAGTCTACCAGGCTATGGATTTTCTGATGTAAGTTTATTTTTAGGGTAAAATGGGACCCTATTATTAAGACTCCGCTGTCTGTCAGACAGATCGACAGACAGGCCGATAGACAGACTGATAGTCAGACCGATAGACAGACTGACATTATAACATTGTTAGCTTACGTAGATCCAGACAAGACAGAAATACAAACATTATGACATTGTTAGTTAATATTATTTTATGTGTTAGACATTTATTGACGATTCGAAAGTGCTTCTTGGGGGGCCTAATTGAATAAAGATATTTTCATTTTCATTTTTTCATTTTCCGTCTGTCACCAGGCTGTATCTTATAAACCGTGATAGTAAGACAGTTGAAATTTTCACAGACGTTGTATTTTTGTTGCCGCTATTACAAGAAATACTAATAAACAGAATAAAATAAATATTTAAGGGGGCTCCCATACAACCAACGTTATTTTTTTGCATGTTTTTGCTCGATATTGACCTCGATTGCTCGATTTGCAACTGGTAGATGCTTGTTTATAGATAATGGTACGGAACCCTTCGCGCGCGAGTCCGAGTCGCACTTGGCCGGTTTTTATTACTTGATTTCACATTACCGATGTGAAGCGGTAAGAAGAGTCAGCTATGTAGAATGGTCACACTGTTCTAGGCGTCTCCACCTTGCCAGTACATAAGGTGCCTTTCTTCGCCTTATATTAATAACTCCACGTTGTAGGAAGGAGAGGAACAGATGTGCTGGTAAAGAATGCCAAGTTATTAAAGTACGATGAAGAACAGGGTAATAAAGTACTAATTTTCTTTGAACGTAATGTTGAGTTGGATTAGTTGTTAGTTCAACCATTAAACAAGCAAATAGCTTCACCATTTGCAATGATAATGTTAAATTGGAATTTTTAGCATATCAATTGAAATGAGCAGAATACTTATCTAATCTACAACAAAACTATACAAGCATCTAAAATGGTAGACTATTTTTATTTAAGATAAGTAAGAATAAACATATATCCATGACTGGTGAACAAATGCACGCGTCATGTTTGTTCAATATGTTTGTTTGGGTTATTTATTGGTTATTTACTTAACTTTATCAGGAAACAAACAGCATATATATACAACACGTGAAATATTCAAATTTTGTAACACAATAGCCCTAACAGTTTTCTGTTTTAAAATACTCATTTAAAATGAGTAGCTCCTCAATGGTTTGATTTTGCATGTCTATCATGATGTTGACATTTTTTGTTTTTAATGCAACACCTACGGCTTATACACAATTTATGCAAATAAATATTCATTCATTCCATCATACACAATAAGTAATTAGAATCCTGAGCGTTAGTGAGGGAATCAAAAGAGCACGAGGTGAAGAATCTTTGCACTCGAGTGCAACACGTAACCTTTCATCCCACCTCAACGAGCAAATGAATCAATGCAAACAAAACATTTGCGCATTATTAATAGTTTCAGTCAATTCTGTTGGCGTCAAATAAACTTCTTCGTCGCTAGAATCACTCATTCTAGGTTTTTTACTTGTTTTCAAGTTTCTTGTTTTAAACCTGTGGTTTTAACAAATATGTCGTGAAAATAAAATGGCGCGCGCAAAGCAAATTAAACAAAAAATACACCAAGTAGGTACCGAGTCTGAGTAATTAACAAGTTAAAAAAAGGTTGTATGATAAATTCGGCACCATGGAGGTAGAAATAAAGAGGTTTAATGATGTTTTGAATTCACAAACTTAGTGCACACGATGTTCTAAATTTAATTTTACTGTATCCTCTAGCGGATAAAAACGGCTTTTGCACTCAGATATCGAAGAGCAAAAATACTCTTTCCGAGATGGGGGGATGAAAATTATTTTATTATCATCTGGACCTGGTGAGTATAAAAAAAATGTTTATTACAGACTGCCGTACGCCCAGGACTTGCATTACCGCAGACAGCGGTGATATTCAAGAACCTAATGAGTAGACTTGGCCATAAGAAGTTCTACGTCCAGGGAGGAGATTGGGGAGCTGGTGTGATTTCTGCCTTGTCCACTCTCTACCCTGACGATATACTGGGGCAGCACAGAAATAGTGCCATAGTTCAGGTATGGAAACCAACGTCTATAGTAACATTTCCAGTGGCAATTACCATTAAAAGTTTAAAGGTGCACCTTTTGTTCATTCATCATCATCATCAGCCTATACGTCCCACTAGGCTGGGCTCTGACCTTCCTACATGAGAGAAACACATGACGAGTTTGGGCCATAACACCACCACGCTGGTCCAATGCGGGTTGACGGGTTAAAGCGGTTGCAGGCAGTAACAACCGGAACCAACGCCTTGACGTGGTTTCTGAAGCACGAAGAAGCTGCAAATTATAAATTTTGATTGACCCATCCTGAGATCAACCACGGGTAAAGTTGCTTCGTTGTCGGTGTCGAAACCAGAGCGCTCGAACTCAACCGAGCTCCTCAAGTTAATCCTCAATATTTTGTTCATTAATTACAATGAATATCAAATCTGTAGTCTATAAATAAAAAGTCTATATACAGGTAACATACAAAAAGTCTATATGCAGGTAACACCATATGCCGACCCTGCTAAAATGTGTAAGAAGCATTGTGTTGGCATAGGAAACAATGAAATTACCACAGAAGTTAACATGGAGCAATATGAATGTGCTTCTCTACTGAGGCAGAGCGTCCAAACAGAAATACTTTCTTCTTTATTACATTAATGGTTCAGTTTTTCTTTTCCCTTTTTTAGCATCCAACGAATATGCTGAAGACTATAATCGGTGCTTTCATTCCATCCCTGGTGGTAGAACCGCATTTAGCTGACAGAATGTACCCACTGTCAGACTTCTTCTCCTTCGTTCTTGAAGAATTTGGCTACTTCCACCTACAAGCGACCAAGCCGGATACCATTGGTAAGTTATGAGAAGATTGATGTCATAAAAGACCTGCAATATCAGTGCAATCACTTAATATTCCAGGTTCATTGATATTAGGTAGACAAAAGATGTCGCCTTCCGCGCCTTGTTATTACACTGGCTACCATTCCTTTTACTCTAAATTATAGTTAACAGCATCACGGCCAAAGGCGGTGGTAGCACCTACCTATACTCTGACGCACCTTGCAAACGGGCTTGCCACGTAGTTGCCACAAACCATTCTTGAGCTTTCCTGTGTATGAAATGACGCTGTTAGTCTTGGTCGATAGCCACACTCCCATTCACACATTCCAGCCCGGACGATCAATATACTTATTTGTTTCATGTAATAAAAAATGAGTTCGAAAATACCTTTACAAAAAAGACAGTTTAAATCTTCAAATAATAAGATGAAATTTGGTGACTGGGCTACAGAAGGCATATATAAAAGTAGAAATAAGATGTATGAATTATACGCACAAAAGAAATACAATCACAATAAGGACTTTCATGAGTATGTAAAGAAATATTCCAAGATTTTCAAAAAGATGTGTAACCGCGCCAAATCGATACACATTCGAGACAAAATTGAAAAATCTAATAACAAAATAAAAACAACATGGTAATTTTCGTCCAATTTCTATTTTACCAGCACTCAGTAAAATATTTGAAAAAAATATTTTGGAACAATTGATTAAGCATTTTAATTTAAATAATCTTTTCCATAGAGCGCAATATGGATTTACAAAGGGTCGTTCGACTACTGATGCTGGTGTAGCTCTGTTAAGGCACATATTTGATGCATGGGAGAATTCACAAAATGCTCTTGGTATATTCTGTGACTTATCAAAGGCATTTGACTGCGTTGTCCATCCGACGCTAATTTTAAAATTACAACACTATGGGGTTACAAATTCAGCTCTGAAGTTAATCTCATCTTACTTAAGTTCTAGAACTCAAATAGTTGACATCAATGGAACAAAATCTTCAGGGTCTTATGTCAAAATGGGAGTTCCACAGGGTTCAATTCTAGGGCCTTTTTTATTTTTAATATACGTAAATGACTTACCATTCTTTGCTAAGGAATTTTGTGAGATTGTGTTGTTTGCAGATGATACTTCTTTAATTTTTAAATGTGATAGAAATAAGGTAAACTTTGACGACGTTAACAATGCGCTATCTCAAGTAATGAATTGGTTTACTGTGAACAATTTACAATTGAATGCAAAGAAAACTAAATGTATTAAATTTATTTTACCTAATGTTAGGGAAGTGGATACAAATATTAAATTAAATAATCAGTCGCTAAATTTAATTCAATCCACCACATTTTTAAGCATTACAATCGATGCGAAACTCCAGTGGAACCCTCACATCACAAAACTTTGTAGTAGACTTAGCTCCGCGGCTTATGCTATTAGAAAAATAAGGCAATATACTGATATTGCCACGGCGCGCTTGGTTTACTTTGGTTACTTCCATAGTATTATGTCGTATGGTATTCTTCTGTGGGGTAAAGCAGCAGACATTGAAACGGTATTTATCTTGCAAAAACGTGCAATTAGAGCAATCTACTGCCTTGCTGCTCGAACATCTCTTAGAGACGTATTTAAAGTAATAGATATACTAACAGTGGCTTCTCAATATATTTATGCTTGCATAATTTTTGTGCGTCAAAATTTAAATTCCTACCTAAGACACAGCGATGTACATGCATTAAATACAAGAAATAAAAATAAGTTGATCTTACCGTCTCTAAGACTGCATAAAGTTTTTAATACTTTTATGGGTCAAAGCATACTTTACTGTAACAAGATTCCTAATAACGTACTAGACTTGCCATTTGACAAATTTAAAATTCACATTAAGAAAATTCTAATGTCCAAAGGTTACTATACTATTAACGATTATATAAATGACAAAAATGCTTGGTTGTAACTTATAGTGTCATATAGTTATTTCCACCAATAGCATTACATTGATTTTCTGGTTGCTGGAAGATGTCATGCTCTCTATAAGTTTCTGCGGTGGTGGCGTCGTGTGCCGGGTCGCTCCGTTCCCTATAATATGGTTGAGCGGAGCGATGGCTGGCACATGCGTCATACTTGTGAACAGGTGCCACTAGTGGAAATGGTCACCTCTAAGCTTCCTTGATTTTGTAATAATTTACCTACATATTCATCAATAGTATCATTTTTGAGGGATTTTTGAGGTATATGGCATTTTATGATATTATATATAAAACAATACAATTATTATTGTAATGACGTGGTCAGACAAGTGTTTAAAATTAATGAAAGATGATTGGCTTTATTAGGTTTTTGTATATTAATTGTTGACCTTTGTGTATTGTAATACCTATAATGTGATGGTGCATTGTCGGACAGCCTTTAAATACAGTAAATATTCTTGTCATTAGGTACTTATTGGTACGTTAATATACCTTTTTTATACTCTGTGCGACACTGCACTGCTAAATACCATTACTGTGTAATTAAACATTGTAACTTAATGATTGAAAAGAGTGACTACACGAGTTTGTTGCCGGAATCTTCTCGGTAGTTCAACTTTTGGAACCGGTGTAAATTCAGACAGACTGACAGACAGACAGACAGACAGACAGACAGACAGACAGACAGACAGACAGACAGACAGACTGACAGACAGACAGCCAGACTGACTGACGGACAGACGGACCGACAGACGGACCGACAGACAAACCGACAGACAGACCGATAGACAGACATTATAACATTCTTAGCTTACGTAGATCCAGATAAGACAGAGAGACAAATATAATGTAATTGTTAATTAGTTAATATTATTTTTATGTGATAGACATAAGGGTTTTTATGTTGACGATTCGAAAGTGCTTCTTGGGGGGCCTAATTGAATAAAGATATTTTCATTTTCATTTTCATTTTCATTTTTCGATATCATAAAGAAAAATTCATTAAAATAAGCCACGTCAAGAACTTTGGTGGCTTTTAAAGTACCTGATCTGTGGCACTGGCTTATAACTTATAGCTTAGGTAACTTGAAAAATAAGATAATCTTATCATATGTTCCTGGATTCATGAGCTGTTTTCTTTATATAAATCATGTACTAGGGCGGAATCGGTCCCGCGAATAGAACGGAAACAGAATGGTTTGACATCGTGAGAGTAGATGTAGAAGAAATTCATAGGCTTCTTCCGTGTCCAGCCGCAGGGCATGATTTTTCGAAATATCATAAAAATATATCATTAATGTTAAAAATAAAATTTTATTTATATCATATGTATATTTTAAGCGATGGCAATTACGTAATGCCAAGGATGGATTATTTGGTCTAGGCTAGGGTAATGCAGACGTGGTTTCCAGTATCTTCCATCGAAATCACCGAAACACGAATTAGAATCTACTCGACAACTCTCACAATAGTTATGGTATTTATATAGACTTGCACTACATTTTTGGAGTGAGGAGAGATGCCCGATGCACGTTATTACAGCAATGAAATGTTGCAGGTTCAATCAGGACCGGTACCACAATTGAAAACCATTAGACCAAACCAAACTTAGACAAGAAGTGTTAAGAATCTGGAAGCAGGATAAAGTATATGTTGTTCCGATAGTCCTTTCTACCACTGGCGTCATACCTCACCATCTCCACCATAGCCTAAAACGAATAGATCTGAAAGACACTTTATATATAACGCTACAAAAAGCCGCCATTCTGAATACCTGTAGAATAGTCCGAAAGTTCATGCAAATAGACGTAAATGAAATAGCTCCTAACAATACACCATCTTCAACATAAACATTTTACTATTATTTTTTTAATATTTATATGCTGTAGAAACTTTGCTGAATAAATAAATAAACTTTATTCAGTTTCAGAAGTAATGACATTTCCTTTATTTTCAGGAGTCGGCTTGAATGATTCTCCGTCTGGTCTACTTGCCTACATCTTAGAGAAGTTCACAACTTGGACGAACAGAAACAACAAGTTCAAGGTGGACGGCGGGCTTGAATCTCGGTACACTAGGGATAAGTTGATCGATAACGTGATGCTGTACTGGTCCACAAACACCATAACTTCGTCAATGAGGTATTATGCTGAGAACTTGAGCAGTAAAAGCAGGTCGCTGAATTTGCAAATGTAAGTCTTGATAATATTGGAATGTGGGACACTGTTTCTTGTAAGCAATTGGTCACTCGTGCTTTTAAAAAGATATTAGAATTATTTGTCACGAAATGATGATTTTTGTTTTATCATTTTATTAAAAATAATTTAAGCCGTCAGCTCTATTTCAGTTTAACACCTGCAGTAACTAGGAAAACAACACTTCGTTTTGCAGGTGCGCAAGACTCAGATGAAATACTTTCCATTACCAGTTCCAAAATAATTTCCATTTCCTTTACCAGTTGCACTGGCTACTTTTCCCCTTTCCTTCAAAGAACATGAAAGATAGTTTTATAAATCCTCCGCACCATAGGAGTCATCCAGATTGTAAATAGTATTTATTAGATTCACATCCTTAGAACAAGTCCTCTTTCTTATCTAAAAAGGATGAAATCTGTTATTGGGGATTTCTAAGTGGGCTCCCGGACATTAAAGCGGTCCATGATAAGAAAATGCTTGCATAATCTACACGTTAAACTGCTTGATGAAGATGCCTTTGCTCTTTTTAAGCGGCCTGGTCGTCGAGAAGGCCAAAACAAACGTCGTCTTTAGAAATATCTGTATGTAGACTAATATCCTAACTAAAAAATATATGTCCTGGAGAAATCCGGATGACTGCTCTTACCATCTGAGCTACCAATGAATTTCTTCTACTCTGCCTGTATTTGTCTATCTATTTTTTATATAAATGGTGGTGCCGTCAATACGGAAATAAATTAAAACATGGGCTATATTAGTTCTTAGATATGGTTTGCCACTTTCAAAAACAACTTATTCATTTGATAATTTCATGATATTTCTGTGAAATAATGGAGCCCATGTTATATTATTTCATCGAAATGTCATGAAATAACGATATATTGTTTGAGTTCAGTCTCGTCCCAGGCTTATGCTTTTTTTATAGTTAAGATATTTTTCTAAGTATCTTTCAAACATTCATTAAGATGATAAAATTAATCAAAATTACTATTGCTTTTTAGGATTAAAACCACAGTCCCAACATGGGCGTACCAGGCCAAGCACGAGCTGTTCTACCAACCACCAAACATGTTGAAGATCAAGTATGTGAACCTCCTTAATGTCACCGTATCCGATGATGGAGGCCACTTCCTGGCTCTGGAACTGCCTGATGCCCTCGTGGACGACATCTTCAGGGCTGTGAAGGCTTTTATAGAGTTTCACGGAAGGAAACAGAAAACTGAGCTGTGATAGTAATATGTTGTTAGACTGTTTTGTTACTTTGATATATTAAATGTTAAAATTTATTACTCGTCATTTTTACCTTGTACATAAATATATATTTTATGCAGCTAGATGACAAGCAAGCTGACGGCTCATCTGGTAAGTGGCTATACTGTCTCAATCACAGATATTCTCGTCAATTATGAAACAATTTTCAAACCTCTTTTTTGGGTTTAAAAGCTTATACTTTTTATAATTCATACAAGGCACGGCTAATGACTCAACTCTAGCCGGCTCCACCTTGCACCTTGGATTTTCATTTGGTGGTGAACTTGGGGCTTTCAGTCTTGAAGATATTTTTCAGCCCCGGAACCATAACTACACTGAAAGTCAGGTCTGGGTCGGGCCCACCGGCCTGACTGACGGCAAGTGGCTACCGCAGCCTGTTGACGCTCGTCTCGCAGCACTTCTCGCGTGGGCACTACTCAGTTGCTTACCCGTAAAATCAAGAGAAATCGTTGTATTGACAAAATAGAATACGATAACCGTACTCCCAGCATAACGCTTCCTCCATGAGCTCTGGCGATCTTACTCACCCCAGGAATACAACACTACAAAGCATTTCATTAACTACGACCCCCTGGAGGCGCTACCCCCATCAGGCGTTCAAATATTGAGTAGTCTCACTGTCTAATCTTCATAAAAAAACATTGTTGATTAACGGTGAACTTTCTCGAGGTGCTTACACCATCAGGCGTTCAAATATTGAGTAGTCTCCTGTTTTTATCTTCACTACAAAGCATCGTTAACCAACTGCGAATTTCTGGTCTAATTTTCTGATCTGGTAAACCTGATCTGTCTGAGGCACATCTGAGGAAAAATGACAATCTTGAGCCACTGCGATTGCGACGAGACTTACTTAGCGCCTTCCATCGGCTTTAACACGGAGAGTGAGCTTTTTGATCTTATCCCACCATCCCTTCCTACTCAGGAGCAAGCGTACCGGTCATCGGAGTCATCAATTCACGGTCTCTACCTCATCATCACGCACAAAGAAGTTTAGTAACTCATTTCTTTGTCGTACTTCCAAAACATGGAATTCTTTGCATGTACATGTGTTCCCTCCTTAATATAACAAGGGTTCCTTCAAAACAGGCGTGAAAAGCCACCTTTTGGACCATCAAGGTGGAGGCGGCTAGAGAAGTGTGTTTGAAGCTGCACTAGCTGTCTTCGCATAATAAATGGATTCTACTTACTACTTCACATCATGCGGTGTTGAGTCATTGGCCGTGCTTTGTATACAAGGTGTTATAAAAAGGTGTAGTCATATTTTAAGGGCTTATTGTACCCATCAATACAAGCAACTTTTACTATGAGGACAACTACGAAATCGCGACAAAGAAATCAGCTGTTCCATAGTAAGGTCAATGTACTTACTCGACGCAATGTATGGAACAGCTGATTTCTTTTTTGCGATTTCGTTGTTGTTCTTATAGTAAAAGTTGTTTGTATTGATGGGTAGAATAAGCCCTTAAAATATGACTACGCCTTTTTATAACACCTTGTATAAGAAAAGCTTATACTCTCGCCGGAGGTATCTTATATAAAAGATAAAGATAGCATTTTTTTTTAATTTATTTAACATGCAAATAATTATAACACAAATTAGTACATTGTCGCATTATTAAACCACTAAGGTTTGTAATGGTGCGACTTGAGTTAACAGTTGCTAACAGAATAACATAAATCAGCTCGAATAATTCAATATAAATAAAAAAATAAAATTACAATTTAAAATGTTAAAAAGGTACACGGTCAATGTAAAAGGAATGAGTAGACGCATTATTACTTGAAATAAAGATTAATACCTAATAATTATTGATTATCAAATCTAATAATTTTTTAAACTATTTATGAAGTAAGCTTTCAGCTTTTGTTTAATGTTTTTATCATTTAAATTATCGCGTAATTCCGGAGGTAGTTTGTTAACGAAGTGCCTTTATGCTTTCAAAAAAAGATTTACTACTCTCATCACAAATTCTAATATTTTTATAAGCACACTATTATTTAATGCTCTATATTGACTTTACGACCCCTAAGGGCCGGTGCCCACACATAACTCGCGGCTCAGTAATCCTTAATTGATTGTCGACGCGACACGCGACCAGCGCTAATGTCGCATTAATATGGCAGATTACGCCTTATCTTTTATAAGAGTGGTGGTTGAGATAAACTGAATACGTAAGTAGAGTGGGAACTTGGGCCGTATGATAATGTAAATATTAAATTATAATTCCATGATGAGTCTGCTAGTTGATACTGGCATAAACATCAAGAAACATTTACTCTAGAAATATTCTAGCCGAATAGCATTTAAACTAGAAAAAAATATAATATTATTAAATTCTAATAATAAATCCAGAATTATATTCTAATTAAATATAAAAATCCGATTTCAAAAGTAGGTAATTTTCACAAATACGAAGTGACAAATTAATTTTAAATTAATTGTGAATTAAAATTAGGTTTACTAGGTGGTAGACCCGTATGCAGTGTTATCTGGGTATAGGCACCACTTCTTATTTCAGCCGTGAAACAGTTCGCTGTGATTCGGATTGAAGGGAAAGGTAGCCAGTGTAATTACTGGGCATGGACGGCATTTCATCTTAGGCCTCAGGATAACAACGCATCTGCAATATCAAGTGATTTTTCCTTGTTATTGCAGGTGTCCATAGGCGACGGTACCATCAGGTCGGCCATCAGCTTGTTTGTCATCTAGTTGTATAAAAAAAAACTTTTTGAATAGACTTAGGCATACATAAATGAATATCAAGTATAAAAGAGATGTTATAAAAGTGTATGGAGACCCGGCCGAGTCTATGTTCAGTATACTGAAAAATTCAATTGTCCATTTTCTTTTAATTTGCTTTGTTGCGTGGTACAAAACAAGAATTTTCGTCATGGCACGTATGTCACTTTGGTGAAGTTTCGTTGACTTCTATGTCGCCCGCCATATTGCCATAGTGAATAACGGTGAAATCAAAGAAAAATTTCAACTTTTGTACAAATAACTTATGCGTTTGCGATTTTTCCACATTTTTTGAGATACTGTTTATACCTGCCCGCCTAGCATGACCACCGAAACGCGATATGATACGATATGATAAAGCTATTTATCGCTTCGAACTGTCAAAAATCATTGGATATAACCGCCATCTTGAAATTTTATCGAAACTGCGAACTTGTATTGTATATATACATGTTCGCAGTTTCGATAAAATTTCAAGCTTAGCTTTATCATATCGCGTTTCGGTAGTCATGCTAGGCGGGCTGGCTGGATATGAAACACCTCCTTTCACCTCTCGCAGTTGTTAATTCCATTCTCTTCTTATTTATTTATTATTATTTATTCTTTTTTTTACACATAACAACTTAAAACAAAAATTACAAAATAAAAAATGAGCACAGGCGAGCTTAACACAAAACTATCATACATACGTGTGTATGTGTGTTCATACTGCCGATCAAGTATTATGGTCTCTTGAGGTATCAGTTCCCATTCAGCCGGTATCAAAGTTTTTGCCTTCGTGAGATTTTGTAGAGCATTTAAAAAAAATTTGTACACTGTAAAAACAAGTTTCAAATACCATTCTCAAAACAAAACAAAAAAACAAAAAACAATTAACACTTCTATTCCGACTGTATCACAACGTGTTAAGGTCGCAAATGTTAAGTTTTTAAATTTACTTTAGGGGCCAGGACAGACCCCACAATGTTGCTATTGATTTGGCGCCGGCACGCGACCGGAGTTATTGCGATTTTGTCGTAATAACGTGGCAGATTGGAAGCTTATCTTTTCATTGTGTTTGTTTGCTCATGAATTTAAAGTATGGTGCGGAATAAATATTCCATGCCTACTTTTCGCGAATGCTTGTTGAATGTTAGTAGGTAGTAAAAAAAAAGTTTTGTATACTGGGTAACTTTTTAAGCATGATTAAAATTTCACTATTTGACCAGTTCCACAATTTTACCAACTGTGAAATCACGACAAAAAAAAACAACTATTCCATTATGTTTTCACCGACTTCAAAAACTAGGAGTTCTCAATTCGGTTGGTATGTTTACGTTTTTTTTCTATGTATGTACAACGATGCCGAGATTTGTGATACGATTTACGTGACTCTTATAGTTGCCATTTGGTACCATATTTTTTTTTAATGGTAGTTTGGTTTTTAAATCAAAATAACTGGAATGAGTAAGTCGTCTGTATGTGCAATTGCGGATTTTTGCTTGCCTATGACTTTTTGATCCAATAAGTAGTAATTTGTATGAAATTGCTAATTTTTTCCGTCATTTCACAGTTGGTCTCATATTGAATGTTGTTTATATTTATGTGTAGAAAACACTGTAAAGCTTTGGCTCGTGCTTACAAAGTAATCCTGTAAGTATATGACAAAACTGGCAAGTCAGCGTACCATAGCCTTATATACACTCATAGCACCTTGGGCAGTACAGTTTATAGATTTTACAAAACTAGTGTGCCTCTCTGTTTGGCTAGGTATTACCCTAGTTATGTAGTCGCTTTTAGCTACAGGTATTCGAAGGTTCAAGTAGTTCAAGTAGTTTATCAAGCCGCGTAATATTCCCGGGAGGATTGGACAATTCAATTCAATAGGGTAGTTGACAACTTTTTTATTATTTCATTAATAAGAATTATATAGCTCATAAAGAAATATTGCAAGAGAAATAGTGTCTAAGATCAATAGTTTCACAGATATAGTTGTATGATTCATGTGTTGTGGCGCATCGTCCAAAAACGCTCCGTAGAAAATCTCCATAATTTATCTGAACATTTTTGATAATTTTAGAAAAAAATCAACACTATTCCATATATGTCTTTAAGCCGTGGGCATCATGTCAAACAATTCCTCAGAACACACCCCGTTATACAAACGGTAGAACACACACACACACACACACGCACACACATATACACACATCCATACATATATATTTTAAGCTTGAATTGTTTTTATGGGTAGCAGTTACGTATATTTTTTCCGACTTTGGAAAAAATAGGGTCCTATTCAAACTTAGGCAGTATCCCAATCGTCTTGAATGTATGTCCTGATAAGTTATGTGACTTTTTTCAGGGTATTCTTTTTTCACAAATTAGGGAGACTTCATTTCGTAGTTCATGGCTCGTGTACACACACGCATCCTCAAATTCAATTACGCGTCAATCAATACAGCCTTTTAGGGGCGTGGCTGTGCGCCGCCCCCATTTTAGAAAAGCAGGATAGAAGATGCAGACATTGAGTGTGAAGAGGAAAGAAGATATCAGCACTCAATTATGAAATATTGTTTATTCTAGTCTAAGCATGTTTTATTTTTTTTGAATGTTTTTTCGGAGCGTAGCTTTGAATCTATCTACAAGTAGGTAGAAATAAAAAAATATAATATTTATCCTTATCATATAGTTAAATTTTTGAAAAATGTAAACTTTCAAGCGGCGTTATACCTCTTATCTAGACAGTTGAAAAATGAATTTCGTCGAAATCTAATGTTAGAC
Source organism: Nymphula nitidulata (assembly GCA_947347705.1). NCBI lineage: Eukaryota > Metazoa > Arthropoda > Insecta > Lepidoptera > Crambidae > Nymphula > Nymphula nitidulata. The sequence continues at coordinate 12,068,163 of OX374641.1, read as the reverse complement.
AGGTTAAATAACTAGTAATAAAAATAATGACATCCGCATGTGCGACAGTAATTTTTTTCTGTAGATAGTCTTTTTGGTAACTTTCCCGTCAAGCATCAGATGCCAGACACAATTAATTTTTCTATTAGCATAGCCCTCAGGTGGTTTAACGCCGCTTAAGGGGTTCCTATAAAAATGACAAGGAAAGATTGTAGCAGTACCTATTACAGTTGATGTAAGGAACTTTTCAAAAATATTTTTATTACATTAGAAAAATGATAGCTGGGTAAAATAGCACAAACAATTGAAACCAGTAGCTTACACCAATAATTTTATTATCATAAGCGCGATGAACATAGGATAAACCAACAAAAATTACAACACAACTTCAATAAATAATTTTATAGATTCTACTCTCTTAATATTAAAATTATATAGCTTAATAAATAGTATGTTACGTTCCAATAGTTAAGATATTTACATAATAATCCTGTAGTACGTACAAACTAATATGTACTAACTTATTAATAAGGCAGTAAACAATAAAATTTAAATTATTGAAACTTATGTTAACATATAGAATAGAACAATTACTATTTACAATGATCAATAAAACTTATCTCAAAATTTATATACCAAATAAAAAGACATGAAATACAGTACTTAAACATTGCTTATAAATAAAATCCACAATTACAAAATCTACAATTAACTTAACTATATAGGAAGGCCTAGAACCAGCAGTGGGATAAATTAAAAGTCAATGAAATTGCAGAAGATACAACACCCACGACACGAATAGTTTTACTTTTGAGGGGTAACTCTTACATTTCATCGGGTTCATATCTTACAAATGGTATGCAATAACGATTCAGCTCGTAGCACTATTGTGTTCCACAAGGAAGTGTTCTTGGGTCAATTGTGTAATATAACACTAATTTTTACTAATATTCTGAAAACTATTTTATTTGCGCTAGACTTAGATCATTTCATTCACCACTACCGTTCTATTTTAGTTTCTAGCAAGTTCTAACGGCTACTACTTATTTCCTTCTTTGGTGTCAGTTTTCTCTTTATTTTTACCGTCATCTTTGCCGTTCTGTACCGGAGCAATCATTAGTAAATTATTACCGTTTCTATCAGCCAAATTCCTGAACGGTAAATTTTGTCTCCACCGGGGAGTAAAGTAATATTGATTGCGAAACAATCTCAAATGGTCTTTGCTAAAAAATAACTCAGATCTGTTACCGAATCTTTGGTAGTTCCTATCGTTCTCTTCGTTACCGTACTTTTGGTGATCAATATCATTAGATATCTTAGGCTTAGGACAATCCTCATCGTTAAAGTATGGCCTCTTTAGCCTGAGTCTTCTCGATTGGGGACTCGAAGGTGATTCGCATTTTATAGCTAAGTTCATTGTGTTTTCCTTGTTCATCGATAAGCCGTGGTTCTTCTGCCATTCTAGTACTTCGCACAGAAGGCCTATGTACCTGCAATTAAAGATCTTCGTTAATAATTACTTCAATCATAACATAATGATTGCATATTTTGTTATTGTTTTTGAAATACAAAATTGCCCGTCAAATACGACATTTATTTGATTACGATAAAGTTTTTTAGTTAAAAAATATTTCGATGAATCAAGTGTTCAGCTACTGCTTGCTAAGCCTTGGATCTGGCTTAGTAGAAAGTATTAAGCCAGATCCAAGGGGCTGGGTTCAAATCTCGGTAAGGGCAGATGTTTGTACGACATTCATTGATGTTTGTGAGTTTATTTAGTGTATTTCTAACATTACAATCCACATATATTTCTCCGCTATCAAATGTCCTTAACAAAAGCTCCAATAATGAGATTAATTTTGGCTAGATAATAGCAATTCGCTTGCACTGCAATATTGTTTAATATTGCAGTGCAAGCGAATGCCCCGTCCGGTCCTGCCCTGACTTGATTCGCGTGTTATTTATTTTCATAAAAATATTATGACTGTTACAACCACATACAAATGTGGTTACAGTGCAGTCACTATTTTTTTTTACATACCACTAAGGTGGCAATCAAGCATACGGCCCTCCTGATGGTAAGCGGTTACCGTAGCCTATGGACGCTTGCAACACCAGGGGTATCACTTGCGCGTTGCCGACCCTGTAAAAACCTTTTCACGCCTTTTTTGAAGAACCCCATGCTGTACTCATTTGAGAAAACCTCTGCAGGGAGCTCATTCCACAATCTGAGCGTACGTGAGGGAAAGTTTCTCTGAAACCGTTTGCAAGCAACATTCTAACGTAATTATCTAAGACCTCCTCACCTAATAGCCATCCTCAAGATCTCGTTCTTGGAGAGTTTCTTATCTGGTGGGTGCGTGGGTACCAGCCGCCTCAGCTCAGCGAAGGCCCCGCTCACGTTCTGCTGCCGCCAGCGCTCGCGACAGTTCGTGAACAGCTTCCGAGGAGGCCGAAGAAGACAGGAGTTGATGGATGACATGTCGTCTGAGATGTTCTGGTAAAATGTTCGTATTTTCAGTATACGTTAGATACCTATGCTTTTTATCAAAATAGAGCTTATGTTAGCTGAAAACCCCTCGATACTACGACGGACTGATGACTTAGCAAAAAACTAATATCAGGTTGATTCTGTCTATATCTTGTTCCTGACTTTAGTGTACAGTAATTTCTAACTCAGCGGTACAGAATTAATATTTTATAGAATAATCATCATCATCATCATTAGCTTATATACGTCTGACACCAACAGTACTACCACTGCTGGGCACCAGCCCTCCTACATGGCAGAAACATACGCGCAGTGTTGGGCCATGACACCACCACGAGGGCTCAATACTGGCTGGTGGATGAAAGTGGTTGTAGTTACAACCGGGACCAACGGCTTAACGTGCCTTCCAGAGGAGCTCGAAATTACAATTTTTAGATTGACCCATCCGGTATTAACCATGGTGAAAGTTGCTTCGTTTTCGTAATCGAAATTAAAGCATCAAACCACTACGCTACCAATCTCCTCACGCCATACTCCGTGTTGCATAAAACACATAATTTTGGGTAACACTTTATTTTTCTGGCTTAGGTCTTAAAAAGCATTGAAGTTGAAATATTACCTGGACATTTCTTTGATTATGTCTCTCATCATCGCTGTCAGGTAGGCAGAGGTCATCACTCAGCATCTCACTGTCTGGTTCTTCATCAGAACACGATTCCTGGTCTGACGCCATTGATGCTGGGTATACTGTCGCAAATGGAAAATACTAATTAACTAGCCGTGCGCCCCGGCTTCGCACGGATGGTGTACCTAATGAAAAAAATAAGACAAAGGGGATGTTTCAGGTTTATATGTTGTGCTATGAGTATGTGGTTTTTAAGTTAGGGAAATGGAAACGAAACGATATTTTTCAATTCATTTTCATTATTTTCTTGTTGTTTTCCTGTACAAAATACTTTCTAATGATAAGTGACCGTTTTATAATTATCAATATGATGGCAACACTACAACGTCAAACTTCTATAATTATACCACTCAAAATAAAGAAGAAAGCAAAAAAATTTTTTGGTCTGTATATCGGACTGCTGAGTCTACTACTGAACTACTGAGATAGATTTTTTTCTAGATTTAATTCAATGACTGTTTCTAGTACAATAACATCAAACTCATCTGATTTCACAGAGTGATCAAAAATATCATCACTGTTTGAGAAAAGCAATAGGTACATTTGATCATGATTTTCTTTAAATGAGAACAATATTGACTGTTTCAATTAAAACAATTCATAATTAATTAATCCGCAACAAAAATAGCAGTCAATAAATAAGTTGTCGCTTTGTCGACAGGAAGCCTGCTATCAGAGGAAATGCTATAATTAGACCGACACCAATAGTATTCCCGTTCTCTGTATAATCTTAATGATATTGCTTAATGTAGCGGCTGACAAATTGGCAGAGAGCTTTTCCTCAAATAGTCAAAGAGGTGACCATGGAACCAATGAAAATAAAGCGATTGAAACCTTCGCAAAGTTTCATAAACACAGCCATTTAAAGAGCATGTCAAAAAGAGACATAAATCTGAGTGGAATAAAATGCCGGGAATAAAACACTCCAAATCCTTCCTAGTGGAGGAGGTAGGAGGATGGAGTAAATACATCTATGCAAACGGTAGAACAAAAACTCGCTTCTTGATTGGGGCGCTCACAGGACATTTTGCTACTAACCACATGCTACATAAAATGCAACTCTCCCCAACACAACTTTGTCGAGCATGTGGTGAATGCCAGGAATCAATGATGCATCTCCTGTGTCATTGTGATGCCCTAGATAGAACCGAATGAGCCTTCTAGAAGCTTTCTGAAGCCTGAAGTCTTCTGGCTTTGGCATATGCAAAGCCAGAAGACTACAGACTCTTTCTGCCTAAAGATATAGTAAGCCTAATGGCATCTATATTCTGGACACAGAAAGAGTAAACGCAGGGGAGGCACAAAAGATCCCAATGGGTCGAAGTGCACTGTGACTTAGTCATGGCCCCACTATAAGACAAGATAAGATAAACGATGGAAAGGACATATCCCTACGTACCTACGTAGACTATCCTAAAAAATAGGCAATACGGTGCAGAACAGTTTTTCAATAGTTTATTCGCTTTGTTTCGTCGTTCAAAACAAGAATTTTCGTTTAAAAAAACTGCAACACGGCTAAATATTGATCATAGCTCATAAGTCACTTTAGTGACACCTGCCCTAGCATAATGAAGACTAATAAAAATGATGAATCACCTTGAATTTTAACGACTAAACTATACTTATATGAAAACGAATTATTAGGAGTGTGATACCTGAATTCGAAAAGTATAACACCGAATAACACATATATTCAGCAGATTTTCCCAGATACTTTGAGATAGTGTAAAAACACCGTTTTGCCTAGATTCATCACGAATTCACACTACCACGAATATAATATTCGCGAATCACGAATTGATCTAAAAAAACAAAATTTTTACTCGAAGGATTCCTAACATAAAACATGACGGTAATTTTTATTCTTCGATTCGGCTGGTTCACTTAATGTAATCGCTTGGCAGTTCTTTCCTCGCTACCTCATTTTTCGCAGCCATATTTATGACGAGTATGATTTTGGTCATATTTGGGAATTTAATCCTCTTTGCAATAAAGACCACATCATTTTTCTTGTCGTTTTTATTTAGTTGCTACAAGAGTGGAGCAATCAACCGTAAGACCCGCCTGAGGGTAAGCGGTTAACGTAGCCTATAGACACTCGTAGCACCTTGGGCACAACTCATGCATTGTCGACATAGACTATAGACGCTCGTAGCACCTTGGGCACTACTCACGCGTTGTCACCGTAGCCTATAGACGCTCGTAGCACCTTGGGCACTACTCACGCGTTGTCACCGTAGCCTATAGACGCTCGTAGCACCTTGGGCACTACTCACGCGTTGTCACCGTAGCCTGTAGACTCCCGTAGCAACTTGGGCACTATGTGTTGCGAAAATCAAGAGAAAGCGGTATGTTGCAAAGTCGTCTCAGTGAGTTCTGATGACCTTTCTTACTGCAGGAAAAAACACTGATGCGGATCTTTTTAACAACTGTCCCCGTTTAATAAAAATTACTACTACCCCAAGTCCATTTTTTTATTTTCCTGTTAGCCTAAATAACATTCACACTGTTTTAAAATATACGTATTTTTGTTTTTTTTTTAATAAAGTTTTCTTTATTTTACACGTTCAAGTAGTTTTTATTAGAATACTCTGCCACGCTCATATCAAAAATAAATCCCAAAATTGTATCAAAGAATGAGTCACCTGTGACTCCTGAACTTATTCCTAAAGTTCATCGTGAGTCGTATGTGACTCATTGGACAGTTAAGTTGTTAAGGTTATTCCGCCTACACCAGAGGACTACCAGACGTTCGGCGGGCCACCGACAACTAGTTTGCAATCGATTTTCGTCGTCTTTTGTAATGCACACGACCAGAGCGTGGTATGCACGTCAGCCTATTCAACTTCTCTCGGAACAAGAGCGGAATCAAGAGTCAAGCCCAATTTAATAATTAAAGAAAAATTAAACAGATGTATTTTAATATACAGCTGTCTAGTTTTGGTGTCTGTGTTTCAAGTTTTGGAAGACAATCGGACAGCTTACGCTTTTTGCTGATACACCAAGACAGGACTTTCTGCCGTCAAACACTGGCTACGTTTTTCTTAACACTGAAATGTTCCACGGCTGGAGTAGGAAAGGCAATAGGTAGCAAAGGAATAGGCAAACTGCAGGTGGTGAACTTACAGACGTCTACGAACCAATCAAGAACCAAACATTACACAAAAAATATTTTTTTCCAACTAGATGTCAAACAAGCTGACGGCCCACCTATAGCAGTAAGGCTACCGTCACATATAGACTCCTGCAATAATGAGGATAAAATCACTTGGTATTGCAGAAGCGTTTCCATCCTGAGGCATAAGATGAAATACCTTCCACGCCCAGTAATTCCACTGGGTACGGCTACCTTTCCTTCCGAAACACAGCAACTGCTTCAGGACGGTGGTACCACCCAGACCTACTCTAAACGACCCTGCATACGGGCCTCTAGAAAAAAAAATAGTTTATGATGTCCTACTGTCATTTCGTACCGTTTAAGAAAACCTCAAAGGAAACAATATTTTTCGCACGTCACGTACTGTCGAAAACAATTTAACAATTGCTTTCGTAGAGTACGAAATAACAAGATGACGTCATCCACAAGTCAGTCACTTTGAAAGCATTTAGGCTACGCACATGGTGGTGTTGTTTGATATGATTTTTCCAGTTTTTGAATGGTTAATTAAGCAAATAGACTTCTATAGGAAATAGCAAGTCTTGGCTGATTAGCGTTTTGCTATTCCTTGTGAAGCACTCCCAAATTAGACACAATAGGGATATTCTATTGTTGAGGAGACCGAGCATGAGCTGGTCACCCGTCAAGCATTAGATTCCAGACACAATTGATTTTTAATTATCATAGCCCTCCAGTGGGATAATGCCGGGATGACAGATTTGAAGGAGGCGGTACAACAGTCAGCATCAAAACTATCTGAGCTTTCCGAGTGCTCGCAAATAATGTGCTAGACTAGAAAAGTGACCGTATCGCTGTCTCTTGTAACTTATTAGTGGCCGGCCATTCTAATTACAAGTGGTTAGGCTTAAGTGATGCTAAAAACTACGATCAAATCTATCATTGTAGTATCAGAATTGCTGTTCTGATATTTTTCATCTACCTGAGTACTTTGAGCGAACGAAACAGCGGATCTTATAACAAAAGTTTTCTAAATTACCTATTTATAAGAAAAATTTAAACCGTCATTTTAAGAAAGTTAGCAAGTTAAAAGGAATAAATTTAACAAAATTAAAATTTACAATTCATCACGAAACTCACCGTTATTCCCCGATATATCCGAGACGGTTGGCATAAAAACGCACTTATTGACACCTTTTTAGAACACTTATTCAATTCGAACGACAATACTTCATGCACCAAGCAAGGAATGAGACTGGCGAAAAAAATAAAATTATTTAAGTTCCGAAGGAGGACAAATACGATGTCGTGATTGGATGAAAACTGCAATGCGTCCAGCCAATCACGTGGAGTTTTCAGGGGGGCGGAGTAAAGGGGTTTCAATAGGGTGCCTGGTGGTAATATGTGGAAAGGTTTGCTCCACGTTAGATCACAATTTTAGGGCCATTGTCAGATTTTATGACAATTTGCCTCCATTTGCTAAAATGTTTCGGAAAGTTAGGGTCGTTTTTAAATAAAACTTCTAAGTTTTAATAATTTCAGGCACAGATTCCAGACTCAATTGTCGTGAGATTTCCGGACTCCGGAAGTCTTACATTGCTTGACAAATTAATGGTATCAAAACTCTAATTAAGAAAAAATAGGGTTCAATCCTTACTAACAATGCCAAATATTCGCGAGCGTTATTCGCTCCGATAAAAGATTTTCTGCGTTGTTAGGAAGCTTACTTAGGAAGGGCGACCGGCTGGCCGAGTGGTCTGTACCCCAGGCTACTCGATCAAGAGGTCCCGGGTTCGAATCCCGGTAGGAACAAATGTTTGTATGATGAGTACGAGCATTTGTTTACGAGTCATGGATGTTTCTATGTTTATTTAGTATATTTCTAATATTTATATACATATTATTATCATTATTTATCCGTTATCTAGTATCCATAATACAAGCTCTTAATGATGCTTAAGTACTTTGGGCTAGATAATAGGTGTCAGTGTATAAATATTATTATTAATATTATTATTAAATTTAGAACCGTAAATTTAAAAGACTCAAATGTAAAACCAGATCGTATGATAAGATACTAATAGTAATTCAGATAGGTAATACTAACATGCTGACGAGATAATATCTTTTATTATATCCGATTCTCTTATCATACTTATAATAAACTTTAAAAAAATATTAATCTTCTCAACAGTTGTATTTTATCATAATTTTTCCGATCTGTAAATGACTCATTATTAAAAAACATTTGGAATTATTATTAATAGTAAGCCTTGGAATACCAACTTTTTTTATGTTAACGGGGTAGCTCTTGCCCTTTATCTCACCAGATGGTAAGTGAAGATAAGGCCGACGATGGAAGCGACCTACACCCGGATTCCTCAACCACAGAGGAACTGGCTATCTTATCTCTAACTGCCGAAACACACCAATGCTGTTGTTATTATTGTTATGGCGGCACGCTTAGGTAAAATGGTGGTAGCTCGCCAGGCGGACTTAGAAAAGTCCTACCACCAACCAAACCGAGCAGAAAATTTCTGCCTACGTTGAATCGAACCCCGGACCTCTAGATCTGAGGTAGGTGGTCTTAACCACTAGAGCACAGAGGCGGCTATTCTGTTTTGTTGTATTTTCACATGCGACATTCGACATGTGTATCTGACATGAGTAGGTATTATATGTAGGTCCTTATCTATAGCTCTCTAATCTTGCACCCATTCTGTTGTCATTTTAGTCTTTTACTTTCACCCAAAGTTGTCTGGAACAGATTCCTTGCCAGCAATAAGGTCGCCTTTTGTATAATTTGTTTTGTTCTCTGCTTTGGTGTGTTCTTTTTTTGTCCTTGTGTGCAATAAAATATATTTGTGTAGAATTGTATTACATGTGGGAGAATAAGACAAAAAAAAAATATTTATTTATGTTCACACAAAGGGTTCACAACGGAATACATGAAATAGTTGAGAACAAAGGACTGCTAATTTCCAAATGAAATCTCTGACAGCAGACCTGCAGTGTGATTCACAAAGACAAATATTCGACATCGAGCTTGACGTCTGACAAGATGACGAGCTGCCATTGAATTTGACGTTTCAGCGTATGATTGTCGCTGTTTTGGATATACGACATGAAGTAAAATCGATATTTGATAATTTTTACATAAAGATATAAAAATAAACAACTTATTAAAACACTGTGCCGTAATTCGAAGCCTTTGTATGTGAGAGATGGACGATCTTGTTTCGATGTTGTGGCGGTTCAATGTTTCTGTCCTTTTCTAACCTTGCTACCTTGTCTCTTTCGCACCTGTCAGTTGCTTGTGTCAAAGAAGTAGTTTTTATGTAGGGACACAAGCGCCGCGCCTCACTTTTGGCGGCTTTTTCGAGTTGTGCGGTTGGCAAATTCAGTGAGTGAATTATTTACATTTATTTTTAACGGTGCTACCGTTCGTTAAATTGAATATAAAATCTGTCCTAACCTTTTTTTTTTACAATGGATAATACAAATAGTGTATTCAAGCGAAAGCTACCTGATGATTTATCGGACCAAATGTGTTCTAAACGTATCCGCAGTGATGATATTCTTAATAACCTAGTTACTCAAGTGAATAATATTCAAAATTATTTGTCTAACTTTATGGTGGGCGAGGAACACCAATTACCTCAAGAAGAGGTCGTTCCTGTTACTAACGAAGATGTGTTGAATTTAGATGTAAGCGGCGAGTTGTTTACCGATACGGATAATGGGAATCAGTCTTTTTTGTCACAACCCGTCGATTTTACAACTAATTTGAACGAAGCACAACCAAATATTAGCTCTAATTCTTCAGTTTATTTTTCTTTACCTGTTACGACAGTCGTTAAAGAACCTAATGTTCAAAAGTCATTACCATACTACCTCGACAAACTAAAGAGTGTTCAACATTTTGATTCAGACGATTGGTCAGAGGTTAGGTATTCAGAAGTTCAGAAAAATTATACCGCTACCCCCGGTTTTGTTGAGTTAGAGTGTAATGAAGAATTAAAACCGTACGATACGATGCAAAATCTTAGTCAAACAGAACGCGGATTTGCAGCTATATCGTTAGGTTTGCTAAAACAAAACGAAGCATTGGAACAAGTCATTAGAAACTTTATTGTTTGGCTCGGTTCAGTTGAAATAACCGATACGAAAGCAGTTGAAACTAAAATTTGCGAACTTTTTTCACAAGGTGAATACCATAGGGTTTCTAATGATCTGCTTCAAATGGCATGTGGGCATCGTGCTGATTTGGTTCAGCAACGACGTGATTTTTTGCTGAGATCCGTTAAAAATAAATTTATTAAGGGTGCATTGCGTAAAATTCCACCCTCGTGCACCAATCTTTTTAATAACGTAGATTTTTCTGCTACTGTTGAGAAAAACGGAGGTAGCAGTAAAGTATTTTGGCCTCCAAAAACTGATAACCGTTTTAAAAAGTCGGTTAATGGTGATAACATGAAACCAACTTGTTCTGTACCTACGCAAGGACCAAGTAATTTTTCTCTGCCACTAGCGCATAGTGGCCCTAACTATATGTTGCCTGCGCAAGGCTTCACCGCTAATTCCTATGTAGTGCCTCCGCAAGGTGCTTTTCCTCAAGCTATTCCCCACTACACAATGATGGGCGCCTCGTCCGTTCCTCGCATACCCGCGCAGGGTAGAGCGTTTCGCCCAAGGGCAACCCGTACTTTTCATGAAAGTAGCGGTCGAAATGTCGGAAAACAATTTTCTGGCGAACAAGCCCGACGTGACGGGCGAAACAGGAAAAAGTTTTGACTCGGTTTTCCAAGCTGGTCAACTAGCACACTTTTTAAACAAATGGGAGATGCTAGGAGCAAATTTAACAACGCTAAAAATAATTCGGAGCTATCGTATCCCCTTTATAAAAATACCCCCTTTACATATACCACAAATGAACAGTCATCCTCTTCAAACCCCTTATTCAAAGGAAATGTCTTTAACCATCAATCAACTATTAAAATCGAAAGTCCTCGAAGTGGCTCCCTTGACCCCGAGCTTTGTATCGCAAATGTTTCTGGTGTCCAAAGCAGACGGAACACAACGCCCAATATTCAATTTGCGCAAATTGAACGAATTTGTCCATTTGAGCAAATTTCGACTCGTCAATATACAGAGGATTCCGTTTTTCCTACAAACAGGCGACTGGATGGCAAAAATAGACCTGACAAATGCGTACTTCAGCGTCCCAGTATCTCCAGCACACAGATGCTTTCTCCGCTTGATATATCAAGGAAGTTTGCTCCAAATGACCTGTCTTCCCTTCGGGCTAGCTTCAGCTCCAAAAACGTTTGCCTCTCTAACGAATTGGGTTGCTCGAGTGTTGCGCGAACAAGGTTTGCGTCTGATTGTGTACTTGGACGATTTCTTAATCGTACACCAAGACAAATGCATTTTACGTCAGCATGTGCGACTGACGATAAATTTGTTAGTTTCCCTCGGATGGACAATAAATTACTCAAAATCAATACCAGATCCGCAGAGATCGATTCAATTTTTAGGAATTATGTGGAATCCAAACCGCAACATAAAATGGCTTCCAGAGGAGAAATGTCAAAACTTAAGGCAAAAAATTTTCAATCTTCTGCGAATAGGCTTAGCCAATCAAAAGATGATGCAGACTTTAATAGGCAAGTTGAATTTCGCAAGTTTTTGTGTCCCAAGGGGTCGACTTTACCATCGCAGCCTCTTAACTTTTTGTCAAAGTCTCCGAAACATGAGCCCTGTCAAACTCTTTCTAATACCAACACAAGCTCTGATGGAGTTACACTGGTGGTTAGCGAACCTGAACAACTGCTCTGCGATACACCTAGGCCCAGTATCGCACTATGTGACCACCGACGCTTCGGGCTCGGGCTGGGGGGCCCAAATCGACAACATGACCATGTCAGGGCAATGGACGTTCTCCGAAAACGTTTTACACTCGAACCAGAAAGAAATGTTAGCAATATTCAAAGTGTTTCAGAATCTGGCCCAATTTCTTCAAAACTCGATGGTCTCAGTTCAGTCCGACAACCGAACAGTTCTCTCTTATTTGAGGAACGAAGGGGGCACAAGATCTGTTCCCCTATTACGATTAACTCAACAAATTTACAACATCACGGACCTGTTCAAAATAGATTTGGCATTTCATCACCTGCCAGGGCGCTTCAATGGAGAGGCGGACCATTTGTCTCGCCAAAGACCAATACCAGAATGGCATTTGCTACCACAAATAACGACAATAATATTCAGGAAGTGGGGTTTACCAGAGATAGATCTGTTTGCTTCCCAGAGAGCTCATGTGGTACCACGCTATGTAACCTTAGAGGCAGCAGACCACCAAGCAGAATACCACGACGCTCTGAGCCGGACGTGGAACTATTCTCTGGCTTGGGTATTCCCCCCACCGTTTCTGCTTCCCCGAGTGTTGTCACATCTGAACAATGCTCAAGGGCTGTATTTGATAGTCGCCCCCCGATGGGAGAAAGCATATTGGCGCCCAGACCTACGCAACAGGGCAATAGCGCCGCCGTTCACCATCACTCAGTTGGAGAAGGTGCTGATAGACACATCAACGAACCGACCTCCCCCAAAGGTGTCAGAGATGACTATAGAAGTATGGAAATGTGGGGGTGGGGTACAGCGCTCAGAGACTGGACCCCTACACAAATAAACTTGTTAAAATCCGCATGGAGAGATTCAACGCGAAATTCTTACGAATCAGCGTGGCGTCGTTGGCATGCCTGGACCCATAAAAATAATGTATCGTTGTCCTCTCCAAGTGGATCAGATTTAGCCAGGTACTTATGTGATCTTTATCAAGTTTACAATTTAACCAAGAATACGATTTTATTTCATAAATCCGTAGTTTCAACGTTATGTGAACCTAACAGACCAGAACGCTTGAGCGCTCACCCCTTAGTTCAATATATTTTAAAGTCGATATCGAATAAGAATATAAGGGAGGAGAAACCTCCAATATGGGACATTGACTCTTTGTCATGTTGGTTACAAAACAATTTTAGTGCTGATTTTAGCTTATATGAATGTTCAAAGCGCACCGCCTGTATACTACTTTTATGTTCAGGTAGGCGCGTTCATGACCTTACTTTATTATCTGTTAGCCCTGAAAACTTTTTGATTTCTGATAATAATATAACCTTCTGGCCCAAGTACGGTTCCAAAACAGACAGTGCCAATCATAGGCAATCTGGGTGAAGACTGATTTCTAACAGCGAATCGCAAGCATTAGATCCCGTCTTTTGGGTCAAAGCACTGATAATTCTTTCAAAAACACGAAGAGATGAGTGCAGATCAGACAGTCTATTTTTGACAGTATGCGGTCCTCCGAAAGCTGCAACTAAAACGACTATCTCTAACTGGTTGAAAAAATTACTATCTCAAGCAGGGATTGAAGGAACTCCCGGTAGTTTTCGTCCAGCAGTCGCATCAAAGAACTGGGTACAGAATTTCCCTATAGATGACATCTTAAGCAGAGGCAACTGGCGTTCCCAAAATACTTTTCTAAAATATTATAAGAGAATAGTTAAGTCGGATCAAAACAAAAATTTTTCAGTAACACGTTTATTTACCCCTGTGTAATTGTGTCGATTAAGATATTACATTAGTGTGTATTTTGTTAATTTATATCCTGTGTAGAATTTAATCAAAATGTATAAGAAATGTGAAATAAACATTTACGTTATTTGCTGGAATAAACTTATGTACCTATTTTCATAAAATTTCGTTTCTATTCATTTATATTTTCCTACCCACACAGCTGGTTATTAGTATTATACAGGCATTCCCTAACAGTCATTCTCTCTTAGCACATCATTTAAAAATCATGTGTAGGTAGTACCTACTCTTTCACACCAGGCGATAACAGACACGTCTCACATACAAAGGCTTCGAATTACGGCACAGTGTTTTAATGACAGCGTTTTACCTACCAATAAAACGCTTATTAAAATACTTGCCTAATTCGAAGCCTTAATTTTTATAACTGCCTGGTAAATGTGAAACGCATTGTGAGGCGCGGCGCTTGTGTCCCTACATAAAAACTACTTCTTTGACACAAGCAACTGACAGGTGCGAAAGAGACAAGGTAGCAAGGTTAGAAAAGGACAGAAACATTGAACCGCCACAACATCGAAACAAGATCGTCCATCTCTCACATACAAAGGCTTCGAATTAGGCAAGTATTTTAATAAGCGTTTTATTGGTAGGTAAAACGCTGTCATTAGTTCCGGCTCACGCCGTGCTTGTCGTTGGAACGCTGGTGTCGCCAACGGTTGTCAAACAAATGTCAAAAAAAACTTCAAGGCTCAAGACAGATGATGTATTTCTGTGGCCGCTATAACGACAAATACTAATAAACAGAATAAAATAAATATTTAAGGGGCTTCCATGCGAAAAACGTGATTTTTTGCTTTTTTGCTACGATATTCATAATTATTAATAACGGCAACGGTAGACGCTTGTTTATAGATAATTATACTATGTAGTGATGGTACGGAACCATTCATGCGCGAATCCGACTCGCACTTGGCCGGTATTTTTATCAAAAATCTAAGATAGCTCATACGAAAGCTTTCCAACGTTAGCGACTATGTTTTATTTACTTTTTTATTGGTATACCATACTTGTGATTTACTATACTTTACAAGTTATTTTATAAAACCACTTCTTCTAAAAGTGGACAAAGAAAAAAAGTGTCTTCGAAATTACAAATGAAATCGCGTGTTAATTATAGTGTGTATTCATATTCTTGTGGGTTTTTTTTAAATAAGAGGATGCTACCCTGGTCACTAAACAAGATTTGTCCATTTTAAATTTGTTTTTTTTAGTATTTCGGAGATAGAAAACGCACCTACTCAACGAAAAACAGTCAAGAATCATTAAAAAAAACAATATACAGGTGGTGACGACAAAACTTTCAAATACAACTTATTTATTTGATAATTTCATGACGTTGCTATAAAATAATACAAGTTTTAATTAAATGTCATTTTGTCGTCACCCAGCGCCTGACAGACAGAGAAGTCGATAACAGTCACTCATCCAGCTTTGACCTAGGTATCGAAAAATCATAATAATGAGTATTTTTTTCATAAATCTTAGTGCTTCATTGTTTTAAGTTGTGTACCGACTCCAAAAATAATTAGATGCTTAATTTTAACTCATTCTCTATGCCATACATCACATAATATATGTATAGAGTGTAAGAATATCATTATTGTTGTAATTATTATTATATGAATGATAATGATCTATTTATAACAATGAAAATAAATAATTAGTTTTCTTGCACAGGTAACATGTTAACATTTTTTTGCTATTTATTGTTCCAAAATCGGTATTTTAGTTTAGCTCAATTTTTAAATATATTTTTTCATTTAAGTAAGTAAGTATTGAAGTTTTCCTGAAACATTCACGATTTTATAATACGGAGTTCCAAAAACCACTTAAAAGACCAAACAACTAATTAACGAAATGACAATAAACATAAAGATAATATTAACGTTCGAAACGAGACGCAGCGATACCGTTTGTTAGTATTAGCGGGTGATCGGTGGAAAACGCGCGTTTCCAGCTAAAAATATCCGTACAAACGACAATAAACTTTATAGCACAGTGATAAAATTCCAAACAGGCCGTTCATTAGTTCGTTTGTGTTCCATAAAACAATGCTTTAAATTCAAAATAATTATAAATGTTTTGCTATTTTTGAAGAGACTCGAGTGTGATTTTCATTTGTTTTATTGAAAAACTTACCTTACGGGTATGGATTCAGAGTGCGGTTTATTTTATTTCTAGTTCAGTTTTCTGTGATCTTTGTTATTTGCGCAGCTGTTACGGTACGTACAAATTTTGAGTTAAGAATCAATGCAATTTTTTTGTCTTTTACATCAAAGAAGTTTTTAAGTAACTAAAAAAAACTTTTTTTACCATATTATAAGCAATTAATATAATTTCATACTGATTAATATTGTTTGAATTAGCTTGCACTTAAGACGGCACGTGTATAGATTATTTACACTCTCTCAATAGGTAGATACATACAGTACCATGTCATATTTAATTAAAATCTACATACCCCACAAACAGTAAACAAATTAGAAGTTAGAACGAGTGACAAGGTTCTATAAATACAAGCGGAGCTTTACCGAGAACATACGAAATAGTATAGATTGATAAGAATATTTTGTTAAAATAATATTTTTTAAATACGTCACTATAACTATATTTTTTAACAATACAGCAACAAGATGAGAGAAGTACCTAGAGTACAGGAGTAATTTCCACTTAAATTCCACCATACAGACAAGTCGGACTCTGTAGTACAATAACACTACTTTGTTATAGTGTTGCTGTGGTGCGTAAGGTTGCCAGAACTCATCTAGAAAGCGTTTTAGTGTAATATTGCTCCCATTATTACACTAAAACGCGTTCTGTATTTCGGAGTGAAGGGAAAGGTAGCCAGTGTAATTACTGGGCATGGACGTCATTTCATCTTAGGCCTCGGGATGACCTGCAATATCAAGTGATTTTTCCTTAATATAGCAGGTCTTCAATGAAAAAATAATTTAACTTAATACACCTAGGTTAGGTCGAGACATTGCGTCGCTTAGCGCTTTTTATCGGCTTTATCACGGAGAGTGCGTTGAAGAGCTTTTCGACCTTATGCCACTTTTCCAGTTCCTGCTCAGCACGCGTACTGGTCTTCGGAGTCATCAATTCACTGTCTTCGCGTCAACATCACCCACAAAGAAATTTAGTGCCTCGTTTCTTTGTGGTACTTCCAGAACTCGGAATTCTTTGCCAGCACATGTGTTCCCTCCTTCCTATAACATGGGGTCCTTCAAGAGAGGCGTGAAAAATCATCTTTTGGGCCGGCAAGGTGGAGGCGGCTAAAGCAGTGTCTGAACTGCACTCGCTGTTTTCGCATATGGACTCTCCTTACCGCTTCACATCAGGTGGTGTGAGTCAATTGCCGTGCTTTGGACACAGGCAGAGTAAATGCAGGGGAGGCACAAAAGATCCCAATGGGGGAAGTGCACTGTGACTTAGTAAACTAACTAACTAACTGTAACAAAAATGTTAGGACTATGACCAGAAATAAAAATAAAGAGAGTGAACAAACAGCCTCAACCACCAAGCGTAGTTAGTAGTATAACGAACTGTGAAGGCTTCTGTCTACCACGAAACGTCTCGAGTTATAATAGTTTGCGTTGGTGCCTGTTATCGTTGTATTCCAAGTCTGAGGATGGGCCATCAACCTGTCAACTCGAGAAAAATGACATTTCGATGTAAACCAGGGGCCAGTCGATACTTACCAACACGCATATGACCAGTTCGGTGGCATAGTGGTTTGAGCGCTCTGGTTTCGATGACGAAGACGAAGCAACTTTCGCCATGGTCAATCCCGAGATGGGTCAATCAAAATTTAGAATCTCGAGCTCCTCCGTGCTTCGAAAGCCCCGTTAAGCCCGTTGGTCCTGGTTGTTACTACGACCGCTTAAACCTTACACGCATTGTGCAAACTCCTCATGTGTTTCTCCCATGTAGGAAGACCTGAGCCCCGCAGTGGCCGTATTATAAGCTGGTGACTTATGTGAAGAACTCGAAAATGGTTTTGTCTGCATCCTAACGTCATTTTACTCAAGAATTCCAATCCTACATTCCAATGTAGGTTAAAATTAATCAGTCAAGCCGTAGAATACTCTCGGGGGTATATGAAAAAAAACAATCATTATCTGCCCCCTTAATTAGACACTGTCCGCCGCGATAAAAGTGACTGGTATAGATTTTGCGGGATTGGCATATTTTCGCAAAATTGTGAATATGGGGGCTGGAATCCGTGGCGTGACAATCCGTGACATTTATGATGAATTTGGGAAAAAATACACGAAAAAATCATAGTCCAATTAATGGGTTAATTTAACCATAACGGCTGACATGACGTGCAGCCATCTGGTGACTTGGCTAGTTGTCCTTCAGCTGTTTCATTTGATGCCTGCGTTCAATCAATGGCCTAGGCGTCCAGTTAAGCGGGCAATTTAACCAGACGACTACGACAGTTCTATGTTGAACGAGGGAAAAGAAAACCACAAAAAACATTTTTATAATATTACGCGCCGATCGGACTATTATACTACATGTATCTTATAGAATACTTAGTTGAGTCGATAGTAAACTTGTTTGAATTTCAAGTAGTCAATTATCGTTGTAAATGTTTACTATGATAACACAAATGGACGATTATAAGTTGGCCAACATACTTATGTTAATTTATTGCTCAAATTCAATATTTTATGAATAACTTTATTTTTGTGAATTAATAGGTACAAATAAAGTGTTATCATTATGAAAATGACGATCAATGTAAATAAAGTTAAGTGATACAAAGAACATACTTGTTGTACGACAAATTTTACAATACGCGGCATTTCTAAAACAAATAAAAAACCAATAGAAATGTCATTGACCATAAGACTCCCACGCAAACTATGATTAGAATTAAATATAGGCTAGCATTTTTTTGTATTACAGTGTTAGAAACTATGCGGATTAGAAACTATGTGATCACTGCTACGGGATTTTCGTTTTCCATGCTTTTGCGAAATAAAAGACATAAAAAACATACCAACGGAATTGAGAACCTCCTTGTTTTTAAATAGAATAGAATAGAATATTATTTATTTGTTAAACATAGGTGGTATACAAAAAGTTGTTACGGCTTATTTACTGGATTCACTATGTCTTGCTGTTAGTCATACAAATATTTATCATTATTTCTTTAATCAATTATCAATATTATACAATGATGTCCATAAATTTAATTAGAAGTAATAATAATATTAGCAAAAAGTCATAATAATTGGTCAATTATAAGAAATATTAAAAAAAGTTATTATTAAAATTCATTGATTGTGTAGTAACATTTTAGTAATAAAAGATTAGTATTTTTTTTAAATTGTGTAATGTTAATTAATTTTATGTCATTAGGTAACTTGTTATACACTCTTGGGGCCATACCTAGTATACTTTTACTGACCAAAACTGTTTTAGATGACATTGCAGATAATTTGTTAACATGGTAGCAACAAGATTGGTTTCTTCGGTACTCTGATAATTTTGCAAACAGTTCAGGATTTTTCTTGACAAATAGTGATAACTCTCATATTACAAACAGGGCACTGTCATCCATTTTTAAAGAGCACATCGACCGTAAACACAGTTTTTGATGTTTGAAAATGGTTTCTCTGTCTGTACAATTTCCCCAAAATATTAAAAAAAATATTAATTGAAGTCAGTTAAAAATACGCAAAATATTTTTTTGCAGCTTAATAAACAAGCTGTGCCTTGGGTACTACTTACGCGTTGCTACTGTAGCCTATAGACCCTCGTAGCACCTTCGGCACTACTCACGCGCTATTACCGTAGCGGCTGTGGTAATAGGGGTCGTCCATTAAGCACGTGAGGCTCCGAAAGGGGCGGGGGGGTTTGGCAAAAATCACGAAATATCACAAGGGGGAAGATGGGGTGTAGTAAGATATCACGTGTATTTATTTATTCGTCAAACGCGCGATTTTTAAACTGAAAGCGGCGGAGTAGTGTGACCTTTACTTTTACCTTTACTAAATATTTAAGATTTTTGTAGGTACTAAAAATACACGTGATTTTGAGGGGGGGGGGGGGGTCTTAAACCTCACCACGTATCACTAAGGGGGAGGGGGAGGTTCAAAATGCTAAAAAACATCACACGATTAATGGACGACCCCATAGCGCGTGAGTAGTGAGTGCCGCCTATAGACTCTCGTAGCACCTTGGGTATACTCACGCTTTGTCGCATCTATTAGGCTACTGTAACCGCTTTTTCATCATCGGACAGACTGTGTGCTAGTTCTTTATCCTTGTCATATTAAAAAGAAATTAACCTACAAATAATCCGCCGAGGATGGACCACCGAATACTGAACTCCACAAAATATTTTTATTTTCATTTTATTACTAGTGGCCGCTCGACCGTGGCCCTGCCTGAGAAGATGTTGGTTATCGCACCAAAAAGTAGTCTTCTCCTTTCTTAGAATGTAATGTATTGACTTGCGAAAGGAGATGGTAAAATATTCTATGGGATTTGGTCCAGCTCGCAAGCACCATTTTTTCGTACAGTTATTTTTGTGAGAATCTATCTTACCCCAACATTTCCATAAATCTTGACGAATAGAAGCGGAAAAAAATATTTTAATTAGCTGAAAAATATCACAGAGGTCGCCATTTTTAAGAAAAGAAAACAAAATGTCAATGTCAATGTACGAATTTATTTTATAAGACTTTACGTTTAATTATTGTTGTTTTATTTCTTCATAGCCAGGATCAAACAATATTGAAAAACAATAAAGACACTTCAAGCACATTCAAAACATTCATGATTGAAAATACGGAATAAGTATTTTAATAAATATCAATATGACATTAAAGTCAACTTTTTAACAACGCTATTGTGGCTATGGACTATGCACTTTTGAGCACTTTTATGACTTCTTTGTTGCCATTTTATAAAATACTTATTTTGTTTCGTTATTTTTTTGCAATAATATAAAAGAGTTTTGTGTTATTTAATGGAAACTTTGTTATTCAGTAACACTGTTGTGTACAATCTGAAATAGTGCCTGAGCTGGCCCAAAACATTACCATCTCCTTTCATCTAAATTTATTCAGCGGCTTAGGAGTAAATAATACTTTTGACATTGGGTTCCTACTTTGTTGGTAAGTTGATATACCTTCTCTTCTAATTATTTTTTTGCTGGGCGGCACTGCACTGCAGAAAGTTATAATTTTTTAACTACAAACATTGTAATTTAGTATTTGAGAAGAGTGACTACACGAGTTTGTTGATCTTCTCGGTAGTTCAACTTTTGGAACCAGTGTAAATTCAGACATGACAGACAGATAGAGACTATGACGTTGTTAGTTAATATATTTTTTGTTATAGTTATAAAAATTTGTTTTTTAACAATTTAAAAGTGCTTTGTTAAGATGAATGAAGACGTATAGGGGAGTGAAGTGCGGTGCGCGGGGGCAGCACGGGCCAATTGACTCGGGAGCCATTTTTATCGATTTACTACTCACCTATCCGCCGCCACCGCGAGTGTTCACTATACTATATAAATATATACATATATACCTACTTAATATTGTAAAAACAATCAGTAAAGAAATTATTCCTCAAGTATCATCTTTTAATAACAACAAGTGTACAATTACCTACAAATAACCATTGGAGAAAGATTACGGACAACATTAATGGTGACCCCGACGTGATCATCGCTGCAAAACCGAAGCTATAGTAAGATAAGGGCAGATTAAACTGTGAGTAAGAAGTGGTGCTTTAATCCGAAGGAAGTAGCCATTCCTTAACTTTATATCCCTTTATTTTATACTCTTATTTGTGTGCAAGCGTTGATAGTTATTCGAATGCGGTGTTTCGTAATAAAGTATTTAAATTTTAATTCTAAGTCGTAAAGAGGAATATTTCAATATCTCACAATAATAATTCATATAGTCCGATTATTCATTTTATTTCCTATACGTATCTATTTAATTCCATTAAAATCGGAATAAGCGGATATAATAAAATAACATACAAATAACGGGAGGTGACTTGACATTTTTACAGTGCAGTACCGCAGTACCGCTCGCACTTATGTGATTCATCGTTACATAACTACTGCTAAGTTATTCCGAGCGTTATAATAATATAACTAGAGGGTGTTCATTTTTTTTAATTTTGCTATTATTAGACATATTTTATATTTCATTTTTTGCCTTTTTTTGGTGATTAATACTTATTTGTTTATTCCTTATTTGCACCAACAAAATGACCGAAATACACGATCTTATTAAACAAAGAGGCACAATTAGGTCACGTTTGACTTTGTTTGAAAATTATTTAAAGCCATTGTTAGATACTAAGGAAACGAATAAGGTAAAACTTAATGAACTAAAGTTACGGTTGGCAAAAATACGCGAATTATCTTATAGTTTTGAAAAGGTTCAGTCACAACTTGAACAGTTGGAAGAAGATGTAGATAAGCAAATTTTGTAATAATGTAAAAAAACAAATTCTTTTATCTATTAGCAGAGGCTGAGGCGTTGTTGGAGTTTTTTGAGAGTAAAGATAATCAAGAATCTTCTTCCAATTGTAGATCAAACTTTATAGTGAGTAACTTAAAATTGCCGTCCATACAAATTTCGAAATTTAGTGGTGAAGTATGCGAGTGGCTGTCATTTAGGGACACTTTTACGTCATTGATTCACAACAATGACAATATTCAAGACATAAGCAAATTTCACTATTTGAAATCTTACTTAGAGGGTGCTGCTAATGAAGTGATCAGTTCCGTTACAATTTCTACCAAAAATTATCCGATTGCTTGGAAATTATTATGTGATAGATACAACAACCGACGTATTTTAGTGAACGAACATTTAAAATTGTTGTTTTCTATAGAACCGCTTCAAAAGGAGTCTGACAAAGGCATTCATAAATTAATAGATACATTATCAAAAAATTTAAGTGCGTTAAATGCTTTAGAGGAGCCAACAGAGTCATGGGATACAATAATTATATACCTCGCTTCAGCCAAATTAGATAGTATCACTGCTGGTAAGTGGGAAGAGTTTAGGAGCAACATTGACTCGCCTACTTTGGAGGAGTTTTACTCATTTTTAAGACAAAGGGCGAGTGTCGTAGAAACAATGATTTCTATAAGGTCTAATAAGAATGAAAAACAACATACTTTATCACGATCAAAATCATTTATTTCTTCTTCTAATATAACTCACAAAAAACATAATTGCATTACTTGTAGTCAAGATCACAAATTGTATGAATGTGATAAATTCAAGTTATTGCCAGTAGAACAACGAATTGCAAAAATTTCTTCTAATCGGTTGTGTAGTAATTGCTTCCGCAGTGGCCACCAATCTTACCAATGTAGGCTTAGTGGTTGCAAAATCTGTAAGAGAAAACACAATACGTTATTACATAAACAATTATCTCTACCTACACAACAACAACAACAAAGTGATCTGACTAATATTACAGCCCTAGCCACTAAAACTACAGACGACAAGCTATCTAGTCCCTCTTCTTCTATTACAATGTCTGCTGTCTCCGCCAGTCATGCTCTTCTTTCTACGGCACTGGTCAAGGTGACAAACAATGGCAATATTTACATTCTAAGGGCTTTACTGGATAGTGGCAGCCAATCATCTTTTATAAGTGCTAAGGCTCAACAAAAAATAGGATTTCATAAGATACAAAATGTACTTCAATGCGTATCGGGTTTAGGTAATACTACTTTAAATATTACCGAACAATGCAATATTCATATTAATTCATTGGTAAACACATTTAATACAATTGTTAAGTGCTATGTTATACCTATTATTACGGACCGCCTTCCTCACACAACCGTGTGTCTCCATGAACTAGGTATCCCAAGCAATGTGCAGCTAGCCGACCCTGAGTTCCATGAACCATCAGAAATCGATTTATTGTTGGGAGCTGACATATTCTGGGAATTGCTCAGAGCATCTCGAATTTCCCTAGGCGCACATATGCCAATCCTACAGGAGACACACCTAGGTTGGATAGTGGCAGGCCCGATAGGAGGGGGGAATTTCTTCACTAAAATAACTAGATGTCATTTTAGTCAAGAGATTAGACATCAACTCGCAAGGTTCTGGGAGTTGGAAGAACTACCAGTGCCACACAGAAGCAATTTAAATGACAGTTTTTGTGAAGAATTGTTTAGTCGAACAACGAAGCGTGACAGCAACGGCCGATTCTGCGTCCAAGTTCCTTTTCGAGAATCGCCAAGTGTTTTAGGCGATTCCTATTCTATAGCCGAAAAAAGATTTTTACAAATTGAGAAAAAATTTAAACGCAATCCTGACTTTCATCGCGAATACTCAAAATTTATTCATGAATATAGGGACCTAGGACATTTGACTGAAGTACAAAGGCCAAAATTTGGTTACTACTTGCCTCACCATGCTATCATCAGAAAACATAGTTCAACGACAAAGCTGCGTGTGGTCTTTGACGCTTCTGCTAAGACTTCTACTGGGAAGTCTCTTAACGATATTCAGCATGTCGGACCCGTAGTTCAAGACGATCTGTTTTCCATTCTGTTAAGGTACAGGCAGCATAGGTTTGTGGTAACATGCGACGTCGAAAAGATGTATCGCCAATTTCTAATCGAGCCTGAGCAACGTCATCTTCAATTGATTTTGTGGCGTGATAGTGAATTTCAACCTCTAAAAACGCTTCAATTAAATACAATTACCTATGGCACTGCTTCAGCACCGTTTCTGAGTACAAGGTGTTTGTTGCAGTTGGCCCAAGAGTGTTCAGATCCGACTATTTCTACGCTAATTAAACAGGATTTCTATGTCGACGATTTCCTGACGGGGTCAGAATCGGAAAGTCAATTACAAGAAATCGTCAGTACAGTTACTAATATCCTCAATTCGGCTGGTCTGCCTCTTCGCAAATTTCGAACAAATGCTCCAAATATTTTCTCAAATAATCTACGTGTTCTTCAGCCCAAAGATTTAGATTTAAGCTCTCAAACAAGCACTTTGGGCCTTAAATGGGACCCAGCAAGCGACACTTTTGAATTTCCCATTTCTATTCAGATTACTGGTCAAATAACAAAAAGATCAATTTTATCACTTTCATCAAAATTATTTGACCCCTTAGGGCTTTTAGGCTTGTGCACAATAATACCAAAAATTATTTTACAAAGACTTTGGTTAAGCGACTTACAATGGGATGATCCAATCACTCCAGAATTACAAAGATGCTGGGTTGAGTTTGTATCAAATTTAAATTTTATCTCTAAAGTGCGAATTCCGAGACATGTTATCATCATAGAGGCTGTAGAGATCGAATTACATTCTTTCTCTGATGCATCAGAAGTTGCTTATGCGTCTTGTGTTTACATTAGATCAATTGATAGGGCAGGTACTGTATTAGTAAGATTATTGTGCGCAAAAACAAAGGTAGCTCCAGTTAAAGCCACAACTATTCCGAGACTAGAACTCTGCGGGGCACTGCTGTCAGCTCGCCTATGTAACAAAGTCATAAAGGCACTGCGTTGTCACCTTTCTAATATATTCTATTGGACTGATTCATCAGTAGTGCTTGGTTGGATATGTTCTCAGTCTCGAGACTTAAAAACTTTTGTCTCCAATCGAGTGAGTGAGATACAGGAGCTGACTACAGTCGAATCTTGGAGACATGTTCCAAGCCAAGAAAATCCAGCTGATTTAGCATCACGAGGTTTAGAACCTAAATATATTCAAAGAGTTCAGTTATGGTGGGATGGCCCTGACTTTCTAAAAGAAAACCAGAGTAAATGGCCACAGAAAATTAAGACAGCTGGTAGCGTACCTGAAAGGAAAACTTATCTTAAATCTAATTCTAAGCAAACAATTAATCTAGACTCCTGTCACTTACTCCATTCCTTGACTATGATGGCTTCTTGCGCGTCGGCGGCCGGATCCAGAAATCATCTGAAACATACGGAAAAAAACATCCATTGTTATTAGATAGTAATCACAACTTAACAAAGCTGCTTTTCAATTTTGAACATAAGCGGCTGCTACACGGTGGACCGCAATTATTACTGACGAGCCTACGCACTCTATATTGGCCTCTTAAGGGCAGAGTATTAGCACGCAGTACGGTTAATAAATGTATTCTATGCCGACTAATGAAAGCTAGAAGTATCAACCCAATAATGGGCAACTTACCGTCTTCAAGGGTCACTCCAACTTTTACATTTGAAGTAAGCGGACTTGATTTCGCAGGTCCTTTCCTTATCACTGACAGAAAGGGGCGTGGCTGTAAAATTATTAAGTCCTACTTGTGCCTTTTCGTGTGTTTCGCTACTAAGGCGCTGCACTTAGAAGTAGCGAGCGATTTATCATCTGACGTTTTCATGTTGTGTCTGCGTCGATTTATCTCTCGTAGAGGTAAACCGAGGGAGATTTATTGTGACAACGGTACAAATTTTGTGGGTGCAAATAATGAAATTACTACTTTCTTAAAGACAAGCAATGAAGACATCTCTTCTTTTAGCGCAAACGATGGAATAAAGTTTCATTTTTCTCCCGCGTACTCTCCGCATTTCGGTGGACTCTGGGAGGCTGGAGTCAAGGCTGCGAAATTTCATATAACCAGAATATTAGGAAATCAGCATTTAACGTTCGAAGAACTGTCAACCTTATTTACTCAAGTTGAGGCAATCCTAAATTCCAGACCATTGACCCCTCTCTCCTCAGATCCCAAGATTTACAACCTCTCACTCCAGGCCACTTTCTGATCGGTAAGCCATTAACTTCTTTGCCCTCTCCAGACTTTCAAAATGTAAGCCTTAGTCGACTGAATAGATTCCAGCTACTGGAACACATGAGAAACCATTTCTGGGAGCGTTGGCGTCATGAGTATCTGAATGAAGTACAGCAAAGGGTCAAGTGGCGATTAAAACAAGAGACACTTCGAGAAGGTGATATGGTCGTTTTAAAGGAGACTAATATTCCTCCAATGAAGTGGCGCATGGGACGGATTTACAAACTCTATACTGGAGAAGATGGAGTTGCTCGAGTTGCTGATGTCCACACGGCAAAGGGAATGTATCGGAGAGCTATCAACCGGCTATGTCCTCTCCTGCCTGATACAAGTACTGCGAATCTTCCTCGAGCTCCTACAGTCGTCGAGAGGGGGGAAGATGTTAAGATGAATGAAGACGTATAGGGGAGTGAAGTGCGGTGCGCGGGGGCAGCACGGGCCAATTGACTCGGGAGCCATTTTTATCGATTTACTACTCACTTATCCGCCGCCACCGCGAGTGTTCACTATACTATATAAATATATACATATATACCTACTTAATATTGTAAAAACAATCAGTAAAGAAATTATTCCTCAAGTATCATCTTTTAATAACAACAAGTGTACAATTACCTACAAATAACCATTGGAGAAAGATTACGGACAACATGCTTCTTTTAAGAAAATTTAAAAATAAAATATTTTTTCTTTCTTTCTTTCTTAAAAGCGTTGAAATACAACAGACTAAGATAATTTCGCATCTTTAATATTGGTTTAAATAGTAATATGACGATAATATTTTGTAAAAATGTTTCATTTTCGCCGACATGAAATCAACATAGAGGAAAATAATTACTTATAGTCACTGTGTGTCTGACGCTGACAGCCCTATCCTAGCGTTGTCTGTCAATCAATCATGTTTTTGATATCTGAAAATGTGGACTAGCGTTTGTTATTTCACTGTCCAACAATTTACTTATGAGCTTATTGCTCCGTAATATTTATACTCTAAGACTGTAAATCGTGGTTGGAAGAGCTCAATCGCAAGATGTTTTCAAATGACTTGTTCAAGAATACTACCTAATTGTAGCTTTCTATTTTCATCCTTTTTAAGTAATATCGCAGTCTAAAAATGTTTATCATTTTTCAAATTCGATTATCTGTCACACCGTGTGCAGTAAAGGCTAAACTGCTAACTCTAGATACTTATTACACTTTAATATTAGTGAAGCATTGATTCACTAAAAGAGTATTAAAATGACTTATTTAAGATCAAACTCATTTCTTAATTTAAAAATTGACACATTTAAAATGAAATGCATCTGCTGCGATGCAATTTACTTACTTTACATTTACTGAGACTTTTACTCGTTTCTTTAGCAGCTTATTATGAATTTTTTAAACAAAAAAGGT
This sequence comes from Nymphula nitidulata, assembly GCA_947347705.1. Lineage (NCBI taxonomy): Eukaryota > Metazoa > Arthropoda > Insecta > Lepidoptera > Crambidae > Nymphula > Nymphula nitidulata. The sequence continues at coordinate 12,040,050 of OX374641.1, read as the reverse complement.
GTTTTTATATTTTAGATAACTATCATCACGCGACCGATTTTCGTGTGTGAAAAAAAATCTATGCCCTATGTCTAAATAAACAAATTATATTATCATCACATGCAAATCCCTTATGGCGGTAAACATTTTTATCCCGCGATTGTATTTAGTGTTATATTCTCTTCGTGTACCTAAAGGGTGAAAGGTAGCGAGTGAAAGGGACAAACCTATACAAAATGACCGGATGGTGGTTTGTTTACATCATAGAGAAATAGTTTACATCGGCGAACGTAGAAAGCGGCAAACATTTTGTAAGGAATTGTGGCACAATATCCTTAAATTAGAGATTAAAATATAATAAAACTAGAAAAAATTCACGTCCTGGGGCAGGAATCTGCATTTATAATAATGTTAAAATCAAAAATTAAGAAAACTTAAATTAGAGGTTTGTTTATCATTTTTACAAAAAGCATAATAAGCAAATAACATCATCCAAGTATATTTGTCCACGAATATTGGCCCAACATGGCGGCTAACATTATTGTTCATAAAATAAAACCGACTTCAAAACACTAAAAAGGAAAAAATAATTAAATTTTTAGTACATACTTAGGTACTTATCTCCTAAAAATTTATTTTTTGGAGTTGGTGCTTCCCTTTCTATTGTTTCTGGACACAGCTTAGAACCAACTCCAAAAAATACATTTTTAGGAGATAAGTACCTAAGTATGTACTAAAATTTAATTATTTTTTCCTTTTTAGTGTTTTGAAGTCGGTTTTATTTTTGTGAAAAAAAATCACATATTTAAGTGATTTCCTAAGGTCAAAGATAGATGGGTGACCGTCAGCACTATCGGCTTGTGTATCTCTCAGTCTTTGGTTGAAATACATGATATTGTTTCATATTATCGTATCGCACTACTGATAAAATATTATCTAACTCCAAACCGTTACGTTTACCTTCCAACATCAGGTCACCTAAATAACCCGAGAGAATGCAACTATTCCTCAATAAGTACCTACCTATAATATTTAAAGAATTATTTTCCAACTCCTAACCGTTAAGGAGTTGTACCTTTTGTACCTTCCATCATCAGTTCACCCGAATAACCCGATAGAATACAACTATACGTTAATATACGTTCCCAAAATATTTAAAAATTATTTTCCAACTCCTAACCGTTAAGGAGTTGTACCTTCCACCACCAGCTCATCAACATAATTATGGTGACAAACAGTAGCAAATACTTAAAAAGCTATGGAAAAAAGTAAAAAATGTCATGTGTGCCTATAAAATAACGATTAAAAAGGTTTAGAAAGGACAGACTTACTTGTGAAATGTGATTCCAGTACTTTTATTATGTTCACCTACGCGACTGACACACTATTTTACTTTACAATTGGGCATATTTACTGAGACTTTAATGTTTTTTTACCTCCGTGACGCAGTCAATGACAGATTAAATCATGGCGCGGAGTCCGATTTAAGCCCCGCCTAATTCAGAGTCTCTTTCGGGGTGTCATTTCGGATGAGCTAGTTACTCGTCTATGTTATTCGAGCATAAGTTGACTGAAGTATAGTTACTACATCTAAATGGTATCATGCTTAACTATCTGTATCTACATAAATGAATCCGTGCCACCCAGTCTGCTGCCTTCAATCTCCTTCATATTATCGGCACCACGCACTCTCACCGTGATAATAAGTCAATGTTCGGTAATCTACCATACAAACACGACACCTCGGCGTCTCGTAGTTTGTTTGAATAGCACACACGTTAACTCATGTTAGCTTCAATATCTATATTTTAAATGCTTTACATTTTTTTAGTTCTTAATATTTTAATCATCAGGAATCATCAATCAAACATTCATACTTTCTAATATTATAAATGTAAAGTAACTTTAACTGTCTGTTACCTTTTCACGCTGTAACTGCTGAACCAATTCAGATGAAATTTGGCTTAGAGATAACTTGAGATCCTGGGAAGGAGGTAGGATATTTTTCGTAGATCCACGCAAGCGGAGCCGTTAGTTTATTACAATGTTAAAATAAAAAGTATGATAGTACATATTGAATTTTCGTTCGTCTACAAAGTTGTTGACGTTTTTAATGGAAGGGACTAGGGTTGCAGAAACGTAGGTAAATAGCTATGTTTATGAGAGCCCTCATGACGAATCGGACGCAAATCGGCCCATGTTCTATTTAAATGATAAGCCTGAGTACTCATTATATGTATAGTCTGGCAACATCTATCGGCACATCATATTGATAGATAATTTTGACATGTCTAGCACAAATTGCCAACGACTGACGTCAAATAGAAACAATGATGATAACATTATAATCGCCGTTTGGTTAATCAATCAATATAAGTAGTATGTTTATATAATATCTGCGCCCGGCATGCTTTGCAATGCCCATAAAAAAAATGGAGGTTTTATAAAAAAAAATGGTTTTTTAATCCAGAAACTTTTGCTGGCATCCCCAAAAAAATCTAAACTAGAGTTTCATCACGATTTGACGAATGGTTTCGGAGCGCATAGGGAACAAACAAACATTAAATTTTATTATAAATACGCGTGAATTTAATCCTTACCGTCTCAAAGTCGGCTGGCTGGTCGAGTGGTCATTGGTCTATATAGGATGGTGCCGATAATGCAGCCAATGTTATATTATTTCATACAAATGTCATGAAATTATCAAATGAATACGATGTTTTTGATAGTGGCAAACCATTTCTATCAACTAATACAGCCCATGTTTCAATTTATTGTCGTATTGACAGCACCACCTTGTATAGATACCTCTTACTATACAGGCTACTCGGTCAGGGGTCCCGGATTTGAATCCCGGCAGGGGCAGATGTTTGTGTGATGAGTACGAGCATTCGTTCACGAGTCATGGATATTGTATGTTTATTCCGTACATTTCTAATATTTATCTAAGGTACCTAATATTATTATCAATAAATCTCCGTTATCTAGCATCCATAACACAAGCTCTTAATGATGCTTACTTTGGGATGAATATTATTATTATTAAAGTGAATTCTTTAAAGTGAAGTTGCATAACAAATTGTTTTATTATTTTAACATTATAATTAACTAGAGGCCGCCCACGGCTCCGCATGGATGTCGGTTAAACCTCCAAAAGTGTCCTGTCTTTTTCAAGGTCTCAACTATCTCCATACTAAAATTCATCTAAGTCGGTTTAGTAGTTTACGCGTGGACAGGTAACATACAGACCAAGAGTTACTTTCGCATTTTTTAGTTAGATGTTTGAAAAATATATCCAGACTAGAAAAAAAACATGTCATTAATTGGAAATCGTTAAAATACGCTATTGTAAATGAGGACCGCTGGCAGTGCTGGTTTATCCTGAACATGATACACAACCCTAAGGTTGGGAGTCTGTGATACAATATCTAAGGCGTCTAGCAGTTATTCATAATTGGGATGTTGCCTAAGTTTGATTTGGGGGATATTTTTCACAAATTCGAAAAATATACGCTAATGTTACCCATAAAACCATTCAAACTTAAAAGATATGGAATATTGTTGAAGTTGTACTCTTTTGAAAACTAAAAAATGGTGATATCTTTTTTTTTCAAAATTTATCGAAAATGTTAATGATATTAGATTGCTGACATCAATTAAAACAACTATTATCATGACAAGTATCAATAAAAACCTACTTAATACCTAGTTATTATCAATTTTGTCAGTATGCCCCTACATTTCTCAGTAATATGGGAACATGTGACGTCACCTGTTCCGTATATTTTCTATGGAGCGTTATTGGGCGATGCGCCGCAACACATCAAACATACCACTATATCAGTGAAACTATTGATCTTAGACTATTTCTTTTGCATTATTTCTTAATGAGTTTCTTCTTCTTCTTTATGAAATAATAAAAAAGTTGTTTAGTAAGTAAAATAGAATAAAACTAGAAAAATTTCACGTCCTGAGGCAGGAATCGAACCCGCGACCTTTCGCAATCCGGGCGACTGCTCTGACCACTGAGCCACCCAGGACTTGGGATATCCCTGTGCATCGCAAACAATCGAAGAATTTCATTCTATTTTTTCTAAAAGTTTTATTCTATTTTAATTACTAAGTAATTTTTCAAACATTTATAATAATGTTAAAATCAAAAATTAAGAAAAAAGTTCTGGTTGGTCTTATTGACTTATAGACTGAGAGGTGACAGGATTTTTGATAACGATAATGGATACGGTTTAATTTGCATTTATAGTTTGTAGAGTAGTCCCACAAGGTGAATGATATTGGTCTGCCTGTTCTCAGTGGTTGCAACTTCGAGTTATAGAGCTTACAAGAGGGGTCATTGTTGCAAAAAAAAACGATCAGAGAAATGGTCAGTTTTTGTACATATTCAAGGTATGGTGTCTCTACAGATTTTAAGACTCTACAGATTTTAAGAGCTGCCAGACCAACTTGTTGGTCTGGCAGCTCTCAGTGGTTGCATTTCAGAATTATGATGCGCGCAAGTCACAGCATTGTTGCGAAAAAAAAACGATAACAGAAATGGTCAGTTTTAGTACCGTTGAGAAGTATGGTGACTCCACAGGTGAAACGAGTTGGTCTGCCTGCTCTCAGTGGTTGTATTTCAGAGAAGAAAAAAAATAACAGTAATCAATAAAATAAAAAATAAATCGAACAAGTCCAATTTTGATTAATCTAACTTTCATAATCTAATCATCTTTGAGTAAAGCCACAAATTAATAACTTTGTAGAATATTGCAAACGCCTAAAGAGTTAAATATTTACTTACTTCAAATATTCTTTTAATTTTTTTTTGAGCTTTTTCATTAGTCACATTAAAATCTATACTAAACCACAATATAAAGTATTTAATCCAGTTTTTTATAAATATTTAGCTTGATATATAATCTAATAATTTTTAGGTAAAATCACAGATTCTTCATGCATTCTTTTTAATTTAGATTTCGTCATCTTCAGAATCTTCCCCCTAATAGTACTGAAAAAATGCGCAGCAGAGTTGTCTGCCGTCTTAATGCGTCTATACCGTCTTTTTTTCTCTACTGGGTGTGTGCTGGAATCTTGGAGAGAGGTCAATGTGCAACCGGTCCCCATAAAGGGAGACGGATAAAGGATCCTAAGCAACCAGCTGATCCGATATCTAGAAGATCAACCATTAATTAATAATCGACAGTGCGGGCTTCGGTCAAAATTAATGCATGTCTGAAGTAAAGCTATTGACAAACGTGGTGAGTCAGTGGCTGTTAGCCTTGACATTGCCAAAGCATTTGATCGAGTCTGGCACAGGGCTCTTCTCTCCAAGTTCCCAGCATACGGTCTGCCCGCTCAGCTCTGCAACTGGATCGCCGGCTTATTATTCCACCTTCAACCTCCGAAGAACAGCACGCGTGCTCCTAAGTATCTCATGAGCACGCGTGCTGTTCTTCGGAGTCATCAATTCACATTTTTCACCTCAACATCACGCACAAAGAAATTTAGTATCTATTAGAGCCTCTTGTTTTTACTTAGGATATTGTAAGGTTTTTGTTTGCCCTTTCTATAAATACCGACTTCCTGCATGAGTGAAGAATCCGTGTCCTCGCAGATGGATGCTCTTCGCGGTTCATGTCAGTGAATACTGGTGTACCACAAGGCTTTGTTCTATCTCCCACACTATTTCTTCTTCATATCAATGTCATGCTTCCGTTAGGAAACATTCATAGCTATGCATGGGGGATATTACGGTCGCCCAGGGGCTGGGCGCGCTGAAAACGTGAGAGAAAGAATCTTACCATTGAGCTCAACAGACTGTTGAACCTTATATCTGAACGGGGGTCTAACAATCTTGTTAAGTTTATCGCTAAGGAAACACAGGAGGGTAGGTTGAGAAGAGCATTAAGGGCTGCCGCCGGGGTTGTGCGCATTGCACCAGTTGCCATTAAGCACGTGGTGCGTTGCAAGCTGGTTAGCTTATTGATGGTTGTTATTTGCATGACTTTTTTCTCCCAGACTACGCAGGCATACGTTAGCATCGGCCTTACGATGGTGGTATAAAGCCATAGGGCGAGTTTGGGGTTTAAGCCCCATCTCGTCCCTGCAAGGCGGTGACATATTCCTAAGGCAGTTGTTGCCTTTTGGATTACGATGTTTAAGTGTGTTTTCCAGGTCAGTGTCTTGTCAATTGATATGCCCAAGTATTTGACTTCTTGGGAATAAGTTATAGATATTCCTTTAATAGTTAGTGTAGCAAGCCTGTTTAGCTTGCGCTTCCTAGTAAAGGGCACTATAGTTGTTTTGGAGGGGTTAACCCCCAGTTGGTTATCTGCGCACCATTTGATATTTGATAATCTGCGCTCTTTGTAGTATTGATAATACAGTGCTTTAGCAAGGACCTATAACGTAGGCCACTACGTCGTCGGCATAGCCCTGCACATCAAAACCCATTTGAGTTGTTTTTGTAAGGAGTTTATCCACAACAAGTGACCATAGCAGTGGAGACAGTACGCCCCCCTGCGGACATCCCCTTGTTGTCTTAAAATTTCTTGTTATTCCGTTTAGATTTATCTTAACGGTTCTATTAAGCAGCATTGAAAGAAAGAAAGAAAAAATATTTTATTTAAATAGGCCACAAAGAAGCACTTTATCCACCGGGTCGTTGTGTCATCGATCCCTTTGGCTCCCATACCTTTGGTCAGGGAGTGACATTGTCAAAAGCTCCTTCAATATCGAGGAAAGCACACAGAGCTATCTGCTTGTCTTCCAGAGCTCTTTCGATCCTGTCTGTAAGCTCAAGAAGAGCAGTTTCCGTGGATTTCCCTTTTTTATGAGCATGTTGCTTGGAGTGTAAAGGGACTTCCTTCAAAGGTCCTTCCCTTATGCATTCGTCTATGATTTTATCCATACATTTTAGCAGGAAAGGGGTTAGGCTTATTGGTCTAAAGGATTTTGGTTGTGAATAATCCTTCTTGCCTGCTTTAGGTATAAAGCATACCTTGACCAATGTCCAGTTTTCTGGTATGTATCCCCATGCGTAGCTCAGACGAAATATTTTTACTAGGAGCGGTGTGAGAATGTCTTTCCCTTCTTGCACCAGTGCTGGGAAAATGTCATCTTCCCCAGCAGACTTAAATGGTTTGAAGGTTTCGATAGCCCATTTCACTTTATTTGGTCTGATCATTTTTGCTGCTCTTCTCCAGTCTTCGTTTTTAGGCCTGGTTAGGCAGTGCTGATACTCAGGTTTATATTCGGTACTCGATAATGTTTCTGATCCAGGGAAGTGTGTTGTCGCTAAGAGCTCCAGGGTCTTTTCCACTGTATCAGTAAAATTTCCATCTGGTTTCTTTAAAAGTCCCAGTTGGTTGGCTGCCGATTTCGCTAAGATTTTGTGAATTCTGGCCCCTTGAGGAGTATTCTTGATCTCCTCGCAGAACTTCCGCCACGGAAGTCTTTTCGCCTTCCGTATTTCTTTATTGTATTCAGTTAAGGCTTTGTGATATCGCTCCCAGTCCTCGGGAGTTTGTCTTATTGAATAGTTTACGTGTTTTCTTCCTGAGATTGTCTAGTTTGGGGTGCCACTATGTTACTTTATTGCCCCTTTTGGTCTTGAGAGGGCAACTCATCTCATAGGATGCCGTGATGGCCTGAGAAATAAGGTGGACCGCATATTCTAGAGTTTCAGGAGACCTTATATTCTTAGGGACATTATCCCTATCCCTTACATATTTATATATAGGTTCCAATTTGTGGTTTAAGGGTCCCTAAAGGTTATATTTTCGTATGTTTTGTTTGTGTTGATTACGAATCTAATCTGTCGTTGGTCGGACATAGATATTTCATTGCTAATGTTCCAGTCGTTGATCGTCCTGGCTAGATTGGTTAGTAGCAAGAGTTACGTCGAGAACTTCCTGTCTAGATCTCGTAACAAAGGTGGGAAAAGGCTGCCTGCCTTTGTTAAGTATCTGAAGACAGTTCGTTAAGATGAAGTCATGGAATAACTCACCCCTGTTGTTGATCTTGGTTATTAAATTACCGTTAATACGAACTGTTAATATACCATAACATTTTTCCAAACTTTTTTTATTAAAAGGCAACATTTTTTTGTCCGTCTTACTTTCACAAAACAGGCACTTAGTATTTATTTTCGACATTATTGTAAAAATGCTAGTAACAGTTGAATTCTATTCAAAAACACCAAAAACGAGCGCAAGCGCACCCCCCAACAACGATTATTCCACGCTCACTGACGCGGGGGCGGGCGTGGGCGTGGGAGGAGGAGGAGTGCTGTGTGTGTCAAGTCGAGACACGACAGCAGCGGTCAATGGGAATTTTAAAAATTTGTCGATTGTCCCGTTTTTGGCTATTTTTTTAAGCTTTTTCCATATATAAGAGTATTGCGTAAACAATGATATCTCTGAAATACAACCACTGAGAGCAGGCAGACCAACTCGTTTCACCTGTGGAGACACCATACTTCTAAAAGGTACTAAAACTGACCATTTCTGTTATCGTTTTTTTTTCGCAACAATGCTGTGACTTGCGCGCATCATAACTCTGAAATGCAACCACTGAGAGCCGCCAGACCAACTTGTTTCATCTGCGGAGATGCTATACTTTGAATATGTACTAAAACTGACCATTTCCCTGATCGTTTTTTTTTCGTAACAATTAAGCCTCTTGTAAGCTCTATAACTTGAAGTTGCAACCACTGAGAGCAGGCAGACCGACATCATTCACCTTATGGGACTACTCTACAAACTATAAAAGTAAATCTAACCATATCCATGATCGTTATGAAAAATCCCGTGACCTCTTAGACTATTATCAGTTCAATCATTACAAAGGCGTCTGTTTATCATCAATTAATAACTAAATGATTGTTTGTTTCGAGCTGTGTACTCACTTAGATAATGCGTTGTCTCAATATACAAATATTAATGCAGTATCTTCTAATTGTAATAGATTCAGCAAAGGCAAGGAAATCACATGATAAGAAAGGCATTTACGCCACCCCTGTACACGGAGAGATGTATGGATGTATTCAGGGGTATGTGGGACTATCACCTCGACCAAAAATGGAGGTCGAGACGAGCAACTTCCCGCACCATCAGAATTTTGGGCATCAATTTCCCTTATCCCTATACCTGAGTACAGCAAACAGATTCAAGATCGAAGTATGATATAAAATTCTGTATGGCTATGCTATGTGACTAAATAAGTGTACAACCGTTGAACCCCTCAGGGTCTGTTTTAAACTGCGGCCTACTGGGGGCTGAATTGTTACACAATTAGATTAGATTAGAGACAGGGAATTCTCTAACGTTCAAATAAACCTAGGCAGTACTAAGCACCCTAGATCACAATTTAATTACTGCGGCCTAATTGGCAGGGAAAATTATGAATAAATTTCTTAACTATATAAATACCAGAAAATAACTTAACATTGCCATGTAGAAGTGGCCTCCGAGGAAGCAGCGCCATCTGCTGCGTACAAATGGAACTAATGTTCCTACAACATCAGATTAGTGTCTGATGTTGTAGGAACATTAGTACAGAAACAAATTAATTAAGAATAGAAAAAAGCCGATGGAAAAAAAAATAAACAAAAATTAAAACCGACTCCAAAAAACTGAAAAGGCTAAAATAATTAAATTTTAGTAGGTACTCATCCCCTAGGAACATATTTTTGGAGTCGGTGCTTCACTATCTATGGTTTCTGGTTAAACTCTTAGCACCAACTTCAAAAAATATGTTTCTAGGGGATGAGTACCTATTTAAATTTAATAATTTTATCATTTTCAGTTATTTAAAGTCGGTTTTAATTTTAGTTTAATTATTTTTTCTCAATTTTTAGTGATAACTTTCTAAGGTCAAAGCTGTTGGGTTCAGAAAACTCGGCGTAATCGGTGTACACACAAAGAAAAAAAAAAAAACCAAGCGAATTGAGAACCTCATAGTTTTAAAGTCGGTTAAAAAACATTTTATGTAAGTCAGTAGTCTTGATTCAACTCCCAACAAACAACCTTATTAAGTAGGTATAAAGCGATATGCATTGACACAGTTTGAAGATGTAGCTCAGCCTGGCCATAGAATAATATTACTCCAAGGAGAAGAATGACAACTCCATAGTACAAAAATATATTTCCGGTTTTACCGGAAGTACAATACTCTAGTGCCACCTATAGTTGACCCACCGTCAACTATTTCAGCGGCAAAATATAAATTTCATGCAAAAATATTTATTTAAGTTTGAATGGAGGGATGAGCAATTTCACTTGTAAGAAAACTAAAAAAAAATAGTTTTCTTACAAGTGAAATTGCCCATCCCTCCATTCAAAAATAGTTTGCCTATAAAAGGTAAAATAAAACAATAATTTTATGTTATGGAGGTATTTATTTTTTATTTAGTACTTTCACATAACATACATAACATATATTAATCCAAGTTTCAGATAAAACTAATTCTGATGCATGTCATATTACGGCGTAAATAGCACACAAGTACGTACCGCAATAGGTTAGGTTTTAGAAAAAGAAAATGTTTGATTTCGTCTAAGGCAGGTGATTTGCCACAGTTAGAACATTTTCTACTGCTTTCCTTTGTAATAGACATATTGCACCGGTTTAGAGTCACTGTCTCATAAATAAATAATCAAAGTCACTTGATTGTCTTGTAGGAATCATATCACTGATCGATCACTGAGGAGAATTTAGGAACAAAAACATAGACGGAGGTACTCAATCAATTCGACGTCGTATGCATGTAAAATTATGCGAGTACTCTGAAAACTAATAACTGTAAACCACATGAAATTAAGAGATCACGAAATACAAAAGAAGACAGGCCAGAAAACAAAAGTAAAATCCGCCATGATTGTTTACGTCCGTCCCACTTGTAAGATCGGTCTTGCCAGCGTACGTGGTAATTTATCTACCATCATTTTATCAAAATACGAAAAATAAATTGTTTTTCTTTAATCAAATTAATTTTTTTATCACATTTTGCTTTTAGCAATAGCAACGCATAGAGAGGTATTGGTCTAAAATTGTTTTGTTGCCGATAAATTGAATGATAAAGCAATATTTTCTTCACAAAAATCTACTTACAGTATTCAGGATATAAAAAAGGGTATCCCCAAGGGATACCATAATTAAAAAAACGACATTTTTGAAACTAGCAATGAGAAAAGTTTGCCCCCGTAGGTATAAATATTTGTATAAGGAAAGTTGACACCCCCTGAGCCTGGCGCTTACCCGTGTCGTTCCAGCAACACTAGTAAGGAACGGTACAGAGTGGTAATAGGTGTGGTGTCTTATCTATGCTTTACTTATGTCTCAACACTCGCTACAGTATTCTTGGCCATACTCGTTCACTGAATAGAGCGAACCGAACTAGTATAATCGTTCAAAGGAACTAGTTAGTTATTCTAATACTATTAGTTCATTTTAGTTCAGCGATCACTATGACCTATCGAACTATACTATCGGACATAAATGGTTGCAATATTTGATATTCTTTCATACTTTACAGGCTTAGGACTATAGATCTTATTGCGATTGTTATAAGGTAATATTTCGAGTAGAGTCGAGATACACTCTCTCGTTCGTGGGATTAAGTCAGGTGATCGTTCATCGCCCATCACGCTCGCACGTGCGCTTGTTCTTATCTTTCAACTCGCTCAGTCGTAGCAGTTCGTACCTTCTGACTCGACCAACTCGTGATTCCGACGGGACCCAATGGTATCGAGAATGGTGAACTATACTGTAAAAGACCGATTTGAATAACCAAAACTGAATAGTTCGTTCTCGTTCACATGAAAGAATTGCGTCTTAGTAGTACGTAGTATATGTACTACACTAGCCTACGCAATAGCATTATGATGGCAATGGAATGCGCGCGCGCTCAAAATTAGTTACATTTACGTTACTTTAGAAGCGTCGATGGGACTAAACGGTTGGTTTTAAGTTTCGCTTTTCATTTTGTTGTCGATTTAGTTATTTTTTTAAAAAACATACTTTTACAGTTTTTTTTTTATTCAGAGTTAATTGATTTGAGTTAACTCATGCCAAATGGCTTTATTTCAATCGATTATGGCGACCTCGTTTACAAAATTTTAAATTAGGTCGTTGGTATAATGAAATCTTTGAAATATTTTTGATTGATGGATTTATTTTTAAGTTCGACAAATGTTTTCCTATGCAAAGTCAAAGATACAACCCTGAACCTATTTTTTCTTTTATGACAAGCGTGGCAAAACTGCGTACTGCACCCCTACCACGATCTTTTATCGCGATCCAATTTAGGACCTAAACTGAGTAGAATCGTTAATTCGTACTACGACGCTATCTACGACGATGACAGTTTAAGAACCAATACTGAACCGAGCGGAATATGAATCGCTTTTATAAAGATGGTAGTAAGGCCTCTGCTCGCCCGGTGCTACGAGCGCTATAGCAGCTTGCCCGCCTAGCATGACCACCGAAACGCGATATGATACGATATGATAAAGCTATTTATCGCTTCGAACTGTCAAAAATCATTGGATATAACCGCTATGTTGAAATTTTATCGAAACTGCGAACATGTATATATACAATACAAGTTCGCAGTTTCGATAAAATTTCAAGATGGAAGTTATATCCAATGATTTTTGACAGTTCGAAGCGATAAATAGCTTTATCATATCGCGTTTCGGTGGTCATGCTAGGCGGGCTGTGTGTTGCTCGTAGCGCAATAGCACCGACACCGGCGCTACAGGTCTACCCTGCCCGTGGTAATCAAGAGCAAACGTCACTTTGACAGCCGAGCGAGATATAGGGTAGGCCGTTCCGTATCTCGTTCTGAATTCTGAAGACACACTCTAAGTCTAAATTTAAGTAGATAGACGACAATTTTAGACGGCACGTACGGAGATGCCTCCTAAACACTGCATTTATCACGTTCAATAAGGTCGAAATTTGAACGCAAGTTTCTAAATGTCAAATCATATGACAGCCATCCTTTTGGTAAATCATATTGAGAGAAAGAGATGCACTGACCTTACATTACTCTTTGCACTGACCTTAAATTTAGACTTTGCATGTGTTGTATAGAAATAAGGCTATAATTCCTCTTGCCGACATAACTCGGTCCTGTTAAAATGGTCCGTTGCAGTGACGAAAGACGAAGTACTTATATCAGCCGCATTGCCGCAGCCGCGCGTATTGTTTCTTATTTCAGCCGTGAAACAGTTCGCTGTGTTTCGGATTGAAAGGAAAGGTAGCCAGCGTAATTACTGGGCATGGACGGCATTTCATCTTAGGCCTCAGGATGACAACGCACCTGGAATATCAAGTGTTTTTCCTTGTTATTGCAGGTGTCTATAGACGGCGGTAACCGCTTACCACCAGGTGGGCCGTCAGCTTGTTTGTCATCTAGTTGTATAAAAAAAAATTCAGAGGAGCTCGAGGTTACAAATAGTAAAACATCCAGGATCGACAGTAGCGAAAGTTGCTTTGATTTCGTAAACGAGGCCAGACCTCTTTTATATTTTCCGACAGTTATCAATAAGGGGTTATTGACTACTGTCAGAAAATATTGGAATCTCGGGAGTCTGTAGCTGTCACTGGTAAACGGTGCGTCGAAGCGAGACGGGATGTGAGTATTCAAATCGAATCCAGGATCGATAAGGTTGTAATTCAGGTTGTAAATAAGGGGGCAGGGCGCTTATACTACTACAACATTCGAGCTGGTGTTATTTAGCTACAATAACACAACTAAAAGTAGTGTCTCATCATTTCTGATTCGATAACGCCAAGCATAGCCCTCTCCACTGTTTGGGTGACTATAAGCCTTCGTATAAGGCCCATTGTAAGCGGCCACGTCTCGGTTCCGTATATCATCACTGGCAACATAAACGCATCAAAGACTTTCGTCTTGAGACACTGCGGTAGTTGTACCGAGAATATGCTGCGAAGCTTCCCGAACGCTGTCCAGCCGAGTTGGATCCGTCGATTGACGTCTCTCTGAAAGTTGGACCTACCAAATTGGACTATTTGTCCCAGATAAACATCACTTTGTATTCGTCAACAACTTCCAGTGTAGAGCTCTAAAAGTAGGTGGGACAAAAACGACGAGTTTTTTTTCAATAAGAGGCAATTTAGGGTCAGTTCGCTGTTTCAGATTGAAGGGAAATGACCGTACATTTACTGGGCATGGAAAACATATTTTTATACAACTAGATGACAAACGAGTTCCAAAAGCCACCTGGTGGTAAGTGGTAACCGCCGCCTATAGACACCTGCATTATCAAGGAAAAAATCACTTGGTATTGCAGGTGCATTGTCATCCTGGGACCTAAGATGAAATGCCCTCTATGCCCAGTAAGTTCACTGGGAAAGGTAGCCATTTCTTCAATACGAAACACAGCAAACTGTTTCACGGCTAAAAAAATAAAGGCGGTGGTACCTACCCAGACGACCCTACATCCGGGCCTAGCACCTAGTGATGACGGCCATTCAATCTAAGACCTCAGAATATCAACACGCCTACTGCTATACCAAGTGATTTTTCCTTATTATTGCAAGTGTATATAGACAACGGTGACCAATAGGCGACGTTAACCACTTACCACCAGATGGGCCATCAGCTTGCTTATCATCTGGTGGTATATTAAAAATTAAATACACAAAGCCTTAACATTTTTCGCAATAAAAATTGTTTATTTTCAACTATACTTTCTGTAGATAACATTGTTTACTATGATATTAGCACAGTATCATTAATTGTAGTACCACAATACAAACTCATGTGTTATTTTATCAACAATTTATGAAGATACCAGTGTCTGCCCGCGGTTGCGTTTGCGTGGATGTCGGTTATTGTACCAAAAGGGACGCCTTCATTCAGGTCTAATTTGGGTAAAAATTCCACATTTACACATTGTTTCGGTATCTATTGCTGCTTTTAAATTGCATCCTCTCAATGCAGGTGCGGACACGGATGGCGCGGTGATAGTGAATTTGTCATGGTGATGTGATGAGGACCATGGACCCTCAGGAGCTAGTGCCTTTAGAAGGTAAGTATCAGAAAAAAATATGAAAATCCGGTAAAAATGAGCGTCTTTAAGCAACAGTAACAATGCGTGAGTATTGCCGAAGGTGCTACGAGATGGTGTGACTCAACGGGAACAAAGGGCGTCTATAGGCTACGGTAAAAACGCGTGAGTAGTGCCCAAGGTGCTACGAGCGTGTGTAGGCTACGACAATAACGCGTGAGTAGTATCCAAAGTGCTACGAGCGTCTTAAGGCTACATTAACAACGCGTGACTAGTATCCAAGGTGCTACGAGCGTCTATAGGCTACATTAACAACGCGTGAGTAGTATCCAAGGTGCTACGAGCGTCTATCGGCTACATTAACAACGCGTAAGTAGTATCCAAGGTGCTACGAGCGTCTATAGGCTACATTAACAACGCGTGACTAGTATCCAAGGTGCTACGAGCGTCTATAGGCTACATTAACAACGCGTGACTAGTATCCAAGGTGCTACGAGCGTCTATAAGCTACATTAACAACGCGTGACTAGTATCCAAGGTGCTACGAGCGTCTGCTACGGTAACCACTTAACAGGGGCAACTCGACTGATACGAATGCAGTATCCATCTTGCAGAAACGATGTCTCAGAATAATAACGCTGACAGCACCGAGAGACTCATGTAGGTTATTATTTGAGAAATATAAAATGTTAACAGTTACTAGCATCTACATATTTGAATTATGCCGCCTTGTGCAGAAAAGCGCAAGTTACTTTCAGCGTATCGGTGATAAGCCGAGCCGTTATGCCTCGCGCCGCGGTAATGATCTGGTATTGCCTACCCCGCATCTGACACTTTACAAAAATGGCCCATATTACATGGCAATTAAAATATATAACCACTTGCCAAAAACTATAAAGACCCTCCAAGGTAATGAGTTCGAGAATGTGTTAAAGAAAACGCTTATGAAAAGGGCATATTATAATTTAAGGGAATATTTTAATGATCCATTTTAATTAGATTCAATCATAAGATAATTTACAACCTTGTTAATTTATGCTTTTTTTTTTTTTTTTTTGTTTTGTTTTATTGTTATTAATTTTAATTCAATTTTACTATCATTGACATTTTACTTTATTATTATTATTTAATCTGATTATTATTATTTTCTTTTATATTTGACGTTTATTTTAGTGACATGAACATAGATTATTGTTTTTATACGCTTACTTACAGATAAATAGCTATTATAAGTTAAACTATATATAAGTTATACTATCACGAATGCCTTGAAAAGGTCAATTTGTAACTATCACTAACATCTTGCTATAAACATTTAACGTGTACTAATATGTTACAAATTCGAAGTGATTAAATGAATATGAATATGTAGGCGGGTTGTACGCTTGTTTGCCTCGCTTTTCCGTACACCACATAATATTTTTTTAATCATAAACTTAGCCGACGCAATTAAACGCACCCATATACTAATTTTGACACCAAGTTTTTATAACTGTGATCTCGTTCGCAGCTGGAGGCCCCCGGCGCAGCGTCGCCCGGCACTACAACCACCTGCCATCCCGCAACTGCTACAGGGGACCTATCAGGATATGCCGACTGCTCGCCCTCCTCATCTTCCTGCCTAGCGTGTTTATATTCGTCCCTTTGTATTTAAGGTAGGTGGTAGATCCGTATATAGGGTCGTCTGGGTAGGTACCACCGCCTTTCTTATTTCAGCCGTGAAACAGTTTGCTGTGTTTCGGATTGAAGGTAGCCAGTGTAATTACTGGGCATGGACGGCATTTCATCTTAGGCCTCAGGATGACAACGCACCTGCAGTATCAAGTGATTTTCCCTTGTTATTGCAAGTGTCTATAGGCGGCGGTAACCGCTTAACATCAGGTGGGCTTGTTTGTCATTTAGTAGTATAAAAAAAATCTTAATTTAAATTTTATATCAGTGACTTGAATTAAATAGAAATACCCAATTTTAAATTTAAACTTACACGCGCCACGGATGGAGACGTCTGTTTAAATAAATAAATAAACACTGAGCTGCCAAGGACTTGGGAGCTCTATGAATAAATACTATGATAACATAAAACAATAACATCGATTATCGACTAGTGTGAGAAGACGTAAGATGTTCACGTGTTTTTGATAAAGTCGATTCACCGTAAGCCTCCTGTAATATTTTCAGTGACTCTATGGGAGTCATGGTGCATAACATGGCCGAGGCGCGGCAGCGCCGTACTGGTGTGGCGTAACGAGTCCAGGCATATTTATACGTCTAGAACGAGAGGACCGCCGTTGTGTCTCGCTCCCACACCGCCTCGCAGAGCAGCGTAGACAAATGGATGTGCGCACCAACCGACCATCGGCCGGGCACTGAGACGACGAACGAGAGGACTGGACATATTAATACTGTGCGAGTAGGACAGCCTAATTACCTATCTAGCCAACTCTGTCCAACAGTCGTTTAAATATAACACGCCTCTCTCAATAAACATTCATTAATCAGCTGACCATTGTTTTGCTTGCCACACTCTGCCCAAGCCTCCACATCTGGTGACCCCGACGTGATCAAGTCCGCTATACAACAGCAGCTCAAGAAGGACTCTGTGGAGCTCCTACTATAACATGGCAGAGGGACAGCAAGAAAAAAACTTTGCAGAGGCAAACTACGACGTCAGCGCTGTCTCCGTGCAATCAAGACTTCTTCCCTTTTGGCGAGAAATTCCCCGTGCCTGGTTCATCCAGTTCGAAGCCGTAATCGACCCATTGAGGACCTCTGATGACCAGAAGTTCCGGTACCTACTACAACAGTTACAGACGGTTGACCTGCAGCACCTGACCGATATCTTATACAATCCACCTTCCACTGGAAAGTACGAGAAAGTGAAGCAGCGTTTGCTTGAAGCTTATGACAAGTCGGACGTGAAGAACTTCCAGAAACTAATTAGTGGCCTGGAATTGGGAGACCAGAAGCCCTCTCAGCTTTTGAGAAAGATGCGAGAGTTAGCCAGTGGCATGATCACCGAGGAAGGTCTCAAGATCGAGTGGCTGAACCATCTACCCGCACAAGTCCGAGTCGTACTTTCGGTGAACAAGGAGTCATCGCTGGATACTCTCGCTGCGATGGCTGACAAGATGGTGGAGTATGCGGAAGGTCCCAGCGTCGCTGCAATATCGGTGTCAAGCCCGTCGACGCCAACGACACAAATTGAAGCCCTGGCCAAACGGGTAGAGAAGCTGACACTCGAGATCGCCGAACTGCGACGGGGCCGGCCGCAACGAAGAGACCGTCGCCGTCCATTCAATGCTCGATCCCGATCACGCTCGCAGACGACGCAGCGCACACACACACCTAAGCCTGGAGACGCCGACTGGGAGTGCCGTTACCACTTCCGCTTTGGAAATAAAGCGAGGCGATGCGAGTCACCCTGCTGCAGGAGGAAGAAGACTGCGGAAAACTAAAATCGACATCGACAGTGGCGGACGTCGGTGTCGCACATACTAGTCATCGCCTGTGTGTCTTCGATCGCGACACCCGAGAACGTTTCCTCGTTGACACAGGCGCCGACATCTCAGTTTTAGCCGCCACACATAAAAAAAACAGAAACAGTATTTCAAGCGCCTACAAGTTATACGCAGCAAATAACTCACCAATCAACACGTACGGTGATAAAACTTTGAGGTTGAACTTTGGACTCCGCCGCAGCTTTTTATGGACGTTCGTGGTAGCTGATGTGAAGACATCCATCCTGGGTGCTGATTTCTTGCGACACTTCAAGCTGCTTGTCGATTTGGACAAAAGGAAGCTAGTTGACAAAGTCACCGAGTTATCCGTGGACGCACTGGAAGTCGCAACAACTTCTGAGTCAGTGCACGTCGTTAGCAGCCAACAAGCCTACCACAAGATCCTCATGCAGTACCCTGATGTGCTCCGGCCAATGTCTCTGAAGCAGCCGAGCAAGCATGAGGTCGTTCACCATATTGAAACGACAGGCCCCCCACTCTCCGCTCGTCCGCGCCCCTTACCACCGGACAAGTATCAAGCCGCGAAACAAGAATTCGAACGCATGCTGGAGATGGGCATCTGCAAGCCATCCAAGAGTCCTTGGGCAAGCCCCTTGCACGTCGTGAAGAAGAAAGATGGTGGACTACGAGTGTGTGGTGATTACAGACGGCTTAATGCAGTTACACAGCCTGACCGCTACCCCATACCACGCATACAAGAGTTTACATATCAACTTCACAACAAGAAAGTCTTCTCCAAACTTGATTTAAAAATGGCATACTATTGGATTCCTATCGCCAAGGAAGATGCAGAGAAAACAGCCATCATAACGCCGTTTGGGTTGTTTGAATTTAATTGCATGACGTTCGGACTTCGCAACGCAAGCCAAACATTCCAGCGATTCATGCATCAAGTGCTGAGAGGGATAGATGGATGTTTTTGTTTCATCGACGACATCCTTCTGTGCGGAGAAAATGAAGATAGTCACCAACAACTTCTGCACCAGGTACTTCAGCGTCTGGACCAACACGGTGTCACACTAAATACAGAAAAGTGTGAATTCGGGAAAACGTCAATAAACTTCCTGGGCTACGACGTATCGGCGGACGGCATCAAACCTAGTGAAGATCGCATCAAGGCAATCGCTTCGTACCCCAAGCCGAACACTATCATTGAACTACGACGCTTTCTTGGCATGATAAACTTCTACCGAGACTGCCTACAACGTCAAGCCGAGCTGCAAGTTGAGCTAAATAAGTACCTGCACAACAAAAAGAAGAATGACAAAACATTGATCAACTGGACACCGCAAGCAGAAGAAGCTTTTGAAAAATGCCGGCAAAGCATCTCAAAAGCTACCTTACTCAGCCATCCAGTCGCCGGCAGCGCCCTTGCCATCATGACCGACGCATCTGATCGCAGCCTCGGCGCCGTTATTCAACAGAAAATAGACGGTGCATGGAAACCACTCGCTTTCTTCTCCAAATCGATGAGCGAAACTCAACGCCGCTACAGTGTGTACGACCGCGAACTATTAGCAATGTACACAGCTGTAAAACACTTCCGAAGACTCATTGAAGGCTGTGAAGTAGTCATTTATACAGACCACAAACCACTCGCTTACGCACTCACTAGATCAGCGAGCAACAGTGACACGCCCAGACGAGAACGACAGCTGCATTTTATTAGTCAATTCTGCTCGAAGATCTCATACATTAAGGGAGAGAAGAACGCAGTCGCCGATGCACTATCACGCCTAGATGAGATACAGTGTCCTAACACCATCGACTACAGACAGCTGAGTATCGATCAAGACAAAGACGAAGACCTAAAAAAATTAAAGTCACAGAGCAACTTGAAGTTTGGACAGATAACACTACCTGGTCTAGATCGGCCTATCACGTGCGAGCTATCAACTTCAATACCGCGACCCTATCTTCCAGCGACATACCGTTATGCAGCCTACAAAGCACAACACGAATTATGTCACCCGGGCATCAGAACTACAAGAAAATTGATGACAAGCAAATTTTTCTGGCCGTCCTTAAACAAAGAAGTTGGGCAGTGGACTAAAGCTTGCATAAGTTGTCAGCGTGCTAAAATACATCGACATGTAGCCACACCACTAGAAAAGTTTCCGCCGTCGCAGCGCTTCGAACATTTACACATCGACATAGTTGGCCCGCTACGTTTATCAAATGACTATCGCTACTGTGTCACTATCATCGACCGCTGCACGAAGTGGCCCGAGGCAATTCCGGTGCGTGACGTCACAGCTGAGATCGTCGCGCAAGCATTATATGACACCTGGATAGTAAGATTCGGCTGCCCACTGCGCATCACAACAGACCAGGGACGCCAATTTGAGTCCTCTCTGTTCAACGCGCTCATGAAAAAATTCGGCATCACTAGACTGCGCACCACGGCCTACCATCCACAGTCAAACGGCCAAGTTGAACGGTGGCACCGTACAATGAAAGCCGCGCTCATGGCTCGCGGCGCAACCACGAAGTGGACAGAGGAACTCCCCACCGTGCTACTAGGACTACGGACTGCACTACGGCAAGACAACAACCTCAGTCCAGCCCTCATGACATACGGCACTACACTTCGCGTACCCTCTGATTTCTTTACGCCCCAAGACGCAAGAATAGATGACGCCGAACTAGTGCGCCGTCTCGCTCACACGATGTCGTCACTCACACCCGCCCCGCCCCGCTCACCGTCGACTCAGCGTCCTTTTGTCTACAAGGACTTAGCAACGTGCACACATGTGTTCATTCGCAACGACACAGTCAGACCGCCTCTCACACCACCCTACGATGGCCCGTATGAAGTACTCAAGCGATACGACAAGAACTACAAGATCCAGTTACCACTACGGACTGCAGTTGTGTCACTAGATCGTCTGAAACCTGCTTACATCGTGACAGAAGACATGCATTCCGAGGCCTGCACTTCAAGCACCCAAACATCGGCAGCAACCTACCACTCGACGACGCCTCCCCATGACTCGACCACTGCATCTGCAAATCAACCCTATATTACGAGAAGCGGTCGTGTAGTAAAGAGAACCGTACGCTTCTCTTGAGGGGGAGTGATATGGGAGTCATGGTGCATAACATGGCCGAGGCGCGGCAGCGCCGTACTGGTGTGGCGTAACGAGTCCAGGCATATTTATACGTCTAGAACGAGAGGACCGCCGTTGTGTCTCGCTCCCACACCGCCTCGCAGAGCAGCGTAGACAAATGGATGTGCGCACCAACCGACCATCGGCCGGGCACTGAGACGACGAACGAGAGGACTGGACATATTAATACTGTGCGAGTAGGACAGCCTAATTACCTATCTAGCCAACTCTGTCCAACAGTCGTTTAAATATAACACGCCTCTCTCAATAAACATTCATTAATCAGCTGACCATTGTTTTGCTTGCCACACTCTGCCCAAGCCTCCACAACTCCGAACACGAAATTCCATTGGCGCTGCAAAATTTAAGACAAACTCTTTGTTCGATGAGTTCTTATCACCACCTAGATATGATGTTAGATAGCTGATTAATGACGCCGGGGGTAACTCGAAATTTTGAATTTTATTTTTTTATGTTACACGTTGTGTAGATGCGCAGCTATCTGTATAAATTAGCCATTTAATTGAACACCTAAGCCGTGCATTAACCGCCAGAATCCACTCGTAACGGTCCAAAATACGCAAACAATGCATACGTTACAAACAGTGCACGGTGCAAACGCCTTGGGCCGAATTAAATACGGTGCGATGTGCGCTGTTTGCGTGCAATCAATTCGGACCACACTTACGCTCATTCGTGTGTACTCCTGTAAATGACACTAAAAAAACTTTCTAAGATTTTATCAAAGAGTTTTAATCGTTTTAATCAAAGAGTAAAATTTGAAAGTATTTGTAGCAAATTAAGTTTAAGAAGTTTTTATCAATTCAAAAATAAAATATTTACAACATTTTTCACAAAGTTTAGATCATAACCTCAATTTTGAAATTAGCGCACACACTGCACTACCTCTTTTTCGTGAGCACCGTTAGCACGGCTTCGTGCATTCTTCTAAGGCTTCATAATCTCGTTGGCACGAATACGTTCAATTCGGTTCCTTTGTAAGCGCTCTTTTTGCGCAAATAGTTCCATTTGGGCCGTAGGGAATGAAATGCCTAAGATTCTAGAATCACTGAACGTTTTACAACTTGGCGTACTGGAAGTCAGCTCCGTCAGCTCAATTGGACGCTTGGACGTCTTGTACTGATATTTTTGTGTGGTTGGTATACATATATACATTTCAGGCATGCTGCTTCATAGACATTTCTCATTTAGGGTAAACAGCTTTTTAGGCAAATCCCTATAACGCCTTCATTGGCATCTTGCGTTTAAGGTAGCTCGATCAAAAAGGATTTTTATGACCACTTATACCAAAATGATTTCGGTTGCAAGATCATACCAACAGTTACACAAAAACTCTTTATAATTGACTATCAGCCTAGGCGTTCAAATAACATTGGTCAGCCATCTGGTAAAACGTTTGCGCTTAATAACTTGAGTAGTTGTCTTACAGCCATTTTATTAGACGCCGACGTTAAGTGAAGGGCCTAGGCGTTCAATTAAGTGGCTAATTTAACCAGACAGCTGCGACATTATATTTCTTTGTCAAAAAATTTAAATTATACGTAGTAAAAATTTTACACGTGTCGTGCAGCTCGCTAGTTTATTTGCAACCATAATGTTTTAAAATCATGCCGTGTCTCCATTATCGTGCAGATTAAATAATATAATAATTATTTAATGTCACTTTAATGACTGTTCTAAAATGGCGTTGGCTATATCATAATCTGTCTTGATAAATTTGCAAAGTAAATATATAAATTATTTTCTTTTTATTGTTAAATTACCTTATAAACTGTGCACTTGTTTGCTAACTCAATTTATCTACTAGATAAATAACTTTTTCATCCCCCCATCTCGGAAAGAGTATTTTTGCTCTTCGGGCAAAAGCCGTTTTTATCCGCTAGAGGATAAAGTAAAATTGAATTTAGAACATCGTGTGCACTAAGTTTGTGAATTCAAAACATCATTAAACCTCTTTACTTCTACCTCGATGGTGCCGATCTGATCATACAACCTTTTTGAACTTGTTAAAAACTCAGACTCGGCACCTGCTTGGTGTACTTTTTGTTTAATTTGCTTTGCGCGCGCCATTTTCTTTTAACGACATTTTTTTTAAAAACCATAGGTATAAAACAAGAAACTTGAAAACAAGTAAAAAACCTAAAATGAGTGATTCTAGAGACAAAGAAGTTTATTTGACGCTAACAGAAATGACTGAAACTGTTAATAATGCGCAAATGTTTTTTTTTTTTGCATTTAATCATTTCCTCGTTGAGGTGGGATGAAAAGTTACGTGTTGCACTCGAGTGCAAAGATTTTTCACCTTGTGCTCTTTTGATTCACTCGCTAACGCTCAGGATTCTAATTTTTTAATCACTCCCTGCACTCGTGATTCAATTTTAGAATCCTTCGCTTACTTGGTCATCAAAATTGAGCACGCGATTAAAAAGCAACTTTGCAGTCTTGTATAAAAAATCTATTCGTCTCTTACCAGCCCGCGCGTATCCTTAACAATAGAAAACATATTGTTTCTTGTTTTTGTGAGCTTATCACAAATTGGATTACGCATTTCAAATTGCATGCATATAAACCGAAAGTGTCCATATTCCCTATATAACGCAGCTATACGAAGCGTTATGTTGGGAACATGTGGTTCCCACATTGGGCCTAATTCGGAAGACACACTCTAATTCTAAATTTAAGTACAGTATATCTCTTTCTGGCAATATGTGATAGGAAAAAGATAGCAAGTATTTGTTTAGAGCTGTCAATTAAATTTAAATAGATTTCAAAGAAACCATAGACAATTTTAGACGGCATGTACGGTGGTGCCTCCTAAACACTGCCGTTCAATAAGGTCCAAAATTGAACGCACGTTTCTAAATGTCAAATTATAAGACAGCCATCCTTTTCGTATTCCTTTTGAGAGAAAGAAATACACTGAACTTAAATTTAGACTTAGTATGTATTCTCCAGAATTTGACGAAGCGATATGTTCGGCAATATAGGGTTCCCACATTGACAACGCATTATGTTGGGTACATGTGGTTCCCACATTGACGAAGCGATATGTTGGGAACATGCGGTTTCCACAGTGAGGAAGCGATATGTTGGGAATATAGGGTTTCCACATTAACAAAGCGTTATGTTGGAAACATGTGGTTCCCACATTGACGAAGCGATATGTTGGGAACATGCGGTTTCCACAGTGAGGAAGCGATATGTTGGGAATATAGGGCTCCCACATTGACGAAGTGTTATGTTGGGTACATGGAGTTCCCATCTTGACGAAGCGATAATTATGTTGGGAACATGGGGTTCCCACATTGACAAAGCGATAAATTTATTGGTAACATAGGGTTCCCACATTTACAAAGCGATAATTATATTGGAAACATGGAGTTTTCACATTGAAGAAGCGGTACGTTGTCAATGGCTCTGGCGACCTGACTACCACAGGAACACAGCAATACTACTTAATTTTTGATTTTAACATTATTATACATGTTTGAAAAATTACTTAGTAATTAAAATAGAATAAAACTAGAAAAATTTCACGTCCTGAGGCAGGAATCGAACCTGCGACCTTTCGCTATCCGGGCGACTGCTCTGACCACTAAGACACCCAGGACTTGGGATATGTCTGTGAAATTCTTCTAGTCTATCTTGTATTTGCGTTTATGAGCTAACGTCCACCCTACAATGTCGAAATATTCTATTTCAACATCCGAAACGAGTATTTTTACAAATACCGACGATTCGGTTAAGTTGGGGCAGTGCTTTCAAATATTCTTAATTTTTTATTTTAACATTATTATAAATGTTTGAAAAATTACTTCCCTGTAGGATATCCCTGTGAAATTCTTCTAGTCTATCTTGTATTTGCGTTTATGAGCTAACGTCCACCCTACAATTTTAATGTTGAAATAGAATATTTCGACATTGTAGGGTGGACGTTAGCTCATAAACGCAAAATTCTTCTAGTCTATCTTGTATTTGCGTTTATGAGCTAACGTCCACGTCGTTAGCTCATAAACGCAAATACAAGATAGACTAGAAGAATTTCACAGGGATATCCCAAGTCCTGGGTGGCTTAGTGGTCAGAGCAGTCGCCCGGATAGCGAAAGGTCGCATGTTCGATTCCTGCCTCAGGACGTGAAATTTTTCTAGTTTTATTCTATTTTAATTACAGCAATACTAGGTTGTTTTAGTTGGCGAGATCTTAAAATTGTTTTTAGAAGGTTCTTAAATAAATTTCGGGCCACTGTCATGCTAATTTTTTTTTCTTATTTGGGCAGTTACGGCTTGTTAGTTTATCCTCAATATTTATAACAACACATCTGATGGAAGAATCTCTTAATATTCCAGGTACCGAGTGTTCTCCGGCCAAATGTACCCCATGAGCATGTCGGACATGAGGCTGATTGACGGAAGGATATCCACCACGTGGTGCCAGGTATGTTCATAATTAATTCATCTGGCTTCAGTCAAACCTAAAAGGATGTAAGTATACCACGCACCTTTAAGGCAATAGCTGAAAATCAGTGATTTTTTGCTTACTGAGTAAATTACGCCACTGAGCTATGGCCTATTTGTATTACTGCTCACACACATGTAGTATGGTTATTTATGCATATTTTAGTTAAGGCGATACCTCGTCGGAACTAGCGACACCACTTGATTTATATTAATTGTGGTGAATATAGAACATAATAAACAAAAACGCTTTAGTAAATGACTAAAGAATAGTATTTGTAATTTTTTGAGATGTGCTCGGTTTAAGATATTCCTTTACATGTAACCTATTTTTTCATTATTACCGAAAGTGGCCACTTTTAACAATAATAAAAAATTTGATTACTTATAGGTAGACACTGTATACAAGATACATCTTTAAAAATTACAAATACCGTTCTTTAGCAATTCTCTAAAGCGTTTTTGTTTATTATGCTCTAAATTCACCATAATTAATAATAATCAATTGGTGTCGCTAGTGTGCACGAGGTAGCCCCTTAAAATACAATGTTAAAATATGTATATCTACTTAAGCATAAGTTAAGGTTATATTGTTTAAGGGTATATTGTCAATGTTATGTAAGTAGCAGTAATTTGCAAATACACTTATTATACATATATCTATCTGTCTATCTATACAGATTGGTGAAGACAATACATACTAAAACACAGGCTTTATTACTATCTTATTTATTTGATAATTTCATGAGATTTCAATGAAATAATGCAGCCAATTTAGTAATTAAAATAGAATAAAACTAGAAAAATTTCACGTCCTGAGGCAGGAATCGAACCCGCGACCTTTCGCAATCCGGGCGACTGCTCTGACCACTGAGCCACCCAGGACTTGGGATATCCCTGTGAAATTCTTCTAGTCTATCTTGTATTTGCGTTTATGAGCTAACGTCCACCCTACAATGTCGAAATATTCTATTTCAACATCCGAAACGAGTATTTTTACAAATACCGACGATTCGGTTAAGTTGGGGCAGTGCTTTCAAATATTCTTAATTTTTGATTTTAACATTATAATAAATGTTTGGAAAATTACTTAGTAATTAAAATAGAATAAAACTAGAAAAATTTCACGTCCTGAGGCAGGAATCGAACCCGCGACCTTTCGCAATCCGGGCGACTGCTCTGACCACTGAGCCACCCAGGACTTGGGATATCCCTGTGAAATTCTTCTATTCTATCTTGTATTTGCGTTTATGAGCTAACGTCCACCCTACAATGTCGAAATATTCTATTTCAACATCCGAAACGAGTATTTTTACAAATACCGACGATTCGGTTAAGTTGGGGCAGTGCTTTCAAATATTCTTAATTTTTGTTTAATTACTAAGTAATTTTCCAAACATTTATTATAATGTTAAAATCAAAAATTAAGAATAATGCAGCCAATGTTTTATTATTTTAGAGAAATGTCATGAAATTATCAAGTGAATAAGATGTATTTGAAAGTTGCAGTAACCACCCTGTATATGTTCCTAATAGTTCCTCTATGACACCTTATTGCTACTACAATAGCAATAAGGTGTTAAGGCGTACTTAGCTTGGTTTATTATATATTTAGCGTATTTTGTTACATTGTTTTTGATTAATAACACAATTTTAACTTAGATCTTTGTATTTGGTCTTTGTACACAATAGTAGTTAAGTCTTGGGAAAGAGCGAGTTAACCCCAACACAAGTATTATTTTAACTTTCTGGGGTTGCCTTGCCTCAACAATAACATGTAACTGACAAATTGAGCAATAAAAGATTTTTTTTAAATATTTTATACCCAGTAATTACGCTGGCTACCTTTCCCTTCAATCCGAAACAGCGAACTATTTCACGGCTGAAATAAGAAAGGCGGTGGTACCTACCACTATCTACGGGCCTACTACCTAGTAATCACCAGCTAGTTACTTAACAGTTTATTTTGGTGCATTCAGACGATAGATATCATCATTACCAGCCTTTATACGTCCCATTGCTGGGCATAGGCCTTCCTACATGGGAGAAACACATGAGGAGTTTGGGCCATAACACCACCAAGCTGGCCCAATGCGGGTTGGTGGGCTAAAGCGGTTGCAGGAACAACCGGGACCAACGGCTTAACGTGCACGACGACGAACGGAGGACCTCGAGATAACAAACTTTGATTGACCCATCCCAGGATCAACCATGGCGATAGTTGCTTTGTTTTTCGTATCGAAACCAGAGCGCTCAAACCAATACGCCACCGAGCTCCTCCTAGGCTAGACGATAGATAGGCTGGTTGATAATAAGCAATCTGCTTATAGTTCACTCTCACTTGTTAGAAAGTGTATCATATTTTGTTATCTGGTTACATTTTATGGAGCAATAAAGATACTTATATACCTAATGCTGCTAAGCTTATACTTAAATAGGTGGTCTTAATTTTATTTTTTATACTAGCTTTTGCCCGCGGCTCCGCATTAGTTGATATCGGTTATCGCCCAAAAAAGTATTCCATATTATTCCCAGGGTCTCAAACTATCTCCATACCGAATTTCATCCAAATCGAATCAGTGATTTAGGCGTGAAAGCGTAACAAACAAACTCATTTTCGCATTTATAATATTAGTTAGGATAAATAAAACTATTTAAAAAACCATACCTATCTTTACAAAAAAAAAGGCAATGAATTTTTTTAAATTGGTATTAGGTAATTTTCTTTTATATTTCACCTTTTGCCCTTACCAGCTCGCCAGAGCTCACACACAATAGAAAGACTATTGTAGCTTATTATGTGGGTTTCACTAATTAAAGGGTGAAACTGAATGAATCGTTATTCGTTTATTAGGAATAGTTTAAGTACCGAGTGTCGAAACCGTGATCAAAATAGCCTCACGGACGCTAGATGTCCTGAACAAGGTGCATCAATTTTTCACGCCTGACCAATTATTATGCCTGTTTTACAAAACTCAGGTCCGGTCTTGCATTGAAAACTGCTCGCAACTGTGGGATGGCTCCGCCAAGTACCTCCTCGATGCACTGGACAGATTGCAGCGTCGTGCCGTCCGTATCATTGGTGATGTAGAGGTCACGAACAACCTTGAGCCTCTGCAATTGCGTCGAGACATTGCGTCGCTTAGCGCCTTCTATCGGCTATATCACGGAGAGTGCTCCGAAGAGCTTTTTGACCTTATCCCACCTTCCCCCTTCCTACTCAGGAGCACGCGTGCCGGTCTTCGGAGTCATCAATTCACTGCCTCTACCTCAACATCACGTACAAAGAAATTTAGTAGCTGTAGAAGATTATTATATGGCGCGGGCAGCTGAGGGCGCCCAAATTACGCCCTCCGCCTGCGCCTATTGCGTCGGCGACGAATAGCGAAATTTATTCTCCTTTTTTTTGTTTTGTGGCAGGGGAAACGCCTTATGCGCTAGCTGTCCTCTCTTCTGGGAACGGAGAGAGGGACAATCCCATCCCACACGTCACTCTCCTATATCTAGAAATAGATCTCTAGATATAAGAGAGGGAGGTGTGGCTCCCCTCTGATATCCTAGCCTAAGCCATACACATAAATGTTCCATTAAAAAATATTGCCATCTAAACTTTTCCTTGCCTTAGTCGTCAACACTTTGGTTTGCTATTTCTAGATGGATTAACTTACAGACATATATTCTTTTGCATCTGTAAACAACCTGTCATAAACACGCAAGTCGCTATTTAAAGCCATGTAAATATCGTTTATTTTTTATGTGAAATTAATAATGGAACTTTATTAGACAAATCTTATGGACGTCGACTCTACATCCGCTAGGATCAGCGCGAGCCTTACTTAAATACATTTTAGTATTGTCTTATTTACGCGAGCACTACACACTTGAAGTAATACCACTTTACCGATATAATTTATATGTCGCCGGCATCCAATTGAATGCCTAGGCCAATTGTTTATTAAACAAGAGTCACTTAACGTTTAACGAGGCAATGAAAGGATCATCTTGTACTGAAGAGTTTTGGTTTGATTGGCAGGTTCAAAGTTACTCTTACAAGGTTACATTATTTTTTGTATCTGACCGACGTTTCCATAACTTTACAGCGATCGTGGTCACGAGAAGAGTGAAGATGTCAGCTATCTTTGATAACTTATCAAAGAAACTGATATCTTGACTGAGGTATCTACCATACCTTCAAGTTGTGTTCTGTCCGTTGTCCGCGCTCTGTCCGTGGGCTTATTTCCAAAATGCATTTTCTATTCTATTACTAAACGCTATACATAATGGTGTCAGAAAAAAATATGTACAAAATGAATAAGTATTTCATAATTCGCAGATAATAAATAAAATAAAACATAAAATTGTTTTATCGCCTCCATAATTGAACGCGGAGATAAATATGCAGTAAACTGGTTGAGTTTATAACAAGTTTGATAAATGTTATCTTTTTAAAACACTTTGAAATACCAGCTACTATAGTATTTAATTTTGTTAGTAATATATAATGTTGAATGGTCAAGATTTTTTTTATTAAAAAGATGACTAGCGAAAAATACTCAAACACCATTGTTGCCTTTTATTTCTGATACAGCTTGAAAAAAACGTAAATTTCTATGAACTAATATAGACCATGTTTAAATTTATTGTCGTATTGTCAGCACCACCCTGTATACATATATGAAAATATTTGCACAGTACCTACATTATTTTGTATGACAAAGATTTATATGGCAATGAAATTTAAATTTGAGAATAGAAGAAATATATAGTTCCATTTTGGTGTAAAATGACATTTAGTTTTTCCTTTTCTAAGTACAAGAGAGACATAACTGCAAAATTAAAAATTTTAAGTAACCCCCGGCGTCATTAATCGTCTATCTAACACCATCTCATTGAGATTATTCATAAGAGCCCAAACACGCTATATCTGCTGTAAGTTTTTGAACAATTAACCATTTCGCAGACTTTTTGATGGTATAGGATCAGCTCAAGGATAGTATGTCATGGGAATGTCACCGAAGTGACAGTACATGAAATTTCAAATCAATCGGATGTGTAAAAGTTAGTAAAACCCTATTATTATGTACCAAATGAGCTGATAGTCATCAAACGCCTGAACTGATCTTCATAAATTATAGCTAAGAATCATCGTAGGCACATCAGCTTTCAAACAAAAAAAAACGAATGAAAATCGGTCCATTCGTTTAGGCGCTACGATGCCACAGACAGACACACAGATACACAGATACACAGATACACAGACAGACACGTCAAACTTATAACACCCCTCTTTTTTCATCGGGGGTTAAAAAAATGGAAAGAGACTAAAAATTTTATTCCAATAAATTTATTTTATTCATGTTTTTGTGAAACATATACGGACATCATTCAATATCAGCAACATCCTAACAGTTTAAAAAATATTCTTTCTTTTAAAGACAATTTACAAACAGAAGTATCTAATAGGGACGATAAAACTCTAGAATCAACGAAATCATCAGTTCTTTCTTTTCCCGTCCCACAGAGACAACTGGTAAAATCCAACACGACGTTCAACGCCTTCGTAGTCCCCGGTCCCCCGCAGCTGACGGAAGACCTGGTGCCGGTGTCCATGACGCGGCAACTCGAGCTCCAGGACGACATGAAGGAATACTGGGGCTTCTACCTGCTCAAGGGGTCTACGGTCACAGTGTCTACTTGCGTCAGGTACGAACAAGGAACATGTAGTCTTACACCATATTTTATATTTGAAGTAAAACCCTCAGAGATCAAACCTCTGCATCGGATTTTAATAAGTTTGCATTATAAATTATATCCGACGTTAGCTGCAAGCTTCGTAACACACAAAATAGAACACAACGTGACGTTAGAGGTGGTAGGACAGTATGTGTGGTCGTCTCGTCTTGTAAGTGGTAGCGTCGGTATCTAATAATAACGAAAAAAAAAACACTAGTATTGCAGGTGCGTTGTCGTCCTAAAGCCTAAGATAAAATGCCTTCGATGCCCAGTAATTACACTGGCTGTCTTTCCCTTCAGTGCTAACCACGGGGAACTGTTTTAGCAAAAGGCAGTTGTACAGTCAGCAACAGAAGTCGATTTAAACTTTAGTACCTTTTCACAATAAAATATTGGCATTACACTTGACATTTTGTATGAACACTGGAAATGACGTAGTATGACATAGTGCTAAAGTGTCAATCGATTTCTATACGTACCCAGACGACCCTACAGATGGGCCTCATCATCACAAGCCTATATACGTCCCACTGCTGGGCACGGGCCTTCCTACATGGGAGAAACACATGGGACTCTGACCATGGCGAAAGTTGCTTTGTTTTTCGTATCGAAACCAAAGCGCTCAAACCAATAAGCCATTGAGCTCCTCAACATGGGCCTTCCACCTAGTAAAGCACTGGTTTTACTAGGTGGTATACCTACTTGTAGTGTTCTAGTCATATAGGTGGTGACGTCAATAAATTAAAACAGGCTTTAGTCGTTCATAGAAATGTTTTACAACCTTTAAATACATCTTGTTTATTTTATAAAACTAGTGACATTAACTGCATTATTGCAAAGAAATGTTTTAAAATTATCAAATGAATAAGATGTATTTCAAATTTAGAAAACATTTATATGTACTAATATAGCTCATGTTTAAATTTAATGTCGTCACCATCGTATAAAGAGAAAGGTCATGTAGAGATAAAATACCATGCTTCTTCAGGAAGCGTTGTCATGGAAACAGGGGACTTTTTCTGCAGAAGTAGAACTGCCAGCTATTGTATCTAATCTTATCTTCACTGCAATGCGTGCAAGGATGTCTTGATAGACATAATATTTATTAATCGATAAAGCAACTTATCTATCGAATTAGGCATGTTGACCACCGCTCGCCTCGATAATTTTATCAAGATGTTAATTTTGTTGATTTTTTATCGATGAATTGTTTGTCATCAATTTCTTACTTTTTATGATGAAGCTAATCTTGTCTTATGATTTATCAATATCGAATTATGTCTATCGAAAGATCTTCCCTCACACTGGACATTTCTATGAATAAATGCCGCCAATGTTATATTATTTTGTACAAATGTCATGAAATTATCAAATGAATAAGATGTAAGTAATTAAAATATAAAACTAGAAAAATTTCACGTCCTGAGGCGGGGATCGAACCCGCGACCTTTCGCAATCCGGGCGACAGCTCTAACCAACTGAGCCACCCAGGACTTGGGAGATCCCTGTGAAATTCTTCTAGTCTATCTGTATTTGCGTTTATGAGCTAACGTCTACCCCACAATGTCGAAATGTTCTATTCCAACATCCGAAACGAGTATTTTTACAAATACCTACAATTCGGTTAAGTCGGCAGTGCTTTCAAATATTCTTAATTTTTGATTTTAACAATATTATAAATGTTTGAAAAATTACTTAGTAATTAAAATGTAAAACTAGAAAAAATGTCGCCCGGATAGCGAAAGGTCGCGGGTTCGATTCCCGCCTCAGGACGTGATTTTTTTCTAGTTTTATATTTTAATTACTAAGTAATTTTTCAAACATTTATAATAATGGTAAAATTAAAAATTACGAATAAGATGTACTTATTTGAAAGTTGCGAAACATTTCTATGAACTAATTTAGCCCCTGTTTTTATTTATTGACGTATTGTCGTCATTTCAATAAATCATTAATATTATAATAATGAAGGAGTATTAAACCAAAACACATCAATTCCAGATGGCCTGGAGCTTCCCTCATCATGATCAAAGGCTACAAGCATCTGCAGGAGTGCGCGTACATCGGCGATGACTCCTCAGAGGAACTGGATGAATTGCTGGAAGCCAACAAGCTTGGTCTGCTCTCCGATGACCTAATGATGCAGAAGATACGGGAGTTGAAAAAGGAGGATGGAAAGGCTAATGACCCTGGTACGTTGAAGCTGTTCTTAGAGTTAAGTAACGAGAAATACACTTTCAAAGTATCTAGGAATCAAGATATGATATGTTAAGATATTTACTTCACAGTTTTTTTTTTAACTTCAGGCTACGTAGGTTAGGTTTCATTTAAACTATCGAGCCATACGTTCCAAACCCTCTTAATATAAAACGCGGACTAATGTTAGTCCTGGTCTAAAACTGATACCGTCACTGTCTTTCTTCTAACAAATATAAGTGACAGCATTAGTTTTAGACCAGGACTAACTTCAGTCCGCGTTTTATAATAAGGGGGATAGTGTTTTAAATTTCATGTTCTTATGCCCCCGGGAACCTTACACGGCTTACCAAATTAACAATTATAATCAAATACCACAGGCGCTCATAATGACAAGCAATATTTTTTCTGTCAATGCTTTATTTAAAACAGGAAAAATTGACTTAGCATTCTGTTGCTGAATAGTATTTGTTGAATTAAAGTATTTGTCATAAGTTGCCAAATATCTGAAAGGGCATGGTTAATTTCTGCCTAGGTGGTGTGAACACCATTGAAATATATGAAAAAATAATTATAAAATAATGAATTATCCTATATATTAATCGTGTAGAACTCGGCAGTTTTTCAACTTATTTTAATACAAACTTCCGGCTACACTTTCACATTTGACGTTCCTAACCTAGCAGGCGACTTAAATGAAAATTCAGTTTAAGCTGTTATATACAACTCCTAGAATATTTAAGGTAAATATTAGAATGTGACGTAGAATAATAAATAATTAGAACTATGTAAAAAAATAAAAATAAAAAAAAAACAAATAAATGTAGTGTTAGTAGAAACTGAAATGGTGTTTAAATAATCCGTGAATAATATACAGAAGACAACATAGTTCCCGGTTATTCTTTTTTTAAATACTCAAGGTGCGTGGCGACGTGATCTTTGTTCATACAATATATTTGTTGGACCTCTTTGGTTACGGAACACTGAATATTTTTTGTTTCAAATTCAAACTCGATTATGTTCCAAATTCAAAACTCATTACAGTGCCCGCTACAAAAGTCTCATAGAGACCTACTTTGCTCGCACATAAGTGCAAACCTATCAGCGCTTTTTGACAAAAAATATAAAAGTAATATTAAAAACAATAATTTATATGTTTGTCTGAGATTCCAACCAGGTATATTGTCTTTTTAATGTTTCAATTGCAAAGTATAAAATTGTGCACTTTACTTTGTATAGCATGCGTTCTAATAAAACAGTTTTAGTTTGTCTGCAAAGTTCTTTGGGATTTATGTTTATTTTATTTTAATCTGTAGGTATTATGGAACATAAAACAATAGTAAAACATTGTTGTAAATGAAAATTAATACCCTAGGCAAAGTTTCTATGGAATCGTGGCCAAGACTTTTGCTTGTGACTTGTAGCTAGGTTAAGTATGCGACACAGATCACTAATATTTTTGTAGCGAATGACAAATTGTCAGCTTATAACTTCGAGCTTAGTAGTTGTAACATGCCACCACTTAAAAGAGTCGAAGAAGCTGTGTTTCTTAAAGCAATGAAAGAAACCGTCATTGATAAAAAAATTATTGGTCCTGTATCTGCTAGACATTTTTGATTTTCGTTCATTTCATACGCTTTATTTACAACTGTCGGGAAACTGTCGAATATCGGTAAGTCTATTCCTGTCACTTTTTATCGCGCTGCGCTAAAGCGAGATGCAAGAGGCGAGGTTTGACTTTTTGAATCGAATTCGAAATCCGATAAATGTCATAACTCGCGGAAGCATACGTGCATTATCGCAGTCCTAATACCCATACGCTATTACTTGAATTATTTTAAAGCTTTTAATAAAACATCATAAAATAATAGCTGTTATCGCCTTATTACTTTATTACTAGCATAGTGCTTGCTAATTTTTTTTTATCATAATGCTGCTTTATCCCGGGATAAGTATGTTTAATATCATTTCTTCTTTATAATGTTGAATATCATTTATCATTTCTATTATCATCATAAAGAGATATAATGTCAATTAAGTAGGCACAGAGCACTGGTTTTTTTTCTAACGAAATCTACTATTAGAGCTGTGATAGAAAAACACACAAAAGAAATTTTAGTATATATCCTACTATATCTTTAAAAAATTCTCGAAAATATGCAATTGTAAGATATGGACTGAGGAGCTCGGTGACGTATTGGTTTGAGCGCTCTACGAAAAACAAAGCAACTTTTGCCATGGTCGATCCTAGGATGGGTCAATCAAAGTTTGTTATCTCGAGGACCTCCGTGCTTCGGAAGGCACGTTAAACCGTTGGTCCCGTTTGTTACTGCAACCGTTTTAACCCACCAACCCGCATTGGGCCAGCGTGGTGGTGTTATGGCTCAGACTGCTCATGTGTTTCTCCCATGTAGGAAGGCCTGTGCCCAGCAGTGGGACGTATATAGGATGGTGATGATGAGATATGGATTCAACTTAGAAGACCCAGAAAGATCGAAGAACCATTCTTTAGCTAGAGCAAGGTAGCTTTAGCTAAAGAAGAAATAATGATTCTTCGATCTTTCTGGGTTGTTTAGAGCTTGTTTTATTTAGAGCTTTCATTTCCATTGCGTTTGACAAGTTTACCTAAATCTAAATCAATTGCCTGCCTGAATAGGCTATTGGTCATAAACTGGAATCCTACTTATTTTTCCCAGTCAGTAAATTTATGATCTAGGACTTATATATTACCAAGAAGGCACTTTCCTGTAGCCATCGTCATAGAGTCTGCGCGTAAAATCCGAGGCTCATGGAAGTTAGAGAACTGGCGTGTCGCTTAATTCTTCCTACACTCCCAGTCCCAGTGTGAACATTATACTAAAGTGGAGTACTGGGAGTGAAGTCAGAATGAAGCGATAGTCAGGTGCGGCGTACGCCAGCTCGATTCTCCAACTCCGATTCCTCGGAGCTCGCACTCAAACTATACATGTACTCATCAATCAAACTTATTTGAATGTCTGTCTGCATAAAATATCATATTGGAAATACTGACTTTACAATTATCTGTCCCATCTTCACAGGCGCCATGAAGCGTCACAAGGCTGGTGTCAGTTTCCACGACCCCAGCCACGCCGCCAATGTCACCTCTCCTGAAGCCGTTCCCACCGTTGATGTTACAGAACACGATCCTAAGGTATTTATCTATTTTCATCCTAAGCACAGCAGAAAACTCAACACCATCTGATGTGACTCTCCTTACCTCTTTTTACCACCACATTGTGAAGTGGTAAGAAGAGACCATAAGCGAAGACAGCTAGTGCAGCTTGAAACACACTATTCTAATCGACCTCATCTTGCCAGCCTATAAGGTGCCTTTTCACTTCTATTTTGGAGGAACTCAAGTTATAGAAAGGAGAGAACACATATGCTGGCAAGGAATTACAAGTTTTGGAAGTAGCACAAAGAAACGATCTACTAAATTTATTGGTGCGTGATGTTGTGGTGGAGACAATGAATAGATGACTCTGAAGACCGGCATGCATGCGCCTGAGTATGAAGAGCGAAGATGCGATACTGTCAAAAAGTGCTTCATAGCACTCTCAACAGTCTCAACGTTATAGCCAATAGGAGGCGCTAAGCTACGAAATGTCTCGTTGCCACTGTAGAAGCTCAAGGCTGTTCGTGACCTCTACAATACTTAAGTTAGCTAACTTATTATCGGTATCACTATGCTGTCTAAGTGTAGGTATAGTATTGTTTAAGTTGACCAACCATTTTGACACTAAAGTAACATAAATCCCTAAACATAAAATTGCATATAAGAAAAAGTACTAGCACCACATTCCCTGGCACATTTTATACCTACGTCACCTTACATTATAGCGTCTACTGGCTTTGTTCTTATGAATAATAGGTACTAGTACTAATGCCAAACAGTGTTGGTCAAAATATCGCTTGCTACAACTGTCCTAGCTGTCTTCGCATTTGGACTTCTCTTACCGCTTCACATCAGGTGGTGTTGAGTAATTTGCCGTTCTTTGAATATAAAGAAATGCAGATCACCTACAACTTACATAGGGAAATGTTGAACTCTTAGGCAAGATTAGCCAGGTCTACCAAATCAGTATCATCCAATTTTCCGTCTTCCCCCGAGCGAAGGAGTCATGGCAGCAATTTCACTAATTCTCGCAACCCATTTGTGCGTCCGTATACCGCCGCGGTCATTTCTTGGGCAATCCTAGCCTTATCTCAACAAGTTGAGAGCTTTCTTAAGTTTTTATGTAAGTAAATTTATTTTCAGCGGAATCACAACCTCAAATATGAAATAAAAATCCACGTTTATATTTCAGGAGCTTCGTGAGCTCCTCGAGAGACTGCACGCTCTCCGACAAGCGGCTAAGGATGAAATAGCCAAGCACTACCGGCCGCCTGCGCATCTCATGAACGTTCCCAGTTTGCACCGGCATAGGGACGCCAACGTGGACAGGGAAGAAATCAAGTGGATCTCTTTTAAAGGTATTAAGCCCAAATCCAGTGTTTTTATATTTACAAAATATCAAGGGTCTGTAGGAGCTCGGTGGCGTATTGGTTAAGCGCTCTGGTTTCGATACGAAAAACAAAGCAACTTTCGCCATGGTCGATCCTGGGATGGGTCAATCAAAGTTTGTTATCTCGAGCTCCTCCGTGCTTCGGAAGGCACGTTAAACCGTTGGTCCCGGTTGTTACTACAACCGTTTAACCCACCAACCCGCATTGGGCCAGCGTGGTGGTGTTATGGCCCAAACTCCTCATGTATTTCTCCTATGTAGTAAGGCCTGTGCCCAGCAGTGGGACGTATATAGGCTGGTGATGAAGGGTCTGTAGGCTACGATAACTGCCTTATACATATTTGCTTGCTTCTTTGCTACTCTTATGGTATAATAAATTTAAGTATTTTCCACTCATACCGGCGTAGATACAGCAGTTAGCTAACAGACAATCACTAGGATTGTCGTTAAGATACAATCAAGTCATTGTAGTCTAGTTACATAAGACACGGGGGATAATAAAACTTCATTTGCGTTAGAAATTAAGATATTTTTACACAGAAGAGAAGAACCATTCCTGCCCCCAACACAACAGTTTATCACGCAGGCGTCTTTATCATGTTAACTTACTCATAGTAATCTCTGGGATCTTCTGACCCTTTCCTGCTTCTAATCTTCCTGTGTCCTGAATATAACTATCATTAGCCTCACTATTATATTTGGCCAGGAAAATTCATGTAGTCTTCTGGTTTTAGAAAGACCGATCCGAGGAGACCCATTTTGATTCTAGCCAGTTCATCAGGCTGACAAAGCAGTTCCATTTGTTCTAGCATTTAAATAATCATAGAAACACTATTGAGCAGTATCTTGTATGTAGCGGACAATATCTTTCAGAGAGTCCCCTTGAAAACTATCAACATACATCTGAAAATCTTAACAAATTATAAAGACAGCAAATAAAGGCTATTAATGTGGCTCTTAACGTAAAATTTGATAAACGCTCTTTAGTTATCTTGTTAATATTTACAAATACTGTATTAATTTGAACATTTTGTCTGATAACTATTTAAACGAGAATATTGTCTAAGTTTCTATAATTAATATATTAGTAGAGTCAGTATTTTATGGGAATAATTGGCTTGCAAAAGTGCAGACCAGGTGGTAGGTCCGTATGTAGGGTTGTCTGGGTAGGTACCACCGCCTTTATTATTTCAACCGTGAAACTGTTCGCTATGTTTCGGATTGAAGGCACAGATTAGATAATAGTTAACTTGAAGGGAAAGGAAGCCAGTGAAATTACTTGGCATGGAAGGCATTCCATCTTAGGCCTCAGGATGACAACGCACCTGCATTAGCAAGAGATTTTTTCCTTGTTATTGCAGGTGTATATAGGCGGCGGTTACCTCTTACCACGAGGTGGGCCGTCAGATTGTTTGTCATCTAGTTATATAAATTATGAGATAAGCCGCGTAAATGCTCTTAATAACTGAATTTGTATTTTCAGACATTGACGGTAACCTGAGTGACCCAAAATTCAAGCAAAGTCGTGAACACGCTGAAACCACTGAACAATCTTCAATGGATTTAGAACTGACAGTCACACTGAATGAAAAAAAGGAAGAAAAAACATCGACAAGGAACGAAGAAATAACACAAGCAACAAAAGCTCCTATTGTATTGAAGGAGATTGAAACGAATTACGCAGCAGAGGTAAGTGGAGTTGAAAATGAAGATATAAACCCAATAAGTAGTGAGGTAACAACGTCAGTTATACATTTTGAATAAATACTTCAAAAGAATACAAAAATTGAAGCACCAACAATTTTCTCAAGTGACAATATAAAAAGGCTTTATGGCACTACTGAGAGGGAATAGTAGATTGCTTTATAAGGGTGGAAAGGAATCAATCCCTACGAGGTTGTTAGACGCCCGAGCGCAGTGAGGGCGGCTAATATAGTCCGAGTAGGGTTTGATTCCTTTTACCCGTGTGGAGCACTCTACTTTTCATTTCAAATGCAAGGAAAATTAAAAAAACTTCTAAAATGAGTAGAACCTATTTAAAATTAATTGTAACGTTAGTTCAATTTGAGAACTGTACCTATATTTAATTTTTTGTGTAGAAAAGAGTATTTTTAAATTTGGAACACATCGCGTTACCGCCTACTGGCCATTCAGCCGAATACTTTTTTTTTTCTTCATTGTACCACAGATTGTTCGTAACCAAATTCAGTTCTATTTTTAAATTTTTTATTCCCGCCCTAGGAAATGAAGCAATTAGTATGAGTTTATTCCGCCCGGTGGTGGGAACTAGCGTTTTCCTCCCAATACTCAGATCAAGAAAACGCTACTTTCCGGGCATGAGGAATGAAAAAGATAATCCTTTTAGGCTAATCAATAATTTGTAAGTTTTTATGACACATTTTATTAATAAGACTGCCACAAAACATGGTTACAGGTTTTGGTATTAAGGCCAAATGGTTTGAGGCGATACTGAAGTGGGATAGTATATCAGATTAGAACAATTCCTACTCCAACGAAAGAGTAAAGGCCCTCAGCAATCGAATGAAATAAACAACACAAGATAATGTTATGACTCTTTGTATTAAAAGAGCACTTTATTTTATAGAAAACACAGCAAGTAACACACACACACACTGCCGCCTTTCTTGTTTCAGCCGTGAAACAGTTCGCTGTGTTGCGGATTGAACGGAAAGGTAGCCAGTGTAATTACTGGGCATGGACGGCATTTCAGCTTAGGCCTCAGGATGACAACGCACCTGCAATACTTATCAAGTGATTTTTCCTTGTTATTGCAGGAGTCTATAGGCGGCGGTAACCGCTTACACTCAGGTGGGCCGTCAGCTTGTTGGTCATCTATTTGTATAAAAAGAAGGAACTTCAAACCCACTGAAGATACGTGGTAGCACCAGTCCACATGCAAAGACAGCTACTGCAGTTAATACTTCCTCGTCATCTCCACTTGCCGGCCCATTATTATACCGACATCCCCATCCATACTAAATTATAAATGCGAAAGTGTCCGTCTGTCTGTTACCTCTTTACGCACCACTCCATACCCAACAGACCAGACACAATCAAAAATTTAAGACGTCTGGGCTCTAAAGGATTAAGTTAACTATATCTATAGAGCTTAAGTTGTGGAAAGGCTATAGAATAGTTTTATCCCAGATATCATCTCGTAAGGGTGTACAAAGAGGGGTTTGTTTGTAAAGGGAATAAATAAAAAGGACTATAAGACTTTAATCGTTTAACTTTTCATTTCGTTTGACTAATAATAATTATTAGTCATCCCTTTATTCAGTGAAGAGAGGGGTAGAAGTTTGTATCTCATCTCAAAAACTGGCAAAATTTCTATATAAATTTCATATCTTGACATTTTTATAAAAATTTTCAACCAATTTTATTCTATGAAGTGTTCATAGAATAAAATTGGCATTGTATGAAATCATATTTTCTTATCCTATCACTAGGAACTTGTAAAACAGGAAACTAAAGATCGTGACTAAAAAATATAAATGATTGGGCTTTAAATTCATACATATATGT
Organism: Nymphula nitidulata; assembly: GCA_947347705.1. Lineage (NCBI taxonomy): Eukaryota > Metazoa > Arthropoda > Insecta > Lepidoptera > Crambidae > Nymphula > Nymphula nitidulata. Next base: position 11,997,928 of record OX374641.1, on the reverse strand, counting down.
ACTAATATTTTTAAAATGAAACTAACTGTCTGTCTGATATGTTTTCACTCTTACGCAACTGAACCGATTTAGATGTAATTTGAAATGGAAGTATCTTATCTTATCTTACTGTGGGCCCATGACTAAGTTACAGAGCACTTCGACTCATTGGGATCTTTTGTGCCTACCCTGCGATTACTCTTCCTGTGTCCAGAATATAGATGCCATTAGCCTTACTATATCTTTAGGCAGAAAGAGCCTGTAGTCTTCTGGCTTTGGATATGCCACTTCCAGAAGGCTCATTCTGGTTCTAGCCAGGTCATCAGAATGACACAAGAGATGCGTCACTGATTCCTGGCATCCACCACATGCTCGACAAAGTTGTGTTGGGGAGAGTTGCATTTTATGTAGCATGTGGTTAGTAGCAAAATGTCCTGTGAGCGCCCCAATCAAGAAGCGAGCTTTTGCGCTACCGTTCACATAGAAGTAAATTACATCCTGAAAAAGACATAGGCTCCTATTTAGCGTGATAGCCTATATCCACGTAGGCGTAGCTGTAGGCGGCCATTAGTTTTAATATAGAGAAGGCAAAACTAATACTAGTAAAAAATTCGTATTCCCAATAAATCAATAAAATAAATAAACAACTTCAACTGTAAAGGCCATGAGCTAGATTGAAGAGATAAATACATGACTTGCTTACCTAGATAGTCAATAAAACTATTACGGTTAATTTAACTACTATGTACTGATGATCTCTATGTATAAAGCATGTACAAAAGCGACTCGTTACATACATATCTTTGTTTAAACTAAAGAGCGATTTTGTTTTTTATACAACTAGATGACAAGCAAGCTGACGGCCCACCTGATGGTAAGTGGTTACCGCCGCCTATAGACACTTGCAATAACAAGGAAAAATCACTTGATATTGCAGGTGCGTTGTCATCCTGAGGCCTAAGATGAAATGCCGTCCATGCCCAGTAATTACACTGGCTACCTTAACCTTCAATCCGAACCACAGCGAAATGTTTCACGGCTGAAATAAGAAAATAGCACATCACCTACTGATGGTGAAATTGAATTATTTTAGAATCCCTTTTATATATGTCAGTGCCATCTGGTTACATTCACCGCTTAATTAGGATGCCTAGCCCGTTGATTAAACGCCGGCATCCAATCAAATGCCTAGGTCGATAGTTAATTGAACTAGATACGTTTAACGACTTGGCGTATTGACGGGATCGTCTTGTACTGAAGAGTTTTGTTTCGATTGGGGGTTTAAGGTTATTTTTGAATGACCACTTATAACCGACATCGTTTTGGTTATGTCACACACAATCACTCAAACAGTCACGCAAAAGCTGTTTGGTTTTAACCACATGCCTAGGTTTCCAAATTATTATTTCTTTATACAACTAGATGACAAACAAGCTGACGGCCCACCTAGTGGTAAGCGGTTACCGTCGCCTATAGACACCTGCAATAAAAAGGAAAAACTCACTTGGTATTGCAGGTGCGTTGTCATCCTGAGGCCTAAGGTGAAATGCCTTCCATGCCCAGTAATTACACTAGCTTCCTTCCAATCGAATTGCTAATGACTTTCATTGGATACCGGCGTTCAATCAAAGGGCTAGGCGGCTAATTTACATTGTTCGCAGCCGTCTGGAAGCACGGCAAATATGATTTGTACAATATAATTTCAACACATAAATTCTTAAATTTACACCAATTTTTAATAAATAATGTAGTCATCGTTATATTAAAACACTATTCTTTCTTAATCAAAATGTTTTACAACGGAAATAGTAATCGATTCAGTATAGTTATTTTAAACTGCAGACCGGCAAAGACGTATACCAGACACGCGTCACTAAAAGTATAGCGAATATAATTATATCTCGTAAACCTTCATCTAACGGCGGCTGTGATTGACACGAGCAATACCAAGACAGTGACATCACGATCTAAATACATGGCTGTTTATGCTAATTTCAAATGTAACTGAGCGTTTATGAACTAATTCTTATTATGATAAAGTATGCTGTCATCAGCCTCATACAGGTTGGTGCCGTCAATACGACAATAAATTGAAACATGGGCTATATTAGTTCATAGAAACGGTTTGCCACTTTTAAAAATCATCTTATCATGACATTTGTATGAAATCATATAACATTGGCTGCATTATTCTAAAGAAATATCATCAAATCACCATTTCTATGAACTATTACTTATAGCCCATGTTTTAATTTATTGTCTTATTGACGGCACCAACCTGTATGCTGCCATCTGCCTCATATGAGGTAGCAATTTGCAACGCCAAAGGTTACAGCGCAGAGCTCCAAACTCCAATCAAGAATCAGGTATACCTACATGCTTCTTGTTTTTCGACTGCCTCTCCAATATCACATTTTTAATGTTTTTTTTTATGCGTTTAAACGCTTACTTTATTGGAACAATTACAAATAAAGAAAATAAAACGATGAACGTTGCGTTGAAAACGTAAAGAAGAAGGACAGAAAGCGGTAAGTTATACTTAGTGCTCCGGTGGCGTAGTGTTAATCGCGTCTGGCCGGACATCAGGAGTGGACCATATATGTTTTCGCCTCTCCAATTAATAGGTTTTATATCAAGCTAGCTGTTGCTTCACAAGATTGTCAGTGATAATCTTCATCTACACTCTGTACGCTACAGACTCCTGTCATATCTTGCAGAGTTCGTTGTCATTGGGTAAACAAGAGATATTAACTTGTCAAGCCACACATTTCGCACACAATAAGTTGTCATATGCTGCAGGATGGCACGCGGCTTGAAAAACTAATGCCTCCCATCAGCAACAGCCATTCACGTCCATGCTGGGCACAGGCTATCCTACATGGGAGAGTCACATGAGGAACTTGAGCAAAATGCGGTTAAGTGATTTCAGTTACAAAAGCCTATATGCGCTGTAATATTTGTACTGTCTACCTTCCCTCTCACACCGAAAAACAGCATCGGTTACTGTCGTATTCTTGGTCGTATATCCATAACTGGGAATTCTTTGCGAGCACATGTGTAACCTCTTTCCTAAAACATGGGATCCTTCAGACGAGACATGAAAATGCACCTTATGGGCCGGCAAGGTGGAGGCGACTAGAGCAGTGTGTTTCAAGCTGCACTAGCAACTAGTATAGTGCCGTCATCTATTTGAAGGCTATTCGGATACTAAGGATAATTAAGATGTGTATGGATGGCAGCTAACAATATGCTAACTGTTTGAAAAAGAGGCGCCGCGTCCGTAGTCGAGAAAATTAATCTGAAACCGGGTACGCAGAGCCCAGCAAATGACTCCACACAACCTGATGCAAAGCTGTGAGTCTTTTTCAAACAGTTCGCATATTGTCAGCTGCCCTCCATACACTACACTTCTTAATTATCCTTAGTATCTGAATAGCCTTCAAATTGATGACGGCACTATACTCTGTTTACACACAATATTATTTTGATCTCTAAATTCCAGATTCACAGTCCCTATGTACGGAAAGTTTGGTATTTAGTAATCGTCTTTTTTCGTGGCAGTATTAGCTATTTAATAGTGTTGATTCATTAATAGGTTCCAAATTTATTTTTATTATAACAGCATTTGCTATTCTATTTTGTAAGAGTTTGTAACAATTGGATGTTGCCTAAGTTTGAATATGGCGTTATTTTACACAAATTCGTAAAATACACGCTCCTGTTACCCATAAAAACAGTTCAAACTTAAAAGATATGGAATATTGTTGCTGTGAAACTATTGATCCTAGACAAACTGTTTCTTTTGCACTATTTCTAATTGATTTATATTCTTCTTATTTATGAAATAAAAATTGGTCAACTACCCTATTATGACATTAACTGGGGTCTTACCACCATCTTTATAAAAGCGATTCATATTCCGCTCGGTTCAGTATTGGTTCCTAAACTGCGTCGCTGTCATAGTCGTAGATAGCGTCGTAGTACGAATTAACGATTCTACTCAGTTTAGGTCCTAAACTGGATCGCGATAAAAGATGGTGGTACGGGTCCTGATGCTAAAACTGGACCGTGATCTGTAAGGGATGTGCGCTACGGGGATTGTAGGATTAGAGTTTTTAATTAAGACACGATCCAGCTTAAATCTCTTTACGAAAATACCATTCTACCATTTAAATAAATCTTGTTATAATTTATTGCAATATTCTAATAACTCCCATAGTTAAATACTACTGAAAATGAAAACTTTCGTAGAACTTTATCCAAACCACCTTACAACCATATGTAGAAAGAATATTTCGTTACCAGCAAGCAGCAGTCAACCAGGCTAGCGAAAGCTCCAAGGAGATTTTTGAAGACGTCCTGCAGAAACTGCAAGCGTTAGGCGACAGAGGGAAGAGAGTGCTTCACAAACTCCACGAGACTATGGGAGTGGAATACAATGAGGTAAGAGCTACGAGATGAGATAATGTGTTTGACAAAGGATATTTAATTATTTTTTAGTAGCCCCCGCCTGCGGATCCAACCTCGTGGGTGGATTGGCAGCAAGGGATAGCTTGAATCCTTTCTCAGCAAGTAATAGGAATGTTGCCAAGTTTGAGTGTGGCACTATTTTTCACAAACTCGGAAAATATACGCTACTGTTACCCATAAAAACAATTCAAACATAAAAGTTAATGGAATGTTGCTAAAATTGTATGATTTAGAAAATTTATAACAATGGCCCTAATTTTCTCCTAAAATTTAATGATATTCTTAGATTTTTTTATACAACTAGATGACAAACCAGCTGACGGCCTACTACAACCGCCTATAGACACCTGCAAAAACAAGGAAAAAATCACTGCATCCTGAGGCCTAAGATCAAATGCCTTCCATGCCCAGTAATTACACTGGCTACCTCTCCCTTCATCCGATACACAGCAAACTGTTTCACGGTTGAAAGAAGAAAGGCGGTAACAACATAACGCTTTCTCAATGAGCCCTAGCGACCTTATTCCCCGCTGCAACACAATACTACAAAGTAGTGTTATTTAGAACCATACTTCTCTTATACCATGTTAATCTTAACATGTAGTTAGCAAATTGTAGTTATACATTGCCATCTCGCCTAACCCCAAGTGAAGTGCAGCTCAAGTCTACCAAGCAATGGATGAAGCAGCTATATCTAAGCAGCTCTGGAATATGACCCCTATTCAATGCAAATTTATGTGTTGCGCCCATGGGTGATATATTGTCATGCCTCATTGACTCAGACGCTGAACTTGGCTAGGGTCGCCGCAAATTGTAATGTAAATCTCCACTCAAAGGTCAAATGCGATTCGTTTGATCTTTCTGCTAGTGTACTGTCGCAGATCTAATTTATTGCACCAATTGAAACGGACTAGGCCATCGTAAAACATGAACGTTAATGTGTGCAGTTAAAATTTATGAGTTGAAGGAGTACTCGTATGTTTGGTTTAATATAACGTTTGCGTCATGTAACTCTAGCTTGAAATACAATACGGTGTTCATGTTATATCTTTTCAATAGGTATGATGTTCATCTTGAATCCCTGTTTGGGATTTGGTACCATTACTAAGTATGCAGAATATCACAGAATAAATTTTCCCAGTATGCATAAATGGTAAAATATAAGAATAAAAGAAAAAGCAATATTATGTTTTCCACTAATATTTAAAGTAGACAGTTGTCACGTAAAAAACACCCTTTTTCTAGCTTTTAGTTTTATCATTATCAATTCGACAAATATAACTTTCAGGTGATTAGGAAGATTCATTTCTATTGCATATCTTTATATCCATAAGTACCTAACTAAAAATAATTTGGTTCTCCTCATGTCAAAAAGCTCTTTGCGTTAATTCATATGTTCTCTCTTTTTCCACGCCCGACATCCCATCCAATATACCGGATAAATTCATCTAAGTCTGAGTTCGTTCCTGATAGACATGATCGTTATGTGCCTTAAATGTCAAATTTCTCCAGACGTCTCCAGAAAGAAAGACAAACATAATGTCTGCTGTGACGGGAAACGAAGAAGAACTAGATAGGCTTCGGAAAGTCCTGGTGGAAGCTATAGATGAAGAGAAAACCAGATCCCAAAGACAAGGTAAACTTAAAACTTATTAACCTATTTAGGATTACAGCGATGCTTGCAGCTTATATTAGATATTCCACTGAACTTTCGTGAAAGAAACATTAAACATTTAATTTGCTGGTAATTTTAAAGATTCGTGTAAATATTTTAGTAAAAAGTCAAATTTTAAATTTTCTTGCTTAGAAAATTTGTAGTTTGTGGCACGTTCGCATTTTCCTCTTCTAACAACTTTATATTTCATTCTCTTTGCAATCAAAATGTATTAAAGTGACTCAAGGTTTGACATAACGTCTCTTGTGTCCAGAATATCAATGCAAATTGCAATATCAAGCAAGATTATCAAGTGATTCCTTGATATCGCAAGTGCGTTGCGATGGTTACTAGTTACCACCGGTGCATCATCTGTTTATTAACTTTTTTGACCTAACAAATACAGACCGCAATAAATATTTTAAATCCCCTGCAGCTGACAAAATAAAATATTTTCAAGGGATTAAGAGTCCAGTTATTTTTCTAAATAATATTACAAACTTTGTAACAGAAAAACGTCGCTCGGCAAGAGAGGAAGCGCGGGCTAAACGGGAGTTGATGCTGGGGGCTATTGAGCTCGAACGGCAGCTCAATGAGGACGACGAAGCCAGAGACTACGCCGCTGAAGAAGTACGTGACTTAGTCAACATAATATTATATCCATTAATATTGAGCTTACAGACCTCATGAATAGGTTCACAATGCTGCGTCTATTTAAGGATTTAAAATATACATTTACTTTCATTTATTTATTTAGAATTTGTTGCATGCAGGTGGTCCAAAAAGTGACGCCCAAATATTTTTGGATTCTTGACATCTGGGTGTATTTGGAAGTATTCTATATATGTACCACGACTTTTTTAGTTTAGAACTTATGGTATTTTTTGATACATTTTGAGATTTTCGACCTAACTTTTTATATTATATATAGATACATAAAGTACCCGCTTCCCACAATGACGTAGATAAGTTATTATAAAAAAGAGATGGTCCAAAAATCTATAGAAACCCGGCCCGGTCTATCTACAATATACTGAAAAATAGGTAAATAAGCAAATTAAATAAAAGCTTTTAAAATATGCAGAACGGTGTTCAATTGTTAATTTTCTTTTTCTTTGCTTTCATGCGTGGTAAAAACAAGAATTTTTTAGAAAAAACTGCAACACAGTCAAATATTCATCATGCCGCCTATTTAGTTGACTTTTATGTCGCTCGCCATATTGAATAACGGCGAAATCGACGAAAAAATGTTAACTTTTGTACGAACCCCGGATTCGGGAGATTTTTCCTGATTTATTGAGATAGTGTACAACCTGGCCGGATATGAAACATCTCTTTTAATCCCAAATTAAGAATTTATGTTAGAGTGAGTCAGAGTTCAATTTTAAACTAAAAATTAATATTCTTAATTTTTGATTTTAACATTATTATAAATGTTTGAAAAATTACTTAGTAATTAAAACTAGAAAAATTTCACGTTCCCGCCTCAGGGCGTGGAATTTTTCTAGTTTTATATTATTTTAATTACCAAAAATTAATAATTTAAGCAGTTTATCACATCTAAGTACTTTCAAAATTTTGAGAGACCCTAATTCAATCTTTTTAAAAAGTTTGATCGAATATTCTCAAAATGTATTTAAAAATCAAAACTTAAAAACTGCAAAACTCTCAGAACATACAAGGGCTATTTCCCAGTACCACCAAACTTCAGGAATCAAAAAAAAATTTGGAAGTCACCTTTTAGACCACCCGTATAATCCATTGGGCTTTCTCTCAGCCAACCAGGAAGTTCTACAAAGAGTGACAGGTAGTGTTAACTAATTCCTTTCAACTCCTCAAATCTCCTAGGGCCTCCAGCCAGACGGTTACGCAGAACACCACGATCAAGTCAATGAGACGACCCCTTTTGATATGAGCAACTCTGAATTCTGGTCTTCATTCTCCAGCAGTGAAGAGGCGTTGCTGGAGTGTGAGGGCTTGATCCTGAACCTCCCGTTAACGCCGCATAGCGCTTGCCACGATAAAGCCTCGGAAAAGGAGAGTTTCACAGCTGCTAGAGCTAACGCCCTCACTTATAGGTAAGTCCAATACCAATAGTAAAAGTCGAGCAAAGGGATGCTTATCGCTAAAATTTCTGTGCCTGACTGGGGTATTTATCTTCCAGAAGACCAGCCAATAATGCTTTTGTTAATCTTAACGGGTCAGCTCTTGGCCTTCATCAGATCGTAATGATGATAAAGCCGACGATGGAAGCAAACTAGACCCGAAGTTTTTAACCACAGAAGAACATGGATTTCTTCAAAATGGGCTTGAAAAGGCACCTATGGGCCGATTTCCAAATGGAACTGTTCTGCGCAGCCTGCATCCAACGACTGCCGACATCCCTGACCACGTAGCTAACACCTTCTGTACGGTGGACGTTCTATTACACCGTCCGTAGCGGCGGCGTTTAAAATTCTAATGGTAGATACCAATATGGCCTGCCAGTCTTATTTATGATATAATCCCTCATCTGTGCAGAGTACCATCAAACGGCTACTATTTCTTCGTGTTCAACTCCGAGAATGAAGTGCAGACTAACTACATTAAAGCGCGGTTCGACCTTCAGAAGACAAAGTATGACGTCGCCAGGACCGCCCTGAGGGAGTGCCGGAATAGTACCACGAGGTGTGACCTGCCTCTAGATATATTTTCTAGTCAAAAGGTGAGATAATTTACATAGCTTTGATTCTCATCATCATCACCATCCTACAGACGTCCCACTGAAGGGCACAAGCCTTCCTACATAGTAAAACACATGAGGAGTTTGAGCCATAACACCACTAAGGTGGCCCAATGCAGGTTGGTGGGTTGAGCGGGGATCTCGAGGTAAAGAATTTTGATTGATCCATCCCGAGATCGACCATATCTACATGCATGGTCTTTGGTGATTGGTCTTTGCTTCGTATAAAAAAGTTACTTAGTTTTCCTAATCGAAACCTGAGCGCTCAAACCATAAAAAAAGCTCTTTTTTAATAGCTTTGTATTTACTGTTGACCATAAATACCACCTTACTGATTAAGCACCAAAAATGGGTAAGTGCTCCCTATAAATGTCTAACTGCCCACGGAGTCAATTATTTAGCATTTAGCACTTTTTGTGATCTGTTTTATACAAGGGGTATCAGATTTACTTTCCAAAAAAAAAATCTTTATCGTAAACTCAAAATAAAAATGTCACTGCACTACTAATCTAGTAATTTTAGGTTGTACTAGGTTAGGTTGTACTTTAGTAATTTTAGGTTGAATGACATTCACAGTCGATTACTAAAAATACCAATTACTAGTTACTAACAGCCTTATTTCCTTCATCATAAGAATACTTATTCTACAGTCGCTGATATTCTTATCAAGCTACGTAAATTTCATATGCGTATGTTTGTATGTCGGTCAAAGTCACAGTCATTAACTTTTGCTGTTGAAACAATTGCATCCTGTATTGATAGACAGTGTAAAATGCACTCGGATAATGCAACTCAACAATTTTGTTAGATGTGTTCACTATTCTGGAAGGAAAGCTGTGGCTTTAGTAATTTATTTCGCGAGACTAAATTGACGAACAAAAAGTTGATCGCTATCCATTTCTTTAGACTGGTAAGCTAACCTGAAGTCCTGGGTTCGAATGTTTTTATATCTAATAAGAAATTTTTCATGAAGCATGGATGGACGGAACGTGTTTATTTGGTGTATTTCTAATTTAGGAAAAATAAACTAGAAGAAAATCATTCCTGGGACAACCGAACCGTTATAATGCGTGCGGAACCGCGGGCAAAAGATTTTTTGTATACTACTAGATGACTAACAACAAAAGCGGTTACCGCCGCCTATAGACACCTGCAATAACAAGGAAAAATCACTTGATATTGCAGATGGGTTGTCATCCTGAGGTCTAAGATGAAATGCCGACCATGCCCAGTGTAATTACACTGGCTACCTTTCGCTTCAATCCGTAACACAGCGAACTGTTTCACGGCTGAGATAAGAAAGGCGGTGGTACCTACCCAGACCACCCTACATACGGTCCTGCCACCTAGTTAGATGGTGCTAGTAAAACTTATCTGTCTTTCTTTCTTTCCCAGGTCGTCTTAGAAGTTCCACTACGCAACAACGATTCCTTATGGAACGAACAGTTTGTGATTATCTCCGAGTGTGAACCACGAACTTCTATATACTTGATTTGCGTCATCGCTGTTCCTATACTCATTATGGTTTTTGCTTTCCAATAACACTTGTAAGGGGGTCATTTAAACCCCACCTGCAATCTTGGGGCCCTGCTATGCCCCGTGGTTACGAAACTTAAAGTAAGTCTACAAATATTACAATACCATAAGTTCAAATCAAAGTGCCTAATACAAAATTGAGTGTTGTGATTATTGTTATAGTTAATATTAAGGTATTTAGTATGTTAAATTAGGTTCAATTTATAAGATTAAGAATATTATTATGCATATTATTATTAAAAATAATAAAGCTACCAAAATAATTAAAGTGGTAGCGTTTGTGGTGTACTGACTAATAGATTTCTTATCTATTTACATTTGTTTTCAAAAGACGGGGTAAAAAATACCCCTATGTGTTGATTTTATTATAATGTACCTGACCATTACAATTTATTATTGGTTTGTTGACTTATTTCTTTTTGTATGAAGCATGTTTTTCATACTTTATTTGAAGCATATTTAGACCTAAAAATTCTCATCAAAAAATGTTTAGAGTTAATATAGAATTTTTTATTCAACTTTATTGAGGCTCATAAAAGCTCACCTATCGTTATTTATTTGTCTAAGAAACTTGATATATAGTTATTCAACATTCTTGTATTTTGCGGGCGGGAAACAATTTGTCAATTGAAAATTCAAGGACACTTACAAAACAAGTCTGTAAATCCTTTAACTAATCAGTGGTCGTAATATTGACCTCTTGATTGTGCAAATATTTTCAACGCACGAATGTTTCTAGTTCTTAATTAGCACTGATCGTATAATTTGACCTTGGACGTGAAACAGAAATCATAATGAATTATACATTACTATGACAGTGCACTAAAACTGAATTTATGTACATTCAGCAACAAAATAATGTATGCATTCTGTCTCTTGAGTCAATGCGTGAGGGATCAAAATCGTTTATTATATTTTTATGTTGTTGTATAGTACATTATTGTCTATTGTCTCTAGTTTGTGGATACTTTGTAAATTATTTTAGATAGCTCACAAAGAAACCATAAACAACAAATCAGATTTATCTCAATGACAAGTCATTTGAGAGAAAGATATGCAATGAATTCGATAATATTTTTTTTTTTGGGTACTAGAACTGTGACCATTATAATTGAAAATTTAACACGCTTTTCTAAATTTAAAATTATTTGGCCCCCTTTTAACTCTGAGTAAGGGATGGTACTACTGCATTTGAATTTAAATTCAGTGAGCTTAATCCAGAATCAGACGCTATGTGCTTATCTAGGCGTCTCTCTGTTCAATAAATATTGTATCACGTTCCAGACGCAATGGGTTTTCAAGCTCCCGAGGGTCTAACGCGACTTAACAATTTTTACATGGGGTTGTTTGGACCCCACATAATATTGCCTTAGCTACTATGCACGTGTAACAAATTCGAAATCGATTTCACAGACAGTGTTATATTGCAGGTAACTATTAAAAGTGTATACACAAGTATATGTTTTTTAGTATACTGTTCCAGAACAAAGAGGTTAGACCACATAAGTTATATCGTATAATCTGAGGTTTAAGCTATACATATAAGACTATTAATAATAACTAAGATGCATATCTTAATGTACTATTCACATAATTCACTATTATTTTGCCTTGACCTCCAGTTTTATTAATGGGAAAATGCTAATCAATTTTATTATTAACATCTCTTGACTGGAATAATTTGAAACAATTTCCATTGGTAATTTAACATTTGTGTTTTATTGCAAAATATAAAATACCGTAGGTAGAATTTAATTAAAAGACGACTTCGCATATAGCGATGATGACAATAATTGATGAATTTTGGAGTTATTTCCGCATTACCTATAATTTAAATTTTCTGAGTCATTAGGAAACGCAACAGCTATGATACTGTCTACAATTTTCGACGATTCATACTGAAGCTTATTTTAAAATCTGATTTTTAAACTTTCAAAAGTTTCCAACACAGTTAATAACAATCGTATCATAATCATAATGTGGAATGAAAAGAATCAATTAAATAAATAATTTCACTTAAAAAAGTACTCTTAACCTATGTCGGTAACGCTCATATTAACAGACATACATTAAAAGCACATTTGTAATTTTTGTTTCATGTAAATAAAAGACAGACAGCAATACAATCTCTTGAATTTATAAATTGTCTAAAAACTTTTTAAATATTCCTTCATAAGTACCGACTTTTGAAATTAGTTGAGTCGGATTAAGAATGAATCCTATCGCCTCTCTTAAAATGGACGAATTCTCCAAATTTTATTTACATAACGTAAAGTTAAAATTTGAAAAATGCGTTAAGCGGAAAGTATCAAAATCATTTTCCCTTAGATCTAACTAAATGAAGTGTAAAATGGTGATACACCAAGTTTGAGATCGTAACATAACCTCCGCCTTACACAACTTGTAACAACAATGTGGCAAACTCATACAAAATCAATATATATGTTAAATCATCGTTAGCTAATAACCTACATGAGTTTCCACAGTATTATGCACCATATTGTACAAATAAATTACTAGGTAACGCGCCAAAAAGTTATGTGGTACAGAAAAACGATTCATACAGGCAGACAGATATAGGTTTTTTTTTTTACAACTAGATGACAAACAACCTGATGGTAAGTGGTTACCGCCGCCTATAGACACCTGCAATAACAAGGAAAAATCACTTGATATTGCAGGTGCGTTGTCATCCTGGGGCCTAAGATGAAATGCCGTCCATGCCCAGTAATTACACTGGCTACCTTTCCCTTCAATCCGAAACACAGCGAACTGTTTCACGGCTGAAATAAGAAAGGCGGTGGTACCTACCCAGACGACCGTACCCGTATGTAACGGGCCTACCACCTAGTAACAGGTACTTTCGCATTTATAAAATTAATATGGATTAGTATGGATTGCACGTTTGTAAAACTTTTATTGTTACAGCGGAACGTGCAAAGATCTCTAAGATGTATGTAAATAACGTAAATAAGACATTTTCATGCAAAACTCAACCTTAATGTAGTAAAAATAAAGCAGGTTCAAAGATTTATGCGCTGCTGTTTTTAAATCGAATTCCTTAAGCAATACGATCTGGATTCGTAAATTGGTGTGATTAAATACACACCTTAACTGTGAGTACCTATTTATTACGATAGGCATTTCAATGACGGTGATGACGGCAATGCTATTGGATTTGGCTCAATAAATAAAAAGATTATTTATTAAATTATATTGAATTACTAGTTAATTTATATTATTCTTAGTTCCTTTAAAAAGTTAAGAGCATCTCCTCTTTAAAGTAGACAATACTACTGCTTCATCTGTTGTCGTATCATCATAAACCATAGACTAGAGATACATTAGTGATTTTATCGTCTTTGGCTTATACTTAGTAGCGATCGTAGAGATATAAACTGGTATCATAAACAGCTTGAAATAAGTTTTAACTCTTAAAGCAAACATAAGTATTCTTAAACATTTTATATGAAGTAATTTACTGACAGGTGGGAATTAAATCCATCTCACATGTTAATCAAACGATACTACGTGAGATTTAGTACTTCTATTACAATTTCCTACCAATAGCAAGAAACTTGAATCTTGGTAGTACTTGCGTTAAATAATAACCAGATATCTAAAGGGGAACTACAAGCGCAGCGTTCAAGACTATAGCTGACACATAGTAATACGAAGTTCAAAGATTTTATTTACTCATATAGTATCATGTTATTATACCTATTTGTAATACATAATAGGAAATCTTCTAAGTAATAACTCTCCAAAATAATATAACATTGGCTGTATTATTCCTTGGAAATACTTTAAAATTATCAAATTAATAAGATGTAGGTATTTGAAATTGAAAGTTGCAAAACATTTATATAAACTATTATAGCCCATGTTTTAATTTATTGACGTTCTGTCGTCAACAATATTAGGAACATCTGGAATAAATTAATTTATTGCCACTATCCATAATGAATTTGCAACTACGACAACAAAAATCACACGTAACCATTATATGTATTATTAAAGCTGTCTATTTAGTAGCTGTTTCACGCGTCGTTTCCTGCAATCCTTGGCACTATCATGTACCCCGACTTTCTATTTTGGGGTCTTGGGATACCCCAATATTGCCAAAATAAAATTGAATGAACAACCTTTTTGAACTCGTAATTGAGATTATAACTACAGAGTAATAACTCCTTGGCAACGACTGTGGCAGGCGAATTTAAATGTTATTTTTAGCGTTAATCTCTAAATTGTGTAAACATTTTTCATGCGTTCGCTTTATAAATATTTTGTATAAGCAAACCGTCTGATTTGACGGCAATTTCCTAACTACACGAATCAATAAACGCCAAGCAATCAGGTGAAAAGTATATTTATCCTCTATGTTCTACTTGTTTTTTGGCTTCTTGACATTTTCGTTGCAGTCCATTGTCAATTCAGGTTTCATCTGTGCTTTATTACCTAAATCAGTCATTGAATGAGAAATAGCTATCCGTTGTATTCGATGAGAGGAATCCAGGCCATGGACAAAATCTCTCTCCACTACTTAAGAGAGACAGATCGAGCATATGTTTTATCTCTTTCTTTATCTTGACGAAGAGAGAGATAAGTGTTGTCCACTCTCCAGAAATTTTGCCCTGCTCGAGCTGAGCTTAACATTTCTGTCCGTTTTCACTAACCATTCCCTAGGCTTAGGTAACTTTTGTCGACATTTATCTCTTTCTATCTTTTTAAGATAGACTGAGGTAAAAATCGCTAAGGGACTCTTAACGCTCAGCAAATGTTAGTAAAAACGAGCCCGTAGAAAGACCGTACATGTTATTGAGCGCTGGCATAGTAAATAATGGAAGGACGAGAGAAGTGAATTGGAGACACCGATATAGGCGGTCAAAACGTGAGGCCTGTTTCCCCAGGTAATAGCCGTCATTAGAGAAACGCTGACCCGCCGAACGGAAGGACCCCCGGAACCAAACTCGGTCACCAACCGGCACGACGGACCACCCCAAGATTATGCGTGGCATGATGGGGCAGCGTCACGAACCAGATTCGGTTCGCTTGGGCCCCTGTACTGTGCCACGGGCGGCTAAAAGAACACCTGTTTCTTCGGGTCTCCCTGGTCTGCGGGTCAACACAGTCCACCTGGCTCTGGTTAGACGGAAGCCGTCACTGACCGAATCCATTGCCGCATCGTCCCCCCAAGCTCTGGTTGTACGCTGACTGATCCCGGAACGCGGCCACAGGTGGTCACTTGGCGGGTTTTGCGCCTTGCGTACGGTGGTCACTAACCAGACGGGTGTTTAGACCCTACCACCAGTGGCCTTAGCCGCCTCTCACGACACCCACGCGGTAAGAAATGGGGCGGTGAATTGTATTCTTAATCCGCAACCGCAAGGATGAAAACATTTAACCATTTTAAGTCTCATATAAATATCACCTAAATATGTCTCATACAGGGTGGTGCCGCCAATACGACAATAACTTGAAAGATGGGCTATATTATTTCATAGAAATGGTTGGCCACTTTCAAAAAATCTAATTCATTTTATAATTATAAGACATTTCTATAAAATAATGCAGCCAATGTTATATTATTTCATAGAAATCTCATGAAATTATCAAATGAATAAGATGTTTTTAAAAGTGGCAAACCATTTCTATGAACCTATATAGCCCATCATTCAATTTATTGTCGTATTGACGGCACCAACTTGTTTAAATATCACAATCATATGTCTCATATAGGTATATAGTACCGTCGACAGCACATCAAGCGTAACAGTTTGACCTTGAGTCCGTCCTTACTGCGTTCGTAATAGAGGCGACAATCTTAGTGTAACTGTCACATTTAATCTGCTGTCGCCCGTAAACAAAAGCTTACAAGTAACATCTGTGTAAACATATTGTAATAGTGTGATTTGAAAGGCATCTCAATTTGCGAGGTGATTAAACTTTGATTTTGCTTTTGATGGTGCTATTTATTTAAATTGAAAACAAAGTAGCTATGTTCATAAACTTTATTAATTATTAACAATCAGTCGTAGCAATAATAAGATATTTTAAATGCATTATTCCATTCATATTTATAAAATATTTTTTACGTAAATTTATAAAAATTGTTATTTTTACAAATAAATGTTACCAATTTCATAGTTGTTCTGTAATTTAGTTTTAGGTTTATAAGTCATGAGCAATCAAGCGTAATACTTCTCAACTTTATTTTTTTCAAAGAAAATTGTATACTAGTACGGACGATCACAGAAGTCACAATAACTGTGGCGTTAATATAACGGAGCAACTATTAAGTACTAGTGCAATAGTCGGTGTGACACGGTACTGAAGTGTTAAGCTACTTCTGTGGTCGACTGTACCAGTAGTATATTGGGATTTTTTAACAGTAACTATTTACACTTGATGAGCTGGCGACTGTATACATATAATAATCCATACCAACTATTAAATTTCTTTGTATTTTCATTCAATGTTTATGGTAATTAATTTTGTATTAAATTTTGATAAATAAATATAATAAGAAGCATATTTATTAATATATTTAAGTATAATATTTTACAGACGTTTTCGAATATTATTGCATAATATTTTAAAGACAATTCTAATTTTGCCATTGTTAATTATAAAATAAACGAGGCTGTAAATGTGATACTAGTCAATAAATCAAGTATATTTGTAAATAATTGTTTTTAATTAAAATTTCATAAAAAATAACATGTTGTTTCCTTACACTAAAGTGAATAAACTATTTTACTAAAAAATACTTCAATTTAAGAACTAATGTCATCGATACATCTTAGGTAACGTTGCTCATCACTAACTTATTTTTTTAGAACTATTTCAAGTTTAGTTAACTACTTTTTAGACAGATCATATAGAATTGAATGAAACTATCAATTATATGCACATAATTAGATTCAGTTTATTGTAGTAACATTCCATACCAATGGTTAAAATTGGCTAAATGATTGCGTTGGTAGTTAGCGCGTATGTGTGTGTAAAATCCTATATAAAAATAGGTAGGTAATACTAAAATAGTTTTGCGAAAAAAAAAACCAGAACAACATACTATCAATACAGTTCAGTAGATTATTTCACGTTTCCAGCGCAAACTTTATTACCTACCTACAATTTCCAATAGGTCATTGAACTCATTTTTAAATCATTCCCGATTGAAAATGAGTTTTCTGATCTCAGATTTTTGGAGCGTATAAATCTCATTAATAGCAGTTCAATTAAAACATTCCACTATTACAATTCCTAGTATTTTCATTGATTTAAGTGGTTACAGAATACCCGAAAACATATATCAGTAGATATGTCGCAGCCGTCTGGTTAAATTAGCCACTTACCTGGACGCCTAGGCCGTCGATTAAACGACAGCATTAAAAGTCATTGAGCTTAATGTTCAGCCGTCTGGTTAAATTAGCCTTTCAGTTGGACGCCTAGGCAGGTCGTTTAATTCGAAGATCTTTTGTATGGCTGTTTGAGTAATTGAAAAAAAAACCTTGAACCTACAAAATACTTTCAATACATGTTGTTAAACGTTGAGGGAGTCTATTTCAATTAACTATCGGCCTAGGCATTAAATTGAATGCCGGCGTGTAATCAACGGGCTAGGCATCCAATTAAGCGGCGAATTCAACTAGATAGCGACGACAGATACTCTCCTACAGAAACATTATTATTATCTAAAAAAAAATATTACAACGCTTTATTATTAAAACGTTATTTCGGTAGTAATACGTATCTAATACAATAAGAACGTCATTCGGCATACAGACGCAAATCTACATTTGATAACAATTAAGAATATAAAACAAAAAATGGGGATTAGCCGTGCCTTAAGTAGGATTATATATCATTACATCACAGATTACACACATCCAATTTAAAAAAAAACACTAATATTTTGTCGGTGCAGAGTACATACCTGCAAAAAGTATTAGTTCTGTTTTTCGGTCAACCAACATATAGGCAAAGGGCTTATTCACTGTGAACTCCTTGGAGACTCTATTTGATAACAAAAAGTCTGCCACAGCAGTTGCCGTCACCCCTACCTCCGTTACTTGGATCTCAGCAACTTGTGTCATCAGCGACGCATAGACTTTATAGTCGCTTATGCCTCTTAAATTTGCTAAATCTGGATGAAACACCCTCTTCACTCCCATGTCGTACAACAACTCCGGTATATTGTCAATGTCTGAGGTCACGTTGAACCTTGGCAGTTTTACTTTTACCAGCTTCGTTCTCTCCTTTCTAAACTTATTAAATATTGTCATCAACCTTATTCTTGGTAATAAATAAAAAAGATCAGCTACGGAACTTCCCGTTGGCAAGAAAATAAGCATGGAAATTCTATTATCCGACCCACATGGTAACTCTAAGACCTTAGCTTTTATTGAAGGTACTTCAGTGAAGTTAAAATAGTCGATTCTATTCATCATATTCACTTCCCCTTCTTGTTCTCCAATTTCAGAATAAAACGGCTCCGATTTAGTGTAAGCGGGGTTGAAAGGTATTTTCCAAACGCTTTTGTAGTATGAAGTATCAGCCGTAAGAAGTACTGTCGAGTTGAAGTCGTCGGGTGTAAACGTATCGAGAATTAAGCCGTTAGTAGCGCTCACGACATGGTTATTCGCAACATCGGCTGCTTTTACCGGGTAATTGAAGTCCAGTAACAGTACCTCCATCGACCTTAGCCTTTGAACTTCACGAATAAACGGTTTCTTCACAGCCATTAGTTTATCTATGACCATAAAGCTCTTTCTCATCGATACATCTTTGAATTCTTTATCGATTTGGTTCAATATCAACCTCCATTTCCGTCTGAAGCACTTCAGACGGTGGTGTTTGGTCACGTTCCATATTTCTTTCAACGTTTGTCCATGCGCTCCCTCAGATAGCGACAGGAGCTGGAGCCAGGTGGAAATAGGTGAAAACACAAAATGTCCATCAGTCACTTGAGACACTCGATCTAATAACTTCACGGAAAACTCATAAGTCGGCCTTTTTAGTATCAGCAACGCTGATTTGTGGTTACACTGGTATTTAGCTCCGAAAGTCGTCGTGCAGAGTATTAAGATCACTATAAACTTAAGCATGTTCGCGTGGAGACGTCTAGGGCTATCGGAGGGCTGAATCAGACTGGAAGTTAGCTTTCCGAGAGATGTAGTGTCCGAATGCTGCCGGCGCTTATAATAAAAATCTACGTCTACGCGTCTATAAGCCTGCGGTACCGAGGTCAAATCTTACGTTTTTATGCACTATGAGATCATGAAACAGTACTCCCGTTGTCGATCCAGAATTTTACGGTTCAATGCCTTTTCTACTCTATTTCTTATGCGTAAAGCTTTAATTCCCTCGCTTTAAGCCAGATGCGGTGATAATAACTGCGCTGCAAAGAGGTATTTAACGTGACAGACTAACGGTTTCGATAAGATCAATGAATTCTAATTAGAGATGGTCCCGACTGTCAAATATTTTTGCAAACTCCGAAGTCAAATATTTACGCATGTCTTATTAGTATTAGAACTATTTAACGCACGTATGCGTATGTATACTTATGCTAATTATATTATGAATGATTAAATAAGAGTATTATAATAATATAAACAAATACATGTAGATATGTGAGTTTATCTTTGAGCTCCCAGCCTCCCACTAGATATGTAGGTAAGTATTTTTGTATTTTAATTATGAAATTTATATTTTAGGTATAATATTAACAAGTCCGAGATAATAATATAATATTCATTTACTCACACCTATTATCTAGCCCAAAGTAAGCATCATTAAGAGCTTGTGTTATGGATACTAGATAACGGAAAAATTATGATAATAATATGTATGTAAATATTAAAAATATACTAAATAAACATACCTTTAAACATCCATGACTCGTCAACAAATGCTCGTACTCATCATACAAACATTTGCTTCTACCGGGATTCGAACCCGGGACCACTTGACCGAGTAGCCTTCGCCTGCATCGTTACTACGACTGTTTTTTATGACGTGTAATTTTCTACATGATAATAGGATTTTAGTAACTTTTACAGATCCGATTGATTTCAAATTTGGTGTACTGTCACTTCGGTGACATTCCCATGGCATATTAATTTTAAGCTGATCACCATACTATACTATACCATCAAAAAGTCTGCGAAATGCTTAATTCTTCGGAAACTTACAGCAGATATAGCTTGTTTGGGTTCTTATGAATAGTCTAATTGAGATGGTGTTAGATAGATGATTAATGACGCCGGGGGGTTATAAAATTTTTAATTTTGTGATTACTAGAACACTTTTAAATTTCGAACCGCCATCATATCGAATGGTATGGAGTAGTTTTTACGTTAGCTTTTGTCTGGCTTTTGTTTAAATATTTTAAGCGTGCGTATAATACGATTATGATTCGAAATTTTAAAATGTTCGTGCTATTCAATTCAATTCAATTCTTTATTGCAATTAAATAGCTAGGGGCACTGAATACATTTTTATAGATAAGATAACTACTTAATTATTATTTGATGTCTAGTATTGAAATTGTTATTAGTAATTACTGTATTTAACTAAGTAAATATGAAATTAATCGTGTTTTATGTAAGTACAACTGTACTCATTGTCATCAAAGTGTCGAAAAGTCAACGATTTATCAAGCTTTAGATAATAGTTTTGAGGTAAGTTTGAACTTATTATCACCAGCTATTTATTTTTGTGACCACCGGTTGGTCAAGTGGTCTGTACCGCTTACTATATAGACTACCCAGTCAGGGGTCCCGGGTTCGAATCCCGGTAGGGGCAAATGTTTGTATGATAACTACGAGCATTTGTTCACGAGTCTATTTCTATTTATTCAAGTATATTTAAATACGTATTATTGTCAATATTTCTTCGTTATCTAGTTGGGCAAATCGAGAAATCTGGCCATAGCATAGAGGACTGATGGCTAATCGAAATAATTCCATCATATATATACAGGGCGATGGCGATATTTTTTTTGGTTAAGACTGTAACTATGGTTTTAGTTATCTACGAAAGTTGCTCTACGAAAGCCGTCTCTATTACGAACGCAGTAAGGGCGGTCTCCAGGTCGAACTGTTACTCTTGATGTGCTGTCGACTGCACATTCACGAGCTCCTCCGTGCTTTGGAAAGCACGTCAAGCCGTTGGTTCCGGTTGTTGCTTCAACCCCACCAACTCGCCTTGGGCCAGCGTGGTGGAGATATGGCCACTGGACAAACACAAACAACTCATGTATTTCTCCCGTATATTATGATGACCTGAGGGCCTAGACAAGATGCCTTTCGATAATCGCTATCGCTATCGCTAAGCGGAAAATGTATGAGATTTGACATAGGGCCTAATTCTGGGAACACACTTTAATTCTAAATTTAAGTACGGTATATCTCTTTCTCGCAATAAGTCATAGGAAAAAGATAGCAAGAATTTGTTAAGAGCTGTCACTTAAATTTAGATAGATTTCAAAGAAATCATAGACAATTTTAGACGGCATGTACGGATTGTGCCTCCTAAACACTGCATTTTATCACGTTCAATAAAGTCGAAAATTGAACGCACGTTTCTAAATGTCAAATTATATGACAGCCATCCTTTTCGTTTTCATTTTGAGAGAAAGAAATGGACTGAACTTAAATTTAGAATTAAAGTGTGTTCCCAGAATTAGGGCCATAAGCTCTCGATTGACTTTCGATTGTAAATGTCAAATCCCATACATTTTCCATTTAGCGATAGCGGTAGCGATTGTCAAATGGCATCTTGTCTAAGCCCTCTGTACGGTATACATATAGGCTGGTGATGGTAATGGAGTAGATATCCTAATTCTAGTATGAATTATGTGCAGTTTGTAACGTATTCTCAACTTCGGTTAGTTTGCCAAGAAGCCTTGAAATTAAAGTTAATGTTAGGAGTAATTTTATGAACGACAATGTTGAATGAAATGACATTCAGTCCATTATGGCCAACGTTATTATCGCTATACGTAGCTAAGATTCTAAAATAACTGCGTTATGTAAGAAATGGCAATGAACTGACAAGAAAACAATTTTTAACTGGTTTTGTGCGAATAATGCGTAACTATGATAATATATTAGGTATTTTTTCAATACCTTAATTGCCGATTCAATGGTCACTCACATTTTAACAGTATGATTTAAAATAATTATGCACTTTTTGGAGACAATCTTTTTCTACAGGCTGGTGCCGTCAATACGACAATAGATTAAAACATGGGCTATATTAGTTCACAGAAATGGTTTGCCACTTTCAAAAACATCTTAATCGTTTGATAATTTCACGACATTTCTATGAAAAAATGCAGCCAATGATAAATTATTTCATACAAATGTCATGAAATTATCAAATGAAAAAGATGTTTTTAAAAGTGGCAAACCATTTCTATGAACTAATATAGCTTATGTTTCAATTTATTGTCGTATTGACGGCACCACCCTATATACATATAATTTACATTTTACTAAAATGTAATATCACAGAATCCATAATGTAAGGCAGCATTATTTCAAAGAAACTCTTTCAAAACATGCAGTGATTTGAAAGAGTGGACTGTAATAGTCTGATGTTGATGTGTTCTGGTATATCTCCATTCCCAAAAGATATATACAATTGGAAATTTGATTTTCGTTTTCAATATGGCTAAAATTATACATAGATACTACTCCGACCTTCTCATCTCGAGATATCAAGAAATAGCTTTTATTACAAACATATGTCCGTTAAAATTTTGCCAAAATATAACAGTTACAGTAGTAAAAAATATAATTCTGAAAGCTGCTGGCGACAGGGGACCTATTTATAAGTTGATAAAAATAAAATTTTATTTCATTCGGGTGAACAAACGTTTTTTCGTACCTATATGTCGAGGGATATGTCAGGCAATACTAAAGGTACTTACCTATTATTGTGCCCGTATTTATTGACTGATATATTAACAATTAATGGTCTTAAAATTCAGAGACAATAGAACAGCATGTTTTATATACAGGCATGTATGTAAAACATGCTGTTCTATTGTTTCTTACAAGTATAGTGTTTTAAATCATGTTTATGAATTGCTATTCAGGTGATTCCCTGTTTCCAGTTTTATTGTGGTAGTAGTTGCTATAACCTCAAATAGTCTGCTGGATGCTCAATTTCTCAGAAAATTACAGAAGAATAGTTTGTTTGGGCTCGTAAGAATAGTCTCAATAAGTAAGTGTTTAAATAGATGATGATCGAAGCAGGTGGTTACTAAAAAAAATTAATTTATGTTATTTTTTATATTTTTTATTTATTATTCTTCTTAATACAGGGTCAGCAACGGGCTAGTGATACCCCTGGTGTTGCAAGCGTCCATTGGCTACGGTAAGCGCTTAATATCAGGTATGCCTCAGATCATAGAATTAAAGGTATGCCGTATGATTGATTGCCACCTTAGAGGTATAAAAAAATATCTCAGTGTCTACGCTAGCTCTAAAAATGAGGAGTGTCGGGGGGAGAGTAACGGCTGTTCTGTTACTTTTTACTATACGATAAAATTAAAGACTAATAAACAGGCGTGCGCGAAACTAAATAAAATGGCGTCGAAACTAAATAAACAGGTAGTTAAAAATGTAAATCACTTCATAGTTTATTCTGTATTGGAATCGGAACGTATAGTTAAAGTAAACACGAGAGCTTTACTTCATTCTAATTACGAAGTCCTTCTAGACACTTCTGAGAACGTAACTAGAGTTAGCTGTTAGCAGATGGAAAAATGTTGCCAACATACAGGCTGGTGCCTTCAATATGACAATAAATTTCATGGGGGCTATATTAGTTCATAGAAATAGTTTGCCACCTTCAAAAACATCGTATTCGTTTGATAATTTCATGACATTTGTATGAAATAATTTATATTGGCTGCATTATTTCATAGAAATGTAATGAAATTATCAAACGAATAAGTAAGTAAGATGTTTTTGGAAGTGGCAAACCGTTTCTTTGAACTAATATAGCATATGCTTTAATTTATTGTCGTATTCACGGCACCACCCTGTGTATCTCGCATAAATTACGTTGGCATATCTCGGTATATGTCGCAGCCGTCTGGTTAAATTAGCCATTCAATTTGACGCCTAGGCCCTTCATCAAACGCAGGCATTCATTTAAATGGCTGGAAAACAACTAGCCAAGTCATTGAGCGCAACGTTTAAGCTGTTGAGTAAATTAGCCTGTTCTTTGAATGCCTAGGCAGATCGTTTAGTTCGATACGCTTTTATGTGAGTGTTTTTAGGATCACTTGTCAACGGGTAGATTACACGGCATAGTAGCACTGTAGAGTACTAACTATACTACTAACTCTACCAATGTAGACAGCATTGGTAGAGTTGAGTACTAATTAAAACTGGTAGAGTACTCGACACTGGTAGAGTAGAAGCCAGTTCACTACACCGTATACTAACTCTAACCGTGGACAGCACCCTTGTCAGAGCAGAGTATAACCCAAAATAAAACTCGACACTGGTAGAGTAGAAGCCAGTTCACCTACCGCATACTCTAACCGTGGACAGTACCCTTGTCAGAGAGTAGAGTATAACCCAAAATAAAACCTGTCAGATAAGCAACGTATGAAAATCTTTGTAGTTCTTTGTATAAAGGTAATCTCATGCTTAGAAAGATACGACTATATTCTGCACTCAGAGTCAGATGTCATGTGTTGCATTGTAATGATTGCTTCACCAACTCTCACGTGTTTTACGTGATCTTCATAAAAATGTAAAATTAAGAACAAGACACCGAATTTAGTTTATTTTTAATGATTAAATAACAAGTTCCTAAACCAGATTTTAATGTTCGAAAACAATCAACCGCTAGCTTCGCAATAGTGTTGTTTTACGGCATTTTTTAATAGTCTAGTCTTGTTGCAAAAATAATAAAGATTGCTTTGTAACTAAAATAAAGTAGGCCTACCTATCTGTCTACGGATATACCATTAAAACCTACCGTTAATAATACTACACCGGTTTTAAGAAGTATTCTTATCTTATGTGCTCTTATTCCCTTTTATATTGGAATATCCCTTAGAATTATTATATATAGTAGCTTGTATAGTTGTATATCATGTTTTATGATAAATTCTCTATGTTTATTTATTTATAATTCTAGCAAATCTAAAAAATGCAACCATCAAAATCGTCTTCGTAAATTAATACTACATGACATACCTTGTCAAAGGCCACATCCAAAAATATTGTGGAACATATAATTTCTTTATGAAGATATCGGTCGTGAGTATCTTCTCAGACCGAGATATTTTGTATACTATAGCCTCCGTTTTCGACTATAATAAGTTACTTTTAGAAAGATATTGCTGTCATAAATGTTAATCAAATAGATATATATATATAGAAATTCTTTATTTTGCACATTTACATAAACAGCACAATAATAAAACAAATACAATATCCATCCAGCCGCGATATCCACCAGTCAACCATAAGGTGAACATAAAATAAATAATAGTAGGTAATGAAAACATTTCAAGGATTACTAATTTCAACTTCTATGCTAAGTCGACAGCGCATCGTGTGTAACAGTTCGATATTGATACCGCTTTTGTTCCTTTCGTAATAGAGACAGCTTTCGTAGTATAACTATTACACATGACGAGCTGCCGTCTGTACTATGCGGTACTTATTCCATAAGAGTAAAGAACAAAGATTTCTCATACAGGAAATAGACTGTAGAAAAAATCCTCACGATATCAAAAGAAGTTCCGTGAATAATGACATACTTAATATTTATGCACGCATACAGTAATTGCATAACTCGACTCCAAAATGTATGAACAAGGTCAGACACAAAATATGGCGCTTAAAAATAGCAGATACCGAGAGATAAAGAAAGCAATGTTCGTAAGTCTATTTAATGTAATCTGTGGTACTAACGGTAACAAAACAGACGCGGCACTAACGTTGCAAAACTAATTATCAGCTGTTTGAAATATCTATGACTTTGTGCCTGCCATAAATTCATAACATAGATATTTATTCAAAATTTTCCCTAACCACCACATTATCTATAAAAGTTGCTGGAGTTAGCTACAGATAATGCATTCCGAATTATGTTGTTCAATGTGTGGACTTCAAGGATGGTCTGTAATATCCGGAAGTTCAATTATATCACCATTAATTACAACATTTCTTAAACATTTCTTTCATCTTCTTCATAACATCTTCCTTCATAGATTGCATCCAAGAAGCATAGCTTCTGCGATCACTTTTTCTTGATGAAACTAAATATTTAATATCTGAAGTAATCTTCATCAGTCTTCTGCCCGCCTAGCATGACCATCGAAACGCGATATGATAAAGCTATTTATCGCTTTGAATTGTCAAAAATCATTGGATATGACCGCTATCTTGAAATTTTATCGAAACTGCGAACATGTTTATATACAATACACGTTTGCAGTTTCGAGAAAATTTCAAGATGGTGGTTATATCCAATGATTTTTGACAGTTCAAA
Source organism: Nymphula nitidulata (assembly GCA_947347705.1). Classification (NCBI taxonomy): domain Eukaryota; kingdom Metazoa; phylum Arthropoda; class Insecta; order Lepidoptera; family Crambidae; genus Nymphula; species Nymphula nitidulata. Next base: position 11,971,031 of record OX374641.1, on the reverse strand, counting down.
GCGATAAATGGCTTTTTCATATCGCGTTTCGGTGGTCATGCTAGGCAGGCTGAATTATATATTATAAATGATTATATTCATTAATGTTAGCAAGTCATCAGTGTATATTATAGAAAAGTCTAAAACTGGAATGGAACTAGGACTCTTCTTAAGTTGTTTGATTTGCCTATCCACCTAGCTAAACAAGTAAACTAAGCTACAAATGAGGATTGATTACCCATTATGATTTCCTATTAATAGACAAACATCATTAGTAAATATTTTTTCACATCTGATTTTATTCTTTAAAATGAAAATCACTAAGCAAAAAGCTTAAAGTTTTTACTGAAGTGAAAGAAATAACTTGACACAAAACTCATTTTGGAGTGCTCCAGCTTGACGAAATTCTTACCAAAAATATGAATGTCCTTGCTTTTATGGGTTTGACTGCAGTCGAGTAAAAGAGATGTTAACGATGAGTATTGTATTATATTTACGCATTCCGTTTCGAAATCACAGTGCTCACAGTGATGAAATCATACGTGCTTGGTGCTTGGTATGGAGCTCACATCGTTAATAATTGGCGCGTTAATCAATCTAAGATACGGGAAACGGATTATATTCTTGAAGGCCACATCTAAAAGTATTGTGGAAGAGTGTAAGACCCTATCCTATAGTCTTGGTTCATTCTTTACTTGCGCTATGCAGTAAACTATCTAGATTAGTATTTTTTTTTGAATTGAAAGTGAATGCTAGAATTGGAAGAACGTTTTGATAAATGACTATTTATTTTTCTAGATGATTTTTTAACCAAGTTCAAAAATGGACGACTACACTTCGCAAGCGTAATTGGAGCGTCAACGTTAAACATTTTTATTTCTTTTTCCAAAATAAGACACGAAGAGAAAACCTGGAGTACATCGATTTCGCCAAAAATGGTTGACAACTTCAAAATGCATTCGACGTTTACCTTTACGAAGCCTCGGTGTGAACCATATAATATTATCTTTAGTCTATGTTGTGAACCGTGACAACGTGACGTCACAGGAGTTAGTGTAAGCACAGTACTCTTGAAACGGACAGACTCGTCATCATCATTTGGAGCGTACCCAATAACTGCAAGTACTGCTACTAATTTTGTTATAAGCTCTCCAACTCCAACTTGCTTGTATCTTAAGTAGGTACATTCTGCAAATATTTTGTGTTCTAGTGAGGGTACGATTCCCGGACTTAGGGAATTCAAGTTCAATAACTTAACATTCTCCAGTAAGAGGGAAAGTTAAGTAATTGCAACGAGTCTTACTACTTATTTTACCTTTAGACCCATAGATTTCTCTTAACCGGTTTTATCGTGACTTGAAATTAAATAGGAACAATTTATGCCTTGTTTGTTGATACAGTGTTTCATCGCATTCGTTCAAATGACATTTTAATTTGGAGCGAAGTGGATAAGCCTGTAACACTGGTTATTTTATTTTATTTGGGGGGCTCACAGCTCACATAAAGAAATGTACAATAAAATACATTACAAGAAGTCAGTAACGCCACCACAAGTATCAATATTAGTAAGACCCGCAGAATAGTATTGCATCCTCCCGAAATGGAATCTTGGAAAAGTTGGTTGGTTTGGTCTTAGTGAGTTTACAAGTGCAAAACAGTAGATATTCTACTTATCCTGGTGGATTTTTGATTTATCAAAACTAAATGTGCTAATACTTACAAAGTTACAATACAACTGCGAACAATAGCGTCTACCTACATGAACACTTAATTAACGTTTATTTGCACATACGCGATCCCTATTCCAATAAGACAAATCTAGAAACAATTAACTTTTTGTCTCTTACGTAGCCCACTGACGCTCACGCACACATTATAAAATCAAGTGATCACTCATGCACACATTCATCAGAACCGGGTGAAATTTCTATGGGACTATCCTGGTACAATAATTATTCAAACACAAAATAAATCATCATCTTCATCATATCAGCCGAAAGGCGCCTACTGCTGCCCAGCAGCCTGTGCCCATAGGCCTTCCCCAAGGATCTCCAATAAACAGATCGGTCCTGCGCTGCCATCATCCATCGGCTTCCCGCGACCCTCACCAGATCGTCGGTCAACTTTGTAGGGGGCCTACCAACGCTGCGTCTCCCGGTACGCGAGACTCGTGTGCCTTCAGCACAATATTTATCACGAATGCTACGTGCGATGAATATTGTGCTGAAGGCGCAATTCTTTGGGCTATGTCTACAATATAAAATAATTTACATTTTGTCGGAGATATTATGACCTATGGAGACATATGGACATAACCACAGAACCTTTTTCTAATGTTCTGTGGACATAACTAAAAAAAACTCTTCGAATTGAGAATTGAGTGTCTTCTTCTCCTTCTTAATTTTTGATTTTAACATTATTATAAATGTTTGAAAAATTACTTAGTAATTAAAATAGAAATAAAGCTAGAAAAATTCCACGTCCTGAGGCAGGAATCGAACCCGCGACCTTTCGCAATCCGGGCGACTGCTCTGACCACTGAGCCACCCAGGACTTGGGATATGCCTGTGAAATTCTTCTAGTCTATCTTGTATTTGCGTTTATGAGCTAACGTCCACCCTACAATGTCGAAATATTCTATTTCAACATCCGAAACGAGTATTTTTATAATTTTCATTTTTTCATTTTCATTTTTTTTACATTTTTTTTTTAATTTTTCTAGTTTTATTTCTATTTTAATTACTAAGTAATTTTTCAAACATTTATAATAATGTTAAAATCAAAAATTAAGAATATTTGAAAGCACTGCCCCAACTTAACCGAATCGTCGGTATTTGTAAAAATACTCGTTTCGAATGTTGAAATAGAATATTTCGACATTGTAGGGTGGACGTTAGCTCATAAACGCAAATACAGATAGACTAGAAGAATTTCACAGGGATATCCCAAGTCCTGGGTGGCTCAGTGGTCAGAGCAGTCGCCCGGATTGCGAAAGGTCGCGGGTTCGATTCCTGCCTCAGGACGTGAAATTTTTCTAGTTTTATTTCTGTCTTCTCCTTTTTCGAAGACGTTAAAAAGTAAAGGAGGATAATATACAACAAAAAGTATCTATACTTACAAAATATTTACCATCTTACAAAAGACGGCCTCCATTTGAATACCAAAGTAAATGTCCTGCCTTTGTTTGTGTTTCGCGCACCAGTCAAGTGTGAAATGACATCTATGTTGAAGGTTCCGTAGTAGCAGTGACCTTGAGTTGTACATACATGCAAAAGAACTAAATGCATTACAGATAGATAGATAGATATACTTAATGCACAAGAAAGAAAACATGCAAAAGGTAGCAATCCCTACCAGGCAACCTTAGGATAAAAGAAAGCATGATAAATAAAAGTCCAGACGGAATAGTGCACAAAAAGTAGAAAGAAGAAAAAGATTTTTAAGCGATACAACCGACTGACCGATAGCGACTGATTACGTTAACCGATTGATGCGTTTTTTTTATTATAACAGACAATCAATAAATCGATTGATCTTTCAAATAATAAGTACCAACCAAGGATTATTGAAAAGATACGATAGTAGGAAACAATGTAAGCTGACGGTCACCCATCTAGCTTTGACCTTAGAAAAATATCACTAAAAATTGTCAAAAAAAAATTTACAAATATTAATTACTTCAACAAACTGAAAAATACAAATTTATTAAGTTTAAGGGTAAGTAGTACTTATCACCTAGAAACATATTTTATGGAGTTGGTGCTAAGTTGTTTCCAGAAATAATAGGTGAAGCACCGACTCCAAAAAATATGTTTCTAGGTACTTAAACTTACGTATTTTGTCCTTTTCAGTTTTTTGAAGTCGGTTTTAATTTTTGTTTAATTGTTTTACTATCTCAGTCTATCTAAAGGAGAAAGAAATATACAAATGTCTGTAAGAGTCACGTAAGCCTAGAGAATGGTTGCTGAAAATTGACAAAGTTGCTCCAATCTTACATAAAAAAATATTGCCCAGAATAATTTTCTTTAGATATCTCTAAAATTTTTGACACTTTATCTACAGTAGGTACCTATTAAGCTAACAAGAGTAATAAGCCAGAGACAGCACTTAAGTAGGTAGAGATAAGATGTTTTATAAGATTTAGCCATGAACGCTGTAGCTATTCTTCGCAAATAGATGACACTTAAAGCTATGATATATGTATTAATAAAATGGTAATGAAGAAAAAAAAAAGAAAGAAATACATCTATTCAAAGCCACACAAAGTATACACGATAATCTAATCATTATACCAAAATTAAAATTTGGTGTCATTGAAATGGACCCCACTCAACATAGTGTCGAGGCATAATAATCTGTGCTCGAGGCCCGAGGCACTTGAATAAGGTTGATACGTGTAAAATTTACAGATAGGCAGAAATTCTTTATATCTAGTTTTTAGCCCCTTGACAAGAAAGAGGGCTGTTTTAAGTTTGACGTATCTGTCAGTGTATCTGTGTTTCTGCGTATCTGCATGTGTTTCTGTGTGTCTGTCTGTCTGTCTGTGGCATCGTAGCATACTTACCACATTACTCTTTGATCGTAGCTGCTTAACGAATGGACCGATTTTTTTTTGTTTGAAAGCTGACGTGATCAGGACTTAGCCAACTTAGCTATAATTTATGAAGCGTTCAGGGATTTGATGACTATCAGCTCATTTCCTACTTGTCAAAAGAGTTTTTACCAACTTTCACAGATACGATTGATTTGAAATTTGGTTTACTATTACATCGGTGGTGTGTTTCCTAGACATGCTAACCTTGAGCTGATCCGGTACCAGCAAATAAACTGCGAGACGCTCAATTCTTCAGAAACTTACAGCAGATATAGCGTGTTTGGGCTCTTAAGAATAGTCTCAATGAGATGATGTTAGATAGATGATTAATGACGCCGGGGGTTTCATCAGATGTCTGGCCTGCCTGATAATAAACGGTTACCATTACAAATGGTACGTATAGTGTAAGTATAGTAATAGCAGTATGGTAGCACATCCAACTTACATTAGATCGCAGCTAAATATCTCCGGTCGCTCCGTTCCCTATAATATGGTTGAGCGGAGCGATGGCTGGCACATGCGTCATACTTGTGAACAGGTGCCACTAGTGGAAATGGTCATCTCTAAGCTTCCTTGATTTTGTAATAATTTACCTACATATTCATCAATAGTATCATTTTTGAGGGATTTTTGAGGTATATGGCATTATATGATATTATATATAAAACAATACAGTTATTATTGTAATGACGTGGTCAGACAAGTGTTTAAAATTAATGAAAGATGATTGGCTTTATTAGGTTTTTGTATATTAATTGTTGACCTTTGTGTATTGTAATACCTATATTGTGATGGTGCATTGTCGGACAGCCTTTAAATACAGTAAATATGCTTGTCATTAGGTACTTATTGGTACGTTAATATACCTTTTTTTATACTCTGTGCGACACTGCACTGCTAAATACCATTACTGTGTAATTAAACATTGTAACTTAATAATTGAAAAGAGTGACTACACGAGTTTGTTGCCGGAATCTTCTCGGTAGTTCAACTTTTGGAACCGGTGTAAATTCAGACAGACTGACAGAAAGACAGACTGACTGACTGACAGACAGACAGACAGCCAGACTGACTGACGGACAGACGGACCGACAGACGGACCGACAGACAGACCGATAGACAGACATTATAACATTCTTAGCTTACATAGATCCAGATAAGACAGTGAGACAAACATAATGTAATTGTTAGTTAGTTAATATTATTTTTATGTGATAGAGATAAGGGTTTTTTTGTTGACGATTCAAAAGTGCTTCTTGGGGGGCCTAATTGAATAAAGATATTTTCATTTTCATTTTCATTTTCAATACTACTACTTTTTAGTGGTGAGTAATGTCGCCAGAGTTCAATAAGAAATAACTTTGTGAGGAGCAGGGGGACAAGTCTCCAATACTGTCAACATAGCACTTTCTCTTGATTTACTGAGTAAAAACGCGTGAGTGCCTAAAGTGCTACGAGCTACTGTAGGCTACGATTACAACGCGTGAGTAGTACCCAAGGTGCTACAAGCTTCTATAGGCGACGGTGACAACGCGTGAGTAGTGCCCAAGGTGCTACGAACTTCTGTAGGCTACGGTAACAATGTGTGAGCGTGAGTAGTGCCCAAGGAGCTACGAGGTTCTATAAGCTGCGGTGACAACGCGTGAGTAGTGCCCAAGGTGTTACGAACTTCTGTAGGCTACGGTAACAATGTGTGAGCGTGAGTAGTGCCCAAGGAGCTACGAGGTTCTATAAGCTGCGGTGACAACGCGTGAGTAGTGCCCAAGGTGTTACGAGCGTCTGTGGGCTACGGTAGCATACGTGAGAAGTGCCCATGGTGCTTCGAGCGTCTATAGGCTACGGTAACAACGCGTGAGTAGTGCCCAAGGTGCTACGAGCGTCTATAGGCTACGGTGACAACGCGTGAGTACTGCCCAAGGTACTACGAGCGTCTATAGGCTACGCGTAACTGCTTACCATCGGGTGGGCCGTACGCGTGTTTTTTTTTATACAAAGCACGGCAATTGACACAACACCACCTGATGTGAAGCGGTAAGGAGAGTCCATATGCGAAGACAGCTAGTGCAGAATCGACATTGCACTAGCCGCCTCCACCTTGCCGGCCCAAAAGGTGCTTTTTCACGCCTCTCTTGAAGGACCCTATGTTATAGAAAGGAGGGAACACATGTGCTGGCAAAGGGTGGCTTGCACCCTTGTGATCTAAAAAATGACCGTGATAACCTGAAGAAGCTGATAGTCAGAGCAAAGTCGAAGAAGGCCTTAAGGACAGAGAGAACGTGCTGGTAAGGTTAGATCTGCCGCACCCTTCACACAACTACCCACGCACGATACTCTACAACTCAACAACTCAACTGAGAGACACAGATGGCATCAAATAGCGGATTCAGAAGTCAGTTACGTGAAATGGCAGATAAGCAGAATGTCGGAAACATGACATTTTGCTTACATGGCTATTCGGGTTTACGTCATACAGCGTATCCGTCGTCTTGCTATTAAACGTTCACGGACATGCATAGTGACATAATAATATAAGCAGTATGTCGGATTTCTAACATTTTGCTTATATGGCTAATTGTACAGCCAGCGACAAAATTCTTCATTGTCGTTATCACGTTCGAACCTCAGCCGGTCGTCATTCATCATCTTAGACTTCAAAAATTAAACCTATAAATTTTCAAAAATTTATTTAATTGAACTTTTAACCCTTCTTTTTATGATCTGAGTTTTAACCTATCAAGCCACGATTCCAATCACACTTGGTAAGAACCCCGGGAGTTTTATAATAGTATTTTCGTGAGATGTGCCCTGCCCACTGCCACTACTAGGTGGTAGACCCATATGTAGGGTCGCCTGGGTAGGTACCACCGCCTTTCTTATTTCAGCCGTGAAACAGTTCGCTGTGTTTCAGATTGAAGGGAAAGGTAGCCAGTGTAATTACTGGGCATGGACGGCATTTCATCTTAGGCCTCAGGATGACAACGCACCTGCAATATCAAGTGCTTTTCCTTGTTATTGCAGGTGTCTATAGGCGGCGGTAACCGCTTACCACCAGGTGTGCTATATCTAGTGTGTCATATCTAGTTGTATAAAGCTTGTTTGTCATCTAGTTGTATAAAAAAAAACTTTAACTTGATAATCGTAAGGAACTATGTCATTGATTTTGGTTCTCTCACGAATGGATATTCTACCATTTACACAACCAAAGTTTTTCTAAGTACCTACCTACTAATTTCCAAGAAACTTGAACATAAGAGCTTATGGCTGATGTTTAAATATGCTGTGCGGTACCCGTAAGTGTCTGTGAAGTTATTAAGCCACGAAAGATTTCCGGGAACGTAATTTTATTTTGTCAAGAATGTGTGGCTCGAAGGTTAACAGTTGCGTTACTGTATAATTACGAAGTGAGGCTTTATGCACTGATGCCCTACCTCTCTATAACTAGTGAGGTCATAGATACTGCTTCAATAAGTCACGGTGGTGACCACAGACATTGTCAATCCAACTGCAGACACAATGCACAATAGGTGATATTATCTTTTGCATTTTCGAGCCGCGTATGATGTAATGGACCATATAATTTGTCAGGTTATTTAAATGCTTTTCACTGTCGCTTTTCACACGCTATATAAAAATTTTAGCAGATTAAAACTAGCATTTTAAAATTTAAAACAAAGTTTAACGAAGCGGGTGAATTCAGCGTGGTTTTACCACCTGGTAAAACCACACTGAGTTCATATCAACACTTAAAATGGTAATAATACACTAGAAATTATTATTCCCTCCATTCCCTCATTATAAATAAAACATAATAATTTATTACTAGCATAAATTATGTACTAATGATAATTCCGTACGAGGATATTAGTTGAACGTAATAATTATTTTATTCTGTATCAATTCATTTTAGTTTTACCACTCGTATTGTCGTCAAATAGCACTATTATCTCAGACGGGTCACAGCGATAACTTTACCAGAATTTTGTTCTTGAATTACCATATCAGTTGACCAGACCTTTCAAAGTGGAACAGACGAAATGGCACGCTTCAAGAATCTATTTATATTGGGAATCATCTTCCCTTTAGTTTTATCTCAATGTACGAAGGAAAATGCTCAAGTTAAATTCAAAAGATCGGTATATGATTTCTCCATTGAACTGCTGTCTCGAATAGCGGAAGATACCGATGGACACTTTGTCTCATCAACGCTGTCTCCGTGGAGTCTCCTTTCTGTTTTAGCTATGGGAGCAGCCGGTGACACCCTGGCTGAAATAAAACAAGTCGCAAAACTCCATTCTCATGACTGCTTCAACCACAAATACTTGGAACTCGTCAAGGAAGTGACCACGCCTGACTCTCACGCCACTTTAGAAAGGAGTTCATCTCTATTCATAGATAGCACGATGGAATTGAAAGAAATCTTCAAAAAGAGACTGACCAAAATTGGAATTTGTGATATAACACCGCTAAACTTCGAGTACTTCACGGCGGCCGCTTCAGAAATAAACAATTATGTGAAACGAGCGACCCATGGAATTGTTGAAGAGATTGTCTCAGCTAACGACTTGGAAGGCGTGTACCTCATCCTAATTGACGCTTTGTACTTCAAAGGGACTTGGAGAACAGCGTTCTCCGCCGAGGACACCGAAGTCAGTGCCTTCTACGATTCCCAGAAGAACCCAATTGGAGACGTCAATCTCATGTTTATCAACAGCCAATTCAACATGACTGCAGTGAACCAGATCCGTGCGAAGGTTCTAGAGTTACCTTATGGAGACAACGGCCGGTTTTCAATGTTGGTTTTCTTGCCTAACGACGGTGTGACAGTGCAAAACGTAATACAATCCTTGAAGAAAATAAGTTTAGGGTCTATTTTTACTTTGTTCAAGATGTATGGACCCACCTCAATTTTGGTGCAAATGCCTCGTTTCAAGATATCGTCCGATATAGACAATTTGAAGGAGTTGTTAACGGATATGGGATTGAAGGAAATGTTTGAGAGTTCCCTGGCCAAATTCCCTGATATATCAGACTATGATGTTCACGTGTCAAGCTTCATCCAGAAGGCAGATATTGAAGTGACAGAGGAAGGGACGGTAGCTGCTGCCGTGACAGAAGTGGGGGTTTCATTCAGATCCTCAGTATTGGAGTTCCTTGTTAACAAGCCTTTCCTGTTTATGGTTGTGGACAGAGAAAACCAAGTACCGATATTCAGCGGGGCTTATTCTAAGCCGACTGTATACTAATAACAAGTAAATAATACAAAATCCCAATTTACAATAGATTACTTTAATTAAGTATGTGTAATACAAAATCAGTGTTTTAAACACGCTTCTATGTACTTATTACAATATAGGTAGGTACATAATAAATTATAAAATTGCAATTTTGTTGTTAATTTTTCAAACAGTGTTAAAAAAGTCCGAAATTATATTTAGTTACCTATAAAAATTGACACCTGTCGGACAATTTTTATTTTCTAATCAAAATAATAAAAAGTTTAAACAAAAATTAAAACCGATTTTTAAAAAAACTGAAAAGGATAAAATAATTAAATTTAAGTAGGTAAGTATTCATCCCCTAGAAACATATTTTTGGAGTCGGTGCTTCACTTTCTATTGTTTTTGGAAACCACTTAGCACCAACTCCAAAAATATGTTTCTAGGGGATGAATACCTACTTAAATTTAATTATTTTATCCTTTTCATTTTTTTGAAGTCGGTTTTAATTTTTGTTTCAAATTTTTTTTTTCACAATTTTTAGTGATACTGTGGACCCCCGGTACTCCAACAAACGTTTTGCAGGGCAGTGTCGGACTATCGAATTTGTCGGATTATAGAATACTGCCTAAGTCCCCCTGTACTCCAAAATTTTTTACAAACGAGTACCTTGTAATCCGACAAATTACAGATCCAAACATAAGTTTTTATATGTTAGACTCTGAAGTACAAATCATACTTTCATTATGTATGTCAAATTTAGTAAATTAAACAACACAATAGAAAGCTTACGTTTTGCAATTTGTTGCAATAACTACATTATCGAGGATTCAAAAAAATATTTCATAATATGTACATAATAGTCATGTCGGATTACAGGGGGTGCCCGATTAGCCAGGGGCCGGATTACCGGGGGTCCACTGTATAACATTCTACGATCGAAGCTAGATGGGTGACCGTCAACTTATATTGTTTCCTACTATCGTTTCGTTTCACTAAAAAGTCATTTTAAAAGCAAAAATTAGCAATTTCGCATATGTAGACAACTTAATAATTTCAGTTTTTTTTATTTTAAAACCAAAGTACTCAACTGTTTTTATGGGACTAAATGGCAGCTATTCCGCATTGAACAAAAAAAGAATAAGTAATCTCGGCGTAATCGGTGTACATACATAGAAAAGAAAAAAAAACATAATACCGGCCGAATTGAGAACCTCCTTGTTTTTAAAGACGGTTTAAAAAAAACATACCGGCCGAATTGAGAACCTCCTCGTTTTTGAAGTCGGCTAAAAAACATTTTCACAACTGCTCGTGACAATTCTAAAAAATGCGTGCTGTCACGTATCGTACCCACACACACACACACACACACACACACACACACACACAACCCGCGTCCATACTACCATATCGACCCCCAGGGTTACGGGTTCGGTGTCTTAGTATGTGAATTCCAAATTTTATTTCGTAATTCTGTAACAACCTGTATAATATGGAGGAGTTTGCTGACGTAGTGGTTTTAGCTTTCTGATACTACACTACCTCAAAAAAGTGGTAATTTAAGCTGCAGGTAGGTAAGTCTCCCATTGTGACTGAAATCTGCGGCGGGATAGGTTTTAAACATAATTTCTTTATAAGTTTGTCATAGGTAGATGAACAACTTTGGTTTGATAATCGAAAGACTTAAAACCAAAAGCTCTACAAATTGATCTTTGATTGATTTTAATTATTTTAGGGTTTAAAAGAGAAGTTATTTTTGATATAAATATTATTTTGAAAGAAACTGAATTCACTCGTGTTGCTGTCTCCGCTGTAGCCCTATAGTGTAGCCCCCCATCCTTTTTGTGTGTCTACCGTATGACGGTGAACTCTTGAGGAACAGCATCCCTTATACTATTTATTATGTATATCGTTGGGGATAGTGCAAATCCGCGAATCTACCATACGTAACGGCCGCGTATCTGCAATAGATCCAGTTTTATAATAGAGGACGGATAAAAACTTTAAAACTTTTTTATCTTATCGAAGTTTAAGCTCATTTTTACACAGAGAGTAATTAGGGATTGATGTGTTCTATCTTTTTTTAGTAAAATATAAATATCTTAAAGTAGCCAATCAAGATTGTGCGTGAATTTCCCGCGACATCTTAAATGGGCTACATTTGTCAGATTCGCGGAATTATCCAATGCTGGTTATGCGTATTTGCACTATCCCCGACGATATCTCATTTCTAGAAAATTGATATTCTGGAGGGCTTCTGCGACATGACTCCTAGAACCCATAGTTCTAGTTTATCCCATGGGATTAAATGCTTTTCATAATATTGAGTTTCGTGCTTTTTAATGTGCTAGGTAGGTCGATTTTTGAAGAACCGTAATACCTATATATAGATATCTATGGCGGTCGGCTTGCGTCCCCTAGGACTCTGCACCGAGATGCACCCTTGATCCTTCGGGTTAAGAAAAGAAGGCCCTGACGAAATGATGGGTGTGGGTTGTTTGAGTTGGATTGATTTTAAGAACCATCATATTTACATTAACTATGGTGTGATATAATCAAAGCGTGTTAATTTCTTGTAGAATTAAAGATATATAAAATCAGTAAAATTTCTTATTAAAATAAAGTAAAGATTATTAGAATAAAAGTGATTATGGTGTGAAATACGATGAGAACTTTTTTGTGGTTATCAACCTAATCAAGTTGCACTTAAAGTGACTGTCATCATATATTTTGTGTCAAATACTCCCAAGAAGCATTGAAATGTGTAACGCCAGCATTTTAATGCAATAAAAGAAGAAATAAAGAAATACTGAAGACATGGCTGCATGGGCATTAGTTCCCTTTGCCTTCCCTTTATAGGGAGAATTAACAAAAAAAAACAAGAATAAAATGTCAGCGTCATTATCAAACTGTCACTACAATATCATTTCATGACAATGTGTCACTATGTGTTAGTGATGGGACAAATAAATGTATTCGAGTTAATTCTAATTACCCAATATTAGTTAATATCGACAATTTGAATCAAATCTTAGAATTTATAAGCAATATATACAGGATGGTGCCGTCAATACGACAAAAAAATTAAAACATGCGCTGTATGTGGAGTGGGTATATTCCTGCTACCTTCGAGGCCATATTCCCGCCATTGTCGTCAAGTGCTCTACATCTCTAAATACTGGTTCCCTGGAATATATCTTTTTAGAAGTCCTCATTCACCACAAGAATAATAATAATAATATCCTAAAACCTGTGCCACAGGTCACCAGCCCCCCCCCCCCCCCCTTCCACAGGTCAGCCCTTAAGAAGATTCTATTGGGTGCGTTATACAGTCCGAATGATAAAGTTGACTATTTTAGCCATTTGGAGAAGTACTTGAGAATCTTACACCTTTTTTTGACCATGTCATACTAATAAGCGATTTGAATACTTGTTTATTGAGAGATAATTCAAGAGCCAAGAATTTAACGAACATTATTTCCTCACTTAACTTACATATTCTTCCAATGACATCCCCCACACACTATTTTCCAAATTGTATGCCTTCTCTTATCGACCTTATGATAGTTTCCAATCCCAATTTGGTATTCTCCCACGAGCAAACTGCAGCGCCTTTCCCCCATCATGAATTAATATTCCTAACTTATAAACTTCGTCCTCCTAAGGCTAAACGTAAATTACTTCTTCAGCGCAATTTTAGACATATGAACATAGACCGCTTGAGGGAAGATATTAGAGGGATAGATTGGTTATCGGTGCTTATGTCTAACACCGTCGATAGTATGGTGGAGCACTTTACAGCTGAACTACTCAGAGTGTTTGACATTCATGCCCCAGTGCGCCCTGTTCGTGTCAAGCATGTACCAGCTCCTTGGATATCGCCGGGGATCAGAAAGGCGATGACGCTGCGTGATAAGGCTAATACGCAATAGGAAAGTTTCTAATCAAGCTAATTTAGATAATTATAAATGTTTGCGTAACCGCTGTAATAAATTATGTCGGGACGCAAAACGTTCCTACATTCATGAAAAAAATTGATAATAGCCCTAATTCTGGCGAACACATGCTAAGTTTAAATTTAAGTTCAGTCTATTTCTTTCTGTCAAAATGAAAAAGAAAAGGATAGCTGTCATATAAATTGACATTTAGAAAGGTGCGTTTAATTTTCGACCTTATTGAATGTGCTAAAATGCAGTGTTTAGGAGGCACCTAAGTACACAAAAATACAGATTCAAATCAGCAGCAGCCTTGAACTCGTGGCTGTCGGCAGCGCTGTCATTCCTTTTGGCGTTTGTTTGACAGCAATTTGACAACCGTTGGTGACACTAGCGTTCCGATGAAGAGCATGGCATGAACCGGAACTTTAGTTGTATTTTATATGTCTTTATGTGAAAGTCAATCAAATATTGAATAAAGTCATTGCGATACATTTTAAACGCAAGAAAAACGAAATCGAATAATATCGATTGGTACTTCAAGCTATATATCCAAAACAGCGACAAACATACACAGCCAAGAGATTTATATAGAGATTATTGGATACGCTTAGGGTGATATTAGACGGTTCAATTTCGGTTCAATGTTGCTTTCAATTCCATTGCTTCAATGCCATGGACACGTCTAAATACGTTTCAATGGCCCTAATTCTGGCGAACACATGCTAAGTTAAAATTTAAGTTCAGTCTATTTCTTTCTCTCAAAATGAAAAAGAAAAGGATGGCTGTCATATAAATTGACATTTAGAAATGTGCGTTCAATTTTCGACCTTATTGAACGTGATAAAATGCAGTGTTTAGGAGGCACCTCCGTACATGCCGTCTAAAATTGTCTATGGTTTCTATGAAATCTATCTAAATTTAAGTGACAGCTCTAAACAGATTCTTCCTATCTTTTTTCTATTACTTATTGCGAGAAAGAGATATACTGTTCTTAAATTTAGAATTAAAGTGAGTTCCCAGAATTAGGCCCATTGTTGAATGACATTGAACCGTAAAATTTAAAGTAAGCTTTAATTAATTTCAATGCAATTGAACCAATATTGATTTTTGAATTGACCATTGTCGTGTAAACACGAACATTGAACAATGACTTATTTCGCGTACGGCAACGAAGGATGCGGGCGCATCTTATGCTGCCAGTTCCACCAATAGATTGTTTTTTTTTATATAAACAATTAGATAACATATCTGACGACCCACCAGTGATCTGTAGACCCACCTGGTGTAATGTGGCTATCGTCACCCATAGACCCTGCAATAACATGGGAAAAAAAATACTTCATATTGTCATCCTAAGGCTTAAAATGAAATGTATTCCATGCCCAGTAATTACTCTGGCTACCTACCAGACGAAACTACATACGAGCCAACCATCTAGTAAAATGCTTGAGGCTCCTTTGGTCATTCTTCGCGAAATGTGGCCAAAAACCCCGAGATTTTCTCCTTTATTTTTACAGAAGAAATTTTATCAAAATCAATTCAGTAGTTTACTTTTAAATCAAAATAGAAGGGTATTTTCAGCTTTGACCTTAAATATTTATTACTAAATATTGTTAAAAAAATACAAACATAAAAAACTAAAATTTTAAGAATTTAAAAGATGTTATTTTACGCATTTCATAAATTACCACCCTGCACGCACGTACGCTTTTCGCGACATCGCTACGAAAATGAACATTGAATGTCTTGTAAATAGGCAATCAATGCAATAGCTTGAGACGACTGACAAGACGATTAATTTTGATGTTTGAGCACAGCGCTGCCCAATGAAAGGCATTGAACAATGTTCAGGTGAACAATGTTCAAAGTCGAATATTTCTGTTAGTGAATCACGCTGCTGGTGATTTTGTTTTTTTTTATACAACCAGATGGCAAACAAACTGACGGCCCACCTGGTGGTAAGCGGTTACCGCCGCCTATAGACACCTGCAATAACAAGAAAAAGTTGCATGTGCGTTGTCATCCTGAGGCCTAAGATGAAATGCCGTCTATGCCCAGTAATTACACTGGCTACCTTTCCCTTCAATCCGAAATATAGCGAACTATTTCACGGCTGAAATAAGAAAGGCGGTGGTACCTACCCAGGCGACCCTACATATGGGCCTACCACCTAGATGGTGATGGTGATGATTCGAATCAACATAAATACTCATTCGAATAGTTTAGTTGCTTGGACTGATGTCATTCGATTCGAACCAAATGCGATTCGAGTCCCATCACTACAATATTGTGTGTTTGTTTAGAAAAATATAGGTAGGTAGGTAGTAAATTATTGAATGTTAGATACATGGATTGTTATTAGTTTTGTTTTTGATCACAAGTTGTTTTATTTTTCTTTTATCGTAGCACAGTGATTAGATTACATTCTCGTCTTTATTCTAATTGATTTGGTCACATAGTGCACTTAATAGTGTTATAAACATATTAGTAAGTTTTTTTTAGTCGTAAGTTTACGACAAGTTTACGAAAATAAAAAATTAAGTGTCAGGTTGTTTAATTAAGTAACATAAGCCAAGTAGTATAGTAAAATTTTACGATCTTAGTAAGTGACTTTTTGGTTTTAATAAAAGTAAGTACCTGTTTAGAAGATCCTGTTTTAGAATGTTGACCTTGTAGTTTATCTTAATACTTGTATTTTTGTCTATAAGACGACACTCTGACCGTAATATTGTGATCAAGATCCAAGAGAATAGTCCTAGGTAATTACTGAGTAGCAACTCCAACTCATATGATTCTAAATTTTATACTATCATTTTAAATGTATCTGACATTGCTCAAAAACAAAAATAATTATGTGAAAGCAAACAAACTGTCTATGTCAATTGACAATACTCTTCTTTTTTATAATATTCATACACTCACACCTATTATATAACCCATAGACCGAAAGGGATCTTGTGTTAAGGATACTAGCTAGGGGAGAAATATTAATAATAATAAGTTTATAAGATGTAACTATACTAAATTAACATACAAACATCTATGACTCCAGAACAAATGGCACATTCTTTGCTTGTACTAGTCATTCAAACATACTGTTATAATGTAATGGTATATCGGCCCAAAAATCAAGCACCAATAAACATCACTATATATTTATTTAGGTAGGAAATAAAGGCATACTGTGACAAGATGAAATAAACTTAAAAACTAAACACTTTTAAAAACACTGAATCTGATTGCAGTGGCACCAAATAGGCTTATAAAAGGAAGGTCTTATTGTGCCTTGAGATTGGAGAAATATTACTTAACTATGTAATATCAGGACTGAATAATTCAAATAATAATATAATATCGCCCAAGCTAATGGCAAGTGTCGAGAGCGAGATACTGGTAAAGTTTATGAGAAACGAGATGTTGCATATCCGGCCAGATATTGGACAGTATCTCAAAAAATCAGGAAAAATCTTCTGAATCCATAAAAAATACTAATACATCTCTTTTTTCCTGTCACAGTCAGCAATAGAATGGTTTCATGAAAGGGAAAACCGAATCAAGCACCAAAGTTAAAATTAGAATTTTGAATTTACGTACATTACTTTTAAATATATTTGAATAGAGATAGCAGATGCTATAACGTGGCAATGTTATAGTACCAGGTTACATTGTTACATTATTTTTATTGGTTTCTTTCAGTAATAATTATAATTGTTATGAATTTCACAAGTACTAAGTTATGCTATGAAAATGTTAAAAAAGGGTAGAAAGCGATGAAGAAATTGGTAAGTAGGAAATGCTGTCCATGCCCAGTAATAACACTGGCTCCCTTTCCCTTCATCCGAAACACAGCGAACTGTTTCACGGCTGAAATAAGAAAGGCGGTGGAACCTACCGAGACGACCACCTAGCATATAATTTTTTCATCATTTTATTTCTCTATTTGTATTTAATTCTTTCTTTACAATCTAACATAAGATTGTTATTTGTTGTTATACTAATATTGTATTGTTTGTTGCTGTGCTATTATTTATTTATTTTATTTTTTGTAATACCTACCAATGATTTTTGTTGTCCTCATTCTTTGTGAAGTAAAGTTAGTTAGTTATATTCACATCTTATTATTTTGATCTGTTATACCTATATTAGGGAACTTTGCCATCAAAATATTTTGGTATTACACAAAATAAAAATTATCAATTGTGATTAAGTACCTAAAGTTCCTCGCACATAATTGACAAACAGATAACAAGCTGTGTTATTGAAACAGATAACAATTTTAATATGGCAAATTACTGCGAATGACATAAAATTGACAACATACAATACAATCATCACATCAGAGTCGCTGAAAAGTCCATAGATATATTTATATTACTATTATATTGTAATTCAGACACATTTTACTATGCTACATAATTGCTTAGTTATCACAGATTTGCAGTAATTGCCGTCAAAGGAGTGTGAATACTAAAAGTGAGACAAAAACTATCAGTTTGAGTTGTGATAAAAACTGAGAAAACCTTATGAGGAGTATGTGTAAACTGATATTATATGTGATATTGATTTTCCAATTTTCATAGCCCTCCGGAGGGGTAATGCCACTTGACAGATTAATGAAAAATTAGTCCGAAAGCAATTTTAAATAAAAACTCTGGATTGTTACAGCACTGCAGCAAGCATGGAAGCAACTTACACGCTGTCTCCAGAACAGCTGAAGTTCTATAGTGATAATGGCTATCTCGTTCTTAACCAATTTGTTAATTTTGCTGCATTATATACTTTTAAGTAAGTAACCGTTTTTATCCCCCGACGAAAAAAGAGGGGTGTTATAAGTTTGACGTCTGTCTGTGTATCTGTGTGTCTGTCTGTGGCATTGTAGCTTCTAAACGAATGGACCAATTTTGATTTGATTTTTTTAATTTGAAAGCTGACATGATAGCTATAATTTTTGAAGATTAAGTTCAGGCATTTGATGACTATCAGCTCAAGGGGTTTTACTAACTTTCACAGATCCGATTGATTTGAAATTTTGTGTACTGTCATACTAACCTTGTCTGTGGGGTGCTTAATTCTTCAGAGACTTACAGCAGATTTAGCGTGTTTGGGCTTATAAGAATAGTCTCATGTTAATAGATGAATAATGAGGCAAGGGGGTTACTCAAAATTTTTAATTTTATTTTTTTATATGATCAGGCTACTGATATTTTGCATGATTTTTATTGATACATTTGTTAGTTAAGAATATTTGATTTTTCTTACGTTAGGCTAAGGTCACTTGCAATCACAACTTTAGGAAAATATTCAAATAGTCTATATATGTAAATTTTTGTCACAGTGTGTTGTTACCACCATCTCTAGTCTATGGTATGGTAGCAAGACGGGGTATAAGTTTTTGAATTCATTCTGTGTTCTAACAATTGTGAATAAGAATGCTGGGCCCTTCCAGGAAATAATCCTGGGTATGTCAGTGCTCTTAACTTCATAATTAACTTTTGTCTATTTTTAGAAAGAGGTTTATACAAATATGCAATGGTGTGGTCCCTAAAGGCTACATAACAATAGCCAGGGAAAAGAAATTGATAGAAACATCCAAGAAAGCGGAGGATTATGTCAACAAGGTAATAAACATATACATATTGTACAGACGACAGCACTTCAAGTGTAATAGTTGCACTACGAAAGCCGCCTCTATTACGAACGTAGTAAGGGCGGTCTCAATGTCAAAATGTTACGGTTGATGTGTTGTCGACTACACAAATAAAATATCCAAAACGCCAATCGAAAATCATTCATAATTTTAGGAGATTGCTTCAACATTATTTGAGGAGGGACACTTGATGCTTCTAAATTTTATTACAGCACATCCCTTTTCTCAATATGCAAAGGATTAATTGTAGAAGGTTTTTAATAAAAAAAATAGTTCATTTTTTAAAATCCAAGTTTTGTCTTACGGAGCCAAGACGTGGAACATACAGTGAATCTGGCCCCCGCTTTCATGTCGCTCAGCGAGCTATGGAGAGGTCAAAGCCGGGAGTTTCGTCAAGGGATAAAATTTGGAACAAAGTTATTCGGCGGAAGACCAAAGTCGTCGACATCATCCAGAAGTGTAGCAAGCAGAAGTGGCAGTGGCTTGTATCAGAACAGATGAGCGTTGGAGTAAAAAAGTTCTCGAGTGGAGACCACGTCTCGGCAAACGCAATGTAGGGCGTCCCATTGCTAGGTGGATAGACGACATAAAAAAGGTGGCAGGTGACGGTGGTGGCTGGATGAGAAAAGCGAAAGACCGATAATGTAGCGCAGCCTTGGGGACCCTTACGATTAGCAGTTGACTCAAAATGTCACTTTATGTTGATAAATATTTTTTCATTTATTTTGTGCAAATGGTATGTGATCCAAACTCAAACCCATTGTTGTGGCGTGGCTGAATGGTTCTCACTAGTTCCATTGGATATTGTGCCATGGAACTACTGATACTTTTTATTCTCACTAGTTCCATTGCCAAGTGCAGTGGAACTACCATCTCTCAAGCGATGATAATAATCACATGCCTAATATTAGGTTAGGGTGCGGCGGGGGTTGGGCCACCCCTAAGCCGCCAACATATCGCTTGAGAGATGGTGGTTCCATGGCACTTAGCAATGGAGCTAGTGAGAATAAAAAAAGTATCAGTAGTTCCATGGGACAATATCCAATGGAACTAGTGAGAACCTGGATTTGCCCCATCTTCAGCGAAAAGGGAAGATCTTCCGCCGAGCTAGGAGTTCGTTCGGGACCGTTCGATCAACAATACTATGGGGTACTATGGCGGCTACACCATTATAAGATTCCCTCTGCATCTATTTAGATCCAAGACTTCCTATACGACGACGTGCTATCGGAGTACGCGGACGACCCTCGGCTGCTGCACGTTGTGTCTCAGTTTGTGGGCGAGAGGGTGACCGCGATGCACAGCATGCTTATAAACAAACCGCCGGGAACCGATGAACATCCACCGCATCAGGTGAGCATTGCGGCTTGGGCTGGTGATTCTTATTTATATATTTTTTTCCTTTGTTTACAAAATCCACAGCACTAACATTTTTTAATAACTAACAGCTAGAATTACTAGGACAATATAAGGGAGACACCACTCAGAAACGCCGTGCGTTTTATTTCAGTGCCGCTCCGCTTTATACAGGCGGTGCTGTCAATACGACAATAAATTAAAACATGGGCTATATTTATTCGAAATAGTTTGCCACTTTAAAAAACATCGTATTCATTTGATAATATCAGGACATATTTATAAAATATTGCAACCAATAATAATAATAATGCCCATGTTTTACTGTTCTGTCCTATACAAGGTGTATCAAAAAAACCCCTTACGGAAAGGGTGTAAATGGGTCCCTTGTATAGAGTTTACGAGTATTACCAATGTATGACAACTGTAGTATGACATTAATACATGCTGAAAAATTATTTATTTTTGATAAAAAAAAAAAAAAACAAGGGACACATTTACACAATTTCCGCTTAAGGGGTACTTTTGATACACCTTGTATAATTACGTCGCATTTTTATTCCAGGACTTATACTACTTCCCATTCAGACCTGCCGATAAAATTATCGCGGCCTGGACCGCCATAGATGAAGCGACGTATGAGAACGGCTGCCTGTATGTAGTCCCCGGATCACACAAGCAAGAGACGTTATACGAACATGATTATACTTCGGTAAGACATTTTACAGCAACTACGTTACTTATTTATATATTTTTCTTGTGCCAGATAACTATAAAGAATTAAATTTTTGAATTGAAATGAGATAACTGCCTCTGGAGCTCGGTGGCATATTGGTTTGAGCGCTTTAGTTTCGATACGAAAAACAAAGCAACTTTCGACATGGTCGTACCTGGGATGGGTCAATCAAAGTTTGTTATCTCGAGCTCCGGAAGGCACGTTAAGTAGGTCCCGGTTGTTACTGCAACCGCTTTAACCCACCAACTGCATTTAGAGGTAAGATAGCCAGTTGCTCTGTGGTTGAGGAATCCGGGTTTAGCTCGCTTCCATCTTCAGCTTTATCATCATTGAAAGAGAGAAAGACGAGATGAACGCTAAGAGTTATCCCGTACTCAATATCAAAATAGTTTTGAGAAAATTTTCATTTTCTTTTAGGTTACACACAAAATGTATCACGGTATCTTGGACAAGCAAGTGGCCCCCGACGACAAACGAGTCCACCTCGAGATGAACCCCGGAGACACTGTATTCTTCCACCCCTACCTCATACATGGGTCCAGGCCGAACGTGTCTAAGGTGAATCGTAGGCTTAAATTCAATGGTAGCTAAGATCTGCGATGTTTTTAAAACGAACTTCCTGAAACTGATAATTTATCCTGTTAAATGCGTAGCTAAGATCTGCGATGTTCTTCAAACGAACTTCGTGTAACTGATAATTCATCCTGTTAAATGTCAAGATAATTGATGGTAAACTAAATTAAATGATTTTCAGTAATTATAAGCATAAATATTTTCTTTTATACAATTTAAGTTCAAATTAGCGTGTATAAAAAAAGCAAATGTGGCATATAGAGCGATGCAATGCTCGCTGCTTATTGAATGATTGAGATTATTTGTTCAGTGTAACGATTAATTGGCAAATAAAGATATGGCCATAAAAAACTGGCATGAAATATTTTTCATGACAGTTTTTTATGGCCATATCGGCTATTGCCGAAACGATTCAGGACATGAAAATTGTACTCAATATACAGGATGGTGCTGTCAATACGACAATAAATTAAAACATGGCCTATATTAGTTCATAGAAATGGTTTGACACTTTCAAAAACCTCTTATTCATTTGATAATTTTGTGACATTTGTATGAAATAATATAACATTGGCTGCATTATTTCATACAAAGGTCCTGAAATTATCAAACGAATAAGATCTTTTTGAAAGTGGAAAACCTATGTATGTTATCAACAAATAAATAATGATTGTTATCAAACTAAGTTATTTTATCAATAATGACAATACTGAGTGGTAGTCGAAAATAATACGTAACTTTAATAATAATATTCTTAATTTTTGATTTTAACATTATTCTATAGGTTTGAAAAATTACTTAGTAATTAAAATATACAACTAGAAAAATTTCACGTCCTGATGCGGGAATCGAACCCGCGACCTTTCGCAATCCGGGCGACTGCTCTAACCAACTGAGCCACCCAGGACTTGGGATATCCCTGTGAAATTTTTCTAGTCTATCTGTATTTGCGTTTATGAGCTAACGTCCACCCTACAATGTCGAAATGTTCTATTCCAACATCCGAAACGAGTATTTTTACAAATACCTACGATTCGGTTAAGTTGGGGCAGTGCTTTCAAATATTCTTAATTTTTTATTTTAACGTTATTATAAATGTTTGTTTTTTTCTAGTTTTATATTTTAATTACTAAGTAATGTAATAAAAATTTTAGAATTACCGCAAATCGATATCGTGCCACTTCGCCAGTAGTGATGTGACGTATATCGACGTGGCTGGGACCGTTCAGGAGAGGATCGCCAAAGAAGTCGTCGACGAGGGCAAGAGACGAGGCTTTGACATTACCTTTGAGGTAAGATTTTGGTTCGTGGTGTAATATGGTGCTATAACATTGGGGTGTTATAGCACCCCTTTTCTCTTTCCAAAGGAGATAGTAAACGTTTGTATGGGATTTAGGCCAGCTCATGAGCATAATTTTACGTACAGTTTTTTTTTTGTCAGAAACCATAAATAACTTATCGCTTGTATCAAACATAGCAAATAAAATTTTTATTTGCTGGAAAACGTCACAGAGGTAGCCATTTTAAAGAAAACAAAATGTCAATGTCACAATATAAGTTCGTTTTGTATGACATTGCATTACATATTGTCGTTGTATTGCTTCAGGACCAGGGTCAAACAAGCCCGAGAAAACATCATCATCTTAAACCACCTATATACGTCACACTTGTTTGCGGGCGCAGGCCTTATATAATAATTAGCCCAACCTTTTCTTTTTGATTAGCAACGAAAGATGCAGTTTTTTTTTTTTTTTTTATACAACTAGATGACAAACAAGCTGACGGCCCACCTGATGGTAAGTGGTTACCACCGCCTATAGACACCTGCAATAACAAGGAAAAATCACTTGATATTGCAGGTGCGTTGTCATCCTGGGGCCTAAGATGAAATGCCGTCCATGCCCAGTAATTACACAATTTAGTTATGTCAAATATCGTTTTTATTAATGCACTATCTCTGTTTATCAATTCTGTAGTGAATTATTTCAATAACAACAATGACTATTGACAACTCTGGTGGTTCTAACGGCACTTCTTGGTTTTAGTCAAGATATTCAGGCAAATACTTTTTAGAAAGAAAGAAAATAATTATTTAGTGACACACAAAGTAACAATAGTATAACTATTTTAATAGTAGTGATGTAATTATATTTCTGATCGGTTCCGATAAATCTGAAGGGATTTCATAATTAAATTGTATCAAACAATTCGCGTCCACTGTATTCAGTTAAGATTAAGAAACAACCCTTTGTTTTCACTGCAATAAAAAAAAACTTATTTTTTCCAGGACGCTTGGAAATACAGAAGCAAAGAAGTCAAAGGTGCTAAAAGTCATTTGTAAGTTAAAAAAATTGGTTAATTTTGGTATCAAGGCTAAAGTAAATTACATTTTTAATTTTGTAAATGCTATCGATACTGAGGTACTCCACAATCTAAAACTTTTTTTTTATCTTAAAATAAAATTTTAATACAAATCATTATGTTGTATGTTTCAATTACTTTTCAACGGTCGTGGTTACGGTAAGACTGGAGATGTCAGTTGCCTTTAAGTTTATAAGTTAACTACCGTCATTTTGTGTTATATTGTGTTCGGACTCACACGTGCAGAGTTTATTTCTTTTTTTCACATTTCTTGTGACCTTATAATAATTATAACGTTAATTCGTTAGTAGGCGGACTCTTTAAGGCTGTCCGCCCACGTCAGACTTTTTATAGGACAGATAATCGGGCCGATTATTCCTCCCTATTCTTATAAGCGATTTTTGACCGACTTTTTGTAGGACGTGTGCGTTGCACTATATTACTATCAGTACTTTCTATTTTTCTTCTACAAAAAATCGGTCGCCGATTATCGGACGTGGGCGGACAGGCTTAAAGTTACTTCGGCTAAGTAAGCACACAGCTGATAACCAAAGCGAAAAGAATATAAAAATTGGTTCAGTTTTGTATTGAAAAAGGTTAATATCTCAATATCGATACCGTTGTTTGAAGTGGCCCTACAAAACAATTATGTATTTGAATACACAGCTAAATAATTTATCATTTAATATGGAGAATGTATATATTTTACAAATCGTTATGTAAATAAAATTTTATTTTCTTTTAAACTTGTTAGTTTTTGCTACAGGGATTTATTAATTTGTGATTTATATAGTTATCTCTAACTAGTGTACATTTAAATTCATCTTGTTATAAAACAGGATTATTTTATAACTCTTTACAATGTTGTTCGATCGCCGAACTAGTGATATTTTTTTCTCATTTGTTTCACCGGCGAACTGTACTCTTTATATAGGATTTATGAATGTTCCTTAAAAAGTCTGTTTTTAATTATTGACTGTGATATTTATATATTTTATTTATACTATAGATCCAAGGTATATTTGTTAAATAAAAGTGAAATACAATGTTTCAATTACCTACTGTTTTATTAATAAACTAGCCCGCCACTTCGTCCGCGTGAAAATAAATTTTATAACAGTTTAGTACTACGAAGAGGTCAAGCTTTATCTCTGATTACCCGATTGAGATGAAAAATGAATTCAGTTTTCAATTAGAAAAAAAAAACAAAATAAATTGTTTCGCACGTTTTCGACCCATCCCCTGTTTTTTCTGGAATATTTTCAACTTATAGACACGGCTTTTTTACCGTGTTTTAATATTATAGAAGGATAGAAGACCCTTCCGAAGATATATGAACATAAATTAAAAGATGTACATTTATTTAAAATAATTATATTTCATTTCATAAGTCAAATTAAACTTAACATTAATATGTTACACTGATACCTTATTTGGACGGAATTTTATTACATTATTTATTAATTACACCGCATATGTACACAAGAGTTTGGTATCTTCGTTTGCCTATTTATTTTTATATAAAAATAACTGTTAGTAAAATTATATAAATATTACTTCATATTTTTAACATTACTTATTCTAATTGATGTAATGGCAAATATTTTCATTCCACAATAATTTCAGTAATTTTCAATTAAACATCATTTCAAATACGATAAATATTACAAATAATCTAGCTATTTTTTACACTTTATATTAATTGGATTAAAATACGACTAACATTACATATCATTACATAAAAATATATGTCGGTGTTTCTACTAATTTTATTTTTATACATATAACTGTAGATAATATTTATTTCACAATGTTTTTAAAACGTATATTTTGAAAACTAAGATAATTGTTTTAACAACTAAAATAAAAAAATAAGACAACATAAATTAATAAATCAGGTATTATAACATTTGACCAATAGAAACCGTTGTAATACTTGGTTTAAACGTGATACTGTTTCTTTCTCCCTTTTTTAACGACATTGAGACAGCCTCAGTTTTAAACCACGTGTAATAAAGTGAACATTAATTAACCTTCCTTTAATTTGCCTTGGTTATACTGGGCAACGTGTACTTGCTAGAGAAAGTCTTAGA
Source organism: Nymphula nitidulata (assembly GCA_947347705.1). Classification (NCBI taxonomy): domain Eukaryota; kingdom Metazoa; phylum Arthropoda; class Insecta; order Lepidoptera; family Crambidae; genus Nymphula; species Nymphula nitidulata. Next base: position 11,944,538 of record OX374641.1, on the reverse strand, counting down.
ATCGACGAAAAAAATGGTCCCATTTATCAGACCTTCAAAAGTCGGTATTGGCTTATTATCATAAACTACACGGTAAGGTTTTTGAGCAATACTTCCGATTCTCGATCAAAGCTCCGGGTTGGAATGAAACTTGAAATTAAATCAAACTTAAAATTAGTGTAAAACTAGACGTAATCATATAACCTATCTTGCCTAAATAAGTTCCATTAGAATAATTCATTGTATCGAAACATGCGCATTTTCTTCTTAAAATCTATAGATGGCGTTATTTACACCTTAAAAATATATTGTTTTAGAATACAATAAATGTTTATACGGTACAAATTAAAACACGTCATTAAAAACAACCTTTTGCTTATCCTATATTATTCTTGGTGCCTTTACCTAAACTAAAACTGAATTAATGTTGTGTGTTTTCACGTTTTTTTATTGAAATGAAAGTGTTTGCATTTCAATCAATTAAGGAAAGGACAGATTACACATGACGTTATTTAACTACTTTAAAATCTTATGATCATTATTAGCCGGATGACGTCCAATGCTGGACAAAGGCTTCCCAAAAAATTACCACGACTATCGGTACTGCGACCTTACCAGTTCGTAAATTTTATCGCATTTGTAAATAAAAATATATGGCGCCCAAAAAAAATCAAAATGCTATAGATTAATTAACTGTCACCTTTAAAATTTAAAATCATTCCATCCCTTTTTTATTTATAGCACCAAAACAAAAAGACATTTAGTATTAGATAATATATAGCCTGCATATCAAGCGGGAGTTGGAAAATAACGCGCGAGTTGGAAAATGACTGTTATTTCAACGGAATAAGATACCACCACAAATAACAAAGGGTTATACTTGATATGCAAGCCTGTGCAGTGTCACTTTTCGCAACCAAATTCGTTTCAATGGGTCGTCTTATTAGATATTATAAATAGTTTCAAAAACTAAAATAATATATTGAAATATTATTTGACAGGTAAATAATACTATTTTATTTAAGTACAAAACAATGTCAGCAATTCAGCATTCCTATTTTATTTGTGCAATCCAAAGCGCACAGTTTTACCTTACAATATTTACAATTAGTTACATTAAAATGTGAAAAAATAACTTATTTTAAAACTGTGACATGAGACTAGATCTGTTTGGAAATATAAACTAATAAACGTGCGTGTATTATTAATTATTGCATGTAACTATATCTTTTTAAATAATATTGTTAATTATTATTATTATAAAAAGAGTTTTTCGTTGCTCAATACATATTGGTAACTTAATTGATAAGAAATAAATTATACCGCGTCATCTCCGTCAAAAATCTGCAATAAAAAATATATTCAACATATAATAATTACTTCAAAAAATATACTAAACTTTGAAATACGTGCAATATTTTTTTATGAGATTTACTCTAAAAGCTTTGTGTTAAGAAATAATAAGACAGTTGTGAAATATAAAGTCATTTATTTATAAGAAATTAGAGGCTTTATTTACAAAGTCATAATTTATATCAATAATATTCATAAATTGTTATTAATTCTTCGTATTAGTTTTGGCACAGATTAAAATAAATTTAAATATCATTTATAGTAAATTCAATCTATTTGGATTATAATTTTAGTAAAAATTCCAGCACTATTAAAAGCAAGAACAGGACGGTCAAAGCGCATTCTACAACGTGACAAATCTAATTCCTTCGGCACTATAGTAAGTAGTAAAATTTGGAAATCGTAATTTATATCTACTCTCAAAATATAAAAAGAATATTATTTTTAAGACGAGACGAGACAAGACGTAACCAGAATCAGGTCTAGACAAATTTTGCACAAACTCCAGGATTAGCAATATAAAATGTTTTTTGTAATTTTGACAGTAGGTAATATTTATTAAGTAAATATACATTTTTGAAGGTAGGTTCTTGAGCTGTTACCGAAGCGATTTCTGTTTCCCAGAGGTCATCAGAATCATATCACAGAATTGTGAAATTTACCCCATTGCCAAAGGAATTAAAGTTGAAAGTCATGCGAAATAATTATGTGAGTTAGCTAAAAGCTTAGTGCATTTAGTAGAGAAGCAAGCAAACTATGAGCGTCCCTTACAAATCTGTTTAGCTTATTGAGGATGCAAGCATTTTGCCAACTGTTAAATAGAATAAATACATAAATTTTCGCTTGAACAAAACAAAAACTAACGAAAATATGTTCCTGCTAGCGGATGACCTTAAGACAATATGATTTGAAAGATACGAAAAAAAAAAAATACTGGCTCGGTGCCGTGTGGTATATTGGACGTACTGAGCGGTTTGATTAAATTGACTATTGCCGTTATTTTATAACAGAAATTCTACAATGTTTATTGGCAATCTCCTACTGTAATGTTTAGGAACGATGTCTTAGTAAATTTATAAAAATAAATAGTTTTGTAAAGAAGAAATAGATTCAAATAAAATGGGTAAGAATAGCAAAAATTTGGCTAAGAGAAGCAAGAGTTTCATACAATATGCATGCATTACCACAATAACTAATCCAAATATAATTAAATATAAAAATGATAAATGTTTCTAGTGTTACGATATTTACTTAAAAAATATTTATATTATAGAAATGGTCAGTATCCATTAATTAATTAATTTTAATTATGGTGTGGATTTACTTAAATCACTTAACTGTTTTAATAATGATTATAAGGTCGGAAAAAAACTCAAAATATTTTAAGGAAAGTTCCGAACTAATTTAACAGCACCTGTGAAATTTTTGAACCCAGGACTTCCCTTATAATATATAGAAGTTGAATTTCTGAACCATTATATCTATAAGGGTTCATAAATTCACTCTTAAGCTATACGATTTTATACGATTTGTTTTTTTTCTTAATAGGATAAAAGTTAAAGAAATTAGTAAAAGCTTCCTAATTTAATGTAAACCTATATTTGTATCTTTTGTTATATTTAAATTATAAAATTAAGCTTATCAAATAAGCTATCATATTACATTATTTTAAAGCCCCTTTTAAAATATTATTGGTAAGCAAACCGTTATTTAATGATAACAATCATACGGAATTCTTTATATTTATCGGTATAGGAATTGTAATAAATTCTACATTAAACGTATAAAATTCTTAATATTTGTAACAGTGTTTTCCTTACATACAATTAAATAATATCAATAATCTATTACTGGCACATTTAATTTATAACTACAAGACTCTAGTACTCAATTAACTTTTAAAAATAATGTAAAAATCGTTTAAAGCTTTCATTTGATTCCAATTGCCTGAGATTTATTTGAGCAGTTTTATATATTTTCTAAATAAAAGTATCACCATATTATTATCGATAAAATAACTAATCTTTTAAAGTCACAAAATGACTGTCAGCTAAATTCACTACAGTGCTAACCTTATTCCCATAATTCTTACGGATTCCTCCACACTTAATACTTACGGAATTGGCGACAATCAATTTTTAGTCGCGACTTTTCCTATTAATCATTTAGAAAACACTCAATTTATATTATTTTTGAATTAGCTGATTTTCATTAATTCAATAAAATAAATTATGAACTTTAAGTTATCAAAGCAAAAGATGTAGCCAATTTTAGTTAAATAACTATAATCCCTGTTGTATTAAGTGTGAATTGGTCCAACTACTCGTGGTTATTCCCCGCCCTGTCTCTATAGTCGACGTAGACTCTAACTATTTCACCTTCGTATTTCCGCTGTGAGGGCATGAAGTAGAAATCTGGTTGAGACTGCGCAGTCGGCTGCTCTGGCCGGCCGCGTGGCAGAGAATATGTCGACCGGTCGCCGCGACCTCCATATCTGGAAGAAACATCATCATTAAATTCACCAGCCTATACTGCCACTGCTGGGTACAGGGGCCTTACCACCATCCTTATAAAAGCGATTCATATTCCGCTCGGTTCAGTATTGGTTCCTAAACTGCGTCGCTGTCATAGTCGTAGTACGAATTAACGATTCTACTCAGTTTAGGTCCTAAACTGGATCGCGATAAAAGATGGTGGTACGGGTGCAGGCCTTCCGACGTGGGAGAAACACTTGGGCCATACATAACACCACGTGGGTTTGTGGGTCAAAGCGGTTGCAGTAACAACCGGGACCATCGGCATTCCGAAGCACAGAAAAGCTTGAGATTACAAATTCTTGATTCACCCACCCGGGATCGACCATGGCGAAAGTTGCTTTGTTTTCATAATCGAAATCAGAGCGCTCACCTACGCAACAGAGGTTCTCGAGACATCATGGTGGTAAGTTTAGTAAAAAAAACAAGAGGTTTTATAGCCCGCGCACTTAACAGGCTAAACTGTTATGTTCGCCGATAGTTAGGTCGGATAATGTGTCTAATGTAAATAAAAACGCTTCACACGATTTAACTTAATGAAAAAAATACCTGCCAACCTATCGGCAGGTTAAAAGACCAGTGTTACATGATCCTTTTTGACTGGTATATAGAAAAAAATGAAAAATGAATCGTTTATTATTTTTAAATTAATTTCATAAAGGATCATTGATTTATTTATGCGCATATTTATGTCCAGAATACAATTTAATATTTTATAAGTGCCTATAAGAACATTGAAATACTAGTTTGAAACTAGAAAATAAGTTTAGAAAATTTCACAAACTTAAACAGCAATCAAAATAAATATAACAGAAATCAATAAAAAAACAAAACTAGAATCATTTATAAAATAACAAAAAAAATAAAAAGTAAAAAGAGAATTTCGACCGTGACAGGACTCGAACCTGCAATCTTCGGATCCGAAGTCCGACGCCTTATCCATTAGGCCACACGGTCTGATAAGAAATGTTGCGAAATTTCTGTACGTTTGATAGTGAATATTCAGACTGTTTAGTTTTTTTTACTTTATGTTTTTTATGCTATTACATTATTTTGTATAATGATAAGTCTATGTCTATATGTAAAATATAAAAAAAAAACAGAAAACCGCTGTAAAATAAAATATATATTTGTTATCTTTCAATAATTTAGGATTTCCTCCTTAGGCCTCACTACGCACTATAAAGTGGCTATTGTACAACTTTGTATGATATAAAGCTATTTAAATTAAATACAGTCTCAGTATCAGAGAGTTTCAATCTATAGACTCTGATTTCCGCACCCATTTCACGGCAAAACACCAAACGAAACGTCTCAAGAGAATAGTTAAACTTAAAATTTCCTCGCGCTATCATCACTCGCCGCCGGAAACTAAATATCTAAATAATATAATAATAAAAAATAAGCTTCATATAAACTTATACTTACGTATTTCATTTGCGAGATAAAACGTATACATGACGGACTGTACCATAATTATTTTTACAGATTTTTATCCACTAATTAGTAGGTAGACTCTCAGGTATTTCAAACATTATTAATATTATTTCATGCAAGAGCAATTTTCAAACAACCATTATCGACGTATGACGGGATCCCTCCCTTTATACGGCGTGCTTCGAGTGTGTTTTAACCTTAGGATGAGTCTTCTTAGGATCCCTGTCAAATATATGTACCAAAGCTGAATTTAGTACCTACATTACTGCAGCGGCCAACAAAAGAGGCCATTGATGAACGAACTTGTAAATGCCGAGGCCTACCTGAGGCAAATATACGATAGTAGGTATCAATGACTAGTTGTGGCTAAGGCTTGTATAGTAATTTTCTCAAATAATGCGCGGAAATTAATACTAAGTAGTACCTAGGCAGAACTTTTTATTTGAAAATACAGTTATTAGTTACAGTTTTTGAAATTTAAAGTAAACTTTTTTTTCAATAAACAGCTTTCTAAATTTAAATAAAACCTTCGATTAATTACCTCCTTGGTTGCCATGTCTCAGAGTAGAAGATCGTTCCATTTTTAAATTACACGGCAGATATGAGTTTGACCATTTATTTTGCTGCTAAAACACGACAGATATGGAATTTCATACAACTTTTGCCGGCCTCTGCTCGTTTGTATTTGGCCAATATAGTAATTTCGATTTATCTCGAAGGTTGTCAAAATAATGCTCAAATTTCCAAGTATGTTTGAGAAAACATAAACATGTACGTCCTGGTTTTACTTATAGTACTTTTTGTACTCATATTGAGAGAAAGAGTTGCACTGAACTTAAATTTAGATTTAGCGTGTGTACTACAGAATTAAGCCCAATGTATCTTTAATTTTTGATTTTAACGTTAGTATTTATTTTAATATTATTTACTAGGTGGTAGACCCGTATGTAGGGTCGTCTGGGTAGGTACCACCGTCTTTCTTATTTCAGCCGTAAAACAGTTCGCTGTATTTCAGAATTGAAGGGAAAGGTAGCCAGTGTAATTACTGGGCATGGACGGTATTTAATCTTAGGCCTCAGGATGACAACGCGCCTGCAATATCAAGTGATTTTTCCTTGTTATTGCAGGTGTCTATAGGCGGCGGTAACCGCTTACCATCAGGTGGGCCGTCAGCTTGTTTGTCTAGTTGTATATAAAAAAAATGTTTGAAAAATCACTGAGTAATTTAAATATAATAAAACTAGAAAAATTTCACGTCCTGAGGCAGGAATCGAACCCGCGACCTTTCGCAATCCGGGCGACTGCTCTGACCACTGATCCACCCAGGACTTGGGATATCCCTGTGAAATTCTTCTAGTCTATCTGTATTTGCGTTTATGAGCTAACGTCCACCCTACAATGTCGAAATATTCTATTTCAACATCCGAAACGAGTATTTTTACAAATACCTACGATTCGGTTAAGTTGGGGCGTCCTGAGCGTCCTGAGGCAGGAATCGAACCCGCGACCTTTCGCAATCCGGGCGACTGCTCTGACCGGTCAGAGCTCTGAAAGGTCGCGGGTTCGATTCCTGCCTCAGGACGTGAATTTTTGCTAGTTTTATTATATTTTAATTACTAAGTTAAACATTTATAGTAATGTTAAAATCAAAAATTAAGAATTACTTAGTAGTTAAAATATATCTTAACTAGATAATTTTCCCCGGCTCAGGACGTGAAAATTTTCCAATGTATTTTGTCAGTCTATTCTGTTATTTGTTTGTACCAATAATTAAACTGACCCATACTGCCCCCTCGGCCGCTGTAGCGACCTGGTCTCGTGGTAGTACTGCGCGGCACTGTTAGGATGCTTGGGGGAGCGCCCGTTGGCGCCATTGCCGTGCCCGTTCGCGTTGGCGGCCATCTTGTTGCCGTTCGCCGCCGCCATCTTGTGGCCGTTCGTTGGTGTCTGGAATTTAAACATTGTTTTCAGAATAAGTTCATAGGAATTTAGGAATTAGCATTTGTTTATTATAAGGCCACACTTATTAAATTTTTATGGATTTTGAAAAGGCAGAGGTTTTTAAATTCTAATATATTTTTTGTATTTATTACATATTTATGATATGTAATATGTTCATCAAATATAAACCGGTTTCGATAATCCTTATTTATTTGGACAAGATTATTACTCATATTTTCATAGTGATCTGATGCTGGTAGTGAAAAGAAATCAGCAGTTTCATGTAATACCTACTCTACCTGTTTGTATGGAACAGCCGTCATCCGATGTTCACAGCGAAATTTTTAGTTGGTTGGGAGGGTTGAAGCAGTTGTAGTAACAACCGGGATCAACGGTTTCCGAAACAGGGAGGCAATCTTATACAGGGTGGTGCCGTCAATACGACAATAAATTACAACATGGGCTATATTACTTCATAGAAATGGTTTGCCATTTTCAAAAACATCGTATTCATTAGATAATTTTATGACATTTGTATGAAATAATATAACATTGGCTGCATTATTTCATAAAAATGTCAGGAAATTATCAAACAAATAAGATGTTTTCGAAAGTGCCAAACCATTGCTATGAACTAATATAGCCCATGTTTCAATTTATTGTCGTATTGGCAGCACCAAAATATATATATTATATTATTTTGTATGTATATTCTGTAGGTCCGAGAATCAGCTATCTATTTTTTTTTTGGCAAAACAACATTTGCGGGGTCAGCTAGTAAGTATATAACATTGTATAGCGACCTTATTCGGCGTGGCCCTCTGCGCGCTGTTGGGTCGTCCGGGCCGCGGCGGCGGGGGCCCGGGGGGGCGCGCCCGGGCCCCCGCCGGCCCCCCGGCCCCCGCCGCCCCCCCGGCCCCCGACCGCGCCAACGTCGAGCTGTTGGTGTACTTGTCGTCGTTCTCGAACGGCTCGAACGCGTAGTTCGTGTTCGACGAGTAGTCCTTCCACGCGGTGTTGGGGATCAACTGGTCCTGAGAATAAATTACATCCAAGGTCACGACTTGAGCGTTTATATCGCATTGCATTTTATACAAGCTCTAAACTTGAAACCGATTCTAAGAAAAAAAAAGTTTTATAAAACAAAATATTTTTCCGATCCCATCAGTCGTTCGTGCATCAGCAGCGATCAGCAGAGTGATTGGACACTGGTTGAATAAAAAAATAAAAAAATGTCTCTGTTTAATATTGTGTACCTACATAAAGTAATAAATAAATAATAATAAGACTTCCCATGCATAAGAAAGTCAGGCTAATCAAAAGAATCTTTAATAATATTTTTGTAAGTCGCTTTATGTTGCATGTGTTTGTTGAGTAGATGTAAGCGTGTGCGCCGAGAGAACAAAATATATAATTTCAAAATGAATTTTACAGTTTGGATTTTTTGAAAATATCTTAGTATTTATGTAACTATGTTAACATAGGTGGGTGCCTGCTTGTTATACTATGCACCAGAAAGTCTGTATAAAACATAACAAAGCCTTACCTTCCCCCTGCCTCCGGCCCGCCCTCTGTATATAGTACATATGATATAAGTTTAAATATTTTTGTTAGTCGCTTGATATTTTGTGTGTATGTTCCTTGATAAGTATATTCCTTTATTGTGCATGGATGTCTGAGCGTGTTAAAAATGTAGTCAATAGAACAATATGTATAAGAAATTTCAAAATCATTTTACAATTTTGCATTTTTATAACACTTTAGTATTTAAGACTATGTTCAACAGCCGTTATAAAACATAACAAGGCCTTACCTTCCCCCTCCCTCTGGCTCTACCTCTGTATATAGTACATATAGCCTGTAACAAGGCTACTAGTACTAGCGCCGCCACACAGCCGACGACCACGTACAGCTTGGTCTCTGCCTTGTTGAAGAACGACCGAGCGTTGCCTGAACCCTCGTCTGAAGGGCGGTTGATTAGCACTGGAATTAATGCAAGTTACCTTAATTATCTCTCTAATATATAAAATTCTCGACTCACAAATTTAGTTACCATACTCCTCCGAAACGGTTTGACCGATTTTTATGAAATTAGTATATGTATTTTTCATACCCCTAAGTTATAAGAATTGTCCACCCCTAACATATTTTTTTTTGACAATTTTGTTTTTTATTTTTTTATAATGTAATACTCATTTTCCTAGAAATAATTTATACGGCAATACAACGTTTGCCAGGTCAGCTTAGTAAGTAATAATATTCATACACTCACACCTATTATCTAGCCCAAAGTAAGCATCATTAAGAGCTTGTGTTATGGATACTACGAGTAGATAACAACGGCCCTTACTCTGGAGAACACATGCTAAGTCAAAAATCTCTATCTCTCGATATGAAAACGAAAAGGATGGCTGCCATATGATTTGGAATTTAGTACATATTGAAATGCAGTGTTTAGGAGGCACCTCCGTACATGCCGTCTAAAATTTTCTATGGTTTCTATGAAATCTATCTAAATTTAGTGGACAGCCCTAAACGAATTCTTGCTATCTTTTTCCTGCTACATACTGCGAGAAATAGATATACTTTACTCAAATTTATACTTAGAGTGTGTCATTAGAGGTAGGCTCAATATGTTTGATTAGAAGTTTACTAAATAAACATCCATCCAGGTACTGCAGAAACCGCTTTAACCGGTAACACCAAAATTCGGGGATCATTATTAACGGTATCCAATTTCAGTGACTTAAATAGGATTATTTTTAAAACACCAAAAACTGCAAAACTATTTGAAGATCTCATCAATACAAACAACTTTTACTACGGAAGCAACTCTGAAATCGCGAAACAAATCAGCTGTTTCATACATTTCAACTAAGTGCATTTGGATTTTTTATGGAACAGCTGACTTTTTTTCACGATTTTAGAGTTGGTTCCGTAGTAAAAGTTGTTTGTATCGATGGGATCTTCAAATGGTATTGAGGTTTTTGGTGGTTTAATAATAACCCTGTATAGATATCTAAAATTTGTAACGGTTACACGCGACCGATATATCGAAACTCCTAACGGGTACCTTAAAGATTACGGTATCTGTATTTAAAATACAGTTTTAAAATACGGGTATCCGACAAAAATTAAGATACCGCTATTACGGGTAGGTACCCTATAAATAAATTATGTTCTCCTTTGAACGATAGATTAGTTGACAACTCAATTTTTAGGTACAATCGACAACACATCAAGCGTAACAGTTTGACCTTGACGTCGCCGTTACTGCGCTCGTAATAGAGGCGGCTTTCGCAGTGCAACTGTTACACTTTGATGTGCTGTCGTGTGTACCGTCATTATCAATATTTGCAGAACATAAAATCCATTCAAAACCGTTTCATCTGGTAGCATTACAATCTTGACTTGTGAACAAAAGCTCAAATTCTTCATACAAACATCTGCTCCTACCGGGCTTCGAACCCGGGACCCCTGACCGAGTAGCCTGTAGTAAGGGGTACGGAACACTCAACTAACGGATTGTTAAGTTATCAACACAGAACAAAAAAATTATACTTACAGCTTTGAGGCTCAAACACCAAAAATTCAGGGTCAACGTTCAAATTTCCAACTTTTCCCTGCGCAAGAGTGTCCCTCACTACTCTCTCCCACTTTTGCATATCGCCGTCATTTTCTGTCTCGTTGGCGGAGAGCGAGACAGAGCTATCGAGGGATCGAGCACTGGATCCCTCTATTGTGTTGGTGTCTATTGATTTTAAAGTTAATTCTGCTATTATTGCTTTGGTTTCGTTTCTGGAAAAAAAAAATTTTGTTATGCCAACTATTAATAAATGCACTTTATTAACTATTTTAGATGTTTGGTTCTTAATAGTAAAAATATGTCTAAAAGGCAATACTACGCCAGTATTTTGTATTTTTAGTAACGATTTAATCCTATACGAGCAACTGAGACCCCTGTTCTTTTGCCGCTAAACCGGTTTCGAGTGAGCGATGCCCAACGGAATTTCAACGCTCGAGTCATACGATAAGTTTCAATTTCGCATGCAAGCAGGTAATCTACGCAGGTTTTTATACCTAAACTAGACTTTTGTTCGTGATTGAACCTTCTGTATGGTTACTAGTTATTCTGTGATTGTAGTAACAATCGGGACCAACGGCTTAACGTGCAGGCCAAAGCACAGCGGAGCTCGAAATTACAAATTTTGATCATCATCATCATCAGCCTATACATGCCCCACTGCTGGGCACAGGCCTTTTACATGGGAGAAACAAATGAGGAGATTGGGCCTTAACACCACCACGCTGGCCCAATGCGGTTTGGTGGGTTAAAACGATTGCAGTAACAAGGGGGACCAACGGCTTAACATGCCTTCCGAAGCACGGAGGAGCTCGAGATTATAAATTTGATTGACCCATCCTGGGACCAACCATGGCGAAAGTTGCTTCGTTTTCGTAATCGAAACCAGAGCTCTCAAGCCACTACGCCACCGAGCACTTCACACCAATAACTAAATAGCTATACTCACTGACTGAACCCGTTGACCACCATGCCGTGGTAGCCCTTGTTCCCAGCGATCTCCCTCTCAAAGTTGTCCACCACCTGTTTAATTTGATTGACCCATCCTGGGACCAACCATGGCGAAAGGTGCTTCGTTTTCGTAATTAAAACCAGAGCGCTCAAGCCACTAACGCCACCGAGCACTCCATACCAATAACTAAATTAGCTATATACTCACTGACTGAACCCGTTCACCACCATGCCGTGGTAGCCCTTGTTCCCAGCGATCTCCCTCTCAAAGTTGTCCACCACCTGTTTGCTGAGTTCCTCGTACTCCTTGCTTCCCGCAGCCGGTGGTCTGAAGTTGTCAGCCAGTCCAGTGATCCGGATCAGCAGGGTGTACGCTGATAGACCCGGTATTATTGGCTCCGTGGTTATTTCTTCCTCTGTTGGTTCTTGTAAAGAAAAAAATACTTCTAAGTATATTTAAACATATAATAACCTACATTGTGCCTAATTCTGAAGACAGGCTCTAAATCAAAAGGAGATGTTTTATATCTGGCCGTATATGTAGACCATCTTAAAAAGTTAAGACAAACCTACTGTATCCGGGAAAAATAAGCTAGTGGATTTAAAGTCGATAGATTTTTCGTGCCGCCTGTTTGTCTAAATAAATATTCCAGCAGAAATCAAACTATTGTTACATTGTCTATAAAAAAAATAAGCTTTTTACTATAATTTTAGCTGCAGCGTATTTTTAAAGCACAGAGTAATTGTTGTTATGTAAATGCAATAACGAAACATTTGACATAAGTCTATTTCGGTCTTTCTAAATTTTATAAGAACAGGTTGTCTTTTGTATTTTACGGTGTGACTATCTCTAAAAACCAACTGTAGTGTGGCATTTTTCAGGTTCCTTTTTTAAATAAACCCGCCTTTAAAATATTTTTAAATGCATCAATATTTTTAAATAATTGTACCTCCTCACGCTTTAGAGGTAGGGTTGCTTTTTTAATTGAAATTATTTTAAGAACAGCGGGGCGAACACTTAACTTTATTCGTATGGCTTATGACGTCACATATGACGTTACATATCATACTTACGTTCGATCTTAAAAAAGTTGGGCAGTCAACACGCAGACATTTTTTGGTCCTCTCCTTTAGACAGCTTTTAAAAAAACCATAGGCAATTTTAGAACCCGCGAAGCTTAATAAAAGTAGAAAATTGAATATCCAGTACCTGGACCGCAGGGCTTGATGCAGACCTTCTCGTCGGTGACGTAGGGAGTCTGCATGTGCTTACTCATGCGCGACCCTGAGCTGTCAAAGTTGCCGCCTTGAGTCACAAACATCAGGTACAGACATTGATCGTCTGTGAACGCGAAGTCCTGGACAACAGTATTTAATAACGTTAACAATGTTATAGTAGCATAAACTTCTGACGCAGAAAGGGAACATGTAATAATTATAAGTACAGGTTTAATACATTTGTAAAGAAATACGCAAAAGTATATTTACGGCTAATCGTGGTAACAGAGTTGATTTTAACCAAAAATACCCGAGATATGTGAATTAGAAACTCCAGGATACCTGTATCTTTCTATAACAACTTTGTACATGAAAAATGTATCAAATTCTATCCCTATCGGATCTTCTTGTCTAGCACGCAACTTAAGGTTGTAAGTCGGGTGCTTACTTTTTTATACAACTAGATGACAAACAAGCTGACGGCCCACCTGATAGTAATAGGTTACCGCCGCCTATAGACACCAGCAATAACAAGGAAAAAATCACTTGGTATTGTAGGTTCGTTGCCATCCTGAGACCAAAGATGAGATGCCTTCCATACCCAGTAATTTCACTCTTCTCAATACTTATCTAAAATTCTTTCAGCTTTGTAAATTATAACCGTGCAGTATTTATTAACTTGAATCGATACCTAATTCGTTGCTGTATAACTCTCTGGTGTTTGGCGGTATTTTGTGGTGTCAGTCTAGATTATTATTACAATATTTAAAAATTGTCGGAGCGAACTTTGTGTTATAAAGGTTGTGTAGTTTTATAAACCAAGTGTTTGTTTTGCCGTGCAACTAAAAGATTATTAGAATAAAAGTGATTATGGTGTGAAAGACGATGAGAACTTTTTTGTGGTTATACACCTCATCAAGTAGCAGCATATTGAGACTGTCTTCATATATTTCGCGTAAAATACTCCAAAGCTGCATTGAAATGTGTTATGCCAGCATTTTAATGCAATCAAAGAAGACATAAAGAAATACTTAAGACATGGCTGTATGGGCATTAGATCCCTTTGCCTTCTCTTTATAGGAAGAATTTAAAAAAAAACAATATAACTCTCTTTCCGAAACTACCGTAGTTCTGTAGTCACTTTTAAGTTACAGGTAGCCGAAAGTTCAGATACATCTAAGTAAATTTAGTTTACAGTGTTGGTACTTGAACAGGTTTCCGTGTAATTAAAACTCCTACCTTCTGATCTCCAGTGTCCCTCTTCCTCACAAAGCTCAAGGTGGTGATGCCTTCATCAGATCGGCCGGATATCTTGGTGAGGTCCTGTTGGTTGTCGGCCCGAGGGGCGGAGTACCCGCTCACATACATGTCCTTGACGAACGGTCGACCTTGTCGAGGGTCCAGCCAGCCAATAATGGTGTCGGTTTGGGACTGCCGGGAAAAAGGGAAACGAGATGGTAAAGTGCCAGCTCATGAGCACCATTTTAGATTGTAGACAATAATGTACCTATTACTACTTTTATATAGTTGTAAAAAAAAAAAGTTTTTTATAAAATGGCAACATAAAAGTCATAAAAGTGCCCAAAAGTGAATAGTCCATAGCCACAATAACACTATTAAAAACTTGACTTTAATGTCAAATTGACAATTGTTAAAATTGTCAGTCTGTATTTTCAACCGTGAATTGTAAGGGTTCGCTTGAGGCGTCTTTGTTGTTTTTGAAATTGTTTGAGCCTGGCTATGAAGAAATAAAGCGACAATATTCAACGTAAAGTCGTAAAAAAAAATTGTATTATGACATTGACATTTTGTTTTCTTCAAAATGGAGACTACCAGTCAAGATTTTATAAAAATGATAAGGTAAGATGGAAGATGGATTCTTACAAAAATAACAGTACGATAAAATGGTGCTCTTGAGCTAGCCCTAATCCCATAGAAAGTTTCAGTATCTCCTTTTGTCAGCAAAATGACAAAGCTGGAATAGATCAAGTCCTGGAGCAGAAGACGAACCCGCGACCTCTCATAATCCTGGTTACTGCTCTGACCACAGCTACCAAGGACTTAACATTGAAAGGGGAAAAAATATAATACTTTTCTATCATTTAGTTTGCCATCATCAAAATTCATCGCTATCTTTACTAGAAAATAAAACTACCTTTGTAATTGAATTGTTTCCCCAATCACATCTACCTGCAATACATGTTAAAGCCTTATATTCTAATCGTTAAATATGCCCCCTATTGAGTTGAAAATGAGTGAACGAACAAAATCATACATTAAAATGTCATAAGTGAGGCGCTATTATCACTACGCCACCGGAGCACTAGGTGGACTTCAGGCCGGACCCCCGGAGATGCGGATTCGATTCCCGCCTGGAGTATATTTTTTTTTTATTGTTTTCTTTCTTTATTTGTAATTGTTACAATACAGTACGCGTTAGAAATGCACAAAATCAAACATTAAAATGAGATTAAAATGGCTTTTCTCACCTTTACTGGAAGTTTAAAAATGCTTGTAAAAGTATTCTTTCGGATCACTAGAGGCGTTAACTTCAATGACTGGTGAGATAAGCGTTGCTATAAAAATGTTAAATAGAAGCAAAGCGGTGAAGAAATAAGTAGGTTGTACCTAGTGCTCCGGTGGAGTAGTGGTAATCGCGTCTGGCCGGACCCCAGGAGCTTACTCATTTCAACATAAGTACTGTAGTAGCCGGCCTTCTTGATAGGTATTGGCACATTCTGTGCTCTTGTGAAAAAGAAATTATTATTTTAAATTTATTCGATTGCCAGAATTGTTCTAGACTTTGTGAGAGGGAGATAGCGAGAGAGTCGGGCCAAGGGCCAGCGCGACGGCCGTTTGCTATATTTTTATGGAAATACAATTACAAACAACAACAGATGTGTAAGTTTCAAAAGTATAAGCGATTACAAGATTCCCCGGTGTTTGTTTGGGTCACTTCTAGAACTCACCATCTTCTTGTCCTTGCTAAACCCGATCCCTGTCCAGAACTTCCCGTGCTTAGTCTTAATGGTGAACTTGACTGAGTCCTTCCCCCTCTTCAGCCCCAAGTACTCCCAGGAAGCGTAGTACTCGCAGGTGTTGTTGTTGGGGTTGCAGTTGACCGGGTACTTCCACTGGCCGCCGCATTTGTCGTCCAAAGGCAACACCCCACCCGAGGTAGAGGATTTGGATTCCTCTGTTAAAAATATACATCATAATCAACAGGCTATATACGCCTTCCTACATGACAGAGAGGAGTTTGGACCATAACACCACCACGCTGGCCCAATGTGGGTGGGTCGTAAAAACGGTTGCAGTAATAACTGGGACCAACGGCTTAACATGCCTTCGGAAGCACGGATGAACGAGAGATTACAAATTTTTTGAATGAACGATCTTGCATTTTGTAAATATTATTTAAATTCCATTATAATACGGCTGTACAACTCCTTGTCTGAATAAATATAAGAAGGATAATCCTTTCAAATGCAGGTTACGAATAACTTTCTACGTCCTTAGCTCTATTCTGAAATATATTTTATTCTTATAATATCTAATTATTTGTATTGTATAATATGTAGCTATCTATTTCTCTATATTCTTGCACCCATTCTATTGTCAGTTCCATATATTAGTACTCTCATCAAAGGTTGCCTGGAGAAGATTGCTGGCCAGCAATAAGGTCGTCTTTTGTATTATTTGTTTTCTTACCTGTTATGTTTTTCCCCCTTGCGTGCAATAAAGTCCATTTGTATTGTAATACAGTCACGCGTCAAAATTAGGTATATTTTTATTTGAATTCAGTCAACATCCCGGGTGTATTACGCGGCTTAACAACTTGATCAGCATTGGTCTCTGTAAGCTGTAGTGATCACTCACCAAAGAAGTTGATGCTAGCCACGCCCCTTTGTGACCCGTGCCCGTGGTACTTGAGCTCGTCTCGGCGGTAGAAGTCCTTGGTGATAGCCTCGCCTCGCTCCAGGCCCGACGGCGGGGAGTGTTGGTAATGACCCGGCTCTTGGCCCCGCGCCCAGATCACGTGCATCAGTTCGTCGACTATGGAGTGGTCCGTAGGTTCCTTGGCCTATATAGACGAAAATAATATAGTTTATAAGCATAGGTCGGAATTAGGTAGAGTTTACTAGATGGAAGGCCCGTATGTAGGGTCGCCTGGGTAGGTACCACCGCCTTTCTTATTTCAGCCGTGAAACAGTTCGCTGTGTATCGGATTGAAGGGAAAGTTAGCCAGTGAAATTGCTGGGCATGGACGGCATTTCATCTTAGGCCTCAGGATGACAACGCACCTGCAATATCAAGTGATTGTCCCTGGTTATTGCAGGTGTCTATAGGCGGCGGTAGCTGCTTACCATCAGGTGGGCCGTCAGCTTGTTTGTCATCTAATAGTATAAAAAAAAATATGTACTTAAACTGATTTCATACAGCGAAAGATGAAAGTGGATATGCTTCAAATCCCGAGATAAATT
Source organism: Nymphula nitidulata (assembly GCA_947347705.1). Lineage (NCBI taxonomy): Eukaryota > Metazoa > Arthropoda > Insecta > Lepidoptera > Crambidae > Nymphula > Nymphula nitidulata. Next base: position 11,927,058 of record OX374641.1, on the reverse strand, counting down.
TTAAAGAGCAGAAAACTTCCGTGATTTGTTAAAAAAAAAGTTATTTACACAATTTAAACCACTGCACGTACGACGTTGCCAAATTTACATCAACGACAACGGATGTCCGAAGTTGCAAAATTTGAAATCCCGAGAATAGCCATATTAATATCAACATTTCGATGCAAGTACATAAATAACAATACCTAATTCCAACTTCTGTTTATAAGCAAAGATGACCTGCACAGCCAAATGGCGGCGACTAGTTCAAAAAAAGTTACCTTAATCTTCTTCCTGAACATGATGGTAGTGACCCCGTTGTCTTCGTATCCTGACGCAGCTGTGATATCGTCATGGCCGCCCCAGAAAGTGTCCACGCGAGGAGTGGATCTGAAAGGAACATTCCCTTCAAAAAGAGCTTTTCGACCTTATCCCACCTTCCCCCTACCTACTCAAGAGCACGCGTGCCGGTCTTCGGAGTCATCAATTCACTCTCTCCACCAAACGCACAAAGAAATATAGTAATTCAATTCTTTGTCGTAGGTACTTCTAAAACCTGAAATTCTTTACCTGTCCATGTGTTTCCTTCAAAAGAGGCGTGAAAAGGCACCTTATGGGCCGTGCTTGCTACCTTTATTTAAAAAAGCTGGTGGCTCTGAACAACATATTAAAAGTGCTCAGTAGATGATACTCTTGCAGTTTACGTGTTTTTAGGAAGCCTTTTGTCGTTTCATAGAGATTCAGAACAAGGATGAACATTTTAAATTATTAAGATAAGACATACTTATGTAATAATAATGATTGGGTAAAGTAATGTAAGAGCGAGAAAATAGTAATAAAAGTAGTAGCTAGGCACTTTCCTGTATGTAATAAAAATAAAATTGAAAATTTTAAGTAACCCCCGGCCTCGTTAAGAATCTATCTAACACCATCACATTAAGACTATTCTTATGCGCCTAAACATGCTATATGTAGGTACTATAAGTTTCTGAAGAATTGAGCAGCCCGCAGACTATTGGATGATACAGGATCAGCTCAATGTAAGCGTGTCTTGGAAATACCACCGAAGTAACAGTACCAAATCTGAGACTGGACCCGGATTCCTCAACCACACAGGAACTGGCTATCTTACCTCAACTGCCGGAACACAACAATGCTGATTACATTATTGTTATGGCAGCAGACTTAGGTAAGATGGTGGTAGCTAGCCAGGCGGACCTAGAAAAGCCCTACCACCAACCAAACCGAGCAGAATATTTCTGCCCCCACCGGAATCGAACCCCGGACCTCTAGATCTGAGGTTGGTGGTCTTAACCACTAGACCAGAGAGGCAGTTTTCTTGATTCTTAAGACATGACTACTTTCAAAAGATGATTGGCGCTGCACTTTCTGCCTCCTCATTGGGATTTCACTTCCGCTTAACATCAGCAGGCGTGAATTCATTTGCCGGGTAAGAAAGTAGTTACCTGTCTCTGGTGTAGTAATCCATGACTCGGTGGTAGTTGCCTCGCGCAGTGCCGATCACAATGTCCGTACAGTCCATGGGATTGAAGTCGAACTTGGGCGCATATTCGTGGGCGGGGAAGTAGCCTGTAAAGTCATACACTCCATCAAAGTCAAAGTTTAACTTAATAATGGGCTTAATTCTGAAGACACAGTCTAAAGCTAAACTTAAGTAGAGTATCTCTCTTTCTCATAATATGTGCAGGAAAAAGATAGCAAGAATTAGAGATTTTAAATTACTAAAATTTAGTTAGCTTATGAAACTATAGACAATTTCAGAAGGCGTAGTCTTGCTAAAAATGATTTTATCACGCGTTCATGAAGGTTGAAAATTGAACATAAATTATATATCCTTTCACCTATCCTTCTTTTATTCTTGACGAGAGAACGAGATACACTAAAATTAAATTTAGATTTAGCGTGTGGTCTACAGAATTAGGCCAATTAACAATTAGATACTTCCGTAAATATACAGAATGAATACGACATTAAATTAGAACATTATTTCATAGAAATTTTATGAAATTATCAAATGAACAAGATGAATTCGAAAGTTGCAAAACATTTCTATAAACTAATATAGCTCATGTTTAATTTCATGTCGTATTGTTGCCCCCATACTGTATACCCGAAGACTCGTTAGGAGAGTGATAGCAAGAAACTCAGAAAAGTCTGTTTCCCCATAAGACTATTAGTAGATTCGTTAAGAGTAATAATAATCTATAACGTCTCCAGCTAATCGTAGATTTATGAAATGAAGAGAAAGCTCCACACAACAGTATTGTTGCAATATGACTCTTATTGCAAGAGCATCAAGGTAGGATAGCACACAGATTCATTTTTCTGTACTGCGTAATCTGTAAAGCGGCAATATACCACCGGTGGGCGATGACAATAGAAAAATCAATTGTGTCTGGAATCTCATGCTTGACGGGTTAAAAAAGTGCATTATTTTACGAGGCTTTACCATAATTTTAGCCCTGTCTCATCGGCTGGTTCCATAATTAAGACGAAAACTATCATAAACCATGCTTTAATTTCTTTCTAACTGCCTTACATAAAACTACAGTATTTAAAGTGTTTACCTTTGTAAAAAAGTTTATCAACATCGATTAATATTTCGTTACATACCTTTCTGTAATGTGAAACATTATCATAGTTTTTTATTTATAATAAACTTTTTTGATATTTTTTGTATTTGTTGAACATTTTTGTTTTTGAAAGAATCACCATCCAACATCAAAATCAATAACATTATATTATACCAACGTTAATTTTATAAATAAAATGTAAGTACCTATATTAACTACCTCTTTACATAATAAAAGGACTGAAATCGCCGTTTTTTTCCTCACGTCGTTTTTTTCGAAATCATTTTAAATGAATGTCGACCAAAAATATAACAGCTTAGATTCAAAGTGCAGTATACAAGCAGGATTATAATTATTTTCTATTAGTTAAAAAAGTTTTTTTTTACTACATTTATTTAAAAATGAATGTGTTTATCAACAAAATTCTAAAATAATCAGTCAAGCCAATTTCAAATTAAATGCAAAAAACATAGTATGGTAATTTCAGTTTCCCCAAAATAATTCATACAAAACGGCAATTTCATACATAAAGACCTAATATTAGTACTGTACAATATTAAGTAAGTAAATAGAAAAGAATCTCCAAAGGACAATGCACGTGCCAAAGAAATTAAAATAAATTTAAAGAAAGTTTAGTCCGACTTTGAAATATTAATCATTTATAAGAAAAAAAGAGAAGGAAAAAGGATTTTCGGAAGAAGAGAGTAGGAGAGGAAGAGTAGTATTCTGAAAAAATAGCGAAAGCGAAGCGTTTAAGCATAAAGATAAGATAGCTAAGCAAGAATAGAGGGAATAGATTTTATACACATATTTATATTAATACATATTATATATTATATTTAAAGAATAAATTAACCTAAAAGTACCTAGTAATGCGTCTCTAGAACTACTTGGTCGAGGTCAAAATATTGACGTGCAAAATCGGTAATTCACGTCCAACTAATATGAATAAAAGTACCGAATACAACGAACGTGAACGCAAACTAAAAACAACAATTAAGAAACTGGAGGTTTTACAATATTAGAAAATGAAAATTTAAACGGAAATGGAATAATTGTATTTTTAGCAATGATATTTTAATTTTAACCATCTATTTTGCTTGAAATATGCATAGTAATTTTTAAAATATAAAAACTTCAAATAAATACTTAAAACTAATTAAAGATGAAATTAACTGTTAGACTTAAAGTTCCAGAAACAGGCAAAATCAAAAACAAAAACTTAAATATTTGGAAAATCTTATGGCACGTTTTTTTGTTTTAGATCGGTCAGTATGGGAAAGTCTGAAACTATAAGACATACGAAAATCTATTCTTAGGAACTATGTTACCGATTTTAGTAGTAAGAAAAACTGCGTTTATACCTACATTAAACAAAATGTGTACTCAGCTCAGGAATCGAACCCGGACGTTTTAAAAATTTTGAAAATCCATCAAGTTCTATAAACTTATTAGAATTCTACGCGCGCAATTTTTTGAATTGTTTTTTTTTTAATTCTTCTGTCTTCGACATTACGCATTGTTTTATTGTTCAATTGTTTAAGCATTACGTTCATCAGCCTGTTACAGATTATTTACTATGTTTATTATGTGCAGTTAAAATATTATTTTATTATAATTATACAAAATTTAGTAAGCCTGTCAAGAAATTGGTTTAAAAAAGTAACTTTTAGGATATAAAATGCAAACATTCAGATCTTTAAAGTAATAGGTTGTATCACTGATATTAATGGTATTGTAAGCGAAAACCGACTGTATTCACCAGTTTCTTGACATTTCCATATATTAAATATACATAATTATGTGCTTGAAAGCATGTGTGCGTTACCTGCTTCGTCTTTAAGTCCTTTAACTAGCAGTGACTTGTTTTCCGTTTCCGCTTTGGGTTCGGGAGATGGTTCTGGCTCAGATTTGGGTTCTGGAGTGGGTTCTGGCTCAGATTTGGGTTCTGGAGTAGGTTCTGGCTCAGATTTGGGTTCTGGAGTGGGTTCTGGCTCAGATTTGGGTTCTGGGGTGGGTTCTGGCTCAGCTTTGGGTTCTGAAGTGGGTTCTGACTCAGATTTGGGTTCGGGAGATGGTTCTGGTTCAGATTTTGGTTCCGCCGTTGGTTCTGGCTCAGATTTAGGTTCTGGGGATGGTTCAGGCTCGGATTTAGGTTCAGAAGAAGGTTCTGGCTCTGATATTGGTTCAGATGTTGGTTCTGGCTCCGATTTAGGTTCAAGAGTAGGTTCTGGCTCGGATTTGGGTTCTGGGGATGGTTCAGGCTCAAATTTAGGTTCAGGAGAAGGTTCTGGCTCTGATTTTGGTTCAGATGTTGGTTCTGGCTCCGATTTAGGTTCAGGAGTAGGTTCTGGCTCGGATTTGGGTTCTGGGGATGGTTCAGGCTCAGATTTTGGCTCAGGAGAAGGTTCTGGTACAGACTTAGGTTCTGGTTCTGGAGTGGTTTGTGGAGTGGTACGCGATAAATGCTTGAATTTTGGTGAAAACTTTGGTTTGATTACGGATTTTGGTTTGACAGTTGTTAACTTTGGCAAAGGGGTGGAACTAGGTTCAGGCGTGGTTTCGGGCTCATACATGGGAGTGGTATCTTTTTCATTGACAAAAGTCGAGGTTTCCAAATCTGCAAAAAACGTAATCATGCAGTATTATATTTACATTAGTGAACTAGTTTTACACTGTGAATGTTATTTTTATTTATAAATATTATATAACTTCAACTATAAGTAGGTGCATTCGTTGCGTGATTTACGCCTGTGGCTTTTAGCACTAATGTTAATATTTGTGCTGTGTTTAATACATTTATTTGGTTTATTATTTGTATGTCGTCGTATACTCACTCTCATTAGCTGCGGCTCTTCTGCGGCGACCTGTGGAAAATTTTAACTATCACATTTAAGTAGGTACTGTTTATTTCATTAACACTGTACACGTCACCCGCTACTGGATATTTTTTTATTCAAAGCAAATGACTCAACACGAATTAATGAGAAGCAGTCAGAATAGTCATAATAGTAGAAAAGTAACAGGTAGGTATACAGTTAACGATATTTGAATATTTTGTGACAGTTATATGCAAAAGGGAAGGTGGTTCGTGTGGTGATTATTTGGTTTTATTCTGTTTCTGGTAGTTAATATCATTAACTTAAGATCTATTTATTTCATTTATCAACTTAACACATCTACTTTTATTTTTCTAACATTTAGTTTTTTTGATTAACCTATCTCTGAACTGTATACTACTCTGTGACAAATACTGAATTGTATGTACGCCATCTATCGGAACAGCAGCGTGACGATTCGATCTTTAGTCTGCTTGAAGTATATAGTATTATCCTAGGCACTGGATAGATGTCGCTGGTGTTGTACCTAAATGCTCAAGGTCTCTTGCTCACCCCTTTGCCTTAAGAGACGGGGTTATGGAACATTAACACAATGGTCCACAACCCAGTGTGGCAAAAGTGACTTGGTTTAGTAGTTCACTGACACCCAAGAGCTCACTAGTTGCTAGCCAACTCTTTTTTTACTCAATTGACTCATTATAAATCAGAACAAAAAAGTTAGATATTTTTTTTTGGTTATAATGAGGGATCCCGAAACAAAAATGATGAAAATTAAGACCAATTTGTATTTGTCAAATAACGATACGAGATGTAATTAAGCTGTTGTTTAATGACAACCAAACTTACCTTTAGAACTAGATACTTTGTAAGATACACTGGTTTTAACAGTCACATCGTCGCCCAAATTCTTGAAATCAAAGCCGTCTAGCGAATGCATGGCTACTCTCTTGTTTCTATTATCATTCTCTGCAGCTTGTGTTGTTGGTTCCGGTTTGGGTTCGGCCGTTGGTTCTGGCTCAGATTTGGGTTCTGGCGTTGGTTCTGGCTCTGATTTGGGTTCTGGCGTTGGTTCTGGCTCTGATTTGGGTTCTGGCGTTGGTTCTGGCTCTGATTTAGGTTCTGGGGATGGTTCGGGCTCGGATTTAGGTTCTGGAGACGGCTCTGGTTCTGATTGCGGTTCTGGCGCTGATTCTGGCTCAGCTTTCGGCTCTGGTTCTGGTAGAGGTTCTGGCTTTGGTGTGCTCTCTGTGAAAATAATAACCTTATAGAAAAAAGTACACATTGAGGCATGAAACAACCTAATATTGTAAACCAACCAATGCTTGAGTCTATTTAATTTCAAGATTTAAATACTTATTTATATAAAGTTGAGAAGATATTGTCAATTAATATATTTCTTTTATTATTACAGTTCCGAAAACAAAGGTCGGAAATGGAAAACAGCATTTGACTCAAGTTTTCTATTAAAATTAGTTTTCAATTTTCGACCTGCTTTTTGTGCAAACAAAAGCTAAATCCTTTAGTTATAAAACTGTGTGTATACTATACATACGTTTGTCATCAATAGTAGGACCTAAAACAGGGAAATTCTTGCATTGCTTCGTTAAGCCGCTCGGCCGCCATCCGATTCCTATAACATAGACAAATCTTGTTAAAACACCTTTTAAATAAATACCAGCTTTACCTTACTAATATATGTGAGGTAATACTTCAAAACCCATCAACTTAGAAATAATTACTGATCAACAAATTTATAAGTACCTACTTGCCAAAATAAATTAAAATAATATCAATAACTCATAATCTCCTCCTAAATTTATTTATGCTGCTTTTTAAATCCCTTGCAATTTGCACGTTCAATTTTGATTACAGGCTATGCCCTAAACTTTATGGCATCACCAATGCCCAATTGCCCAGTGTTACTTTTCGGGGCGGCGATTTTTAATTGCATTATCTGGTTTTCCTCTACATTCATGAGTGCAAATAAACACCGTTAATTAAACGACTATTATAATACGCACCAGCATAACTGGTTCCGTTCACCATCATGACCACTTCTAACTCAGCATCTTCTTTCAAGACCCGCCAGTACAGGTTAAATTCTTTTGACAGTTCTTTCTTCGTATAAAGTTCTAAATTCACCTTCTTATCATTCCACGGCGACTCTGTAAAAATAAATAATTATTTTATGTAAATCAAATCTGTGATTTAACTTTCAGTGAGTAAATATTAGCGCCACCTATTGTATGACCCAGCCATTTATAACTAGATGTTGACATCTCGACACTAGATGGCGTGGTCGCGATGTGATATTATTTATATTCTTTGAAAAAGTTAATAAGCTTTACTGATTACCAATTAAATTAACAATGAATCGTTAGGAGATTATATTTGAGAATAATATTTTTTTAAATTTCATTTGTCATAAAATTATCTTAAATACATGTTCACTTGTGACATATTGTCCAATTAGAGTTTTGTAAAATGTTTAAAATTAAGAAACTCTTCTGTTTAATCTGACATTGCTTCAATAAACCATATCAAAGTATCGATAATGGCGTTGAGTATTAATCTCATTATATATCCTAAGGATTTTGGTGACACATCTGTGACTTTGCTTACGGCCTTTAATCATTAAAAATAGCATCAAAATCCACACGACGTTTTATCCCATAAGATATCTCATGGGAACGCATTCCCGGGATAAAAAGTGTCCTATATTTTAATCCAGAGTATATACTATCAGCATGCCAGATTTCGTCCAAATCCGTTCAGCCGTTCTGGTATGATTGGGTAACAAACATACATCCATCCAAACTTTCGTATTTATAATAGTAGTGAGATAAGATTAACTAACTTTTGTTACATCCTTTTCCGTAGAACCCGAACGGGCAATAGCACTGTTTAGTAGGGGATTCAGTAGCGTTAATATCTAGGCATTTGCCCCGGAGTCCGCAGTCTTTATCATCAATACACTCGTCTGTGAACTGGCAGCGGGGTCCGTGGTACATCTTGTGGCATTTACATCGGCCCAGGATGGAGAGGCCATGTCCTGAACACGTCTCGTGGTAATCTTTACCTGGAAATCATTTAGTAGATTAGCATAGAGTAGGTAAAATGAAGATGGGCAAAGAGGTTTTGCCTGAATCAAATCAATTCCGGAAAATAATCGTATCGCTTAGAGCCGCTTAAAATCTGGATATAACCATGACAACTATTACTTTGATAATCGTTACTTTGATAAGTATTGTACTGTGTATTTTAGTTGATACGAATTTTGCGGTGCCCTTATATAAGCTTTTTGTTCTTGGGCTATGTTTAAATGTAAGCCAATTTATATTGACATCAAGATAGCAAAACAAATGAATATGAAATATTTCTCATTCTTTTCCTACGATCATTAATACTAAGGGTAGTCTCTGACTCTATTTATCACGTCGTATTCTTTTTTTTTTTTTTTTGACGCTGAGGAGAAGCTCTACCAGCCGATCCCCCAACTCCGGGGGAGAGAAGGGGGGTGTGTGGGGCTCTCACCCACCAAACTCCTCAGCGACGCACCTTCTTAACCGCTTCTTGACGACATCACGGGATGGCCCGAAGACATTTCACCGTTGTGTCGTCAAGGCGGTTCGACCGCAGTCGGGTCCCTGCTCAAAATTTCGTCGGGGGGAGGAAGAGGGGATATAAGGCTCTGTAAAAAGGACCCTTGCATCCCCCCCCCCCCCCACCCCCTATCAACATCACGTCGTATTCTATGCTAAGTCTAGAACTAGAATAAATTACACAGCTGCTAAACTACGGATATCATGTAACTCGACGCATCTTGCGATCGTAATTGGAGACTGTTTAATCTGAAACTATTTGCTTTCAACATGCTACTTGCTATTTAAATGGGTCTTAGTAGTAATAAATTGCAATAAACCATTAGTGTCGTAAACTCGCCATATTATTTGATAGCGACCGTGAGATGTCATGTCATGCTTTTTTTTTTTGTATGACGTATGTTGTGGGTAATGTAATAACAATTAACAGTTTTTATGTTTTTGGAGAAGGAGAAATATTCAGGATTTCAAAAGACCAAAACAACTTAAAACTGGGGAAAATATGTCGTATGCACAAATACGACTTTTCATTTTTTTGAAGAAATTACCTCCTATTATTAATGCGGTTCCCCCGCCAAAGGTGCCAGTAGATTTTATCCCATTTTATTTATGAAAAATAATATCATGAAACAACCTACTTATGTAACACTTAAGAATTTGTAGTCTACGATTGTCTTAAGATATGATTATATCCGCCTTTAAGTTATCAAGAGTAAAACAAAACCTAAACTGCGCTTTAAATTCCACGTTTGTTTTAGTAGAGTCCTTTAGTCATTTAATATAATAAATAAAAACACGAAGGGTGCCACTTTTGTTGGGGTACACACGATCAATTAAAGATCCTAAACCAATAACTCAACCACTATAATATTATGCACATGTTTCGAGGTATCAGTCCACATATAAAATGTGTGTATAATAACTTAAGTTATTCCTAAACCAGTTTAGTGATCTCCATCGTCCTTGCCAATACCTCACTTTCGTCATTCTGTAGGCTTAAAGCCTGCATAATTCATTTGATAATAATCTGACACCGCTAGTATGATAATTAGGTTTACAGGGGAATTCTTTTGTTACACAATTATCAATAGTTTTATCTTATTAATGCTTTGAATTGAAGTTTAACTAGCAAACTAATCATTTGGCATGATTTCCAAAAATGTTTAAAACGACAATGGTGGAAAACAATCGTACGGCCAGCCTGATGGTAGGTTGAACCGTAGCCTAAGACGCTCGAAGCACCTTAGCCATTACTCACACCGACGCAACGGATATACTAAGTAGTGTTAATTATCTGTGATCTTCTGTCAGGCGGAGGTGTTAACCCCAGTCAGCTAGGTAATAGGTAATCAACATTCTAGCGGTCCCACTAATTATCATCATCTTAGCTACGATCTTTTAAGGTCTTCCGCAAGGTTCTTGTTTTCCTTAGTTGATTTAGAACTTTAATCCAATCCTTTAATATTTCACAGGATGTAAAAGATACTCACGTGGAACTATATCGATGTCAGCGCAAGACCAGAACCTGTAGTTGCTGCCCCACTCCCCAGCCTCTCTCTGAAGTTGAAGAGTGCAGTTCTCACACGAAAAGTCGCTGGGCAGACGCACTTCATACTTTTGAGCCCTAAAAATAAGACACAAAAACATATCAGAGGCCAAAGGTACTGACTTTGTTTTAATTTAACCGTTTCTGTATCTGTGGTCGTAGACTCCTATCTCCGATCTAGAAGTCCGGGGTTAAATTACTGTGGGGACAAAGCCCAGTTTGATTGGTAATAAAGCTTTTTATAAGTGCGCCTGGCACTTAATAATTTAATAATTTAAATACTTTTTACAACATTGCAGTATTCCTGTAAGATAGCTAGTTCCTCTGTGGTTGTGGTTGAGGAATCCGGGACGCTATCGCTTCCATCTTCTGCCTCATCATCACTTTTTCCAAACGTGACGAAGGCCAAGAGCTACCTTGTTTAAAAATAATAAAACAACCTAAATTACTTCTGTCTGTTTGTTTATAACTTGGGATACCTACACTGAATGAATTTGGATACTGTTTTCACTGTAAAGTAGGTAGGGGAATAATGTCTTACATACTCTTTTTTTATAATGTTTTCGAGCGCTTGCATGGCTTACTCTGGCTAAACCTTAAGTTACATTAAAACACAATTAAATTTAACATGAAGGAATGTCGCCAAACTTGAATATTTACAGCTAACATTGGAATGTAGGCTACAACTAAGTTCAATAAGCTGATTGCTTAATGAGAAGTCGATAATACTGTTGTATCTTGTAATAACACATTACAAGCAAAGCAGATCATTCGGTCTATTGATAAAAATATGATCGCAGTGAAACACCGCTAACGATGATAGATCACAGCATTTCACGTCGAAATCGGCGGGAAATGGAACTACAAAAAGTCATAGGAAAGCAAAAATCCTCAATTTCGCATGCATAGACGACAATTATTCCAGTTATTTTGATTTAAAAACCAAACTACCCAATCGATTTAAAATAAATTATTATGGGACCAAATGGCAACTATTCTGCATCGAACAAAAAGAGTCAAATAAATCGGATCAGAAATCTCGGCGCAATCAGTGTACAATGTACATTCACAGAAAAAATCATACCAACTGAATTCAGTTTTTGAAGTCGGTTAAAAATATACATTTATGACTTTTGAAATTTCTTCGTTGTCGTGATATTTTACGGTCGTTTTCGATAATAAATCACGAAATGCAGTAAGCCTACCACCATAGTTTTAATCAATAAAAATATAGCCCCAGGCCCTGCTTTAATTAGTCGCCTGGTGATGGCAGAGGTGCGATCAATAGTACTTATGGTAGGTACTAGTTAGTACCGCTAGTAGGTACCGTTAATGGTACTAGCGGTGCATATTAGTACCATTATTATCAATTATGGTGCAAATTACAACTCAATGGTCCACCGCAGAAGATCATGTCACCATGAATATGGCGTCAATAGTAAGGTAACAACCAATATAAGTAGTCGCTACTTCGGTGATCAAATGTACCTACTGCTGGTCCAGAATCGCTATTTTTGATTTAGTAAAAATTCTGTATAATTACGCAAGTATAGATGAATAGTTTACTTACGTGACATCGTCTCTGACGAATTCCGAGCCAGCTGCGCGCGGTGTCAAGTCCAACACTGGCCTCTCCAATTCATCTAATATCCTTAAACTAAATCCACCCTGGAAATTAATAAATAAGAACTATCAATTATGGCTAGACCAACCGAATTGTGGATGTTGCATGTTTAAATATGGCGCTATTTTCACTAATTCGGAAAATATACGCTACTGTTACCAATAAAAACAATTCAAACTTAAAACATATAGTTTAAGATGTACTGTTTCAAAATTCATAAAATTACATAGGTACTATTTCTTTTGCAATATTTCTTTATGTGTTTTACATATAGGTACTTCATATTTATGAGTTGTTTACTACCCTATTGCTCTCAGACGAAAAATCTGAATTAAGTAATGGGATCTAAACTTACACGGTGTGCGTACGCCAAATGCCAATGTACTGTAAAATTTGAACCAGCTAGAAATGATGTTTTTAATGTGCCTGAAACAAAAGAAAAGAAATGTTAAAAAATAATTCACCATTAATTCTCAAAACCAAATAATAAATAAATTAAAACTGAAATCAGCGCCACCTAGTGTCGACTAGCAGTACCACGACATGTGACGTATTTTGTAAAAAGTTAGGCAAATCGACGCTAGGTGTCGCGAAAGCTATCAAATCGTTTTCTAATTAAATAGTAGAAAATAAAACGAATACAGGGGAATTTTTGAATACGATAATAGTATTTCTACTGAGACTGCTCGACCACGCCACCACGTTTAGCTATGCAACAAAGCACAATTCACATGGCTAATTGCGTACTTCCCTCTTTTCGGAGTAATTAAATGAGGTAACATTAGCACACGCTGCCAACATAAATTGTTTCCAAATCCATAGAAATAGAATGGTAAAGAGAAACTCTTGAGATTTTTAAGATAAAACAATTCTTGATTGAATTAACGATAATTGGCGGCTTACTTGCATAATTATCACACTGATAGATCAAAACCGATGTACAGTCGACAGCACATCAAGTGTAACAGTTCGACATTAAGACCGCCCTTACTGCGTTCGTAATAGAGGCGGCTTTTGTAGTGCAACTGTTACACTTGATGTGCCGTCGTGTGTACTTTCAATATTACAAAAAACGTCGCTTTCGATTGCATTTCTGTTTGAATCGACAATTAATTTATTTTAAAAATCTTCGAATATAAACAAAGTTACCTACTTAATTGAATAAAAAATCTTCATCATATTATGTATCTAAAAGAAATATGTATTTTGAGCTTAGACCATAGTTCTTTAGGTCTAAGATTTTGAGTTACATAACTTTTGGTTTGTTTCTCGAATCGCATATCGACAAACTTTATACATTACAATATTCTCACTAAGTTGTACAAATGGCCAAGCTGAGGATTAAGAACGCACCCCGAACCTCTGAATTTAAATTCGAAAGCTGTAGACTCTCCTAAAAGAATCTAGAATATCCGATTAAAACATTAGGTCTATCTATGTGGGTGATGGACATGTCGCAGCTATATTGTTAAATGACCAGTTAATTTGACGCCTAGGCCGATCATTAATCGCCGGCATCCAATTAAATGCCTAGGCCGATTTAAATTGAACTTGAATCACTCACTGTCTAACAATTTGGCGTATTGAAAGTCAGCTCAATTGGACGCCTACGCCTTTTTAATGAATGACCACTTGTACGTAGGTATACTTACTTATAATATAACCAAAATGATTTCGGTTTTAAGTGGTAATAAAAAAAAACCTAGAGTCCTAGAACCTACCAATCACATATACCTACAGTAATACAAAAGCTCTTTGTACTAGACGATCTGCCTAGGCGTCCAATTTATCGAAAAAAATTATCAGATGGCTGACACAGCTATCAGGTCAAACGTTGCGGTCAATGACTTGGCTTTGCCCTTCAGCCATTTAATTGAATGCCGGCGTTTAATGTACGGCCTAGTTAACCAGATGGCTGCGACTTAGCAACTTAGGCAACCGATTGACAAACGTTTCAGCCTGTGATGTCAAGTGATGTGTTTTTTTATCCATCCAATAAATAAATAAATATTCTCTATTGCACACACTAGACAAATTAAACAATACAAAGTAATAAACACAAAGCAGTACAAGCAGCAGTGCAGTTTTTTATCCATCATCATCATCATATCAGCCAGACTTCATAAAAGTCCAAACGTACCTATCGGTTTTGTTCAGTCAGCAACTACATCCAAAGGCTCCCCGCAACCCTGACCACGTCGTCTGTTCATCTAGTATTCTAGTGGGAAGCCGTTTTACTTTGCGCTTTTCGGTACGTGGTCGCAATGCTAGAATTTTAACGCCCCACCGGCCGTCTGCTCTTTTTTTTTAATTTATTAATCTTTTTTTTTAGCCTAGATTTTTACAAAATTAATCTCTGCCAAACTGCTTAACAGTTTGTCGGCAGCAGTTCTCGTGCACATAAATAACAGAAACCTAAGTAAAATATCATTAATTCTTACATGCGTCCATACATATTCGGTGACACTACCTCATTGTGACGTCAGCATTTTTCTCCTTATGCCAAATCGCTATATCTAAGAAACAATTGACTACAGATGTACTATTATATATGAAACATAACAACAATAGTTATCAATTAAAGAAAAGTAAAGAAAAGTTAACTCTGCGTGCTATGTGCCCTGTCCAATGCCACTTCAACTTGCTAATCCTATGATCTATGTCATAAACATCTTCCAACGCAGCGGTAAACAGTTTCGGAGATATAACATCTCCCGGTCTTACCCCTCTCTGCAGTTGGATAAGTTTCGTATACCTACTGATTCTGGACGGACCGACATGGTGGCGCTCTCGTATAAGCATCTCATTACCTCGATATACCGATAGTCAAGTGGCAACTCAGAAGGGACTGAAGCACGGCCTACGTTCGATCGACTCGAAGGTCTTCTCGTAGTCCACAAACACCCAGCAAAGAGGCTGGTTAACTTCTCAATCTTCTGTATAACCTGACGCAGCATATGTATGTGTTCTACGGTACAGAAGCCTTTACGAAAACCAGCTTCATCGTGAGGCTGGAAGTCGTTAAATCTGCGTGCAAGACGATTCGTGATGACCCTCGTAAACAACTTGTAAACGTGGCTCTGAAGTTGTTCTTCAGTAGGGTTTTATCACCTCTTTTTTTAAGAACAACATGCTCTAATCTTGCGGCGTTGTACCCTCGAGTATGTCGGAATTATATAGTTTCTGATGGACTATAAGTACCGGTGTACCATCCGCTTTCAGAAAGCTCTGCAGTAATTCCGTCCTGCCTCGGTGCCTTGTTCTTGTGTTGCTTGAGTGTCACCCTAATCTCGTACAGGCGGACGTCCATCCCGGAAGTATAGTGTCGGACTATTTTGGCTCTTGGGTCTTTGTCTGAACTGATAGCGCGATCCTTGTGGTGGCATATTTTTATTTTCATATTTATAATTTTATTTATCTTTCACAATATAGCCATTACACAGATTATGATTAGAAAAAATTTACAAATCCTTACTTCATCACCAGCCTTTAAACGTCCCACTGGGCACAGGCCTTCCTACATGGTAGAAACACATGAGGAGCTTGGGCCATAACACCACCACGCTGGCCCAATGCGGGTTGGTGGGTTTAAGCGATTGCAGTAACAACCGGGACCAACGGCTTAACGTGCCTTCCGAAGCACGGAGTAGCTCGAGATTATAATTTTGGTTGACCCATCCCGGGACCAACCATGACGAAAGTTGCTTTGTTTTCGTAATCAAATGTTACTTCCTTACGTTAAATACTTAAATATTTACGTCACTCGTTCATCATAAAATTTTCACAAAATAAGCCTAGTGATTATAGCAGTCTTATATCCAATCTAACCTCAGATCATAGAACTATGATCTGAGAATCTAACTAATAACCGCAGTCGGTTAGTTAATTGGTTGGTTGAAATTTTTTTATGACATACAAGCAGCCTACCGTTACCTATAAAAACCTCCAATAACAAGGAAAAGACGACTTGGTATTATAGAGGCGTTGTCATCCTGAGGCCTAAGATGAAACGCGGGCGCTTACAATGGGACTACTATGGGGCTCTTTAAGAGGCTCAAGTTCCCGCAAAGGGCAATGGATCGACCGATTCCCGGACTTTTTCTCTTAGGGATCGAATCAAAAACGAAGAGCAGGAGAACCAAAGTTATGGACATAGCTCAAAGAGTTGCTAAGCTTAAGAGCAGTTAGCAGGACACATCGCTCGTAGAACCGATGGCCGTTGGGGTGGAAAGGTTCTGCAGTGGCGACCAAGAATGTGAAGACGCAGCGAAGGCAGGCCTCTAAAAAGGTGGATTGACGATCTGGTAGGTCGCAGGTAGCCGCTGGATGCGAGCAGCGAATCAAGCGGCTCGCACCAGCGATCGTCGGGCAAATCTTTAGCGGAGGCCTTTGTCCAGCAGTGGACGTCTTTCGAATGAAATGATGATGAAACGACATGAGTTTCTTGAGCCTAGTTTAAAGAAAGTATTTTTTATTTAGAAAGTAATCATTTATCTTCAAACTACTTACATTATTTATTATTTATTTATAAACCTTTATTGTATACCTACATCACGCAAATACAAATATTAAAAATATTATTGTGAAATGAAATATTTTTTTCTTGATTTTTTCAAAAGAATCAGTCTTACACATTTAATAATTACCGTTGGTTTGGGGTCATTACCTTCAGTGGAAAACCTGATAGTAAATGAAGGTAATGATACTGAGGGTAGTGATAGTTTTGCACATTCTAGTCGACAGACGCGTATTCTTTTGTGCAATATAAATAAGGTATAAACGTATACTCCAGAACCCTATATGCATTGCTATGCAAGAGAATGTAATAATTAAAACTTATCACTAACCTCAAAAAATAGAAAAAGATAAAGACTTCGTGACAAAGGACAAATTTTAATACTAATTTTTTTTTACTTGATCGCACGGCTTTTCGTTATTATGATGTTGCACACACACATTGGACATTTTTGTCTTTCTATTTCTGTTGAAGGTAATGACAAATTTCAGGTAACTAAAGTTTAAATTTTTTTTTCAGACTACCTATAACGTTCGTATTTGTGGAAATGTACCCACGTGTTCTTAAAATCAGTACTATAATAATAATATTATAAATTTAAGTTTTTAAGAAGCGCTTCTTTAACTTTCAAACAATTAACTATTCTAGAAAATTCGTTGAAAAAAAATGAAACACTGACGGTGGTGACATTTTACCCTATTTTAATATCATAATTTGTAATCTTTTCAAATCATCAGCCCATTTTTACGTGTCTCTGTAGCTTAATTAATATTTGTTCTTTCCTTTAGATAAATCAAACTTGAGAGCGAAGTATTTTATTTTTTATGGGCTTGGAATTGACAAATGCACCAAATCAGAGAATTACCCAAGTACCAAGGATAAGTACTTAACTATTTTAGAAAAACGGCTCATTTGAGTTACTAAATCATAGAGTAGAGATTTATAAAAAATAATTATATATTTCAGAGATTAATTGATTGATTGACAATCCGACGGAAAATAAAGCACCAAAACTAAACTACAAAATAGAACTATGTCGACCATGACAGGACTCGAACCTGCAATCTTCGGATCTCAGTGGCCGACGCGTTCCCGATTAGGCCACACGGTCCGTGTAAAGTAGAATTTAATTATGAGATCCTTACGCACAGGGCTCTGCACGGGCAAAATATGACAATAATATCTATTTTTTAACTAAACATGACGTAATGTAAGCACATCGAAAATAGAATGTTTAGAAAGGTACTCAAACAAACCCAAGGCATTTATAATTTGTTCTCGCCGAAAAAAAAAAACATTTAGAAATTTTGGTGATTTAAGTATTTTACCCATTTGTCATCTGTCTGAAACCATCTCAAAGTAAGGATAATACAAAATTTGTTAATTTGGTCTACGCTCAAAGTAAACAATAAATATTTGAGTAAATCTAATAATCAAAATATAATAATCTTGGCAAAATTCCCTAAAATTGTAAGAGAGTAATAAAAGACTTGTAGTGAATGGGTTAATAGAAGGATACACATTTAAAGAAATAGTACCTGTCAACCACAGAGTTGGAAAATTATGGATGATGTTAATGAATGACGAATGACAGACATTGTGTAATTAGATTATGTTTTTAATCTAAATAATATAAAAAGAAAAACTGACTGACTGACATAACAACGCAAAGCCCAAACCGGTGGCTCTAAAGATTCCAAATATGGCACACCTTATGTCGTCTAGGGGTGCACAAAAAAAAGGATTTTTCAAACTTTTGTTTTTATACAACGCACGACAAATGACTTAACACCACCTGATGTGAAGCGGTAAGAAGAGTCCATATGCGAAGACAGCTAGTGCAGTTCAGACACTGCTCTAGCCGCCTCCACCTTGCCGGCCCGAAAGGTGCTTTTTCACGCCTCTTTTGAAGGAACCCATGTTATAGGAAGGAGGGAACACATGTGCTGGCAAAGAATTCCAAGTTCTGGAAGTTCGACAAAGAAAAGAGCTACTAAATTTCTTTGTACGTGATGTTGAGTTGGAGACAGTGAATTGATGCCTCCGAAAACCGGCACGCGTGCTCCTGTGTAGGAAGGGGGAAGGTGGGATAAGGGCAAATAGCTCCTCAGAACACTCTCCGTGATATAGCCGATAGAAGGCGCTAAGCGACGCAATGTCTTGACGCAATTGCAGAGGCTCAAAGTTGTTGGTGACCTCTACATCGCCAATGATACAGACAGCACGACGCTGCAATCTGTCCAAGGCATCGAGAAGGTACTTGGCGGAGCCATCCCACAAGTGCGAGCAATATTCCACGCAAGACCGGACCTGAGTTTTATAGAGCAAGCATAATTGGTCAGGCGTGAAAAATCGACGCACCTTGTTCAGGACACCGAGCTTCCGTGTGGCCCCCGAGGTGGGGAAACGGGGGTCCTAAGTTGGTATGAGGAAACTCCGGAACTAGATGACAAACAAGCTGACGGCACACCTGATGGTAAGCGGTTACCGCCGCTTTTACCGGCCATAGTACTTCCATCCTAGACAATAATTATTATTTTAGGTTTGACATAATTGTTTTGCAAAGTTCCTCTGTTCTGCTCTGAAACCTACCAATTTATGAGCAATGTCTGAATGTGTATATCTTTAAAATTCAGATGTATCAGGAATTGTACATGAGTACTTTCTTTGCGCATACGACACGAGCGAAACCGCGGGCTAAAGCTAGTAATTCATAAAAGGCATCTTAAATACCAGCCTGGCGGCCCACCGAGCTCCAAGGATACTTCAAAAATTATGTTATTTTATTTTTAAGGCACGAAAGTATAAATAAAACTAAAACTGCATTAAGATCGAGTTAAGTTATCAAGAAAGAAAATAAGCTAGTACCAAATACTAACCGATTTAAAAATATATATAAATAATCTGCAGTAAAAAGATTCGCAGCCGGTAGGATTCGAACCTACGCTCCCAGAGGGAATCTGATTTCGAGTCAGACGCCTTAACCACTCGGCCACGACTGCTTACAGACTATGTGCCGAAATTACAAAACAGCAATGACACATTATTTTTTATGATAACACCCACATTATTATACATGTCAATATCACAATTACTTGTGTTTGTGGATTGTATGGTAATAATAATAATCGTCTAGTGATCACTATTTGAAAATTATATACTGTGACAGCAAAATAAATAATCCAAGCTGCGGATAAACCGTAAAAATGGCGATTATGGATAATTACTAATATTATTCTATGCTTAGAATTTTCCTTTGAAGCACACTAATTAATAACAGCCCTAGTATTCATATACCTTCATAAATTAGGAGCGATATAATATAACTAAGTAGGTACTGTAGTTATGTAATTCTGATTAATAGCCGCGAAAGATTTTCATTTCAACTCAACATTAACACTCATATAAGATGATTTTAAAAAATATTTATTTTTATGCAAATTAATTCGAATATACAAATGTTAGTGTAAAAACATTTCCTCATAGTTCGGCTGCTTCGTTTTAAATTATGCTATGAAAGCCATTGAACTTAAAAGAAAGTTCTCCTAGTAATGTTTGTTTGGACTGTTAAATATTGTATACATTATTATTAAACTAGATTACGTGAGTAATCTTAGAAATGTAACCAATTATACCTTCCATTAATGAATTAAAGAAATAAACTTGTAAAACAGCTTATAGTTGATACAGGTGGCATTAAATACCGACATCATTATTGGGATGTTAATTAATTAAAAAAAAAATATATAATTTTATACTGTCTGAAATATTTAATTACTAAACTGAAAACTCAATGTAAAGTGGTATTGAATTGTTTCTTCCAGTTGAAATAACTTAAACGTTATTATTGTTAAAATAAAATGACAATATCAGTCTGTCGTGTGCATGTCTGAATTTTGTTATTTTTATTGTTATTACGAAACTCGGCAAATGACTAAACATATAGCACTAAGACAAGAAGAATCTATAATTGTGCGAAGACAGATAGTGCAGATTGAAACACACTGTTCTAGCCGCCTCCGCCTTGCCGGCCATACTGTGCTAAAAGGTGCCTTTTTACGCCTCTTTTGAACTTAGTTTAGATAAAAGTGTGTGAGAAATGAGAATACTGAGGTCAGGCAATTAGCGCTTACATCATGGTCCCGTTTATCTTGCTACTATTATATCTTCTGTAAGGTTAAGGAAATTCACAAATTGAGGAGCCCACCTCCCTTAATATGTGAAGTATGCACAAAAACTGAATAGATATTGTATTCACAATTTCACACCTTACACTGAATATTTAGGCTGACTGATTAGTACTTACAACAGATATGTTAGGAAAGGTTAGTACAGTTGCCGGTTATAATAACAGCGTCTACCTGAAGAGATAACATCGTGACTCAGGGGTCGTCGACCCAGGTCGAGGCCGGTCTAATACCTAGAACGTAAACAGACGCCGCAACGCCTAGATCGGATCACAGTCACAGGCGAGCCGGTTGCACTATCGCTTTTTTAACAACTATGGTACAGTGCGCGCTACGAGTCATGAAATAAAATGGCGTCAACTGCACATGTATAATCGAAGAGAAAAGTGTAAATGATATTAATTAATAAATTCACTGTGTGTAGGATAGAAATGATTATAACAATAAATAAAAAAGGTTTTCCATATAAAATCTTTATTTTTAATTATTATCAATTGAATAAGGTGGCAAACCATTTCTGTAAACTAATATAGCCCATATTTTAATTTATTGTCGTAGTGACACCCCCTTTATACAACCTAAACACAACACTTTATTCAAAAACACAAAGTTCAAATATACCCACTAAATCAAAACTAAATAACACTATGTACTTGCACACTTACAATACTATTTACCTTTTATTAAAATTAACACATAAAATTGTCGTTGTAAACAAATAATTTATAAATTGGTATTGTCCGATTATTGAAATTACGTGACACTTGTGTTATCGCTGGTACCTAAAGCGATCCTAAACCCGCCCCTCACACCCTACCTCAGCTGACACCTATTTATCCCCTTCTACGCAATTTCATGACTCGTGGCGCGTACTGTAATAAAAGTTCATGTTTCCTTCGCATCTCACCTCAGTCCTCACCCAATCACATCACGCACGACTTTACATCGATATAGCGGAGTGTAAATTAAAGACATTTTTGTAATAGTTACATTCATAAAGTACCTACATAATATACAAGCAACGAATATAACATTTAAATGTGTGTAGTTTTATCTGTGATTTACGCAACTACAGACATGTCGGAAATAATAGATTTTCTTTTAAATGACTGGCGTGTTAAAATATGTTTTGGGAAGGCATAAGTACTTACATTCTTTCTAAAATTATTTTTTGTTCCTTGACAGCCCGCCGCTCACCTGCCGGGCGCTCGTTTAAAATAAAATCTACATACAAGGTTACAATAAATTGTTGCGAACTTTAGCCAATTTAGCCATTTTAAATAATAGCATGCAAATACATATATCTTTATAGAACTTAGGTAGTCAAAATCATCGCACACATATTTTCAATAGCTTTTTTCATGTTCATCATTTTTATGCATTTTAATCATGCATTTTATAATTGTAAACAAAGTTGTTTATATATATTATATTCAAATTATTTCAAGAGGAGATTAAGATATTTAAGATACAGGTGTATGTTTACCTTTTGGCATCCCACATGGTGGTTTCGTTCTTGAATTATCTAGAAAGTCCAAGTCGAACCTCCGTGCTGGAGGGTATGTCAGGGCCACATGAGCACCTACACACATCAACACCGCACTGAGCACTGCACTCACTAGTGTCACTTTTAATAACGCCATTATGTTCTTTTATTTATATGTACACTACCTCGTCCTCATGACATGACAATTTGCAATTTTAAGTTGTGGCTAACACCATTTTATGGCACTGCTAATTCCATTAGATATTTAATTTACTGCCTTCATATCTGCAACAAAAGAAAATTACGGTTATTTTGAGATCACACACAACACAACTTAACTTATATTACCTTATACAAATATTGGACCAGAACAACACAATAAATGACCAAGACAATAAGTTTTACCAATCATAAATAAATAAATCATCATCACCAGCCTATATACAGCCTACTGCTGGGCATAGGCCTTCATACATAGGAGAAACACATGAGGAACTCCTCAATGAAATAAATAAATAAGGGAAATTAAGATTTAACATAAATTTTTATGCTCGTGAATCTAAGAAGATAGTTCTCTAAATGTCTTTCAATCACTCATACTTTTAACGTTATGAATGCAAAAGTAACTCTGTCAAAAAATAGGTGTTAAGAAATAATAGCAATAATAAAAAAATGATATTGTTATTTTTAAATAAACAATGAGCTGACTGTTTGTATAAAAAAAAATACCAACAGTCATCTCATTGTTTATTGATATTCACCGGGCCACCGGAGCCAACAAACTACCAACGAATCCATCGGTCACCAAGCTGAGCTTCGATATCTTCTAAAGTTATAGTTTCAATAGTCTGTTTGCTTAATTTCTCACTTACGCCTCCTACAATGAAACCGTTCCTATTTGGCGTATGAAGTAAAACTGACAGTATAGGCACTTTCTAGCTCCCATTCCAGGGCAGTTCATAACGTTGAGTGTTACAGAGTAACAAGCAACAAGATTGTACCGATCAGCTGTAATTGCTGCTCGTTTGAACATAATCATGTTAGCAATTCTCTCACTTGTTGTGACCAATCATAAAAACATAACAAAACAATTGCAGACTTGTAATATGACGGTAATTTTAAGCGTCAGATAAGGCGAAATTTCGATTTTCAATTTGATCCACAGTTATACAAAGTGAAATATATTTTAAATTGGATTTGATAATTTATTATTCTGTCCGGAAACAACAGAAATGAAATAAAAAATATCTTTATTCAATAAGGATGTTGAAAATTTTGGGACAGTGTTTCATGTCGTGTATGATGAGTACCTATTATAGCCCAAAATATGGGAAAATCAAGTATCCTAAATTCTCTGATATTTAGTGACTGCTGTGACGTCACCTGTTACCAAACAATGATAGTTGCTATGGTGATTTAGATGGTTTCAATTTTGACAGAATCTTCATACTAACAAGTGACACTTGACCCAAGAATAATTTATCTGCCTTTTTTTCTGTAATAATACAATAAACAAAGGTTACCATTACGCGTCAAAATTATATTTTAATTTAAATACTAGAATAGCTTAACTAGAACTTAGCTAGAATAACTTAAGTATTAGAATACTAGATTATTTTCAGTCTATGATAATTTGATAAGATAATTTTTATTAAACGTTAAATTATAAAGAGTCATCTGGTCAGACACCAAAAATTAAAAAAACGCACCAGAAAATGTAACTATTTTTTTTAAGAGACAGATGCCTAATAAACCCAAGATAATATAATATTTCTTTGAAAATATTTCTTTGAAAATTAAAACAATTTTAGTAAAATGCAACTTAAAGTATAAAAAATGCATTTAAGATAGGTATCCAGATTTATTTTCCACATGCAATAATTCTTGAACGACTTACAGTTAATTGACTAAAAGATTTACTTCATAAATGATAGCAGTGAACATGCACTTAAAATTGTCACTTAATGTTATTTCAAGCATTATTATTCAATCTCTATTCGTCATAGTTGACGGCCATTCGGGACTTTCACTGTACAAAGCGCCTATATTTATATTATTATCTCTTGTTTTCACCGGTTTCTTGCACCTAATTTATGTTTCTCACAGGTGGGACCACAAACTGTTTTGTATATGTCTTTTTGAATGTACTCCAAATAAGCTTTCTCTGCTAATAAAGATAATAATGCGTTATTAAAAATAATAATGCTGCAAATATGTAGGCTGAACCGGCGGTGTTTAAGGTAAATAACATGTCGTATCTCAATGATCTCCATCAAGGAATTCGTATCAAATTTCATTGCAGGATAAAAAAGTAATTTGTTTAAATATATTATAAGTTTTTTAGTCTTACTTAAGCAAAGTTAGTAACAAATTAAGGAACTCAAAGTTGTCGTCTAACAAAACATACCTCGACAAGACAACAAAAAAGGTTTTTTGTCTCACAATCTGACTTAAATAAGTTCAGCAGCTCAACATTCTATACCCTTGAAGTACGATCTACACAGATCTTATCTTAATTGAAACAGGTTGACCAATATTAAAAGATATTATACTGTTACTGTGACACATTACCTACCAGCACTACAGGTTTGTTAGCTCACCCAACTTGTCAAACTCATGCAACTTGTCCGAAAAAGCATCATCAATAGTAAAGTCTGACATACTACAGACCCGGTTGGCTACGCAATTCTCGTTGACATTCCATGGTCGCTTTCTAATATGAGCGTTATTGCCATGGCTTTAGATTTAATATCGCTAGCGAAACTATATTATGACATAAATAGTGAGCCTTCTGTCCCAACTATTACTCATTGTGATACTTCACTTCAGAATAAACTGGTATGATGCATGAGGTTGATTTAGTAGAGACCGTAAGCTGGAAGTCATATTTGGAATTTTGAAGCAATATTGTGAAGCGTATATAAATAAACGCTTGTAATACCAGATGTTATAATACTTACGATGTTATTGACTCTGCAAGTTTTAGGGGGTTAGTAATTGTCTTTAATGAATGTAATCAAGCTCAAAGTAGAGTGGCCTCCTACAAGAAAGACAGATGATCTGGTCACCGTTGTGTTTGAAAATTGATGGGAGCGGCCTTTGTTGAGCTGTGGACATCATAGGCTGATAAAATGATATCAATATCAACTACGATAATTATCAATAAACACTACAAGAGCACCTGTACCTATCGGAGAACGGTACCTATACATACTCCAACACTCTATGCTACACAATTACTAGATATATGTATGTATGTACGTGCATGTGGTGTGTGAGTTTAAAGCTACAGTAATTATTGTATAGATACAGTATCGATTTCCACTGTAGTCTCATTATATCTCAAGCCATTAACAAGTGTATAAGAATAGTCAAGTCAGAAAATAAATGTTTAACTTACTCAAACAACTTGTCCAAAAACTAATCATCTACAAACTTAGCGATACAATAACGAAATGACAAGATAACTCGATCAGCTTATTTGGAACATATTACATAACGATTTACTAATACTACATTGGTTACATTAAAAATTACTAGGAATGGGCGTCCACTGTACTGTAATCATCTATTGCAACGACCAAGTGCTGGGTAGATAGTAGATACAATTCTAGTGAAAGCTATCGAAGCAATCTCATTTGAAACGACCAACTTGTTTCTGATTCTATCAAATTAATTTATGTCGTGATACTGATACTTCAACGTAATGATAATAAACAATGTAAGTAAAATTTACTATACATACTTAGTTACTAAATAGCTCTGAGCAAAAAGCTAATTTTGGATCAATACGACCACGACCGACGGTGACGATATCACATCCATCACCCATCAAAGCCTTTATACGTCCCACTTCTGGGCACAGGCCTTCCTACATGGGAGAAACAGAAGAGTAGGAGTAAGGTGACGATATAGTACAAACGATTTAGTACTGTGCTGTCGTAAAGTAACGACAGTATCGTGAGGCAGTTAGAGGCCGTGATCGTAGATATAAAGCTAAAATAAACCTTTAGAAAGATTTTTGAAAAATATTGGCAGTGCTCGAAATGATATCAACAATTGTTTTTAAGTCCATACCACTAATAGCTATAAAATAAGCTATGATAGAAGTACTTCAGCCAGAGTAGTTTCACAGTATTTTATATCTTGATTAAGAACCTATAGATGTCTAGAGCTAGCAAAACAACTTATGCTATTGACTTCGCTTTCATAGTGTCTAATTATTTATTCAAGAAGAAAAATAAAATTTGACATTGATTTTATTACATCACTAAAGCTCGTTTGGACGTTTGATATGCAACATTGTGTTTAAAGTACTTCATAGTAGAAAGTTTTACCGACTTGATCGATAGTCAAATACTATATTTCCCCAAAACAATGGTATGTGAAACTGCCCAAACACCATTATGTAAGGTGTAGGTACTATTTAGATTTCAAATCATATACCAAACCAACTCACGTGATTTATTTATTATTGTGTAATTTTTTAGCACAATGCTCTGGAGGGAGCGGGACCAATAAAGTCGTCGAAATGAAAAGAACGGTACTATCTTCGTGAATAAATAAGGTTAATAAGGCTATTAATAATTTCAAAGTCATAATTAATCATTATTATCAACCACAGTCTGTAATGTTATATGTATATGACTATTTTTCAAGACCGATGTCTTCATCATCTTCAACCTTACTGGACGAAGATTATTTTAAAAAGTTAGACCCTGTAAAGTTTCATAAGTACCTTCATAATAATATTATCAAACTATTACACAACACAACATCTGGTGGTAATTTTTAGAAATGTCCAATTTCACAATTTACAAGTGACAAATATTACTAATAATTTTTTTTTTCATTATAGATTCGTCAATTAAATTTTTAATTATTCGTCAATTAATTATTAATTAAAATATTGGTGTATTAAATATATATTTAAATATACATGTACAAGTATGTGACTAATTTTTCAAGATCTTCATCATCTTCAAACCTCACTGTACAATAATTATTTTGAAAAGTTTGAAGCTGATAAGTTTCTATAATTATTATTACACTTCAAAATAATATTCTCAAACTTTATTACATACTACAACTCAACATAGGTAGTAATTTTTATAAATGTCCAATTTCAGAATTTACAAGTGACAAATATTACTACTTTTTTTTCATTATAGATTCGTCAATAAAATTTTTAATTATTCGTCAATGAATTATTAATTAAAATATTGGAGTATATACCTATTAACATATACAACTGAAGGAGTGTGGATAATTATTATTGAGAAAACAGTGTTTTTTTTCGTGTTATGTACACTAAAAATTGCAAATTAAACGTTCAGTTGACTTATGAAATTACTTCACATGATACAATTTCAATATTGTATTAAGGCGCTCTTTTCCCGTTTTGAACATTTTCGATTGCTTGTACCACCACGAATATAAAACATTCAATTCTGAAATTCTTATATAATATAGTTGACCGTATTATCTATTAGTTGTAAAGACAGAAACATGATTGGTAATACTTCACTCGATAGAAAAAAAATTCAAAGATTGCTCTGCTCAAAATTTTAAAAGTCATTTAAGTCAGATAATACATTACTAAATGACGTAAAAAATATACAAATTGATGTAACTTTTCATCATCTATAAAATGATAATAACGGATTTTTTTACGTCATACATTTTTATTACGATGTAGGCAAAAAACCTATAAAATTCAATTTACGGGGAGTGATCATGACGCTCCGCTGTTACTTCAGTACCCGTCGAGAGCTTCCCGAGTAAGGTCATGTCGCTTTATGCTCCGCAGATCCCGCACGATAGTTTGTATTTGAATAGGTGTAAATATAAAATAGGTTAGGTTTTTTTTAAGTTTGATTAGGTTTATTTTAGTTTGTTTAGGTTTGTTTTAGTTAGTTTTAGTTTAAAATAAGTTTTAGTTGGTAATAAATCAAATTAAAAATAATAAATCAAATTTTAATAAGCGGACCCATAGAAAAATGTTGCAATATAAATGGTAAGTACTACCTTTCTAACATATTTGTTCTGTTCATAAACCACCCACTAAATGATTCTTAGGATGTACACGATGTCCTGTTTGTTCCTATTTATATAGTCTCACAATATAACAAGGGACAGTATGATTTCAAAGCCAGTTATATAATGAATTAGAAATTTATTGTTATCCAATTAACGAAATTTATAAATAATATATATTATAAATTTTATAAGTTTTATCATATATACATATAAAATTCTTGACTCACAGTTTTAGTTACCATACTCCTCCGAAACGGCTTGACCGATGATCATGAAATTTTATATGTATATTCATTCAGTAGGTCTGAGAATCGGCTATTATCTATTTTTTTTGACATTTTGTTTTTTATGGCAAGACAACGTTTGCCTGGTCAGCTAGTGATTATCTAAATATTTCGTAGGACGCTTTTTGTACCACAGTGTAATTGCACAGAACAGTATAACTTCAAAACCGGTTCTGAAATTATTCTGAAAATTTTATTCTTTTTTTTCGTTTATATAAGTTTAGTTCTAATTTAATCATATATGTTTTATAAACGCTGGCCTATTTTTTAGTGCTTTTATGCGCCAGAAAAGAAATTCGAGTGTTGTGGTCTCAGGGTTTGAAAATAGCTCTGCAGCAACCTATCAAAGTGAAAAGTAAGTATATGTATGTATAAAACACATTGGACCTAATTCTGGAGGAACACTCTTAAGTTTAAATTTAAGTACAATCTATCTCTTTCTTACAATATGTAATAAGAAAGAGATAGCAATATTTTGTTTAGAGCTGTCATCTAAATTCAGACAGATTTCAAACGAACCATAGACAATTATTTTAGACGGCATGTATGGAGGTGCCTTCTAAATACCGCATTTTATCACGTTCAATAAGGTCGAAAATTGAATGTATGTTTCTAAATGTCAAATTTTAAGTCGGCGATACTTTTCGTATTCAAATTGAGAGAAAGAGGTAGACTGAACTTAAATTTAATCTTAGCATGTGCTCTCCAGAATTAGGGCCATTATTTCTTTAGATCGTTATTTAAAATTAAATATTTGTTTTAAAATTTGCATTCATATATGCAGGTTAATAATAATATTATTTTACTTATACCAATTATTTAGATCCTAATAAGTATCATCAGTCCGTGATGACGTCATTGAGATTTTATTTGGTTACAAAAGTTACCAAGGACTGTCGGTCAGGGACCAAGAAAAAAAAGAAATTTTTATACAGGGTGGTGCCGTCATTATGACAATAAATTAAAACATAGGCTATATTAGTTCATTGAAATCGTTGACCACTTACAAAAACATCTTATTCGTTTGATAATTTCATGACATCTCTATGAAATAATGCAGTCAATGTTATATTATTTCATACAAATGTCATAAAATTATCAAACGAATACGATGTTTCTGAAAGTGGCAAACCGTTTTTAAGAACTAATATAGCCCATGTTTTAATTTATTGTCGTATTGATGGCACCACCCTGTATACAACTTTATACAACGTGTTAGGGGGTCGCTCTCGAAAACGAAGACAGGTGGCAGTGCTGGTCACCCTTAACACGATTTGTTAGAAAATACCATTTGAAATCGTGAAAAAAAAACAGCTGTTCCATACAAACAGGTCCATACAAATAAAACTAACACCATTTTTTATTTAGATATCGATTGTGTAGGTCTTAAGCAGTAAACGTTAAAACTGCTTAAGACCTACACAATCGATATCTAAATAGAAATAGTGTTAGTTTAATTTTTCAGAACGTCCGGGTTTGATTCCCGAGCCGAGTAGGTACATGTTTTTTTTTAAATGTGTGAATGCATTTGAAATAAAACCAATCAAACCACGTTGGTTTTATTTCTAATGTGTAGTGCTCGTGAAAATGTAAGACAATACTATGAATGCAGTTTTTTCTAAAATTAAATTACTTAAATCGACGACATGGTTCCTAGGAAGAGATTTTCGCATGTCTTATAGTTTCAGACTTTCCCATACTGGCCGATCTAAATGTGCCACCCTGTATGTAGGGTATCTATGATAATACCTACAATTAGTGTAAGTATTTTTTTATTGGATGTGTGTGTTTTGTTAATCTTTCTTTTTAATGCTCGTTTTTTTTCATTTCCTTTACTTTTCCTGTAGGACTTGCGTTTAGAAAAGCTTTTTGCAATTTAGAAATAGATGATTCATCGTTGAAAGAGACAACAGCTGTTAGCATCTTGCTTGATACTCTCTTCTTTGTGTGAAGTTGACTCGTTTACCGCCTACAAATTTAGCAACAACACTGTTGAAGCGAATTTACCTGGTTAATTGGTTTTATATCAAATGCATTCATAATATTAAAAAAACATGTAGCTTTTTGGCGGCTGGAATATGAAGGGGTATTTGGGACTCCCAGGCTCTAACGGCCGCCACCGCCCGTTCCCGTGGTCAGGCCGTAAGGTGCAAGTACTACCACTACCCATATAAAATACATATTTTTTTGTCAAGTTAAACGGTTTCATTATGTAGCTATTGTAGCGAACGCTAGGAAATATAATTAGGTCCTAGGTCATCACAATACACACCGCTGTCTTCATCAATCCAGGGCATTGATCAGACTCAAAAATAAAATCGTAAGACGTAGCGCGACTTGAGAAAATATATAAATAGCATTTATGATAATACTAGTATCTTACCGCGGCTCCAACTTGGTTATCGTTTCAAAAAAGTATCCTACATCCCTTTTACAGTCTCAAACTATCTCCTTACCAAATTTCATCTGAATCGGTTACCTAAGTGGTTTAGGCGTGAATGCGTAACATAACATACAAACAAACTCATTTTCACTATTTCAATATTACAGTTAGGATGAGCGGTTGACTGTTGATACAAATTTTTACAGCTGACCATCTGGTGGACCGTATGATCATGAAAAAAGTTAGTACCTATCTAAATAATCTATAACGTAATACCATAATGTTACTGTATGCAATTTTACTATGGCACATCGTACCGCTTGGACCGGGCGGCCGCCGCCGGCGCGGTGTCATCTCGCGCGCGTCGGATTTGCTTACGTTACGCTACTTATTGGCGGGGGCTGAGGAAGCATTTTTACCTACGACTGCTCGGAATACCTCGCCTTAATGAGGCATGGCGGTAACAAGTAGGCCACAGAGTGTTCCCATAGCGTTTTTATAAAATTATTTTAAAATCTTCGTTGCATAATTAACTTTCAAAACTTTACCGTCTAAGCGTTTTTAAAAATATACAAATAAAGTGATTTCATTTAAAAAACAGTTTTTATTACACTTTTCCCATCATCCTAGGGTTTGCTAATCCTACTTGTGAAACATAATAGTATATTTTAATATTTCCACAACATCCGATATGGTCTAGTGGCTAGGATACCTGGCTCTCACCCAGGAGGCTCGGGTTCGATTCCCGTTATCGGAATTTGTTTTTTAATTTTTATTTTTTATTTTTATTTTTTATTTTTATTATAAATTTTTTTTAGATCTTATAATAAGCAAACAAACAAAAATATTATTATATTAGTGTTGCTGGCGATAACAACACCAAAATCAAGTGTCGCTCAAGCAAAGATTATCATTGCTGGATAATAGAACAACTGAAGTTATTCAACCTAAAGTCCTCATAATCAATTGAAATACTTTGCTAATCACATGCTACGAGCTTTTTATAATTGATATGTACCAACTATTTAATAGTAGAAAACGTTATGAGTACCTATGAACAAGAAAATTATTTTACAGTTACGCAACGCCATCTATTAACGGGTAGCGGGAGCTAATTGCTGCTTTTCAACAGAGTGAATGCGGTTCCTATCGGTGTGTGAGATAATGATGGTTTGTTCACAAAACTTGTGAAATTATACTGCGAATTAATAATGAGATAGTTCCAATAAGTTATAATTAAATAATGATTTATACCTACTTATTACATAAGCCCTTTCAATAATCGTTAAGTACAGACCAATTGTGTCACAAATCACAACAGCCTACACAACTCAAACATTATTGTGAACCACGGACAATACAAAAGGCAGAGAGGTGTAAGTATAGAATTTATTCATTATTGTAAGTAAATTATAATATTATTTAATTGTTAATTAAAATACTCTATTACTTACTACTATGGAATATCTCATCTCTTCCCCAAATTTTCATTCGGATCAAAAGGCAAGAGGAGTGTGGTGTCCAAATTTGCACCAAAATCTTACAGTCCTGATCTCAGATCATAGAAAAATCTTATTTCTATGATCTGAGGTCCCAATAGATATCTCTAGTTTATGGTCCCGATACTTCCAGGTACTCGTAAAATAGTTGCCTATAGTTTCATATTATTGGAAATTGAGACTTATTACAATATAATATGCATCTTTAGAATACAAACGATTAAGTATACAATAATTTTATTACACTATCTTTGAATATCATAAATATAATATTGACGATTATTTAGTATGATATTTATGAATTTCTGTAGGTATGTTAATATTGATAATTTAATGGTATTTAATGTGAAAAAATGGTTTATATAAATATTTAGCAGTACTAATTAAAAAAATCCGACACTTATATTAAATTAAATTATTTTTTAACAAATGGAATTCAGAAAAGACTGTAAAATTGACGATAAATGGCTTAAAATGATCGTGTCGAACCGATTTACCTTCAGTCATACTGCCTCACCGCTGGCTGTTTCCTGCCACTACTGCAGTCATCTCACGCTGTATGACAATACAATAAGAGTTATTTTCTGTATCAAGACATGTAAAATAAAATTGCAGATTCAATTCCATTATAAAACGCAAATATTTTGCAACAGTTGTGCCTTATTCTAACGGCGTTAAGAGTTATTTGAAAATGTTTCACAGAGAAAATTAACCGCTATAAGGAAGTGCATCGTTTCCTAGTTAGTCGTAGGATTGTATTCTGTGGGAAAGATGGTATCTATTGTTAATTGCGACCTTAAGTCATAAGAACCTTTCGCCTTTGTAGTATTTGCTTAGGTACTTTGAACCCGAATAGATTAAGTCAAGTGATATTTTGATTAACTAGGGTAAAGTAAAATAGAATGTTTTCGTTAGATTTGTATAGACCGATCACAATGCAATGCAAGAAATGAACTTTATATCTTAGAACAAGTAGGTAGCAACAATTCTTACAATCACACCACTTCCTTCGCCCAACTTTATACTATACCAAGCTTACGGCCCTAAAGCCTAAAGATTGGCAGAAACCCTAGCCTGTTCACACTTGCAACACCAGGGACAGCTTTTTTATGGTAGGGAAAATGACTGACTCACTGTCTCATTTCCTCGGGAGTGTGAAGCATGCGTGCACTCAATCCCTACCGTGAACCTACAGTTCCACAATGGACAGCAGCATTCTGGGTGCTCATAGAGCATAAATTCCATGTTGCTGCTGTCATAGGTGAAGCGACTGAATAGAAGCAGTACCGTATTTTTGGGGCCCAGCCCATAAATCAAGAACTCAGCAACAGTCAATACAATCGGTGTGTCGACCGACTCTGGCAGTGTAAGCAAGGTGAAAGTCCTCTCCTGTCATTTATCGCCATAAAACAACGGCGGCAAGAGTCGGCTACACTCTGAAGAGACAGAGCTATCAAAATCCAGGAAACTTTGCGTTGGCGGCAAGTGACAAGCTGCTCTACATCCACGACACGACGGTTCTTCGACAAGCTCTGACGACAAATTTATTCTTATTGGGTTGCCATTTTCAGAAATGCATTTCTTGAAAACAATTATTTGGATGACATGACTCGTGATTACATAAAGCATTGTAATGTTCTGATTGTTGTGGCCCTTCGCTTGCTTTGTTCCAATTCTATGCGCGGTGACACGGAAAATTATAGCACTGCCTGCGGTAGCAAAATTAGATGATTGCAGGCTTAGAGGACAACTGTACATCTTTCAACCGTGACTGCAAAAATAGGTGACGTTTGTAAGCAATATTTTATAATTGATATTGTTCTTATCTATTGTTCTTATTATTGTTGATATTGTTCTTATCTATTATACCGACTATCGCATAGAGGGCCACACTAAGGTCACATTTTAAGCTAGATTAGCTTAAAATTTTACCAAACGTTTTGTTTTTCGGACGGATATTTATCCTGATATATCAATAAATTGTGACCGAAAGAAAATTAATTGTTTCACAAAAACGTTCATCTTACAAAACCAAGTATCTTAAACGATTCGAAACATTGATTGCGATATTGAATTTATCGATTTACAGTTGATTTGCATCGTCACACGTAATCGAGTTGGCTAACATTGGCTTGTTTAATTACATTTTTCGAGTCACCTACTTTGTTCACCAACTATGAGATCTAATAGACATTACACAATATAGTATTAAAACCGTGAGAAATTTAAAAACCTCCTACAAACACACACGCTCTTACAAATTGCA
The DNA here is from genome assembly GCA_947347705.1 of Nymphula nitidulata. Classification (NCBI taxonomy): domain Eukaryota; kingdom Metazoa; phylum Arthropoda; class Insecta; order Lepidoptera; family Crambidae; genus Nymphula; species Nymphula nitidulata. Next base: position 11,892,213 of record OX374641.1, on the reverse strand, counting down.
ATAAGAGCTATATTCGAACAATCAAAACTCAATGTCACTTTTAATGACCTTTCTATTACTAATTTTGGAATGGTAATACTAACAGCTCAATCGCAGATACTTAAATAATGAATAGTGATTGATATTGTAATATGTATATTATAATAACACACTTTTCAATTAAAAACTGTACTGTAGAATGACAATAGTAAGATTTGACAAAGTTTTATTGAAACTTTATTCATGAACAGCTTGGCAAGTGTAGAACGGAACTATTTTTTTTCATGGGCAACAATTTCAAAACAGTCTAAACTTGTTATATTATAACTATGCAGACAATGTGTGAAAAAAGTCTGATTTCAATATCCAGCTGATTTAATCGTTTCAAATACAATAAAAGGGTCAGCTAAAAGTAGAGCTCAACCTACAACGGTTTCTGAAGATAGCTACATACAAACGGCACAGTAGCGCAGAGAGATTGATAAAAATTATTAATTTTGCACATTTGCAATAACACATGAAACACAATAAGTCGGCGATCTATTGCCAGAAGCGAAGGCTACCGAAAAGCCATAAACCATTATCCATTTTACCTTAGACTTACTCAAGAATATACATCAAATAATAGTCGCTTTGCTATTTTTTTTGGTTGCGTCCATCCATTTCATGAGACATAAATAAAAGAAAGCAATGTTGTCACTAACCTCTATTATTCAATCTTATCTCCTCTCATACATAACGATAGCGTTTCGTTATACGCATCACCGCTCCAGATAATTGAAGAGTAATGATTCGTAATACACCAATCGTCATTCATCATTTGTCCGTGAACGATGGATTGATACCAAATAAATTAATACATAATTGTGAAATGAAAGGTGAATGGACAATCCAATCGGTCAATAACATTACTCATTACGCCATTTAGCACGTCGAACAATGAGATGAAATCTGATATTGGTGACAAAAATAATGTACTTCACTTTATCAAATAATGTTGGCAAATCAATGGCAGCCTTTTGTTAAGCCTTGGTGTTATATTTTGGAAACACTGATTCACTACGCATATCATATTATATGATACAGCAACACGCCAATCAGTTATTGTAAAATTTCCAACACATAATTGCTCTGCATTGCATTTACAATTAATTACAAGTAAATTCACTTTTATTACTTAACGTTCATAATTGACGTTGTTTCGTAAAAAATATTGATATTGTACATACAAAAATGTATTTTGGTTTTTCAGTCTTAATTGTACACGTAGTTGAAATACGTTTTATTTATTTAGGTTTATTTGAGGAACATGGTTTTATTATCCTACCAATTTTATTAATACCTTTGATATTAATTTTTGAAGTGTCCTATATATCCCTATCGCCTATTGTACTGTCCTGTGTGTAAATTTGTTGTGTAATGTGTTTTGTTAAGTGTGCAATAAATAATATTTGTATTGTAAATAATATTTGTATTTTTTGAGCGGGCGGACTGGTTAACAAGGAAAATATGCATTACTAGTTAGAATGTTATTAAACAAGCCTAGAAGATTCATCAACATCTGAGGCACGTTCAAATTCTCAAGTAGACTTTCGCTTGAACGTAATGTTATGCTTAGCAATGAGAACATGCCATTTTCTTTTTTAATTTCGCAAAGTCTGTAACTTTGTAGGGTAGAATAATATATAATAGTAATCAACATTAAGAATATTTCTATTAGGTTCGTCTTCACTAACATTTGTTTAGCATTAAGAGTCTCTCGGCGATATTAGCTCAGTCTATCTAAAGGAGATAGAAAGAGACAAATATAGATAAGAGTCACCTAAGCCTAGGGAATGGTTAGTGAAAACGGACATTTATCTTATATCTATAAGATTATGAGAATATAAGTACAGTTCAGGAAGACAATAAATTGTTTCAATCCAAATGTTAAACGAGAGGAGAGTGAAAGGAAACCATGAATATAGAACATGACAATCTAATTTACTGTCCTGATAGTTAGACTACATTTCAATCTCATAATGATAAATCGAATGGTAATAATAAAACGAAGCCATCAAACTTCATACCCAGCGATTCACTATTCAACCTCTAGCACAAAAACTGCAAGAACAATAACCGACATTAAACTTAAAGGTACCTACCTAGTCATGGATTTTTTACTTTAAAAACGAAAATTGATCTCCAAAAACCTATTTCGGGACAAATATTTTTGCGTTAGTCTTCTATGTGTAGTAGTTCTAACAATTTTGAATGTGTAGAGATTTTTATTATTTTTACTATTTGTGTCATGCTCTTCATTTTTACTATTAAAAATCTCATTAGGTATTTTAGACAATTAGTATTATAATTCTACTTGTCCTTAATATTTACTATTACGATGTCTTCCGTTTTTGTTCTCTTATTATCCTAGGAATCAACCTACCCTTCATTAAAAGTAACTTTTGAGACGGTTTTTTAATCATTTTTAAATGTGTTAATAATATTCTTAATTTTATTTTAAACTTTATAATAAATGTTTGAAAGATTAAAAAGTGTGAAAACTAGAAACAAAGGACTTTTCACAATCACATAATATGTACCAAAATAACTTTACTTAGATATACTCTTATAAAGGTTCGTCTGTTGATTTACGTGCTGATTCTTCTATAAACCTTGCAAAGACCTTCAAAAGAATGTATTAAATAAAACACACGGTCAAGCAGAAACACACCTACCTATTACTTGGTAGGTTTTGAAGCGGATATCCTGATCTAATATCTTCAGTTCAGCATAAGCAGCGATGCATAAAATAAATGATAGGACTCCTTTAATGAACGTAATACTAGTATGCAATATTCTCATAATAGCAAGCAACGCAGGTGGTATTAAGAAATACCCCACGTGGGCTGAATGAAGCAAGCCCGCCGGCCTTGACTTGAGCTCACTCATTGTAAGATGAGGCACTTGTTCGAGGCATGCGAATGCGAACGTCTAAAATCTATGTAGGTTTTAAACTAAGCTGTGTTGTACCCACTTACTACAATAGATTTTATAGTCTGTATTACTCTATGAGCGCCGGGTAGGCTAGTATGTGACAGGCAAGGGACGAAAAGTTAAAGCTTATTTTATTATTCTATGGTTGAAGTAAGTAAGCAAGTAATTTGAGAAACGAAAATTTATCAGCACAATATAAAACTAAAGAATATGTAGAAATAATAGTGACCGTGAAATTTTAAAATAAAAATTTAGCAGATATGAGCTTGAGTAAAGAATTTAAAATTACAGCTATATTTACATTATTTGAGTAATCCCGTTACTTGAGTTCAGATTGAGCGTGATGATTAGAATGATTTAATAAAAAAGAGTGATTAATCAAACTTTATATAAAAAAAAACAGAAACGCAAAACCTAAGAATGAATAAAAACCGTAAAGATGGTCAAATTTACTGATAATCCGTTTTTAATAAATTTGTACGTCTTTAGTCAACAAACGTAACACACACAACTGCAATTAGTTAATGCAAATCAACTTAATTTATGAAATTATGAAAATAGATTGTTTAATGTTTTCTCAGGGTATTTATTTCAAAATAGGTAATTTTACAAAACAAACGTATTGCACGAACGACAAGAGACACACACACTTAGATTCTCTAGCGGAAACGCGCGGGAAGCCGTGTCGGCCGTTTCTCTCTTACCGGAACAACGTTCGGTGCGACAGCGGTGCGCGGATTGTCAAAACTGACGTCTTCGTTGCCGCCAATATTCGAATCTCTCGTTACACACTCCCCCTCCAAGTTGGAAGCACGTCCCGTGTCCAAGTTGGAATCATTATCATCTAAATAATCACGGTGTCTAGTACAACGCGGTCGACCTCTACGCTTTTTAGGCATGATAGGAGTGATAACAACATTAGTTTGATTGAAAGGTGTTAAATCTGAACTATGATATTTACCTAAAACAGTGTCGCCTGTTGTATTAGTTAAAAGGAAAGTAGTAGGACTCATAATCTGTTTAATGCAGTAAGGACCATCACGTTTGGGCATAAATTTGCGGGTAATACCTTTAGAAGCTTTGCTCAGCTCATGAGTTTTGACCAGAACTAAGTCTCCTAATTTGTAGTCGGGCGCAGGACGACGACCAGCGTCGGTAACCTCCTTTCGTTGGTCTTGAGCTCTCTCTACCCGATCTCTAATATCGTGCAAAGAATGAACAAATGACTTCAAATATGGAGTAACCTGTGGAATGAAATTTTCTTTATCCAAAATACTGCGAATGTCATGATGAACGTCAAAAGGTGTTCGCATTTCCCGAGCAAACATGAGGTAGGCGGGTGTCTTACCGGTGGTACTGCAAACTGCACTGTTCATGGCGAAACGAACATGTGCCAAGTATTTGGGCCAATCTTTATGTTCGTTTTTAACTAGCAGAGACAACTGCATTTTGAGGTCCCGATTTTTACGTTCAGCCGGGTTTGCCTCTGGATGGTAAAGCGGTATCAGCTCCTGCTTAACACCTAAGAGATACATACATTGCTGCATAACAGCGGATATAAATTGTACACCGTTGTCGGATACAATTCTTCGTGGAACTCCATAGCGGAGGAAGTACTCTTCTATTATTACACGGGAACAGTTTTCAGCGGTGGCCTCTGTTAATGGGTATAACTCAACCCACCTGGTTGCAACATCTTCAATCAGAAGGACCCATCGCTCCCCCTTGTCTCCTTCTGGGAGGGGACCAAATAAATCAACGGCAAGGACTTCAGCTCGTTGTTGTAATATAGGAGTTTGCAATAACCCTGAAGGTTTTTGGTTGCTCGCTTTGTATCTAAGACATGTTATACAGTTTTTAAGATATTCTGTTACGCATCGACGCATGCCGGGAAAATAGTACTTATCGCGAAGACGATGTAAGGTTCGTTCTATACCTTGATGACCAGCAGTTGGAGAGTCATGAAATTCCTTAAGAATTTCTTCTCTCATGGAGCTTGGTACTACAAATTGTGCTTCCTCGCAATCTGTGTCGGGATTGAAGCGGTATAGAACACCTTGACACATAAGGTAGCCGCGTTCCAGCCACTTGTTTGAGGTTATCTCGTCAGAGTCTTCTAAATCTTTGATTATCTTATAAACTTCGGGGTCATCCTCTTGAGCAGCTCGTAGGGTAGCTGGATTGACTTTGGGAAGATCCACTGTTATCATGCAGACCTCACAGTCAGCATTGTCGTCACAAGCAGGTCGACTCAACATGTCAGCTACTACATTTACCTTTCCAGGTGCGTACTCTATTTTGAGGTCAAAAGACTGAAGTTTGAGAGCCCATCTGATCAGTCTTCCACTTGGTGTTTTGACAGTAAAGAGCCATTTGAGAGGCTGGTGGTCGCTTTTTACTATACACGTATGTCCGTCAATGTAACCTCTAAACTTTTCTACTGCCCAAACAACAGCAAGCGCCTCTCGTTCAGTTGTGGAATAATTTTTCTCAGCAGCACTGAGCAGACGGCTAGCGAACTCAATAGGTCTCTCCTCAGTACCTTCGCCTTGCAGTAGTGCCGCACCAATAGCATAGCTACTTGCATCGGTACGAAGCAGGAACGGCTTATCGTAATCGGCTTGTATTAATATGGGAGCACTAACCAATTTGTTTTTCAGATCATCAAAGGCGTGTTGCTGATCTTCCCTCCATCTCCAATCCTGGTTCTTGCGTGTGAGTTTTGTCAGAGGCTCAGCGACGCGAGAGAAGTTCGGTATAAATTTCCTATACCATGAACAGGTCTGTATGAATGATTTTAAGTGCTTAACATTTTTAGGTTCTTTCATTTTCAGGATGGCGTCAACCTTGGAAGCATCAGTACGGATACCTTGAGGTGTTAATACATGTCCGAGGTAAGTTACTTCTTCACGAACAAAGCAACATTTTGCTCTATTGGCCCGGAGATGAAATTGACGCAATCTATCTAAAACCTTTTGTAGGTCTTGAATGTGGTCTTGGAGGCTACCTTGGGTGAGAACCAAAATGTCATCAAGGTAGGCAAGTATGGTGACATTCTGCAGCGAAGATCCAGAACGGAATCGATCTATTAATCTCTGGAAAGTCGACGGGGCGTTTTTCAAGCCGAACGGCATTCGCTTGAACCTATACGTACCAAAGGGTGTAACAAAGGCTGTCTTGTCTCGGTCTTCTGCGGCTACAACAACCTGCCAATAACCTGCCCGGAGATCGATTGTGGACATGTAACAACCTCCTTTGGTCAACTGTAACAAGTCGTCAATAAGTGGCAAAGGATAGCTATCTGTTTTGGTGACGGCGTTGAGTCTTCTGTAGTCTATACAGAATCTCACACTTCCATCCTTCTTTGGTACGAGAACAGCAGGGGATGTCCACGCAGATTCACACTCTTCAATGACGTCATCATTAATCATTTTATCAAGTTCTGCTTTCATAATTTCTCTCTTAGATGGGGTGAGCCTGTATGGAGGAACTGATATCGGCGGATGATTACCTGTGTCTATCCGGTGTTCCGCATACGGAGTTGGAGCTCCCCCTATACTAAAAATATCTTCATTTTCAGACAAAAGTTTTGACAGCTGCATACGCTCCTGAAGGCTCAACATCAGACCTTCGTCATCACGAAGAAAGTCTGCTGAAAAGAGTGTTGTACTTGACTTCAGGGCCTCAAATTCTAAAGGATAGATTTCATTCGAATTGGAAAATTTCCATGTAGAATTGGAAAAATCAATAATAATACCAGCATTAGTCATAAAATCAATACCAAGAAGGGTTTCATTTGATACCGCATCCGGGAAAATAATAAAATCTAAATTTATACATTTTTGTTTAATTTTTATTTTTAAGTTAGTTGTAACATGTGACCATATTTACAGTTGCACCGCGACTTAACGTTACGCGCTGCTACATTAGCGAATGTTGTTGAGTTAGCAATAATGCTTACTTAAATAGTTTGTAATTAGGTATAACCGCTCTTTTTATACGATATACACTTGTGTTGAGATACAATACACGATGTGAAGTCTTCATCTGGTTTTACTTCAAGTCCTCAACCAACATCAACCCAGCAACATACCTCATGGCGACCCTGCCACGTCTAAGAGCTGTACCATTATGAAGAAATGAAAAGAAAAGAAAAAACTTAGATCAAGCAGAAGAATGATGGAATGCGAAGACTCACTGGAAGAATAATAGCATAAGAAGATACCATAATACAGAAGATCGGCAAGTACCAGAAGAATGCCACCTATTACAGAAAATACGAAACAAATGAAGAAAGAAGCGAACGGGTCAAGGATGGTGTCCAGGGTATAGCCCGGCCCAGTTGGAGCGGAGTCCAGGGATATCCCGGCCCACGGAGTCCAGGGAATAAGCCCGGCCCAACCAGCGAGCACAGACAATATTTTTGAACGTGCCTCATGCTGTCACCAACACACGTTGCTGAGCATCGCATCCGCTGCGCGCCACGCGTCGCTCGCTGTCGCGTCATCGCTGCCGTCGTGCGTGACCTACATAATTGGTACTAAATGAATAGCCATAAGGTAATTAATTAATTTAATGTAAATGAATAAAAATGATAGGCGTCGATTAACAAATATTTTGATTTAATCCTTTTTTTTAATATAGCATGTCACTAGAGTTAAAAGCGCTTCTCGATAATTTAGTTTATATAAAGGATTATTTAGTTAAATTGGGTCCAGAGAGACGACAGAAAGAAATAGGATATAAAAAGTTAGAATCGGCTTATGATTTATACAGACAAGTGGAGTATATTGTGTCTCAGCTTAAAGAGGGAAAAACTAAAGTAACAAGCGTAGAGGTAGATTTAATTAATGATTTGTATAGTGAAATTAAGTTAATTTACAGTAAAATAAGATCTTTAGTAGCTTCTGTCGACTCAAGTATGCAAACCGATAACATAATGGCGAAATCTAGTTTTGATATTAAGACAGCAATCGCTCTATTACCTAAAATAACAGGAACTGAGGATAGTATCAAGGAGTTGATTGATGGAATTACCATGTACAGTTCAATAATATGTGACGAGTCCCAAAAACTATTAATAGATTTTGTATTAAAAACTCGGCTATCGTCTGGTGCCAAATTGCGTCTAAAAACATTTTATTCTAATATATCTGATTTAATCAGTGACATGAAAAAGTTTTTACTCCCTAAAAAATCTGCCGAGTCGATTCAGTCACAACTGTATAGGGTTAAACAGGGCAGGAGGACAATAGAGTCATTTGGCTCAGAAATAGAAGATCTGTTTGTGAATTTAACGATTGCACAAGCAGACGATGATGCATCCAAGTACGGTGTGTTAAGACCCCTGAACGAAAAAACCGCCATAAAGCGCTTTGCCGATGGGTTATCGGATCCAAAGTTAAGTACTATAATTGCTTCGAGGCAATTTAATTCTCTGCCGGAAGCGATAAGGACAGCTCTTGATGAGGAGTCCTCATCATCTGCTCATGAACATGTTGCACACCTCCATGCCAAACGCTACCCGAATCACCACTACGAGAACTCCAGGCCATTTCAAAATAGAGGCCAATATTTTAGGCGTAGGCCTCAAGGTAAGTTCATTTATAAAAATTATTACGGTAATCAAAATGATTACCGTAATAATGATATGTCGCAAACATCGCCGTCATGTCAAAGAGGTAAACGGCCCGACAGGTATTTTGCACGATCAGCACAAGACCCGCGACAACAGGCGCGCGGCCCGCGCGTGCATCACGTGCATGACGACACCACGGTAGATAACGATAATAGGGACAATCAGTTTTTTCGTGCCTAAATTAAATTATGGAATTTTTAGTTATAATAATACAAGTATAATAAAGAGTAGCATAAGTAATAATGATATAAATTTATTAGTAGACAGTGGCGCTAGTTTGTGCGTCCTGAAATATGAGTGGTTACAAAATAAGCGAACCATAATTCCACAAATATGCTCGGAACATTTAACCATTAAAGGAATCAGTGGAACTTTAGTATCCGAAGGATACATATACCTAACTTTAAATTTCAAAGGAGTAGAATTCGAACAAAAATTTTACATTTTCAGAAACTTGTCATGTTCCGCAGATGGTATTTTAGGACAAAATTTCTTCCAAAAATATCAGGCCATAATAAATTATAAGGACAACACTTTATGTTTGTCGAATAACAGCCTAAGTATTTTAGTACACATAGAAGGGAATATTAGTAGCTATCACCATATTATTCCTCCACGGTGTGAAGTTGTTAGATTTATTCCAAGTTGTCAAAAGGATGACTGTGTCGTATTAGCGACAGAAATAGAGAAAGGTGTATTTGTTGCAGGGATAATTTCTAAACCTGAAAAAGGAAAAATTCCTGTTAGAATTTTAAATACGAGGGAAACTGAGATACAATTAGACTTATCGAACTTAGAGTGTTATAGTCTGAATAGTTTTGAAGTCTGCAACTTTAATAAAGAAAATATATGTACGAATAGGATAAAAAATTTATTTAGCTTATTAAATTTGAGTTCCTACCTAAATAAAGATGAACAGTTAAGTATAGAAAAAATTTGTGCGAAGTATGCTGACGTATTTCATTTACCGGGAGATAAACTCAGCACCACAAATTTATTACAACATTCTATAAAACTTAAAGATAACACAAATCCGGTATACGTAAAGCCCTATAGAATTCCAAATGCATTACGTAAGGAAGTACAGAAACAAATTCAGGATATGTTAGATAATGACATCATAGAGGAGACTACGTCAGAGTGGTCTAGTCCTGTTTTGTTAGTGCCTAAAAAGTCTGACAAAAACGGGGAAAAGAAGTGGAGATTAGTTATCGACTATCGTCAATTAAACAACAAAATACAGGACGACAAATTTCCCTTGCCAAATATAGTAGAAATTTTGGATTCATTGTCAGGTAGTATTTACTTTTCAAAGCTAGATTTATCTCAAAGCTACTACCAACTTTCCTTGGATAAAGATTCGAGAAAATACACGGCATTTAATCTCGATAAAATGTATCAAATTTCATTAGATAAAAATAGCCGAAAACTAACGGCCTTTACAACTGATAAGATGTATCAGATGAAGCGCTGCCCAATGGGTCTTAAAACTAGTCCCAGTGTTTTTTCAAGGCTAATGACTGTTGCAATGTCGGGATTAAATTACAATCAGTGTTTTGTATATTTAGATGATTGTATAGTTATTGGAAATTCGATACATTCTCACAACAGAAATCTTATTAGCGTTTTGGAGAGATTTAGGAGTACAAATTTAAAATTAAATCCAATGAAATGCGAATTTTTGAGAACAGAAATCATGTATTTAGGTCATAAAATAACTTCTCAGGGAATAGAACCAGACCCTGACAAAATCATAGTGTTACAAAACTACCCAAAACCAACGAATTCAGACGATGTCAAACGATTCGTTGCATTTGCAAACTACTACAGGCGCTTTATACCAAATTTTGCTAATATAGCTTATCCACTAAATAAATTATCAAAAAAAAATGTACCATTCATTTGGTCCTCAGAATGTGACACAGCATTTTTTACACTAAAACAGACCTTAATTAGTCCACAAGTGCTTGATTATCCTGATTTTTCTGATAACAACATTTTTACGTTACATACAGACGCATCAAAAATAGGTTTAGGCGCCGTACTGTCTAATAGTAACGGGAAGGTTGTCGCATACGCCAGTCGCAACTTGAAACCGGCGGAAACTCGATATCCAGTGATAGAGCTCGAGCTATTAGCAATTGTTTGGGCTACTAAACATTTTAGACCTTATCTTTACGGCAAAAAGTTTAAAATAATTACAGACCATAAGCCCTTGATTTATTTATTCGGAATGACTGATCCATCGAGTAGATTAACTAAGTTTAGATTATACTTAGAAGAATTTGATTTTGACATCGAGTATATCCCAGGACGGCACAATGCAGCTGCAGACGCATTGAGTCGCCTACCATTAACTAGCAGTGATTTAAAAGAGATGAGAAACCACGTTGTGTCAGTCATGACGAGAGCACAAACTCGCAAATATAATACAAAAAATGAAGGTGATATTACTGACGAGGCAACCGAGTATCCCACGAACATTAGGCCTGATCAACCTAAAATAGTGGAAATTCTCAAACGCCCCGACAGTTCAATTGAGTTAGTATTAGATACAAGTAATTACAGAAGTGAAAAAGAGGAAATAAAAAGTAATAAAGGCAACTTTGTATATGTGCCTTCGAAGTATTGCATTTATCTATTATCCCGATCGTTATCTACCGTAGGAGTGTTAGCGAGGGAATTAGAGAGTTTTTGCAAGGAAATAAATATTCCAGAATTAATTGTTGTCAAAGATAAATTTAACGAAAACAGAGTAAAAAGGTTTTTAGAAAAATTTGAAGGTAATTATCCTCGTATCCTCGTAACGAAAAATGTTACAAAAGTTTCAGACAAAGATGACATACGAGTAATACTAAATGATTTCCATCTGTTACCGACTAGCGGACACGCGGGGGTAAACAGAATGTTGAACAATATTAAAAAGTATTTTTTTTGGCACGGTATGAGCCGTGATGTCAATGATTATGTAAAAAAGTGCAAGGATTGCCAAATACAAAAACACACAAATAAAAACAACAGAGAACCAATGGTAATAACTACCACTCCGAATACATCGTTCGAAAGAATTAATTTAGATATAGTTGGGCCCTTAGATGTAGATAATTTAAACTATAAATATATACTTACTATTCAATGTAATTTAACAAAATATGTAGAAGCATATCCTTTAGAAAGGAAAGATGCAGAATCAGTAAGTAGGTTATTCGTAAATAATTTTATTTTAAGGTATGGCGTCCCCAAAGATATACTTACAGACCAGGGGACCGAGTTCATGAGTAATATATTTATAGAAGTGTGTAATTTGTTACATATCAAGAAACTTAACTCGACTGCTTACCATCACGAAACACTAGGATCAATAGAAAATACGCACAAACATTTAGGCGCGTATTTGAGGATTCAATGTAACAACAATAAAACCGATTGGAGTAGTTGGTTAAGTTATTGGTGTTTTGCATTTAACACTACTGTACACACAGAGACAAAATATACGCCACACGAACTAGTTTTCGGAAAACTGTGCAAGTTGCCAACTAATTTAACTTCTTCTGTCGACCCTCTGTACAATTATGATAGTTATCCAAAAGAATTTAAGTTTAGATTGCAAAAAGCGCAATTAGATGCTAGAAATAATTTGATAATGTGTAAGTCGAATAGGAAATTAACATATGATAAGAAATTAAAAACACTTACTTATTATTCAGGTGATTTAGTTTTGTTAAAAAACCAAATTGGAACTAAGTTAGACCCAATATGGAATGGACCTTTTACAGTCATTGAGGATATTTCCCCAAATGTAAAAATTAAGAAAGGAAAAAAATCCCATATTGTTCATAAAAATAACACTAAATTGTTTATTCCAAGTTAGATATTATAAAATGTAATGTTAAATTATGTAAATTTTAGTGTAAGTAAAATAATTGTTAAAATTTTAAAAAAAATGTAATCAGCAGCATTCGTTAAAAAAAAAATCTGATGTATTTTTTTTTCTCTAGTTCCCGGGGGGTAAAGAGGAACTTTTCGGGGGAGGTGTAACATGTGACCATATTTACAGTTGCACCGCGACTTAACGTTACGCGCTGCTACATTAGCGAATGTTGTTGAGTTAGCAATAATGCTTACTTAAATAGTTTGTAATTAGGTATAACCGCTCTTTTTATACGATATACACTTGTGTTGAGATACAATACACGATGTGAAGTCTTCATCTGGTTTTACTTCAAGTCCTCAACCAACATCAACCCAGCAACATACCTCATAGTAGTGAGCACCTGTCGCATATTAACCGAGCCATCAGCTAATTTAATGCGTTTTGAGCACTTTTCGAAAGGATAGTTGTTCTTCTTTAGTAAATTAAAAAGTGTTGCACCTGCTACACTACATTTTGCACCTGTGTCAATAAGTGCTCTACCACGGGAACCTAAAATTTCAATGCCTAAAATTGGCCTTTTGGTCACCCTACACTGGGGTGTATTAATGACACTATACACCGAGTCATCACATTGTATACAATCAATATTCTGCTGATAAAAATTTATATTATTATCCTGCATAGAAAATAATTGTCCATCCAAAACCATGGTCACCCTAGTATCACATAAACTATTAATAGAATTGTTCAAATGTTTATTTTGGTTCAAGTTACTATTATTAGCATAGAAGTTACTTGGTAACACATTAGTAAAATCACTAGGCATAAAAATAGTGTGACGTTTATGGTCCCTATTGCGATTACATAGAGTAGGTGTAGTGTTATCACTCTTATCAGTAACAGATTTGTTATGAATCTGTAAGTTGGAGAGAGAGTTATTGTAACGATCGAGACTTATACTGGGCATGCAAAAATGGTTAGGTAAACTCACCTGATGATTGTTCTTACCAGATGATTGAATGTTTTCAATACTTGAACTAAAGGTCAATGCCCTACTATCGCGAATCAGCGCATCGTCGTCGCATTCTATCGCGTAAAATTCGGAATTACATTTAGTACATTGAGATCGCGTTACGCCTTTTTCACCACATCCGTAGCACGTCGGTACTATGTCCGTAGATTCGGTAGTAGATGTATGTTTAAACGACGCGGATAATCGACGGCACTCTTCGCGAACATGTCCGTAGTTTTTACAGTAAACACAGTATTTTCTCGTTTCTCTTCTCTCATCGGCTGCTGGAAGTGGAGTCTTGCTTGGATAGGAGGCTCGTGTACCACGGCGACCCGCAGATGAGGGCGTTTCAGACAGGGCTGCTGGCGGCGGCGCTGGCCGGGGTGGCGGCGTGGCGCCAGCGCGCGGCAGTGGCACCGTGCCGGTGGCACGCGGCTGTGGGGACTGCGTTGCTGAACCAACGGCGCCAGATCCTTTTCTTTGGGGTATTGCTAGTGCTCGGCCTTCATCCGAGGCCTCTTCCAGTTGCCTCGTTCGTGTCAATAATTCATCGAACGTATTACAATCTTCACGGCGAACCTTTTCTCGGACTCTGCTGTGTAGAAGACCGTATATCATGTCTAACTGGACCTTTTCTGTTAAGTCTCCTTGAGGAATGCGGGCCATCAGAGACCTGCATTTTGCTATATATATTTCTGTTCGTTCACCTCTCTGTTGTGGTTGACTAAATAACTCACGGTATACTCGATGAGGAGGGCGACTCTCGCCAAACGCAGCGCGTAGTTTCCTGGTAGCTTCCGACCAAGATGTGGTGTATTGTTTAACACCTTGCCACCACACGGCGGCATCGTGTGTGAGCAGCATGGAGAATCCTCTCACGGCATTCACATCATCGATATTGGTGCAATCTTTGAATGACTCGACGGCATCGAGAAATGCTTCCAAACAATCGTCCGGTGCACCGCTGAAGCGAGCCGTACAGGCTGCGAAGTTCCCGGTTAAATTCGGTTGAACGTGAGCGGGCACTTGAGAGGGCGAGGCCGAAGTTGTCTGACTGTTGAGTACCTTTTCTAGGATACGCTCAAAGGCTTCATTTTGTTGCCTTTGTAGTGCTGACATAATTTCGGCCATTTTGTTTGGCGAGATGCTCGTAGTCGTGTTCGAAGAAGCGGGGTCTTCGTCTTCGAAAGATTGTCGACGGCTTTGTCGTTGTTTCGGCATTTTCACTGTTTGTAAGCACAACGCATTCAACAATATACGTTATGGCCCTTATGTTGGGACGCCAGTTTAATGTTTTCTCAGGGTATTTATTTCAAAATAGGTAATTTTACAAAACAAACGTATTGCACGAACGACAAGAGACACACACACTTAGATTCTCTAGCGGAAACGCGCGGGAAGCCGTGTCGGCCGTTTCTCTCTTACCGGAACAACGTTCGGTGCGACAGCGGTGCGCGGATTGTCAAAACTGACGTCTTCGTTGCCGCCAATATTCGAATCTCTCGTTACAATTGTGTTTTTATATGAGTATTTTGGTACTATCGTTAACATCTAAAGAATACTTATTATGGTTAACATTGCTTTCTATCTAGCAGTCTTTGGAAAGGTTCGGATACTGGGGTGAAGAATGATGCCACAAGGATTCCATTAAATAGTAAGTACTGTTTTTAATTAACTCGGTAAATAATGCTGCTCACGTTAAACTTTAATGCACCTACATATTATTATTATAATGTACAAAGTTATTTCAAAATAACTTCTATTAAGTTCTAATGCAAAAACATTGTATATGATACTGTAGGTGTTGTTTATTTGCTTACACTAAAGTAGACAACCCAAAGTTAAACATTATTGCATTAGAACACTATTCAGTTATGTCTAAAAGCTTTTGTCTAAAAGCGAATACATTTTTTTACGACATTTTCTACTACAGCACCCGTACCACCATCTTTTATCGCGATCCAGTTTAGGACCTAAGCTGAGTAGAATCGTTAATTCGTACTACGACGCTATCTACGACTATGACAGCGATGCAGTTTAGGAACCAATACTGAACCGAGCGGAATATGAATCGCTTTTATAAAGATGGTGGTAAGGCCCCAGGTGTAGTAGAAAAAGTAGAAAAGCTAGGTGTAGGTGGTAGGCCCGTAAGCAAAGTAAGTAAGTTTAACTATTATCTAATCTGTGCCGTAAGGGCCGTTTATTTGTAGTGTCGGTCGTCGTATTTCTGCCGTAAAACCGTTCGCTGTGTTTCGTATTGAAGGGAAAGGCAGCACGGAAGGAATTTAGTTTTCATTTCAGACCTCCAGTATGACAATTGCAATACCAAGCAAATTTTTTCTTGCTTTTGCAGGTGTTTATAGGCGATATAGACGACGGTAGCTACTTACCACCAGGTGGGCCTTCAGCTTGCTTGTCATCTAGTTGGTGTGCATGCGGATTGAGTGATCCTATCTTCAATCTTTACAATAATCGACGAGGATTTAGTAAATAATTGTTAAATTCGTCACAGCGAAGTAAAAAAATTGTAAAACCTGAGATAAAACAGATATAGTCAATAAAGTGGATCACTCATACCGCATGCCTTATAAAAATGTCATAATGTATATCTCATAATATATAACAGTTCTGCTTCTTATTTATACATCAAAAAATTGTAAAAAATTGTTAAATACCATTACCAAATTATGAATTAGTTTGCATTTCCCGTTTAAAAATTATAACGATTTATTTGGATCACTCACACCGCATGGTGGCCGTATGAGTGCTCTTTAAAAATATCACCTTATACTGAATAAATACATATTATTTTTTTGTACATTATAGCTAAACGTGAGGTTGAATTTGTTAAACAGTGATCTTGACAAAAACTTATAATAGATGGAAGAAATTCAAGTTTCCCGTTTCCTTCAGCATGCCGTCTGAGTGATCCACATTTCGGCCTCTATTTACTTTCGTATACCACCTACATAAACTGAAGATATACCCAAAATTGTTAAATTTTATTTACTAAAATTTGGCATATTTTCTGTTAATGTACGTGCGATACTTTAGGAAATATCTCGTTTCGTAAATTCCTGAAGAAAATTACTGAGTAGGGTGTGTTTGATTTTTCATTGTGTGAGACTATGTGATATATCCTTACTGGGACAGATGAAACTAAATAAAAGTTTGTAAAAAACAGAATCGCCTTTTATTTTTGCTAGCACTATACATTTGATTAATCAAAAATAAAAACCAACTTCAAAACACGCCAATTTATTAATTTAAAATATCACACGACATGATTTACCTTTTACTCTTCATTCCAGATAGGTAGTCTGTAGTTGATGAAGCGAATACACTGTTGTTGGTCGGCTCATTCTAAAAATCAACATTTTATAGAATATAGATTAATCAAATAGAATTTCTTTTTAATGAAAAAAATGCCATTTAAACCAATGACACGTAAGAACCAAACGTCCTATCGTGATCGAAGAACATACATTCAAAACACTAAAAAGGAAAAATAATTAAATTTAATCCTCAAAATGTATTTTTTTTGGAGTTGGTGCTTCAATTTCTATTGTTTCAGGTAACAGCTTAGCACCAACTCCAATAAATCCATTTTTAGGAGATATCTTCCTATCTTTCCTGTGCGTCTCTGTAGTGTCACGAGGAGTACCCAGTGGTACCGTAATTACTCCTGGGCCTTAGCTTGAGCAACGGATTTCCCTGATCCAGTACACAAAAGCCCACTCAAGGGGGGCGATCCCCTTTCCCCAACCCTCGGGACGGGTCCGATGGCAGACTGGAAAACCGTACACGGAACACAATGCTTCCCTTAATTAACCGTACTAGTGATTGTATCCTATTTGAAACATACAAGCGTGACAGTGTTGGCTTATTTTTTTTTCTTCTACATGATTTCTACAAAGCGGATTATAATCATAATACTTTTTCTAGCGCAATGCTGGTAATAAATTTTAACAAAGAATTATTTTCTTAATTTTTGATTTTAACATTATTATAAATGTTTGAAAAATTACTTAGTAATTAAAATATAATAAAACTAGAAAAATTTCACGTCCTGAGGCAGGACGTGAAATACTAATACTCGTTATATATAATAACTAAATACACTAAATACTCGTTTCGGATATATAACTAAATACTCGTTTCGGATGTTGAAATAGAATATTTCGACATTGTAGGGTGGACGTTAGCTCATAAACGCAAACACAGATAGACTAGAAGAATTCCACAGGGATATCCTAAGTCCTGGGTGGCTCAGTGGTCAGAGCAGTCGCCCGGATTGCGAAAGGTCGCGGGTTCGATTCCTGCCTCAGGACGTGAAATTTTTCTAGTTTTATTATATTTTAATTACTAAGTAATTTTTCAAACATTTATAATAATGTTAAAATCAAAAATTAAGAATATTTGAAAGCACTGCCCCAACTTAACCGAATCGTCGGTATTTGTAAAAATACTCGTTTCGGATGTTGAAATAGAATATTTCGACATTGTAGGGTGGACGTTAGCTTATAAACGCAAATACAGATAGACTAGAAGAATTTCACAGGGATATCCCAAGTCCTGGGTGGCTCAGTGGTCAGAGCAGTCGCCCGGATTGCGAAAGGTCGCGGGTTCGATTCCTGCCTCAGGACGTGAAATTTTTCTAGTTTTATTCTATTTTAATTACCAAGTAATTTTTCAAACATTTATAATAATGTTAAAATCAAAAATTAAGAATATTTGAAAGCACTGCCCCAACTTAACCGAATCGTCGGTATTTGTAAAAATACTCGTTTCGGATGTTGAAATAGAATATTTCGACATTGTAGGGTGGACGTTAGCTTATAAACGCAAATACAGATAGACTAGAAGAATTTCACAGGGATATCCCAAGTCCTGGGTGGCTCAGTGGTCAGAGCAGTCGCCCGGATTGCGAAAGGTCGCGGGTTCGATTCCTGCCTCAGGACGTGAAATTTTTCTAGTTTTATTATATTTTCATTACTAAGTAATTTTTCAAACATAATAATGTTAAAATCAAAAATTAAGAATATTTGAAAGCACTGCCCCAACTTAACCGAATCGTCGGTATTTGTAAAAATACTCGTTTCGGATGTTGAAATAGAATATTTCGACATTGTAGGGTGGACGTTAGCTTATAAACGCAAATACAGATAGACTAGAAGAATTTCACAGGGATATCCCAAGTCCTGGGTGGCTCAGTGGTCAGAGCAGTCGCCCGGATTGCGAAAGGTCACGGGTTCGATTCCTGCCGCAGGACGTGAAATTTTTCTAGTTTTATTATATTTTAATTACTAAGTAATTTTTCAAACATTTATAATAATGTTAAAATCAAAAATTAAGAATATTTGAAAGCACTGCCCCAACTTAACCGAATCGTCGGTATTTGTAAAAATACTCGTTTCGGATGTTGAAATAGAATATTTCGACATTGTAGGGTGGACGTTAGCTTATAAACGCAAATACAGATAGACTAGAAGAATTTCACAGGGATATCCCAAGTCCTGGGTGGCTCAGTAGTCAGAGCAGTCGCCCGGATTGCGAAAGGTCGCGGGTTCGATTCCTGCCTCAGGACGTGAAATTTTTCTAGTTTTATTATATTTTAATTACTAAGTAATTTTTCAAACATTTATAATAATGTTAAAATCAAAAATTAAGAACTATGCCTATGTCAACTTGTCCAATTGTAAAATATGGGAAAAAATATTTCCGCTCCTCCTACCAATCGGAGTACCGATCTTCGGATATGGCCTGTAAAATGGGCTTGACTGTACTATTTTTGGTCAAGTTAAGTAAGTGATAAAAACAAAAACATTCAATCGGAGGAATTAAATGGGAAAAAAGATTCCTGCTCCTCCTACCAATCGGAGTTCCAATCTGAGGACAGGGAAAGACCCATATTGAGAGTATCTTCATTAATGTAAATAATTTATAGATAAATTGTACAGTCAATAAACTGTATGATATAGGGTTTTTTAATTATAATATATGTTTTCTAGAACATGTGGTTTTTCATTTACAGAGCATGTATATCTTTCATTATAACATATAAGTAGGTGAATAAAATATAAAAAGATGCCGCCAGAAACGGGCGGCGGCGGCGGCGGCGACTCGGCAACCACTGCGCGGTCACAACGACGCGCTGCGAGGCCGACATCGAAACAGCGCGCAGTGGTTGCTGATTCGCGCGTCGCGGCACGCGTGTGCGGTGAGTTCGTGGCCAGGCCCTAATAGAAATAAATGCACCAGAATACTAATCATCGGTCTCAATCAACAGCCCTGTAAATTATAGGCATCCAGAATGCTCGGAGCACAAGGTAATCTTTTCCATAAAATATTAAATAATATGAATAAATATTACAAAAACGCCTGGTCCTGTCCCAGTAAGGATATATCACATAGTCTCATAAAATGAAAAATCAAACACACCCTACTCAGTCATTTTCTTCAGGAATTTACGAAACGAGATATTTCCTAAAGTATCGCACGTACATTAACAGAAAATATGCCAAATTTTAGTAAATAAAATTTAACAATTTTGGGTATATCTTCAGTTTATGTAGGTGGTATACGAAAGTAAATAGAGGCCGAAATGTGGATCACTCAGACGGCATGCTGAAGGAAACGGGAAACTTGAATTTCTTCCATCTATTATAAGTTTTTGTCAAGTTCACTGTTTTACAAATTCAACCTCACGTTTAGCTATAATGTACAAAAAAATAATATGTATTTATTCAGTATAAGGTGATATTTTTAAAGAGCACTCATACGGCCACCATGCGGTGTGAGTGATCCAAATAAATAGTTATAATTTCTAAACGGGAAATGCAAACTAATTCATAATTTGGTAATGGTATTTAACAATTTTTTACAATTTTTTGATGTATAAATAAGAAGCAGAACTGTTATACATTATGAGATATACATTATGACATTTTTATAATGCATGCGGTATGAGTGATCCACTTTATTGACTATATCTGTTTTATCTCAGGTTTTACAATTTTTTTACTTCGCTGTGACGAATTTAACAATTATTTACTAAATCCTCGTCGATTATTGTAAAGATTGAAGATAGGATCACTCAATCCGCATGCACACATCTAGTTGTATATATAAAAAAAAAATTTTTTAGTCCTAAAAATGTTTTGGTCACCCTATTACCTGCATTATTACGGACAAAACAATAGGGCCGACTAAGTTAATTACCCACGTGAAATAGAGCGCGATCTGTATCAAGTCAAGTGGCATTGTGAGTCTGTGGGCGACTGTGGTGCATTCAAGTGATGATGATAAGTTGATACCGGCGGAAGTGACGTGAAAGTGACACCGCCTAAAGCGAAGACTTGACTTGGATAGGAAAGTGTTTACCTATTTTGTTAACTCTACAGACAACAAGACTCACTTCTGTAGTTCGAATCGTAACGAGTTTGCCGCGAAGAGTGAGAATTGTCAGGCCCCGCAGTACTAAGGGTTCCGTAATTGCTCGTCAAATAGAATACGCGGACCTTGTTATTTGATACCTGCTATGTACATATCAATGTAGTCCACGGTTTAACGGCTGATAATAAACCAACAGACAGACAGTTAGACAGAGTTATTCCGCATTGTAATATTGATATGGATAGCAGAATAATTATCTACACAGCGCCATCTATGGATATCATAGATGGCGCTATAACCAATTTTTAGATAAAATGTTACGACCCGCGCGGGGCCACCACCAACTTAATTGGTTTGAGAACTTATGTATATGCTTTATGACGTCACATTGTAATATAGAATTCAATTATGACATTCACTGATGTGTGCATTTTTACCAACATTTAGACCCACACCTAAACCTTTGTAAAATTTCCGTGCCTAAGCTCACATAACCGCATAAGTCTAAAAATCCTATAATTTAACCACAAAAGTGTAAACTGTCTTTTGTGAAATCATGTTTTGTTTCATATTTTAACTGTTGCATTACAGCATGACATTAATAAGCATTTATTCACTTTTTATTGATCTGTTATTTACGTGTAGAATGTTCTGTCTAGGTGTCGTTTAATACAATGTGATACTTTATCGGTCATTATGTATGTTAATTTATGTTAAACTATTATACTACATGACATGACAAAACAGGTATATGTCTTAATTAACATAAAGGAGACTAGGCTTTTAATCATCTATAGAAATAATCTGAAAAATGCTTACGGTTATATTTGGGCTTAGCATTAGCATCTTTGGTCTTAGGGTATGTAAGTATAGTATATTATGTATACCTGTACTTTATGGTTTCTATTTTAGTGTCATGTCATAAAATTGTTTTTCTGGTCACGTAACAAAATAAAAAAAATGCTATCATAGTACATCTAAGTGGAAAATTCGTTTTTACAACATAATAAATATTACTGTTACTGTCAAATGTCACTGAGCCCTACGCTACTGCAGAAGTCGTGATTGTGTAACTTAAGATTCGTTTTCTACAAAAGTAGAAAACGTATCTTAAGTTACAGTGTTATTACTGGACATGGACGGGATTTCATATAAATAACTAAACAATTTTCATCTCAGACCTCAGGATGACAACGCACCTGCAATATGAAGTGTTTTTTCATTGTTATTGCAGGTGTCTTCTTAGGCAGCGGTAAGCACTTACCACCAGGTGGACCGTCAGCTTGTTTGTCATCTAGTTGTATATAACTTATGTAAATATATTTTCCAAACATTTATCAATTTTAAAATAAAATTAAGAATATTTAAAAGTGTTCATCTGCCCATAAAATTATTATTAAAGTGGGTAAAATTAAAACATGTGCTTCGATATTACCGTGAGTTTAAAATAATATTGTCTTTTTTTTCTTTTGAAAAGCATTAAAATAGTGGTATTTTTGTTTGTCGGTCCTGTGTACAATTTTATTGAGCAAACTACAAATACATACATTGAAAATTGGTCTTACATAATTAGGTGTTCATAAAACTCCTGAAATAACAATTATTTAATAAACACTCTGTCAGTTAATAGTCGTCATCAGTCAGTGCATAATCTGTATTGATCTTTGCGTTGAACAAAAAGCCACGTTCATAAGAGAGTATTTGTCAATTTACATTGGAGTCACTTTGAAGACTCATTGTTGATAGAATTCTAAAGACAAGCGTAACGGAGATCGATTATATGATTATATCTTTGAGCTTTCGAAAAAAATTGTATGTAAGTACACCAAAATATATAGGATGTTACAGAATTCTGATATAAAATAGGAATTCTGGGGCTGCGGTTGTCGATATCGTAGTATGTTTTGTGTATGTGTGTGAAGTATAACTGTTGTGTGTCGTACAATATCGTAGTCGTAATATACAGTAATATGTAGTCGTTCCATAGTAATATATCCTATGTTTTAATTTATTCTCGTATTCGTATTGACGGCACTAGGCTGTACATATCAATGACGCGTTGTTCAAGACACGAGATTGACCTTAGCTTGGGTGCCATCTGTGCAGCGTTAATGCCACTCAACTTTTATTACAAAATTTATATTTTACACTAACAGAACATTAAAATAATAATAATAATATTCTTATCCAGCCCAAACTACACATCTACTTAAGGGCTTGTGTTGTGGATACTAGTAAAAGGCAATAAATACAATAAACATTGATTGGTTAACAAATATTCGTTATCATCATAGATCTCAGCAATGTGCCCGCGGAGAAAAGGAGATGAAAGTAAAATTGAAAGCTTTCATGTTAGCAGTTTTTTTGGCTAATTCCACACTAGCAGTAGAGTTAAATAATTAGTGAAAATCGAAAAATGTTGAAGATAAGTTAGGTAATTGATTTTCTTGTATTTTTTTCTACAATCTATGTCACTTAACAAATACCGTAAGTGCAAATAATTACTGGCCCATCTGCTTTAATAAGCGGTGATAAATCTGTACGTAATAGCTTTAAGTTGTGTAATGGAAAGCGGTGCTTTGAGCGCGGGAAACGTGACAGTAAGGTACGTAGGCGGAGACAAAAGTTAGTTACATGATTACATCTTTATAGAATTAAATAGTAGGCCAATCTTTATTAATCAGGTTCAATACAAAAATATATTAATTGTTTTCCTATAGCACCTGTTATTGTTTACCCGTTCACAGCACAGTCGTTCCAGACTAATATTATAAATACAAAATTAACTCTTTTTGTGTGTTACTCTTTCTGTTTTCAGTTGTATGCCGCTCATCAAATATAGATGAAAGGCATGGAGATATCAGATTCTGAAAATGAACATAAGCTGAAAGCTACATTTTATCGACATCCACGCAGACGCAGTCGCGAGGGTCCACTAGAAATAACAATATAGCTGTCAAAAGTCAGC
This sequence comes from Nymphula nitidulata, assembly GCA_947347705.1. Lineage (NCBI taxonomy): Eukaryota > Metazoa > Arthropoda > Insecta > Lepidoptera > Crambidae > Nymphula > Nymphula nitidulata. Next base: position 11,868,371 of record OX374641.1, on the reverse strand, counting down.
ATACAAAATTACTACACTCACAGCATATAGAATAGATGTCATACAAAATAATAATCTCACGGCATATAAATTTTGGGCTATAGTTGTGACTTTAACCGTAAATTTAACGTTAATGATAAAACTCATTACATTCTACTCTAACCCAAGAATATAAAACGATGAAGTTGAAGGGTGAATGAAGGAGTCAAAGCACGTGTTAGGAAAGACGGGTTGTCATTTAATTAAACCAAGACATTTATTTAGAATTATTTATAATAGTCCCACAGCTGAATGAGAGAGAGATGAATGAGATTGAGGTTCAAGGTACAGTTAAATCTCTTTAATTAGAATTATTAAGAATTATTTACAACAATCGTTTGAACTTCGATCTCAGCAAGTTCAGCTCTTCAGTTAGTATATATAAATAATTCAAAATAAACCTCTTGATTTAATGAAATGACAACACGTAAACTAAAAAGTGTGCATACATCTGTTACTCAATCATACGTTAACGAGAAACGAAAACAAGAGTTATTGGCATAGTTAAAAGTTCTTTGCTTTCTACGAGCCTAAATTTTATAGCGAATGATACGATTTAAAGTCACTTTATATTGATATATTTGAAAACATTTAATGGAAATCGACAGAGATACAAAAGTCTACAAAATATTTTTTGTCAGAGCAAAATGAAAAAATACTATTGATGTTAGCGTTTGATTCAACGACCCTAGGTCACGAATAACTCACTATTAAAAGGAATTCTTGTAAAAGAATTCACTAGTAATAGTGAAAAACGACTTACGACATCAGACAGTGAAGTTGGGTGATATTTAACTGCAGATCATTTACTTATTGGAAGACGATGATAGAAACGTTGATAGAAATGTTGATAGAATCGTAATGTATTGATCAAAAAACTCAAAAAAATTAGGTTTTGAAATAAACTCTTTGAGAATAATCCCAATAATATTTTCGTGCCTTTCTAATAAACTAAGTTGGGTTGTGAATATTCCTTCTCCTTTACCTCCAAAATAAATGAGAAAGGATCATATTTTGATATTTTTTTCAAGAATTTGGTTTCTATTCAGGTTTTGTAAAATATATTCCTATTCAATATACATACCTAAATGTACTTGCGTTAAATTTAGAATTCAGCTTCGAGCTTTTACTGTATGCATTTGCACCAAGGGTGTTTATTTATACCACCCAATTACAACTTATAACAATAAGATGCAAGCCTACGCTAAATACATAACCTAGTATTAGCAAGGTCGGTCGTGGTAATACGTAATAAGTGATTATTGCCGTCACTTTGAAATGCTATTTAGATGACTGTGCTGTACTCTAAGTGTTGCAATTGTGTGTAGATGAATTAGCAAGTACAATGCCAATGTATACATAGTAATTTAAATATTATTGGGACATATCACATACAATTGGAATAGGATTTACAACCTTTATTGATTAAGATTGTAATATTATAAAATAATACAGTAAAATAATTGCGACAAAATTATTCCTTAATTTTCCACAATAAGAGAAAGAAACACATATTATCTTGAGCCGTAATACCATCACGCTCGTCCATATCTACGGATTAGCGAGTAAAAACAGTTGTATTAACAATCAAAAATTTCTAACAACAATTTATAATTTAGGGACTTTTTAGGAGACCATAATATTTCGGATCTGTATAACCACATGTAATTTGTAAGTAAGTCCATAAGTTCACTGTTTTAAAAACTGTGGAAGTAAGGTATTTAATTAATAAATTAAATATTTATTTCAACAAACACCTATTGGCGTATAAATATCTCGATACATCTTATTCACAACATCACAACTGTTGGATAAGATTCGAACATCGGAAACTCTGTACTTGTAGCTTTTTATCACGGTGCGTCAAACCGAGACGGCATTGTGACTTTTCGAATGGAATTTGAGCTATTTGTGTATGATGAGATAATGAAGAAATAAAAATATATATATCTGCCTATCTATCCATAATTCTAGTTATTTAATATACTTTGTAAGCTGCTTTGTGTAATGGTGTTTGAATCAGCTAAACATGACATAATGTAGTAAAATCTATAGAGAATAGCCATTAATGATTATCTTAAATAATAAACATTTGTAGTATTGCTAAATAATTAATCTTATTACTCTTATCATACGGTGTCACAACAATCATCAACACAATTCATTTCATTAATACACTATAATCAGTTCATCTAACTATCTAGTTTGACCGGTCTGTAACTGCCATTAGCATAATACTTTCGATGAACCAATAAGTACCTACTCAACCATTGTGGATTTGTAATCTTTAATTGTTATGAAAAGATAATGTAATAATGATAAGTATAAGTAGTAAAGTAACTCGAGCAGATAAAAATTTTAAACAAAAATTAAAACCGACTTCAAAAAACTGAAAAGGATAAAATAATTAAATTTAAGTAGGTATTCATCCCCTAGAAACATATTTTTGGAGTCGGTGCTTCACTTTCTATTGTTTTTGGAAACCACTTAGCACCAACTCCAAAAATATGTTTCTAGGGGATGAATACCTACTTAAATTTAATTATTTTATCCTTTTCAGTTTTTTGAAGTCGGTTTTAATTTTTGTTTAAAATTTTTTTTTCACAATTTTTAGTGGTAAACTTCTACGGTCGAAGCTAGATGGGTGACCGTCAACTTATATTGTTTCCTACTATCGTATCGTTTCACTAAAAAGTCATTTGAAAAGCAAAAATTCGCAATTTCGCATATGTAGACGACTTAATAATTTAAGTTTTTTTAAATTTATAACCAAAGTACCCAACTGTTTTTGAAAAAAATTTTATGGGACCAAATAGCAGCTATTCCGCATCGAACAAAAAAAGAATCACGTAAATCGGATCAGTAATCTCGGCGTAATCGGTGTACATACATAGAAAAAAAAAACATACCGGCCGAATTGAGAACCTCCTCGTTTTTGAAGTCGGTTAAAAATAAAATGTCGTTGACATGTTTCAAGTTACTTATTGTAAATACTATCTAATGCAACAGATACATTTCTAATGTCATGGAAACTTGGTAAGAACACTTTTAAAAATATAACCACAAAAAATACAGACCAATTTCCAAAGAAACGTTGAACTCAACTCAACATTATAAATCGGAATCGACGGGTGGTCCAACAATCGTACCCAGAAAATCATACAACGCACTTGGATGTTTGGATGGAAACGCCGAATCGCGTTCTTTATTGGACGAGAAGTGATCACTTTTTAGTTTTTAACCGACTTCAAAAACGAGGAGGTTCTCAATTCGGCCGGTATGTTTTTTTTTTCTATGTACATGTACACCGATTACGCCGAGATTACTGATCCGATTCACGTGATTCTTTTTTTGTTCGATGCGGAATAGCTGCCATTTGGTCCCATAAAAATTTTTTCAAAAACAGTTGGGTACTTTGGTTTTAAATTAAAAAAACTGAAATTATGAAATCGTCTACATAAGCGAAATTGCGGTTTTTTGCTGTTCCAATGACTTTTCATATAAGCTTTCGTGGCCAAACAAACATTTTCGTAATGCTAAAATCATTATAAATATGGTGTTACAAAAATTTATGAGGTTGATTTTCTCTTGGGCACAGGAAGGTATGGCCATTCTCTCTGTGTCTCCAGTTCTCCACATAACTAGGTAACATGATTGACTTTTGATTTGGATACTACTGACACAGTTTTAAACTGCGCTATTAAATATCAATCATTATGCCTCCAGATATTGACATTTCAGGCATGGTGAATAAGTGGATGTATTGTAAATTCTACAGTGGTATAAATAATAAGCCGAATGTTAAAAATACTTTTATTATAATTAAGCTTATCACAAATAGGTCAAGTTTGTTTTGATACTAACTGGAAGAATTACACTGGCCAACTAGGCCACTATAATTATAAGTTTCTTCCTTCCATTATTTTTGGGTGTAGCTTGGCTTAAGTACCCTCAACTGTATTTCCTCCAACGTCTTCTGTATTTCTGTCTTAGCCACAATAGCTGTCTGTGGAGGTAGGGAACGTAATGTCTCAGCTATGTATTTACCAAAACAATCAAATTCATCTGATTTCCTCAGCGAGTTTTCAGTTCTCGACAAACTATTTGCAATTTTATTAATCCTTGCAATTGTCGCAGACAAATTATCATTCTTAGTTGTGTTTGTCTGATTTTGTGGTGGAGGAGCCTGTGATGGACCCGGTTCCGAACACTTATTCCGGATATTTAGCTCTGGACTGTCTTCAACAAAGTTGTATAAAGGATCAGAAGTCTCTTCAGATTTTATATGGGTTTCGCCATTTGCAGATTCTTGTAACATTTCAACTTCACTAGCATCAGAAACACTGGCATTTGAATACTCGTCTATCTGTAAAAAAACGTAAATAATGAAAATATTTTAAAAACTCTTCCATTACTTTTTTTTTACTGACCTATTGTAGTATAAACTTTAAAGCTTGTGAAACGTAAGAGAATAACCTATTCAGATATACGGTATCCTTACTTTCGTAGCGCACAGAGTGTGAGAGTGGCCGCGAATACAGCCCTTAGATTATTGAAAATTTCAAATAGCCCGAAGCCAACTTACCAAACGACCTTTAAACATTCCGCGCGGACCACTCTGCCAAAACTGAATCGAAGTTGGAAGGTCTTTTGGAATTATTTATTTTGTGGAATCTAAGGATCTATTTCTATTTGTGGTGTAAATCCAAAAAGTTAGTTTTCTTTTTTCTTAACTGGTTTTGTCATTATATAAAAATTAACAATAAAACTGAATTTTATTTTGTTTTCATTAAACAAAGAGAATAGAGACATTAAAAAGTTTTGGTAAAAACCAAAGAAAATAAGAAGTCTAGGGTATTATCATTTATCACCACAGACCAAATAATATTTATTATCCTTGGTATGTATGTATCATCATCATCATCACCAGCCTATATACGTCCCACTGCTGGGCACAGGCCTTCCTACATGGGAGAAACACATGAGGAGTTTGGGCTATAATACCACCACGCTGGCCCAATGCGGGTTGGTGGGTTAAAGCGGTTGCAGTAACAACCGGGACCAACGGCTTACAATGTATAACATGAAAAAATATTAATTCAGTACTCTCCATAGCACATAAAGCATACCAGCACTACCGTATATAGGACCGTCTGATTTAGACGCACTCAAAATCGCCTGAATATGCTTTTTTTGGCATAAGATCACCTAAAAAAATAAAATATTAGTCATCCTCATCCGCCTACATACGTCCCACTACTGGGCACAGGCCTTCCTACATGGAAGAAACACACGAGGAGCTTGGGCCATAACACCACCACGCTGGCCCAATACGGGTTGGTGGGTTAAAGCGGTTGCAGTAACAACCGGGACCAACGGCTTAACGTGCCTTCCGAAGCACGGAGGAGCTCGAGATTATAAATTTGATTGACCCATCCCGGGACCGACCATGGTGAAAGGTGCTTGGTTTTCGTAATCGAAACCAGAGCGCTCAAACCATTACGCCACCGAGCTCCTCAAAATATTAATATCTAAATAATAATAACTATTTATAGTAACGGCTAGTCACTTATCGGCGTACGATGAATGTGTGCGCGAAACCTTGTAAATAAGTAGTTACGCAGTTCGTGATGTGTGACAGTGACGCGCTTTAACATTATTCTGTGCCTGCAATCGTTAGTCTGTTCAAAATAAGCAACACAATCTCGACTGAACTGACTAAACAAACACAATATCACGCACGCAGGCAGTTTAGCGTTTCACGTCCACAAAATGTCTTATACATTTCCACATTTATCGTCATTATTGTTCATAAATACTAACAATTTTAAAAATATATTAAGTCAAAACAATACTTACCGCTGAAAAACTATATTCAGTATCTCTAAATGCTTTCAAAAAGCCATCTGCCGTTGTAAACCACGCCACCTTCGGCCTGTATACCGGATCTGCACCAGATTGAAAGGACCTGTCAATTTTCCTCAGTTCTTGATAGTATGACGTTCTTAAATTTTTAATCTTATTCGGTATATCCGGTATTGTAACGCCGGGAATATCGAGCATTTCCAAAATGTCCTTGTAGGCGTTACTTCTTGCTGACCTATTTTTATATAAGCTGTGACCTGTGTTCCACAAACACTCCTGGGTTTTATAAATTTGCGCCAGCCTCAGCATTTCAGCTTCGGTTAAGCGCGGCGCCATTTTGTTTACTTCTGTTAGTTCCGCAGTGCTGTCCCGTCGACACGCGGCGCGCGGTCTGTCTAGCGGCGAAGTGAGATGAGTGCGAGGGGACACGCATATCGACCGTGCTGATTGGTCGACGCTTCCCGCACGCGGGGGGAGCGTAGAACCGCTTTAGTTATTGTTCTGAGCGTAGGACTCGTTTTAGACATGCATGGCATGATCGATAACAAATGTTTACTGCATGCGGGAAGTGCTCGCGTACAGACGATAGCGGCACATCAAGTGTAAAACAGTTGCACTATCGCCGCCTCTGTTACGGACGGAGTATAAGCGATCTTAAGTTCAAACTGTTACGCTTGATATGGTGGCGACTGTACTTAGTAACCAACTGTTATATAATAATGGCGCTTCTGCACTGTTTATATTTGAATGTATTATTATGATAAAGTGCAGGAAGATTTTATTTTGCTATTATACATAGTGGTGCCGTCATTACGACAATAAATTAAAACATGAGCTATATTAGTTCATAGAAATGTTTGATACTTTCAAAAACAACTTATTCATTTGATAATTTCATGACATTTCTATGAAATAATGCAGCCAATGTTATGCTTTTGAAAGTGGCAAACCATATCTATCAACTAATATAGTCGGCCAAAGGACTTGCATCCAGGCTATGTAATTTTAATAAAACTATGTAATATAGTCCATGTTTCAATTTATTGTCGCATTGACGGCACCACCTGTATAATATATTTTTTTAATCTTTTTATTTTTAACTAAACTTCCATGTGGTTCATATCGGTTGATAATGATATTTCTTGCAATGTTCAAGCTTCAATCACGTCCACATATTAGTCACGTACAGCAATATGGCAGTTTTTATCAACTTAATTATATTCAAGTAGTTATCCTACTTATAACATTACCATATTACTGACGAGCGCACTACTGTTAGTTTTAGTTGTCAACACAATACCTACAGTTATTGGAATTTCAGCCTTATATTTATCGTAATCTGTCGCGCGGCGTTATACCTCTGGAGGTCTATGACAATTGAAAAATCGATTGTGTCTGGATATAATTTGTTTTTAAAGAGGACAATGCATTATGTTTACCTTTAGCGAGTTCAGTAACTAAAGAGAGAAACCGCTTGAGTATGAATTTAACATTGTACCTACTTACTACTTACCTGCAATAAGAACTCTAAACACGACCTTAGGTGGCCTTAGTTTGACCTTAAAGTTTACATAATATTCAATGTTTGGATAAATGAGTTAACAAATACTAAACAAAATGGTAATTTAAATAAAACGTGCGGTTACAAATTACATCCTTATGTCGTTAGAATAAGAATGAAGTACAGATATAAATAACGGCAAACGTAATTTGGTCAAGTGTAAATTACCAAAGAGGCAAAACACTATTCGCAAACTTAAATTCGTTAAAGATGACCTAGTGATAAGGTAACTGTGTTCGATATTATCTATGTCGAAATTCAGTACAAAAATACAATCTTTTAAAGGAGTTGATTCAAGAATGTGAGGAGTCCGGCCAGCCATGCTTTTCTGGTCTCGGACCCGTTCACCCCGTGAGTTTCGCCCCTTATACTATAAAAATATTTTCGCCCTAGGTTAAAGGGTGGACGGGTACCTTGATAAGGGGCGAAATGATATTTTTCGGCAAAGGGGGCGAAAGATGCGGGGCGAACGGGTCCTGTACCGAAACTCGCATCTCGGTTTGCAAATCACTTCGAATTCGACTGTCAAACAAAGAAATTATCCATACATTTTGACAGGTTAGATCGAAGTGAAATTCGAAGTGAGATGCGAGTTTTGTTACAGAATAACACTAGGTCTATGTTACACTACACTAAAAATAGGAAAAAATATGCAGAACCGTTGTTAATTGACCATCTTCTTTTTATTTGCTTTGTTCCACGGTACAGAACAAGATTTTTTATGGGAAAAAACTGGAACATAGCTAAATATTCATCACGGTGCTTGTCACTTTGGTGACGCTTAGTTAATTACTGTGTAGCCCGCCATATTGCCATATTGAATAATGGTAAAATCAACAAAAATCATTTTGAATTTTGTGCAAGTGACATAAATGTGAAATTTATTAAGTATTCGTATTTTTCCCGGAATCAGGAGACTTTTCCCGATTTATTTAAGATCGCCTTTGTGTACTTACATGTCTTTGTAATGTATCTCCATGTCAAAGTTTCATCTAAATTGGTTCAGCGGTTTATGAGTAAAAACGAATTCATAACAGAGATACTTCCAAATTTATAATATTGAGTAAAAAAATAACTGCATAATAAATCAACTTTCTAAAATTGAATTTTCAATTGTCTTAGACCTCCAGAGATATAACGCCGCTTGAAATAAATTAAGGGCGGATTTCAATAGTACACTTAACATTAAAAATATTGTTCTTCGACTTACATCCTTTTGCATGCGAGAAGGCGTATCCAAAATATCTGAAATAAAAAAAATAAAAAAATTACATGCCGAAAAGTTTATCCGGAAATAATAACTTAAAATTTATTTTGCAAAATAAAGGTATATCGGTACTAGGTAGGTATTTTATTAAATGATTTTGCATAGTATAATAATTCTATTAAACAAAAATTAAGTTCTGCTATTGCACACTAGATGGCGTTAAACATTCGTATTTTCATGCGTTCCGCAAACATTTCTAATGTCATACGAAAGTATTTTTGTCGTCATGCGAAAATTGAAATGTGTGTTGTATATCAGTTACCTCTAATTGTTGATAATATTGTTGTTGGATAATATTAGCTTATGTATTGTTGCAACAAGCACGATAATAACCCAAAGAAGATAAGATTCTTGCAACATGAAACAGGTTTGAGTATTTTGAAAATATTGTTTTAAAATTAAATTTTATTTGCACGATTAACAATTTAATATGTATTTTTAATAAAGCAAAAACTTTAAAAATCAATTTGAAAAGTAAAATAGCAAAAAGGAATGCCCCGGGTGAGGATCGAACTCACGACCTTAAGATTATGAGACTTACGCGCTGCCTACTGCGCTACCGAGGCCGGTGAAGGAATGCCCTAAATATAGTAGTATAATGTGACGGCTCAAGAATTAAAAAAAAAAGAATTTCTTATTAATTTATTATTTCTATTTTAATTATTTTTTATTTTAGTTTATTAATCTATTAATATTTAGTATATTGCAAGTGCCTTAACTTCTGTTTATTATCATACATTACATGTAAAGACTTAGCAATTTTTATTTATCCAATCAGATCATAGTCGCTATTGCGATTATTATTTACCATTTTGTAAATTATACTGGATTTTGCTTTTGAGCTTTTTTATTAGCCCTTATTATTTTATACCACGAACTTTTTATTACTTACAAAGAGTTGGTATAGAAATCTCCAAAACAAAAGCATGCTTTCATTTCGTTTTCAAATATCGATTACTGCGTCGGCAATCGATACGTACACATTACGTATGTTACTTTCACTTAATTATACGTGTTGTGCCGGGGCGTGGGTAACCTGTGCGGAATCTGAGATGTAAAGTGGTTATCTTTATACGCAGACCACTGTACATCACTATTCTCATCATCAACCTCCTGGTTCTGCCTGAAGACGAGCTGTTATAGAATTCCTAAATTAACATTTGAATGAAAACCGTTGTAATAATATTACACCTTAGGTTGGTTTTTCCATAATTCAATTAATATAGGAGTAATTTATTAGTTAAAAAATGAACTTTGAGTTGCTGTTGATTTATATCTTTGTATATGTAACGAATTCAATAATTATGCAAATCTAATAACGCATATTGATTTTAAGTTTTTTTTTCAAATTAGCTTAAGATTTTCAAACTGTTTATTGTTATTTATTTATTTATAAATTCCTATACACACACAATACGTACTGTTTGTGATGGACGCTTTTTAATTAAACAGCGGGTATTTTTTTAAATGTAACTGATTTTACATAGTTTATTTAGCATTTCACTGTACTTAGCTAAAATTATAGTCGATATAAAATATCTTAGTAATCTTCACAGAAATACTACCTAGTAGCTTCACTTCACACATGTAATTATGATCAAGTGTCACATTTCACATTATCAAAATGCACAAAAACCTTAGAGTTATAAAACATTAATGCATAACTAATATGTAATACAAATCACTCTAGCTGCCTACACACAAAATACTTTGTCTTGAATCAAACTAATATAATAATGATACCACATACCACAACGTCTCAAAGCTAAGTGTAGGTAATTTAAATCGACTCTGGTTTTTTGCTTAGTTCTAACTTCAGTTGCGTGACTATTTTGATGTCAAGCTGTGGAATTTGTGATTGCACCAGGATTAGCGTAAAATGGGGTCATCCTACCTTATTGGCCTCAGAAAGAGTCCCGAGAGTCTATGACAATTAGAAAATCTGAGCAGGTGGTTGTGTGAGGAAGGCGTGGCTTGAGAGAATTATTACCTGTAGCGTAGCATAAACCTAATATGTATACTTCCATTCCATCCACAGATTACTATAAGATTCCATCATCCTAGGCCGTAGAGAGCAGATATGAACAACATCAAAATTAGATAGTCAGTCTCGAACTAGATCTATTTTTTCATTGTCTTGAGGTCATAAAGTAGTGAAGATGCTTTTTAAAAGAACTAACAATCATGCAGATCGATATTGCGAATATTAAAGATAGAGTAGATATCTCTAGCCTCCTGCCTGGGCGGAAGAGCGCCGTGTGTTAGCAGTCGTAATTGGGAACAGCGTTGCCAATCTGTGGGGAATTCCCCAAACTGCGGGGATTTTCAGTTCGATTGGGTAATTTGAGGGGAGAGCGTTTATGTGGGGAAAATGCGGGGAATTAAGACATTTACGCTAGAACTGAACTTAGAAGTAATAAAAGTAGTATAAGAAGTAAGTATAATTTATAAAATATGTAAGAATATTTAATTACCTTGATTATTTAAGCACCTTTTGGGCCGGCAAGGTGGAGGCGGATAGTGCAATGGGTAAATTGCCGTGCTTTGTATAAAAAAAAATCAAGTTTAAAACAATTTCACCGGCAGGAAGGTTTTACAGTTTATTTTATGGCAACATTTATGTCCATCAAACTTAGACAGAGTATCGCAGAGAACTTTCTCAAACGCATCTGTTGTAAGAAAATTTTGCGTTTTCAAATTCAAAAAATTCAAATTAATTTTTTTTTATTTGCCATAAAACACAATCGCCTGCACAATGAAGAAAGGAGAAAGAAAAAAGGATTAAAATTTGATCATTCGAATGATATGTTGACAAAACAAAGGCATAATAAAGAGCTGCAATAAATACCTTGATGAAAATCATTAAATACTTAATAAGTATATGTAATAAATATATTTGATTTATAGAAACAGTACTTTTATTTCTTTCCTGAAAATTTGTGGGGAAAATGTGGGGAATATTGATTTTTTTCCCCCCCAAATTGGGGATTTTCAGTTAGGTTTTTGGGTAATCGAGACCGTGGAAGTTGGCAACGCTGATTGGGAATGACCTCTCCCTCTCGACCGTAGTCCTCAAGGTGCTTGAGAGCGACGGGGCTTGGCGGGCGTTTGCTACTTATTGCGAAGCAGTGATGAGCCGTAAGGAGGAGGCAGAACGTGAGCGGGAGGCTGCCGCCACTTCAGCCATTCGTCGCCGGCGTAGTGGGCGAAGGAAGGCGCATTTTGGGCGCCTAGATCCGCCCACATAAGTATAGTATCTTCCTGGGCTCCGGGCGCGGTTGGAGACCGTGCCTGGCTTGCACAGCCCAGTCGGCGCTACCAATACACCGGTACGCCGACTTAAAATAAATACAGTCAACTTGAAGAGGGGCTGGTAACAGCCCCTCCCCACAGAGACGGGACCTTACTGGCCACACTGCCCTGCTGACAAGCGGTCGTAAGGCTTCCGGCGAATCCCGCATGGTTGGCAGAAAGCAGGAAAGAGGTGCATCGCTGAGGGGTTTAGTGGGTGAGAGCCCCACACACACCCCCCTCTCCCACCCCAGAGAGAGGGAGGATTGGCTGGCAGAGCTTCCCCTCAGCGTAAAAAAAAAAAAAAAGATATCTCTAGCCAGTTTTACGACATTGTATCATCATAGGTTATACGATCTGCAAGGGCCCTTCAAACTTACACTAATGGTTCTATCATTGCCTATTATTTAAATAGTCTCATAGTACCTATGCTATAAGATGTTAGCATTATATAACAATTTATTTAGTAATATCTTTGCGTATCGCAACACTAATTTAACCTTTTTACGGTTAAACGAACGTGCAAGCGTTATATGAACTCATGACACGGTTAGAGAAAGCCCGAATATTAAAATTCTTAGAAAATAGTGTCAGTACGTTGTACTTGAAAGGACATGTTCTGAAAATGTGTAAAGCATGAATAACTCCTCCAAAAAAAAAAAAATTTTAATTGTTATGGCAACTTAGTTGCCGTCTGGGCATTGCAGGATTAAATAAATCCTCCTTTAATAAATATAATTAAATCCTGCTTTAAAGGAACTCTGGTTATATGCTGTAGGAAACACAGAAACCGGCAGTGCATTCCACTATCTGGCGATTAATGCGGATATTTGGTGCATCGACCAGGTGTGGGTAGCCTGCCAAACGTCTGGTAGATTTCTGATGCAATGGGCTTGGCGAGATGAGCTCGACGCTCCTGAGCATGTTTATAAAATCGTTTGACTAACTTAAAATCTAGAAAAAGTTCATTCGTCTCCTTTTAACCCTTATAATCAACATTTCAAGCTTTGCCACGGAAAGGCAAAAAATAATAGACTGGTCAACCGGTTTGGAATCATTACCGCAAACAGGTACCTACCTATTATGATGATAGTCAAAATCAAGTGGGTGACTCAAAGATCCTAAAAGAGGCTTGCGCAAAAACTTCCGACGGCTTGGAGCTCAATCAAAGAAAAACCATGATTAATAATTATTATCTATGTTTAAAGGAAGAGCAAAAATCGTGACCCGTTGGCTTGCATTATGTTAGTACCCACACGCAGCCCAAGGCCGATGAGCTCAATGTATACCATAAGCCGTAAGTAGTATACCAACTCTTAAAGTTAATGAAGGTATATTACTGTGATTTATGAGCATAGCACGACATTGCCTTCCATATAGAGAGGATGCACGACTAAAAGAAGCTAGGTAAGTCAATTTTGAGTTTGATAAAGCTTTTGACACCGTTTTACACATAATAGTAATAGTCATTTCTTCTTTAAAGAAGAACAAATATTTAACTCCAAATTGTAAGTATCTTCATGTTATAACCTTTGGTTGGTTTTTATCAAAATAAAAAGTAAAAAAGTAGGCTTGATTGAAACGTTCTAATTTATTTACATACGACAAAGATGCGAAACAAGCAAAATAAGTGTATATTATACTGAATGCATACCTGCATAACAGTAAAGTAATAGATAAAGATAAAGAAGATAAAATAGAATTAAGATATTTTACATTAGTCAGTATGGTTGTCGTTTTCCATAGTTGAGATATAAAGTTAGAGAACTAGGTTCCGTCAAGTGTGGCGATCGCGCTATACTTTACTCAGTTACTTGGTAGCGTTGCTAGAACGAAAAACAGAACTTTAGGGCGCGAAATACTACATCCTATCGTTTCAAAATGAAAAAGACGTTTGTATGCGATAGCTTCTCTACAATTTTTATCTTTTACTCCAGCTGATCGTGCCGCGGGCTTTTCCATTTATGCGTTTCACACGTAGCTCATATCTAGGTCAATTACAAAATAAAAGCCATAAGAATATGTCTTCCGCACACAGTAGGTAACATAGTTGTTCATCGGCCGGCAAACGCCATGATGGCTGATCTTTGCAATTTGCTTTTATGTTATGTTTGTTGCATGGCCGGTGGTCGGTTTATGCAACCCTTGATTGTACTTAGGATAGTACGGGCAATTGACAATCTGACCTACACTTTTCTTCTCTTCGATCTAAGTATCGTGTGTATAGGTATATTTACTACCCTGATGTAAGCTGAATTTTGGAATAAAGTTGAACAGATTCATTTGTTCAATAAAGCTCAGGTTAAATTATGTTTTTTGCATGTCCAGTACTTATTCATTCGAAATAATGATATGAATTATGATATACTCCTTTCGTATTAGTATTAGTAGAATGAGACTCCCTGAACTCACAAAGCCAGCAAAGTGATTAAAGTTTAAAGTCGACGTGCGCTAGATTAGATACCAATGGGCCAAGTCTAGAATTTTAGTATACCAAACTCGGATTCAATAGGTTTCAATAAAACCAGTACAGTATAAGCACCTAACATTTACTTTCCAGGAAATATTAGTCTCAGCGAGTGAAATCTCATAATACAATTGTAATTTTTCACGTCTTCTGTACGATGCTAGTAAACGGCACTATTTAAATGGCCGTAAACTTTGCACATTAAAACCGTCATAAACAACCGAGCACAAGTAATTTGCCTCTGAATGAATTTAGGCCAATTACTTTAGATGCAATCGAACACACAAATACCAAATTAATTACTGTTTAAAACTAAAGAGAGCGGCATGCAATAGTTTTGATACGGCGTCTGTCTGCGCAAGAGCAGAAAAACTCGACTAATTATGCTTGTGACACAATTCCATAGCGTGCACGGTGTTTCTAAATCGTACATGGAATACAAAAAATGTTTTACTCGTTCTCGAATGCAATACGCATGTCGCTAAGGAATGTGACTATTGCAAATGTTGAAAGGAAGGGGGGAACTAAAATAGTTTATACTTAGTAAGTCACAAATTATTGTGATGTAATTGATCCGGTGTGATGACTATCCCATAAATGGCAAGGCATTATTGACGAACATTAAGATTTGAATGAAGCAGCGCTTTTGATTTTTAAGTTAAGAAGTCCACTATCGAGCTATGCAAAGACCATGAATGTATTTATTTCTAAGGCACGTGCCTTAGCAAAAAAAATAGCCCTGACATAATGTAATTTATTATCTCCTATCTCACTAAGGGTATATAGTATACATACAACTTATACAAGGGCAAAACACACATTACTCCAAGACCTTAAACGGCAAAGTCATCTTGGTCAATCGCATTTGTAATTGCCGTTTATTAACATCGAGTTACTCGTTCAGAGTTGCCTTTGAAGACGATTACTTGCAATTTTAATAAATCAAAATCCATAGTAATACCTTCTTTTAATACAACTAAGTGCACGATTTTCAAATAACCGCGTAACATTTATATTTAATAGCACGATATTACATTCAGTACTATACTATAACCTCAAAATTTGTTTTAAATCTAGACAAGTAGTTTAGTTCAGGATCACTACCACAGGAAAAATTGTTATAGGGTAAATTCATTGGATGGAGAGCTTATGAGCGAGATGTCCAACGTCGTTATCGCCTTTCTTAATAAAGTCGATGGAATTGAATACTACCACATCATTACAGTAGATGTAATGGAATTGATAAATGAGATTGTGTGTAATAGGTACTCATTAAAACTCCCCAAGCCTAGGGTATGAAAGGCATGCTTTATGTAGGTGTATTTTCTATATGCTAGGCACGCGATAGAGTTGCGCGCAACCTGTTCCGAAGTGCGTTGCCAGTTGCGTCACCCGCCACGCCTCACGAACATGTCAAGAGCGACAGACAGAGAAGAAAGATACTGGCAAGAAGAAATTTAGCAATAAACAATCGCACATCGACTTTTAAGAATCAAGGACGAATAAACTATCCCTAACAAAGAATAAGCAAAAAAAGCAAAGGCATTATAGATCAGGTTTCCTTTCTTTGAACAAGTCAGCTGGAAATGGAATTTATGGAGTGTCGTAAATTGAATAACCATTTAAGAGAACTTGTAGATGATTATGTAATAAAGCAAGTATAAAAAGAGTTGTATTAAAATTGGTACTTAATTTAGGAAGTGAAAGAGCTGTTCAGTAACATTTTTGTTTGGAGCTAGGGGTATTGCTCTTGAATTGGTTTTGTATTGCTCTTGAATTGGTTTTAGTACTTACATTACGAATCCTAGTACTCTTTCAAAAATATGCTTTCGAAGTTTCTGTATCAAGAACAGGTATCAAAATTTTAAGCGGCTCTTCAGTGTTTCTCACTTTTGTCTATTTTATTTTCTTTAGGTTTTATTTCTTTCCATGCACTGTTTTACCATGCTACACCCGTAACTACACTACACAATACAATATTGCACTGCTCGCGTATTGAGAATTTCACATGTCATAATTAATTGTAACTATTTTCATGTTTTGTTAATTTGTCATCTTTATGTTTATATAGTTATAGCAGATATTTATTTTAGCAATCTATGTAGTCTTGAGGGATGGTGGTGCTATTTGTCCACCCCCATTATGGTGTCACTGAAAACCAGCGTCATGGGTCCTCATTGGTGGTTACCATTTTAGTTGCAGATGTGTTATATGTCTGATCTCATTGCTGTTTTGTTTTTTTTTTTTGTATTTTGTCATATCTTTGCATTTAAAAAACATTTTTCGTTTTATTTCACGAGAATACGTTATTCAAGTAATGCTAATACACCGAGTAAGTACTTACCCTAATTTTGGACTAAGAGCCAGGGAATAACTATTATTTTGCTAGCAATGCAACTATTATTGTTTTAAAAATGTTAGGTCATTACACTGAAAATACTTAAATCAACCATAAAAGAGGAATAAATTCAATACATAAAACAGCAGATAACTGTACAGATAACACGTTGCAAATGGCTGATTTCACAATTATTAGTACTTGGTAAAACTGTCGTGTTCTGTAGAAGTATTTATTGGAATGGGATTTATTGCAAAATGCAATGTTTTAATAGCTTCATTCAATTATTATCACCTCATATGAGTCCCAAACAACAAATGAAAGAAAAAGAAAAAGGACAGCAAAGAAAAAGGAGGATTAGGAAGAGAAGGGTGTACTTATATTGGTAAAACGGAAATACATAAAAGATATAAAAAAGACCGAAAAATATAGTAAGAAGAAGTAAGTTATGAAGAAGAGCAAATAAGAAGAATAAATTAAGAAGCGAAAATCATAGACTATTATACAAGATATACAAAAGGAGGTCTGTCCTTCACATGCATAATGAGAGGCATAGCATCTTAGTGGTATTCTCCTCTTTACGTTAGAGCAGCGCAAGTGAAGTTAAATAAAAAAAACTGTCTTGCTCGAGATTTATAAGGTTCAGTTGTTACTTTCGATATTTCGGCCAGGTTTCGCGAAGGCCGAGCCATGATCACGAGCGGGCAGTCCAATCCAATACAATAAAACCACTTGGATGGACAAAATATAATAATAGATGCAGCCGTGCACTGAGTCACCGCGGCCCTTCCTATCACGGCAGTTAACCGGTTTACAACAAGGAGAAGGTAAAGGAAACCTTTGTTGTGACTAGGCATGGGAGCATTACCTAAACATATTTTGGCTTTCAACAGTCAAGACATGAGCAATATCAAATTATCAAGTGATTAAGTTTACACCTTAGCTTAGTCAATCCATTTGTCAATAACTGCGATACAAGCATTACAGAGGTCGTTTTAACATCTAGTACGGAAATAAATAAATAAGTGTTTTTTTTTTCAATGTCGTAGCTATCACTTAGGCCACTTACCATCAGGAATTTAAGACCATCTACATAATAGGTTTCCTAAAAAAAATACATATTAGCATTGGAAGACAACAAACATAACACTCAATCTGTATAATATCCTTTTTTATATTAAAATGGGCTTGCCTCAAAGACTATATAACCAACAGCTTTCTATTTAAAATTTTCAAAATTAGTAAGATGCATTGAGTCATCTCATATCTTAGAGTAGGTAGGTAAGGTAGGTAACCTTTAAGAATATAATCTTACAATGGCCCAGCTATTGACCGCTATCGTATTTAAATCTTCAGCTTATACAGCCTATTGTCTCAGTTTTTTGATTAAAGTGCTATACAAACCTTACGATAAAGATGTATCCGATCTTAATCGCAAGATCTGTGTCCAGTGTCTCCCCTTACTTAGTTTAGAATAGAACACTGTTTTGCATAGCACAGGGCTTCCTAGGGTGTAGGTACTCTATTTAGCGCTGGGCGACCCCCACACACGCCCTCCGCCTCGCCAGCGACGGGTAGGTCTGTAAACAGATTTCTCCCCGTTAAAAAAAAAAGGGGTGTAGGTACTCCAGTGATACTTTTAACTCTGGCTTAATTTGTTAAAATTGAATACAGTGACTAAGCCATGTCGGTTGAGTTCGCCCCTAGATCAAATTAGACAACATGGTCTGTTATATCGTATTATAGAACTCCTCCATTCTTGTGTAATTCATTTTTCTACATGTGTTGCTGTCCGACGGATCCGATTACATTTCCTTTGGGAGTAAACAGTATCCGACTTAAAAACGGCATAAATCGTAACGTCTGCAAAGTGCTTTATCGTTACCTATCAAGTTGAAATGACCGTAACAACTCAAAACAATGGTGTTGCAACTCCCATTGATTTGTTTTCACATTCTTCGTTACGCACCATAAATCTATAGTTTTTAGTTTCTGATAAAAGTCAAAATATTCTTTACGTAATCTACGCTTTTTTGTTTTTCTTTGTAAAGAAAGTAGCTGTGCTCTGATGGACGTAAAGAAAAGAGTTTAATTAATAGCTGTTTTTTATTTTCTATTATACTGAAGCAGAAGATTCAACCGTAAATGATACTAAGACGATTCCCCGACTCCACTCAAGCTCTACAGCTCCTCCCTACGGAGCGACTGCCTTTAGCAATTACCCGAGTCCACCTCTTTCGAGAATTCATAGAATGAAAGAAAAAAAAAGTTATATGAGCTAATCATTTTCCTACCCTGTTCCCTATTTTTTGTGGTTTGTGCTAGATCCATCTTTCATTCGACATCTCAACAACACCATCCGTCAGCCATTTGGTCAAGTAGTCAGAAGTGTACTTTTGTTTTTCTATTGTGTTGAGTTTGTGGACGCGGAGGGCACCTGTTGAAACCTTTTACATTTATTTTAGTCGATCGAATTTAGAAGGCAAAGTCAAGGCAATTATAACGGAGCTAACTGCTATGTTACGTAGAACTTAATGATGTTTTTTCCTCGTGTTACGCTTCTATCTACCCGCTTGGTCTACTGCCCACCGTACAAGGAAGACTTTCTTATTAATTACTTTTAATATTCTCAGAAATATAAAATTTCTTAATGTACAACGCGTGCTGACACTTAGATCCATTCATGAACTATTTCTACTTCTAAGCTACCTATAAATAAGAAATTTGATGGTTCATTTCTCTTTTGTGCTTCCAATAGCATGAAATTTTCAATCAGCAAACGTGTTATCCCTTCTATAATATGGGTCAATTTCAAATTCAAACACAAAAACGCCCTTATTTTAACAGTAGTTAACAAGAAAGATACTGCATTATCAAATACCGAAGTGAATCATTAAAAGTACATCTATGCAAACTGTACTTTCTTTCCATACATACGCAGCAAGCCGTTCAAGCACCGTTTGATGAAATATTTATTATCTGTCTTCATTTTAAGCTACCTGTACTATTTTAAGTTACTTAGTCTAAAGGCATTTCAGGAACATCTGACGAAGATTATCCTCATATTTCTTCAACCAGTGCAAAAAATGAAACGTCCGCGATGAGCTCAGAAACCTGTTCTAAACACTTACGTAAGTAAGTACACATTCCGTTGTCTAACAAATAGTATAACAGAGCTTTCAAGTTATAATGAACAAGTGAGTAGTAAATTAAACATAAGGTTGGCTTATAGCAAGGCAAAAATAAAAAAGGCGTATCATATACTTAGCTTGCAGAACAAATGGAGTATGGACCAAGGAGCGAGAGGGTGTTTGAGTGACTGAGTGACGGGCTGGTCTTATCCTAATCATTTTAGTAACATTTATCGTGCTATGCTTGTAGCTAGTCCAAAACTTCATACTGGCTCCGTCGAAGGTAAAGCCAAAAACCCACACACAAGCATACAAATAATATTCTTAATTTTTGATTTTAACATTATTGTAAATGTTTGAAAAATTACTTAGTAATTAAAATATAATAAAACTAGAAAAATTTCACGTCCTGAGGCAGGAATCGAACCCGCGACCTTTCGCAATCCGGGCGACTGCTCTGACCACTGAGCCACCCAGGACTTGGGATATCCCTGTGAAATTCTTCTAGTCTATCTGTATTTGCGTTTATGAGCTAACGTCCACCCTACAATGTTGAAATATTCTATTTCAACATCCGAAACGAGTATTTTTACAAATACCGACGATTCGGTTAAGTTGGGGCAGTGCTTTCAAATATTCTTAATTTTTGATTTTAACATTATTGTAAATGTTTGAAAAATTACTTAGTAATTAAAATATAATAAAACTAGAAAAATTTCACGTCCTGAGGCAGGAATCGAACCCGCGACCTTTCAACATTGTAGGGTGGACGTTAGCTCATAAACGCAAATACAGATAGACTAGAAGAATTTCACAGGGATATCCCAAGTCCTGGGTGGCTCAGTGGTCAGAGCAGTCGCCCGGATTGCGAAAGGTCGCGGGTTCGATTCCTGCCTCAGGACGTGAAATTTTTCTAGTTTTATTATATTTCATACAAATAATGTTGCTAAGTGAATCTACACTTCCCAAAAGTAATAGACCAGATAAACATAGTATAGACTAGATACAATGTTGTAAAAAATGCCTTTCAATGGCTACAAAATGAGGGAGTGATAGCAAGAGCTCAAAATAACGGATACGTAAGCCTACGTAACGTACAAAGAATCAATAAAGCCAACACCGCGTATCGGGAAAGGCAACGATGAAGAAGAGAATAGCAAGTTTATAGAAACAATGGAATTACTACAAGTTCCTTCAAAGCACTATAGCGTAAATCATTTTTGAAAAAGTTTCTTCATGCCCCTTTTGAAGGAGTTAATGTAAAACAGACAACAAACATACTATATGTATAGATTGAAGGATTCAAGACAAAAACGAAACATAAAATTTAAGAATGCGGATATGTTTCAAATTATTTACCTTAAATTTAATAATCAGTCAGGTAATAGTAACACAACAGGTTAAGCTACATTCGGCAGCCCAAAAATTTTGTGACAAATAGAATTTGGAAAGTTAAAGAAGCAAGTTATTAAATTGTTATCTACTATTTGACTGACACTTTCCCTTTTTGAACTTTGAAAATGAGATTTTCAAATGTTTTCAACGCCTGTTCATGCTACGTAAAGCCACAGAACAACTAATAGTACAAGTAAAGCATAAGTTATTTGAAGTATTTCCCGTATAATTACGCCAGTGGCAGTCTAAGGGGTGACAGGCCGGAGAATGTAAGTACCAGTTCTCTCACGCCTCAATCGCGTATCTAGCATAGGGTTTGCATGTCGTTACTAGGTAAATTCACTAGATTTTAATTGTTTATACAGTTTACTCCTTCGACAACATAGCTTGGCTGTGGTAGTAGTGACTGTTTTGTACGGAACTTGATGAATTATTCAAAATATCCCAAAGTTCCCAAGTACGTAAGTGTCTTTACTTATACGAACGTTAATAACGATGAAGGTTATTGATATTGAGATGTTTTCATCGAACAACCTACATGGTCTGTCCTACATGGAAAAAATAATAATAATATTCATACACTCACATCAATTATCAAGCCCAAGTAAGCATCATTAAGAGCTTGTGTTATGGATACTAGATAACGGAGAAATATTGATAATAATATGTATATAAATATTAGAAATAAACAGATACCTTCTTTTGGTAAATGTATCGGTATAGTCAGAACAAATCCCTCAACCGCGTCAATGTTAGTCCATAATCCAACAACTTACTTATCCCCCGATAAAGAGAAATCATAGTTCGCAGACGGAGTGGCATTAGAGAGATTAAGAGAAGTCATAGGTCAACTACCTACCCTGAGGCTTGAGGAGTTAATATATAATCCCTATATGTATAATCCAACTAAAGTAGTGGATACAGAGAGTCCTCCACAATAAAATTATTGTTTAAAAGAAATCCTGAAAGAAACAGTACCTACCATTTCAAAATAAGGAGACACAAATGTAGATGCTTTTTGAAATGGTAAGTTAAGCGATTATTTTTCTTTGTTGGATATGAATTCTTAGTTTCTATGTGGTTTCTATTATAGTGTTTGTCCTATTCTCAACAGCAAGTGTGAGGACACACGTCGATTGCCAGCAATTATCCCTCGTTTTGTTTTAGAACCAAAGATATTCTTGCAAAGCTAACGTAATTTTGCCTGTGGTTACATGACGTCTTTGCCGTCTTCAAGGGTCCACAGTTCAAGTCATTATTGTTGAAATGTTACATCATCCGTGACTTTTTAGAATTTAGTAGAAATAAGGTTTTGTTAAAAAACTATCATTTATCAATCTCTCTAGCCTCTAATATTATATAAGAACTAATGAAGATCGAAAAATACGATTGATAGGCTCAGAAAGGCAAGTAGAAAACTTCTATAATTAAAATTAAGGAGGAAATCATATTCTCGCAAAAAAATTATTAAGTTAATATAAACAAGATGCAATTGGAAACCCAATGAAGCAATTGGAGATAACTATTACGTACTAGACACTTTAGTAGCCAACTGAATGATTCAATACAACAGATCAGAATTTCACAACACAGTAATGTTTTCACTAAAACAAATCGTTCCCATAACTTAAGTTACGATATTCGATACACTGAAGCATACGAGAGGATTGTTAGTAAACAATTGATTGTAAGTATCGTAACCATGGTATCTACGAAGTTTTACTTAATACAAACTAGAATAATAATTATAATGTTCACTGTATCAATAGCTCATGATCGTCGATCGGTTAGATGCCACAACTCGAGAATTTTATACAAAGCACGGCAATATTGCACTACTATACTATATAGCACTACTCAGGGGATCACCAGAAGGAATCTTTCAACAAAACTGCATTTAAAATAAATAACACGTCGTAGGTCGTGGGTGTGTGACAAGGTAATTTATTTTTCTCAAAGCTCAAACTTTTATCAAATCAGACAGTACTAAGAAAATCTGTCGGAATTGTTCTGGATCAAAGTCTATTAGACTTTTTTGGATTGGATTGCGTTACAATAAATTATGTTATACGTTTAATAACGTTGGTAAATGTCGGTAAGACCGACTGGATAGAATGGACTTTTACCAAAAAATCTATCTAGTTTTGCAATTAACGTGGTATGGTCAGAGAGTACATTTTTTTTAGGCTCACGATCGCTTGCAGTGCAGACTGCAGACTCCTCTTTTGACGAAATGTTTGCAGCAGATCATTGTTTCATTGCAATTGTCTATAGAATATGGTTACCACATATCATCAAGTGAACCATCTTTTTTTTACCATTTTTTGAAATCGAAAAAACCTAAGATAAACCATATAGACTGCTGACACGGGTCTGTGGAATACTGACAACAACCATAATATTCACCATTTTTTTACTTTGCGAAACTAAAATTCAGGTTAATTATAATCTTTAACTTAAATACTGTAATCATAAATTAGGAAAGACCAGTAAACCACAAAGCCACAATGCGGAAGGTACCTCAAACTAGATTGACTAACCGCTCGTAACTGACAATTTAACTGGACGTTATGTATGCTATTTTTCTCTTTAACTATTACCATTGCAAAATGAACACGTACTTTTAATGCTTGTTCTTTCGTTTACTCTCGTTTGCTCTGATTGGTTTTAGAATTAAATAAATCTAGTTTTTCTTGGAAAAAATACAAAGGAAGCTCTAAGTTCTATTCTATTACCTACCATTCTATTAAATATCTCAATGAAAACAAATTTATAGCTTCTCGTCATGGTATTCATACCACTTATTTAGGACCAGACGAAGAAACAAGTCTTTACTTAAGTATTAAGTATGCAAGCTTAAACAGAGTGAGAATTATGGCTGATTGTATCATAAATTACATCAACAAATATATCTTGCCTGTCAGCAATAAAACCACGTTAATACGCAAGGATAATCATCACCACTGGTATTTTTAGGCGCGGCTTGGAGACAGATTTAAGATTTGCCTGTGAACAAATTTCATATAAATACTGTTATGCAAGGGAAAGTTGAAAAATTTGATAGATGACATTATATTTATTACGAAAGTTGCATGTTTATGGACTTAATGTCATATAATATGATAACCAGATATTAAATAATAGATTTACAAGCATATGACCTAACTATTAGTACTTTTGATTCATTCTAAGATACTTGGAAGGGATCAATGATCAATGACCAATGAAATGAATATGTATTGACTTCATTTTTATATCTAAAATAAGCGATGTAGAGAAGTTTTTCAGCGGACGTGTATAGTCTATTGACCAGGTAAGTAACTCCGTATTTGGGGTAAATTCTTCCAAAGATAAGTACGTGAAAGTGGACCTACCTTAATTTAGCAATGTATCGTAAACTGTCCGCAAGCAATTGACCCTGTTAACACTTGGTATTCACTAATTGCAAAATAAGTCCTAGGTATGGCGTTGAGCAACGAACCGGCTGTTACGTAGAAAAAAATCTCGTTATCTACAGATTAAAAGGGCTTGGGAGTTGAGATAGATAGTTGCAATTATATTGGCGACTTTTTATTTATAGTGACATTATTTTTTTGTTCATTGAGTGTGGCGAATATGTTGATACGGTGTGCTAAAATACCCGTGTTTTCATATTTCAGTATCGTGTTGCAATATGGGACGCAAGTTTGCAAGTAACAAAACATGTAGTCCGATAGGTACCTTAAGGCGATACCTCGTCGATACTAGCGACACCACTTGATTTATATTAATTGTGGTGAATGAACTTAATAAACAAAAACGCTTTAGTGAATGACTAAAGAATGGTATTTGTAATTTTTTGAGATGTGCTCGGTATAAGATATTCCTCTACGTGTAACCTATTTTTTCATTATTGCCGAAAGTGGCCACTTTTAACAATAATAAAAAATTTGGTTACTTAAAGGTAGACACTTTATACAAAATACATCTTTAAAAATTAAAAATACCGTTCTTTAGCAATTCTCTAAAGCATTTTTGTTTATTATGTTCTAAATTCACCATAATTAATAACAATCAATTGGTGTCGCTAGTGTGCACAAGGTAGCCCCTTAATAAAGATTTCAATTTTCGCAGGCTATTTTTAAAAATAGTGGTTTTTAGGTAAAAACTTTAAAATAAAATAAGCTTCTGTTATTATCAGTACACTATTTAGTATTAATAATAATAGTACAATTCTGAAAATATTTATTCATTCAAATTCGCGTCTTAAAATATACGGAAGCGAATTTCTTATGGAAAAAGGAATTGTTCTCAATAAATTATTTCGATTTATTATTAGCATGTAATTTACAATATTTAAATAATGGTATAGCAGTCTGAGATATTAATATCAATTAGTAGGTATTTATTTTGTGAGAAGAGAAGGTAAAATAAACAATGCAATTATTTAATATTTAATGAAAATTTTATATTTAATTGGTTGATCTTAGTATCAAATCAAATATCAATGAATATACAAGAATGATTGTTTATGTATTAAAACCTATGAGATTTATGTTTGAATTTGATTACATTATAGAAGAATTTACGTTAAATTCATCAATTATTGTGGTCTTCATGCAGACGTAAGAGATTAGCAAAAAGAGTACATTGGTAAATGGTACAAATATTTAATGGGAAGTTTATTCAGTTTTGTTATGTTATTTAGTATAACCACAATTCACATGTCATAATCATTACCAACCTATGTTATTGTATTATGTCCAATTTGTGGGCACAGGTCTTATTATATAGGAGAAACACATTAGAAGTTTGCCACTGCGCTGTTTGGTCAGGCTTAACTTGCCTTCTGAATGACGAAGGTTTTACAAAATTTTGATTGATACATCCGAGATCTATCGTGGGGAAAGTTGTTTTGTTTTCGTAATTAAAATAGAGCTAAAACCACTTTAACAGTGAACTAATTTACAGAAATCCTGTATTCAGCAGCAACTCCTATCTCCTATACCTGACATCGTTTTTAAAATTACGCACATTTGCGTAAATTTTGTATGAGATGACCACATTGTGCCGTCGCGTCGGCAAACAGCTACTTTCCCTTACATAACTTGATTTTTATGTAAATTAGTGGACACGCGTTAATCTTCAAGTGAAAACGAGTGTTTTCATGGAAGCAACGGAACGAAAGAACAGGTGATAATTACCGCCGAGACATTGCAAGAATGTCCTACAGGTTTTATTTTGAGTTCGTATAATGACGTAACTTGTTCGTATCAGGAAATGTCACTATATCAGTAATTATTTTAAAGGGTAATGTGACATATAAGGGATGATCTCTAGGTCATTCTTCTTCAATATTATTGTGGGGTATAACTATGTACACTACGTCTTCATTATTCCAAAGAATGTGCTTTTTTGTTATTCACTGTTTAAATTACCAACACAGGTTTCAGGTGCGGATAAGACCAGCAAGAAGCTTTCAACTAGTTTCAACAATCCTCAAAGTAACATGACCAAGATTTTATTTTAGTTTCGAAAAGAATAAATACCACAATAGCAATAAAAAATTAATCTAATGCAAATTAGAATCCAAAATGTCCCTAAACGTAGGTGGTTCCAATCTACAGGACATCCGCAATCATTGCGTAAGAGCTAAGTTGAAGGTTAGAAAGGTAATTCTATGCCAAATTAGATTCCTAATCATAAAGGTCATTATGATTAGGAAAATATCTAAAACATCTCGACGACACCTATCTCGTGGTGAAGTATAGTGAACAAGGCAATCCTGTATTATGATATGAGACATTTACAAACAGTATCGTTTTGGTAAGCTCGCCGCAAAGTTGAATATTCATCTTGACCATAAGTATTTCGATTAGTCAGCTCAGAAATATTTAAATTACAACATATTTAAATTAAATTACATTACTACAATATGTATCTCTTACAGACCCTAATTTTGGACTTGCTATTTAGTTTGCTTTAATAAGTTGACAAATATTGTCAACATTTTGGATACCGTTATTTGTGACCTGAATGTTCCTGCACATTTTAATAATATGTATACTTTATTTTCTTTTATGACTTGATACTATTTTTAATCTCAAATCAAAAATAATTTGGTCACTCAATACAATGATAAAATTTTGCACGCCTGGTTATATTGTGAAAGAAACTAAAATATAACAAACGGTTAAATGACTGCTTCTTTCACCTATTTCTGACTTTGATGTTTGGATATAAATTGAAAGTTTTCGGATGAACTCAGCTCAGGGCATAGTTTTCGGAGATATTTCGGAGAGTAGGCAGTGCTAGGCATACCTACCTATACGGAAAATCCGGATAGAAACACAAAGCAAACTAAAGATTTTTTCATTTGAAGAATTAATCACTCATCTCCAGAATGAAGATAGTAGAGTGTTTCTTGCAGATATGCTGCAAATTTTAGATGAAAGATATCTCGAAGCATAATCTTTTGATTCTCAATAAGGAAGTGATGGGTGCGATGTCTGTCTAAATAACGGGATTGCGTTCTGGTTGTTTTGTGAAGGTTGGATAGATTCCTTTTTAATTGCGTTCCATTTTGTCATCGATATTATCGCTTGGCAAATTGTTTGATGATGCCAAAAGTGTTTGTGAGAACTGTAAGGGGTTTAAGAAGCGTGTTACTAACCTGATTAATCGATCGATGGACAATGTTTATCACGGGATTCAAGGGCTTTAACGTATTGGGTTTTATCATCTCGTCTATTTCCAATTAAAATACCTACCCAAAACTCGTTAGATATAAATATATAGTAATAAATAAATATATAGTGATAAATATATATAGTTCATTAATTATTGTATGCATTGAGTACCTATTTGGTTTACCTTCAACGTCTGTTTTGGCACTAATTAAATAACCGTTTATTTACACTATGATCAACAAATTGACCTTGGCTTGTCGCCTCTTATATCCAAGTTTAATTTTAAACAATTTGTTCAGTTGTCCTTAGACAAGTCGAGCAAGTAAGCTTATTGTATTAGTCACCTTATGAGGAATTAAATTGTAAATACCAATGTGATTCTTATTCTGAACAAAACGAGAAAACAATAGGTACAGACAGCCGCACATCAAGCAATACCGTGAAATGGAAAATGCCTCTTATCAGATGTATACGGAAAAAGTTACTCACAAATTGCAGTGTTGACAATCTGCAGGCTAGAATCTGAGCTTTTTAGGGGTGGTCTGGTGAATTTGCTTAGCAGATCTCATCCGTGAAAGGCACGGGAGTCATCTAGGAGGTTTAGCGCGTATTCCCAGGATCTTTAGACCCTGGGCGACCGTTACTATTATAATTTTATACTTTGAATAATAAACTGCAAAACAATATGGGTTAGTAATTTTGTTATAAGTTGCTATTTTGGTGCTAACCTGCTAATGGTTCACGTTTGTAATAATCTTTAGGTGGCTTCCCTTCTTCTAAGCGTACAAAGTAATGACTATAACGGTAACGGACTCTATCCAGTCTGCCCCTGGCATGTCTTCTTATGGCTTTAATAACTTTACCACTGCCTGAGGTTGATTTAGCAGCGATACAACACCGAATCGCTGCTGATCCGTTTAGATAAATAAAAGCAGTCTAAGTAAATAACCGATGCCATTATACAATGCAAGGCACGCACCTATTATGCCTATATAAAGGATATCGCTTGATCGCAGGCGCATTGAAGTTCTGGAGAGAGGAGATGCTAATGGCTTTATATGCCACCTTACCTCTCCATTTACACCGGGACTCACACTGCGAACTATTTCACATCACGACTGAATAGGGATGGTACCGGCGATGGCACTTACGTCTTCAGGCGCTCAGCAGACCAGCACGCATACTAATTTGCCATCTATGTTTGATTCCCATTTTTGCCTCTTGTTCGACTTTCAACTGCTATTCAAATTCCATATATTATCCGAATAACGATAGCGATAGCAATCATTAAATCAGTTCTCAAGTACAGACGACAGCACTTCATACATAACAATTGGACTACGAAAGCATAACAATAATAAGGTATATTATTGTTATACTTGTGATCATAGCTTTCCAATAGATTTTTAATAAAACCTGAGAAACTTGTAATAAATTGTGATTTGCTTGCTTTTAGGTTCTGTTTTTCAAACATTTAATATATGTAAGTAATGAGCCCCACCCATACAACAATCTTTTTTAGCTTTGTAAATTAATTCTACAAGTTACAATTTACAAAAGTGAAATAATTTTAGAACAATATTTTATATTATATTATATTACAAAATATAGTTGCGTGCGTGTTATACAAGTACATACATATTTCTTAAAAAAGTTCTTTTTTCTACAGACAGGAATACTGAAATTTCTAATTCAAAAATCTCGGGTATTTCTTGGTCTAGAAATCAATTTTGTTATCGCTATTAGTAGTATAATTTTACGTAAATATTTTTTTATAAATTTAATAAGCCAGTAAATTTTTCTTTCTTAATCTCCTATTATTTATCGTTAGATCCATTTTTAGCCGCCGAGGCAAAAAGAGTGGTGTTATAAGTTTGACGTATGTGTCTGCGTATCTGTGCGTCTGTCTGCCATTGTAGCTCAAACGAACGAATGGACCGATTTTGATTGGGTTTTTTAAAGCTGACGAGATCGTGATGGTTTTGGCTATAATTCATGAAGATCTATTCAGGCTATCAGCACATTCCCTACTTGACAAATGGGCCTTACTAACTTTCACAGATCCGATTTACTGTTACTTCGGTGATATTTCCAGAACATGATCCTGTAAGTACCATCAAATAGTCTGCGATATGCTTAGTTCTTCAGAAACTTACAGCAGATAAAGCGTGTTTGGGCTCATAAGAATAGTCTCAATGAGATGGTGTTAGATAGATGATTAATGAGGCTAGGGATTACTTAAAACTTATAACTGGGTAGGTAGTATTGAAATTAGTTAAATGTAAACTTACCTCACAGATGTCACCGTGTTGATATCCAAGAAAGAGTTCTTCAATCTCTATATCAAAGCACAGCGTGATATGCACGTATGTATAAATGACTGAGTGTTATTACTAAATTATGCGAATTACAAAATCCATAAACAGACAGTCGATGGGAAGAAAACCCGTTTAAGTGTTAAGAAATTCCACTGAAGCTTATACACCTTAGATTTATAAATACCTAACCACGATTTCACACAGAAAAGTACCAAATTACTTCTAAATTAGCAGTGTTACAGTTTGAACAAAGTTTTTTGCTAATTTACGATCGCACTCACTCAAAAAAAGTTATTTTTTGTAACAAAAACATTCACTCGACTCCGACGCCGCCAGTCATGCGCAGTAGGTATGCGCGTTTCCTCGGCGAAGCCACGACTGTCTTGGGCCAATCGGCGAGTTGCATTCTCCGAAGATCAAGTTACTATACAAACAAGTTAAAGAGGTAGTTGTGCTAGTAAGAAATAGGTTATTTTGAACGTGGCTTACAATTGGTAGATTTATATATTGTTAGTGTTGTAACTATTCAATCTTCCACTTAGTTTTCTCGCAGATAAGCTTTATATTTCATTGTAAAGATTAAACCCTTGAAGGTTTCATCTTAAATTGCTGGCCGATTCTAAATTTATAGCCCTGCTAATAAGTCTGAAATTACTTTGGTTTCTTGGAGCTTTTAAACTTTTCTTTAACAGTGAAATAAGCCTTAAGTTAGGGACATAGTGTCTAAATTAACATATCATTAGTTAGAAACCATCAAGTTGATCACCTTAGAAGAAATGCTCGACCTCGAGCGGTATGTGAGGTGCATAGCAAAGTTACCTCGATAGCCTGCCTGGAATCTTGATATTTTGAGACGGAATACACTTTGTGACGTAATAGCCTTAGTCAGGTGTGATGTGATCATGTGATAGCAAAGTTGTCGAACAACCTTTTTTAGAAACTTAAAAACTTTTGAAACTCACTACCTAGCGACATCTGTTGTGAACCCGAGAAATTTCATATTGCTTACTAACTAGTTAGAACTCTGGAACATTATACAAGTTTTATTATGCAACTAAACGTAAGATAATCAATTATACCTGTTCCTACCTTCCGAGACTCGAACCTAGACCTAGGACCGAGAATGTGTGATTAGAATTCACGAAGATCATTTGTCGCAACGATCTATAATCTATGGTAAAATAGACACCAGGGGAAAAAATAATATTTCGACGAAAATTTAATCGAGTGGTCAGTACCCCTGACTATAAACCCTTTCCCGGTTCGAGTTCCTGTAGGGGTAGATGTTTTTATGATAAGTACGGACATTTGGTCACAAACATCCATTGTTTGAAATATTTTGAGCATTTAAACAGGGAATTTTTGGGTACGTAGAATAACTAGCGGGCACCTGCCAATGTTAAAATAAAGTCACAATAAATTCATAATTTAGTTCGACAATATTTATTCAAAAATTCGAAATTGTAAAATAAATTTCAAATTTCTTCATACAATTCGGTCTGTAAAACAAAATGTATGGGTAATTTCAAAAATTTTGCAAATTTCATTTTTTATAATATCTTAGTATTTATTATAACTAGGTATGTTAACATGGGTAAATGCCGGTATACTCTGGTAGGCATATATGTATGAAATAGCCTGTACCTATACATATTATTATTAATATGCCTCCGATATCAAGTTCTTAATAATGCTTAATATCAGATAGATATTGATTTGGAGTAAGTGTAAGAGTATTATATCATTTGATATAGTATATGTTTGCTCTAAAGGCAGTTTTAACAATTCGCCGTGTTATTTATGTTACTTTCTTACTTATCGAATAAAATTGATTGTTCCTTTCGTGTTTAGAAAACTACTGTCACTCACGTAGCTAGCTTCCGTCAACAAACGTGACTTCCCGAACAATGTGAACAACATTTATGTAATATAATTTTACCATTTAAATCAACGGAATAAAGTCTATAATTGAACGATTTTTTTATTTGAACTTGGTGTCCACTGTTTTTATGAAGTGTGAAAATGAACCATGCGAGGCGATGTTTGCTTTACAAAGTGCTTGTGTAATACCAAGGATGACAAATAATGTATATATTTCTAATAATAAATTATTGTAGGTGAGTAGACATACGGTCAGCAATAGAAGTCTATTTTAGTAGGTACCATGTCACACTATGACATTCACAGTCAAAGACTAAATTCCCATAATTTTTCACACAAATTGTCAAGACTCATGTAATTGTGAAAAGTCGGAATAAGTACTGTTTTGATTCCCAAACTCACGTCTCATGTCATTTTGATGCACCGCGATAAACAAAGTGGCAGGCATTGTTATTAGACTCATACCTAGGATTATCAGCTTATAAATAGTAAACATTATTAGCAACTTGTGTTATGTATGGTACTAGATAATAAACACTAGACGATGCACTATAACTCGTTAACAAATGGCGGTACTCATCATACAAACATCTATTGTAACAATTACAAATAAAAAAAGAAAACGAATATAAAAAAAATGAGTGCTGAGATAAAACGTAACTATAAAAACGCGTTTGGCCGGACGCCAGAAGACGCGGGTTCGAATTTCTATATTCGCTAGATCAAATATTTTTTTCATCGTTTTCTTTCTTTATTTGTAATTGTTATAATAAAGTAGGCGTTTTAAATGAATCAAAACATTAACAAATGCTACAAACATCTGCTCCTACCGTGATTCGAACCCGGGGGCCCTGACTTAGTAGCCAGTATTTTAAGGGGTCAGACTCGAGGAATACTGAGGTACAGGTAAACTTCTGCGACTATTGTTTTGCGAATCTAACGAATACACTGGATGATGATTGATAGCCGTACTTCCTACGCCAAGTTAGTGTTAGGTGAAATAGGCTATTGAATACACTTTACTGTCACCAATGTCACTTAGTCGTACTGTCTCTAGGGTCGTCAGGGTAGATACCACCGCCTTACCTATTTCGGCCGTAAAACAGTTCGCTCCCGTGCTTCGGGTTGAAGGGAAAGGGAAAGGAAAATTAATATCTTCTGCTGATACACGTTTATTTTACGTGAGCATGATCATAGGTTTCCGAGATACTGTTCTATAAAACGTTACTCCAGCAAGAAACTAAATACTCTATAGAGCCTTAAGACGCACAAATTTCACTTTTGGCTCACATTTAAGCACAAATATAAGCTATCTGCTCATACAGGTACTTTACTTCTCTGCAATCATTCATTTAGAATATTCTAGAAGAACTTTACTCCAGCAGAATTAGTTTTCTGCTTTTTCTCCAAAACTACAGCACGCGCACATTACACTCTAATTATTTAAACTAAATTTCACAAGGTAATTCCTTGCTGAGATAACACACACGTACCTAACTATTGGCCTTAGACCATATATGAATAAGAACAACTTGTTCTTATGGTCTAAGCTAATAGCTATTGGCATGGAAGGCATTTTATCATAGACCTCAGAATGACTACGCACCTGCAGTATGAAATTTGTAAGCTGTTATTGCAGAGGGCCTAGACAAGATGCCATTTGACAATCACTATCGCTATCGCTAAATGGAAAATATATGGGATCGAAACTCAATCGAGGGCTTATGTCAAATCCCATACATTTTCTTCTTAGCGATAGCGATTATCGAAAGGCATCTTGTCTAGGCCCTCAGGTGTCTCTATAGACGAAGGTAGCGATTTAAAATCAGATGGGCCCGTCATTTTACCTGTCTAGTTGTTTTAAAATTTTGCGTAGATGAGATGTATTTACTTTTGTATGTTTAAGTACTAAATAATGGCTTTTTCCCTAGAGTTGTTGTTATTTCTTTTTTGAGCTCCTAGTTCAGAGCTGGGGTCGACCCAATAGCTTTGTGCACCGCCGACAGATGTATTAAACAGTACCTACCTACCTCAGTTTCTATGATCTGAGGTACCTAATGTTTACTTATAGTTCAACTTCGCAATGCTTAAGACCCACACATTGTTGACATGTGAAATTATTTAATTGGCCATTGTTTGGCACAGATCGATTGGTTGAGACATAGTTGTCATTGTTTTAACGCAATCCCTGTGTACTCATGTCGGTTGCAGATGAAACTTAGAAGTACCTACTAATGATACATAAGTAGAGCGAGTCAGCAATAGATCGATTATCACCACAGATTAGTGATTTAAATATCTCTGCGATACTTATTACTTTATTACCTTCCACAACATCATATTGGCATACTTTTGTAATATTTTGTTTTAGGGATCTGGTTTGAAGACCTTTTGACCAAAATTTGGCATAGGTAGAGACTCTTCAAAACATGGTAGGTAGTATTTCTTTGTCATTGATTGTCATAGGTAGTGACTACCTATAGTCAGTAATCTCTCTCCACCGCTTATGTTCACCTATTAGGAGACAAAATGTGTCTTATTTATATCTTTCTTTTTCTCGGACGAAAAGAGAGACCAAGTTTTGTCCACTTACAGGGGCATACGGCGGGCTAGAAGCTAGTTGCACAGTAATTAAACTATTGTTGATTCTGAAACCTTAAAAATAAAACCTTTTGAAGTTTGAAGTAGGTAGGTACCATCAGAAAAAAAAAATATTTTTTGTAAGCGCTTGATGGGAAAGGATGAAAGGTCAAACAGTAATTACTACACAAATATTATAAAAATACACATTTTATTGGCTAAATATAATTTTGTACAATCACTGTCTCTACTTTAACATTATAATTATTACAGGTGATGTTATCGATTACAAATAATAATACTTTTAACCATGATGATATATACGAATATATCTGTTTAATTTAATGTATTGGTAAGTATCAATATGATGTTTAAATTTATAACTGACACAAGACGACACTTACATTGAGATCCATGATATCCTAAAGTGGTCCATTTTTGTTCCCTAATTAAGGAAGGAACATTAATTTACTATAATAATAATAAATCGATAACTACAGATTTCATCTAGATTGAACGAGATTGCGATTGGTTAGAAAATATGGTAATTTTACTTTAAGTTAAACTTAAAGTCGCCAGCACAATATCTTTAATTTAGACATCTATGTGACTGAAGCAACGGATATACCGCAGCCATCTGGTTAAATTAGTCACTTTATTGGACGTCAATTTAACGCCGGCAATCAATGAAACGGCTGAAGAACAACTAGCCAAGTCATTCAGCGCACCGTTTTACCGAATGGCTGAACGTCGTGTCAGCCATATGGTTAAATTAGCCATTTAATTTCGACGCTTAAGCAGTTTGTTTAAATCGAAGAGCTTTTGAGTGACTGTTCTGTTATTGGCAGGTTCAAGGTTTTTTTTATGACTACTCATAACCGAAATCGTTTTAGTTATAAGTGGTCAGAAAAAAAATAACCTTTAACCTACCAATGACACGAAAATTTTTCAGTACAAACGACACACCTAGGAGTCCAATTGAACTGACTTTCAATAAGTTATGAAACGTTGGGTGAGTCTAGTTCAATCAACCATCGGCCTAGGCGTTTAATTGGATGCCGGTGTTCGGCCTAGGTATCCAATTAACTCGTCAATTTCACCAGATATCCGCGACAGACATACAGTGAATGTGAAATTTGACAATGTTACTAAAACAACTCCCTGATTTCAATAACAGAATTAGGTCACTATGATGTTTTTTTTTTTAATACAAAGCACGACAAATGACTCAACACCCCAGATGTGAAGCGGTAAGAAGAGTTTTAACTGCACTAGCTGTCTTAGCATATGGATGCTAATACGGATGCTTAGCATATGGATGCTAATGGCCGTTTTCACTAACCATTCCCTAGGCTTAGGTGACTCTTAACGACGTTTGTCTCATTCTATCTCCTTAGCTAGACTGACATAAAAATCGTTAAGAGACTCTTAACGCTAAGCAAAGGTTAGTAAAAACGAGCATAAGATAGCTAGTGCAGTTAAGGCACTGCTTTAGCCGCCGCCTTTTTTTAAGGAACTAAAACCCGATGATAATGTCTTAAAAAAGCAACCTTATAACTACATCATTAGAATAAAGTCTTTCACTTTGAAACAAGGAATCCATTAACACTTTATTACCATGGCACACTATTTCATTCACAGTGATCATACAAATTAATAATAATAATATTCATACACTCACACCTATTATCTAGCCCAAAGTAAGCATCATTAAGAGCTTGTGTTATAGATACTAGATAACGGAGAAATAATGATAACAATATGTATATAAATACTGGAAATATACTAAATAAACATCCATGACACGTAAACAAATGCTCGTACTCATCATACAAACATTTGCTCCTACCGGGATTCGAACCCCGGACCTCTTGAACGAGTAGCCTGTACAAGGGGTACAGATCGCTCGACCAGCCGGTCGTCTAATTGTCAATAGTATGCCAATATGACAATGTGACATGGTACTAAAGTGTTAATCAACTTCTGTTACAGACTGCACGGCGACAGTACACCAATCGTAACAGTTTGACCTTGAGACCGTCCTTACTGCCTTCGTAATAGAGGCGACTTTCGTAGTGCAACTGTTATACTTGACGTGCTGTCGTCTGTACTGTTAGAATTTTTTTTCTGATACAGTGCAGATTCTGAGAACTGATGATTCTCATGCTGTACAGTACCGAACAAAGAAGGAATTATAGTAAGATTACAATAATATTTAATCAATACTAATACACTGTGCTCCTTTTTTACTAATAATATATTATATAACATACGGCACAATACATTCAATTTTAAATAATACTATATTCAATTTCAATACATAATTATGAATTTCAGCAAATATTTGAAATAACGACTAGAGTTCTATCAAAAAACACTCAAATAATTATATGTACAAAATAAAACTATGGTTATTATCACATTTAACATAAACCTAAAAAATATTGTATGATAAAATTGTCTTTGAATTTTTAAAACATAAAATACGAACAAAGCTTTTCTTTAAATAACAAAAAACATTTTAATGTCCATTTTATTGCATCAACTTAATAATCTAATTAAATCGTAGGTGGTGAATTTGTACGGATGTATTTACAAGAACTTACAAGAACAAGAACTTACGGAACTTACAAGAAATACAAATAAAATATTATTTTGTTAAAACTGCGCGTACGCACTATTTTCACCAGTTTCGCGTACGTCATTGTTTACTAGAATTTCACCCTGATTGTGCCACAATCGGATGGTGGAATACAGTATACATTTTTTTTCAAAACTAACATTTTCCAACCAAGGGTAGAAAAATGGAATTTAAAAATCTAGTACATAACGCCTCTTTTAGTTTTTATCAAAATCTGAATCACACTGCTTCGAAGTATTTCTAGCTAATCTTAAAGTTTCAAATTAGCTAAATTTGAAACTTTAAGATTAGCTGGAAATCCACGCATTTTTTGAAACATCATTTTGTATTACTTACTATTTTAATTTCACTGATTAAATTCGTATAAGAAATCTTTTTAATTAAATACTATTGTAATACTAGCATCATTACACAGAAAACATTTGATAGGAGATGGTAAAAGTTTGTATCGGACTTGGGCTAGCGCATAAGTACCTACCTACCATTTTTTATACATTCATTTTTGTAAAAAACTTTCAAATCTAAATAAGGGCCAAAAAATGATTCTAATATGCTGAAGAGCATAACATAGGTAGCCTAGGTAGCATTTTGAAAAAAAAACAATGTGTCAATTGCAAAAATATAATTCGGTTTATTACGACTCTACGTTGATTATTATCGTTTTATTTCTTCATAGCCAGGGTCAGACAATGCCGAAAATCCACAAAAAACACTCAAACGCAGTCAAAACATTCATGATCAAAAGAAACTATGAATGAAAATTTGAATAAATGTCAATACAATATTATTATGTAATTATGACAGAAAATTCAACTTTTTAACTGCGTCATTGTGGCTATGGACAGAAAACTTTTAGGTACTTTTGTGACTTCTATTTTGCGAATTTTCATCATCGCCAGCCTATATACGTCCCACTGTTGGGCCTTCCCACATGGGAGAAACACATGAGGAGAATACGGGTTGGTGGGTTAAAGCGGTTGCAGGAACAACTGAGACCAACGGCTTAACGTGCCTTCTGAAGCACGGAGGAGCTCGAGATAACAAACTTTGATTGACCCATCTCAGGATCGACCACAGCGAAATTTGCTTTGTTTTACGTATCGAAACCAGAGCCAATACAAACCAATACGCCACCGACCTCCTCATTGTTGCCATTTTTATGACATAATTATTTTATTTTGCTATTATTTTTCAATGAAACCGAAGCCTTTTGTACTAATTAAAGGAAACCTTGATTTTCAGTACATTTTTGTTTACAATCTGAAATCTATAGAGCTTTTGAGTTGGCTCAAAACTTAACCTTCTCCTTTGTATGTTTATAATACTCATAGTAAGATAAGAGAAAGTGGATTATATTATATATGAATATAGTATCTCGAATTTAGATGTAAGTTTTGCATATTATTATGAGGGATAATATAATAATATATTTCAATTTCTGATAGTTTCTAGAGGGTTCTAAACTTTGTTTTTCCTATAACAATGGTTTACTAAAGCAAAACCAAAACTTTCCGTTGCGCAGAATTTGTGTTGCGCGAAACATTTAAAGGGCCACCAATTAGCTATTTTTTCGGAACATAAGTTGATTTCTTTGATTATAATGATATTACATATTTCCTAATTTTAAAAATAAATCAAATAGAAACTTTGTATCTAGCTCTAGCATCTAGATACAAAGACGTTACTATGGCAACCATCTATGGTAACGTATTTACCGCTGCCGGACGAACGTTTTTGATTTAGTCAGTGCCTATCATAGCAACTTTTCAAAAAACGTCCAAAATGTTTGTTGGACAGCGGAAAATACGTTACCATAGATGGTTGCCATGGTTACGTCTTTATCTAGATGCTGTTAAAAACCGATCGATCTACAAATTAACTCAATATAAGAAAGTTGGCCGACCGGATGTGATACATCTTCTTTGAAGAGGTACCTAAACTGACGTTTGCTTATACAAATTGTTAACTGTGACAATTAAAATATTTTAAAGAAAGATGCGTTTGAGTATTAGGCCCTAAATGGTATTTATTTGACAAAAATTCTTTTGCCACCCACATTGAGTGAAAAAGTAATATATACTTACTTAAATTTAAATGCAGCTAGTGTGATCCAAATCTTTATCTACAATAACTATTCTAATTTTAATTCAATTTGGTTCTTTCAACAGTCAGTGCCATAAGAGGTACTTTGAATGACAACATTCCACGAGAAACCGATGCGTGACAAACGTGGTTCTTACTCATATGTTCCTCGTTTTATTGAGCTCCGTCTTCGCTCGAACCGCATTAATCTGGGACTAGCCAGCTGTCGTATACGTACTGCCAGTCTATGTGCTTGAAATAGGGGTGTTGTTTTATCTCGTTAATGCCGTCTTTGCCGGCGCCGAGCCGTTCCGAAGGATCGAATGTTAGTAGCTGTAAATAAATAAATAAAAAAACAAAATAATAGATGGTATGTAATATGTACGGTAGGGCATTGAGGGAGTTTAGGCCTTAGGATGACAACTCGCCTGCAATACCAAGCGATTTATTGTCTGTAGGCGACGGTAGTCACTTACCACAAGGTGGGCCGTCTGTTTGTCATGTTGTAATACTCAATACGCAATTCTTTATTGCACACCATAATGTTAACAAAAGTTCTTACACTATATTCAATAAAGATCATTACGGACCCTGCCGGGCACGGCAAAAGTACAAGAGAGGATGATAATTATATAATTAGGTATTTGTAATTATTAGCATTTCATTCTAATTTACTGTAAAGAGAGAATTAACCTAAGTATTTTATTAATTTTACATAATTATATTATCACATTTTTACGTAATGAATATTGAATTATTATTACATTGCAGTTATATTTTTTATTCATTCAATATAAATTCCTAATAAAATTATTTTGTTGTATTTTTCTGTTTTATTGTATGTACTTATCTATTCATATGTTACCATTTTTTTTCATAAAAAATCAATCATTCTGTATAATACTAGTTATTAATTACAATAACCCATTATTACTTAAAGCACTGAGAAAAATATTTCTTTTAGATAATTAATAATATAAAAACATATAAAGAATATTATGAACAAAATCATGAATTTTAATAATATATTCAAGTACCTATGCAATATTTACTTAAACCGACATTTGCTATATTTGAGTAAGTATGTTTCTATGAGGCTACATAAAATAGTCTGTCCAGGCATTTTTTTTTTTATACAACTAGATATTTTCTTTTAAAGTTTATCACTCAAATATTCATGAATTGTATAATACGTTTTCCTAATTAGTAGTTCCTTTAGCTGTTTATTAAAATCAACATCTTTAACTGTTTCCTTTAGCTTCTCTGGTAATTTATTGTAAAATTTAACTGACATAGATAATGCACTAGATGAGTGTATTAAGAATTTCTTTCAAAACAACAATTTTAGCAGACATCATTTTTGATAGGTTTCTTAATTTAACGTTTTTATGAGGAGCTCGGTGGCTTGGTGGTGGTAGTTTGAGCGCTCTGGTTTCGATACGAAAAACAAAGCAACTTTCGCCATGGTCGATCCTGACCGGATCGGAGATTGACCCATCCCGGGATCGACCATGGCGAATGTTGCTTTGTTTTTCACTACGCCACCGAGATCCTCGAGATTATACAGTGCATCAATTTATTCAATGAACCAGTGTTGTTAAACATATACCTGTGTTAGTAACGACTGCACCTCAACTGGCAGACCATCTGGTAGCTGAAGAATTGTGTGGCTCGTGAATATGCTTCTGTGGTAGTATGATAATGGCTGGAAATTATACAAAATATATATAAATTTGACCAATTTGGCACTTACGGATTTATTCCATTTTCATTTGGAAGTGATCTGATGGTAGAAATCAATATACATACATATTTATTTCAACCAGCGGCTGACAGACAGAAAAGTCGATAATGCAGAAAGTAACCTTTCTAGCCTGGGCCTTAGAAATTTGAGATTTTTTTTAATAAAGCCAGCAACCGACGTCAAAAAGCTAAATTTAAATAAGGTATTTTTTTGAAGTCAGTGCTAGAAAATATCTAGTAACAATCGAAGTTAAGGGACCGGCTCTAATATATCTAATTATATGAACACAGTCATGGACTCTATTTTAGTAGGAATATGGTGTTGTTTACCGAACAACAATAGTGGGCCAAATTCTGAAGACATTCTCAATCTAAATTTGAGTGTAGTATATCTCCTTCTCTCAATAAGTATAGGAAAACGATAGCTTGAATTTGATTAGAGTTGGTAAATAAATTTGGACAGCTTATAAAGAAACCATAGACAGTTTGAGAAGGCATGTACGGAGGTGCTTCCTAAAACCTGCATTTCATCACTATGGTCGAACATTGAACACAACTTTCCAAATGTCGAATTGCAACTGCAATATCAAGTGATTTTTCCTTGTTATTGCAGGTGTCTATAGGCGACATTAACCACTTACCACCAAGTGGGCCGTCAGCTTGTTTGTCATCTAGTCGTATAAATAAAAATAAGGAGAAAATGGACAGTTGTATATTTTTGCCTATCTTTTAGTATACCTGGCCAGATCTCCATACAGTTTTGGGACATCTCCTTTAGATTTAGGGCGTCTTCAGAATTAGGCCCTATATCCACAGACAGAGAGAGATACGTTTACTAAAGTTATGTTGCCATGCATTTTTTAATGTTACCAAACAGATATAGCTTGCTAACTAAGTTTTGGTAGGCCTATCTATATTTGTGATAGTATATATGTATATGGGCCGGCCATAAATAATTACTGGGCATGGACGGCATTTCATCTTAGGCCTTAGGATGACAACGCACCTGCAGTATCAGGAGATTTTCCCTTGTTATTGCAGGTGTCTATAGGCGGCGGTAACCGCTTACCATCAGGTGGGCCGTCAGCTTGTTTGTCATCTAGTTGTATTAAACAAGATAAGAAAATAAACTCACCACTCCGCATAGCAACTCGTACATCAAAGCCCCGTAGCTCCAATAGTCGCATACTCTGTCCAACGCAACATCTCTATCACTATCCACTATGGTACAGTAATATAGCTCTGGTGCGATGTACAAGTTGTCTACACTAAGGTTCGTTCCCGGTTTAGTCAGAAGCATATCTGAGCCGGGGTAGCTTATTATGAAGGTCAGGATGACTTGACCTCTGTCGCCTAGGAGTATGTTTGACGGACTTAAGTCTCTGGAAATGGGAGAAAAATATTTAAGATAGAAACTTTACAATCGAAAATATTGGAAAAAAACAAACCCATTCTAATAAGATGCTATGCCCAAATGGGTAACATGATGTAGTGGTATTATTTGTGAACATAATCATATAATATTTACATTCATGAACGCAATGAATTAAAATTATTTGATTTGATTTGATAAGACTTTACAAGCATAAGCAAGTCAGGCTAGTCTAAATAGTTGTAAAAGGATATTTCGAAAACAAGTCTTGTTGTCGAGTTAGAGCAATTTCTAGCTTTTCAAACAAACCAAAAATCGCTAATAATTGACCTAATTCAGAAGACACTCTAAATCAAAATTTAAGTATATCTCTTTCTCGCAATATGTAATAGGAAAACGATAGCAAGAATTTGTTTAGAGCTGTCAAATAAATTTAGATAGATTTTAAAGAAACCATAGACAATTTTAGACGGCATGAACGGAGCTGCTTCCTAAACTTCTAAAATTGAACGCTCGTCTCTAAATGTCAAATTATATGAGCCATCCTTTTCATATTCATATTGATAGAAAGAGATGCACTGAACTTAAATTAAGACTTAGCATGTGTTCTCCAGAATTAGGGCCAATTTCTTTATTAAAGGACTTTTCAAAAAAACCCTCTTGAAAGTAAATTTTTTGTTTGTATGGAAAGCTCTCGAACCATGAGAGAAAAACACTAAAAATATAGTAATAGTAATAATAATAATAATCATACATTCACACCTATTATCTAGCCCAAAGTAAGCCTCAATAAGAGCTTGTGTTATGGTATGGATACTAGATAACGAAGAAAAAAGGATAATAATAATATGTATATAAATATTAGAAATATACTAAATAAACATGTTAACATCCATGACTCGTAAACAAATGCTCGTATTCATCATACAAACAACCACTCGGCCAGACGGTCGTTAAAATAGTGAATATTAATTACAATATATATACAGGGTGGTGCCGTCAATGCGACAATAAATTTAAACATGGGCTACATTAGTCCATAGAAATGATTTGCCACTTTCAAAAATATCGTATTCATTTGATAATTTCATGACATTTGTATGAAATAATGCTGCCAACGTTGCACTTTTCCATACAAATGTCATGAAATTATCAAACGAATACGATATTTATGAAAGTGGCAAACCATTTCTATGGACTAATATAGCCCATGTTTAAATTTATTGTCGCATTGACGGCACCAACCTGTATATATAATATATATTTTTTAATTTATTTGGAACAAACAGTTATACATGTTTAAAACATTCATATTAAATATTGACTTATTTGTGAACCTAAGGTTCCCAGTACAAATATTTTTACTTTGAATTTCTTAACCTAAGTGAACATTTGGTAAGAAATTGACATATCTCTATCTATAGTAAACAAAACTATATGTATACTACATACTGTATTAGAAAAGAAATAACATTAATATGTATGCGAAAAGTTAGACAATGAATTGAAAATAACTATAAATTTGAGTTGTGTCATTTGATATGCTTATTTGTTTTACTTTAGAAATAAAAATGGATTGGAATACAATATTGTTTTATCTTTTCCAAAAATGCAGGTTCTCCCAATTATCAGCAACTCAACTCAAACACTGCACAAAACAACAACAGCAGTTACTTATGGCGTCTTATGAACTATTTATTTAAAAAATACCTATCTAATAGATTTCAACACTAAGTAGGTACATAATTAACAAAAAAGATAATGTTTTAATAAGTTACAAATTAAATTGAAAAATAATCCTCAATTTACCTGCAAATTACCCCGCAGTTGTGTAAACTCTCCAAAGCCGTTAGTATCTCGGCGGCCCACCGGCAAACCGCCGACGGGGGTAAAACGTCTCGGGGACAAGGGGTCATCTACAAGATATGACGATCATGAAACGAACGAAAGTGGGAACTTGCGGATCTTCTACCACACTCTAAAGCAGGGATGGCGAACCAATGGCACGCGTGCCATCATGGCACGCAACACAATATTTTGG
This sequence comes from Nymphula nitidulata, assembly GCA_947347705.1. Lineage (NCBI taxonomy): Eukaryota > Metazoa > Arthropoda > Insecta > Lepidoptera > Crambidae > Nymphula > Nymphula nitidulata. Next base: position 11,823,712 of record OX374641.1, on the reverse strand, counting down.
CCACCGCATTGTCATAAAATTTATCATGCACTATTAAAAATTCGGTATAGGTATAGAAGTAGGTATAGTATAGTAGGTATAGTAAGAGCGAACGCGAGTAATTCCTCCCTACGTTAATTGATAGTATTTATTACTATTATTTTACCAATAATCACAAAGTCAAAATTGATTTGATGGCACGTCTATTAACTTATTAAACATTTCCTTAGAAAAATGACACGCTGATACGTAAAGGTTCGCCATTCCTGCTCTAGATGTCCGGGCCTCTAGAATGTGGTAGAAGATCTCCATGCCGACGATGGAAGCGAGTTACACCCGGATTCCTCAATTACAGAGGAACTGGCTATCTTAACTGTAACTGCCGAAACACAACAATGCATTATTGTTAGAGAAATTTTCTCCTCGGTTTGGTTGGTGGTAGAGCTTTTCTAAGTCCGCCTGGCTAGCTACCACCGTCTTACCTAAGTCTGCCACCAAAACGATAATGCATTGTTGTGTTCCAGCAGTTAGAGGTAAGATAGCCAGTTCCTCTGTAATTGAGGAATCCGGGTGTAACGCGCTTCCATCGTCGGTCTTATCTTCATATACCATCATGATAAAAAACATAAGAAATTCCTGTATTATTTAACTGTTAGCATTAGTAAACGTTATTATTTTTGAAAGAGACTACGGCGAGCTTAATATTAATAGAAAATTGAAAACATTTTTCATTGTGGCTAAGGTTTTCATTACTAGCGCTGTGGAAGAAAGATGAACAATTACCTATGTAGAATTAATTTTTTATAGTAACTTTATGCACCAAATTACTATGGAGTTGTTTTACCATTTGTGCTTTAAATCAATAAAATCATGCTGTTAAAATTGCTTAGCAAAGTCCAAGATTGGTGCCATTTCCTTACTTATGTTGAGTCTGAGTCTATGTTGAGTAAACGTCTATTCCAATATATTTTACGACTTTGTTCTATTAGTTGAATAATTGGATTATTTTTCCTTCTTGGTCTACTATCTATTTAATACTAAATGTTCTACTGTTTGTTCTATTGATATAACATTTTGTATTTTTTTTCTATCATCTTCTACTGTTCGTTTTAGTAGAAAATGACTTTAAAGTTCGACTTTATTGATTATAATTTTTAATTTGAATCTCTGCGACACGCAACATTGATTGAATCAATCAATCTTCCACCATCTATTTTGTGGTACTAATACATAAAATAATAATGTCTTACCTTAGTTAAAACGGGTGTACCAACATTCCTCTCTTCAATGACATCTTTCCTGCGATCAGCATCCTTCAATCCATCATCAGTCTTAACCTCACTCAACACTTTATCGACGTTCAGCAACAACTTCTGTGAGTTCATCACCAGCTCATTCACGCTTAAATCAACTCCACTATTGTCATCAACTGTTTCGTTGCTAACGTTATTATTCACTATCTCATCAGTATCGTCAATCATTCTGATAATACTGTCAATATTTTTATTTGTATCGTTCTCCGGCTCAATGTTTCTCGCTTTAGGCTCCGCAAAGACGTTCTCTAAGTTAACTTCTCTCGCCGGAGTATTAGGGACAGATTTAGCGTAGTTTTTTATGTAGTCAAACAGTTTCTCTCCCGGCGCGTAAGCTAATATCAGGAATATAAGGTTGTTCGTCTCTATGTACGCGTGTAGAGGCACCATGTATGGTATAACTGTTGGAAGTATCGGCTCACGGGTTTCCTTGGCTCGCTGTAAGAAATACTCGTCGAATTCCGTTAGGTTGTGTGGTATTTTTTGGACTACCTGGAAATTTGGAGAAGCGAGGAATGAAGAAAATGTAAATAGAGAACTAAAAAACATATAAATTAAAGAAGAACATTTTTAAGACAATATTTCCTTAGGAGGTATGCATTATGCAAACCTTTGACAATCCGGTTATTGCTCTAGCCAGTGAATTATCCGAGCACTTGAGAATTCATTTCAAAAATTTTGCTTCATGACTTAATGTAACATCTACCTTATCCGTTGGCACCTCCTGTGAGGCTTGTATCACTAGTCTATGAACCTTTTAAAAATATTTTTGGTCCTTCATAAATATTTTTGGAAAAAATGTTGATGGGGTAATATGATGTACGAACTTTTCGTGTCTTAGCAGCTCGTTGGCATCTCAGCAATAACATAAAATTTATAGAGTGGGTACTTCACAAATAACGAGAATGCAGCAACAAAATTGTTTTCTTATTTTGAGTGCTATGTTAGTGCAATTTATAGTATATAATTATAGATTAGCATAATGTCTCTTTTTCTCATTTGTAAAGGTAAAATAAACAATATAAACTCATAACGTAGAGAAAAAGAATTAACGCACAAATCATGCCACTTCTAGCAAACAGTGAGCGTAGTTTTGGATTTATATCCGAGAACGCAGAACCTACGCAGTGTTATCATTCCATTCCATCTACACCTGACGCTGTGCGACTGTGCGGTGTATAATAATGTGTTACAATTTGTGTTTCTACCTCCCGTTTCTGCACTTTTTCTTATTGTACCCACTATTTTAATATACTTAGTTATTATGAAATTGAATTTATAAATTCTTAGTAAGAATAAAGATCTTAAACCTCAAGTTATTGACGCGATTCTTACTAATTATCCACATTCAAATTTCTATCTTTTCCCTTAACAATAAGACTTACTTTCATAGCGTAACATGATTGTTCGTCCTTATGAAGCACCAGCATGATACTGGAACTTAGTACTGCCAGCACCCTGTATAGCGAGAGATCTTCGTAAGGCCTCTTCAGCATTGAAATTGGTATGGGGCAATGTAGAGGCCGAGTTATAGTGCTTTCTCTCTCTGGTAAGAGCTGTTGAAAAGGGAAAGGCAAATACATAACTTTCACATCACCAGCCTTTATATTTATTTAAACTTTAATTGCACAAAATGAGTTACAATTTGGCGGACTTAATGCCATTAGGCATTCTCTACCAGTCAACCGGAAAGTAGAGTCAAAAATGATTAAATAGGTAGTGGAAAAACAACTACTGTTTTAAACATTAAAATATATATAATATACAATAACAGGTGAATACACATATGCATAAAAATAAATATTGTTAAGATGTGTTTTTATGGATAAATACGCAAATAATAAATACATATATATTAGATATATTAAATAAATACAGAAATAATGAGGTCTTTACAGTGCAATTATTATTTTTGTAGAAAAACTTTGACTTATGACTAAATTATCGGAGTGATTTAACTATAATATTTGGACTGATTAAATCAGTTGCGTTGTCCATACAGGGTGGTGACGACAATTATTTGTATCGAATAGGCTTTAGCACTAATAAAAACAGGTAAAATAGGTATACTTTACAATTTACTCACGCTTTGGTCATTATCGCACAGGTGATTCTTGTAAATCGCTTCGGCGTACGACAGATATTTGTTAGTCTTTTCTTTTATTAATGCTCTTCTTTGGGGATCAGAATCACCTGAGAAACAAATCACGACTTCATCATTATATATTTTTTTATTAGTAACTAAAAATGGCCCCTAAACATGAGCTATTCTTAAATTCACATCCACTATTATCCACCTCATCGAAGTAGCAACAAACTCTCCCAATATGCATTGAAATTTGTGTTTTTAGAAATTTTAATATTACCTGTATTAAAATTAAGCTTCTTTATATTGTGATCCAGAATATTGTACCTAATTCTAATTACACTGGCTACATTTTCATTCTCACAGAAACAGAGAATTGATTCACGTCCAAAAAGGAAAGGCAGTAACAGTGGTATCCAACCAGACCTACAATGCCTAACATACCACCGTCCACCTTATTTTTTTTTTGACAGTGACAATGTTATTAGCAGTATTTTTTTTGTGACGAAATGAGAAGTCAATAATTAATTTAATGAAATATAATTTTAATTCTTACTATCAAAGATTTATAGGGTTCTTGGAGAAAACTCTGTAATCTAATTAAAAGAAATAATAATTATAGTATCCTATTTTAATTTTGTCTGACCAATATAATGAATATTTAATATTATGTAACTACAATTTCGATTTTATTTATAATTTAAGATTTTTATATTATTATATATGATCAAACGAACTTACCAAGTGAAGTTCGATCCATATTATATGAGTTGCTTCATTCGAAGATATAGACATAACCAGGTAGTCCTCTTATCCTACAAGGCAACGTCGCTTATTAAGAGTATTTAAACTGATTTCCGGTCCGTGCCGGAACTACGAGTATTTAAAAATTTCTTATTTTTACACACAGGAAATAAGGAAATTTACAATTTTAAAAGTACATTTTTGACTAGCCGTTACTCGTTACCCGCGCTCCGATGTCACCTCATTTTTTCAGAGAGCCTAAGCAAAACTCTCTGGGTAATTTAGGGTGGGGCGGGTGTCTATATCTTCGAATGAAGCAACTCATATAATATGGATCGAACTTCACTTGGTAAGTTCGTTTGATCATATATTATATTTCGTTGCTTCATTCGAAGATATAGACATAACCAGGTAGATGTTCAGAGACGTCAATGAAAGAGTTTTGCTATATTCTTAATATCAAGATAAGGAATTTGTTCAATAAAGTTAAAATGTATATTTAATTAAACTACATTTAATCAAATCAATGTTCTATTACTCATATTGGCTACCGCGATACATTCACTGGGACGCCCGCCTTGGCGTTGACGGATGACGTCACTGGTAAAGGACCGCCTCGGCGGCGGAAGACTTCACTAAGACACCGGTCTCGTCGGTGGCCGTTGACGTCGCTGGTAAAGGCGCGCCTCGGTGGCAGTGACGTCACTGAGACGCCCTGCCTCGGTGGCGGCGGAAATGGCGGCTGCTATGCGCGCCGAACATCGCCGCGTCAACGCCGCATTCGCCAGGGCGTGTTTGATCCAACGGCCAATACAACGGCAAGTGGCAGCTTTGTGTGCTTGTCTGGAATAAACAAATTTTTTAATAACATTTGACCTCAACTTTGAGTTTATCTGTTCCTTGAAAGAATTCTTAAAGGGTCCTGATCCTTTAAAGTTTTAGCCGAGCATATACCGGGCTTTTCTTAACAAATAAATTTAACCCCTATAGGTTTTGAAGAAGTTGACATTCAATATAATATATGAAAAGTTTGTAATTTATGTGCCGTGCACAAAATTTTATATTTGGGTACCTTTGTTACTTCTTTTACAATATCCTTAATTATATTTTAGTGATAGTATATATGTATATAGATATTTTGTTAGAATAGTTTGTGATCTATTAAAGAAACAGTATGTGTCTCAGGTGTGGTACCTATCTTTCAGTTAGCAACAGCATATGTACGGTCGGTTAAAAATATTGGAACCGCATGGCCGGAATGAGTATGGAGCAAAAGGGGCACTATGGATCCAGGACTGGTCTACAAAATTATCATTACAACTTAAAAGAGACATGATACTGTCTGTGTGTGCGGCCTGCCGGGACAACTGTAAGCCGGCCCGGTGCTTGCTCTACAGGCCTGAGTCAACAAACACTCATTATTTTCACAGTCAGAAGCATTTTATTCGGCAATGTAATCTAAGGATGTGAGGGTCAGTAAGGGAATATTGAAATTCCCGATGATTTATCAGCTATGATTTTCTCTATACTTTGACCCGTGAAGGGGCAGGACTCCTTCGGGTACTCGATTTTTTGTACTTTCGTTTGAAAATCCTCGCGAGACAATTCCAGTTCTGGATTATGTCTTCCACATTCAAAGACTGCTTCAGTGTTATCCTAAGTGATAAAGTAAGATGCGAACAACTAGATGTTATGCTCTTTACCATTGCCAAATAATTATTTATAAATATTGGTACCCTCACACCTATTATCTAGCCCAAAGTAAGCATCATTAAGAGATTGTGTTAAGGATACTAGATAACGGAGAAATAATAATATGTAAATAAATATTAAATATTAGAAATATACTAAATGGGTTGGCTGGAAGAGATCTCTTTTAGAGATAAGTCCATCCATGTAAACTTCCTATCACATGTAACTTACTGTAAGTACATCTAAAGTGCAATAAATAGTATTTATTATATAAATAAACATAAAATTTGTAAAATAAACATTAACTATTTAAATTGCGTGAAATACGCAATAGTATAGCAGTGATTTTTATTTACATAGAAAAATATCAAAATTAGAAAAATTTAACGTCCTGGGGCGGGAACATAGATATCATTATCTGTTTTTCACACATTTATAATTATGTTAAAAAAATTAAGAACAGTTATTTTACGTTTAAATTTAGTACCGAAAGACACTGCTAACAGCTCTAAATGATTTACGTGAAACGCTTACTTATTCAGTACCTATCTTTCCAAAGTCTATTCGCAATTAGCTTGTGACACCATTCCTCAGCCTGAGCGTGATGTGTCAATAAAAAACATGTAATTCTTAATAAGTTTTTGTATCATAATTTGACTAATATTTATGACCTAGCTTTAAGACATTTATAATATAATACAACATGATGTGAATATTTTTAAGAGCTGAATGTTTTAGTCTCTCGAAACTTTTTATATAAAACCATCCGTTATCGTATGGCAGAGCAGGCTGCGCCAAGTGCGCGAATATACGAATAGCACACACGGGCAATTTTTAATTGACCAACTGTGTTACATATAGTATTACGTTTCTTTCCGGATAGTGACAATGTCATGTCTACAAGTGTCAATGACAAAACCTTACAAATTACAAATGTGTTGCAGTTGTATGTCCCTTTTATCGTTAGTTATTATAAAACTAGACATTCAAGGACTTGGTACAGTGCAGCGTACATTTTTTACGCATTCTTCGAAATCGGTCCCTATACACAAAATAACATCTAGATAGATGACAGAGGTAAATCCGCGTGAATGGAAAAGAATAATCAATTCTGTCCTTACTTTTCAAAATATTCTTGGACCTATCGATAATTCGTGATGTATTCCGTTAAAATCATGAGAATTCGCGATATTCCTTTTCTTATGGCAAATATTAAATATTTTGCGAGGGTGTTTATATATTACAGATATGATTTTTCGAGTCAATCACTGCTTGAAAACCGGTTTGGTTTTTGTTCTGGTCTGTGGTCCTACATTTTTAAAATGTGACAACTTTACAAATTTGATAAAATTCTTCGTTTAGGACAAATTTAACAATTTTTTGTTCGGGGACGGTGCCAAGAATATGTTCGAAATGTACTGATTATCACGGGACTCGCATAGCGATATCGTCCCCAATGTTACAGTTCATAAGCTACCGGCATCAGCTCCGTTTCCAACGGACTACATTTTGGTGTCGAAAATTGTTCGACTCGTGTCGACAAAGGTATAGGGACTCGACGCGAATTCACTCTAGTACTTGTGTATTGAGTGAATGTTGCCTAGCAATAGTAAAATACATATTATCAATCTGGCTGCGTGTACCTGCGGTGGCGTCGCTGCTGGCCACGTGGCTGGCGGCGAGCGAGCTCGGCGCGTGTGGCGGCGGGCGGCGGCCGCGGTGGCTGTGGCGGCGGCGCTCGGCCCTGGTCGTGCCCCCCCTGGTCGCTTCGGACCGGTTAGGGCAGAAGTTTATTGAAACCTGGGGCAGATATGGCAGTTATTGACGAGTTTTTTATTTTCAATTATTATGGCTTGGTTCCTATGACCTTCGAGCTATTGTTGGGTTTCGTTTTTCTTTATACCATAGGATATACTATGGTATTAACCAAAACCAGTGGCAGCCATCTTGACATAAAATCTGGTTTAATAAGTATTGGGTCAATACTGCGAAATTTTGAGGAGCGCTTTGGTTTCGATTATGAAAACAAAGCAACTTTCGTCAAAGTCGGTGCTGGGAGGGGCCAATCAAAAGTTTGTAATATCGAGTACCTCCGTGCTTCGGAGGCACGTTAAGCCGTTGGTCCCGGTGGTTCCTGCGACCGCTTGAAACCAACAACCCGCCATGGGGCAGTGTGACAAACTCCTCATGTGTGGGAAGGCCCGTGTCCAGCAGGAGGGCGTATGTAGGCTGGTGATGACTGTAGGATCACGGCCGCGGAGAGCCTGCCAGGTTCGCCGGGCTTAGGTAAGGCACGTGGTCCCCCGCCCCGACGGCCGTGACTCTGGCTCGGGCGGCTGCGGCCGCGTGGCTAGCTCGGGCGACCGGCCGCGTGGCTGGCTCGGGCGACCGGCCGCGTGGCCGAGGTGAGGTCGGCGGTCTCGTCGGCCCCACGAGGCTCGGCATCCACGGCGGGTGGGCATCCACGGCAGGTGGGCATCCACGGCAAGTGGGCATCCACGGCTGGTGGGCATCCACGGCGGGTGGGCATCCACGGCGGGTGGGCACGGATGGTCTGGGCCATCAAATGATCGACTCACGGTCGAGCCTCGAATTTGACTCACGGCCAACTTTCGAGGTCTTACTGTTTTGTTTAACACTTGGTTAAACCGCAGGAAAATGCCACATTCAGTTGATAAGATTCGACTCACGGTCGAGCCTCGAATTTGACTCACGGCCAACTTTCGAGGTCTTATTGTTTCGAATAAACCGAAGTTTAGTCGTAGGAAAAAAAGGCCACATTAAGTTGATATACTCACTCGTTTTTCCTAAGTCGGGGGTATCTGAATACACTATGACTCAGCGACGCTTTGGCGGCAGCTTATTCTTCAATCTTCCGATTGTTCCTCGTAGTATTACTATACTCTCTTATTTTTTCTATTAGATATTATCACAACTTGGTACGTTTGAGTACAAGGAATTAAAAATTTAAAAATAACTCACTAAAAAACTAATATTTGATACGCAAGAGAGAGGGTACGAACGTTGCCTCGCTTGACAAAAGAATGAGGTGACATCGGAGCGCGGGTAACGAGTAACGGCTAGTCAAAAATGTACTTTTAAAATTGTAAATTTCCTTATTTCCTGTGTGTAAAAATAAGAAATTTTTAAATACTCGTAGTTCCGGCACGGACCGGAAATCAATTTAAATACTCTTAATAAGCGACGTTGCCTTGTAGGATAAGAGGACTACCTGGTTATGTCTATATCTTCGAATGAAGCAACGAAATATAATTATAAACATTTTATTTAACTTCTAGATTGATAAAAGTGAATGATAAAAATGAAACCAGTATTGTATTCTGTATGTCTATCGGTGGGACATAGAGAGCTTACTAACTAATACCTATGTGAACATCTATACCCGTACCCATGATTATGATTACTTTTATATTAAATAGAAACAAATAATAAATAAACTTACATTGATTAGTTGGTATTTTATTGATATTAATACAGTAATCGCACAGATATATAAAATCCATGTCTACACATAAATCACACCTAAAATGTCAATGATAAATAAACGATATCAAGCGATGCGATACTAACATTAACGATTAATCAGATATGAGCATTATTCGCTATCTATGGGTACGAATGTTTGGCGTCATTTTGTACGACGCGACGTTTAAACAATTAGTCATAGAATCGTGTATGAATGGATAATTGTGTTATGAATTTGGTGTTATTTTGCAAGATCAGTGTCTGCTGCAAATATGATGATCAAGGATCGGATTTTTTTTTCTATACCACTAAGGTGGCAATCAAGCATACGGCCCACCTGATGGTAAGCGGTTACCGTAGCCTATAGACGCTTGCAACACCAGGGGTATCACTTAAGCGTTGCCGACCCTGTAAAAACCTTTTCAAGCCCTTTTTGACGAACTCCATACTGTACTCGTTCGAGAAAAAAAAGTACTAAATGTCATGATCGTATACATCTTAGTATGGATATGCCGTTTGCTCTTAGGAATTAGAGAATATATTTTTATAATATTATTAAGGATCTGGATGAAAGGACAAGGTTAACTCACTTTGAACACCAATAAGCATCTTCTCGATGCCCGACTTGTAACACTCGAACGCCCTTTGATAATCTCCAACATCTTCACATCTCGCAGCTAAATTTAACAAATACCCAGCTTCAAACACGTAACTATCCTCCGTCTTTGTCTTGCACTCCACGTTAGACAGAGACAAACCACTACGTTTGCTGTACAGCGACAAACGAGAACTGCTCCGTCTCTCCTCGTAAATCGAACTCGTAGAATTCAAAGAGGCTGTATCACAATCCTTTTTGCTTTTAGGCATGGTGTGGTAATCTTCGAATTTCGAAGTGGACGGAGCGTCGAAATTTATTAAGTCTGGCAACACTTTTCTGTTTTTCACACTTGGTTTTTGTTTGTCTACCGTCACTTTGCTCAGCTCTTCGTAGAAGTCACAGTTTAAGCTCATTATGGAGCTGAGGGACTCGAAACTGTTCGCGTTTGATAGTTTGTCTTCGGGGGACTGACGTATTTCAACATCGGCTGCTTCATATATGGGTATCTGTGATATAAAGTCTGTCTCGTCTAGGCTCGGTTGACTGTCTGCGGTTTGAGATCGTGCTGAAATGTGAACGTTTAGAAATTAATACAACAGAAGCTGAAATTACAAAATAATTTCAACATAAACTGTAGTTATTGACTAGTATGCAATTATCTTTAACAAAATTACACATAATTGTCTTTTTAAAACTTTTATATTTATTTATTTATATACCTATTATATATTCATCACTATCACCAACATATAGTTGGTGATAGTGATGAATATATCTATAGATAATATATCTATAATATATATCCGTGTCATAACTTACCATGAGGTGAGATGAAAAACAAAATCTACCACGTTAAGAATGGAGAAAGGCGGGTAGTAAATATGCTCATTTTCCACCAGTTTTATAAATAAATATTTTTCCCACCACTTTGTAGTAATAATTATAGTACTAATAGTTTTATGGTAAGATCGGTTAACGAATTTAATACTAACTTTAATGGCATAGACATATTTCACGTGAACGTTGAGCGGTTTCGCAGTCTTTTAATGAATTACTCTTAGTTTTAAAAGTATTTTCAATGTATGCAAAGCTTAGGTATAGATGGCTGCATATCATAGATTATAAGCATATTTAAAAAAAATGTTTTGTAGTGATATCTCTTGTTTTTATGGTCCAAGAGTAATATGAACAGTCCGGTTGTAATTGTTTAGTATCTAAGTCTTTTGTGAAAATGTAGTTCGGATTGTTAAATGTAATTTATGTTTATTCAGCTTGCTTACACTGTCTTCTCTTTTTAATCCTTGTGTATTAACTAGCAGGGAAAACTGTTATTTGCGAATGTATCACAAATTGTTTTTAAATTTAAAAGTACTGTAAAAGCTGTAGTTTCCTTAATAAAGAGAAAAAAAATTACCAGCATGAGCAGGACTTCTGGCATCATCATCGTCAGTCTGGTACTCTAGGGGCGGCGTTTCCTCTATAGGCAAGTGGAGGGAAGTACGAATAGCGTTGATGACGCCCCCGCCACTGTTCTCGGGAGATGGATACCCAGTCTGAAAAGGGAAGCGAGTGTTACACAATCCGAGTAGACCGTTGAAAATTATGAATAGAACTACGAAAAAACAAAAAGCTGTTTTTTCTTTCCAAATCAACATTGACAGAAACAAGGAAGATGGTAAAACGGAGATATGTTTAATTGAAATATAAAAAAAGGTTTAAGAATAAAATATGTAGGTGCCCTCGGAAGCCAGGTGAAGTAATACAAAAATATCTATATACCGTACATTTGCCAAAATTATGTTAAAAACCAAATTAACTTTAGTTTTATTCACAACCTTTGGTTTTTATTCGGTGCTATTTGAAAAAAAATGAAGTTTTTTTCCGAGCAGGGTGTGCTGGCTAGCGCTAGTACGTGTTAAATTAAGTTGTTCACGGCAAATAAGTAAAATATTCATAATATTTATATTTGCATTCATATTGATTCAGTTGTTAAACTAAATTTAAAGAGATATATGTATACTTAAATATTGCTAAAAACAACAACAAAGAAAAGTGGTTTGTGAGTAGGTCCTATATACCTAAGGCTACGGTGACAATGCGTGAGTAGTGCCTAATGTGCTACGAATTTCTATAGGCTACGGTGACTAAGCGTGAGTAGTGCCTATGGACATTCGCTATAGGCTACGGCGATATCACGTGACCACGGGAGTAGTGCCTAACTAAGGTGCTACGAGTGTCTGTACGCTGAAGTGACCGCTAAGTGTCAGCCGGGCTGTATACGCACGCTTGTTTGCTACTGTTGACATAGCCAAAAAAAATATTAAGCTTACCTGAAGAAAATCAACGAAGTCCGTGCTGGTGAACAGCAGCCTGTGTTCAGCAACGAATTCCAACAAGCACTTGATGCTCTTGGCTCGGTCCTCTATCACCTAAAACATTAAATGTTGCCATGAACACTAATCAGTGAAAGCTACGCTTGCTCATTATGTACACAACACAATTGTGTAAATTAATGAGCACACAACTAATTTTGTTAGTTAGAACTCGTACATATGGTAATTTACGTAATTAAGACTTTTTTAAAAAAATGTTTACCACAAATTATCTAATATTTTAAAAACTTTCTTTTAATGCTCAGTTTTGTTTTCAACATTATTATAATACATGTTTTAAAGATACTTAGAAAATATAAACTGAAACAAATTCATGTCCTGGGGCGAAGACCGAACTCGCGATTTTTAAGCAAGGACTTGGGATAACCCTATGAATTTATTCTTGCCTATTTGCGTCATAAGCTAATGAATACCCCCATAATGTCAAAATATACTATTTCAACACCCGAACGAGTATTTTTCAAACACTGTTATTGCTTTGCATAGGGCTATTCCAAGTTCTTGGTATATCAGATGGTTAGAGGTTAGCGCAGCCACACGAATTGTGAAAAGTCGCGGGTTCGATCCGCACCGCCTCTGAACATGTTTTTTTTCTAGTTTAGATATGTATCTTGAAATTTAATAAATCTTCTTTACTTCTTTAACTTAAGATACAAATAATACTTTCGGTCTCCAATAAAGTGCAAGAGAAAAATATAATAAAATATGTACGATAACTTTAAGAAAGCAACATAACAAGTCCACTTCATGAAACAACCTCTTGTTGAAACCGCTTGAAGTAGCTGTATCTGTTGAGTGTGGGGAATGTCCCCCGGAGGTGCAGGCCAGCGTGGAGGGCTTTCATACTCTTGTGCAGTCTCTGAACATCGCTGTACCGCTTCCACACCGATACCACAGTCACAGCTTCCGGCGATTCTATAGGAAACAGCTGGAAAGATAGTATTGTCTTATTTATTTTGCCCCGTATTATACCTTTGATATAAAACCACTTTACCAGATTTAGCTTGCCTTAGGGCCGATTTTTTTATCGTCGGAAATTATTTTTCCAATGAATAATATATTGCTATTTTGTGTGACTTTCTATAGATTAAATACAAAATCAATTTACTGTCTCCAACTCAACATCACACACAAAGAATAAACTTCTTTGTGTGTGATGTTGACTCGTTTCTTTGTTGTTCTTTCAAAACTTGGAGTTCCCTCAAAAGAGGCGTGAAAAGGCACCTTACTTATGGGCCGGCACGGTGGTGGTGGAAGTGGCTAGAACAGTGTGTTTCGAGTTGCACTAGCTGTCGTCGCACATGGACTGTTTCTACCGCTTCACATCAGGTGGTGTTGAGTCATTTGCCGTGCTTTGTAAAAAAAAAACTATCAACTTATGAAAGTTATTCATTGGATAAAGTTAACTTAACTTGTGAAAGCCGAAGAGTAAACATTGTACCGAAGAACGAAAATATAACCAGCTCCAAACCACCACCGTGTTTTCTTCAAAACAAACACCTATACAGTCCACACCCGTTGGCGAACATCAACAGTTTAAGTATTGAAAAATCGGCCCTTAATCTAGTAAAGTGATTTAATTTAAAAAGAGGAAAGAAAGTAAACAACAGGAATGTAACCTAAAAGTTGTTTCTTTTCATAATAAATAAAGTTGAATAGTGAATGAATGACAGTATTCTCCAAGTATTCGAGCAAACTTTTCAAAAATAAAATCCTCATGTAACTAATCAATAAGTTTAAAATTAAAGCTAAATTTATACATGAAGTGGCCACATAGCAGACAATAGATTTTCTATTGTGTGTGATATGTGGGTATGAGTGCTAGCACTACTAGCTACTAGGTAGGCTGGTAAGAGATTTAATAATATCAATAATAATAAAATATTTATGGACCAAAATACACTGTTATGGATTAACATAGGCTTATCATATATCTAAATGCAAACTCCTGGATCGCGAGATATAAACTTAAGTCAATGGGATATTTGATGCTTCAATTCTTGACCAAATTAAGTTTAGAGTGCTGCAACGTTCTGTTCGCCGCCAGCAATTGTTTGAGATACAGTTCTCGACAATGTCTCAAAAAACAATCACATTAATAGAATGTGTAAATCTTATAATGAAATATGTTGTCAGTGATATATTTTATGATAACCTACCGTCTTTCAAAAGGATGTTAGTAAAAAAATCCTATAGAGTAGATATTCCTTTTTTATTTTTGTTTAAATTGTCTTTACGCTTAATGTCTGTCAAAATGATGTGTACAGTAGTCATAGAAAAATATTATGTATATGAGTGATCTGTTTTCTGTATCTGTACATATAAAATAAATAAATAATAGCACAACAGCACTGCTACACTGTTCGTGCTGTTTTTAATAAAACTGCATGCAAAAAAGTTAAGTTCATGTGCTGATAAGGTGAATCATGGCTGTACAAATCACTATATTTTTACATTATTGTGTATTAGGTACCCATGTTTATAAACCAATTAATGAATATGAATATGAACATTACCTGACCTAGTTATATGTTTATCAAGGTAAGGAAAAAACTATATTTTAAATAATTCTGCTCTGCCTAATATCTCATATTGACAACTGGCTGGCTGAGTGATCTGTACCCCCTGCTATGCAGGCAACCCAGTCAGGGGTCTCGGGTTCGAATCCTGGTAGGAGCAATGTTTGTATAATTTGTTCACAAGTCACAGATGTTTATTTAGTATAGTACTAATATTTATATACTTATTATTATCAATAATTCTCTGTTATCTTGTAATATGTATATTGTTCCATAACACAAGCTCTTCATGATACTTACTTTGGTTTAGCTAGATAATAGGTGTGAGTGTAAAAATAAAAAAATAAAAAAATTAAGATCCCTTATTACTAATCCCATAATAAGATCTCATAGTGAATTTAATGTTATTTACTACCTAGGTACCTTTTAAAAACTACCTATTCCAATCCCTGGTCATAAGTGTAGGTACCCCATAATATGGAGTACAGGTTTCAATATTCATATTATATTGAATCTGACTATAAAAAATTATGCTAATCTGAATTAGGTAAAATTAATATTTGATTTGGTTCTAAACACTCTATCATATATCAATAAGTGTTTATTTGAAAGCCTACATTGAAAACTATGACTGTGACTATGAAAGTCAATTTACAACTTGAATTACATAAAGATCCTTGAATCATGACCACAATAACCACAGACAAGAGTACTAATATATACATGTATAGTGTCTGTGCTGTGAATATCAACTTCAAGTCTCCATTTCAAAACCTTTAATAACAAGATTTTTATGCAAAAAATATATATTATACACTTTAGATTCATATCTAAAGTTAAGAACAGTATATTTCCTTCTCACAATAATTTTGTTATGAAAAAGATGACAATTTTAGGTGTGCAGGGAAGTGTTTTCTAAAACCATTTGAGCATTTTATCATGTTCACTAAGGGTAAATTAAACATATCTTTCTAAATGACAAATGTAAGATATGTTTCAACTTGAATGCACATGAAGTGAAAGTTGCGACACTTGCCTTATGGCCTGAAATATGCAAACAATGCATATGTTATAAACAGTGCAAATACCTTGGGCCAAATTGAATATGGTGTGATGTGCGCTGTTTGCATGCAATCAATTCGGACCACACTTTTGATCATTCATGTGTACTCCTGTCAATGACACTAAAAAAATCTTTCTAAGATTTTATGTTCAATCAAAGAGTAAATTTGAAAAGTATTTGTAGCAATTAAGTATGTTGAGAAGTTATTATCAATTCAAAAATAAAATATTTACAACATTTTTCACAAAGTTTAGGTCACAACCTCAAATTTGCAATTTGCAATTTGCGCACACACTGCATTACCTCTTTTTCGTGAGCACCGTTAGCACGGCTTCATTTACTCATGACATTACAATAATCTAGTTGGCACAAATACATTCAATAGGGTTGATGTGCACCTCCTCAATTTCATTTTTTAAAAAAGCTTACAAACATAATAATGATTATAATCTTACATGAACTATTACCTATATCTAGTTTATTTAAATCTAAAAATTTCATATCAAAAGTGATTATGTAAAGCATCACTGTTGAGATGAGATAGATTATGACAATGTCTTTGATTTATTGTGACTAAGTTTACAAGAAATCACTATAGAAATATTTTTCATAAATTGCACAATACAATACAACACCTATTAATTTAACAACATCAATGTATAAAAAAAATATTGTAAAATATCATTGTGATACTTATTTTAATATAAAAATCTTGGGTCTCTATTGAAATAGGTAGGTAATAACGGTTAAAGCACAGATTCAGAGTGTCGTCATAACTTTTGGCAAAGACATTACGAAAGAACGAACATAACTTGTACACAACTTCTCTTTCACGATTTTAATAATGCTTTTAAGATAATGTGCGGGGAGAATTAAATTTGATTAATTTTATAATACTTACAACGGAGGTAATCTTGTAAATAGTAAATCCATTCTTATGTTTTGATGTTTCGTCGACCGAAAACCGGCGAACCCACTTGTCCTTTCCTGACATTTTTGATTTTTCTTTCACTCTAGGTATCACATTATAGTTTAACTATCCAACTGGACGATCTACTCGAAAATTAAACATAATTACACAATGGTTTGTACTAATATTTGGTAAGAGTATATTTTCCCCTGAACTAAGGAATTAGAGGTAGCGGTAAAATGTCAAAACTATAATGACAGCTAAAATGTCATTACTGTCAGATTCATTTATTTTTGTTTTTTTTTTAAATTCTCCCTATAAAGGGAAGGCAAAGGAAACTAATGCCCATGCAGCCATGTCTTAAGTATTTGTTATTTCTTCATTTATTACATGGCGTAACACATTTTAATGCATCTTGGGAGTATTTGACACGAAATATATGATGACAGTCTCCATATGATGCTACTTGATAAGTTAATGTGGTGTGATGGTGAATAACCACAAAAAAACTCATCGTATTTCATACCATAATCACTTTTTAACCGACTTCAAAAAAAAGGAGATTATATGTTCCACTGTATGTATTTTTTTTTGTATGTATGTTCACCGATTTCTCTGTCAATTGTGAACTGATTTTCAAAATTCTTTTTTTATTCGATAGAGTATACTCCTGAGGTGGTCCCATAGTCACAAAGTCAGGATCTGATGATGGAATTTCAGGGAAATCGTGGGCAAACTTCAATTTTTATAGGCACGTATGACATGTTTTACTTTTTTTACAGTTTAGGACGTAAGTACCTGGGTACGAAACTTTATTATTTTTTCCATTGTAGTGTTTGGAAGTCTGTTTTTTTTTTTTTTTTTAAAATATTATAATAATCTTTTAGTTGCACGTCAACACAAACACTTATTTTTAACCGACTTCAAAAAAGGAGGAGGTTATCAATTCGTCTGTATGTTTTTTTTTATGTTTGTTACCTCAGAACTTTTGACTGGGTGAACCGATATTGATGATTCTTTTTTGTTCGATGCGGAATAGTTCCCATTTGGTCCCATAAAAAACTTTTGGAAATCCATTTGGTAGTTTGGTTTTTAAATCAAAAAAACTGGAAAAATTAAGTCGTCTACTTATGCAAAGTTGCGGATATTTGCTTTCCTATGAATTTTAGTGAAATGATACGATAGTAGAAAACAATATAAGCTCACGGTCACCCATCTAGCTTTGACCTTCAAAAGTTATCACTAAAAATTGTGAAAAAATTTTTTTAACAAAAAATAAAACCGACTCCAAAAAACTGAAAAGGATATGTTCCTAGGGGATGAGTGCCTACTGACTAAAATTTAATTATTTTATCCTTTTCAGTTTTTTGGAGTCGTTTTCATTTTTTGTATAAATCTACACTACTTTTATAACACAAAGTTTACTCTAACACAATTTTTAATTATTGTAATAAAAATCTTGACTGACACCACAAAATTCCGCCAAACTCTCATATTTATTCCTTTAAAGGGATAGGCAAAGGTATTACATGCAATACATACTATTATTTTATCATTTCTGCATTGTATTGAAATGCTGGATGCATCCTAAGGTGCCCAAATATATGATAACAGTTTCCATGATGCTACATATATGAGGTGGATAGCCACAATAAAATTCTCAACGACTTTCACACCAAGATAATATAATATTGCTCGTCAAGTCGTCAACAAAGATACTGATTATTGGATGAAAGAATCGCCCGGGTTGTGAAAGGTCGTAGGTTCGCATCCCAATAGGAAGCTTTTTTCTAGATTATGTTACTTAGTTACTTTAGGGTAGCCAGAGTAAATACTGGGCATTGAAGGGATTTCGTCTTAAGCCTCAGGAAAACAACGCAACCTATCATCAGTACTAAATTAGTTTTTCTTATTATTGCAGGAGGCTTTATGTCACCAGATGAAACAAAAATATGATACTTATTTTTAAAAGACTGTGAGAGGGATTTTTCACTCACTCACGCCATCTATGGATTGGGTTAAGCATTTTATTTCGAGGTATAGAGTGACGCAAGTATTTTAACAGTATATTTAGTTCACGTAGATCGCGCTAGATGTCACTGTAATACGAATAAATTTATTATGCGATCTTTCAACAAGATGTCACTGCTGTCGTCATTATCAGTTAATTCAAAACAACTTCCTACAATCACGTCCGTGGTCATTCTGTACCAATTAGTGACAAAGAAATATGAATAAAAGTCCACGTATTAAAAAATTGAAAATCTATCAAAAGGAAGTATCATGGTGTAACTAGAAAAGGGCAGAAGTGTAATAAAAAATGCAAGCTATAGGCTGTAAGTCAAAATTGTAGCTTCATTATCTTATCCCCACTCCCCCTCAATCGGCCGAATGGCGCGCGGCGAGAGGTTGTGCGGGCGGGTCCGATTGTCGTGTCGTGTATCTCGCGTCCTCGACTAGTTTGCTACAATACTTTTCCTGAGACATGAATGGAATTATTTCATCGCAACCTTACAAGTTCTAACCTCTCACGAACTAAATACATCGCATGAAAAATGTGTTACAAATAAAAGGTGTTATTTGTTTTTTGTGAAGTGTCCGAAAAAGTCGAAATAACAACCGGATACCATCAAGATGGGTTCGAAAATCGAGTACGTGGATTCGTCACATTTATACGCGACTAACTATGTCCGTAATTCGAAAGCTATCGGTGTGCTATGGGCAATATTTACAATTTGCTATGCGATTATAAGCGTTGTGGCCTTTGTGACACCTGAATGGATCGGAGATTTAGAGACAGAATACCCCAGGAAGTTCGGTTTGTGGCAGATATGCAAGTCGGATGAAGCCATTGAGGACTGCAAAGGGAGACTGGATGATTTCATGTCAATAAACGGATTGGTGTTTAAAATAGCGACTGTGTTAGTGGGCATAGCGGTCGCCCTAGCCCTGTTTACTATCTGTGCAATGCTGTTATTCTTCTTTTGTCAGTCAACGACGGTGTTCCATATATGTGGCTGGGTGCAACTATTGTCTGGTGAGTTTAAAATAAGACTTATAAACCAAAGTTAACGAATATTTTGAAATCATTTTTAGGCATAAGCACTTCTATGCAAAAGTTTTGTAAGTAGTAAAAATATTAAATTGACCTTGGTTTCTCGTTCTTACTGACAAAACAAGTCTTATACAAACACAGTACAGGATATAATATAGATTCAGTAGGTATATCAAACAGGTGCAAGGATTGAACATCCGGCATGAAGAGGCAGATGTTTTCTACTTGTGTAACGTCCTTATTCTGAAAGATATATGGATCAAACTTGAAGAGATTGCGTTTACAGCAAGACTCCAGTCCTATCGTGCCTAATTCCAATAATTAAGCTTCACTGTACTACAATCTACCTGCCAACAGAGAAAATGAAAGGTTGCTTATAGAGTAATTTAATACGGTTGCACTTATAGCATCTGGCAATATGCTAGAGTAGGATATAGAATTCTTACAGAAATAATTTCTAAACTTTCGAGACGTCAAAAATTATAGCAAAGTAACAAAAGGATAAAATAATTAAATTTAATTCTACATTTTCTATTGTTTCTGGAAACAAAACAACTAAGCTCCAACTGTAAAAAAATTAGTTTCTAGGGGATGAGTAGATACCTACTTAAATTTAATTGTTATATCCTGTTCAGTTTTTTGAAGTTGGTATTAATTTTTGTTTATTTTTTTTTCACTATTTTTCATGATAATAACTCTCTAACGTCAATGCTAGATGGGTGACCGTCAGCTTATATTGTTTCCTACTATCGTATCGTTTCACTAAAAAGTCACAGGAAAGCAATAATCCGCAATTTAGTATACGTAGATGACTTTCTCATTCCAGTTATTTTGATTTAAAAACCAAACTATCCAATCTATTTAAAAAAGAAATCAATGGGACCAAATGGCAACTATTCCGCATCGAACAAAAAAATCACATAAATCGGAACAGAAATCTCGGCGTAATCGGTGTACATACATAGAAAAAAAACATACCAACCGAATTGAGTACCTGCTCATTTTTGAAGTCGGTTATAAACATTGACAAAAGATTCCTGTTGTAATTGAACAGGCAGCAACAACAAAGAATTTCACAAAAGAGAATACTCATAATGAATAACGCATGCAATGCAGGTACGAATAGATACCTACTATACTTACTACTACTGAATACGAAACACTAAAGTTAACTTTATTGAAAAAAAATATGGTAGCCCAAAAAGAAATCAATAAATAAGTACGGAGATGTAATAGTACCTAAATGATGCCAAACTACCTAACCAATTTTAAACATTGATCCAAAAAGTCAATTTATTGCAAATTCGTTCATTAAAATCAGAGCAAGATTTGTCTAAATAAATTCTAAGTAGGTACTTACTGTTTACAAAAGAAAAGAAAAGTAAGACAGATTATTATAAGAAATATCGATTAGATAGGTACACGGTTCCAGTTCGGTATTAAATCATTATGAATGCGTGACTGTTTCGACAAACGATTGTCGTAATAAATTAATTTAATTTCAATACTATTAAGTCTGGCATAAGTATTTGTAATTCATAACTCAAAGAATATCTTATAATAACATCATTATATAATCCAGCAGCAAACTAATTATCTTCAATCAACTAATAATACCATACCACATTGTCAAATAAATTACGAAACCAAATTGTACTGAATGATTAATTATGAAATAAATACAATTGTAGGAGAAGATGACGAGCAGGTTGACTTACAAAGTTATGAAGCATATCTAGTTTTTTGTTGCACATTACGTACAGTGAAAAAGACAAAACCTAAATAGACGAGAGACGGGCGAGGGTCAATTTGTTTTGTAAACAAAATGATCTCGCCTTTTAAGCATATGTTATATGCTCTTTCTTATTTAGGTTTTGACTGAATGTATTGTGCCATAGACCATTGTAAAAAACGTCATCTTCGAAATCAGGTACTTAGGTATGTTAACTTAACAATTTATCATCAATTGTTTGCATTCAGTTTGTGACTTATACTGAAGCATCTCTTTCCATGACCTCTTTAACTGTCTTGTTGGTCTCAAAAATTAGATCTACCATTTGCAACTCTATGGAATCAATCCTTACTTGAATTTATCAAGTGAAAAGTTAAACGTAAACTGCACCGATTGCAGCAAACCGTTCCAAGAATTCAGACCACTAGTAGAATTTGAGACGAAATTGCCAACTTGAGCCTCGCCGACGGAATGAGAAACACGCTAAATGCTCGCATCAGCGAAACCGGTGAAACACCTCTGTCATGCGCAAAGAATTTGACAAATCATCCCATTAAAGAGAATACTCGACTCGACGTGGCTTTTGTAGACTTAGAAAATTGATAGTTTTTAACACCTGTCGAACAATTTAAAACGATGATATACAATATAAAACGAATAGAAACATATGGAGCATATGTTTTCCATTAAAGTAGTGGATAATTATTTACATTTACGTAATAATAGGCTTAAAGGTGCTAAGTTTGATTCAAACGACGGTGATATTTTTAATATATAAAACTGCCGTTTTCTATTTTAAAAGTATCACAAGTATTAAATAAACTGAATCACATATTAGCAAAACTAAATAGATAAACATTGCCAGCTAATATAATAAAAGAACGATAGGCGATTAGTGTGAAATGAAGCCCACAAACATATGACCTCATCATGTTGAAAGTTCACAAAACCGTTACGTGACCGGAAAAAATCCTCGTAAGCAAGATGGAACAGTAGACGATCTACATTTTCTTATGCTAAAGCGCTAATTGGGAAAAGTGTGAAAAGTAAAAATTAGACATAGAATAATGAATGAATGGACGAAAACTTCCAATGGTGCCAATAACTAGGGCACTCACCTTAACTGTTAACTAAAAAATTGTATCATTATTTCAGTTGATAGGTAACTGCTGTGCTATTCTGTAAGGAAAATCGCACCTCACCTCGTAAGACACTTCATATTTAACTGTCAAATAAAGCAAATTTTCATATATTTTGACAGATGAAATCGAAGTGACTTGCGAAGTGACATGCGAGTTTTGTTACAGAACAGTGCTCGGCGAAATCGGGAAAACCCGTCAAGCATCAGATTTCAGAGTTTCAGACACAATTTCAAGTGTCACAGTCCTCCGGTGGGATAACGAACGCCGCTTGACAGATTACAATTAAATTCAGATTTTAGACATTAAAATAAATAATTCTTTTTAATTATAGGCTATAGCCCTATTGAGTAATATTATAAGTACGCACCTTACGTGTTAAACTACTCCTGACAGATAATGAACTTCGAAATGGAAAGGTAATTATCTTTTTTCTTATTAGGAAACTTTTACTGCGTCAATTACGCTACTTTAAAAATGTTTACGTACACGTTGGGTATCCATTATAAGAATCGTATTGCAATAAGCAAGTTTAGAGCAAGGTCAATATACCTACCTTTCTAAAAATAGCTGCTGCCATTACTGTCTGTATTAGTAATATACAATATAATAAAGCATTTATTAAGATAGCAATCTCAATATAATAACGGAAGTAACAAAATTATATCATATTGTAAGTAATTTCGCATGCACATTGTCTATAACATTAGAAATGGTAGGCCATTGTAAAAAGTAAAAGTCAACCGTAATTAAATGATGACAGATTTTATCTTGTTACGCACTGCTGACACGTGTGACTTTTGTTCAACTGTTTCACTTTACTCATTTGTAGATGTTAGGTATTTTTTTTCCGTGGAAATATTTGAGATAGTAATCTTGCTATTTTTAAAGAAAGCTCCACACAATTTTTGCTCAAAACTTTTCAGAAAACAAAATTCTAAATATTCAAATAATTTTACTCAACAAATAGTTAGTGCTAGTTTTAGTGGCGATTACCCTACTACAACATAACATGGTTGATTGATAAATGCCACTATGGACCTAAACTCTTATTTGACGTTATGTCCTTTTGATAAAAGTTTAATTTATTTTACACAAGTGGCAAACAACCACACTTCCCGACTGATGGTGAGCGGTTACCGTAGCCTATAGAGGAATATAAAAACAAAAATTAAAACCGACTCCAAAAAACTGAAAAGGATAAAATAATTAAATTTTAATAGGTATTCATCCCCTAGGAACATATTTTTGGAGTCGGTGCTTCACTATCTATGGTTTCTGGGAACAACTTAGCACCAACTCCAAAAATATGTTCCTAGGGGATGAGTGCCTACTTACTAAAATTTAATTATTTTATCCTTTTGAGTTTTTTGGAGTCGGTTTTATTTTTTGTTCAATTTTTTTTTTCACAATTTTTAGTGATAACTTTTGAAGGTCAAAGCTAGATAGGTGATAGGTCATTTCACTAAAAATTCATAGGAAAGCAAATATCCGCAACTTCGCATACGTAGACGACTTAATTTTTCCAGTTTTTTCGATTTAAAAACCAAACTACCCAATCGATTTTTAAAATTTTTTTATGGGACCAAATGGGAACTATTCCGCATTGATGTAGCGCCATATAAATTCATGGAACCTCCGCGTAATAAGCACAATTATAAAAGGGCCAAAGAGTTTGTATATGTTATCGCCTCCATTTCTAGTAGGACGACTAAAATAAAATAATGTCAATTCATGTCTTTTATTCAAATGACCTTACCAAATCATCAAACTAGCGCAAAAATTCACGGTAGGGCCCCAAACCCGTATCGGAATTTCACAATTTCTCTTGATTCAGCAACGAAATCGAATGATTACTGATCCGAATACAAGCTACTTCTAAGATTTATTTCGTCAGAAATCGCATGTAAATTATTTATTTTTAATAGAAATTGTGCAAAGCTTGGTATTTAAGTTTCGAAGTTATTATGTTACATAAACGATTTACATTTTTAAGTTACTTACATAATTTTTTGGTCACATCACAGCTATTAAAACAAAGCTAATGGCTTAATTCTTACTATACGCAGGAAAATAAATTACATAAAGGAAAAAGAAATCTCAGGGACATTGCGTAAAAGGATACAAAGTAATCGGTAAGTTTAAAAAGAGACATGTATCTGAGAACCGAATAATAAAAAGCAGCTAGTGGTGAAATGCGAAAACAGGTTAGAAAGCCACACGCTTAGCACCAGTAAGTGCAAAGTGGACTGGATCCTAGAAAATTATGCTTTATACTTCGTCATTCATTTCATTGCCAAGGGAAACTGGAAATATATCTCATCCGAATTCCATTTTAAATTAAACCTACAATGAAATATCATCATCGTCATATCAATTTTGTTGTTCTTAAGTTGCTTAAGGGCTACCCTAATCTCGTATAGGCTGACGTCCGGGATATCTTCGGTATAGTCTCGAATCAGTGTCTTTATCCGAACTGATAGCGGGATTCGTTGTGGTGGTATATAACTCTTCATAGAACTTTTCGACCTCCTTTGTCACCTCGGGCTTAGACGACACTTAGCTGCCATCCTCAGTCTTAAGGCATGTCAATTGGCATTGCCCAACAGACACTTCCCTTGCGCACACTTTGTAAGCTTTATTCTTTATTTCGTTTCTACAGTTAGTATTAAAGCGGCGAAAATCGTGTCGCATGGATTTCGATATCTGTCAATTGAGCTGCCGATACAGTGACGCATTGTCTGAAGACTGCAACCTTATTTGTCGCCGTTTTCCCATGAGAATGGTGCAGTCTCTTTCTACGTTGAGTCTTGCAGAGCTTAGGACCCACTGCTTGGAGAGTTTCTACCAGTCCGCTATTTATCTCGTTTACTGTAACGCAGCTCTCCAGGCATTCGAAGCGATTCCAGAATCCGAAATAAAAGCTTTCGGGGTTTTGGACTTGAACGGGTGTTGATCGAAGCATAGACCTCATCAGACATGACATTTTTACTCGGACGTTGTCATTCAACGTGCCTCACCTTACGGTAATCGCTACCAGTTTTCACCCTGGCGGTCACTGAAACATCGTTAAATATTTCTCTTTTAGTGGTCATGATGAAATTAATCTCATTCGTCAATTTAACCATTTGGCTGCGACATAATGCACTAGTTTATTATTGTTATTATTCTCACTTTTAACTCATTTGTTAATATTGGCAAGTTTTTTCTTCCTTTACAATAGAGTTGTAAGTTATACCTACCTAGACTGGAAAGTTAGAAAATAAGATTTTATCCCCAGAGTAGGTATGATTATTTTCCTCTAAGACACGTTTTACATGAAATCTACACTTGAGAGCATAACTATCGCACAGTCACTTTATTTTGAATATCAATCGCAGATAAGCGAAAATAAAGTTTATAATTAAATAGTACTGTTTATGTTTTTAAAGTACGGTATATTCTTGTTAGATACACACAATGATGAGAGTGTAAAGTCGGTGTACTCGAGCGTTTATGATACTTTATCCGAAATCAGCCTCTTAAATTTTCTGCACAAGTTAACTGTAACGGACGTTCAGGGAGGAATTATTGGGTTTATCATTGCTGATTGTGGATTATTGTTATCAAATGATAAATTACATTACGATAGATACGATTACAAGTAAAACATCTTACTTAAAAATGGATACTACACCCGCGGAGGCTGCTCATGTTGTTGTTTTGATTCAACTAGAGCACAATCAAAGTGACGTCGCTCGACAACTCGATTTGAGCAGATTTTCTGTTCGGCATGTATACCAGCGGTACGTGGAGACTGGAGGATACGTCCGTGGTCATGGAGGTGAACGTCATCGCGTGTCATCCAAGCAGGATGATCGTTTTCTCGTCTTGACGTCACTGAGAAATCAACACCTGAATGCAGTTGAATTGGGCCAACAGCTCCAATGAGCACATACCGTCAGTGTAAGTCGATGGACAGTTCAGAGAAGACTGGCAGCAGGTGGCCTTACTACACCTAGACCTGCAACTGGTCCAAAACTGACTCCAGCTCACCAACAAGGTCGAGTACGTTTCGCTCAAGAAAACTTAAATCGGACATTTGATCAGTGGAGACGCGTTTTACTCTCAGACGAATGCAGGATCTGTTTACATGGCAACGTTGGACGTGGATGGTACAGAAGGCCTGCCGAAAGATTTGCACAGTGCTGTATAAGTGAACGTGTCACCTACGGCGGTGGATCATGTACGGTTCGGGGAGGTATTTCTATAGACGGTAAGACTGATCGTCAGTTCACTGTGGGGATGGATCAGAGGATTCAGAGGCCTTAACAACGCGGATTGATTGCTTATCGGTACACTGTGGATGTGCTGCACGAACATGTGCTAGCATATGCTGCTTATATTGGTAAAAACATTGTCTACATGCGCGATAGTGCCAGACCTCACGTTGCAGCCTTAGTGACTCGATACCTACAGGAGGTTAATATACCGGTTATGGACGGGTCTGCTAGAAGTCCGGACTTCTACCCAATAGAACATCTATGGGACGAACTGAATAAAAAGAAGAGAAAACATATCCCAATATTTCATCTTTCAATTGATAAGGTCAATAAAAACCATATGCGTGCTGTTATAATGGTAGGAGGGGGCAATACGAGTTATTAACAAACTTGTTTTTTTTTAATTGGATATTTTATTTTTATTTTTCATAAATCCAAATTGCATCTTACTCATGATTGAAATCAGTTTCTGTATAGTTAGACGACGAAAATATACTGAAAAGTCATAGTGTTACTGTGTTGTTTAGTATCATAATGTTCGCTATAAAACAAGCTCTCTAAAAACATATAAATGTTATGTGTACAAATAGCTAGAACTTGAAAAAAAATACTTTTTTCAAAAATATTGGAGATGTGCGATATTTATGCTCTCAAGTGTATAAAAAGATTTCATGTAAAACGTGTAAAAACTTTTTTTTAAAGATTGGTGTCATTTTTGACTAATAAGGTTGTAAACTTTATTTGTACAAGTGGTTTGTTGATATTTTTATATTTCAATTTCTATATTAAAATGTCGTCTTTTCCGGAACCAGATAAATGTCCAAAAGTATGCAATGTTATAGGGGCTTTTAAAAAATCTGCTAAAACTCCCGAACAAGCGAAAGAGGAAATTAAAGACGCTGAAAATGCCAAAGGTAGTGCTGTTGAAACCGCCCACCTACCTGTCAGCCATGTTGCAGAAGAAGTTATTGAAACAGTTGGACCTTCACCATCAGAAGAAGAGTACCTGCCTAATCTAAAGCCTGCTAAAGATGGGAAAGTCGATTGGACTTCACTAGGGGGTATGACAGGGACAAGACCTGGAGTCAATAAATACTCCATCAGCAGGTACTCCTTGAGCGAATGGAGAAAACACAACGAAAGAGTGTTAAACCCCGAAGTCATAACAGAATCGAACATAGTTGATTATAACGCAAAGACTTCTATGATGCAAGCCATTGGTAATATAGACAAGCAGCAAAATGGAAACACTAAAAGGCTCAAACAGAAAGCGAGAGATATCTTCAGATGGAAGGTTGAAGTTGAAAGTGCATGCAAAGCAATCACGGAAGAGGTAGAGATTCTTGAAATAGAAAGGCAACGATTAAAGGGAGCATCTAGAGTGCTAATGTTACCAGAGTCGATATCTAAAGAATGTCTCGACCTTCGGTCCAATAGATTCGTACCAGATCTAGTTGCAGATTTAGCAGAACAAGAACTAATTAAAGAAATGGAATTGGTCAGTGAAGTGAGACAAACTCTCAAAAATACTCTAGCTCAAATAGAAGAACAAATGGCTATAAATAAAGCTGCAAAGCATAGAATAGAATATGATTGGTGCGATAAAGCTATGGCTTACAATACCGAATCCATCAATTTAAGTTTGAATACAAAATCTAATACTATCTTGTTCAGGCCTGGATCAACAAGATTTGGTGATTTCTCCGCTCCTTTAGAATATTGGGAATACTTTTGTAGAGAAAATGTACAGAACTGTGAAGCTGCTAGACAAAAGTCTGCGGATTTGAGAGGAAGTCTGAATGCTATTTTGGTAAATGGTGGTAGGAAATTAAGGAACCAAGCTGACAGGACTGACATGGCTTTAGCCGAAACTGTAGCGATTACACAAGAACTATGTACAAAGCTCGAAGAAACTTTAAGAAATACTCTTCAAAGAATTGCTGACATGGAATGTTTGATAGAAGATTTAAAAAATTCTATAAAAAAGATGGATGCAGCTATGAAACTGGCCCAAACGAGATTGGACAATAGAAATAATTGGAGACCTCACGGGGAAAGCGTTCGAGACCAACCTCATTTAGGTCTGATAGACGAAGTTAAGAAAATTCACGAGACTGTAACTTCTCTACTAGGTCAGTTAAAGAATGCGGAAAGAGTTAGAGAAGATTTGCTAAACAAAAGAATCGTATTGGAGAGAGATATTGCTTCGAAGAGAAAGACTTTGAATATAGATAGAGATAGATGTGGTATGGTGCGATCACATTATCCATCTGCTTCAGAGCTGGCTGGCTATTAAGATGACCCCATGGATATATCGAATGTTTTTAGCAAATCCTTAATTACTAGAAAACTTTGGGCGATCAAACCATAGGAAAAGGAATGTAATAGAAGTGAGTTCAAATGAACTTTCGAAGGACTTATATAATAAATAAAGAAAAAAACACGATTGGTTTTTGCAAAATAGTTTTGTTCGGAAAATATGTTAATAAATTAACTTATCCAACTAAAGTTTTCCTGTAAACTATACACATAATATAAATAAGTAAGATTTCCTTTTCAGAAGTTTGTACCTATTACGTTTGATACTCAATCATTTAATGTTATTCATCATCATTATCATCATCACCAGCCTATATACGTCCCACTGCTGGGCACTGGCCTTCCTACATGGCAGAAACACATGAGGAGTTTGGGCCATAACACCACCACGCTGGCCCAATGCGGGTTGGTGGGTTAAAGCGGTTGCAGTAACAACTGGGGCCAACGGCTTAACGTGCCTTCCCAAGCACGGAGGAGCTCAAGATTATAAATTTGATTGACCCATCCAGGGACCAACCATGGCGAAAGTTGCTTTGTTTTCGTGATCGAAACCAGAGCGCTCAAACCACTACGCCACCGAGCTCCTCAATATGTATAATGTTATTATTACACTTTTATTCGCTGCAAGCACTGTAGTTTCTAATAGATGGGTTTAAGCAGTTCCACTTTAATACATGCAATAATTTTATTTACAAGCAAGTTATTATTATTATTGAGATTACTTTATCGTGATTTCAATAATCATCCTCTCGTAATATAGTTACGAGTATATGATAGTTGGTTAACCGCACACCACTTACTGCCGCATTGTCTACTTAGTCTTACGTAACAAAAGTTTTGAGATCTTTTCTTATTGCAATGCAACTATCTATTGTACTTAATATTTGAAGAAAAGGAGGCATTGTCACCGTCAAGTTAGGAATGTTAGGATACAGACAAATTAAGAAGTGGACAACTTTGGAAGTGGTTAAGTTGGGTTATTCCTTGAGGATCACATTCCCAGAGGATCATGTTCCGGAGGATCACGATTTGTTTTACCTTCATCGTCGATCGTCGTCGAACAAATCGTGATCCTCCGGAACATGATCCTCTGGGAATGTGATTCTCAGGGAATAACCCGTTAAGTTAGGAAGTGGACAAGGTCGCCCAGATGGACCTTAACCAAACAAGAAAGAGAATTTTGAGAGTCTTGTGATTCATTATTAAGTAAGACTAACTAAAGTTGCTTCAGAGATTAGGATTGTGTACTACTCGCATTAATAGATCTAATCGAGTAATTATGTCTTGCTAAGTTAGATATATATTTTTTTAAATCAAATTGAATTTTTACGGTAAACTTTATTTTAATATTGTCTCTTAATCACTTTTATAGTCTCCATTATTAACTACAGCACATAT
The DNA here is from genome assembly GCA_947347705.1 of Nymphula nitidulata. Lineage (NCBI taxonomy): Eukaryota > Metazoa > Arthropoda > Insecta > Lepidoptera > Crambidae > Nymphula > Nymphula nitidulata. The sequence continues at coordinate 11,793,024 of OX374641.1, read as the reverse complement.
AGATACGAGACTCCTGGTGCGGCATCAGAAGTTTGGGAAGTTTAGGTGATACCACTACCTCGTAAGGGTGGGAGGAGCACAGCTCAATCTGCCATCATTACAAAGAGATAAACCATTCGGGATCGACCGAGATGAAACTTGCTTTATTTTAGTAATGGAAACCAAAATGCCCAATTACGCCTGTTAGCTCCTGAAATGAAATGTAGTGTTTCGAGACTAGACTCTGGCCAGTGAATCGTGTCACTGAGAAAGAGCGGCAATTTAAAAAAATCTTTAGCTGTAAACACTTATTTCGCAAGGAATAAATAGTCTTGATACTTCGTTTTTTAAGTATGTAATAATTAATTTAAATGGATGCCTACCTTATTAAATACATAATATTCTAATTACTATAGTTTTGTTTTAAAACCCGTCGGGTATCAGATACTCTGCCAAAATGACGCCTAGTAAAACCTATTTTAGCTTTAAACATTTTATACATGGTGAAATGCGCGTGCATTAGGAATGTTCTATTTTTTAAAAAAGAATTCAATAATAAAAACAACAAAACATTTATAATTTTAATACTCTTTTAGATGTTCTAATGGTTATTAAAACACAAGGTGATATATGCTTACGCAATAATCTGTTTGTAAACTTGAGTAGACTTAATATATCATGGGTATAATTCACGGATATATCATCCTTGGTAGAGATAAAATAGATCTGATGAGCATTAATGAGTTACACCATATGATAGACCAAGTATGGCTGTAGGTAGGCAAGCTATCACTACATTAAACAGTTTTTATACCAGCTTATTAATTAGCTTGCCTTAAAATATTCGAATTGTTGTATGATTTAGTGCTAAATAGAACTTCAAATACTATTCCACTTGCCTATTCTCTATGTAAAAAGAAAAAGATAAGTGTGATATTGAACTTCACGTAAATTTTATCATCATCATATCAGCTGACAGATGCCCACTACTGGGTATAGGCCGACAATACTTTAAAAATAAATAAATTATAAAAATAGTATCTTTCACTTTAATTTGTTAACATCAATAATAGACTGGAAAAATTTAAATAAAATCTATACTACATCACACAAATCATTTCATCAACATTTTTTAAATCATAATGTTTACATACTTCACTTTCTTAAAGGCTCTACTTATAACATACCTAATTGTAATTAATTACCAGCTATTTGCTTACTGCTAGTCATTATAGACGCTTACAGGCTGACTATCAAAACAGGGGAAAAAAGAGGATAAAAAGTAATGGGCGGGTATAAAATAAAATTTAAAAAAGGCATATTTAATAAGTTGTTCAGGATGATTCATAATCAAAGTCAGATTCTAAATACATCTGTTGTCATGAACAAAGCACAATAACATTTGTATGGGTACTCTTGGAATGTTACATTATTTTCTATTAACCATTTCCGAATATCACCTTTGCTATTAGACATTGCGGGAGGTTTGTTTGTTAGTTTCACATGGTAACTTGCATTGCATTATACATAAAAATATCAAGCTATCAGAAAACAGAAAAGTATCAAGCCATAACGCCCTGAAAACAATAAACTAACCTGTAGCGGACGTATTTCCTCCAAATGTAGAATTTTCTCTACAGATTTCCGATTAAATTCACTATATACATCTTTGTATTTATGTATTATAGTGTATAGAAGCTTTCGAGTAGTACTTTTTATTGATTTCGACATTATTTTATAGTAAAACTACAAAATAAACTGAATACAATAATGAGAAAAGAAACGTCAATATGACATTTTGAGTGTTGCCTTATAAAAACTTCATTGAAAATACGAGTGACAAGATTCATTGGCCAGAGTCTAGTAACCTACCTATTTTTTCCTAACCTGTTCTTATAGCTAACTATAAGATCATATCAGCAATGGTGCAGTATTTATCAAGAAAAGCTTGAATGATCAATAGTTTGGAACGTCACACCAAAATTCTTTTTGATTGCCCGATACAAGATCTTTGTTACCTCCTCACCCACACAGATTTCTTTAGTATATATGGCTGTTATATTGATATAATTATCTTGTAGTGTTTATTTATCTGTAACCATTATAATTGTTACAAAACCATTCAATTACACTGCAAAACTATCACACAACTAATCATTAAAACACAACACGTACACATTATCATTCATTACTTACTTCCATAAAGATAGCACTAAAAACACCATTGCACCCGGAATAGTAGAGGAACTGCAATTAGATATACAGGTACGACAGAAAATAAGCTAAATGAGTATCATAACAATAGCAGCATTCGAAATATCCCACGGCTTGAATGCTAGATCTAAGCTACAATGACCTTTGTGAACAATGTGTACAAACTCCCATGGCGTCGCTCGAAGATGGATTCGTTGCCTAACTGTTGCTGCTGTTTGTAATATTGTACTTATTATCTTGAGAACATGGCAAGTACAAATTTTTTTAGTGCTTGTTGAAAAAGAAATATAGGTTGTAAGTATTAATTTTGTATAAAATCTAATTTATTGTTTGTAACTCACAATTTTTATTTATGTGTTAAGCCACTTTGAAGATCTTTTATTGAGCCTTTTTACATTTTTAAGGCATGTGAGTAATTTTTACCGCCTCTGTAGCCTAGTTATTGAGATCAGCTCAGACTAGATCTGAGGTGGTCTCAACAGGTCCGGGGTTACAATGGCCCTAATTCTGGAGAACACATGCTAAGTTTAAATTTAAGTTCAGTGCATTTCTTTCTCTCAATATGAATACGAAAAGGATGGCTATCATATGATTTGACATTTAGAAACGTGCGTTCAATTTTTGACCTTATTGAACGTGATAAAATGCAGTGTTTAGAAGGCACCTCCGTACATGTCGTCTAAAATTGTCTAAGGTTCCTTTGAAATCTGTCTAAATTTAGTTGACGGCTCTAAACAAATTATTGCTATCTTTTTTCTTTTACATATTGCGAGAAAGAGATATACTGTTCTTAAATTTAAACTTAGAGTGTGTCTTCAGAATCAGGCCCAATGACTACCTTTCCCTTCAATCCAAAGCACAGCGAAGTGATTTACAGCCGAAATAAGAAAGGTGGTGGAAGGTACCTACCCAGACGACCCTATACATATACGGGGCCTACTACCTAGCTCAATTTGAAAACGGTACTAAATTATGAAGGTATATTGTATTATACTTTCAGATTCGTGTATTGTTTGTTTTGTATGTTCTTACGCGTAGCAAATAATTTATACACTAATATGAACCCGTGCTACTACCAAAGAGGAAAATGGTATATTAGACTTTGCCACAATAAATGAAAACTTAGAATAAATCCTAGTACTAGTAGCCTTAATACTTTTTCAATTTTAGATAGGTAAAGAAACATAAAAAGACAATTTGTTATTTTTGGTTATTATTTTGACATTATGTCACTTTATTTAAGACCTTTAGTTTAAGGGATTTTTCTTAGATATTTATGTTTATTTCACCAACAATCCCAAATCTATCGTAAACATGGCGCAGAATCCAATCGATATGACGTGTCCGTTCATTTGCCCCACTGTAGCAAAAGTGGTCGAACAACCCACAGAGTATCTACAAGCTGGTGAAGCCAGAGGTCTAGAAAATCTCCATGCTTCTCCTTATGTACCAGGATATATCAAACCACCGGAGAAGAAGGCTTATTCCCCGGGAGCACCACCAAGGTACCTCCCACAGCCTACGGACAGTACGAGCGGCGATATATTGGCAATGGGGCCGATAGGACCATGGGCTCCTGGTCATGTAGACTGGACTCCTCAAGCGGGTATGACCGGCGTCAGACCAGTCGTCGACAAATACTCCATCACAAGATACTCAACTGGAGAATGGAGAAAACACAATAAACTTACGCTCACTCCTAAGGCCACGGATAAAGCGAAAGGCGTTGAAATCAAAACTAAGAAAGAAATGGCTGAAGCTTTTAAAGCCATGGAGCAGAAACAAACAGAATCAGATAATAATCTTAAAAAGAGAACTAAAGATGTATGGCATTGGAAAAAGAAAGTTGAGAAAACAATTGATGCGATAGGGAGGGAAATTGATATTCTAGATGAAGAAAGAGCCAGATTGAAGGGTGCCAGCAGAATTCTGAACTTACCAGAAGCAATTTCTAGAGAGTGTCTCGAGTTACGTACACATCGTTATGAACCAGATTTAGTAAGGGATGATGCTGAACAGGAATTGATAAAAGAAGTAGCAATTGTAGGCGAAATCAGAAGAGTGTTTAATAAGATGTTAAGCGCCGTGGAATCACAGATGGCTAGTAATAGAGCTGCCAAAGCTGCTATAGAAATGGATTGGAGCGATAAAATGGTTAGTTTGAAGTTAGATAGGAAAAATCTCAGTATGAGTCCTCAATCTAATTTAATTTTAAATCACCCTGGAGTTGCAAGATGGCCAGAAAATGCTTCAACATTAGATTATTGGGAATATTACTGCAGAGAGAGCATAAGGAACTGCGAGGAAGTTAGAGAGAAGTCACAACAGTTGAGAAAAAACTTGTTAACCGCAATCGTAAATGGAGGCCAGGATATGAAATTGCAAGCTGAAAGAACTAATGCTGCTCTGGCAGAGACTGTGTCTGCTACTGAGCAGTTGTGCGAGAAATTGGAAGAAAATTTGAAAGATAACTTACAAACAATTGCAAATGTCGAAAACTTAATTGACTCTCTCAAGGATGCATTGAGGCAAAGTAATGACAAGGCAAAATTGGTAATGACCAGGCTTCATGGCAGAAACTACGAACGTCCCGGTGTAGAAAATTGTAGAGACGAGGCACAGAATAGTTTGATGGCTGAAGCAAAGTTTGTCAAAGAAACTTTCGAGTCCTTAAAGAGCAAGATGCGGGAAGCAGAAACTATCAGATCAGAGCTTTTGAAATATCGAGGTGAACTGGAAAAAGATATAGCATGCAAACGAAAAAGTCTTAATATAGACAAGGATAGATGCGCAAGAGTGCGCGCTCATATGCCCACACCTGAAGAATTTGCTGGCAGTTAAATTAAAAGTATAATAAAAACAAAATTATAGTTGGTTTCTTATTTACGTATAAATTGACAGTTTTGTAAAAATTGCTACATTTTATACATGGTGAATTCACTTTTATTCAGACTTTACTCATAGTTGAGTAAAAGCGAACAGAATTACTGGTCAATTTCATTATTTTAGACAGTTCAGGTATAGCAATCGTAACCTGCGAGGTTTCGATTATAAATGCTTCGTGTATCTTTCATAACTAAAATTATTTAACACATTTGTAGAGTGACTTCTCTCACCCCTCTCACACAGTCTTAGCGACACTGAATCTGCCATTTTTCTCTTTCATTATCTTGTCTGTTGTTGCATTGTATTGTTCGGTTACTATATTAAAATCTGTTTCTGGGTCAATGCGACCCACTTAGGTGAGAAAATTATATAACGTGGAATGAATTTGCATTTAAAGTGCCTTTATACATTATCTTTACATTTACATGACCAGCGCTATAAAATAATATTACTTTTTCAACTTTTACATCGTCTTAACTAACGTAAGGCCCAGATATACCAGATTAACGCGTAATAGTGATGCTTGTGGCAGGTATGTCCAGAGCACAGGGGGTATACAATGAAGGCTCAAAAGATCGCGAAGGGCCGGAGTGCTCCATGATGGATGGTCGTTCCCATTGTAAGATCATTAGTTATAGTTCGGTATAACAGTGAGTATTAGCCAGATATTGCACGGTTCTTATTTTCAAAAATATTACGTTATTTCATAATCTACCTTCATAACGTATTAAGTATCGTAATTTATTGTCAACTCGAGCATTCACGACGGTAGACGGCTCTCTTGTAGACCACTTATTATGTACACTTATACTAATACTTACGACTTTCTCTGTAAGTACGAATGCTATGTCGAATTTCCTATCTACCTCAATTAATTTAAGGTTCGATTTTAACTTTTTCATACCTTGTTACAAATGTTTGAGTATTCAGATATTCAGCCGTGCAGTCTTGGAAGTGGTGGAACAATAAATCATTTTGACAAATGGCTTCGTGACCTGTTGTTTTTGTTGCGTTCTATTTGCTTTGATGATTTTATTGGTTTTCCTTTTATTGATGACTTAGATGTTAAATTTGTACAATTTATGTAATGGATTGATAAGTGGTTTTTGTAATCACAAACTGGACCTTTATTTAACGATTCAGTCTAATTTCTAATAAATTATAAACATAGGTAAAATATACCGAAAAGTGAAATATACCAATATTTAAAAGAAATGGCAAACATTGAAAGGACACATAATTTGTCATTTCATCATATTACGTGATAAATTCTATAAAGTTTTCATGATTAAACGAGATGTACGAGTAATTAGGTACTGGTAACTTTCTTGGGTTTAATTTAAAACCAGTAAAATTTCCAGGATAACTTTCTATGTTGATGGACAATTTATAGTGATTTATAACTTTAACTATCTACGTCGGAACTTCTAGTAAATAGAAAGTATATACTTATTGAGGGATTTATTTCCTTCATTTTGTTAAAATTGCATTATAAGTGCATGTGCATTTAAGCTCTTCGAGTGCGAGTTACTCAAAAGGAAAATTATTACAATTAGAGTGATAAAATTGAGGAAACATTTGTTCAAAAACATTGCCGTGGTACGGTAAGTATCTGCCAGTCCGTGATGACGTACTTCGGGATTTAGTGGTACGGCGGTCTTTCCGTTCTATTATCTTCTAGTTATTACACGATAAAGACGAAGACACTTGTTCAAAACCTTAAAAAATGTATATGATGAAAATAAACATAAATACATTAAGACGAAATTGGATACGCGGCCAGCGCCCCGGGTAGCTGCTTACTATAGAAACAGAGTGCTTCATTGATCACCAGCTTATATACGTCCCACTGCTGGAAACAGATCTTTCTTAATGGGAGAAACACATTAGGAGTTTGGGCCATAATACATAATACCACCACGCTTTTGGCCCAAAGTAGGTTGGTGGGGAGCAACGGCTTAGCGTGCCTTCCGAAGCCCGAAGGTACTCGAGATTATAAATTTTGATTGACCCATTCCAGGATCGACCATGGCGAATGTTGCTTTAAACCACTACGCCTCCGAGCTCCGAGCTGTTGATACTCTCTCTCTGTTCTACTAATTAAGTATTAAGTAGAACTAGGAATAAAACATTCAACATTTCTTTTTTGGAAGACTACTTTTTCGGGGTCTCAATTTAACCAGAATACGATCAATTGTGTGCTTCGTTTCATTTTAAAACACATGGCTAAGCAGATTGGAACAGTTTTGTTTCAAGTTTATAACTAAAGGTAGAAATTTTTTTCCCACAAAAGCTAGCAGAGTGTGACTTATGGTTTGGTGTCATGCGCTAATGCCCTGGTGTTAAGAATGTTGCCTACAAAATTACATACATTTTACAATCAGCCACGCATTGGCTTCCAACTTGATGATTAGCGTTAATTTATTTACCTTGTTAAGAGTCTGTATCTTGTATTCAGCTAAGACTTGTGCTGTATTGGTATCCAGTGCTATACTCCCATTCCATTAGAAATTATCGAATAATAAATAAATTAAATATCTTTCGACAGCTCAAAAACCGAACAAATTGGAAACGAGTGTCGTCTGCAAAACGAAAGACTAGATTTACTATTTGATTTTAGGATACTCTTAGTGCAACTACCATTTTATCTTTGCAGTGGACGTCTCTCGGCTGAAATGATGAATTATCATTACTAAATACTTTGCATGAATCCTAATTTTCAAAGACATTTCATTTGAGAGTAAAGTAATTATATAAACTTGCGTATATTTTATTCTCCTCATGTGTTTCTCCCATGTAGGAAGGCTGAAGGATGATGATGATGATGATGATATTTTATTCACCTAGCGGATCTATTAGGCCTGATTCAACTTTGAATTTAAATACAATACCGATTCTGTTTGTGGTGCAAGTAAACATGTCTAGGACGAATTGGTATTTGATTCATGGTCATAGATCTGTGTTATTTTGATTATGTCCTGTGCCCAATTTTATCTGTGGTAGGCTTCTCTTCCATTTTCCTGTATCGTTTTATCTCTCTTATTCATTTCTTTCTAAGTCATATTATCATTCTCACCTCACATCTTAATAATAAGATTCACACATTCAATCCGGCTTTGCTTTGTTTGTAATTCAAAACCACCTTCCTGTTGATCGATTGGTCTGAAATTTGGTAAACATCTTTTCTGACGAAAATACAATTATGTATATTCAGTATCATTGTAAATACAAGATGGCCGTTGCCACACACTGGCGTATAACATTTTTTTTCAACCCCCCTGAAGACGGCATTCAAACGTAATGGCTCGACTAGTATATGTACGATGTACGCCTTGTTTTAGTCTTCCTTTTCCTTTAAAATTGTTCATATTCATGTTCATAAACTTTCTTCGTTCTTAAACCAGATTTCGACAAATTCTAATTATTTTTCGTTCCAATTTTATTAATATATCAATGTTGATTCAGGCCAAGATCGAATTAAGCCAATCTTTGCCCCCAAACGAATTCATTGAAAGTCTACAAACAATTCTATACGATAACCAACAAATTGCATTGTCTTTGTTCAATTGCGACAATAGGTACCTACGAATCTCGTGATATAAAAGCCACAGTTGCATACCATTGTTTATATAACTTTACTTTACTACTTTACGATGTGTTGTCAAGGATTATAGTGAACAGGTGTTTCTTCGGAGTTATACACAATAGTGGATGGATGGTGAAAGTCAATGGATTACGTAAAAAATGTGTTGTACACCTATTCGATATTTGTATTAAGGCTGGATTGGAGAGCATTTATTTAACACTAACTGTATCTAATATTTTATAGCTAAGGGCTTAAATATGACCAAAAAGCAGTGCGAAAAGCTTTGACCTTTTCTGATGGTGCATCACTAGATCGCGGTATTTCGGCTGCATTGGAGTGCATCTATTTATTTAAAATCAACTGTATTCGATATTTCAAAAATAAGGCATTAAAATACGATAATTATACCTAAGGGCTTAAAAATGACCAAGAGTTCTTTAGCAGTGCTAAAAGATCCTTTCTGGTGGTGTGTCACTAGATCGCGGTCGGTATTTCGGCTGCCTTAGGGTGCATTTGAACATTTAAAACTATCTGTACCCGATATTTCAAAGATAAGGTCTTAAATGACTTAGAGTTCTTAAGCAGTAGGTTACTGAAAGTCTTAATTTGTTTTGCTGTTGCAAGTATCGTTTGATCCAGTGCGATTCTTTTGTTTTTGGCAATTTCTTTAATTTTTGTGACGTTTAATTAATCTTCTGGTGGGTGCGAAGCATCACAGGCCCAGTCTACCAAATCAGAGATTCAGATAGATTATTAGTCATTCTGTGATCCAGGGTACTTTTAATACTGCTGTTATAATTACGTCACATATTCTATTGTGTTTTATAATCAGGTCATCATGTTCATATACTATGATTTCAGCCGATATTCACAATATTCTTGCTACTATTATAATTCTCATTAATATTATCTTTGCATGGCTTCTTAGTTTACTAGAACTTATTTTACAATTAAATAAAGCGTTAATTTTCCGCGATCAATTGTGAACCTGCGTTTTCCCTTCATTATACCAGAAACAGTGAAATTAAAATTATTTAAGCTTTCATCTACAGCTGGCGTAGATGATTGCCCCGATACTTTCTTAAATTGCCACAAATCGTTTTACAAATTGATATTATTATTGTTACATAAGGTTGCATGATGTTTGAATTTCGTACTATTACACTGTTGGAGAATTGGTCAGTCATTACCTACTACCACAGGTATCGGGTCTGAATTCGAATCTCGGTAGGTAGGGGCGGACAATTTGTGCACTAGTCTTTATTGGTTTTTTTTGTATGTCTATTTTGTATAATTTCAATACAATACACTGTATTAACTATACTGCCCCGTTTTCTAGCACAACAGATGCTTTAATTGCGCTTGATATTCATACCGAATGCAGCAGTAAATAGAAGGATATTCTGTAAAACTGCCGAATATACCGAATACAGAATATACCTGTAACGAATTAGTATGGATATCCGGCCTATGTCTAACTTTGAATATTAATATTTGAAATACTAATAGTAAATTTGAAAAAGCAAAAATATTGAAAAATAATAACCCATTATTATTTAAACAAAGAGAACATACACAAATATTTATTAGATGCTCAGGGGCCTTACCACCATCTTTATAAAAGCGATTCATATTTCGCTCGGTTCAGTATTGGTTCCTAAACTGCGTCACTGTCATAGTCGTAGATAGACTCTGGCCAGTGAATCGTGTCACTGAGAAAGAGCGGCAATTTTAAAAAATCTTTAGCTGTAAACACTTATTTCGCAAGGAATAAATAGTCTTGATACTTCGTTTTTTAAGTATGTAATAATTTATTTAAATGGATGCCTACCTTATTAAATACGTAATATTCTAATTACTATAGTTTTGTTTTGATTGACCCATCCTGGATAGGCCATGGCGACACTTGCATTGTTTCCGTAATCGAAACCCGAGTGTTCAACTTCAAACCACTAGGCCACCGAGCTCACTCACAAGTATAATTTAAAGTTATTAGGGTTTTAAAAACCGTCGGGTATCAGATACTCTGCCACAATGACGCCGAGTAAAACCTATTTTAGCTTTAAACATTTTATACATGGTGAAACGCGCGTGCATTAGGAATGTTCTATTTTTTAAAAAATAATTCAATAATAAAAACAACAAAACATTTAAAATTTTAATACTCTTTTAGGTGTTCTAATGGTTCTTGAAACACAAGGTGATATATGCTTACGCAATAATCTGTTTCATAAACTTGAGTAGACTTAATATATCATGGGTATAATTCATGGATATATCATCCTTGGTATAGATAAAATAGATTTGATGAGCATTAATGAGTTAGACCATATGATAGACCAAGTATGGCTGTAGGTAGGCAAGCTATCACTACATTAAACAGTTATTATACCAGCTTATTAATTAGCTTGCCTTAAAATATTCGAATTGTTGTATGATTTAGTGCTAAATAGAACTTCTAATACTATTCCACTTGCCTATTCTTTATGTAAAAAGAAAAATGTGATATTGAACTTCACGTAAATTTTATAATCATCATATCAGCTGACAGATGCCCACTACTGGGCATAGGCCGACGATACTTTAAAAATAAATAAATTATAAAAATAGTATCTTTTACTTAATTTGTTCACATCAATAATAGACTAGAAAAATTTAAATAAAATCTATACTACATAACACAAATCTTAATTTTGAATCTCAATTTTTTAAATCATAATGTTTACTTACTTCACTTTCATAAAGGCTCTACTTATAACATACCTAATTGTAATAAATTACCAGCTATTCGCTTACTACTAGTCATTATAGACGCTTACAGGCTGACTATCAAAACAGGGGAAAAAAGAGGATAAAAAGTAATGGGCGGGTATAAAATAATTTTTTTAAAAAAAGGCATATTTAATAAGTTGTTCAGGATGAATTATAATCAATGTCAGATTCTAAATACATCTGTTGTCATGAACAAAGCACAATAACATTTGTATGGGTACTCTTAAAATGTTACATTATTTTCTATTAACCATTTCCGAATATCACCTTTGCTATTAGGCATTGTGGGAGGTTTGTTTGTTAGTTTCACATGGCAACTTGCATTGCATTATACATAAAAATTACACATGGCATTCTTAGAATAGGTAGATATTCCCTTATCCATTTCAATAAGTTTTATGCATTCATGTCACCATCAGCTGATTTGGATTTTGCACTGAAAACTATTATAGCACCAGGCAGAAAACTTTCTTCAGATCTTGCATGCAACATTTCGGGCTTCTCTAAGTTTTAAGTGAATTAATATTTTGAGTTTTAATTCTTCATATACACTTTCTGAAAATAACCGATAAACATGAATATTATGAAATATTGGATTTTATTAGGTAGGTGATGTGGGCAGAAAACAGAAAAGTATCAAGCCATAACGCCCTGAAAACAATAAACTAACCTGTAGCGAACGTATTTCCTCCAAATGACGAATTTTCTCTACAGATTTCCGATTAAATTCACTATGTACATCTTTGTATTTATGTATCATATTGTATACAAGCTTTCGAGTAGTACTTTTTATTGATTTCGACATTATTTTAAAGTAAAACTACAAATTAAACTCACTAAAAGAATAAGAAATGAAACGTCAATATGGCATTTCGAGTGTTGCCATAAAAAAACTTCATTGAAAATACGAGTGACACGATACACTGGCCAGACTCTAGCGTCGTAGTACGAATTAAACGATTCTACTCAGTTTAGGACCTAAATTGGATCGCGATAAAAGATGCTAGTTGCTAGTACGGGTGCAGCACAGTTTTGGTGGGGGAAACCCCATAAGATTTTAGGTAATTACTAAAGAACTTCACAGAAGTGACAAAACGATACCGTACTCGATCAAACAGTCATCGATTAAGTTTTAAACTTCAAACGTATACAAAACGATACCGTACTCGATCAAACAGTCATCGTTTAAGTTTTAAACTTCAAACGTATACAAAACGATACCGTACTCGATCAAACAGTCATCGAATAAGTTTTAAACTTCAAACGTATACAAAACGATACCGTACTCGATCAAACAGTCATCGATTAAGTTTTAAACTTCAAACGTATACAAAACGATACCGTACTCGATCAAACAGTCATCGATTAAGTTTTAAACTTCAAACGTATACAAAACGATACCGTACTCGATCAAACAGTCATCGATTAAGTTTTAAACTTCAAACGTATACAAAACGATACCGTACTCGATCAAACAGTCATCGATTAAGTTTTAAACTTCAAACGTATACAAAACGATACCGTACTCGATCAAACAGTCATCGATTAAGTTTTAAACTTCAAACGTATACCTACCTTAGGTGTACCTACCTACCCACTTTATATGATTATTGTTTTGTAGTTTTGTCTAATCATGCTGATATTCTTGTAGCTATCTGCATGGTGGCTGGCGTGGCGGTGTATCCTGCGGCATGGAGCGAGACTAGTGTGCAGGAAACGTGTGGCCCCACCGCAGACCAGTATAATATTGGTAAATATCTCTACATTTTTTTTTATTCTTAACGGGATACAACTTGGGCTCTTCATCTCAAGGCCGAAGATGAAAGCGAACTACATCCGAATACCTCAACCACAGAGGTACTGTACTGGTTATCTTACCTCCAACTGCGGAAACAACCATGCTGTATGCAGGCACCTTAGGTAAGAATGGTGGTAGCTAGTGAGGCGGACTTAGAAAAAGCCGTAGCCAAACAATCACAAACCAAACAGATTTGTTTGCTTCTACGGAAATAAAACTCGTATCTGAGGTAGGTGTTCTCAACCACTAGACTACAGAGGCAGTTAAACGTTTATTTATTTTGAATAAAAGTGATATTGTGTAAAAAAGTGCGAACATTGTTTCAATTTGTTGTTTTCTACTAGTAGGTGACAACGCACCTGCAATATCAAATAATTTTTCCTTGTTATTGCAGGTGTAACCACTTACCACCAGGTGGGCTTGTTTGTCATCTAGTTGCTTAAAAAAAATTGATGTCAGTGTTGCGTCGATTTGATTATTTTTCGATAATGTAATTATTACCTAAATTAATAGATTTCATCGTGTATTATAGGTATCACGAGTCCTTTTTGGAACAATCTCTGCATCTTCTGAATTAGTTACCCGCAGGACTCCCGCCTCCCTAGTCAGAGATTTTTTTTTAAAAATCGGAAATTGTAGTTTTAATTTCGTTCACCTGTCAAACCATATGAAAAGGTCAGCAGCGCCTCTGCTGTGAAGTAATAGAAACTACTTTTAATTACCTTAATTCATCATCATGAATGGAACAACTAGCCAACGCAACATTCTCTGTCTTCAAAGAGTTCAAAATACTATTCTACGAACTATTGTAAATGCCCCGTGGTTTACGAGGAATGACGAAATCCACACCTATATAAGCATGCCAACGATTATGCAAGAGATAGAGCGCTTTAAAAAAAGTATGCCTGTCGCCTGGCAGTGCACCCAAATTCCTTGACTACGGTTCTGCTAGACACTACAAAAAGGACCAACAGACTGAAGAGAAGGAGGGTCCTGTGAATAAGGGAAAGAGGCGGCACTGGCCGAATCTCTCCTAACGCCAGAAACTGCACTCCACGTATCCGCTTAGACTGATCGCAGATTAAACAGAAAAAAAAATCATTATCATATCAGCCTATGATGTCTACACCTGAACAAAGGGCTCCCCCACCGTGGGAGGCCTTCCTACTTTGCGTTTTCCGGTACGTGGTTGCCATTCTAGAACTTTAACGCCCCACCGCCCGAGTCCGCTCTGCGTGCTATATGCCCTGCCCTTACCTTATACTTATTAATAACAGAAACTTACTATCAAACCTGTTCCTTTCCCAGGTCACTGTCATATCCGCTGGGCGTACATCCTGGCGGTGATCGGATGCCTGGACGGCGTGGTGCTCTCTGCGCTGGCCTTCATCCTGGCTACCAGGCACGTGCGTCTGCAGCCAGACAGCGGCTACCCACCGCCCTCGCTCTACAAAGGTAAACATTCACAGCCATTCCACTAAAACTAATAATGGTTTATGCCACAGAACAGTTTTGTGGTGTATGCTGTCGTTTGAGGTGTCAAGGTCCGAAATCGACGAAGATTGGTGTAATGCTGCATCGACCAGTTTATATCTCTAGGCTATGCTGCAGCTCTTGTTGAACTGTGACGTCATTGATTGCCACCTTACAATTTAATCAATCGTCCAAACTACCTATCTCATAGTTTTTTTCAACATACTTCTTTTCTATTTTTAACCGACTTCAAAAACGAGGAGGTACTCAATTCGGCCGGTATGTTTTTTTTTTCTATGTATGTACACCGATTACGCCGAGATTACTGATCCGATTTACGTGATTCTTTTTTTGTTCGATGCGGAATAGCTGCCATTTGGTCCCATAAAAATTTATTCAAAATGAGTTCGGTAGTTTGGTTTTTATAAATAAAAAAAACTGAAATTAGTAAGTCGTCTACATATTTTTTTTCTTTGTATGTACACCAATTACGCCGAGATTACTTATCCGATTTACGTGATTCTTTTTTTGTTCGATGCGGAGTAGCTGCCATTTGGTCCCATGAAAATTTTTTCAAAATCAGTTGGAAAGTTTGGGTTTAAATAAAAAAAACTGAAATCATTAAGTCGTCTACGTATGCGAAATTGCAAATTTTTGCTATGACTTTTTAGTGAAACGATCCAGACGAAAGACTGAAAAAGATAAAATAATTTTATTTCTTTTTCTCATATAACAAATAAATGTTATGTTAACAGAGTAGAGATAAAATATGAGAAAACGAACACTAGAGAGCCTCACCCTTTTATTTGTTGGATAAGGACTATTGAAATAATGACACTTAACTTACCTCAAAGCCTTAAACTTTAAGTTTTAGTCGTGCTTCTTCTTCGATCTTCAAATAGGAGATGACTCCTCCTTACCTATGTATAACTAGTTGTCCGCCCCGGCTTCGAGCGGGTGGTAACCCAATAAAAAAAAGGCTAAAACTTTTTATTAGCGGTCTCCATTATCAATAAATATTCGAGTGGATTGTTAAAGCATTGAAGATCCCCACTGTTTTCCGTGTGAGTGAGTGAAACTCACTCACTTTTTATAGTAAGAAATTTTAAAATAATTTCATCAGCACATCAAGCCTAACAAATTGACCTTGAGAATGCCCTTATTCCGTTTGTAATAGAGGCGACTTTCGTTGTGCAACTGTAACACTTGATGTGTTGCACAATTTTTTTTATAAAACTTTCTTTTATACAAACCTTGTCCTGATTATCCAATTTGGAGCAGTCGTCCGGAAGTTATGGAACATACATTTAGGCGATTCAGAAAATTAACACCTAGTATCAATGTCGCAGCCGTCTGGTTAAATCAGCCGCTTAACTGGACGGCTAGCCCGTTGATTGAACGCCCGGCATCCAATCAAACGGCTGAAGTACAACTAGCCAAGTCATTGAGTGCAACGTTTAACCCGATGGCTGAACGTTATGTCAGCCGTCTGGTTTAAATTAGCCATTCACTTGGACGCCTAGGCGGATCGTACAAATCGAAGAGGTTTTATGTGACTGTGTAAGTGATTTTTTTATGACCACTTAGAACCAAAACGATGTCGGTTATAAGGGGTCATAAAAAATAACTTTGACCTTACGAATCAAACCTTTCAGTTTCAGTAAAAACTTTTCAGTACAAGACGATCCATTTAATACGCCAAGTCGTTAAACGGTATGTGAGTCTAGTTCAATTAACTATCGGGCTAGCGGCTAGGCATTCAATTGGATGCCGCCGGCGAAGTTTTATCAACTAAACCAAACTAAACCTAGCCATCCAACTAAGCGGCGAATTTAACCGACGGCCGCGGCGGGGCGACATCCGTACTCTTCTCCTTACAACCAGTGAAATAATTTTAATGCGAACTCGATAAAGGAACATCTCTACAAGCTTTAATAAGCGTTATTTGCAAGCTATTAATATAATGACGTAACCAGCCGTCACACATGAGGGCTCGTTTCCACACTAGTTGCGCGCGCGCAACAAAAGTGAGCGTGCCATTTTCACTTGCCATTTGGAAGCGCGAACGATGCGTTAATTGAAACCTTAACGTCGAAGGTATAGAGGCCATGGGTCAGGACAGATTTTACAAAAATAATACTTACCGGGCACGTAGTAACTATTCGGAAACTATTTTTTTTTGTTAAAGAATTTCTTACCGAGTTCTCACAAAATTTGTTATTAATTTTAAATATTTCTAAAATTTAATTTCTTAAATTTTTAATATTAACATAATGTGTTTCTTTAAAGGAGGCATGAAAAAACAATTTATTATGATCTGACCATTTAATACAGTGTCACGTTAAGTATTTGTAGTTTGGTAGTGACAATGGTAACATGATCCGAAGGATAAAGGGATTGAAACTTTTGCCCCAGGTCCTGTCAAAAAAATTATGTTTTCCAAAATGGCAGCCTTTGGATCCAGCTACCAGAAAAGGCGGACCCACTTTACGAAAATTCCATTAAATTGAGCGGAAAGACAAGTATCAGTCTTTAAGTTGTTTTAAGTTGTCATCAAAAGTCAAGCAGGTAACATACTTAATACTTTATGACATTATTGCATTCCGACCAAACAGCTGAACTCACGATTTGTGTCACATAACCGAGAGTCAGCAAAACAGGCAAACTGGGCACTTCATGAATATGCTAACGGATCAACGGCACACTTACATACGCAAGCAAAAATCACAGTTAATACAAAGCAATAGAGTCCAAACGTTAAGCGTTGATCGATTCCGATAATACTTGAATATGTAGTTATTATGTTAATCTTTCTTTATGTATTCTTTACAGAAAAGACATCAGCAATTCTAATCCTTATCACAAGTAAATAAGACATTCAAAATTAAACTTTAGTACGTTCTAAAGTATAATATAACGCAACTTCATAGTAAGCTACATCGTAAACGTAAATGCAAAAGAATCAAATATTTATATTTTTCTACGGATTGGGGATATCCAATCAAGACTCACTTCAAGGCTGATTTATTGGGATTATAAAAATAACACGCAAGTATAAAATATCCCGGTAAATACCTACTAATTATAGTTGTAGTATGTACTTTCATGATGAGTGAAGACTAGCTGGTCTTCACTCGGAGACAACTATACTGGTATCATCTATCCCTATAGTCACACAGGTGATATCATATCACCCACATAAATGTTCTCTCTCTCTATGTTCGAGGCCCGTAACCGCGGAAGAATGCGGATGAAAACCAGAGTCCTAGAAGTTCATAGGGGAACCAGGAGCATAGGAGGGCCAAGGGAGCGCCCCTTTACGGGGTTAGAGCGCGAGCGGCCCAGAGAGAATTTTTAAAACGAGATAAGATTTTAAAAAGACGCTCAGTTGACCATGAAAGTGGAGGATGTGTGAATACCTATTTTAAGCTAAAATCTGTCACATTTTGGTCAGATCTCTCTATTAATGTTACTAGGAAGAGTGGTCAGACCACGGCAGTGAAATTTCAGTTGATTTTAAAATCAATTATTAGTATCTAACTCATTTCCTTTACCAGTTATTATATGTGACAGCGTAGGTGTGTCCGAAGGACCAAAAAACCGTAGGTATTAAAATTGTACTACACATATTAATTATTATTCTTTGTTTTTCCTCAGGCGAAGTTAACAACGCATACGTGACCGACGCGACATCTGTCTCTGGATCGCGGAAATCCCTCGCACTTCAGCCAGTTCTAATAATGCACCCACATGCGCCGATGGACATGGACACCTATTCTCACTATTCAGGAAGAACTGCACGGTCTAAACACGGAATTTATGCGAATACAATGCATAATTATCAATTGTAAACTGTTGTGACTGTGAAAGTTAAAAAGCACCCCAATAGATGGCGCTGTTGTATGTATATTTTAATTTTTAGCTAGAGGGCGCTAAACAACTTTAATTAATGTAACTCTTGCCTTGTAATTTGTGCTCAATACCATTGATATAAACAAAAAAAGGCTCAATACAATGAAAATAATAAAACACAAAGTAACCCTTGGTAATTTAACTCTTTCTGAAGTATTAATTATATCGATAACTATTTTACCTATATGTAAATATTGTTTGGAATTAATTAGAATACATTTTACTCATAAGGTATTTCAGTAAGTTATGTAAGTACTTAATTATTATTATTTTTAAATACATCGATAAGAAATCCGTCCATTATTCAAAGTGTGCAACGAACTTACAACGAAAGATAATTTTCTTGATTCAAGTTTTTAAATTGTTGTATTTTTTTATATAAATAAAAATATTTTAGTATGAAAAATCAAGTTTGAGTGATTAGCAGATTGGAGTAGTACATCAACCCACGAAAATGATGCAAAGCATAATTATTATCTATCACAGAAAATTCACCTATCAATAACTTTTACTTTATAATAGGTTGGGGAAAAAGTTTCTTCGGATTTTTTAAGAAAATTCAAAACATTTTTTAATATAGTTTATTTACATTTAACTAAAGTATGTAGGTACCATTTTGTTCGATAACTTTTTGCCATATTGTAGGTAGGGACATGATCCCACTGCTATAGAAATTTTGGGGCTTCTGATCAAAATACCGCGACAAGTGGTTTTGGCAGTCCACTCGTGATGTTAACCCGACACTGCCTAGAGAAATCTGAAGAGAGCGAAACAGGTAGAGATCTGAAGGTGCAAGGTCAGGACTATACGGCGGATGCATTAACACCTCCCAGCCAAACTCTCTTAATTTTTGCTGAGTGGCTAAAGATGTGTGAGGTCTAGCGTTATCATGATGAAAAACCACACCCCTTCTGTTGATTAATTCTGGCCGCTTTCTCTCAACTTCTTGCTTTAATCTCATCAGTTGTTCGCAGTAGAGTTCAGAATTGATGGTCCTGCCTGGTGGTAACAGTTCATAATGAATAATGCCCTTCCAATCCCACCACACACACAGCATCACCTTGTTGCGAGTTAACCCGGGTTTCGCCACAGTCTGTGAAGCCTGACCGGCCTTTGACCACGACCTTTTTCGCGCGTTGTTGTCGTACGTGATCCACTTTTCATCACCAGTTATCAGCTTCTTCAAAAATGGTTCGGTTTCATTACGTCGTAATAAGGAATCACAAATGAGTACACGGTTCATTAGGCTTCTTTCAGTGAGCTCGTGGGGTACCCAAATATCGAGCTTTTTTGTGTACCCATTTTTTTTTAAATGCGCCAAAACTGTTTTAAGGTCAATTCCCAGTTCTTCAGCTACGTCGTAACTACTGATATGCCGATCTGTTGGATCACGGATTCGATTCGAAAAGTCACATGCCGTCTCGCTTTCACGCACCGTGATAAAAAGTGACAGGTATGGAGATTCCGAAATTCGCTTCTTTTCCGACAGTTGTGAATAATAGGGCAGAGCGTGCATGTTTGACATCAAAATTTCCGGATTGAAAACGCTTAAACCAAATTTGTGCTACTCTCACAGACACTACACTAGGTCCATAAACATCGCAATTTTTTTTCGCGGTTTTTTACCTTTTTTGTAGTAAAATTTTAAAATGTATCGAATTTTATTGATTAGATTCACTCATCTTGACAGTACGAAAAACAAATGAAAAACACACATTTTCCTAATTTAAATTTGGAATTATCTTTTTTAAATTCTTAACTTTTAATGAAAACCAGCCAGATACAAATAGTACAGCCAAAGAGATTTTATTACAAGTTCATACATACTATAATGCGAAAGGACTTTTTCCCCAACCTTACATTAAAATAATTTCAGCAAAATAGCAAAAACAAATTCTAAAGTATTCTTCACAAATCCACACACTTTATTATGATTATTGACTACACATTAAATAAAAACAACGTATTAAAAGTGCAAAAAGTCAACATCACATGGTGTTCCCAGGCGGTCACCCATCCAAGTACTGACCACGCCCGACGTTGCTTAACTTCGGTGATCGGACGAGAACCGGTGTTTTCAACGTGGTATGGACGTTGACGATTAAATGTCTGAAAATTATAATCATATAACGACTTAAACGGACTTACACGAGTCGTAAGTCTCAAAATTGTTTTATGTTCCTTTACCGTTACGCATGCCAACTCTCTTCTGGGCTCTTTGCCTTATAGTGATGTGTTTGTTGATGGATGGCTTAAGATATTGTCCGAGTGACTTTGAGAGGAATGTATGAGAGTGAAGAACTTTATTATTTTTATGTTTAGCGTATGTGACTAGATTTGACACATAATTAATACAATTGGTCTTGTACCGTTTAATTAACCAAATAAATTAAAACAAATAATTATTGTTAGTATGAGGTACTTATACCCATACATAATAATAACAGCCACTATTCTAAACTCAAGTCATGGGTTTTGTTAAATTCATAGTATTATGACCAAGTCCCTAGCAGTTAAACTTAACACTGGCCCTAATTCTGGTAAACACATGCTAAGTCTAAATTCAAGTTCAGTGCATTTCTATCTATCAAAAGGAATACGAAAAGGATGGCTGTCATATAATTTGATATTTAGAAACGTGCGTTCAATTTTCGACCCTATTGAACGTGATAAAATGCAGTGTTTAGGAGGCACCTCCGTACATGCCGTCTAAAATTGTCTATGGTTTCTTAGAAATCTATCTAAATTTAAGTGACAGCTCTAAACAGATTCTTGCTATCTTTTTCATATTGCTTATTGCGAGAAAGAGATATACTGTACTTAAATTTAGAATTAAAGTGTGTTCCCAGAATTAGGCCCAATATCATCTTTTTTTTGAAGTCATTGGATTTGCAAGGCTGGCTTGCTGAAGCACACAATTTAAACCTGAAGGTTGGCTCGGTAGTCATCCATCATGCCTAGAAATCTGAACCAAACAAAAGTATGTAACGAAACGCGCTTGGTGGTAAGAAAACTCAAGGTCAGTATGATTCACGCGATGATATGATATAAACGAAAGTTTAAAAGCGCGGAAGATCATTTCGATTGCCTCAATGAAGCAAATGGCTTGCCATCGCACTACGAAACCAGCCTCTATTACGAGCGCAATAAGGGCGACACGTCAAAGTCAAACTATTACGCTCGACGTGCTGTCGTCTGTCGCAATATTGTGACAAAAGTATTATTATAAGTATTTTGGTCTATGCTAATATGATATTAAGTATTGCTTTTTGTGTTGCTTATTTAGCTATTTTATTCATTGCTTACAGTTTATTAATTCCATATTTTCATCATGGATGATAGATGTAGGTAATAATGTAATATTTGGTCAAAGTTTGCGTTAGTAAATAAGAACAAATAAACATTAGGCGGGGACCTCAATTCCTATGATTTGAGGCGGTGACAGATCCAAGTATTGACCGCACCCGAATTCGAGCGAGAATTTTGCTGGATATTTATATCTTTATTAGTTTTCATTTTGGAATTACATACAATGGTCCATGCTAAATGAAACTTTTAGTTTACAACTTACACAATGTTTTTAAAAGCTTTTATTTAACTTGTTAATTTTATTTCCCATAAAGAAGTTTCTGTGAAACCATGATTTTCAATACAACTTTCTTGAGATAGTTTGTACTTCGCTCGCAAGGATATATGTCTGCGCCGTTTTTCAGTCAACCCGTGTCTGCCTGGATCGCCGATTAATACCTGTAACAAAGTAACAACATCTAATAGGTTTTCTATGAGAATTAAGTATTCAACAACTCAAACAAGCATATGAAACTACCTGAAGACACAGATTAGATAATATAGATATTTAGTTACCCGAAGGTAAGAGGAGAGAGTTAGAAACGTTAGGTTGACAGATGGCAACATAGGATACAGGTGACAGGACCCCGAGCTACTGATCCCAAGTCCCAACACAACGGCTCCTCGATGAGCTTTGCAACCTGATACTGTTGAGGTTTCAGTGGCCTCAATTGAAACTCCTGAATCAATTATCTTTATAGTTTTTATTACTTATGTAATCTTTTAAATAATTACAAGGGCAATATGTGAAACATAGTTCTTTTTAGGAGGGTTAAAAGGTTGTTCTTAAAAAATACATACCTACTACATTCGCGCCCCTGCTAATAGTAACGAGCAAAGCTGATGGAGTTACACAACTTGCACGCATAAGTAGGTAGGCTAGGCGTTGACAATTGTGTTATTAAGCGAGTTTGTGGAGAATGGAGATGCGTATGGTGTCCGTCTAATATCTATTATTTACGGCGGGGGTATTTTTTTTAAGAAAGAAATATGACATGACAAATCGGTAGGGTTTAGGAGCTTTTTTTAAGTAACATTTGTAGTAAGTTCTCAGTGTAGTACCCTAATACTTTGTGATAGAACTAACTAATTAATTTTTATTTTTAACTAATTTTTCAACTGACGTAATACCGCTGAATTACTTCTAATTGTAATAAAATTATCACACTCACCGTCTTGCCCTTAGCACTCAAACTCCTCAGCCACTCAAACAAAGTATTAGCGAACTCTTCGTCATAAAACATGTCTCCGATCAGAAGTATATCAAAGTCCTTACATTCTGACCCGACGTAGTTATCCATACTAGTTTCAACTGAAACTTTGTTAAGTTCTGCGTTAATTTTTGTTGCTGTAGTTGCATCTGAAAAGAATTGACTATACTTATATAAGACCAATAAGACTAATTAGTAATGGACTACTACTAACACTACTAAGGAAACAAGGTACCTATTAGATTTGAAGTACCGTCATTGTGGAAATAAGTTTATATGTACATTAATTTTTATTTTTAGTTTCAATAGATCCATATGAGCTCCCATAAAAAGAGATGTTCCAAAAATACATGTAGACCCGGTCAGGTCTATGTATAGTATACTGGAAAAAAAAAAAAAACATACCGGCCGAATTGAAAACCTCCTCGTTTTTGAAGTCGGTTAAAAATTGGTAAAAATATGCAGAACACTGTTCAATTGTCCGTTTTCTTTTTATTTGCGTTGTTGCGTGGTACAAAACAAAACAAGAAAAACTGCAACACAATCAAATATTCATCATGGCGACTTTGTCACTTTGGTAACGTTGTGACTTCTATGTCGACTTCTATGTCCCCCGCCATATTGCCATACTATAACTATGAAATCGACGATAAATTTTAAACTTTTGTACAAACACAAACAAATTATTAGTATTTTTCCCGGATTCAGGAAATATTTTTCCTGATTTTTTGAGATAAAAAGTCCCACCCAAGTCCTGGGTGGCTCAGTGGTCAGAGCAGTCGCCCGGATTGCGAAAGGTCGCGGGTTCGATTCCTGCCTCAGGACGTGAAATTTTTTCTAGTTTTATTCTATTTTTATTCTATTTTAATTACTAAGTAATTTTTCAAACATTTATAATAATGTTAAAATCAAAAATTAAGAATAGTTTAATAACTTGGTCGCATCGCATATGTAACATCTCCTTTCCTTTCAAAATGGACTTAATATGACATAGTTACTGAACAATAATTTTAAATTAAGACTTGTCGGGGGATGTAGCTCAGTGGTAGAGCGTTCGCTTTGCATGTGAAAGGCCCCGGGTTCGATCCCCGGCATCTCCAATTTTTGGTCAATATTTATTTTTGTTATTTTTAATTTGAAAGTTTCTTACATGGGTCGATATCGTTGGCTAATACATATTCAGCATCCATTTTTGCAGCAGCAATAGCTCCCGCGCCACATCCACAACCAATATCCAGAACGCAACGTTTTTTGATTAAGTTGTTATTGTCTAGAATATACCTGAAAAAAGAGGTTTATTATTAGCTTTATATCTTTTTAGCTTACACAATTACTTACAGTTTTCGTATTTTAATTCATATATAAAAAGGACTATTAATTAAAATAAATATAATGCAAAAAGCATGAGATAACTTGGGACAATGCCACAGTAATTGTAAATCTAAGAAATAAATTAAGCATGCTATATCAGAAATTTAATGTTATTGCTTAAATCTTACATAAAATATTTTTAACTTTTGTATATTGAAATAATATTTTCAATAAACTATAGTTATTAATTAAATAATAAAAAATGAAATTTTTAATAAATAGCGTTATATTATTATATATCTTCATATAACCGTTAACGGCATCTGTACAGTTTTTGTAAAACTGAGAAATAATTTAAGCATGCTTATTATTACGCTCATTTCTAAATATAACTTAAGCATGCTTACAGCGCGCCTGCTCAGTAATCACTACTTATTTACAAACGTAATGTGGATAGATGTCGCTATCTTATTTTATTGTGTATGCTGATGACAGCTGATCTATGTTATAGTAGGTACCTAAATTGATGCACATTTGATTCAACATAATATAAGCATAGGTAGACGTATGCGTTACCATTAAAATAATGTTACCATTAAAATAGTTTACGTATAATAAAACACCTACTTACATTGCATGGTCCATGTTGTTACCTACAATTATATAATACATACTTACTTACAATAGATTCATAAATTTAAATCAATTAATTGCTGAATTTTATTTTACAAGAACTAAGAATATAATGTATTAAACCAGAAGTCAAAACTATTCAAAACATCACAGACATTTCATAATTAGCTAGCAATGATAAAGTACAATATGTACTTAGATCGTTATTGTTTATTATTATTACTTATGTAATATTATTACTTATGCTATTCCGTAGATTAATTATCAAACATGGACCAAAATATTTCTAATTCAATCATCCTTTCAATAATAATATCATTTTTTAACAAAAAAAATAGGTATTTTTTCTTGATAAGATAAAACAATAATATTATAATTTAAAGGATGATAGAATTAGAAATAGGTATGTGTTATTTTCCAGAAACGCAGAAAGGTTATAGTATTAACTGGTTTCACTAGAAATGTCTAGATTTATAAGCACTTCGCTTCGGCTTGTTGTTGGTGTTTCCAAGAACTCTCCTCTGCAGTGGGGATGTATCGTATCCCCCTAGATATAGGAGAGGGGGTTAGTTCGGAGAAATCTGTAAGTATGATTGTATAATACTTTTAGGATTGTCGGCTACGTAAAGATATAATGTAACATATAAATTGTTTCACTGCTTATACAGCGTGTTAGATTATTAATCTGTGGTGATAGGGTGATAGTCATTTTCGAAAGCGTTAAATTACACAATGTATGTAGCGTATAGTTAGTTTTCATGGCTTATTCGCGAAATGCGTAATTGCGTGCCAACCGGTCGCAAAATGCCAGGGAAGGATGCGCTCACAGGCACGCACGAACCTGCGTTCTTTAAGCTTTTAACCCACCAACCCGCATTGGGCCCGCGTGGTGGTGTTATAGTACAAACTCCTCATGTGTTTCTCCCATGTAGGAAGGCCTGTGCCCAGCAGTGGGACGTACATAGGCTGGTGATGATGATAGAGTTTCCGAAATTCGAATATTTTCCGACAGTTGAGAATAAGGGGGACGACGATTCTTGTTCGAGTAAAACGCACCCCTAATAGGAAGCTTAGCTTTCACTGTCGACATTCTCAATGGAAATGCAGTCTCGTTTCTCGGAATATCCTCCAGTTGTGTAAGTACCTATTGTTTCAGTACCAGACCTTGATATGTTCCGCTGAACGACAGATCTGTGTGTGGGTGTACCACGAAAGCCTGTCTTCTATGAAGGCAATATGAAAGAAAACTACGTAGAGTTTTACTAGACGCGTTTACGACCAACTTGCAGGATTTAATTTCAGTCTTCTTTGAAGTGGAATGGGAAATAATGTAGCTATCAGCACAAGCAAGTGATTAGTTAGACAACTCTAATTTTATTGGGTATAAATAAGAGATACCACCAAGAAATGGTTGAATACTTATCTACAATACCAAGTGATATTTTCCTAGTTATTGCGGGTTCTAAAGGCGACTATTACGAGGTGGACTACCAGCGGCCAGCTTGCTTGTCATGTCGTTATGATAAAAAACTTCAGGGACAAAAATGGACATTATAAAGATCTTTAACCCCCTTGCCTTATTATAAAACGCGGACTAAAGTTAGAACTAGCTTAAAAATGGTGCTGTAACTGTATTTCTTTTAACAAATAACAGTGTCAGCATTAGTTTTAGACCAGGACTAACTTTAGTCCACGTTTAATAAGACGGTAAGTGTCCAATAAAGGAACCACTGAAGGCCTGTCCTGAGAACAAAGGGCTAAAATTACAATACACATCATGGTGTGTTTTGTAATTTTAGTTGTTTTTTAGACGATGGTTGATTGAATATATTATTATTCGTCAGGTTTGGTTCCTCCTAATTTTTAACCGACTTCAAAAACGAGGAGGTTCTCAATTCGGCCGGTATGTTTTTTTTTTTTTTTTTTTATTTTAACGATGGCTTGAAAAAATATCACGATATGGTGTGTGTGGTTTCATGCAGATGAGTAAAATTTGCCCTATTTTGTATAATAATGGGAGTTTGCTTAACAATTCGTCACATAACATAGTCACCATCGCGATAGACATTTCAAGGTTGGTCAGTTCGACCCCAGACAACCCCAGATGACTTTGCAGGGGCGAGGTCAAGGCCCATCTGAGTCATCAAAACAAGCGTTTGAACAGTAAGTAAATATGCTCTTTACTTTTCATTGTAAAGTTTTACCAAAGACTTTTTGAGTCTTCTCGTGACCACGATCACTGTAAAGTGTAAAGTAATCGAATCGTCGGGAGTAGGTATGATAATAATGTAACATCTAATAAATCGCGAGCTAAATCCGGTAAATTGGTTTTATTTCAAAAGTTTACTCAAATTTTAATAATTATCAGAGGGGATACTGCTCTGGGGTAGATTATATTTGTTCTGTGGGTTTACCAGATAAAGTAATTACAGTTCCTGACATGGTCAATGTAGGTAACTATTAGTAATTACAGTATCTCCTGATATGCTTGATGGCTAGATGGTATATTGCCTTAGTTATGCAATCAGATTTTTTTTAACCGACTTCAAAAACGAGGAGGTTCTCAATTCGGCCGGTATGTTTTTTTTTATTTTTATTTTTTCTATGTATGTACACCGATTACGCCGAGATTACTGATCCGATTTACGTGATTCTTTTTTTGTTCGATGCGGAATAGCTGCCATTTGGTCCCATAAAATTTTTTTCAAAAACAGTGAAATTATGAAATCGTCTACATAAGCGAAATTGCGAATTTTTGCTTTTCCAATGACTTTTTAGTGAAACGATACGATAGTGGGAAACAATATAAGTTGACGGTCACCCATCTAGCTTCGACCGTAGAAAGTTATCACTAAAAATTGTGTAAAAAATAATTTTAAACAAAAATTAAAACCGACTTCAAAAAACTGAAAAGGATGAAATAATTAAATTTAAGTAGGTATTCATCCCCTAAAACCTATTTTTGGAGTTGGTGCTAAGTGGTTTCCAAAAACAATAGAAAGTAAAGCACCGACTCCAAAAATATGTTTTAGGGGATGAATACCTACTTAAATTTAATTATTTCATCCTTTTCAGTTTTTTGAAGTCGGTTTTATTAAGTTACAGGTTGTTAAAAGTTTAGCTAAGGTCACTGCGAGGGAGTCCGGCTCTTCGAAAAGTTAAAATGGATATTATTTCCTATTCTAGGAAAGAAAGTCACTGGAATGGCAACACCGAGCTAATACCCGCGGCGCGGCGGAGGGCGACCGCCGAAGAGGTGGACAGATGACATCCGGTAGCAAGCTGGAGCCTACTAGATGCGTGGGTGTGGCAGCAGATGGGCGGGAATGGAAAGGATAGGACCACAAATGTATGAAGCCTGGGCTTAAAATAATTTTAATTTTGAACAGCAATCCTATCTACTATAAGGGGTGATATGATAAGGCATAATTATTTAGAATTTTTAATGCATTGAAAAATATTTTATAGCCCCAGTTGAAAAATTCCATACTATAGTTGCGTTTTGCGTTTTGTTATTACATTAATTTTACTACCATTATTTTTTACTTTTGAAAAATGGAGAAAGAGATAGTAAAAACTTTAAATATTCAATAGACAGTGCATTAAAAAAAGGTGCATTTGACACATTTTACGACTTGAAAAACGAGGAAAAAAGGCCAATTGCATTTAGTTTCTGCTTGAACATTTTTAAACTTTTTTGACAAACGGGCAGCTCGAAAAATCCGATTGAAATAAAATCAAGTAGCTTATTTAATTAGCTTTGTGAAGAGGTGTATCACATTACTGTTTAAAATTATTCGGAATTAAAGCCCAAAAAAGACCGTGTCTTTAGAGAGAACCAAAGTCCAAAGACGGGCGCATGATGATAATGTAGAATTTTATTTCTAGTACATGTAGGTACAGAGGACAGCATATCAAGTGTAACAGTACGAAAGCCGTCTCTATTACGAACGGAGTAAGGGCGGTCTCAAAGTCAAACTGTTACACTTGATGTGCTGTCGTCTGTACATATATTGTTATTATTAGGTACTAGACAATTTGAGTCTTCCCGTGTGGGAGAAAAAATAAAATAATACTTTACTTCGTATTATAACATATTCATTTCAACCCTGTCTGTGCGGCCTTGGGCAGGTTTCAGCTGTGTCATCGACCGACCTTGCCCTACAGCGAACAAACGAAACATACGGCATCTGATCATTGATATAAACAAAAAAGGCATCTGATGTGATCAGTGTTAAGGATGAGAAAGTCATTCTGTCTGTCTATCTACCTATCGGTTACATTTCTATTTTCCACTCTAAATTCACTGAACCGATTTAAATAAAATTTAGCGTGGAGACATGATAACATCCTGAGCATAGGTTGCCCTTTGGCGTGATAGATAACTGACAGCCAGGGGAGGATCAGACGGGCACAATTTTATTTATTATAATAAGTGTGTTATTTATGTATCTCTTAGAATTAGTTTGTCACAACAAAAAATTAAATAATTTCATAATTATTTATTTATTATACATTATTCAAATTTTATACGCTTTTTAGATGACTCATAGCAAAATAGCCTCAATTTTCACCCATAATATGTATTTCTAACGGGAAAAAGACCTGTTTGAGAGAAGGTGACTCATCCATCCTAATAAATTATTCCTGAAACATTCCTGAAGAAATGACTCACAGTACCCATATGCTGCTGTCCCATTCTTATCACTGTAAATGTTACCTCCATCTCTTTCCCGATAAGGATATCATTCTGTCTTGCTCTGTTGTTAGTAAGTAATGCTAGGTACTGTCCCTTTTCCCCCAGTTATGTCGTGCAGCGGCAAAGGATCAGCTTGTTCTTTCGTATCTTTAGTCTGGACTCTGGAGGTCTATTTATTTTGGGTATATTTATAGCATCACCAAAAAAAATTATAAAATAGTTAGCCGAAATAATTAAATAATAACGAAAGTAACTTTATCTGTCTGATAGGCTTCTTTTTGGCACAATAACACGATATTCTCGCGGGCGGTGCCAGCCATTAGTTTTTATGAAAAATAAGTATTTTAAAAGTATCATCCTATTAGTTGGTTCAATATAGAAAACAAAAATAAAGTGTTTGATCCCTGATGGGTCAAGCAACATTTGATATATCGAGCTCCAAGCCCTTTCAATGAAACACTTTTTTTACCGCCATCAATGATGAATGAGCCATCAAAACCATCGCTATATTATGAGTTAATTATCGCTCACACATTTTGAAACTAAAAATGTTTTGACTACTGGAAAGACGTTATTTCAAATATTACATAAGCTAGTTAGTATCTTTAACTGATATTCAAAATTTTAAGATGCGTTTTGTATGAACATATGAATATTAAAATTTTATTATTTGTTACATTCAGTGACGCTGTACCGAAAACTGAAAATAAAGAATTTAGCAAGAAATAGATTCAATTCAAAGCGAATACAATGTGTATAATGTGTGTGTACAATCTGTAGTATTAAAATCTTTTTTTTTTCTTCAAATTTCCGTAAAGTACTGGATTCTAAGAAAACAACCTTCGGTAAAACACAGATATCTGGGAATTGTATAATTAAATATTTATGAATGGTCTTCGACTACGAATAAGTTCGTGAAACCCAGTGGTGAGAATGACTCATACTTATTAAAATTAGGCAATATTCAACCTTACCTGATGAAACTTAAAGAAGCTTTTTAATCACTATTTGACATAGGTGAATTAACTGCACAACTAAATTATTTGCAAATATGCAAAGCATATTCTACTTTACTAAACTAAAAAGTAATTAAAC
The DNA here is from genome assembly GCA_947347705.1 of Nymphula nitidulata. Classification (NCBI taxonomy): domain Eukaryota; kingdom Metazoa; phylum Arthropoda; class Insecta; order Lepidoptera; family Crambidae; genus Nymphula; species Nymphula nitidulata. Next base: position 11,762,107 of record OX374641.1, on the reverse strand, counting down.
CTAATTACTTTTTAGTTTAGTAAACTAGAATATGCTTTGCAACTTCAGATCATAAAAATAAGCTATACTGATAAGAATGATTTATATTAATAATAATATTACACCAATTACACTCCCACCTATTAGGATAGCTTATTTTACTCATAGATAGTCGGCGGATACTACATGACGGATAAATATAATATACTCGTCAAATATCTACCCACCTAGGTACACCTATATATTTAAAAAAATATTATTGTAATTCTATGTATTTTTAAACTAAAAAGAAGTTTTGTCTTACTTCCCCTATATTAAATCTTTAACCACAACATTATCGTAACATTTTAATTATACATATTTCAAAATTTTTTTAACAAAAATTAAAACCGACTTCAAAAAACTGAAAAGGATAAAATAATTAAATTTAAGTAGAATCATTAAGTTTCTGGAAACAATCCATGGAGTTCATGTTTTAATTTATTGTCGTATTGAGGGCACCAGCCTGTTTATGATTCCCTTTATTTTGTTTAAATTAAAAAATATTTTTATACAATATTTTTAGAAATAAGTATGGTTTCATTTGAATTCGAATTTAAAATAAGGAAAAAAAAGCACATCAAACGTCATTTTGGAAAAAATACGGATAGCTTAATAAACTGATGGGCCATGTTTTATAAGTCAGTAAGTAAAATAGAAAGCCATAAAAATTTTCTTTTGGACGATAAAACTACAATATCTAAAAAAACCTTTTAAGAACCAAGTCACAAAATCATTTCATGTGTCGGCAATAAACTTCATGGACATAACGGCAGTGGTTAAATGTTTTTATTTTTTTGCGGTTCTATCCCCGCCTCGGGACGTGATTTTTTTCTAGTTTATATATTTTTATAAGTAAACAGTTATTAAGTATTATTTTTGCACATTATAAACATAACAATTCTAGTAAGTAAATGATAATAAATGAAGAAAGATGAAAAACACTCCAAATGATACGAATAGTTACGGACAACATAAGGCATCAGCGGATGCTAATAATTATTGTATGGATAAAATATTGGAAAATGTTACATTTAGGTGAACATATGAAACTAATATTACAGGTAAATGTTTTTCATAAAGTTTGTCATATTTACTTCGCCATTGTTTGTAAATTTCTACGCCACATAAGTTAGGTATTATACGAAAAACTAATACTTTGCAAAGCATAATTATTTTAGTTATAATTTAATAACTCGTAGTCGTCTTATTTATACAATGTAAGTATTTTCAAAACTCAAAATATCAAAATCAAAGTTATAACTCATAACAAAAGCTCATACGTGTTAGCAGTAATGTGGTTGTAATTTTGAAGGAGAGATTTGCCAACGTCCATACCACGTTGAAAACACCGGTTCTCGTCCGATCACCGAAGTCAAGCAACGTCGGGCGCGGTCAGTACTTGGATGGGTGACCGCCTGGGAACACCGCGTGATGTTGGCTTTTTGCTCCTTTTTGTTTTTAAATTTTATCAAGGATGATTAACCGACTTCAAAAACGAGGAGGTCCTCAATTCGGCCCGTATGTTTTTTTTTTCTATGTATGTACACCGATTACGCCGAGATTACCGATCCGATTTACGTGATTCTTTTTTGTTCGATGCGGAATAGCTGTCATTTGGTTCCATAATTTTTTTTTCAAAATCAGTTAGGTAGTTTGGTTTTTATAAAAAAAAAAAACTGATATCAGTATGTCGTCTACGTATGCGAAATTGCGGATTTTGGCTTTCCTATGACTTTTAAGTTAAACGATACGATAGTGGGAAACAATATAAGTTAACGGTCACCCATCTAGCTTCGACCTTAGAAAGTTAACGCCAAAAATTGTAAAAAAAAATATTTAAACAAAAATTAAAACAGACTTCAAAAAACTGAAAAGGATAAAATAATTAAATTTAGTAGGTAGGTACTCATCCCCTAGAAACATATTCATTGGAGTTGGTGCTAAGTTGTTTTCAAAAACAATAGAAAGTGAAGCACCGACTCCAAAAAATATTATTCTAGGGGATAAGTACCTACCTACTCAATTTAATTATTTTATCTTTTTCAGTTTTTTGAAGTCGGTTTTAATTGTTGTTTAAAATTGTTGTATTATTTTATTCAGAATTTCTATGATTGTTTTTTAACCGACTTCAAAAAGGAAGTGGTTCTCAATTCGGTTGGTAAGTTTTTTTTTCTAGGTATGTAAGTACACCGATTACGCCGAGATTTCTGATCCGATTTACGTAATTCTTTTTTTGTTCGATGCGGAATAGTTTGCCATTTGATCCCATATTTTTTTTTAAATCGATTCGGTAGTTTGGTTTTTAAATTAAAATAACTGGAATGAGTTAATCATCTACGTATGCGAAAAAGCGGATTTTTGCTTTCCTATTGTCCGTTTTCACTAGGTAACCATTCCATATGCTTCTCTTTCTATCTCCTTAGACTAGACTGAGCTAAAAATCGCTAAGAGCCACTTAGGGATCAGCAAATGTTAGTGAAAACGAGCATATGGCTATTTATATTTTTGCCTAGAAAAAAATAAATAACAAAAATTAAAACCCATTTTTTCAAAATTTAGTGATAACTTTCTAAGGTCATAGATAGATTCCTACTACCTTATCTTTTCACTAAATAGTCATTGGAAAGTGATTAAAAAAAATGGTAGGTACGTAGATCGGATCAGAAATCTCGGCGTAATCGGTGTACATACATAGAAAAAAAAAACATACGGGCCGAATTGAGGACCTCCTCGTTTTTGAAGTCGGTTAATCATCCTTGATAAAATTTAAAAACAAAAAGGAGCAAAAAGCCAACATCACGCGGTGTTCCCAGGCGGTCACCCATCCAAGTACTGACCGCGCCCGACGTTGCTTGACTTCGGTGATCGGACGAGAACCGGTGTTTTCAACGTGGTATGGACGTTGGCAAATCTCTCCTTCAAAATTACAACCACATTACTGCTAACACGTATGAGCTTTTGTTATGAGTTATAACTTTGATTTTGATATTTTGAGTTTTGAAAATACTTACATTGTATAAATAAGACGACTACGAGTTATTAAATTATAACTAAAATAATTATGCTTTGCAAAGTATTAGTTTTTCGTATAATACCTAACTTATGTGGCGTAGAAATTTACAAACAATGGCGAAGTAAATATGACAAACTTTATGAAAAACATTTACCTGTAATATTAGTTTCATATGTTCACCTAAATGTAACATTTTCCAATATTTTATCCATACAATAATTATTAGCATCCGCTGATGCCTTATGTTGTCCGTAACTATTCGTATCATTTGGAGTGTTTTTCATCTTTCTTCATTTATTATCATTTACTTACTAGAATTGTTATGTTTATAATGTGCAAAAATAATACTTAATAACTGTTTACTTATAAAAATATATAAACTAGAAAAAAATCACGTCCCGAGGCGGGGATAGAACCGCAAAAAAATAAAAACATTTAACCACTGCCGTTATGTCCATGAAGTTTATTGCCGACACATGAAATGATTTTGTGACTTGGTTCTTAAAAGGTTTTTTTAGATATTGTAGTTTTATCGTCCAAAAATTTGTTTTAGCTTATTGATTTAAAGTATTTTTAGACATAATTATAGTATAGTATAGTATAGTATATTATAGTATCTTTCTTATTTCAGCCGTGAAACAGTTCGCTGTGTTTCGGATTGAAGGGAAAGGTAGCCAGTGCAATTACTGGGCATGGACGGCATTTCATCTTAGGCCCCAGGATGACAATGCACCTGCAATATCAAGTGACTTTTCCTTGTTATTGCAGGTGTCTATAGGCGGCGGTAACCGCTTACCATCAGGTGGGCCGTCAGCTTGTTTGTCATCCAGTTGTATAAAAAAAAAAAAAAAAAAATTAAAAAAATATTAATTTTGCATTATGCACTTCTTCTCTATACGTAGCCGTCAATACGACAATAAATTGAAACACGGGAAATTATAAGGTCATAGAAATAGTTTACTACTTTCAAAAACATCTTATTCATTTGATAATTTCATGACATTTGTATGAAATAATATAACTTTGGCTGCATTATTTCATAGGAATGTCATAAAAACATGAAATCATCAAACGAATAAGATGTTTTTGAAAGTTGCAAACCATTTCTATGAACTAATATAGCCCGTTTTATTTTATTATTGTATTGCCGGCACCTTTTTCGTAGAGAGGTGCGCGCATTTTTCGTAGAGAGGTACAAAGTTTTTGCTTCACGTACTATGATGATATCAAAGATATTCTTCACAGTTTAAAAGAAAAAAAAAATCTTCCTCGCTAGGCTTAACATATCGATCATTAAGTAATTAAACCCGTATATTTTCATCATCATCATCATCATATCAGCCGAGAGACGCCCACAGCTGGGCATAGGCCTCCCCCAAGGATCTCTAAACCGATCGGTCCTGCGCTGCCCTCATCCAACGGCTTCCCGCGACCATAACCAGATCATCGGTCCACCTTGTGGGGGGCCTACCAACGCTGCGTCTCCCGGTACGCGGCCGCCACTCGAGGACCTTTCCGCCCCAACGGCCGTCAGTTCTCCTGTGACCTAATGTGACCTGCCCACTGCCACTTGATACTCGCAATTATTTGGGCTATGTCAGCGACCTTAGTTCTCCTGCGTATATTTTATCATACACAAAATATATCAAATTATAATTATCATCATGATTCATGAAATCATGAATTATGAAAAATATAATAATTAACTCGGCAAAAAGTTAGTATAAATATAATCAAAATCAATTTATTATCGTAATATTATATTACGCTAACATCGGTTGGGCATGTCGCAATTTGTGATGCTGAGAATAAAGTTTTATTCTATTCTATATTTTTATTTATGTTTTGTATTTGGTGCAATAAAGAGTTTATAATTTGCGTAATGTAATTATTTATAAACAATATATTTAATATGCATTTTTTTCATGTATTTTTTTATTTTTGTCATGGATGTTACATAAATATTAGAAATATACATAAACTATAAGTTTATGTATATTTCTAATATTTATGTACATTTTATTATCATTATTTCTCCGTTATCTATCACTTATCAATATCCATGAGACACGTTTTTATCTTAATGATTCTTACTTTAGACTAAAATTGACTACCTAGATAATAGGTGTGAGTGTATGATTATTATTTATTTTGCTTTAATCAATATTAAAGCAAAATAAATAATAATAATAATAAACTTGAATTTCTAAACATGTTGGTGTTACTGTTTCCTAAACTTGATAAGCAAAACACAAGACTATTATATCATCTATATCTAGTGGAAATGGTCATCTCTAAGCTTCCTTGATTTTGTAATAATTTACCTACATATTCATCAATAGTATAATTTTTGAGGTATATGGCATTATAGGATATTATATATAAAACAATACAATTATTATTGTAATGACGTGCTCAGACAAGTGTTTAAAATTAATGAAAGATGTTTAGCTTTATTAGGTCTTTGTATATTAATTGTTGACCTTTGTATATTGTAATACCTATATTGTGATGGTGCATTGTCGGACAGCGTTTAAATACAGTAAATATTCTTATCATTAGGTACTTATTGGTACTTTAATATACCTTTTTTATACTCTGTGCGACACTGCGCTGCTAAATACTATTACTGTGTAATTAAACATTGTAACTTAATGATTGAAAAGAGTGACTACACGAGTTTGTTGCCGGAATCTTCTCGGTAGTTCAACTTTTGGAACCGGTGTAAATTCAGACAGACTGACTGACGGACAGACAGACAGACTGACTGACGGACAGACGGACCGACAGACAGACCGATAGACAGACTGACATAACATTCTTAGCTTACGTAGATGCAGATAAGACAGAGAGACAAACATTATGAAATTGTTAGTTAGTTAATATTATTTTTATGTGATAGACATAAGGGTTTTTTTGTTGACGATTCAAAAGTGCTTCTTGGGGGCCTAATTGAATAAAGATATTTTCATTTTCATTTTCATTTTCATCCTTGCAATTATGGACCTGCTTCCAACATAAAGCTTCCTCGATCAGCTCTGGCGACCTTACTGACCACAGAAACACCACGCAAAAAGGTAGTGTAAGGTGGATGTACTTTTTGAGTGACATTCGACCCTAGTTCACTATGTCTAGGATAGAACAATAGCGCAGGGCAGTGAATGAGAAGGTGTTCTCCTGGGGCAAACCGCGACCCTTTCCAATGAGGAACACGATATGAGAGGGTACCTATCTATACCAATATTTTCTTACCTTGCTGTAGCCTGTCCTCCTGGCCAATAAAACGCCCAGAAGGGATCTTTAAAAGGCAGTTGATCTTCAGTCGCCGTCCAGAGAGGACAAGCCGGTGTCACCAGCCGCAGCGTCAGCTCTGGAGTGAGGTGGCTGCGGGTAGGGACTGTGTGCTTGAGGACCAGCGAAGCCAAGTTCTTTCGCATTGTATTAAACCTGTGAAAGAGGATAAAGTACATAGATAGATATTGTCAATGTGTGCTGTTACAATTGATGAAACATAACCTACTTAGAACCTTAAAATTGTAGACTGAAGACGTATCTTTATTTTAGGACTTCATAGTCACTAAGGAACCCTTAGTTTCGCTTTGTCTGTCTGTTTGTCTGTCCGCGGCTTAGCTCAGAGACTCTTAAGTCTTAGTACTATGGAGCTATAATTTGGCATGGGTACGGTCACAATAATGGTAATCACACCGATAGTCACATAAAATCCTCGTAAAAACTTTTTGTGGACCTCTCTCCTAAACGCAAAATTGTTTTTTTTCTCGTCTATATCTCTTCGGTGAGGGTTGTCGTTGGATAGGTCCATCAAAATTATTGAGGGTGTGTGAAAACCATTTTTCATTCTATTAAGTATTCTAAATCTTTCTACATATCTTTCTTTTCTATGTTTGTATTAATTTATAAGTAGAGTCTTTGTCACATTTTAATGTTTTTGATGCGTTTATACGCCTTGTTTATTGTAACAATTACAAATAAAGAAAGAAAACGATGAAAAAATTATATGCTCCAGGTGGGAATCGATCGGTCACATCCAAGTAGCAGAGATCGTCGTAGTCGAGAATGGGAAGTAGAAGAGCTTGAGCGTCCAAGTCATAGTGCAATCTATTGCTAACGCAAAATTTTTTTGCTTTGTCTGTGTAAGCAATGGCAATCCTATCATAAGCTATGGGAGGTATCAAGCTCAAATTTAGTCTGCTTCTTAACCTGCTGCTTCCTACGATCATGGTCTGCAATTTGGCTGGACTTACGGTAGTCCAAACGACTTAGACCAAGCGAGGTTAGCAGATAAGTCCCGATTTAAGGCAGTGATAGCTACTTTGTATCAGACAACTCAAAATGCCTAAAAACCTGAAGATCCTCAGCGTACAGATGAAAGCAGGAGGAAGCCTGCAGAAATTTTGTTAGTAAAGATTGAAAAAAGCAAAGAAGACATAACCCCACCTTGAGGCACACCAGCAGTTAGGCTACACCAGTCAGAGGAGGCATAATCAATTTAAATGCTGTTGGTGGCCAAAAAGGTAGTAATGGAACCATTGGATTAGACCTATAGATTAAGAAGACCAAAAATTCACTGCAAGTGCAAATGCATTCCTTTAGTGTAAGGGAGGTGATAACGATGATAACAACAATAGCAAGTAGAATAGGTTTCGTGATTCATACACGAATACAGATAAAATTACCGAGATAAACGTCTGATAGTATTAATGGATATTCCGGGGATTTTTAAATGATTCATTGTGTTTTCGTATATTATTCTAATGCATATTTTTCACGAGTTATACTTACAAAACATTTAGTCGCCTATAACATAGGATAAGGTTATCAGAAATGATAGGGAAATGATTTATAAAAACTATATATTTTCAAGTCTTATATTAATTAGGGACTTTTAGAATAAGTATGTCGGTCAATCGAATCTAAACTAGAAACATAAGTAGGTGGTACAGACTTGTTCTAACCAGATTAAGTAGGTACATGTTGTTTTTAATTTGGGAGTTTGAGACAATTATTGGCGAGTCACCATATTGCAAACCAGTTTAGAGATTACTGATGTAGCTTTTGCCGAAATAGATGAAAATACTCCTGCATCAGATGTTTTAATGTTTAGTTGATTCAGCAATCAGTAATTGCCACTCTCGTTGGTTTTTGACACATTCCATCAACAAGTATTGCATATTCTCGAGTAGACACTATTTAACATACCACATTCTTCCTTCCTCCATCACATTACACAACGTACGGTTACTGAGGATAAATAATAATTTATTTATTTTTAGAACTAAAGACAGTACTTACTTTGGTTGGCGGCGGTCAGTGCAGGATACAGCACAAGAAGTAGAGGAAGCCAAGCTCCAGACAAACAACTAGTTAAGAAACGTAAAGTACTCTTAGATCTTGGGGTGTATTAATTTTGAACTAATATTTTCTTTCAGTTTATGGCTTACTTCTAATTTTGCTATAAAATGAACTCTATTAGAAGCCCATTAAAGTTCACGAAGTAGTAAAAACTGAATAAAAATAGCAGTGCATAAGTAAGCCTCAACTCGTCAACGTAAATTAGTCTCGAAAAGTGTTACCTTGAAATTAAGCAATTCCAAAACATTATACGTAGTCTGATTTCTCTTAAACCTTACCAATTTATCATGTGAGATGTCATGTCATGTGACGTACTGCTAAAACAAGTTGTTGACTGACACTGAGGTCGAGGATATTCTGAAATAAATGTTGATATGTTGTTTGCAAAGTTTTTAGCACCAGCGATCTGGAAATTCCAGATGTCAACGTTCACATTAAAAGTTAGCAGTGGTTGTAATGTAATTATAAAATACCTACTTCAACATGCAGTGAAATGTACAGTCGACAGAACATCAAGCGTAACAGTTTGACTTTGAGACCGCCCTTACTCCGTTCGTAATAGAGGCAACTATCGTAGTGCAAATATTGTCAAATGTGTGCTGTCGTCTGTACAATATGAAGAGCACAATAGTATTCTAAAAAATGTTTGCAAACAAATTGAATATTGTGTAAAAGTATTCTAGTTACATCTAAAACTGCCCAATGACATTAAAGGCAAGAAAATTGCATCATGGTGTTGTGGTAAAGATGCGTTCCTGGAATCCATACATATATAATAATATGAAGGTTAATTCTATTAGCATAGTCCGTCTTGCTGAAAAGTAGGTGTGTCTGATCAATGAACGACTGATAACTGCGCATTGTGTGACGTTATGTGTCATGTAACGCTACTTTGCTACTTTTAACCCGGTATAGAGTAAGTATTATCTTCATAATTTATAAATGAATCCTTCTCGCAAAAACACCAACTATACTATTTTATACGTACTCTTTGTTTTTATATCGCTGGAAGTATCGTTTCGGAAACGATTTACTTTTCAACGTCCATATTAACGATGTTTATGACCATTACCGTCATTTGCATACGTATTTTTATATTTCAAGTTTTCGGTAACATTGTTATATTTTTCCACACATTTACAGTGAAAATTTATACTGCATCTACTCTTTCATCCTTGCCTATAGGTACCAATTCTTGATCATGTAAATCATATTAAAGTTCCTAATCATTCCCTCTCACATTCAACCTTTAATGACTAAATAAACCCTTTTCATATGTACTGACGTTGCAAAAATAGTTATCAATGGTATTCCCACAAAATTAAGAGTCAAATTTCCAATTTCATAAGCAGGATCTATCCGCCAAAGTCCGGCTTGTTGCAATGCGCGTGCGCACTCAATCGTGAATGCCGTTGTGAAACTTACAAGTAATGCTTGCTGCGAACTTTTTTAATAAGAGGACGACATACGGTGGCGTATTTTCCACTGTATCTTGAAGTCTCCAACTGGCGGAAATATTCGCGGTTATGTTATCAAAGATCTCTGAGGAAACTTTGTTTTGGTAGCAGAAAATCATGTGTCTACTAAGAGGCCCTGGTGTGATGCGTTTCCTGTATGATAGCGGAATAGTATAGTGATATGTATGCCTAACTATGAAGGTTACGGTAATGTTACCAACAGTCGCTCTTTGAGTCAGATGAGATAAGAGGGCTAAATATTCAGAGACGGAAAGCCAAAGAAGCTTCTTGGAGGAACTTCGAAATTTTCAAAGAAGGAATTCCGAAACTTTGAAAATGTTATCGAATGATTATCCTGACTCATTCTCGAAGCCAGATATTGTATAACGCCCCGTCTTCGCGAGCACTACCGAAAAAGCAGGTAATGTGGTTATAGCCCTTCTGAAGCGGCACGGAAGAATCCAAACGTAAAGATAACTAGTGCAGAGTGAATATAACTGCTCTTTAGACTGCTTGCCTCTTTTGTAATGCAGAGGAAGATTTATACTGCAGCGCAAGGGAAAATATACAGAGTATAGGAAGACAGATGACAGGATATTATCTTATGTAGACATTTTAATCAAGAATTACAACTATTGTCCAACAATTGCATCTCATTCGAAACAACACGCTAATCTTCAATTAGATTGCGCAATACATTATTAAATTCTATAATCCGAATTCCTATACAATGTGGCCCACGAACACGATATAAACCAGTTTGCTTTTGCAAACGTAAAAAAAAACTGTGTCAAAGTCACTACTCGGTTTTGGTCCTTCCCTTTGTGGGAATAAGTTCCACGTCAAAATGAATACTGGTTTTAAAGTGCGAATGCCACGTGCCCATTTGTGACGGAGACGCTATCTCGGTGTCAGTACCACAGGGCTGTCAACTGATGTGCAATATCTGGTTGTGCGCTTCCAGCAGTCTTTAATTTTTTTATACAACTAGATGACAATCGAGCTGATTGCCCACCTGGTAGTAAGTGGATACCGTCGACCCAAGTCGACCTAACTACCCAGACGACGAGTAAATAAAGTGGTAATTCTTAGGTCATTCAAACATTATTAATAATTAGGTCAGCTTTTCAATGTATCGAATTTAAAACTAGTACAATTCATTTAAAAATGAGAAAAACAATGATTTTTATAAACGTGATGACAAATCAAAATGTTTCATAATTTGGATATGCTGGTCTATATTTTTATACAACTTTGAACTTTTTCTGATATGAAATAACCCAGTTTTGATAACCCTAATATTTTTATTAGTCATTATATTTTGATACCGTCTGTCTGTTTGCTAATGCCTAATATGCTAAAACAAGAGGAAGGTGAGGGTCAATGACAGTCGACGTTTTGCGTAGGAATAGTGATTCATTGAATATTAATAAACTTTAATTTAACACTAGCTACGAGTATAGTCATAAATAAGTCATAACTAAGATAGACGCGGTAGTAAGAAAATTATGTTTGTTACGAGTAGTATAAGGTTACACATTGTAAAATCTTTCAGAATAACGTGTTTTAGTATAACATCCCTTTATTTATAAGACAGCTTAAAAAATTAGAAGAAATAAAAATTATCATAAAACTCTTCTCAAGTATAATGTTGCTATACTATACTGTTATTATAAAAAATTTTGAAGTCTTGTAGATCGATTCGCCGCACCGTTTAGGTAATCTAATCATTATTCTTGAACCATGGTTTGTCCCTCCCTTTTCACGTCAGTAAAAGTTATTTGGAAAATGTTAAAATTCATAAAGTCGAAAAAATAATATGTGTCTTATACAGCTATAGGAAAATGTTGACGTCAGATAGCAAGGACATCGTCAGTATAATATTAGTATAAGAAAAATATGCGTATGTGGAAATCCACAGTGGAAACGATTTGTTTTCTTGAAAATTTACGGTTTACGCTTGATTATTGGAATTGGAAGACGACGTAAACTACAAATGATATCAAAGGCTTTACATGATAACGAAAGTCCCCATCTTCGGGGAAAGTTGGGAATATCGAAATACCCGGGTGGGTACATATTTTTATAAACTGAATTCTAGCCTATATTTTTTCAGATCAAAGAAGAAAAAGAAAGTAGGTATGTAGTTTTTACTCCTAAATAAGAGCCATAAGTAATTGAAAAATAGTTATAAATAAAAGATCTTTATATTTCGTGCATAAAGTCTCTCTAATGACGATAGACTTTTCAATAGTTTTACACATTCAATGATTTTATAAGAAGCTAACGTAAAGTTAGATATGGTAAGACATTGGCATCATAAAACCAGTTTTTATAGCATTTGGACGTCACCATCACGATTACTAAGAAGGAATAAACATTTATTGCTGATGTGTGACGTTAAGTGCGCGTACGCAATGCTATAAATAAGTACTCAGAGGTTGTGTTTAGTTTTAATCTACAATATTTATTATTTGTATTGGATTGGACAATGAAGTCAAATCAAAGTGCGATTTCTATGTTTCATTAAAAATAAAGACAACAAGGCTAAAAGTGCGATAAGAAATACAAATAAATTATGATTATATTAAAACATTAAACATTGACGACTTTTGGTTTACGTTAGTTCATTTATTATAATAAATTGTATATGCTTACTACATTTTATTATTTTTGAATAACCAAAATATGTGTTCACATTCACAACAAAAGAGATCTATTGACGTAAGTAATGTTTCCTCCCACAATTTAATTGATACCAATACCAACACTACCAACGTAAACTGACATAAAAAATATTCTGAGTACGCAGTAGGCAATAGTATCATTGATACATTTGAAACAGTCAATAAAGTTGAATCTATGAACCTCTTTAAAGTTAAAATATGGGTGTCGAGGCTTTGTGAACTGAAACCGCGGTCCACAAAGGCCCTTTGCGTATTACTTTCTGTTTGAGGAGGTGAGATAGCGGCTTTGATGAGTGAGTGATGAATTTAGTAAAATGTCTAAGTTAACTTTAAATAATATAAAAAAGTATAATAATAATGTTTAATTTAAGGTAATTTAGTGTGGAATTTGGACTTTACATAAGCAAAAATAAACCTTACAGCTTTAAACCGAGATTAATTATATCAATGCAGATTAATACTTTCTTTTCAAGATATAAAGTAGATTGACGGTGATGCCGATATCGGATCAATCAAAGACTTCGAAAAAATAAACTGATAATTAAAGTACTATTAAATATAATTAAATTTCTATTTTAAATCTAGATACTTAATCGGAAAAGATGGGAAATGTGTACCTATATGATGAGAGAGAGAGAGAGAGAGAAATAAAAGTAAAATCAAATATTATCAATGAATTATAATAAATATTTAAGCTAATCAAGAAAGTAGGCGTCACAGTAGGTCACAGACAGACAGACAAACTCAGTGCCGGGTAGGGACATCGGCGACTGGTACTGACACAATATAACGTAGTAAAATTCACATGAAAAGTTGATAAGTCCACATATCAAATTACAATGTTTTGTTTTGGTGTTAATTCATAATATTACTGGTTTAGCCCGCCCGTTCGCATATCATGCACGGGAACAGATAATTACATATTATAAGATAATTTGAACTAGAGAATGACAAATTCTTTCTTTATCTTTGTATAAGAATTTGACAGTAGAAAGCTAACTAAAGTCTTTTAATGGTATTTTATCTTTAATTTCTTTTCCATATCTGCAATTCCATCCAACTGATAATTTTCAAGTATCGATAGGTGCAATGAATCACTTGCTCTACATTTAAACAGTGTGAATCATCATAATAGACATCAAGAGAAATAAGTAGGCAAATATTATGTTAATAATGAAGTACACATCGATTACGATTTCCATGTAATTGATACGTTTTATAATATATTATTGTTATTGTTACAGAACATAAAATTAAATGTTGTCATATCTTAACTACTTCTGTAAACTAACAATGAAAAATAAAAATTTGCATGTCGATAGTAAATTACACCAAGAGAAAGGACATAATAATATATTATATGTTACCTTTTGGCATATTTTGACATGAATCGGACATCCACGGATCACGCGGGAGGAGCCGCGGGCGGCTGGTTAACAAATATAAAAATTAAAAGAGAGAAACCTAATACAGCAAAAATGAGATATGAGTGCCTTTCTAGTTCTGTATCTATATTGCACGGTAGCAATAATAATTGTGAAATATTCAGCGTTCACGGTTTTAGATAATAATATACCGATTTACTGATCAGATAGTTAAATAATATCAGATAACGGTTTTTCCAATAACAAATCTTCATCTTGTAGCAAGATAATGTCCAATTATTATCAATATGAAACTGGATTAAAGATGTCGCAACTTTCTAGGATGCTACCTTCTCCCGTGGCTCCATTTTCGTGTGTGAGTTTTTAAAATGAATCTCTCTTTAATATTAGTGTAGATTTCTATCAATGTCCTTTATTAATTTCCCATTATCGCAAGGCCTAAGCTAAAGTCACCACGTGGAACGTGGACGACTTCTCGTTACGACCTTATTAAACAAATTAAATTTTTATGTGAATGTATTTTTTTTTATACAACTAGATGACAAACCTGATGGTAAGCGGTAACCGCCTATAGACACCTGCAATAACAAGGAAAAATCACTTGATATTGCAGGTGCGTTGTCATCCTGGGGCCTAAGATGAAATGCCGTCCATGCCCAGTAATTACACTGGCTACCTTTCCCTTCAATCCGAAACACAGCGAACTGTTTCACGGCTGATATAAGAAAGGCGATGTTACCTACCCAGACGACCGTACAATTTATTCAATCCTACTTTTAATTCAATCATGAAATAATTAACACACCTGAAATATCAATCAAACGTAGTATCAATGCCATACAATTATTTTAAAATATTTATCAGGCGTCATTGTCATTGTTGTTCTTATTTTAAGTCCAAATGTACACACCGATTCTACCTTTACATGTTGGAAGAGATTTCATTCAGAAATAAGCAGTACCTTCGTACAATTTTTCCTAAAATGTCTTTTCCATTAATTTAATGTTTTGTACACTTGAAAGCATACATCGCAATGAATTGTTTCAATTTTTAATTCAAGGCAGGGGTATTTTATTGTAGTGGAGTTACCTCCTCATATCGCCATGTCTTTGCCAAGAACTAACCATGCCACGACTAAGGTAAGTAAATTATCATCATAGCAATCAAAATTACAACATTTGCAATTCAACTCTTAGTATAAAAGTTTTGATCTAAACTCACATGACTAACAAACGATTGTTTCAATTATTGTGTGTAATTAGCTATAAACATGATTAAAGATATTGACTACAGACTTGTGTAGACGATACCTAATCCAAAAAGATCTCAATTCCCAATTGAGTTACAGACTTAAGTAAACCCGACTCCACTCACGCATCACTCACATTACATGGCCATCATAGCATAAGCGATGACCCCAAAAGTCGGCACGTGGACGATATCACGACCTTACCTTAATAAGCTAACGGTGTAACGGGTGTAACAAAAGAATTAGTAAAGACGAGACAAGTGTCACGTGAGCTTAGACCAATTCAAGTTATTACTTTAATTAGAAAACTACTTTTGTTACAATTAGGGAGTGCATTTAGGACCAGAATCCATATATGTATATGGATTCTGGTCCAAATAAAACAAATATTTAAACATCTGAATTGATATTCCCATTTAAGGCAAGACTTCGTAATTGGAGTTCGACGCACGCTCACTCGGAAGGAAATAATAGTAAGATATTGAGGTTAGGTTAAAGCTGTGAGTACTGTGTCACAGTTCTAGTTTTTAGGGGTATAGGGCGATGAAACATCGGTGGACAGGGTCCGCAGAGGGGCAAAAATGCATTTCCTGCACCGCATCGTAGGGAAAAGAACGATGCGAGGATTTATGTGGGGTTCCAGGTCAAGGATGGTAGCGACCGAGACTATCCACTAAAATATAGCCTGCGTACTCCTTGCTTCCCTCTAGCAAAATCAGGTTGTAATCGAAACCTAACCAATTCTTTTAAAGACATAACTACTATTTTAATTTATCGTGCGTCGCTTGTTACGGAGTGATCAAGCTATTCTGAAAACATCGAATCAGTCTTATCAGAATTAACGGTAAGTATTTGTCCTTTCAGCAAACAAAACATTTAGATACTAGTCAGTCACTAACTGTAATATAGGTCAAAGATGAGACATATTGTATTGATTTTGAGCAAATAAAACTTACTTTACCGTTAGTTTCTTAGAAACCTCGTAATATACAGTTATGGGTAAAAAAAACTATTGTCATGGTACTGTACTTGATGGCACCAATAAGTAATTGTGAATTTGACCTTTTTTTTAAGTACTTTCAACCCATTTTATTTATTTGTACCTGAAGTTGCTCTTGTAGATAGAGGACTGAGATCCACATATTACGTTATTTTAATTATTAAGTGAATAATTTTAAAATGACAACTTTTCGGTAGATCCCAATCTTTTTTTGTCACCGATCTGATATCCGATGAACCACCTGTTAGTATTTAGTAAGTGTAAGTGATAGATAACCAGCAATAACTAGGAAATCACTTGATATTGCATTTTAATTCAAAAACAAAAAAAAATTAATGTTAGTCCTTTAAAATTTAAATCTTATTGACTATTGAGTGGTTTTTGGGAATTTCTTTTTAGATCTTAACATTATAACGACAATACTTTTATCTGTAACTACTTAACTTTATTCTCAGTGTCATACGGATATTTAAAGGGTAGATCACAACTATTGACAACTAATCTACTATTCGCCATCTACCGCTATCTCACTCCATTCCATCCTATGCGCACTAGTGGTCCAACCTCTCTTTCTAATCTAGTACTATTGCTAGAAAGAGAGTCACAACCACAAAGAGTGAGATATATTTTGTTTAAATAGGTATCAATATTAACCCCAATGCTGTATAAATATACCTTTATTTTCAAAGAGCAGCAAATAAAGAATGGACGGCTCGTCTGCTCAATCAGGGTCTAGCTAGACAATTTAATAGAAAACACATCTAGCACCAAAGAGTACTGTCTACTGTTTACATTTGTCCAGCACTACGCAAGCCAGCTTAGGAAGGTGAATCCATCCCCAATAACGGAGTGTTGATGATCACCGCTCAGCTGACACGTTTTCTCTGGAGTTAAACAATTTGACCTCAATCTAGTTACGTAATGGCGTTGACACTGGCGCTAACATTTACGTGGTGTTACCCACGTCACTCGTCACGAGGACTTTCTCCGTGTCTGTTTGAATTTGAAACCTGAATGAAAGTCGTTTTATTTCTGAATGCTGTTAGTTATCTAATGTTTGTTAGAGTAATTGAAGATCAATTCAATTATTGGTCTATTAGAAATGAGATCGACACGTGTGATGTGTGAGTATTAAGTTTTCTAATAGTCTGTTTGTTAGGGTATGTAAAAAGTAAAATGATACTTAGGTATCTGTAGTACTATTCTTTTGAAATATTAAAGTCTTTAAAGGTTCAATGCCTTTAAAATGAGTTGTTTACGTTTCTTTAGCTCAATCCAGACTTATTTAAGGTGGTTATTTTTTACAAAATTATACACGAAGCCTAGAGAAACGGTTTTCTGATTTAAATCTAGAATAAAGATTTATACTGTAGAAAGAAAAGGATTTCCATGTATGTTGCGCCAGCGCGTAGAACATAATGGGAAAAAACACTTAAATGCGGTTGGTTGGTGGTTTTATAGTCTAATATAAAGCAAAGCAAGAAATAACAGTTCTATAGATAGTTACTGTATAGTTGCGAACTATTAGTTGTCTCGAACTTGGGTAATAGCACTTGATATTTCGAACTGCAATTCGGTGCACGTGATGAGCGTCACGTGGTTTAAGTTTAAACCTGTCAGCAGGCAAGTCATTGTCTCGGACAAATTCTCATTTGGTATGTAGGTTACTATATGAACTTGAGGCCACCGACTTCCTTAAATGCTGAAGACGAGTGCGAGTGTATGAATAAACCTTGACTTTCGTTACGTTTCGTGGATAATTTTATAGTCCATGGTTTCTTTTCAACATGAAAGCTAAATCAGATGGAATTAGTATCTACAATTTTAAATTGTTATTGGTTCGGTAGCGTAATGGATTGAGTGCTCCGGTTTAGATTACGAATACAAAGCAACTTTTTTGCCATTGTCGACCCTGGATGGGTCAATGAAAATTTGTAATCTTGATATCTTCCGTGTTTCTCCGACGATCTGTGTTGTCTAACCAACCCGGATTGGGCCAGCGTTATGGCCCATACTCCTCATGTGTTTCTCCCATATAGGAAGGCCTGTGCCCAGCTGTGGGATGTACCTATAGAGCTCTCCGCTAAAAGTCATCACCAGGCTGTGGAATTTAGCCTCTACTTGAGTAGTAAATTGTTTAGATTTCTTAGGACGATTCTTTTAATGGAAGTTTTGTTTTCTTGCCTACCTTGTCGTATAAAAAGAAAATTTAAGCAAAAATTCAAAGTTCAAAATAGTAATTACAAATATTTACATTAACTGAACTGGTTTGTCCTTGTATATTCCATTCACAATAAAACTAAGAGGGGCGAGGTACTTCACCTTTTATCGCTGAAAAAGTCCCCCAGATAGGGTAAAAGCACCTGTTAGCCGGCCACTACCATTTATCGGCCTTTTCGCACATTATTTTGAATATTAACCTTCTATTCTACAAATCTTTTAAAATTCCCGCGCCATTAGATCTGGAAGAACTTGACGATTTATTACGTAACGGCTTAACCCTGTACTCTGCACACTGTGCTGTCAGTCCCTATTTGAAAATTGAGTGTGCGAACGTGTGTCAAAATAGAGAGAAATATTAGTACATGGATTGACTTTCAAGGTAAATTTTAATATGATATTGTTGATTAATTGTCAATTGGTTTGGTTTTGCGCACATGTAACATCTTAAATTTTGATATCCAAGCACCAAAACGCATAATATCTTAATTGTTTACGATATTTTTGATGGCCGGGGAACACGTTACTGTTACATCTAAAATTTAGTTATCGGCATATGGCCGATAACTGGTATTTTTACTCTTATTTTTATTTTTAATATATATAGGAAATCTTAAATACACTTACATGTTGCCTTTATATTTACGAACAGTTGGATTTTAGTAACTTTATAACCAGATTTCGGCCGCTATAAAGTTACATAATTTATGAACTGTAATCATTAGAAATATCGATATTTTAGTAGCCGATATCTAGTTCAAATTACACCTCTTTTCGGCCATAGTAAAATACGGACGGCCGATAACTAGTAAAAATAAATATAGTTTTCGGCCATAGGAAATAATGAACGGATTATATTATAACTGTTGCAGAAGTACACAACAATCAGCCAAATATTTGTAATAAGCTCGATGCCATTCAATCTGAAACATTGCACTCAAATAATAATCACGACCACAATATCTTAAATGCTCGTTCAGATGTTTAACAGGTAGAAAAACAAACATGCTTTAAAGAATCTGACACAAAAAATAATGGACCTCCTATTGTAACTCAAGGCGATTCATTAAAAAGTTACACAAATTCAGAAAGTTTTGCCTCTACTATGTTGGAATGTGACATTTTTAAGGAAATTGAAAATAAAGAAAATAATTTAATAGAAAAGCAAATAATACTATCTACAGATTCCTCAAAAACAACATGTCAGGAAAAATCAAGAAACATAAATACTTTAGAAGATAACATTTTTAAGGAAATTGAAAATGAAGAAAAATATTTAATAGAAGAGCAAACAATAATACCTACAGATTCCTCAAAGATGACATGTCAAGAATAATTAAGAAACAAAAATACATTAGAAGATAAATGTAACATATTAAAAGAATCAACTTTAGCTACTGACGTTGATGCTTATGATAGAGAGGATCCATTTGAAAAACATGCGAAATTTCCTGTTGTTCTCACAAAAACGAAAGAAGTTCTAAATCAAGTCATTTTCCGAGTCTATAGCTATAGCGTCTAAAGCTTGGAAACAATATGACCAGAACAAAGAAAAAGAGAAACAGGATAAGGAAAATTAGATAAAAAAACGTAAACTAGAAAGGGAGCTAAAGAAAAGGAACCTCCTCAAAAAAAAAGAAGCTTAATAAAAAGACTACCACTAAATAAAGAGAAACCAGAAGAAACTCAAAGCCATATTAAATGTGGTTCGTGTGACATTGACCTTATTAGTGACACTGAAGAAGAGGGAGAAAAGAACATAGGCTGTGATTATTGTATTTGATGGTATCACCTAAATGCACGAAACTGAAGGATCTTACATTCAAGCAGCAACTGCACAATATGAATCTGAGTTGTGTGAAACTGCTAAAATTGCTAGGAGAGATATTTTGATGCCATTTAATAAAAACACTGGCTGATTAAATTGTTAATTGTTAAAAAATTTGATGATTAATAGCCTCTTATTATAACTTGTTATAATTATGTGTTAATTACTTAAAATAATGAATGAGAGTTGTGATAAACTGCTAAAATTACAGGGAGAAAAAATTTGCAGACATTTTATGACAATACTGAATGATTAAATTGTTAATTATTAAAACACTGTGATCATGGATAGTTCCTTTATTGTTATTTGTTATAATTATGTGTTAATTACATAAAATAATAAATTGTTAATTCTAATCAAGAGTCCTTGTTTCCCTGTTATTCTAATTTCAACCCTGTGTGCTCGTAGTTAAAAGTTATTTTTCTACTGTGAATTAAGTGGCCGATAACCGGTACACTGATGGTCGACATCTGAGTCAAATGGCCGATAACCAGTGTTTTCGCTTGTTTTGCATTAAAGAATTTTTTGTAAATTACCTATTAAAGACTCGTCTATAAACTTTTTTTTTATGAAATAAGGTCTTTTGTAAAATATTATTAATGCATTAGAAAGAAGTGTTTTCATATAAAATTATAATGAAAATGAAGTGGCAAGTCAACGAGTCGCTTAAGTGGTCGATAACCGGTGACTTTACCCTAGCTTGTATGTGTATTGTCTTTTTCTTCCTGTCGTTAATGTACAATGGAGTTTAACTCTTAAACATGTGTTTTTAAGATTGAGTTTGGTATTACACTATCTTTACGAAATATTGTGAATTCCCTGTACACATACTTGCACATAGTTGGTGACTGGAGTAGATTTTATTATTCTATATGTATAATAAATAAAGAAGCTATGTACAAATGGTACAACCCGAACAAGTACCTACACCGCATAGCTAATAAATAACAGTATCTGCTATTGCATAATCTTTGATTACAGTCATAATTATATGTATGTATCTCAATTGTATCTACATATAAAGTCCATAGTATAAATATGAAAACAAAACCAACTAAATTAATATGGTTAATGGCTAGATAATGGGCTGAGGTATTAATAAGTAATTAAAATAACTTTTCCTGTGGTCGCATATACTACAATATTACATATTTATTCATTTATATTGTAACATTGTGCAACATTTAATGATATAACAGCAAAAAGTAGCATGATACCAGACATCTACAACAATATGGTTCGCACTTGAATTATTATTCCGACGCATACTGCCTATATATGAACACAAATCGTAGACAAGAAATGATTTAAAGTCTGGAAAAAGTAAATTTCAGTAAAACTGTTACTTATTATAATTTAGAGAAAGATATTGCAAATATAACAGAAAATGATAAAGAAAATCAAAGTCAAAGTGAGGATCGTGTTAGATTAAATTAAATACGCAAGTGTAGGTATTACAAGTAATGAAAGAGATATGGAATTTGAAATATAGCCGTTAATACAAAAGCAATAACGTTTAGATTTGTATGATATTGATTGCAATTATGATTATTGTTTTAAGCTAATTAATAAAGGCCAGTAATAAATTGAGCACGTAAAAATACTAAGTGGGTGACGGAAATAGTTAAATGGCATCTAATCGGTGGATAGATGCCCAAATTAGATCTTTTAGATGGCCACACAAAAATACTAGCTCTGTTAATTACTAAACAAGCAAGCTAAACTCAAACCTAAGCCCACACTCCTCATATCCATAATAAACTAACATCTATTAATAATACAATCCTTCCCATGTCATTGTCATCATACAAATCATGAACGTTGAGATTG
The DNA here is from genome assembly GCA_947347705.1 of Nymphula nitidulata. Taxonomy (NCBI): domain Eukaryota; kingdom Metazoa; phylum Arthropoda; class Insecta; order Lepidoptera; family Crambidae; genus Nymphula; species Nymphula nitidulata. Next base: position 11,740,047 of record OX374641.1, on the reverse strand, counting down.
AGATGTATACGCACATGCCTTTGACGTAAAATAGGCGCCAACCATCTGCGTATCGAAAATTGCTCCACAAAACATAAGCGCATTTGCAACCTTATTTTCATGGTAAAAGAATCGCAAACAGTTCAAGTGTTATCTTATCGAAGCGTGCTCGCTATCATGAGAAACTATTTGAACTAGATAACGTGTTAATGATAAGATGTCTATTTCGTATCATCTGATTCATAGATACTTGTTAAACAGGTATAACGCAATAAAATATAGTGCTTGTGACATGAAGCAGTTTTATTTGTAATAATAAGTATGCAAAGTGTAACACAAATTACTTTGTGCCCCCTATTTTTTGACAGAAAAATACCCCAGGTGAATTATAATATAATAGTCACGAATCATCACGAGTCTTAAAAAGACATTTGTACGAAAATAAAATGATGGTGTCTAAAATTAAGACGGGAATGCCAGCCAAGAGTTCAATGAATTACACAATAATAACTTTCCCGGGATGTAGCATCAAGAAATAATTTAAGTGGGAATACCAATTTCCTCGTTCGGAATCATTGGTCCCTATATCTATGATTCCAATAATTTTGACAGGAAAAACTGTGTGTGAATTATTGAGAGTCGGATTACCAATAAAATAAAACGTACCTTTATTTTATACAAATTACGTTGCCTGAGACCGGGCTTAATAATATTTAGTTAACGTGACTGACATCGACATGACATCGATGTCGACAGCCTTCCGTGTACAGTCATATTTAAAAAGAAGTGTGGAGGATGACCTGAACGACTCTAATAAAACAAAGACGTTTTGCACTTAACTTTTCAAATTGATATCTTCTTTCCCCCGACAATTAAGAATTAAAAAATGGGTTTTATGGACTCTTTTGTAGTCCCAACTAGGTGTTGTCTTTCTAGGTATGAATTTACAAGTTCTTGGACATTGCTTATTTTAAAAAAGTTATACGTTGAGAATAAATATACAAACAATGGCGTACGAAACAAATGAGACAATCGTTATGAAATATAATAAGAATCATAAAAGCTAAACAATGAACGCGAAATAGATCCAGAAAATCAACAAGCATAATTATGATCCTATCTTAAACTAAACGCATCATTGCAAAGTACTTTAATATTTTCCTAGTAGGTAGTAACCGTAATCATTATTAATGCAACACAAATTAGTGCCCATATTTAAATTTCATTGTTCTTAGAACTGTTGTTTGTTTGGAGAAATTTTAATACATTCAACGAAACAAAGTCGTTTATTAGGTCTAGGTAAGGGTTGAGCCTTTTACCGATACTTGTAAAATCAATAAACTTGTTGTAGTTGGTTTGTACTTTGATATATAATACATCATAAGGACATTCCTGCTAACATGTTTGTATTGTGTCAGTTCCTTTATAGTACTACTGCATAGTTTATGACTTGTATCTCGCAAGATTATAAAACTTTAAAAAACTGTCAATAAATTGTATACAGCAACAATCCAGTTTTAGGTTATAGTTTTTTACCATTTTTTGCTCTGATAAAGTTTAAGGCTAGAGTGGAGAGTGAATAGGCACGTTCTAGGTAAGTATCATCGTAGGCCATGCCATTCATTTTATTCATTACTATTATGCTGAATACAGTGACATACTATACTATATACATCGAATATGTAATTTACTTGGCAAGAAAGTGGTGCCCCACATAATATTTGCGCTCAATACAAAGTAAAGAATCAAAGCTTGGTATCTTAAACATTCTCACGATTAGCACACTTTAATATCCATTTTAAAAATTTTACAAAACAAATGTCAAAGTACGAAAATTCCAAATTTTTACACAGGTGCATATTGCAGATAGGGTGTGGCAACCATATCCAATATTGAACTGTATAGAAGGTTAATGTTATAGCCTTGACCGATTACGGGGAAATAGGATCGATAACCAGGGTGAAAGGCCTGCGAGGCATGTGATTCACACCCTGAGCACGAGATGTTGACTTGAGCCAGGGCTGCGAATTAAGTGTTCTAAACTGGATGGATTGATTGGGAGCTAAGGGAAGATTGGAATATAATCAAGTACCACATACAACTAGAGCTGTTGGAGAAAGGCGGAGCAGAACGAACCGTTCTGTTTGTAAATCCTTTGAACGGGAGCATGAAGTCAAAGGTTGAGATGATGAACACATACAATCCATGACGGAGCTTATACACAGTTTAAATAAAAGCTGTTTTTCATTTCACTTAACTTGCTATATACACTGTGCAAAACGGCAGTATTGCGTCACACGACGTGCTGTAGATTAGCAAAGGGCTTTGGCCTCTAGTGTACCATATATATGAGTATAATTTAAAAACCATGCCTTGAAGCAACTGGTTCACAAAGGCACATGCAAGGAGAGTAGAAATCAGTTAAAAACTAGGCCTAGATTATTGACGAACGTTAATGATTTATCTATCTTCCAGAAATCTTGCTTCTACCACTTCTACTTCAACGACTCATTCATTCACTCATTCAACCACTCAAACGTCACAACTATTTTAAGTCCTGCAAAATTTTAAGGAGTGCTTATTTTAAAGTTTTTCCATACATATTTTTGACTATCACAATACTTACTTTAATTAAAAGAGGTTTGAGTATCTGTCTGTATGATATCTCTGTCTATGATCTGCCCTTTAGTAAAACACACTACAGCTACAAAGTTATAGCATTTTATACTGTCATGGTTATTAACATCGGAATTCTAATTCTATTCGGGATATTTACCATGTTATTTATTTGGAACGAGTTCCCGATATTTCGGCGTAGTTACATGCGCCATGATCACGGGTAGACAAATTAAATGATAAATATCCCAAATATAATTCTAATTCAAAAGCTTCAAAGTTCTGAACTATAATATAAGAGACGTTTCTTTTGTTTTATCCACGGAAAAACTTTCTACCAGACAGAACACCTATTTGTTTCTAAAATTGATGCTGTAAAAACCGTTTGTTTCATTGCGCAAAAATAACTGACGACTGTGGAAAAGTAACAATGACAAATAATAAAACTTCAAGAATATACAAATACGTTTAAAAGATAATGTCTTTTTGGCCTGCACCAAAATATTCCGCATAGTATCAGCTTTACTAGAAAAATCCAGTTTTGCGTTATCAGTAAGGTTGTTACCATTAAGTGCTATCTTTTATTGACTGAACCACGCCTTCAGCAGCTGCAAGTCACGCTACTATGGTCCTATAGATAATAAAATAATTGCGTCTTTTAAAATCTATTCTTTGTATTTGGAAGACTAATGCCGACTATAAAGTAAAGACGAATTTTAAGAATTTAGCGACAAAAATGATCCTTTGCTCCTGTTTTCGTTTTATAAGCAAACGGACGATTATTTAATAAACAAGCTAAGTTTCTTGGAGGGGCAATAAACTTTTTCAATAAAAAATCATTTAGTTTTTTAATAAATAAATTATATACACTTTTGCCTTTACATTGCGCGCGCACGTTATTACTTCCAACGTTCACAACAAAACACTTTCACGGATATAAATATCGCAAGCTTTGAATTCCTTATAAGTTTCTTTGGTTTCGTATTTTGCGTTTTTTTTTGGGGTTTCGGTTGGTTTGTTTGGTGTTTAGTAAAATGTGTAGAAATTTTTCTGATGGAACGCATGAGTTCTTATTTCTAAAAAATTTGCCCACGAACCCCAAAGAAGACCTTAGCCAAATATGATCAAGTGTATCTGCTGCGAAAAGAGCAAGTAAAACTTATATGGAAAGCGTTATATTGGATTAATAGAGAATTAATAAGATTCTGTTGGCTGCAGACTGGGGGTTGTCAATACCCTACTAGTAATTAGTCGCACGCGTGGATATCATTTATCATGCCTGAAGGTAGCCTATGGACTCGTCTCCCGTGTTGCTTTACTGATATGAGGGTATTGGATTCAGTCGGTGCTGAGAAATACTGGTTCATGCAACTTCATACTCCTTTTCAGGGCGGGTATCCAATTGTGACACTGATCCATAACAATATAGCCAAGTCCTTTGCCAAGCTGTATCTTTCTCCAATAATCTTCCAAATTTCGTATTAATTGGTTCTGCGAATTAGAAGTAAAGACGTAGCAGACAGGCTGGGTTATCGCATTTAGAATAATTAGTTTGGACTCGTTAATGTTACTTAAACTAAAATTGATAGTCATCATGACCGTTCTACCTGCCGCTTACAACAATATTTTTCTTAAATAGAGTAAATAATTTTATTACTTACTGATATATTCTCTGATGTTTACTTAAATTTGATTGTGTGTAATCAAATAAGTTACTTTATTAGTATCGATTAATTTAGTCACTCTATTATCACGAATGTTGTGGATTGGATACACGGTGGGTGTCATTATATTGTAGATATCTCGGCACGTGTTGATTAATTTATACTTAAACAAACAGTATGTAATTATTGTTAAGTATTTGCCTATCTAACAAAAACATAATTTTCAACACAAAAGATAACTAAGTATAGAACTAATCAAAAGTTGACTAATGACATTTTTCAATACTAATGAACATAGTATTGCATTTTGACAATACAATAGTAACTATTGCATTTTTTATTATGTCAAAGCAAAGAATATCAGAGAGGCAGAAAGTCGTCCTGATGGTAATCGGTAACCAAAACCATTGCGTAATAGACAGCATATGATAAAAATTACATATATTATCGGCTATAATTACAGTGGTTCAGTAGGGATGGTTCGAAAGGTCATTTTACCGAATGGTCCTATCCGAAGATTGCCCCTTTCCCAGATGGCCCCAGTCCTAAATGTTTTAATCTCGATTGATGGTAAAAAAATTAAATCAGACATACGTAAATATACCTAGTGGGTACATTTATCTACTATTTCTATTAATGTTACATAATAAAAAACCGGCTCAAATGAACAATTTCCTTAAACGAATTAGAATATCAACACAGCGAACAACTAAGGAAATAGCATTAGATATTTAAATATTAAAGGAAGACTATCAAGTTATCCTTAAGCGCCAGGATTTTATCAGCAATTTACGCACGTAAATTTTGTAGAATAATTGATAAATATACAACAAACATTCCCGTACTAATATTGTTTTTAGATACAATAATAATAGGGAACTCAAAAGGTTTTCCCATTAGTGCTAGTCGTCAAAATATGATAACGATAATAATTATTAGGAAAACTAATTATAATGTTATTGTTGTTGTTGTTATGATTGTTATGACTTTAGTTACCGTTGATGTAGGTGGTAATTCCACTATTTAAAATTAGCCGTAATTTTTATACATTGTATAAAATAAAAAGAGGAATATAGGATTTGGAATCGTCCATCTTCAGTCACAGGCAGGGCATAGTTGTACTAACAGGGATTAAAAACCGCAATTAACCGGTAATACGAAATTCGGGTTTCATTATTAACGGTATCCAAATTCAGTGACTCATAAAGATATCTAAAATTTACGGTTTTTTTTAATACAAAGCACGACAAATGACTCAACACAACCTGATGTGAAGCGGTAATAAGAGTCCATATGTGAAGACAGCTAGTGCAGTTCAGACACTGCTCTAGCCGCCTCCACCTTGCCGGCCCGAAAGGTGCTTTTTCACGGAACCCATGTTATAGGAAACACATGTGCTGGCAAAGAATTTCAAGTTCTGGAAGTACGATAAAGAAACGGTAGCGGTTAGACGCGACCGACATATCAAAACTCCTAACTGGTACCTTTTAAAATTAGGGTATCTGAATTTATTCGGATATTGATTACACAAGTTACATTACGCATAAAACCGTTTTAAAATACGGGTATCCAATCTAAAAACTATGGTACCGCTATTACGGGTTTCCTTGAAATGATACTATATATCCTTTGAATGATGGATAAGTTGATATCTGAATTTTGAGGTACCGTTTTTATCAGTATTTAGTGTAAACGCAGAAAACGTTCAGGGCCTCGATCGCGCTAATTTACATTGTCTTTACCAAAGCAAATGTGAAACGTTCCCTTGCGCACAATTTGTGTTGCGTGAAACATATAAACGGCCACCAATTAGTTGTTTTTTCGAAGCATACATTGTTTTCTATGATTATAATTATATTACCATTAGTTGCCATAGTAACGTATTTGTATCTAGGTGCTGTCAAAACCGATCGATATTTTACTCAATTTAGGAAGTTTTTATTTTATTAATTGATGTTATTTGAACTTAATTAATATGTAATATAATTATAATCAAAGATATCAACGTATGTTCCGAAAATAAATCTAATTGGTTGGTTTCGCGCAACACAAATTGTGCGCAAGGGAACGTTTCACATTTGCTTTGGTAAATACAATGTAAATTAGCGCGATCGAGGCCCTGAACGTTATCTGCGTTTACTCTACTGAGAAATATAAGCGTTCAAAACCTTTTCTCGGATACCGGTACTATACCCCCTGCCTTTTACAGAAGATCGCAGCTAAATAACTCTTGTTTTGCGGTCTTGAGGTCTCCATAGCTCATTGAGGAAGGAAACTTTATGTTGGGAGCAGGAGGATTCACCTCCTCTGCTTGAAGTTGAGTAGATGCAGATGCAATACCAATTAAGAAGATAATATTGAAGAATGATAATAAAGTTGAATGGTAAGATGCTGCTTAAGATACAATTATGATAGACTTCAAAATGATCCAGGAGCAAAGGAGAGAATGGAAGGACGAAGCAGATAAAGAGAAGAATTTGACATAATCAAGTAGAACAACTTAGTCTGGCATCATAACAGACAAGGCAAAATAGTTAATAGTTTCTTTGTCCCTGAATTTATGGCCGTATAGATAGGCAAACACTTGGCCATAATCTCATCTGCTCGTCAGTGTTTTTGTGCTTTGCTAACCTAGTTCCTAATCATGTTTTGTCGCTCGCAGAAAACATCAGGAGAACTGATGAAGCGTTTCGTGCGGGTGCGTGAACTACAACGTAAGGGTTATTGGCCAATTGACGCCTGTATCCTCAATGGTAGTATGGGGCAATCAATATCAATCCTATTGTTTGAAATATAAAGCTTGTTATTGTTTTAGTTTTGTTGACACGGGTTTAGCCATGACGAGTGTTGAGAGTTTATTTGTGACTTTATTTTTTTATTTTCAGACAAAAGAGAATACAACAACATGTTATTGATTTCTAGTCTTATTTACGTCTTATAGGGGTTTGTTTCTAATTTTAGAATTTTAGTTGATAAGGAAGTTGTCTAGACTCTGTGGTGTTTTATTTTGATATAAATAGACCACTGCATCTATGCATGTCTACATTATAACAGAAACAGCCATAAGAAACACTTCCAACCGGTAATGGCAGATATTTATAAGAAAGACATAAAAAGTGTTCCTGATTCCCGGGTCATCGAGTAAAAGATTATAAAGTTACTTATCTAATATTATGTACATATTATCATCTCTAGTAATGCGAACTATACTTAGGTTGGGTTTGATAAACAATTTTAAAGATACACTTATAGTAAACAAATCATCACGGAATAAGCTATCTGCTTCGTATAAGTACTAGGACTTTGGACCTAGTTATTTCTGTGTCAATAACAGTGAATAAACTGTACCTACTCTACTTCGAAATGTATTTACTAGACATAATTGGGACGAGTCATATAGAAGGAAGAAGGCCCTGTGAACAATATCAGTGTCTGTTATTGTTGGTAGGTTTAGTTATAGAGATATTAAAATAAAGGAACACCAAAGTAAGGACGGTAGAGAGTTACAATAAAGCTAAATTTGTTACGGATGAGTTTTGAAGTTATTTAAAAAACAATGTAAGACCACATGAAGAATGACCGTATCTGGAGATTCATTTCAGTATATTATTATGATAGAAAGGAGAACCTTGCATTTAAGGACGAAACTCCTTGACGTTCCTTCAAATAAGTAAGTAATATAAAATTTGAATAAAATGTTGATGGTTGCTTTTGGCTTCATAGCTAAAAGAATAAAGAAAATATTTTTTATAATAATTTCATCTTGAGGCCAGAGTCAAATTGATATAATGTAAGACCATAATACGTTCATTGTTCTTTATAATAAGACGTGGAAATCATCGCTAACAGAATTTTCCTTTGACTTCATAATATGACAATACTAATTTCAAATCATAGGAAAAATCACCTGTGTTTACGTCTGTTGGATACTGATTATCAACGGTAAATTTTATCGCAGATATATTTGCATTAAAATATTCCCCACATTAGCAAGTTCCAACATCTCATATTAATAAGGAAAACTATATCGACGTCTTGTTTAGTTTGATACGAAGAATTGTTGATTAGCATAACTTAACGGAGCATGCACGTTCATGCAAATTTATTTTTACAATCTTAGTCACTAGTTCAGCTCATTTTCAATAGTAATAATATTCCGAAGAACTGGATTTTTCTGCACAACAACGTCGCTAATAGTCTTTAATAGCATCTAGTTAGTAGGATTGCTATAGGGGTGCGTCTGGTGGGATCTTGTAAAAATATCTGAGATGACATGCATCATTTTATTTTTAATATCAAAAACACGAAGTTACCTTTCGTAATGTGTAGTTGTTGGGCTTGCTATCTGAAGTGATCATACTAAAGGCGGTTACCGTCTGCTACTCTGGTCTTTGTTTGGTGTAAGGGAATGGTATTACAGCGCAACTTTTATGAGTTGTCTCTAGGTTATTAACTCATCTGATTTCCTTTATATTTCCAGTATCCAAAGGTAATGGTTAACACTTAGGATCTGATGAGCCATCTTATTCTTTAATTTTAATGTAATCTAGTTCTTTAACATTGTCAAATTCAAATTTATACACATAGCTGTATGATATACCTACAATGTCGTCAGTATAATCACAATTCAATCTTGTTATGGTTAATATTCTCGTGGACGTCAGAAAAATGTGTGCCTTATACGTCAAACTACCGGGAGGCCTTGCATTATAAAGAATGGGTATTGTGATTGTGCGTATGTCTTTTTTATTGACTGTTAGTTAATATATTTATAATCATAGAAATATCCATAAAAATAATACAGTTATGTCTACCATTCAATTACAATGAAATAATGGCTTTTTACCGTAATATATTAAAACAAGCTAGGCTGCAGATTACAGACATGCATGATAGTCAGTATTTGCTGTTACATACAAATTTGCAAAAATGTAGATTATTCATACAAAACTTCAACACGTATTATATTTTAGTATATGTATACCAGCAATTTTTTCTGCGGCTCGGGGGAAGTTGTTGAACAAAATAAATTCCATTGTCGTAAACTCGTTCTTTGTTGCTTGTCTGGCTAAGAGATTAATTGTCCATAGTTTCAATTTCAACAGCCCGTGATAAGTTTGGACAGGTTAAAACATGTTATATTATGGATTATTGCTCTGAGGGATGTCTGGAGTCTGGGCACGTCTGCTCATGTCACTTTCGTTTGAAGACTGGTTTTGATCCAAACCAGTCTCTGCATTAAAGTTATCTTAGTCGCAAAAAGAAGGTTGTATGAATATTTTTAGCTTTTGTTAATGGTGAATAGTTAAACTTTTTTGGAAAAATTTCATTAATCATTTTTGAGGCCGGCCGGCGTATAGATCAAATAATGATGACTAAGCAGTTACCTTATTATGACAGTAACAGTAGCTATAGACACGGGTACCTACTACCTACTAATTGACTTTTAATCGGATCTTAAAACTTGAATCCAAAACTTGTTGTATTTTATTCCACTACAATTTGGAAAAGTTCTTGTCATCGTGATTTTTGCTCAGTTTTACGAACAACACGTTACTTTTAAGTATTACCTACCCTTTTCATTGGTATTTTGTTTTTTTAGATGTCTAACATGTTGATTAGATATCTATCTTCATTATTTATGTTAAGTACCTAAGTCTAATGCCACATGTTTACAAATAAAATTATGGATCTTATCAACTCCGGATTATTATTCTTATCGAATCTGATTATTATGGATGTTATTAAGGTTGATCCTTGTTCTTGTCTTGATTAACCAGGTTTTATATTTGTGTTCTTGAAATAATACACGAAATCTGACAGATTATAGTATTAAGTTTTCAATAAAGGTGACATTCATCGTTCATCGTTCAACCATTGTTTACCTATACGATAGTAAGGTTAGTAACAAATGACAGTGGCCGACCGCAAATTACATAATTGTTGTAGAATATGAAGAGTGATTCAACCACGTGGAGGCGCTGGGCGTTTGTAAACAAAATAATTCGTTTCATTAAACTTTTCATAACAATTTAACGATATAACGTTTCAAAATGGATCAGCCTAATACAGAATCAAAATAAAAACATCGAAACCTATTGTAATCCTAGCGAGAATTTCGAACACAATTAGTGTCTACTATTGACATTTTTTTTTATTGTTTTTGCAATGGAAACAGAGTTAAACCTTTTATTAAGATGCATTTCAATACGAAATGATTACACATTTATAGATATATATTTCGCAATATATTTGTAAGGCTGTGTTATCGTTAATTTATCTACACAGTTGAAGTGAAAAGATAGTTTTAAAATAGATAAATGTACCTATTCGTTGGCGTAATCGATCGGCCTTATGGACCTCCAAATTATTTCGAGAATGTTATCTTCACCTTCATCATTACACTCTTCTCTATCTGATGATGCTTAAACGGATATCTGTTCTAAAAGTAAGTCAATGGATTTTCCGTTTTCCCGGTTGTTTAATTCCATGGTAGCCACGGAGAATTGTGATTGCGCCCCGTATCCGAGGACATAACCCAATTTAAGATTTCTACAGTATTTCCTCGAACTAAAAACCCCAAGCGTTGGGAATCCCGCTTCGAACGCAATCGGATAAAACCTTCACACAAACTAACACTTCATAATGTTACTTACGCACACTAACGGCACTAATGTGTTGAAAGGGGACGAGGGGGAGGTCGAATTATTGGAAAACACGTTGCGACTTGTAATCTAGGCTTGTGGAGAAATGGTTCACCCACACAAGCAAACTGTTATCACACAATCCGTTCGTAAAACACACTAACACATAGAAAAACTAGCGGATTTCCGAAGAATTCAGCGTCGGCTATGTGCGAGCGCCACGCACACACTGATAGGAATGCCACGAGGGGCCTGGCGGGTATATAAGCAGCGGATACGTCACCGTCTGGCATTCTTCAGTTAACCATCGAAGTGAAACCACGCTTGTTCCCCTCTTAAAGTTGTGAAATCATTGTGACATAACTTACGTTCATCGTAAACTTGGATTGGATACTCTTTGGATTTTGTGAATACCAACCTGTTGGATTGCGACAGTTAGTGTCAAGTGCAAGTGATATTGTGAAAATTCGCTCACTACAGAGCAAAGTGTCTAATATTTGTGACAATTATACTATAAGAAGCATCAATCTCAGAAGCATCATGTACAAAGATACAGTTGTTCCCGTCAAAACGGAGTCCTTCAGTGGAGTGGCTGCTAAAAGGTGATTATCTATCTTTATGATATTAATCATTGTGTAACATTTCATAACGCAATTATTGGAAAAGTGGATCCTAGTATAGGCAGGTTTTTTCTACACAATTCAAATGAAAATTCACTCAGAAATAGACCAAAAGGTAATTCGAATTGAATAACATTAAAGTCAGTAAATTTAGAACAATTGATAATATTGCAAAACGAAAAAAATAAGATATTGTCATCAATGTTGTGTTAAGGGATTGCTAATTTCACACCTTCGCCATAATCCTCGGTAGTATAGTGGTAAGTATCCCCGCCTGTCACGCGGGAGACCGGGGTTCGATTCCCCGCCGGGGAGAATTTTTTTTTTGTTAAAAGTAATTCCTTTCTGGTTTTGCAATCATTTTTGTGTGGTTTTTGAATAGTTGCACGCGTACTTATGGATTTTTTTTCATTTTTTCACAGCCCAATCAGTCAATGTATAAAGACGGTGCTTCTCCGGTCTTATGTGGAGAAGAGGCTGACAGTTGGTCTACTGCCAGCCATCCAGTACCTCTCCCAGAACAGCAACGGAGCTATGTTCTGCATCACCGCTGAGGCTCCTCCAGGAGACAGCGCTACACACATGCAAGAAGTATTGCTTCAAGCCTTCTGTGTGGAAAACGGCATCTATGTCATTAAGGTAATTGTCTTTTAACTATTCAGAAGTTATTTCATCATTTATGGATGTTTACTATCATGAAAAAGAAAAATTTGGTAGATTGAATTGAAAGTTGAGAATGTTATTAAAAGTTGTTTTCTTTTGCTCACAGGTTGACTCGGATGCCAAGCTAAAGAAGTTGTTGGGGTGCTGTGTTCCAGAAGTGGACTTCAGCTGCCTGCTCGTGCACTATCCATACACAGACCCATTTAGTGACAGTCAAGAAATTGATCTTTCCACCTTAACAGAATCAGAGAAGGATCTGATTGACCACTGCGTAAACAATTGGGACTGCTCGCAGATGCCAGTTATTAAGCTTCCAGAAAAGTGAATCAGATGAAGATAAAATGTTTTTGAGAAAAAAAATGCGTATCGAATTAATCGAATATTTTCGACATAAGTTTGGGCCGCGAAAGCCACGGGCTTTCATTGTTTCGGCTTTGGCGATCAGCGCCATCTATTGGTTGATGCATGAACCTAGTTCATTGTTTAGGGGTTGATTCGTTCTGTGATTCTGTCTAAGCAATTTTGTGAAATGAAATTAGGATATTGTAATTCTTGGATTGTACTTGTATGTAATTTGTATACTTCCTAGTAAATTCGTTTGTGATTTTAAAAGGAGGCAAATGTGCCGACTGAGGTAAATTCTGGACAGTGATTTTAGCATTCCTTTTTGAAGAGTTAGCCATTTTGGCTTCTTGTAATATTTAAAGTTTTAAACTTTTACTAAATACGTAATAATCATTGATTGTGTAAACTTTGTGATGTACAGAAGAATAGGTAAATAATAGAAAATTGATGGCATGCAGTGTTTGACGATAGGTATTTTATACTTTTGTAAATTGTTAAAAGTAAGAAGTAAGAACTATTGTAATTCTATTGGAGTAAAGAAGAATAAAACGTGTTTTACATATTTTTTCCTTTTAATCCCTTTGCATAAAATTTACCTTACAATAAAAAAATGTCGGTAGGTAAAGTCTGAAAAGGTATAAAGTAGAATATTCAGACTTCTTATCATAGCCTGGAGATATTAATAAAAATAATGTATACATTATATATTTACACACAGAATTCTGTTAAATTAGGTACATAATATGACTTCTATTTGCTTGCCACTATGATACCGTGTGTTACAGAGACGACACCACAAATAGACACAGTAACACAGGGACAATATTAAACGTATAGTATTTTTATTTTTAAAGGAAATCTGCTATTTGCTACCTATTGTGAGAAGTGCACCAAATACGAAATGTTTCTTGTGCAGTTACAGATTAATTTGGTTGAGGTTAATTTTTGATAGGACTTAAGGGGGGGACAGCGCGTACGCAGTCCCCACTACCAAAAATTACGCGTCCGAGTTATCCACATTAGGGATAATCGCAGGGGTCAACACCTCCGCAGTGCAATGGAGGAGCCTCGCCCTGGGGGAACCGCCTTTCTGATCACGGTGTCCCCTACGCCAGGTAAGTATGAATTCACAACACAAACGCGCGCTACTCATTCTTGCAGAAAAAATCTCAACATCGCCAACTAGACAACGAACAAACAATGAGAGCGACATCTGGTATGATCATGGAGTAACTGACACAATAAAAGTACTCTCTGCTGACAGTTCACAGCTGATTTCTAACGAAGCTAGAAAAGCATACTTTTATATATTTTCACTGTTTAGTTAGTGTAGGCGTGGTAGATGGCACTGTAGCATACATTTTGATATCTCTGTTTTTTTCTTTCGTAATTTAGTAAAATTTCTTGCAATAAAACAATCAATATTTCGTTTTTAATATTTTCAGTACGCAGTAATTCTGTTTGTTTATCATTGCCAATTAACGTAATGTAATTACACATTTTTTTCATGACCATGGTAATAATTTCAGCCAGGACTGTAATTAATTAAACATAAATAAGTTATCTTAAAATAGCATTCTCCATGAATTGGTAAAGTTATTTAAAAACGTATTAATATTTATTGGTTTTATTAGTGGTGTAGTGCAAAGTAGGTGATCTTGTAATGTAAACTAAGAATAAATTCCATTAAAAAATTAAAAAAACTAACATTATGCTCGTCGCATATCACAATAAATTACAACTAATAAAAAAAACTCTTCTCTCATAAAATACTATTCCAAGCTATTTTATTTTATTAGTAATGTTTGAGCCAGTCTTCAAGAACAAAGGCTACTCCTCTCTCACCGACCATAATACTTGGAGCGTTGGTATTTCCTCGTGGCACTACTGGCATTATCGAGGAATCGATCACTCTAAGTCGATCGATACCATAAACTTTCAACCTGGGATCAACAACAGCTTTTTTATCAGTTATGGGTCCCATTTTACATGTTCCTACAGGATGGTACGTCGAAGAAGTGTAGGATTGGGCCAAGCACACAGTATATTCGTCAGAACCCCATTCGTAATGTTTACAGGCTTCCAAAGGTTCCTTAATAAAATGAGCTCCTCTGATTTCAAACGCTTTGGTGTTCTCTAAAGACAAAAGAAACTTAACACCATTGATAAGAGGAAGAAAATCTCTTTTATCATCAAAATAATTAGCGTATATTATAGGAGGTCCCTGCGGATTAGTAGCATTTAGTATTAGTTTTCCCCTACTTTTAGGAACTAGATTCATAGTTCGTGGTAAAATAGCATTATAATACGCAGTAGGGAGAATAGCCACTGAATCAACAACCGTCGGTTCACGGATGAATTCTTGCCAATTCGTCACATCCATTTGGAATTGGACATCAGGAGCAGGCAATTCTGAATCGGTTTTTAAAAACGATATAGAGTTGACAGCTCCATTTCCAGATAAAGGTCCATTTTTGTATTCAGCGTATTTGTACTCTTCTACACTTTCTAATATTTCCTCTTGGCTCACTGAAGTAGCTGTTTTGTTGGGCAAAGCGATAATGTAGCCGTTAAAGGTAGGGTGGTCCTGCAAATTTTCGCCAACAGCTAATCTTGCACAACATTAATATGTAGATGTTCCAAATGCTCTTTAGGTCCAATGCCTGACAGCATCAGTAACTTCGGTGAGTTTATGGAGCCTCCACTAACAATAACTTCGTTTCTCGCAAGAGCGGTGTGTATCTTAGCATTTCTTATATACCTAACGCCATAAGCACGTTTACGTTCATCTATGAGTACTTTAATAACTTCGGAATTAGGTTTTACAGAGAGATTATACCTTTTATATCTAATAGGTTGTATAAAAGCGTTATTGGTTGACACCCTTTCTCCATATTTTACAACTGATTGGGCTTGCATAGTCCCTTGCTGATGAGCGCCGTTATAGTCCACTAGAGGCAGTCCTCCTTCATGAAAAGCTTCTGTTAACATGATGGAAGGCTCGTCGATGTAAGGGTATCTAGACACGTATTGTTCTCCATCAATACCGTGGAACTTTTTATTCAGTGCCTCCACGTTTATGTTGTGTTCTGATTTCTTGAAATACGGTAGTACCTATAAACGATTTTATTCAATTATTTCTTGAAGTCCATTGTAAAAAAGTTAAATTATTTTCAAGACAAAAACTTAGTGTAAGATATATCAAAATTTATTTGTGAAGTAGCCAAAAACCAGACGATCGAGGAGACGATCGCGTAGCGTGATGATAAATGACAAAATTTTAATGAATAATAATGTCATTGTTATGTATGCAGACTGAGTTCATTTATATTATTTGTAATTCTAAGGTTTATTGAAACGTACATCTTTGTAACTCCATCCAACGTTGCCCAAAGCAGCCCATCCATCATAGTCATATCTATTGCCTCTAATATAGGACATCGAGTTGATGGAACTGGAGCCTCCCATAGTTTTACCACTGGAAAATAGGACAATTATTACAGAAAAAAGGATAACTTTGAAACCTCCATGAAGGTTAGTACGTTTTTTTTAGTTTTTTTTTTTAATTTTTAAATAACGCTAAGTTGAAATCAGGGTTGTAATGCAATAATCTAAAATTAATGTCAGGCATTATTAGCTTACATAATTCTACAACACAAATAGTTTTAGCTCTGTGAAGCATAAACACGAACGCCAATTTGAACTCAATTTCCTTGCATTTTTAGATAATCAAGTGAATCATATAAAGCAATTAGTAAATCATCCATCCATGTTTATTGCTAATGATACGGATTTTGTGTTTCAGTAAGAAGTTTTTTATACCTACCGGTATACAAAAGAACCAGGACCATGTTCTCCGCATGCAAATTAAATCTGAGCGCTACTCTTTCAAGGCAATCTGACCAAAAAGGATATATTTAACTACTTTGATTGCATTACCGGGCGTTTAAAATAAATAAGAATTTTAAAGTGTATGGATAGCATAATTGTCAACTTGACCTTTCTAAAAATCTTTTTATCCCTTTCTTATTATAACAAACATAATGAAAGAGGTAACCATATTTTAAATTTAAAGAATGATTATATATCAGGATTGATAATTTGGAAAGCATGCTAGAAATGCAGAAATTGATAAAAGCAAAGCCTAAGAGACATTTAAGCATGTCAAAACAGTAATGGCTATTACCGTGGCCAAGAACATCGTTTTTCAGGTCGAGCAAGGCAGCTCTTTCCATTAGTTTCGGTGAAGTAGTTCCAGTCTATGCTGGAGCCAATCAGGGCCGTGGACAGGCCCGGTACCAAGGTTATGTCGGGTTGCTCGGGACCGGCTTCCAAGAGGAGCACCTGAATTTTTAAATATTTTTAATACGTAGCAAAAATAGAAGTCACTTAATCTTAACATAACCATCATAAGCCCTATCTATACTATAGCACTTTATACTTTGAAATCGAAACGGCACTGAACCAAGTATTGTTCGGTTGAACAATATGCCGGTAAATATCCCAGATATATTTATAATTCTACAGCGTTTGTAACATTAAGATTTTACCTAATAACACGATCGACACTAATTCTACTTACTATTCTGGTGTTCTAAATTTAACCATGTTCTACTTGTGAAAAGCATATTTTCTTTACTATGAAGTCCTAATTAATACGTTTAAAAACTGTTCATCAAATATAGCATGTTTCTTATTATTGGGTAAAATCTTCATAGGCACCGAAAAAACTTTATTGTATTATTAAATGCCAGTTTTTTCCTGATATGTTGATAAGAAAACATATCAGTTCAATTAGAAGCCTTGATAACTCAAATGGAAAGCTGAAACGGAGTGTCGGATTCAAGGTTGCTGTTGCCAATTGGTTCTCATGCATTAAAAGTATTCAGTAGTGTTTGACTTCAATAAATTTTTTTATACTTATTTTAACAGGCTCACCTTCCAATGTTCAACAGCAGATAATCTGTTTGCAACTACACAACCAGCCGCACCGGCACCAACCACTATAAAGTCGTATTCTTCATCTTTGACACCATTCTTCACATGTCGATTATGGTGTAAGTCCTGCACTACCCTATCATTGAGTTCATCACGATCGTGATAGAACTCATCCTGTATCCGCCTGTCTTTGGAATCGGAATACAGTTGCACGAGTAAGTTCAGGTAGACGTAGCCGAAGTGCGAGCAAGCGGTAACTTGCGTATGCGCAGGGCACAACTGAGACAAATTAAGAGGTTCCCAAAACATGTTGGGACTGGAAAATTATTAGGATCCATTAGAGTGATGACAGTAAGAATGACGTCAAAGAAAATTTAAGCAAAGAACGAGCCGTGATCAAAGAACTACCAGTCAAATTAATTTAATGAGTAAGTACTTTCATGTTCAAAAATTTGAATTGTATTTATGACATCAATAGAGAGAACTAAAATCTCAACTGCATATTAATTTATAACGAGATTATTTCAAAAATCATCTGCATTTTCCTCACTACATCTAATGATATTTTTTCTGCCAAATGCTGTTTAAAAATGCCAAGCAAAAAACTTACAACTTATTTAAGACTCCAATAAAATTCTAAGAAAACACACTGGCGGTGTGTTCGTGAGCGTGAAGGCGTCTGGGCTCAATACTTTACATAGGTATTGCATATAATATACATTAGCCTCTTCCTGTTGTTTATTTAAGGCGCCAATTATTGCAGGCAAGATAATAATATGCTGTAATTTATGTATTCTTTACTAAGGGGCATACATATAATGAGATAAAGGATTCCATAATAATTGTAGGGAAATTTCAGTAAGCGGTCCCCTGAACATGTAAATTTGAAAAGGAAAAGTGTATGGGAGCACTCACCGGTTGTCTTCTCTCGGTCGACGTCACCGGGGCCCCGGTTCTTGCTGGTGCCGTCAGGTTGGTGTTGGTGAGATGAGAGTGCTGAAGATCAACTGCTAGATTTTGAAGTAAATTTTTAATAACGGCGAGCGTCTATGTCTTAGGTTTGTGCTAATTGATACAAGTATGTTAAAACAAAGTAATGTTAAAGTACGGAAAAATAATAATTACGTGCCTTAAACAAAGTGAGGGTGGTAATTATATTGTGTACAGTCGACAGCACATCAAGCGTAACAGTTTGACCGTGAGACCGCCCTTATTCTGTTCAAAATGAGTCCAATATATTTTTTGCATTAAATATATGTTTTGCACGATTAGGGCGGTAGTAACTCGGAATAAGCCCGACTGATGGTTGGCGATTACTGTAGCCTATACAGTATTTAAACGCTCGTAGTATTAATTGATAGTAATATGAAATAAAAATGCCATATTGACCATGTTTGCAAAGCTTAAACCATTATGACACGTTTTCCTTTACAAGCTCAATAACCCTCCCTCATGGCTCGTGCGCCTTGGAGACTCTAAGAGTCAGCGGGACACCTCCCCCGGAGGTGATGCCTGGCGATTAGAAATCCTCCAGAGGCAAATTTGCCCCTCAAGGCTAGAGGACTTACCAAGGTTCTCGCCTCCATAAAACCCCGGTTACGCTGTATAGGCCATCTGCGGCCAACAGCAAAGCCTCATCTACACTAATGTCCGTTTCTACAAACCATTCCCTAAGGTTAGGTGACTCTTAACGACATCTGTCTCTTTCTATCTCCTTTAGATAGACTGAGCTAAATATCGCTAAGAAACTCATAACCGCTAAGCAAATGTTATTGAAAATGAGCATAACACTAAGGATACGGTTATACATACATACATAATTAAGCATATTTTGGATCAATGGAATGGAACAGATAGAGACATGGTTTTTAAAACACAAAAGCATTGTACCAGAGCAATGTACAATTTTTAAAAAAATACTCGTGTAAACCATATTTTCAAAAATTAGGTATATTTTGACATTCCCAATATGTTTACATCTACAGGCTGTCTATTTGGCACTTAATAATAAGGTGTTATTAAAAATTCAAATTTTTTCTAAAATAAAGAATGTACCGCGTTTATGTAATTTGAATATATTAGCAAAAAAATTTGGAAAACTAAGTAACAAAACGATATTGTCAATAATTCAATGTTTGTCTGTCTGTGTGTTTAAAAGAGCATCAAACCAAAACGCCTGTTTTAAATTTAAGAGTTTGGAAATATGTTTAAAGTACATATCTTAGGGTAACATATAAGTAGTCTTTATTTTATTAAAATCGGTTTATTTTATCACAAGTTATTACGATTTGAAGACTGTACCCTTAGTGTAAGTTTCAATCAAAGCGAAACGACAACGATCATCGCCGTGTTCAATTCTCAAATCCATACATAGAAAGTGGTTTCCAATAATTCACAGCAGAGGCGCTCTGCTGCCGTTTCCATACGTTTCCAATAATTCACAACAGAGGCGCTCTGCTGCCGTTTCCATACGTTTCCAATAATTCACAACAGAGGCGCTCTGCTGCCGTTTCCATACGTTTCCAATAATTCACAACAGAGGCGCTCTGCTGCCGTTTCCATACGTTTCCAATAATTCACAACAGAGGCGCTCTGCTGCCGTTTCCATACGTTTCCAATAATTCACAACAGAGGCGCTCTGCTGCCGTTTCCATACGTTTCCAATAATTCACAACAGAGGCGCTCTGCTGCCGTTTCCATACGTTTCCAATAATTCACAACAGAGGCGCTCTGCTGCCGTTTCCATACGTTTCCAATAATTCACAACAGAGGCGCTCTGCTGCCGTTTCCATACGTTTCCAATAATTCACAACAGAGGCGCTCTGCTGCCGTTTCCATACGTTTCCAATAATTCACAACAGAGGCGCTCTGCTGCCGTTTCCATACGTTTCCAATAATTCACAACAGAGGCGCTCTGCTGCCGTTTCCATACGTTTCCAATAATTCACAACAGAGGCGCTCTGCTGCCGTTTCCATACGTTTCCAATAATTCACAACAGAGGCGCTCTGCTGCCGTTTCCATACGTTTCCAATAATTCACAACAGAGGCGCTCTGCTGCCGTTTCCATACGTTTCCAATAATTCACAACAGAGGCGCTCTGCTGCCGTTTCCATACGTTTCCAATAATTCACAACAGAGGCGCTCTGCTGCCGTTTCCATACGTTTCCAATAATTCACAACAGAGGCGCTCTGCTGCCGTTTCCAATAATTCACAACAGAGGCGCTCTGCTGCCGTTTCCATACGTTTTCACGACGAGGAACGTTTTCGTTTCAATTCGAGGGAAACTTACACTTTTAACTTTTTTCTTTGATTATAATTAAATTACATATTTATTAAGTTTAAATTAAAAGAAGAAAGAAAGAAAGAAACTTTTTATTGGTTTAACACTATAATATTTAGGTATATAAACACAAACTAAAACAACAAAATTAAAACAATAAATTAATAGAATATAAGCTTCTTAAACTGCGGCGAACGAAGAAAACTGTAATATATCGAGTGATTTTTGACATCTTTTAGATACAAAGGCGTTACCATGGCAACCACCTGTGGAAATGTATTTACCACCGTCGTCGGACGAACGGTTTAGTTGGTGTCTGTCTAGCAACTTCTGTTAGCGTTACAAACGTTTGGAAAAAAACGTCAAAAATATTTGTTGGAGAGCGGAAAATTCATTCCTATAAATAATGGTCTTTGGATCTCAATGCTGTCATAAAGCGCCATACAAATTTTACATTTTTGGTTATGCTTTGGTGTAAATAATTGTTCTAAAAACTTTCAGTGTCGTGTCGCTCTCGTATTCGATTCGTATTCATTATGTTACAGGATCATTGGTTACAGGTTACCCGTGTGAAAAAGTATGATTGGTTACAGGTTACCCGTGTGAAAACGTATGATTGGTTACAGGTTACCCGTGTGAAAAAGTATGTCAGTTTGAGATCATTATTCGAATTTTAACAATAGAGTTGAAATGAAAGGAGTTCAAGAAGTCTCTTGCTTATTGTATTATATTTTTGCGTGAGCAAAATGCTCATAGCGCGCCTTCTCACGCATGGGTTAAACGCATCATAAACGTTAAAATGTAATTATTTATTAGAACTATTACAAAAAATATATATAAGCGTATCCTTTTTTAACTAAGTAGGTAGTTTTATTTAATTTAACAAATTAATATATTCATTCAAGTAGACAAGTAGAAGTAGCCCAAACGATTTTAGAGCAAGCGTATCGTATGACTAAATGTAAAAATATTAGTACATTGTTCTATGTAAAGTAGTAGTATATAAAATACTACACCATGATGAGTAAAATATTCTACAATCTATATAACACTGCTTAGCAAGCTCGAAAAGCGCGTTGTAAGGCCGTGCAGCGCCATCTGCTAGAGAGTAGCGTAACTTAATTTAAAATTTACAATGTTTATTATAACAGTTTGACGTTTCTTAAAGTCATTCTATCCTCTCTTGTTAAAAGAGACTGTACGAGAGGCAGTTTTATTTATTTTAGTTTCGATACAATTGGGGCTTTAAATTCAGTGCATCTCTCAATATGAATAACATAGGTACAGGTAGTACTGTCAATACGACAATAAATTAAAACATAAAAAGCTATAATAGTTCATAGGGATGGTTTGCCATTCTTAAAAACATCTTATTCATTTAATAATTTCATGACATTTATATGAAATAATGCAGCCAATGTTAGATTATTTCATACAAATTGTAATGAAATAGTACATTATTAATGATTAAACGAACTTACCTGTACGTGAAGTTCTATCATAATTATACGAAGGCTTTGTCCCAAGAGTTATTTTAGTTATTACTTTTTAGTTATTACTTGTAGTAGACACACGGTGTCGCCATCTGCACTTTTTTGAGATCTTTTTTTTTTTGGTTATGGTATTGTCTATGCATTTCTCCTAGTTTATGTCACTGCCAACTGCCATCATTTAGTTTAGAGATAAGTACCCAAGATGTTTAATTGTCCAATTAAACAATCGAAGTTTTCAATTTTCCTACATTCATGTTTATGTTTTGATCAAGAATATTACAGCTAGAGTAGGTATGCGATAATATACGATATAAGATACAATAAATTATGAATCTATGTTATGTTTAATACATTTTTAAATATCGTGTATTAAAGTTGATATTTGAATCCTAATGGGTTATTGTAATGATATTAGGGATGGGTGGGATGCTAATCTCTTCAGACAAAGCCTTCGTATAATTATGATAGAACTTCACGTACAGGTAAGTTCGTTTAATCATTAATTATACTCATGCTTTGTCCTCGAGATTAGCATTTTAGTTATTACTTCTAGATGTTGAGATGAGAGAGAAAATATCAACTACAGTCGAAATTGAAAATGCTTTATGTACGCACAAACATAACAATAGTTGATGCATCAAAAGGAATCATTAATAATACTTCTTGCAAATGATTGAGTGTTATCAACACTATGGGGAAGTACTCTATTATAGAATTAGCCAAAAGTTTGGGAGCTACCGCTCCAACCTGCGGTTCTTATAAGGTTTAGGTTTACTCTGATTTTATAAGCCTGAGAAGTATATAGCAGCATGCCTGGTGCTATGCGCACTAAAAAGAGATACATCTATGCCACAACTATCTAGTGTTGATTTTATCCATCTCCTTACATTTGTGACATGATGGATTTGTGAGGCTTTCTAATGCTAATAAAAAGACTGTCATTCGTTCGTGACGGTTGTGTTATTTCTAAGTAATGAATCAAGGTTTTGACTGGGCATATTTCTGGACGCTCATTCAGATGAAGAGAAGAATCAGTAATGGTAGCTGAGCGCCTGGACAAGACGTTTTTAATAAGTGTGGAATCTTAATGTGAATTGCATTTGGAAAGAACTCTATGTTAACAAAATTTATTTCGAAATTGTTTGCACCCTATGTGCTGTTGTGAGGGCAAGTAACATAGTCACTTTTTTTTTTACATTTAAAGTTTCATTTGGGTACCAATTTGCTAGGGAGTTTAGGATAACAGATGTTTTCCATGTAATATGATACTTGGGTTGTGCGGAACGTAATCTAAAGATCCCCTTTAAAGACTGTTTTAAACTATGAATGTTGGTCCAAAAATAAGAGAAAGAGCTGACCTGCAGCTATTTAAGTTCCCAAATTGTGCACCTGACTTATAAAGACTTGTTAAAAACATTTCTAATTGAAGGTTCATATAAATCAATATTAAGTATTTGATTTGCAAAATATCAACCATTTGTGAGTTCTCAGAGAGTGATGCTAGCATAATTGGTGTGGAGGATGTTGGTATGTCTCTATTTTGAAGAGATGTTCTCATAATAACCTAGCATCTGTACATTTCGACTGCTGGAATGGGAAATGATTAGTCATAATCATAGAAATATCCATGATTAGTGCCTTAGATTGTTTAAAAACTAAAGGTTTTGTTACCAGTAATCTATTAATTAACGGGTCCCATGGTTGTGTTGGCCAAACTAGTACAACCATGATGATACCTCTTGCACCCTTATCAATATTTTTTCTGAATGCTTTCAAAATAACGGTAAAGGGTGGGAAACTATAAAATTTTAAATTAGACCCTGATATTGTAAATGCGTCTAATAACGAAGGTGTAAATACGTTGTAAATTTCTTGTTTACTCTACTGCCAAATAAATCAATTTTAGGGGATCCAATTTTTTTAAAAAATTTTTTGCTACACAAGGTCTGCCAGTTCTCACTCGATGTCAACCCTGACATCTAGTGAGGCCTGGCAGACTGTCCACCCGTACACGACGAGATTTTGCGTCTGCAATAGCATTATCAGCTGAGCTAACATAGCATGCGAAAAACCATAAAAATTTAGTTCCTCGCACCACAGCTCACGTGTGATGTTTGTGGGTCAAGGGAATTGTACACCACCAATTCGATATATGAAATGGCCGTGGTATTGTCTATACGTAATAGGATTTAATAACTTTGATATTGTTTTGCAAAGACCTTAAGTCCCAAAAATGCGGCAAAATTTTCTAAATAGTTGATATATCGCGATTGTTCTTAATCGGCCCATATTCCACTTTCACGTTCACTGCAACAAGCTGCTCCCAATCCCGTTGTTGAGGCATCGCTATAGATTTCTAAACTAAATTATTTTTGTTTTATTTCGTTAGCGGGGTGACTTATTGCTTGAGACCACCAATGGAGGTCAGGTATTAACGATTAAGGTAGAAGTATCGTTTTATTGTAATTATCGTCACCCTATTCACGTAGTCACGTCGTTAAGGTCACCCTTTAAATTCAACTACTTACATTGCTCGAATGACTGTATAAATTTGTTAAATATGGTTATATTTAACGGCTGGACAGACGGATGTGAGTAATCATACTAAACGAGAAATGTTCCTGATCTTGCAGCCTTTTATTTAATAGAATTTATCTATTATTGTTTTAATTTTCAAAACTTTTTCATTTGGTAAACTAATTTGTGATTTCACAGAATCGATTATAAATCCTAATAACTTGCATCTAGTGTTGGGGTGGAGATTACTCTTTTGAAATTTTTCGTCAATAGCCTAGAGCTTCCAATAATAAGTCAAAAGTCATATAAAGCTCATCTAAGTAGATGGTGGATAAAAGGCCGCATGATCTCGATAAGCTAATAATTGGTTTAAAGATTTTGTGAATACAAAGGGAGCAGTGTTGAGTCCAAATGGTAAGACATTAAATTCACAGATGAATGATATAAGTATATTAAATTTGTAAAATTTCCCATTAAATTGGTAGCGGAAATAAATAAATATATATATATTGTTTTTTATTTTATTTTTATATTAAAAAAAAAACAAATCACGACAAATGACTCAAGACCACCTCATGTGAAGCGGTAAGAAGAGTCGATATGCCAAAAAAGCTAGTGCAGTTTAGACACTGCTCTAGCCGCCTACTCCGTCATCAATTTTAAAGTGGGTAGTATCAATAAATTTATTTAATGCTTTCAAATTTAAAATAAACCTTGGTTTACCATTTGATTTCGGTACTATAAAGATGGGTGACAAAAAATTACCCTAAGCAAGGTT
This sequence comes from Nymphula nitidulata, assembly GCA_947347705.1. Taxonomy (NCBI): domain Eukaryota; kingdom Metazoa; phylum Arthropoda; class Insecta; order Lepidoptera; family Crambidae; genus Nymphula; species Nymphula nitidulata. The sequence continues at coordinate 11,714,508 of OX374641.1, read as the reverse complement.
CACATTCTGTAATGGCTCCGATTGATAACAGCTCATTGAAGGAATGTTCATATAGCTGTTTCTCAGCAGCCGAAAGATGCATATTATCTGTAGGAATTGAAGATTGAGTTACTGGACGAGAGAAGGGTATTTGATCCTTCGATCCATGATAATATTAAATCATCATTGGCTATAAGCGATCATTGATCATAGAACGATGAAAGTTTACCGGCATATCTTACCGTATCTAACGGCGATTGTAACTGCGATTCCGCGCTTGATGCGATGACCACTTCGAGGATCTCCCTTGGTAATTCTTGGGTGTGAAAGGCCCTGATGACATGAGGATTGTTAGAGCTTCAGCTGCACATGAGGTGGCAGCAGCCCTTTCCTTTTGAATATACTCTATTCCTTTATCTCTTATCAGCACGGTTCCGCTGGGAGCGTACACCGCTTCTGGACTCAGAGTAGGGGCGTTTATAAGTACGCAATTAGCTGGAGTAGAATATCTTTGTAAGAGATATTTGCGAACTTGTTTAGATATTCCCGCCGTGGCTATATGCTGCAGCTGAATGGCGAGGTCCGGCTGTAAGTCTTTCCCGTAGCGAAAGGCTAGTGATGGGTCTTATCTTAGTATTTCGAGAAGCTCATTATCCAACGTCGCGTAGGCGCTGGGTTAGGCACACCTTCGAAAAGATAGATTTTGGTGTGGTGATAATGGTTAAGTGACAGCCCCCGAGGCTGACCGCATATACCAATCATAGCAAATGCTACCAAAGTGACAGCCCCAATAGCTGACCGCATTAGTAACTTACTGCTCATAATGATAATTAAGTGTCCAGTATTCGAGGCAAAGTGACATTCCCAAAGAATGCCCGCATTACCAATTTCAATTCATTTTTCGTAAAAAAAAATGTAAAGTGATAATCCCTTAAACTACCCGCATTACTAGATAATTACGTAAGATTCAGCGTCTAGCGATAAAGTGATAACCCCAAAGGATAACCGCAGTATCGCAGAAAAATACGCAAGTGAGGGTAGTCTCTCGCTAACTCCATCTACCCAGATAGAGTTTTTCCTAACCTTCCAAGTATAGTGGCCCAGGCACTGGCGACAAGTTGTCGCGGTGCCGTGATCGCGACCTCGAACGTAAACACGGTGAACTTCTTTGGTATTTACGACGATCTCTGCATCGTGCCCGCGTTAGTTCCAATTTTTTAATTTTATTAGCGATCGACTCAAAGTCGCCGCAACTAGAACAAGTAGGTACGTTTGCTCATACTTAAGTTTGTTTTTAGTTAAGTAGTTAACTTTTGCACAGCACGAATACAGTTGCGGATTGGCGAAGCACAAAATGTGTAATGATGGCAGTTGGCAGTGACATAAACTAGGAGAAATGCATAGACAATACCATAACCAAAAAAAAAAAAGATCTCAAAACAGTGCAGATGGCGACACCGTGTGTCCACTACAAGTAATAACTAAAATGCTAATCTCGAGGACAAAGCATGAGTATAATTATTATTACATTCCGTGGAATGCAACTAATAATCTGTCATGCATGTAATTAAATAGAATAAAATATAATTAAAATTGTCTTTTTCCAAAAAGTATAAATACAGATTCAAATAAATCTAGCCCCCACACTAGGCATAACCTATCATAAGGGGGAAGCACACGATTCTCACATTTATAGATATTATTATTTAGATATTATATTATTATGAGGTTGCATTGTGAAGACAAACAACTATTCCGATCTCACTCCATTCGCTATGTGTAGTTGTCAACTGATGTGGTCCAATCTTTCCTGAGTAAGCTAAGTTTTCCTGTAGAAGAGAATGAGAGAATGAGAGGTCCGACCACAAAGAATGAGAGAGTTGTTTCAAAATAAGTATTGTATGGTCTACCATGCAATACTTGTTGATTGTAATAATGACGTACATAACCTACTACAAAATTTTCTGTTTAGTGTCGCAATGTAAAATCACTATTGTTTATTACTACATTTATTGATGTTCATGACAGAGCCTATCGAAAAATGCTAAATAAATGCTATGCTATGCTATGTAAATGCTATTTTATGATAATAATTATTTTTTATTGGTAATTTTTTTTTAATTTCAATTGGATTATATTTAATTAATTGTGATGATTACTTATTATGAAATATTTTGAATATACAATAGTTGATTGATTCATGTAATTACATTGTACGTTTCCTCTCTCCTTACATTGCGTGCCCGACAGGGTCCATAATACTGGTCTCACATTCTATGTAACATTCTCATTATTGTTTGGCAATAAATGATTGATTGATTGATTGAAAGATATTTAGCATTTTGCAAATACATTAAATAGGCCAAAAAGGTATTTCGAATGAACTACAAAATGCTTATCTCAAAAAGTATTTAAAATACAAAATTGAAATATTAGGTATTTTTTATTATAAATAAGTCATAATAAATTTCTGTGACTCGTTGTGTGATTCTAATTTATATAATTTTACTTTATTTATAATTTAGTGTATGTAATAAAATGAGAATAATTCATAACATCTAGTTATAAATTATTATCATTTTATTAGATACACCAAATTATAAATTAATATTTTGCATGTGTTTATAATCACCAATACATTGTTGTGCCCTAAGAGGGTTCAACTTCACGTGTGAAATGAACGAACTAATTAGGTACAGTCAAGCGTAACAGTTTGACCTTGAGACCACTTACTGCGTTCGTAATAGAGGCGTCTTTCGTAGTGCAACGGTTACATTTGATGTGCTGTCGTCTGTACAACATGATTGAAACATCATGTTTGAATTTAAGTTAAGTATTGTCAAAGATAAATATTAAATTAAATATGGCTCATACATAACATATTTAACCATTTATTCTATTTTAATTACTAAGTAATTTTTCAAACATTTATAATAATCTTAAAATCAAAAATTAAGAATATTTAACCATTTAACCCATATTTCGTATAGTTGTTTAATGTTTTGCGAGATGAATGAATGTGAGTCCACTAACTCCACTTGTGTATAAATAAGTATATCCTCTCATTTAATTTTATTTTTATGGTATTTTATATACTTATCTGTGTTTTATTCTACAATTTTTTTTTACTAATTTATATAATTGGCATGTCCGTTTGAATTAGAAATAAATAAAAATAAAAAAATAACATAGGCGTTATTAAATATTTTAATATCCATCTAATTTATTGTAACGTTTAGCCTTACAACGTTTTACAGGGTGCTGCCGTCAACACGACAAAAAATTAAAATATGGGCTGTATTAGTTCATAGAAACGGTTTGCCACTTTCAAAAACATTTTATTCGTTTGATAATGTCACGATATTTGTATGAAATTATTAAAACATTGGGTGCATTATTTCTCATACCAACGTCATGAAATTATCACATGAATAAGTTAAGATGTTTTTGAAAGTAGCAGGCAAACCATTTCCAAACTAATATAGCACATGTTTCAATTCCATTTTAATGTCGTATTGGCAGCACCACCCAAAGAGTACATTTTTAATGCTGGTGGTACCTGTATAACAAGCGATCGTAAGGTTTAAAATTTTTTTTAATTCCTGTAATGTTGATTGATAAGTTATTTTTTATAGGATTTAAGGGGGGGACAGCGCGTACGCAGTCCCCACTACCAAAAATTACGCGTCCGAGTTATCCACATTAGGGATAATCGCAGGGGTCAACACCACCGCAGTGCAATGGAGGAGCCTCGCCCTGGGGGAACCGCCTTTCTGATCACGGTGTCCCCTACGCCAGGTAAGTATGAATTCACAATACAACCGCGCGCTACTCATTCTTGCAGAAAAAATCTCAACATCGCCAACTAGACAACGAACAAACAATGAGAGCGACATCTGGTATGATCATGGAGTAACTGACACAATAAAAGTACTCTGTGCTGACAGTTCACAGCTGCTTTCTATCGAAGCTAGAAAAGCATACTTTTATATATTAACATTGTTTACTTAGTGTAGGCGTGGTAGATGGCACTGTAGCATACATTTTGATATCTCTGTTTTTTTCTTCCGTAATTTAGTAAAATTTTTTTTATAGTAAAACGAATTTCTTGCAATAAAACAATCAATACTTCCTTTTTAATGATACAATAAAATTCCATATGTCATCTTTAAAATTATTAGACCGAGTAATCGACAGATTTTAAATGTTGTAAATTACCATAGTATATTACTGAATAAGATTCAGTTCAAGTAGGGTACATCACGTAACGCAGGTCGAGTGCCTGGTTTAATATTATCCATTTCATTTTCTCATCCTACACGTTCATGTGGTGATTTCCGGTTTAGTTAGAGGAGATTTATTAATTACTTGAATTTAGAAGGTTACAAAACTTACAAATAAGAAACAAAATAAATAATGTGAAATTCTGTTATTGTTACCTAAATATGGCAATAAAGAAAACCTTATGTAAATCAAAATTGCTATAAAACTTTTGCATGACTAATCGTGCAATTGACAAAATTAAACCATCTTTAAATAAACATAATTAAGTTAAAATTTTTAACACTCATTTATTTTTTAATGGTAATACCAAGTAATACCAAGGATTATAGAAGTACATATATGGTAGTACTTATAAAACTGTTTACTACATTATGTAATGTTAAAGTTATTTTATTTAATAACAATCTGTTTAAGTTGTTGAAAATGTGTTGAAATTTAGTTTATGCAAAAATAAAAGTAACACAAATATAAGAAATTGCTCCAAAAAAGAACATTAAGTTTTCTCTGCGAAAAGAGTACTCGACAATCCAAAATGTTCCGCAGCCGGTAGGATTCGAACCTACGCTCCCAGAGGGAATCTGATTTCGAGTCAGACGCCTTAACCACTCGGCCACGACTGCCACACAAGATAAAGTTGAATTTACTTATTATTTGCTTTAGGAATATTACTTCTTTAAAAATAGTGGCGTGGTTTTTTACAGTTCGATCATTTTTAGCCCCCGACACAAAAAGAGGGGTGTTATAAGTTTGACGTGTCTGTCTGTGGCATTGAAGCTCCTAAATGAACGGCCCGATTTTGATTAGCTGTAATTTATTTAGTTCGATTTTGATTAGTTGTGAGTTATTAGCGGTAATTTATGAAGATCCGTTCAGGCGTTTGGTGACTATTAGCTCATTTCCTACTTGACAAAAGGGTCTTACTAACTTTTACAGATCCCCTTATTTTGAAATTTGGTTTACTGTTTCTTCGGTGGTATTTCGAAGACATGCTAACCTTGAGCTGATCCTTTAATATCAAATAGTCTGCGGGATGCCCTATTCTTCGGAAACTTATAGGAGATATAGCATGTTTGGGCTTATAAGAATAGTCTCAATGAGATGGTGTTACATAGATGATACACGAGGCCGGGGGTTACTTAAAAAATTTCAATTTTATATTATGCAATAAAGATTTAGTACACACCCAATTAGCAATAAAAAGGTAAAATTCGTAAAGAACCTTTCTAGTTCCCACTATATTTTGAACTTAGTTCTAAACTGTATTTTTCATTTATGTAATTGATTTACATGAGGAGAAGGACGCCGCCCGCCATTCTAATTTTATGAGATACATTTTTACTAACGAATGAAAAGAACTATGATTTTTGTGTCAATAATAAATATTCTTATTTCATTGAGATAAAATACTTAACGTAACAATCGACTCGCAGTGGAAACTGTCAAATACATATTACAAAAAACCGATTAGTGTTTTGTACAAATGCAAACATTGGTAATAAATACTTTTAAATCGCCCAAAAAAAACTTTGTCAAGAAGATATTTTTTTAAATAAAGTAGAAAAAAATAGTATTTCGTCAGAAAAGCAAAAAAGCCAACATCAAGTGGTGTTCCCAGGCGGTCACCCATCCAAGTACTGACCACGCCCGACGTTGCTTGACTTCGGTGATCGGACGAGAACCGGTGTTTTCAACGTGGTATGGACGTTGGCATTGAAGAGTTCGAATTCAATGTACACAATATGCGAGTCGTAAAATGACTGTGAGTGATATATTTTTCTACATAACGTCTATTTCAATTATCGCCTTGCCAACGTCCATACCACGTTGAAAACACCGGTTCTCGTCCGATCACCGAAGTCAAGCAACGTCGGGCGTGGTCAGTACTTGGATGGGTGACCGCCTGGGAACACCACGTGATGTTGGCTTTTTGCCAGTTTTTTTGATAATTTATTGAAAAAAAAACTTTTTAAGGGAAATGATTTAGCAAAAGACCGATTTCCATCATCTACTTTTAAGTGGGCGGGAACAGGAATACCTACTACTTATACAAAAAAAACTCTCTATTGATCTGAGTCTGAGGCAATATCAGGATGATTTGAATAATTGTCAAAAACCGTCTCGCTTTGACGCACCGCGATATTAAGTGACAGGGCCTTTCCGACAGTTGAGAATAAGGGGGGCGGGACTACTGAACAAAACGAAATACAATATTAGAAAGAGACAAAATACTCAACACTTCATTCTTTCATGGTTACCAACTTTTAAATTAGAATTATATTCGGGATATTCCCGAATATATTATCCAGCATAACATATCCAATTTTTTTTTGGATTTATTTTCCTATTTTTAAACTTGTTCTATTCTAAACGTTCTATTTTTAACGTTATTTTATGGTAACGTTATCTAATTTATACCGGTATTTTGGTCCCTGTCACAGACCAAATAATGTCAGGTAGAGCTAAGAGGGTAGACAAAACGTCCAATGCGTTGGGCGTGTACCTTGATGGTCTATCAAGATATAACAATTTCCTAAATAGTCATACAGAATGTGTGCTGCCCGCTCTACGCTCAATACTAAAAGGTGTCTTAAAATAATAGTACAAAAGTGTTAATACATTATACCAAGACTAATGGTTAAGAGTGTTTGTTTGGTTGATTTAACGTGCTAATCTCAGGAACTAGTGATTCAAATTGAAAAAATCTTTTTGTGTTGGATAGTCCATTTGTAGAGGAAGGCTATCGGATATAACATCACGCTACGACGACTAATAGAAGCTGAGCATCAATGAAAAATGTTGCAAAAACAGGCAAAAAATATTTCTTTTCAGAGCTTTCGTTGCGTGCTCTTCGTAAAGGGTACACAGGTAGCCAAAATAATTGCCGGAATTGTACTTCTTTAAAAGTTCTAATAAAAGTTAGCAACAGCAAATATTAAGGAGTTTTTTTGAACATGATATTATTCCTTATCAAAATAAATACATTATTCATCACAAGTATCTGATTTTGAACACAATTGTTTTTAACATTAGTTGATTTCAATGAATATCTTATGAGTTATGAATACTGAATTATGTATCATGTTTCCGAACGTATGGTACGTTTCCCGCCTTTAATACCGTCTCGTGATCTTTCGTCTGTCATCGTGTTGTATTGCGTATTTCCTTGTAATTGGACCTTAATTAGATCATGGACCAAATAATATAGATGAATTAAACGAATACCTTATAACAAACAAGCGTGTTAAGGATAAATTATTGGCGACGAGGATGATCGGAAACATCGAACCATATAATCCTCTAACTAACGGATTTCATGGCGTACATGGACAGAATGGAACAATTCCTCATTGTAAATTCCATAGCGGAGGATAAAAAGGTACCAATTTTAATTACCTACCTAAATATGACCGGAGTCTTACAATGTTTTAAAAAATTTAATCTCACCAGAAATGCCTGGGCATAAGACGTACCAGCAATTAGTGCCCACGTGAGCACTATACAGTAAAGAAATCCTTTATTGTGGGTCGATATGATTTCTATAATATTGTGAACAAAAAGAGATAGAGAAACAATAAATGATTTTATTGTATAAATTAAGGGAAAAGCTGCTCAATGTAATTTTGGCTTATTTTTGAACGCAGCATAACGGGACAAAATAGTTTGTGGGTTGTCGAACCAATTTGATTAAAAAACAAGGTACTGATGAGGCAATCAAAATGGCCTCAGCCTTTGAAAGTGCTGAAAATGAAACCAAAAGTATTCATAATCATTTCAGTGTCTTTATTATACATAAAACGAAATGGATGCCACGGCAACATAACTTTGAAGTAGTCGATGTGGTGGACAAAATAATCAGGCAGGTGCCGGAAGAGAAGTTGGACATGTTATGTATGTCAAAAACAAGGTCATATAGCGTCAGTGTAATTCAAAGAAGAAAAGTAAGAGGAAGGTCTGACTGAACAAAATCATGGAGAACTGGAAGCCGAAGAAGAGGAGGTGACACTGGGAAGTATTTATGAATATAGAACATGATTGTATAACATTTTATACTAAAACTCAGCAATAAAATTAATTATATTTTCTCATATTTTCACGTTACACCATTGAAAGAAATAAACGAATTATTATTATTGCGTTTCTAGATCGACAGGCGATACTTATCTAGCATCAGATTACAGACACAATAAATTTTTCGATTGTTACAGCCCTCCGATGGGATAGCGCCGCTTGAGCGATTAAACTAATAAAAAAAACAAAGAATAAAAATAAGATCAGGGGACACCCGGGTTTGAACCGGGGACCTCTCGATCTGCAGTCGAATGCTCTACCACTGAGCTATATCCCCATTGAGAATTATTGCAAAAATACTGTACAGAACATAATATGAAGTATTTGAAATTTTTGATAGCTTGATGATAGCATAGAATATTTAATTTTGGTCCATGATAGCTGTCAGTTAAAGCTAGACATTTCAGAAATAAGTAATTTTAACTGTCCTATGCTACTGGGTGTTTTATAAATTAAATACCACTTTTATTAATCCAGCCACAGACTAAAATACAAAAAAAAATGAAATGAAATAGTAATTTAGATAACAACTAGGACATTTTCGGTGAAATATAAAAAAGATAGAAAATTAAAATTTTCTGTTCACATTTTTTTTAATCAAAAAGATACGCCCCCGGGTGGGCTCGAACCACCAACCTTTCGGTTAACAGCCGAACGCGCTAGCCGATTGCGCCACGGAGGCGATGGTGGGGACGCCGAAAATTTTAAATAAAAGACATTACAATAAGTTAGCAGTTTATTTTACAGTGGACAGCACATCAAGCGTAACTGATTGACCTTGAGACCGCCATTTCTTCGTTCGTAATAGAGGCGGCTTTCGTAGTGCAACTGTTTCACTTGATGTGCTATCGTCTGTACATAGTTAAGTAAGACAAATTTAAAAATAAATATAGCATAAATTGGACCTAAAGACATAAAATAATACATATACAATATACCTATGTACACTGACAGATGGAACGTTTGCAACCACTTATTACTAGCAAGGATGACAGAAGTTCAATAAAATCGCGGTCGGAGTCAGGGCGTGATAAGACTGATAAGCATAATGGGATTTTGGAGTGTGAATGTCTTAGGGCGAGCCAAAAGTGTACATAATATTGCACATGACCACACAGTGCATTAATCGGTCATATTTTTTTTTTATAGAAGACAACATATGATTCAATTCCACCTGATACTAAGCGGAAAGTGAAAGCCAAAAGTGGAAGCAGAGCAAGTGTATTAGACGACCTTAGACCTCGCCTTGCCATTATAGGTCATTTATAAATGCCAAACGCCCGTCAATGTCTCGTTTGAAGGGGCCTAGGTTTATCGTAGGACTGGGAAGAAGGAAAACACGCTCACTGCCAGAGGGTTACGAGACTTTTCAATTCTGTAAAACAAAAATTAAAACCGACTTCAAAAAAACTGAAAAGAATATAATACCTAATTAATTTTGAGTAGGTACTCATCGCCTAGAAACATATTTTTTGGAGTCGGTGCTTCACTTTCTATTGTTTTTGGAAAAAATATGTTTCGGGGGGATGAGTACCTACTAAAATTTAATTGTTTTATCGTTTTCAGTTTTTTGAAGTCGGTTTTAATCATTGTTTTAATTTTTTTTACAGTTACCTCGTTTTTGATTGAAGTCGGTTAAAAAGCATAAAATAACGTCCTGTCCCGTTTGCATCTGCCTTTTCTTGCCGGATAATCACAGAACAAAGTTTTTCACTCTGTGACTAATAATATAATGAACTAAGAGAACAAGTTTAAGTTGGTCGGTTTATAAATAAATAAATCCATAAACAGACAGATACGTAAAAATACCAAAAATTTTTTACTCCTGTGACTAATGAATAAACTATATTTACTAAACGTCATCTTTAATAATAACGAACTAAACTGAACTATCAATTCGACATCTCTCACAACTCCCGTATGGTCTAGTGGCTAGGATACCTGGCTTTCACCCAGGAGGCTCGGGTTCGATTCCCGGTACGGGAAAATCTTTTTTGTTGTTTTATTATTATTTTTTATTTAAATAATTATTATCAATGATAATAATAATAGGCATAGTCATGATACAACAGACTTTGTGGCGCAGCCTTGGGGAGGCTTACGTCCAGCAGTGGACTGTCATAGGCTAATATGATGATGATACACCAGACAGATTACTAAGCGGTGTTTTGCATCAGGTGTATGAACAAAAAAAAAATTGATTTCATTAGGTGAAATCTGGAAAAACTGAGGGCAGTGTTTGCCCAGCAATGGGGCAAAAAATGTCATAACATATAACGAAGACAGGATACAAAATTTATTATTCATTTGATATTATAATTATTGTTTGTTATATAACAATAATAATTTAATTTACAACTTTTGATATAACGGTGACATAAAGGTATATTTGAACAACATAATGTCAAGAACTAGAAGGAAAAATAATAATAAAAACAAAATATTTGTCAGAAGTGGGATTCGAACCCACGCCCTCAGAGAGGACCAGAACAGCTCATTACCTACGAATAGCAGGCAAGGTTTTACCTTGAGTCTGGCGCCTTAGACCGCTCGGCCATCCTGACATGTGAATGAAGCGATGAAATTAATCATCAGTATAAAATAGTCTTATTTTTTTTAATAATAATATTTTTGTTGTGCAGTAGTGGTTGAAAACATTTCAAAATGCTATAAAATATAAATAATTCCATTTATAGGAATCCTAAAAAAACTTAAATATAATTGTTTATTCTTATTAGCTATATAGTAACACTATAATAATGTGATGTAGAAAATTGGAAACAAAATATAATTTATATTTCCACTTTATCTAACTAAAAATATTGGGAGTTATACAATTCCACTCGTTTACATTTTGTAATCCGGATCTTTTTAGCCGTTTATGCATTATAGCGCCATCTGTGCCACAGTAAAGAGTAGCGTTTGGGTTTTAAATGCGTGCGTTACAAAAAGCAAGAACGCCGGTGAATTTGAAAGTATTGCGCGTGTTTTCTTCAACTCGACAGATGGCGTTACCACATAAAAAATGGCGTTGGCGTGTTGAAAAAAACGTAAGCTAGAAATTATGTAGAAATAAATAAAATTGGGTAAGTATAATAAATTAATGTAAAAATGTTAAATATACTTACAACACAAGGACAAGTACGCTTATTAATTTTGGAACAGTGTATGTCCACATAAATTAAGTAGTTTTTTGATTTGTTGCATCCACTGTCATTCACTAATCAATGTAATTAACTTGCGTATTTAAGTTTAATAAATCGGCGAAATATAAACAAGAGTTCGCACACAATAACTACCTACCTAGGTATTTACTACATAACTTTTTCTAGAAATCACTCTGGTTTAAACAAAGCACCTATGTAACTTGTAAAAAGAAGGTTATGGTTTTGTAAATTAAAACAAAATAACTCTGAACCCTCTTGATAAAGATTCATAGGAATTAAACACATAATATTAGAAATAGGTACCAAACAATCAGTATAGAATCACTTATAATAAGTTTTTGTTGCAAAACTGAATTACCGAACCGAACAAAATACAATGATGTACTTCCGCAACCCCGCAAGCAGTCCCGGAAAAGTGTTGCCAATTTTCCTCCTTTTTTCGTACATTTTAAAGGTTTAAATAGATTGGTTTTAATTTGGAAAAAATAGTATACACTACAGTAGGTACTAGTACAACAGTATAGTGCACAGGTTATTTTGTATTAATGATTCTAGCGACATATAATACTTAGGTACCTAGCTAAGTATTAAAAGTCGCTTATTTTGTGTTCTGTCTATGCTTTTGTCCCTTCTCTCATTAACTTTTGGGGCCTTCAATGTCTTCCATTCTGTTGTTAGCTTCAAATGTCAACGAATCGCGCTGCGGCGGCATATCTATACAAAAGTAGGTACTCTGCGGCGCTCGCACGCGCCTGTGCCGGCCGGCTGGGCGTAGGCAGCGTGGGCTGCCCGTTTTGTTTGTTATATGTGTCCACTGTTGTTGTCTTTCCAACTTGGTAAACCTATGAACTTTGGTTGTCTTAGTTAAGTACTGACGTTTCTACTGACGATGATGCATTTCGATAATTGCTATCGTTAAGCGGATAATACAAAATGTATGTGATTTGACATAAAGTCTCGATCGACTTCCTATTGCATAATGTTGAATCCGATACAATTCCATTTAGCGATAGCGATTATCAAAAGGCATCTTGTAAAGGGACTGGCTGAGTTAGACAGATCTTGGTATGCGCGCCGCATGTTGCCCTGTCGCATGTCGTGATGCGTGTGGTCAGCCAGTGAACGATTAGACTTTACGAAAAAAAAGATGAAAAACTTAGAATCTAAGGGGACAAATATCTATTACTGAACCAAATACAAAGAGTATTAATAATTGAGTATGAAAACAAAAATGTTAATTTAAAGTTTAACGCAATGCCATGCTTCGAATAAAAAAATATGAATTTCATAAACTTTTATTCAGTTGTTATTATTTGCCCACCCGTGTTGGTAGGTATATACGCTAGTATCTCTATTTTAGTTTGTGGTAGGTGTTTGTTTATCTACGTACCTCAATCTGCCCGAGTGCCCAATATGTCTGTGCATCAGGTATGTTTAATAGCTACGCTAGTGTACAGAATACGTGCTATTTATGTGTGGCTCACACGAACAGTACCTATTGCTAGGCCGTGAACTTATTATTTACGTTACTAATAGTTCTCAATAGGTACTATTTTGAAGTCGAAAATATTGGAAACGAACCGATTCTAAATACGACTTTACGTGCTTATTATTTACGTGCAAGTCAGGCTAGTCTAAATAGTTATCAGAGAATTTTTCGATTTTTTATTATAGCTTTTAATAAAAACCAAAAATCGCCAATACCTAATTTCTTTATTATTTTTAGATTTTTCTAAAAATCCTTTGATAACTTTTTGGCTAGCCTGACTTGCTCATGCATAGCAAGTTTTATTCAATCGGTTTATTTCTTTCCAATATTTTCGAATTGACAGTTTGTATGAAAAGCCGTGCGTCGTAAACGCTCTTAAGTTATTCATAGTGTTGGGGATTGCATCAGCTGGGGCGGTACTCGAAATGATGATCTTTAATTTCCTCGTTAAAACGTATACTTATGGTACGCACCGTAAGCTTATTTTTAAAATTTCTTTGTAGTATGTGCAACCTCAAGAGTGAACACTGAGTATCAGCATGCACCTGATTACATGAGGTCATCATCAGCATGGGTTTTTAATATTCGGATACCTACTACCGCATTTTCTAATCGCTAATCTCAGGAACTACTGATTCAAATTGAAAAAATCTTTTTGTGTTGGATAGTCCATTTATCGAGGTATTGTATAGGCTATATAACATCACACTACAACCAATAGGAGCTGAGCATTAATAAAAAGAGTTGCAAAAACGGGGCAAAAATATTCCTTTTCAGAGCTTTCGTAGCGTGCGCTGCGTAAACGGTTAAAGTTACGTAAAAATCATGTATGCAGGAATTGTTCTCCTTTAAAAGTTCTAAAAAAAGTCCGCTGCAGCATATGTCTAATCTTTGAATTTGACTCTCTAGAACCATTTTTTGGTAATCAAATTTTTTTTAAAATAATGTACCTACTGTCTGCCAAGGTGTTTTTGTAAACATGAAATTATACCTTATCGAAATAAATACATTTTACTTTAAATTAAATATTTGAGCTAAATACCTCAAATATTTAATTTAAAGTAAAATTGTTCATGGAATCATTTGATATCAATGAATATCTTAGAGAGATATCATAGTTTTAAAATATCAGGCACGCATTTATAATTTTTAAGGCGGGCGGGGCGATCAATGCATTAATTGCATGCATTAATTAACATATTATTCCAAGGACAGATTCCTAACATATGGTGTGCCTCAGGGTAGTGTACTGGGGCCGCTACTCTTTATTTTATATATTAATGACTTACCCGCTTTTATTAATCAACCTTTGACACTTTTTGCTGATGATAGTACAGTAACAATTGCTTGTAAAAATACTGACACATATGAATATGACATTAATGAATCGTTGACGTCTATAGTAACATGGTTGCACAATAATAATTTGAAAATTAATTTAAATAAAACTCATGTAATGCATTTTAGACAAAGACAAGTAACTTGTAGTGACGTTAATGTAAATCATAATGACACAGAAATACTAAAGGTAGATACGACTAAATTTCTAGGAATCATTATTGATAATAAACTCAATTGGATACCTCATGTAGATGAATTATGCAAAAAGATAAGCAGATCTTCATACGCACTTTTTAAACTTGCTCCAGTTTTAAAGAGTGACGCACTAATTACAGCATATCATGGTATGGTGGCTTCGTGTTTGAGATACGGAATAATATTCTGGGGAAATTCGACTCATAAAGAATTAGTTTTTAAAATGCAAAAACTTACATGTGACTGATAGCTGCAGGCCTTTTTTTACAAAATATAATATTCTTTCACTTCCGTCTTTGTATATTTATGAAGTGGCCGTATTCGTAAAAACAAATCCATTTTTATTTCCCAAGCAATCGGATTTTGTCACACGCAATAGACGTAGGCATAATAATGGAAGAGTGTATCTGGAGGGTTTTAGGACGTCCCTACTTAGCAAGAGTATACTTGGTATGACGCCTAAAATATACAATAAAATACCAGTTACAATTAGAAATCTTAATATTACTTTATTCAAAAAGAGACTTAAATCTCTTTTATTGCTTAAGTGCTATTATAGTATTAGTGACTTCCTAAATGACAAATTATGATTTAGAAAATGTAACTCAGACATATATCAACTTGAATTTAATTGAAAATTGTCATTTATCTTCATTCCAATTTTGTAATTAGATATTAAGTGACTTTAGTAATAAAATGTATATGTACTTAACTATATATTGAACGCTTGTGACATGTGTGATGTATGTAACTATAATAATTTATAATGATTAATATTGCATGCTGTGTGACAGTCAAAATATGTGATACAATCTTATTATCATGACACCTCCTGTACCATATTTTTGCAATAAAGAATTGAATTGAATTGCAAAGATGTTTTATAAACATGATTTAAATCCTTAGCCTACCTTCCCCACCGTTGTTATTTTCCGACATCAACGCGAACGAAGTCGCGCGCACAGCTAGTATACTATAAAGTACTCATTATGACTAGTGTTGCCAGATTAATTTCTTTTTATAGCGGCGACTGGGTAAAAAATCTGAACGTAGAAAAAGTTCATTTTTTTTCTTAAAGCAAAAATATATAATTTGCAAAATCAATAATGATATTTGGTCATTGGTCCATGGCAAAATGAAGTAAAATTATCCAGACCTTACATAAATTATTTATTGTAAAATAAATATTCCTATCTGTATTTTGCAGCTTGTTTGTTCGGAGGCGGACTTTTATGTTGTAAAAGGTTTTACAATAATCTAAGAGTGACGAGATGTTCACAGAAATGATGAGATCCGCAGAAGAACTAAGGTCGCCGACATAGCCCGAAGAATTGCGAACGTCAAGTGGCAGTGGGCAGGCCACTCTGCAAGGAGGACTGACGGCCTTGGAGTAAAAGTATTCTGTGGGCGAAAAGACCGATCGGTTTGGAGATCCCTGGGGGGTGGGCTTATACACAGCAGTGGGCGTCTTTCGGCTGAAATGATGATGAAGAGTAACGCTTTATTAACGCTAAATCTTAGAATAAAACAAAAATGATAGTCAAAAAGTAGATAATATTTATTACAAACTCAAAATTTACACACATGTGACTTTAGTCATGCTATAGTTATTTAAACATAATTAATTAGAATAAAATAATATGTTTCTATTTTATAGTTACAAATACATTATTGGGTTGGTACATTAATTTATTTAATGATTTAGTGTCCTGTTGAGATGTGATTAGGTGTACAGCCTCTACATATCCCTCGGCTGGGCATGAACACACGATCTGTGTTCTTGCAAGGGATAAACATGTGCGAAGAAAACTCATGTTTGCTAGTAATGCCATCAATTGTTTATCTGTCAAATAGCCATATTCTTGTGTTGTGTTCTGACATCGGTGGTACATAATAACTAACTGTCGGTGGGCTAGTAATGGATGAGAGATTTATTTCAGCCACTTATGTAATATCGTTCACAATCTATGAAGTACAGATAGAGGAATACATGCAATTTTCATAGATTTGCACACTGTAAAGATAAAATTCTGGTTGATCTAATGAATGCTTAACTAGATTCAGTTTCAAAAGAATAGAAATTAGAAATCATGTATTTAATTGATCTTTCGAATTTATTTTCAGATAATTATTATTACAATAGGGATGTTGACTGTATTCTAATTAAAATGAAATTTTAATGCCTAGTTGTAATTTTCATAATAGAAATCCAAACAAACACAATAGAGTATTTTATTATTACAGAATTTAATAAACAAAATTAAAATCACTATCAGGTCAAATGATAGCGAACACCAATCGCAGTGTATGACATCAGTTGTTGTTAGCACCAGTCGCTGTTAAAAGGAAAACCATCTTAATTTACCCTGGGAACTTAGCAGTGCTTGGTAACAGGTGACTCACAGCGATCATGTCACTTGTGTTGGCTTTTTGGAATTAAATTTAAAACAGAATTTGAGATACTCGATTTTGAATGCATAAGTTGTGTTGAAATAATTATGAGTATTTATTATTATTTCAGGCTATAATAGATGCTAAAAACAATATGAAACACTTTCACAGAATTTGTCAAAATCCATATTTTAAGTGATTATAACTTTTAATAGCTGTGCAGCTTATATTTCAAGGGTTTTAAACGACTTATATACACCAACAGAGGGTCACAAAGCCAGCATTTATAGCTCCCATTTTTGAATTTATTAATAAGTCCTAAGTCGCAGATTTCGAATACAATTGGTATTGTACAGTCTACACCACACATTGCAAATGTCAGCACTCGCGCGTCATTTGAATTACATCACACTACGTCACGATTTGTATTGTATATATTGATTACTTACTATAAACCAAATTATCTTAAGTGTCACATTAACTCTGTAACAGTAAACAACAATAAAGGAATAATCATCGACTGGATTTTCTTTGAAGACACTTTATAACTTTCAACATAAGTTTCGGCTACTCAACTCAAGCCAACTACTATTTTATGGTGTACCATGCTAGTGTGGTCAACTAAGCGCTGCACCGTACAGGTATAAAGCTGTCATAAGACTCCTGGGTGTTACTGCAGTCTATCCAATGGTAATAAAAACCTATTGTGTGTACATCAGCATGCTGGTGACAGCAAGTTGAGATGTCTTCTGCCTCACACCCACCTGTACTTTAACTTTTATAGCTTTAAGCTTTATAATTGGCCATAGAAAATGGACCCTACCAAAAGACGGACATTTTGAGTTTTTAACTTATCGAGTCACACATTACAGACATGAATTTTTAATTGTTGTAAGCTGTTGGGTTCTCTAACCCAGTACCACTCTTGGTACAGGTCAAAAGTAAATAGGAATCAATTCTAAGCGCTCCTTTGAATCTTTGGAATGTACTGTATACTAATTTACAACAACAATTTGGTATTAATTGCTGTAAAGACTGCTTCTAACTCCTTCAACTGGAAGAAAGAAGCAATTTCAACTCGCTTCAATCTTTCTGAACAAAAGATTACTTTAAAAAAAGTCCATACCAAAGCAGTCACTCAATGACCACTAAAGCTATTTAATCTAACACTTGACAGTCGTCATCATCAACAAAACCACCATTTAAAGCATTATTTAATATTTCGTTTTTGTATTTCTTCAATTCATTATTTATGAAGTGTCTTCTTTCTTCCTTCCTTCGCAGGTCTGATATCTTCTCGGGCGGAGGCCTCTCGACTAGGCCCTTTGTAAAAGTGTAAATAACAGTAGTAAAGTCCCCTTCTATAAAGGCGAGATTGATTGATGGACCAGTTTCAACTGTACATAAATTCTCCTGAATTTTGTTGATAAATTCCAAATTAATATCGTCGTATGTCGAAATTGGGACGTAGATGTTGATTTTCTCGTTCTTGCTAGGCCTTGCTACTATATAGAGCGTGTCTATATCTTTGTTATAACAGTACTCGGTGTCGTACATTAGTTTTTCGTCGACTAGGTGTATGTACAAGTGGTAGGCGAGAGTTACTTTCATATTCGATTTACAGCCGAGTGATTTCATATCTTCTTTGATTTTAGTTTCAATATCCATTCTGTATTTGTAAGGTGAACGAGTTTAGTGTAGAAACAAGAAAAAAACGGCTATGAAACAACCTAACCTATAAACTTAGAAATGCTATGAATGAGTCCGTCAATGTCAAAATCAAAATAATTTAAGGCAAAGAATTTTATGTTGTACAGCCGTATAGGTACAATTCAAGTTATTTAAAAATTGGAATGTAGGTATTTATATTTTAACGCTATAAAAAAATGATAAATCCAATCCAATTACTAAGTAATCCGGGGGAATTAATAAATCAATCAAGAACAAATATGTAACGATAAAAATTCTCGCCTTATGTTACTTTTGTATTGTAATTTAATAAATTCTTTCTAGCGACTTTCATATACAAAAAAAATATTCGGAGAGTTATTTGTTGGTGATTCCTTTAGTTATTAGCATAAATGAAAGTGAATATGTTATGTAATAATAGCTTTGGCATTGACGAACTGAAAATGAATATGAATAGGCTATTTTTTATATTTAGTAATAGAAGACTCTTGTGCCTTGGAAAATGGTAGGTATTTGGTGGAGGACGCTACTTGTGTCGACACCTTAGCCATGTCCTTTCTTTCAATCACCTCGCTGACACAAGGATCGGCTGCTGCTTTTGTTGAATCTCTCAAACAGTGAAAACATGCTGGCTTATCTGGGGATTACTTAATTGAGCCGTTTGGAGTTGAGACATTGGGGCCTTGGGGTCCAGGAGCACACCGACTGTTTAGGGATATTGTAGATCGATTAAGTGAAAATTTAAGTGACAATAAGGCTGGTATGACAAATCTCGCACATAGAATAATTAAGCCTCGCAATTCAGCGAGGTACTGCGACCAGTCTTATTGGTACACGTTCTTTTTCACAAGATTTAGGTGGTGTTTTTATATATATTAAGTTTGGTTAATTTTAATTAAGTGTGTAAATTGTTTTATTGATTTGATAGAAAGAAATAAAAGACATTGAATATTATAATAATTATTTTTATTTTTATTTCCAAGACTAAAACGTAGACATTGAATAGCTAGTCTATTTAAAAAACGAAGTGTCATTAAAATCAGAGAAGAAATCCAATAAATCTGTACCTAATATTATATGTATTTGGCTTTGGGCGGGGTACTTATATTGATTCTACAATTACCTACTGCGTAGTAGGTGGTGGTATCAGAGAATGCCCTTATTGTATAGGATCATTAAGAAATTAAAACATAAAATTAAGAAATAAATAGGTATAAAAATATAAAATACTTAACAAATATGGTCGATTACAAAAATATGCTCAGTCGAAATAATTATTTTTACAAAATTAATTAAGATTGTGCGCTAAAATTAAACGTAGGTAGGTACTATGCAAAACGTAAATATTATTAATAATATATTACACCGTTTAAAAACTTTTAGTCGTGGCCACTTTTCTAAAAGTTTATCTTATTAACTATGTTACGATATTTATAAAATAATGTATTTGTGGTGGAATCGAGTAAAGAGCAATGCTATTTACAAGATTTCACCCGGTGTTACTTAAAATTAATTATTAATAAATATTTCTACTAATCATTACTAAACAGTTTAGATAATTTAATGAAATATAATCAGTTCCTTTTGGAAGCGAAGAAGATTAGGATTTTATTTTATAGGTAGGTACATATTTTATTTCAACATATCATTCAGAAGTCAGGTAATATGAAAGATACCAGTAATTTTACATTTATATTAAAAAAGACATTTTACTCGTCCTTTGGATGACCTCTGTTTAGTAAAAGTAGATACCTATCTAAAAATGTAATCAACATTTTAATAATTAAAGGTAGGTACGTTTACTCTTTACTCATACAGCTTGCGAAAAATGTAAATATTTCTTTTTTGGCAATAACCTGTAGTTTACATTAATAATACAATATGAATCTTGTATTTGTAATACTTGTAATGATAAAAAAATACTAAATTAAAAATACTGTATAAGGTTATACTTGAAAAGTTATTTTATAATAATTTTAATCAATAATGGCGACACTATTAACTTCTACTCTTTTGTGTCAATCGCCAAACAAAGCACGATGAAGTTTAAAATACAACGTTATTAAGTACCAACTCATTTTTACATAAATATAGTATCCACTTGCTAAGAAAGGCCGACACTAATACAAATCTCATCGAACTCCACAATTGGGACTTTAACGTTCACACTATCTTAGTTTTCACTATTTTGAACACAAGTCTTTAGCACCATAATGTTATTTTCTTTGTTTTATAAGATGTCTTTGTTAGTTTTGATACATTTACCTCTAAAGCATATTTCTGTTTCGTGTGATATTTCTGTTGACATTGATGTACTGACTACATTAGCTGGATTCATGAAACTCGATTCAGATGACGTTTCAACGTACACGGATTCAGTTGTTTGTTTAGTTAGTTCATCAAGTTTTTTGATCTCACTAAAATCTGTGACAGTTTCATTGACGTCATCTGTCGATACCGCCGTGATTTCTTCTGGGATGTAACTACTTTCTGTCGTGATCACTTTTGGTTTGCTTTGTTCAGTTGTTATCTCAATATCTGCTCTAGGTGTAGTTTTCGTAATATTTTCTGTTTTGTTTTTAATTACAGAGTTTTCATTTTCTGTTGATGAAGGTCCAAAGAAGTAATCCATTAAACTGAAACTGTCTGATCTATTCAAAAGCGACAACATGCTTTCACTTGAAGTAGGTTCTGTAGGCGTACTATAATACATACTGTCCATGATAGTAGGGTCAGGGGATCCTGTGCCTAAGTCTAAGTCACCCAGGCTTGTAGCATTTTCAGTGGTTATTTCTTTGACCTCTTCTTGAGTATCAATTTTTGTTGGCGTCGTCGCTTGTTTATCTACTTTGGCAATATCTATATTCCCAAAAACTTCTTCGGGTATTTCCTCGTCACCTTCGAAGAAGTCCTTGATTATTTGGAAACTTGGTTTGTAGGTAGTCACTGAGAGTTTTGTTTTGTCCTGCTTATTTGATTTGTCGTTACCAATCTTAGATTTCAATATAGGGTCTCCAAGGCGATTCACAGTATTACTATAGTATTGAGATTCTGCTGTCTCGATGGCTTCTGTAGCTACAGGACGAACTTTAACTTTTTTCCAGTAACCACGACGATGACTTTTTCCATCAGTTTCGTCCTGAAAATAAGAATTATTGTCTGTATTAAGTTATAAGTTAAAAAAAGTGTATTTAAGGTTTGTCTGGCTATCCAGATAAACCTTAAATACACTTCTTAAATTCTAACTTCTTCTTCAACCGTGAGACAGTTCGCTGTGTTTTGGATTCAAGGGAATGTAGCCAGTATTACTGGCCATGGACGGTATTTCAGCTTAGGCCTCAGGATGACAACGCCCCTGCAATATCAGGTGATTTTTCCTTGTTATTGCAGGTGTCTATAGGCGGCGGTAACCGCTTACCACCAGGTGGGCCGTCAGATTGTTTGTCATCTAAAATTATAACTGAATAAGTCGGAGTGATTTCCCACTGCTCTGGGCACATGATTTCCAAGGTTGTAGAAACCATGGGATGAATCTTATGTAGGCTAAATGATGAGGATTCACTATGGTTTGACATAAACATCACTTCAAAAATGACATTTCATAAACTATTCAGTTGGTGAATATCTTCTAACACAATAACGTAGGTATCACTTTGTAAACTATCATTTGAAAAACGTGCATTAAATACGCCAATTCTGAAGGTACTCTGTCAATGTGTTGAATGATAAATTATCATTTATACTTTTAATTCGCTAAATGAAGCTAATGATTTTATAAAATACGGGTTGATAAATTATTTTTGACCAGGTGAACCGGCGAACTTCGTACCGCTTCAGTAAATTTGTCTCTACTCTTAATAAAATTAAATGAAAATGAATAAATTGATATGGATTAAGTCTATTAATGCATAAACCACGCATGCATAAATCCATTCATAAACCAGGTATAAAATAAGTATATATAAGCCACGTAATGTACGCAGTCTTACTCTTAATCTTAACCAAGTGAAAGAAAGAAGAAAGGTAGAAAAGTGAAGTTGGTAGAATTCGATTTTAGCACTTGCCAGCCGCTGTGTGTGCGTAATTTGGAATGAAAAATATATTAATAGTGATATAATACTTAGTATTGTAGAAGAATAAAAAGATTTCATTAACTTACTTTTGGTTAATGAAGTAGGTACCTACTTACCAATCATAGAATTTTGTGAAATATTTTTAGTAGTGCGTTATTTTACCAACTTACATATTAAATAAATAAATTGTTTGTCAAATGATATATGTACAATAAAAAATATTTGTTAAATGATTTAATATGAATTTAGGAATAATAATTTACCTTAGCGTTTTTTTGTAAAATGATAATTTTTGTCATATGTTTTTTTGTCAAATGACAGGACACGTCAAGAATTCAATAAACACTAAATGATTACCTTGGCCAAGTTAGTAGACTCCTCATCGGTAGGTGTAGGTGTTGTTATTTCCTGTTGATTTATCGGTGTTGTTTTCGGACCATACTCGTCGCCAGATGAAATTATTCTCTCTGGGGGAATCTCTCCAATTTCTCCGCCTTTGTGTTTCATTACATTACTACTATACTCATCTTCATCTTGCTCTTCTAAGCTTTTCATCACTTCCTCCAGCATAGTTTCAAAAGTTGACATGGAATCAGTTGAATCAGTTTTAGTGGTTTTACTTTGTTCGACTAAAGCTTCCAGAGTTGGAGGAATGTCAGGTATCTTTTTTACACTTCTGTTATTGCTTGCTGGTGTGACAGTTAAAAGAATATCGTCATAATCGTTTTTAGCTGTTATAATATCTAATCCATCTTCCTCGTTTTTATATTCAGTGGTCGATGATTTTGAATCTTCTATGATGTCATTAGGGTTGTACGGTTTAAACGAATCTAAGGAAAATTTTGGAGACCATTGGTCACTTTCTGGTTCAGCATATTTTGGCCTGTTAATCGAATAGTTAGATTCTTGATCTTCGGTTTCTTCAGCTTCGTTATCAGGTTTCTTATTGTATCTTTCTGAAAGCCTTGGCCGATGACTATACCTATTGTATGGAGTATTTCTAACTGTGGATGGTGTAGTTTCAGTTGCGATTTCATTTTTCTCTGTCGGTTTTTCGATTGGTCTTCTACCTCTGAACCTGCTTTTAACTTCGTAAGTATTTTTCTTTGTACTGTACGCTTCAGTAGTAGTAGTTGTGTAGACAGGCCGTCTTCTACGGAAATGCCCACGCTTGGTAGTAGTTTCTATTGAGCTTGCAGTGGTCACCGCTGGCTCTGTGGTTTGTTCTGGTCTGTATACTGGATGTTTGTAATCTTGAAAATCAGGTCTAGAATGTACTTGTTTAGTTTTTAGATCAGCCTCAATTTCTTCAATTCTCATTGTTGTCCTTCTTCTATCGAAAGCAGGCCGGTAAGTAATGGCTTGTACTTTTTTCCTGTCGGATTTAGTTCTTGAACTCTCAGTAGAGGATGCTTGATGATATTGCCTAATGACACCAGGTCGCACCCTAACTCGGTTGTATGATGGTGTTGTTTGTACAATATTTTCCTCCGTTTCGGTTTCATGTGTTTCTTGACTAGTCAGTTTAGTAATTTCAATATCCTTTGATGTTTCCTCGTCTTCTGTCTTTGTGGTATAATCATTTTTGATAGAATAATTAGGCTGACTTTGCTCCGTGGCGTATGATACTACATCGGGTGTTACTTCTTTGGGTTGATCTTCCTGCTTTTCACTTATCACTTCATAAGCTGTAATGGCTTGAATAGGTGCTGCACTACTTCTTGTTTCATATATGTATTCTTCATTGCGCGTAGACGGGAATTTTGATAAAGAAGTACTTTCAGTTTGTGAATCTATCTCCGAAGAGTACAGCGGTTGTTGCTCTTTCGAAGCAGTATTATCAAGAAAACTAATAGATGCTGACTCGTGAGCATATGCGTTTTCAGTGTCATAAGTTTCCTCTAACGTTTTTGTAGGTTCTGTCATAGCTTCAATGTCAACTGTACTCATTCTCTCCATTAGTGTTACAGGGTAATTTTGGTGCAGAACGTCTCTTTGATATGCTAAATCTCCCTCCTTAGTGCCTTTGTTTCTCTTGTTATTATAACCATCATCATTTTCTGAAGGTTTGTAGTGGATGCGTCCTCTGGTCCTTGTCCTCGAAGATTTAGTAGTACTTTCTCCCGACTCTAGCGGTTTTCTAGTAGGTTTTTCTACAGTGATCTTATTAGGTTCATGCCGAGATCTTGTAGGTAAAGGTCGCCTTTCTCGTAAAGGTCTTCGTGTGATAGAAACACGTGCTGTCGTAGATTCTGCTGATTCTGACCGAGGGGTCGTGGTATATTTAGGCCGGCCTCTGGTTCTAAGTGGCGTCCTTCTCGTGGTTGTGGTTGTACTTGTTGTAGAGCTTGTATATTGAAGTTCAGGCTCGTAGTTTGATTCATATTGTTCATAGTTTAGTTTTGGAAGTCCATTGTTATCGACACCACCAGTAATTTTATTAATGATGGTTTCTGTTAGATTTTCATTTCCTATTGGATTGTACTCCACTGTTTCTTGTTTGACTACGTGTTGGTTAGGATTATATGTAGGTGGATCATTAGGTTTAATAGGCTCGGGGCTAGACTGATGAATGGTTTTATAATTTTCTGACGATGTTTCGGTTTTAGTTGGGTAGTCGTTACTATTATAAGCTGGATATCTGGAATTAGTAACTTCAGATTCATAATGTATCTCAGGAGTATAACTTTGTAAGTAGTTCGGTGATGATTGCTGTTGATAGATTTGTTTTTCAGTAACCACTTCTTCGTTTTTGGGTAGGATGCTTGTCTGTGGTGGCGCTGGTGTAGGAGAAGTTTTCGGTAACTGTCCTAAGCCTTGAGTGGCGTAGGGTTCTTTGTAATCATCATAGTAACTGTGATAATCTAGAGGGGTGCTAAAATGGAATGCTTGGTTTATGGAATATGGATTATGAGTTTCCAGTAATTGACTTGGGTATGTAGGCTTGGTGGTTGTTGTTGTTGATGTTGTGACAGTTGTTCTAGGACTCGTCGATGGTTCTGGTTTAGCGAAATTATATTGATTCACAGATTCAGGCTTAGGTTGTGTCGGGAAGTTTACATACTTTGTGGGATTGTATTGAGTGCCCACATTAGTTAAGAAATAAGATCCTGTTTTCGGTGGAGTTATCTTTGTTTCAGGTTCTTTTGAAGGAGTAATCGCTGTTACAGTCTGTGGTTCAATAGAGTAATAATTGAGATGTTGGCGGGTATTTGTTTGAGAATTCACGCTGGGTGACGAGGTGCTGTAGTAAGAGAAATTGGGTTTTTGAGGTACAACTTTATGTTCGGGAGGCGAAACGGTGTATGAATTTGGTATGATATTAGCAGCTGGGGTTGCGTGTGTCGTATATGCCGAATGTGTATTAGAGCCCGTTTCTTTGATTTGTGAATTGATTACTACAGAGCCGACATGGGGTGAAGGGAACGGAATTTTTGCAAATCCATTAGGAGTGTTGTAGCTTAGAGGAGCAACAAAGAATGGGAGCTGTCGAAGTTTCTTGTCGCTGTTTTCAATATTGGATAGATAAGGCAATTCGAATTTAACGAAATTTTCAGGAGGCTTCAAGGATGAAGGTCCAATAAATACTTTTGGAGCATTAATGGGATTCACAGTATCCAAAACTGATATTGTGTTTGAAGTTTTCAGTGATGACAAAACGTCTCCAACTCTTAACTGACTTCCTTTTCGTGAATCTTGAGTCATGAAGATGGCTAGCGGCGGTTGGTGAGGTTTAAGCTTCTTCGGTTTTGGTGTCGTTGGTGCTGCTGTAGGGAAAGGAGATGAAATAGTAGAAAACTTTGGTACTTGATCATCCTTTACCACCTCATAATTAGAGTAATAGTCTTGATTTGTGCTGAAAGTGTCGATAGGCTTTGCTAGCGGCCTTTGCATTTCATTAGAAAACACTTGCTTTATAGGATTAGGTTTTGGCAATGCTTGTGAATATAAATCTGTGTTAATGAGCTGCGATTGGGTTATGGGACTTCGAAAGTTGAACTGGCCTCTGTTCAAAGATTCTAATGGAACATACAGTAATTGGACTTCTTCTCGTTCCACTTTCTGTTTCGAAGGTATCGTCTCTATTTTCGGATTTTTATCAAAGTTTTCAAATTTAATTTTCTGTAATGATTCAACTTTTTTCTTTTGATTGAATGTGAAATCATTAGTAATATTTTCTGCCCTGTACCCGTCGATGAATTTTGGTGTTTCAAGTTTTGATCTTAACGGTTGATTTAAGAATGGTTTAGTTTGCGGCGATGGAAGATTTTGTTTTTGGTAGTTTTCGAATTTAACAGGATTTGAGGGCATCGGAAGTTGGGGCCTTGATTTGACTGGTGGAATAGCGGGGACATTCTCGAAGCCAAACTGTGGAGCGATAAATCCTTGACTTAATGGAAAGTTTGGTTGTGAAAGTCCAAATCTGATACTTTGTCCAAAACCCTGGTCTGTTAGATAGTTTTGTGGGGCAGTTGGCACTGATTGCAAATACAGTTGCCTGTTTGCTGGTGAGTTGAAGAAAGTTCTTGAGGGGAATGCGTCCTGGCTAAAACCTGTGGGTCTGGTGAATCCCGGAAATGGTTCAGTTAGTATTCTTGGTTCTGCTACAGCTTGTCTTTTGATCGGTGGTAAGGGATCAGAAATGATTGATTCTCTTTCTATTGGGCCACTTAGCGGGACCCAGTCGCTGATGTCTGAGGTGTAAGAGCTGATCTGCCGAGACCATCTTGTCTGCTCCTTGCTTGTGGTGGATGCGGCTAGGAGTGTGACGAGGCACGCCAGGTGCACTGTTCTGTGCGCCATCTGAAAAAGAAATGAGAATAATTTTAGAAAAAACAAATTTAGGCTTAAAGCATAATTTCCCACATTGTCCTGACGATGGTATATAACACATTTTTACCTATTACACGTTTTGTTAAACAGTAACTATCCTCATGATGAGTAATTATTATGAGAAAAATGTATCTGTGTACGCAATTTATTGTTTACCTAACTGCTGTGTTTTATGAGTTGCATTATAAATAAAATTTATACTATATCATATCTTGAAATCTAAAGTGAGTTTATGCTACTTAGGTTAGTAGACTACAATATTTATGATATTGCAGCTTGAAAGAAAATGCTGAAGATACTTATGGTATTATCTGCTGAAAGTTACGAAAGCCTCTTTGAACTATGCTCATGTTTTTGTTATTTGTGAGATATGTTCTTCTCCTTCGTAAAGTGTTCTTCAAGTATTTTATACTTTATACTTTCATGGTTATTAACATTTGAATTAGAGTTGCATTCGGGATATTTACCAAGTAACTTCTTTGTTACGAGTTCCCGATATTTCGGCGCAGTTGCATGCGCCATGATCACGGGTAGACTGTTGAAGCTGTGGGTAGAAGTCAACTTTATTGCGGGCAGATATATCGATCTACCATCTTTCGTTGACGCTTGCTACCTACGATCGATGCCCTTACTATTAGACTCAGTCTCACTGCTTACACAAACTGGTTCCCGACACACAAAACTCACAGTATTGACTCGCGGAACTGATACGGGACGCTTTTTTCCACACGAACGTAACACTGGATTCCAGACACTCGACAGTTGAAACCCGTCTTCTAAAATTACTATATTTCGTAATTTTTATCGCTTCACAAACCAAACGTGGTATTCCATGGTAAATATCGTGGTGGAAATTACATGGTAAATATCCCGAAAATAACTCTAATTCAAATATTATACTTTAAATATTCTGACTTGTCTGCTTTCCCAAGTCACTGACGCTGGGAGCTTTAGAGCTTTCACAGATAGGTTCAGATATCAGAAGCTCTTTCTGTGATCGATTACTGTTTCAAACTATGGAAAACATCGCTGTGCTTTTCAAATACGACAATAGATTACACCTCCAAAAAGGAGAACTTTTTTTCTGTTAAACTTTTAAAACCCACAGCAATATACCCTCTACAATGGTGGTACTTCAATAATTATATTAAGTACCTGTGGAACTTACCGGAATCGTTACAAAATCTATCTATTATCTTATCCACGTACTATTTAATGGCATTAATTTGTTATTCAAATTACAATTGTGTCATCGTATTGCACAGGGTTTGTTTACACCTTTTTATACGTTTTGTGGGACAAAACCTTTTATTGGAGGACAAACCAGAATCTATATTCTGCTGTAGCTCTAATTGAAAACGAGGCTGCGGTTAGGAAAGAAACTGAGCAGATGTCGTAAGGTAACTAACACGTCTTCTGTGGGAGATGACGAAGGAATTTAAAAAGAAGAGATATTAAACTAGGTTTACTAGGTGTTAGGCCCATATTTGGGGTCGTCTGGGTAGGTACCACCACCTTTCCAATTTTTGCCGAAACATACTTCGCTGTGTTTTGGATCGAAGGGAAAGGTAACCATTGCATTGAAGGCATTTCATCTTAGGCCTCGGTGACAAGACAACGCACCTGCAATACAAAGTAAAAAAATATATTCCTTGTCATTGGTGACGGTATCCACTTGCAAATTTGAATTTGAACAGTCCGTCTCGTGAAGGTTCTGTCTTACAGAAAATCAGAAAAAATTCGTAGTATTGATGCCTGGCCACCAACCCGTATTAGGTCATCCTGAAGGCCTGATCCCAGCAGTGGGACGTAGGTATATAGGCTGGTGATGATAATGATTGATGCCGGGAAAATATAACACTTATTTCGTAGTGCTGATTTATGCGGCGAGTAAGGCCGGCAGATCTGGCCAAAGAAACCTTATGCCAAAAGAGAGTTGTCCTTTTTGCTGCAAAGAACGCTTTATAAGCCCTTGACTATTTCTGGCAAAGAATACTCAAGCGTTAATAGGCTACCGTAATTCCTTACCATCAGTCGAGCCGAACATTTGTTTGCCTTCGTTCCGTAAAGAATTACGGTCCAAGGACACATCTTCTCTTCCGCTTCCGCCCTCGCTATTATCATAACCACAGCTGTTTGCTCCATTTTTCTCTTCGTGTGAAGATTCACATATTTATGTAACGCATGGTCTGCGTTTCCTGGTGTTGTAATGTAACTGCCCTTAATAAACAGCATAAGTCACATAGTGTATTGTTCCCATAAAAGAAAATGTAACGGAGTTGGTAGTTTGTTGAATGGATAGGTATTGAGTAATATGAGTAAGATATGCTTTAAAGTACCTATGGCTAAAAGCACATTCCAGACACAATCCCCCTTAATACATTAAAAACGCAAAAATATAAATTTGAAAATTTTAAGTAACCATCTACCTAACACCATATCATTGAGACTATTCTCATACGCCCAAACACGCTATATCTGCTGTAAGGTTCTGAAGAGTTAAGCATACCGCAGTCTATCATCGCGTATGTCATCCGCGTATGTCACGGCAATGTGACCGAAGTGACAGTACACCAAATTTCAAATCAATCGGATCTGTGAAAGTGAGTAAAACCCTTAAATCATGTAGGAAATAAGCTGAATGAAATGAGTCATCAAACGCCTGAACTTATCTTCATAAATTATAGCTAAGAACCATCCTAATCACGTCAGCAAACAAAAAAAAACAAATCAAAATCGCTCTATTCGTTAAGGAGCTTCGATTGCCACAGACAAACACACAGATACATTATTCACCACAAGTATTTAATTTTGAGCAAAATTGTACTTGACTTCATTTGATTTCAATAATTATCTTATGAGATATCATAGTTTTTTTTAAAATATCATGCACACATTTATGATTTAAAAGCGGACGGGGGCGGGCGGGGCGATCAATGCATTAATTGCAATGGTGTTTTATAAACATGATTTAAATCCTTAGTCTACCCACCCCACCATTGTTATTTTCCGATATCCACGCGAACGAAGTCGCGGGCACAGCTAGTTCAATATAAAACCTAAAACACACGACACATTAATTTCATTTACAGCACAGTAGGTGCATTACATTACGACTAGGTTTTAATGCATTTATCAAATAGTGGCCTGAGGATAGAAAAGGATACAGCGGTTATCTTCATTCGTCTTTGAGATTCGTTATTTCTTAACATGATTATGTTACCTTCTTATATCACAGGACGAAGGCAGCTCTATAAGTTTGACTGTTACGTATTCAGTTCTAAGCCGCTTAACGGATTTAGATAACTATGTATCTTGCCTAAGTTTGAATATGGCGCTATTTATCACAAATTCGGAAAATATACGCTACTTACCCATACAAATATTCGCTACTATTAACCATAAAATCAATTGATACTTAAAATTTTTGGAATATTATTGAAATTGTACGGTTTATATTTTTTGTATTTATTTATGCCACTTGTCTAATATATTTAAGTGAAATTTACATTATGTTGTTTAAGGTCGTTCACCCTAACCAACATCAAATGGTGGAGATCAAAAACAAACATTTTGACGACTCAATAATAAAAGCCGAAAAGTGAATGTAAGGTGTCTTTTGGTGGAGCAAG
The DNA here is from genome assembly GCA_947347705.1 of Nymphula nitidulata. Classification (NCBI taxonomy): domain Eukaryota; kingdom Metazoa; phylum Arthropoda; class Insecta; order Lepidoptera; family Crambidae; genus Nymphula; species Nymphula nitidulata. Next base: position 11,683,367 of record OX374641.1, on the reverse strand, counting down.
GAGTAAACGATAGCGGTTACAATTTAATTTGTTTTGTGGTATTTGTGTGAGTGTATTTATTAGCTTAACTTAACTGCCTCTGTGATCTAACTAAGGTATCCTCAGATCTAGAGGTCTGGAGTTCCATTCCCGTGTAATAATAAATTTCCTGTTTATTTTGTTTGAAGATGAAAATATCATTATTCAAATAGGCTACCAGGAAGCACTTTCAAATCGTCAAAAATCACATTATTATGATTATCACATAAAAATATCTGTCTGGCCTGTCTGAATTTAAGCAAGTTCCAAAAGTTGAACTACCGAGAAGATGCCGGCCACTCGTGTAGTCACTCTTTTCAAATATTTAGTTACAAAATGATAGATTCTAGCAGTACAGTGCCGCCCAGGTACATCAACGTACCAACAAAGAAGGTACATAATGACAAAAGTAATATCGTTATTATTATGTCTAGTACTCAAGTAAACCATTTGCTCATGATCCATCATTAATTATGTTATACTTAGTGTTTGTTTGTTTAACCTGCCATTATGCTTAGCGTTTGTGGACTATGAGAAAGCCTTCGATTCTGTCGAGGCCTAGGCCGTGCTTCAGTCACTCCAGAGATGCCAAATAGACTATCGGTACATCCAAGTGCTGCAGTCACTGTACGAAAACGCCACTATGTCAGTCCACCTCCAGGACCAAAACTCGAAACCAATACGACTTCAGCGGGGTGTGAGACAGGGCGATGTTATATCTCCGAAACTGTTCACTGCCGCGTTGGAGGATGTTTTTAAGCTTTTGGACTGGAGGGGACTTGGCATCAACATAAACGGCGAGTTCATGACACACCTTCGTTTTGCTGATGATATCGTAGTCAAGGCTAAAAACCTGGAAGACTTAAAATGAACATGGATAAGACGAAGATTATGTCGAATTCCCATGTTGTACCCACTCCTGTGAAGGTTGGAAGCTCTACTGGAAGTTGTTGACAAATACATTTACTTGGGGCAAATAGTCCAACTTGGTAGGTCCAACTTCCAGAAAGAGGTCAATCGACGGATCCAACTCGGCTGGGCAGCGTTCGGGAAGCTACGCAGCATATTCGCGGCACAACTACCGCAGTGTCTCAAGACGAAAGTCTTTAATTCGTGTGTGTTGCCAGTTATGACATACGGAACCGAGACGTGGCCGCTTACAATGGACCTTATACAAAGGCTCAAATTCACCCAAAGAGCAATGGAGAGGGCTATGCTTGGTGTTTCTCTGCGTGATCGAATCAGAAATATAGTTTACAGTGCCGATCTTACAAAAGTAATAAAGCGTTGTAAATTCCATTGTTATGCTGATGATGTCCAGCTGTACGTATCGGAAACCCCTGAAAGGATTTCCTACGCTGTAAAATGTATGAACGAGGATTTGGACAGCATAGCTGACTGGTCTGCCAGAAACTCAATGGTACTGAATCCCGCTAAAACAAAATACATGGTTCTTGGTTCAAAAGTACAAGTTATAAACATAAAAAACACAATCTCGGGTATTAACTTGTTTTGTAGTCCTATAGATAGGGTAGAGGAGGCAAGGAACTTGGGAATAATCGTGGACAGCCTGTTGCGCTTCGAGAGTCATATACTAGGTGTTGTCAAGAACTGCTTTTATCGATTGAAAGTTTTATACAGAATTCGTGAGTTGCTTACTGAACGGGTGCGAATTCGCTTATGTGAGTCGCTAATTCTGTCCAAATTAAATTATGGAGATATATTTTATGGGCCTCGTCTGCTGAGTAAAACGCAGCGACTAATTCAAAGAGTACAAAACGCATGTTGTCGATATTGCTTTAGCATACCACCCAGAAGCCACATTTCGCCATATTTAAATAATGCTTCTATGTTAAATATGGAATCTCGTAGACAGCTTCATCTTGCAAGTATGTTGTTTGGGGTAATAAAGTATAAAAATCCAGAATATCTTCACTCTAAATTAATGTTTTCTCCATTTCAAGATAAATATGGTACTAGGTTTTGCCGCCGGTCCAATCTGATATTCCAACGCCACAAAACAGTCGCATTTAATGGCAGTTTCCGCTATCAAGCAACCAAATGCTGGAACAACATACCGCCACCAATCAGAAATTTGACATCTTTATATACTTTCAAAAAACATTTAAGTTCTCACCTTTTAGAAAAACAAAAGCTGGGTATACCGAAACGTTACCTGTAGCGGTCTGCTCTCAGCCAGTATGGAACTTGATACCTGCCTTTTTTTACGATCTCTTTTTTATATCATTTTTGACAACATATTTATGCTCATATTTATGTTTTAATATGCATATTATGTCTAAGTGGGTTTTGTTTTTTTTTTTTTTTTTTTTTGTACCGCACTGGTTGTTTGATATCACTTGCATGGCTCACTTATTCGTTATATTATGACTTTCTGTATCCCTTGAGTCATGACGGGGGTTCCGTCGAGCACTGTCCTTGCACTGATTTTATACGATTCCTGTACTGACACTTTACAAAATATTTTCACTTTAATAGATGCGCACTCGCACCCACTTTGGGTAATAGCTGAAAATCAGTGTGTTGCTTGTCAGCTGCGCCTGTCAGGCGACAACTACCGCTGAGCTATGGCCCCTTTGCGTTACTGCAGCACGCACAAGTAATCTTTTTTAAATCTATTTACTTAAGATCTATTTAACTTTAATTTGTAACCTATCCACTATGTCGTTGTTTTTACTAAAATGGATTGTATGATTTTATATTACGTGTGTGCCTTTAATGCAAATAAACTTTTTATCTATCTATCTATCTATCTATCTAAATGATGAGATCCGCAGGAGAACTAAGTTCGCTGACATAGCCCAAAGAATTGCGAATCTCAAGTGGCAGTGGGCAGGTCACATTGCGAGGAGGACTGACGGACATTGGGGCGGAAAGGTCCTCAAATGGCGGCCGCGTACCGGGAGACGCAGCGTTGGTAGGCCCCCACAAGGTGGACCGATGATCGGGTAAGGGTCGCGGGAAGCCGTCGGATGAGGGCAGCGCCGGACCGATCGGTTTGGAGATCCTTGGGGGATGCCCAGCAGTGGGCGTCTTTCGGCTGATATGATGATGATGATGATGTTATACTTAGGTATACTATTGTCAGATATAAATTCTTGGACAGAATAATAATTTCTCAGATTCAGCTGATCAAATAACCCTTTTTTTGAACCTATTTAAAGGCAACTTGGTGAACTCATTTGGTAATTTGTATATAATTTAATAGCCATGCAGTACGAATTCATTCAGGACACCTTTAAGCTCTGACAAGTTATTTGAAGCTTGTTGCCTCTCCTACCTCAATAGTTGTTGTAGCTGCTGTTTGTTTGAAATATAGCTTAAGTTTGTAAAAAACCGACTTCAAAAAACTGAAAAGGCTATGGCGATGGCCATATTGTCATTGGGTACATATTATGTTGAAAAACAAAAATATCTAATATTGATACGGTCACTTTTGAAATACTTAGACAAGTCGATGGAAATCGAGTCCTATAGACACCCCCTGGTGCTGCCTAAAATATCCAACGTCGTTTAACATTACCTAAATCTCAAAACTTTTTTGTAGCAAAAGAACTGCATTATAACAGGGATAATTATGACAGGAAAAATGTAGGTAAGCTTTAAGAACTTAATTCTCACTAAGAATTTATAAAATTCACTTACCATGAGAACATAGCCTATATTAAATAATATAAGGAGACATTTTTTTTCGATTATTCTTATCTAATTTGTTGTACCCGATAGGTTCAAAAGTATATAATTCTTTATTTATTTTAATACTCTTTGTGGAAAGCTTATAAATGAATTCAATAGATCGCCGGTCTACGGCAAGAATTCAAATCTCCAAGTGCATATTTATATGCTTATTGGAAAACAAAAATTAAAACCGACTTCAAAAAACTGAAAAGGATAAAATAATTATATTTAAGTAGGTATTCATCCCCTATAAACATATTTTTGGAGTCGGTGCTCCACTTTCTATTGTTTTTGGAAACCACTTAGCACCAACTCCAAAAATATGTTTCTAGGGGATGAATACCTACTTAAATTTAATTATTTTATCCTTTTCAGTTTTTTGAAGTCGGTTTTAATTTTTGTTTAAAATTTTTTTTTCACATTTTTTAGTGGTAACTTTCTACGGTCGAAGCCAGATGGGTGACCGTAAACTTATATTGTTTCCTACTATCGTATCGTTTCACTAAAAAGTCATTAGAAAAGCAAAAATTCGCAATTTCGCATATGTAGACGACTTAATAATTTAAGTTTTTTTAAATTTAAAACCAAAGTACCCAACTGTTTTTGAAAAAAATTTTATGGGACCAAATGGCAGCTATTCCGCATCGAACAAAAAAAGAATCACGTAAATCGGATCAGTAATCTCGGCGTAATCGGTGTACATACATAGAAAAAAAAAAAAAAAAAAAACATACCGGCCGAATTGAGAACCTCCTCGTTTTTGAAGTCGGTTAAAAAGGCAGTTCAGTTACATTTGGTGTGACTTTGGTTATAAATGTGTACATATTTCCCCACGAATGAGTTAAACTTGGAACAGCAAGTTAATTTTTATATCTAGTGTTTAATTTATATATTATTATATGTGTTGAGAAGCAACGGTCAAAATATTAATTTATTTATATAAATCCCTGAGTGAACCACGTGGCTTGAGTTTGTAAAAAGGGCTGAGCGTCCCTTTTTTGTAAAATAGTAATATCTATACCCTATGTGTAATAAAATTATATCATCGACATATTTGTGCATGTAATTGCTTAAGGTGGTTAACATTTTTAGACCGCGATTGTCATACTTAGTTTGGCGTTTCCAAAATTTATTTCATCCTTTTTTGTAATTAATTCTAATTTAGTTTTAGACAGTATACGAGTAGATATATGTGCTACAGAATTAACAAAGGTCCCATGGTTTTTGTGAGCCTAAAATGACTTTTATAAATATTTGATTAAATGGATTGAAACACAATAGCGTTGTTACAAGTAATATTTACAAAAATGCGTTATACAATACATATTGTATATTTATACTCTGTTTTATTATATTGACATCGTTAGTTTAGGCGAGTAAACATTAGTAAGTTACATATATCTGAAATTCAATAATAATTTCAGTTGTTTCCATGTCATCCTGGCGCCCGTTTCGTCTCAAATTATCCATGCCGTCGCTAAAGTATGATACTTGTACCACACCAATGTATTTTGCGAGTATTTGGTGTTTATACTTTCATAATTATATTTCTTATTTGAATTTTATTTCACACGTGAAAGTGTAGAGATGTTGATACATTTATGTATCTTTAAGATCAGTACGATCTCGGTAACTTCTCACTCGGACTATTTGGCATGTCAAGTCAAAGCCCAAAAGACTACAAATTAAGAACTGTATAATTTTTGAGGCTATGTTATATTTTGCTATGCAAACAGCGCTAATATTTATTACGTTCCTCCAATGATATATTGTAGAGCTTAGTAAGGTTTAGTGGCATAATCAAAGTTTCTTCGTTCATCCCACCGCAGCTTAACAATATAATCACTGTTTTGTTGCTATATTGATTTATATAAATCCAGAGAAAGTGCCGCGCATAATGATGTTTTCACCACCTCAGGAAGGAATAGCTCTGTTCGTTTTTCTTTGGCTTTCAACGATCTTATTTCTTGCAAATAAGGTTTCTTTTCGTCTGTCACCTCTATTGTCCGTCGGTCCCAACTGAGGTTTTATAATGACAAGAATAAATGTATTGACTATGACAGATATCAACTAATTCTTTTAAGGTATTGGAAAATCTTTTGGAACATGAATCTCGTGTAAAGAATAGAATGTCTTGACTAACTCTCTGTCAAATGAAAGTTAGAAAGTATAAATTATTGCTAGGTAAGTGTATCTGAAAACTGACATTATAATTAATGATAGTGACATCACCAGATTAAATTATTGCGAAAAGACGGCGGAACGATCGCAAGTCATTCGATGATAGTAAATTCTTTAAAATAGGTGGTGTAGAAGAGATAAGGATGGTTAGTGGTCAAGTATCATCAGGGGCACAACTCACATTCCTCGCCCTATAAAATGAAGAGAAAGCGTTATGTGGACAGCATAGGAGATAATTCCCCCTTCTACTAACACAACGCTTTATCGATGAGCTCTGGCGACCTTACTCACCGCAGCAACACATCGCTAAAATGCTTTCTAGTAATGTGTTCCTGCGGTGAGATCGCAGCTAAAGTAACACTGCTGTGTTACTTAGCTGCTCCTCTGTAAGGTTGAAGTCGGACACAGTGGGACTCTCAATATTTGTGTGTTAAATACCGCTAACTGTCTGAAGCTAGCCATTTTTTTTGTTATCAAAATCGAGATAGAGATAGTAGAGATAGTATTTCGTCTACGATTAGCCAAGCACTCAACTAGCGCATAGATATGTCGCGAGAATGATCACTTTTTATCCACATGCCTGGACGGAAGCGATGCGCGCATAGTACAATTCATGTTGGTTTAAAGACGTATGTTTATGTAGCCTCGTCGATGGAGCAAATAAAAGAGAAGTTTAATCTTCAACCGAGCAGAACGCGGGGCGATCACCTAACTATATTGGTATAAAGATAAGTATTGTTTTGCTTGCTTGCTTGCAATTATGATATTTAATGACGTGTGAATGTTATACTTGCTCTAAATTATGACATCTACCGACGTGTAAATGTCATAATTGAATTCAATATGACAATGTGACACTCGGATCTCGGGGACTCAGATCTTACACAATTTACCTAATGCTGCCCGTTAGGCAAATTGCGTAAGATCTTCTCGTCCAAAATTCTTCAGTGTGTGTTGCCAGTTTGCCAGTGATGACATACGGCTGTGAAACGTGGTCGCTTACTAAGGGCCTTCTGTGGAAGTTCGCAGTTGCAAAACGAGCTATAGAACGAGCTATGTCAGGTGTTTCTCTGCGAGATAGAATCAGAAATGATGACATGCGTAAGAGCACCAAAGTCTAAAATAGGTCATACGATTGATAAGTTGAATGGCGACCACGTAGCGGAAAGCGCAAAGTAGGACGGCCTCCCACTAGATGGACAGACGACCTGGTCAGGGTCGCGGGGAGCCGTTGGGTGCAGGCTACGCAGAACTGTCCCATTTGGAAATCGATGGGGGAGGCCTTTGTTCAGCTGTGGACATCATAGGCTGGTATGATGATGATGACAATGTAACGTCACAAACAATACTTATATTCATACCATGAAAGTTAGCGGTCGCATTGCTGGGCTGAACACGTCTTACCTTACCTCCTCATAACAATAATGTTAATAGCATTGCTGTGTTCCGGCAGCTGAAGGTAAGATAGCCAGTTTTTCTGTGGTTGAGGAATCCGGGTGAAGCTCAATTCTATGTTCGGCCTTACCATCACTTACTATCAGTAGAGATGAATGCCGAGAGCTAAACCGTAAAATAAAACCCTTATTTTGTATAGTTCTGTGTGACACTATCTATAATGAATTATCTTAAAGTAAGATAATAATCTTTGAAAGAGCTGTGTAGGACGACCTGCTACAAGTGGGATCTTAGATCGGATCTTTGAGTTACATGGATGACCTGGTCACGACTGCAATGAATTTATAAAGACGCTGCACAAATCGAATAGAAATGATGTTTTAGCTTATCTAAGCTTAAAGGGACATTTGCATGGTATGAATGTTATTGCTTTAGAATGTGGGAGGAAACTTGGTGGTACCTAATTCATCGTTGCAGAGGTGTTTATCGACGAGAACTAACCTGTTTTAGTTTTCACGCATCTAATTGCGTCAGTAGACTTTATCTTTAAGAGATTTAGAGCGTTACAGAGTAACAGTAAAATAAATGCTTAGCACATAAAATTCTTTCATCACTTCAAAATATCCATTCTTTTCATTACTAAGAAAAATTAGAAATATCACTGCGCTAAATTTTAAAACCCTGTTTTAGATGGGATTAGCAGTTAAATCTCCTATTTTATTATAGCTATACTCTGTACTACAATAAGCCATCCCATCTCTACTTTTATTAATCATGCTTTCCTTTACCCTAATGTTTCCTGGTAGAGATTGATACTTTACCAATAAGGCCACCTTTTGCATGTTTTTCTTCTCCGTGCTGTTTGTTCTTGCGTCTTTGATCTATAAAGTATAAGTCTATCTATATATCTACTGCACTGATCCCCCTTAGCATGCTAACTCCCCGTGAACGTTTGCAACTTCAGGGACTATTGTTGAATACAGCGCCGATTTTTGAATCCTTAAATTTTTTAATCTAGAAAATAAGTAGACTTTTTGACATATTTTCTATGGATTATAAATAAAATAAATAATATTGTATAATTTATAATAATCATTATGTATCATCTCGTTCTCTTACAAGATTTCGATATCACATTGTATTGAATAAACTGACGAGAAAAAGGCATTAATCGGTCGCCGAGGCATTATTAGACTTGTACAGTCAACCACAGAAGTAGCTTAATACAATAGTACCATGTCACACCGATTATTTATTGCGCTCGTACCTACTTTATAGTTGTTATCGTACTATATTAACGCTATAGTTATTATGATATGTTATTAAAGTGCTCAGTTACTTCTGTGGTCGTCCGTACGTTAATGTGGTTACATATGCTTAGAATTTTCGATACAAAAATCTGTATCTAAGTAATCCTATAAGGTATCCAACTATAGCAATATACGACTTCTCTAGTCTTGTCCGTTCGTTAGCTATTTATTTTAAAGGTTGTGCTACGCCAACACATGTTTCTTCCCTACGACCCTTCTATCTTTGAAAATTAAAAAAGAAAGAGAAAGTCTGCCAGACTTTAAAGTATTCAGTTGTTTTAGTTTCTAACTACGATTATACAGCTCCTTTACTCTACAATAAAATAAACAAGAAATTAAACTCTTAAATAACTTTAAGTGAGTGGTTTTTGAGCCTTGATTATGATTCCGTGGAATCATTAATCAAATGAGTTGTAGGTGTAATGTCATACTAAATAAGTCAATCGATTGCGAATTTGATAATGTAACAATAAATATAATAATTTTAATAATATTGCAAAAAAATAAAATAGTTAAAAGGAAAACTTTGTACGCACACCAATGATTGTGATATTTTACAAATAACACACTTCATACATTTCCTCTCTTTCACACACCCTCCCTTTCACACACACAAACGTGCAGAAAAAAGAATACTAAGAACGGTACCTACGTATATTTGTCACGAAGTGTACTACAACGAAACAAGCTGCCTGTTTGTGTAATCGAGTGTAAGATCGGAGTCAATGCACTGTGGACACTACAGATGGAGTGCAGTGAAGGATGACCGAGCCAGCGAACATTTATGTGTACATCGTATTGGTGAAACGGGAGAAGAAGAAAGGATTATAGTGACAGGAAATCTGAAGGAGATTGAAAAGAATGAAGTTTGAAATTAGAGTAGCTCTTGGTCTCCATCTCACCTGATATTAACTGATGATAAGGCCGAAGATGGAAGCGAGCTACTCCCGGATTCCTCAACCACCAGAGACTGGATATCTAATCTCCGGTGGGGATGGGTCAGCCAAAATTCCTAATCTCGAGCTCCTCTGTGCTTCGAAGGGCACGCTAAGCTGTTGGTTCCGGTTGTCCAACCGCTTTAACCCATCAAACAGCATTGGGCCAGCGTGGTGGTGTTATAGCCCAAACTCCTCATGTGTTTTTCACATACAGGAAGACTTGTGCCTATCAATGGGACGTATATAGGCTGTTGATGATGATGATTCTGGGGTTAGAGCTACCAACATCTATTCATCTATCCATGCAAACCGTCGCATTTATAATACAGATTACAGTATCTGTTTTTTGTAGTGCTATCGTTTTTGTAGAATAATAATGATAACCCATATTTCTCAGACAGCCTAGGTAAATTCGTTGCAAAACTTCTAATTACATCAAAAAATACCCTTTATCAATTAACATCACCACTTAATCAACTTACAATTATGTAAATTTATTCGGCGGCTTGTTTTAATTAACCTTTTTGCGCCGATAAAAAATTGTAAGACAGCAAAGGCGATTTTGCGTTCTGCCACGGTAGTGCGTATCTCGGGCATTCAGTTGCGTGGAACGGAGCGCATTTCGAATTGGTAGCGTGCTATGCGTTCGAGTTTACGTAAGGTTTTTTGGTTTTAAACAGTGGAATTAATCATTTTGTCCCTTTCCAGCTCGTTAACGAGTCTTCTCAACAATCAAACAATAAACTAATATTATAAATGCGAAAGTGAATTTTAGATGATGAATGTGAATTTTAGGTGAATCTTAGATGAAATTTGCTATGGAGATAGTTTAATACCTTAACGGACATCCACGCGGGCAGAGCCGGGGGCGGCAGCTAGTAATATTATAAATACGAAAGTTAGTTTCTCAATAGATTTAGATGGAATTTAGGGAAGAGATAGATTACATCCTGACAAGTAAGTAACCAAATCAAAACATTTTTATGCTTCTGAACAGTCTAAAACAAAACCTGAGCCTAACTCCCAAGCCTCCACTTCATTACTAAGTACTTACTAATAGTACTAACCATAGACTAGAGATATATACTGGTGTACTAACAATAGCTCAATTACAGAGGGACGACCACAACTCTTTGTCCATGTAATTGGCCGGAGTGAAAGTTCATTTTGTACGAGGTAACTTGCCTTTGCATATGAAAAGTGATGGCCTATGTTACAACATAATATTGACAGACGATGTCCAACTAAGGGTGTTTACTCACGATGCGACTTGACGCTAATCATATATTTGATAGGAGCAGAGTCACTTTCCTTTCAACATAATATGATTATTCTTCTTGAAATTTGCAAGGTATACCTAGTACCTACTAACGCCTTTATGGCCAACCACTTGCACACTTGCAACAGGCGAAACGTATGTGTATACACTGTGCATTTATGTTTTGCTGACATAATGACACACTTTTATTCACGTGTCGCGCAACTTACTTGTCATGTTAATTATTTTAATAACTTTTAGAGTACGATCAACTAACAGAGAGTAAGGAACGGCATAAACTTTAAAAAACACTATACCGCAGTAAAAATAAACGTAACATTAACATTTGCCGATGTTTTCTCTGCACTCCCTCAACATCATCAACTTCTTCAGATGTATACACTGTACAGTATGCACGTTAGGCGTTTATGCTGTAGTTTAAAAAAAGCGCTGTACCTACTACAGTTATCTATTAACATGTCCGGCTTCAATTCAAGGTTTTGTCGAAAGTATCGCTGCAATATTGCTCACGTCGAGTTCATTAAGTGACTAAACACCCTAATGTAAGTAAGTGTTCTTCAGATGGTGACACTGACAATCTTTAAATCATATTGACAGATAGTGATTAGAATATGAAGTGCTGCGTAAACTTAAGAATTGATAAGTATCTATGCAAAATATGCTAATATGTATAGAAGTGGTAGAGATTGAGCGTTGACACCTACTTACACGAATATGTTGCCGGAACTTTCAGTACGAACCGGTGCGTGTAAAATCAGACATGACCGACACATAGACATTGTTTAGCTAACGTACATTTAGATATGTCAGACATTAAATAGTAAATTTTAATTTTTGGATAAAATATTTGTGAAATTCAGAAGTGAAAGAACAAGGTTCAGGAGTGATGTGAGTTGATCATATTTTTCTTTTTGTATCTTCCTGTGTTACATTACACAAATATGCCGGCGTTTAATCAACGAGCTAGATTTAACCAGATGGCGGCGACAGATACATATTTATGAAGCCTTAAATTTAGACGAGACTGTACATCATAACTGTTCCGAAACTCACACATTACGGGAGAGAAAAGAGTTTGGAAACAGTATCAGTAACAGTATAATACGAAATTCGAGCATAAAGGGTAGAAAAACTAGTTTATGAACAAAGACGAAATTAAATTGGGTCAGGATTAGGGCATAAAATACACAATTACACGAAGCTAGAGAATAACTCACTGATTGTCTTTTTCACTTTTTTTGTTTTTCTGGTCACCATTTGAGTTTAGTTTGATTTTATTTCAGTTCTATTAGTTACACAATAACGTTCGAACTGTGATCAGCAAAATTAACAGTAAAAATTGTGACAAGTTAATACTGAGCGTTTTTCCGTGATCTAAATTGAATTGGTCAATTAGGCATTAACGATTTCATTTTGGAAGTCTCACAGAAATCCATAATGGCCAAATTCAACCTCAACCAATGTTGGACCAATGCCCAGTGCATTGGACCAACGTGTTACCAGTCACCTGCCAACTTTCAATAGATATTGTGAGAGATGTTTGTTTTGTCTGTCTGTCGGTGTCGGGTGTCGCATTGTGGGTAGGAAGTGCAGGGTTTGGTGTCAGGCCAACATGTGATACTAGTCTTTACATAACAGATCGTTGACAGAGAAAGATCAATATATTCTCAATGAAAATATAATATGTATATACATAATTTGTTTATAATCAGACTTTTGACTATTTTGTTTATTTTTCGTAAAAAATTAAGTAAATGACAAACAAGCTGACGGCCCACCTGATGTAAGTGAATACCGTCGCCTGTAGACACCCGCGACATCAGGGAAAAATCACTTGGTTTTTGCATTTGGTATCACAGGTGCTTTGTCCAAGATGCCTTCCATATCTAGTAATTACACAGGCTACTTTTGCCTTCAACTAGAAACACAGCGAACTGCTTTACGGTTGAGATAGGAAAGGCGGTAGTACCTACCCAGACGACCGTAGATACGGGCCTACCACCCAAGAAGTTGTTAATTAAAAATATGTCATTTTTATACCTACAAATCTACAACGTCTGAAAAGGTCTGTGTTTCACCATAAAGGTATCTGAAGCTCTACATTTTTAAATCCACTGCAATAGTACGCCATTGCAATATATTAAAAAAACGACGCCTATTTAATTAACCAAAGGTTTGCAAGATACGTAATTAACCTGAATATAAAATATACCGACGGGTATGTTCTGAATTACGTTCTAAATAAAAATCAATTTTCTTATTACCTAATACGGAACGTTTCCTATTGCTTCAGTCATTTATACTGTACGTGATTTACTTACTGTGCTGATGGTAGAATAATTTATTTTAATCATTTGACTTGTGGATTTCTAAGACAGCGGCCTACTACCTTTAAACAGGTTGTACCCAACTACTTTAAATTAAACAGATTGTTGCCAACATAAAATAAATTATTAAAAAACTATAAAAATATAATAAACACATGAGAAAGTAACTCCGCCTGTGTTTAAATTTTTTTCTTACTATTTTCAGTAATAAATTTTTAAGTTCAAAGCTGTGGCTTATTCCATTGACCTTCTAAAATCTTTCAACTTTAACTTCAAGATGCTTTTTGATGAATATTTATCTCTGTCTCTGGTTGAAATAGCAAGTAGCTTGACTTGCTATTTAACTTGACTGTTCTTTAAGGCGTCTGTTCCGTTCTCTATTTCCGAAGTATTTTATTAGATTCAGACGATAGCTCCAACCAAGCCGGTATTAACTACTTCTAACGCAGATGTTATGAGCTGACATATCTAAAATACCAAACGTGTGGAATTGATGTGCTTCCTCCTTCCTATGGGTTCCTTCAAAAGAGGCGTGAAAAGGCACCTTTTGTGCCGGCAAGGTGGAGGCGGCTAGAACAGTGTGTTTCAAGCTGCACTAGCTGTCTCCGCATATGGACTCTTCTTACCGCTTCACATCAGGTGGTGTTGAGTTATTTGCCGTGCTTTGTATAAAAAAAATTGAGGTCCTCTATCTTTTTGAATAGTTTAAAAAAACATCGATGTCAACGAAAACGTTTCTCGAGCTTGGAGATTTGGGCTGTATCTAAGTCGCATTCGAAAGACATTCTACATACCAAAGCAACCACACCAAGAACTCTCATTTACCTGCAACAAAAAACACATATAAATTTAATACTTAATGCATTTAAATTTAATTATTAATTAGAATTATACCAAGTGCATTATAAATAATGCATTCGATAGTTCAAACAGCGGGACGCGTGCGCAGCGCATTCAACCGTTTGGTTGCGTGCCAATGCACCAATTATACTGTTGACCTGTTCAGTAATAGTTGTTACATAAATCTAGTCTACTAGTAATATAACTGTCAGTTGAAAACAATGTGATAAGAGCGGCAATTGCTAAAAAACATGTTTTGATTTTGTAGCTTTCGTTTTCAGAGCAATTTTCAGCGTTGTTCTCTGTTTCTGTCTTGGAACTATTAGGTAGTTAAGATACGAAAGGATATTTGTCAAGTATTCAAGAAGATAAATATTATACAGAATGATGACGACAACACGACACATGGGCTATATTAGTACATAGAAATACTACGCAACTACGTGCAAAACAAATACACGGTTAAAGGATTTTGCCTCGACACACTTACATATTTCCCGACACACTTACACTTACATATTTCCGAAAAAAAACCCCCTATAAATAAATTTGTACAATTTGTATTCAATAGGGAATTACTTTAAATAGTAGACATCATTAATATTCACAATCGTTGGGCAGCGTTTTTTTTTGTAATCCTTGTCATTATTTTTTAATAAAAGATTTTGTGTATGTTCGCTTACTTTACACGCGCGATCTCTATTTTGTCTTTTTTTCTCTCGCTCAGTCTGTCATATCTCTGTCCCTGTTTGTCTCGGCCGAAACAACGCTTCGATAGATCGCCATAATAATGTCGTCTCATTTGTATAGACTTTTCCTTTCTAACTAAGAAAGAAAGTACAGAAATACATTGATGGCATCCTCTTTTGAACGGATTTCAGTAATTATACCGTATTAAGAACATCTTACGCTGTGGCAAGTCTACCTAAGTACCTACTCATATCCGTTGTTCAATTTCTATTTAGTTATTCTAAATACATTCCTATTCAATCAGACTTTTGTCAGTTATCAGCCCACCGGCCGGCGTTTCAGCATACTTTCCTCCTAAATATGTATAACATTTATTTTACAGAGGACAGCACTTCAAGTGTTACAGTCTAGTTGCGCTAGGAAAGCTGGCTCTATCACGAATCATCATTAGTAGCCTATACATATACGACTCACTGCTGGGCACAGGCCTTCCTACATGGAAAAAACCCATGAGGATGAAACTATTATGATCGGAGTCAAACTATAACGCTTGTTTTGCTTTCGACTCTACTATGATTTATGTTCTTGCACTGAAGTCATGAATTATTGTCATATTCCTACACTAGAGTTATCAATGGCTGGTGTTTCACTGTACTGGGTGTTGGCGACTTTTGCCATGGCGTTGGATGCCAACCTCTTTTAAGTTTTACTTTTTTATACGAATTTTGTATGGTAGCTAGGTTACGTGTTATTTTATATATTACTGAAATTATTGTCTTGTAAATTGCGGAGTAAATCTGTTACGCATCTAAAGCGGCATATTATTTATTAATTACAGTTCGTTTCGCTCGTTTTCACCGGGTGTTAGACGCTCTCGGAAACGAAGGCAGGTGGCAGTGTTCTTCACCTTAAAGACGATTTGTTGAATAATAAATTTGAAATCACGAAAAAACAATCAGCTGTTCCATACAAACAGGCCGTGTAAATATTACAATTTGTGTCAAACAGCTGATTTTTTCGTGATTTCAAATTTATTTTTTAGCAAATCGTGTTAAGGGTGTCCAGAACTGTCACGACGCCTGAGTGGATGTCGGATCTCCCACCAAAGGTAGCCATGTCATAACACAAGATGTAATCTATCTCCATGCCAAATTTCATCTAAATGAATGAAACAGATGGACAGAGTACTTTCGCATTTATAATATAAGTAAGATATGTATATTATCACTGCTAGCTACATATGACAATATCGAAATCTAATTGAATTACCACATTTACCACTGTGTCTATGTCAAAGAGATAGGTAGTAATTTGTTTCTATCATCCGTTCAACAGATATGAAATTGCTTGTTAGATTCAATTTATACGAGGAAATTATTTTCTAAATGAAAGTTGTCATTGGTTTTAAGAGATGGAAACTAAATGGAAATAATTCATAAAACGCTTTAAAATCATATTATTATTATACATAATAATAATAGATAAATTAAAAAAAGGACAATAAGGAAATGTCTTATTGGCATATTAAAATAAATTGAAAGGGCCGTTGGTCCGCAAAACGTCATAACTCAAAGATTTTTTAAAATTACAGCAGATACTTTAGACTTGATGCCTATGAATATAAGGACTTCTTTCCATTGACGTTTGTGGATGTAGGTAACATAAAAAGAGTTTGAATAGCTTCTAGTTTAGAAAAAGGCAGTACAACGACAGGAAGAGTGGTCGGTCCAGTTTGGTGCTACCGGATAAAACTGGTTCGTTTTTGATGGAACGTCGACCTCTGGTCAGTAGATGAACTATTTGTTATATAATTCAAATGTTTATCTTATGCCTGCTACGAATAAAGTACTTTTCACTTTAAGTATATCCGAAGAGACAAAAGCCTGTAGGATAAGTAAGAATTTTAAAGTAAACAATTAAAATCAAGTTTGGACGAAACAAATAAAATATTTTTTCTTTGAATAAGTATGCATTATTGTATAGTAGTTTTACAACGTATGTGATATCTTTGCTTGATGACACGAGTCTTCTTTATATCTAACTTGAGATATGAACATGCCCTAATATTTAGCAAGACATGGACTTATGGCAACTGGCTGCGGAACATAATTTTGTAACCTTTTTAATTACCGTTCAATTATAAGTTTTAAAAAAAAATGGTCCCTCGAACCGGATATGAACCAGCGAAATATGTAATACTACAAAGTGTAAGTATTAGAAAGGAGAACCGCAATCTCGAAGATCTTGTACTTATACGAGTGGATAAGAAATTCTGCTGCTTTGATCAAGTATTATGATTAAGCTTCGGCGCTAAATAAACATAGTATCCCCCGCCCATGCTTATCTTTTTAGGTTAAATCAGCTACCATTACTTAGGCATAATCCAGTCGGCTTCCACTTTTACCGGAAACGAGAGTTGTGTGTGCTAAATATGTATGTCTCTGTGTCTGGTCATCTTAACAGGTTCTGGGTGCTAGGGATGTGAAATTCTATTCTCGATCTTGATGTAAACATTCTCTGGTAGGGGATTGTGGCGTGACTACGAACGCGGAGTACTTTTGAATGAGGCCGTGTATATCATGATAGATAAGGATACTTGATAATATCTCTCTTTCTCTCTCTCTGCTGACTGAGAGATAGACCATGTACAAGTACAATGCAGGCACTGAGCATCCTCCATCATCTAGCCTTTCTATCATTATATCAATAATTGAAGAGCTCGTTTGGAGTTACTCCGCGTAATAAATTTCACACATAATAATTACACCAGCCCTCTTGACTTTAATGCAATTCTTATACCTCTTTTGATAAAGGTGGGTACCGATCAGAACATAATTAAGTTAATAATGTAATAATATTTTTTTGTTGATATAGGTTATTTTAAAAAACTCATTACTTTCAATAAAATAACCTCTAAATAAACCTACACAATACAAATATTAACAAGTAAACAAGTTTTTTTTTATACAATTAGATGACAGAGAAGCTGACGGCGCACCTGATGGTAAGCGGTTACCGCCGCCTATAGACACGTGCAATAACAAGGAAAAATCACTTGATATTGCAGGTGCGTTGTCATCCTGAGGCCTAAGATGAAATGCCGGTCATGCCCAGTAATTACACTGGCTACGTTTCCCTTCAATCCAAAACACAGCGAACTGTTTACGGCTGAAATAAGAAAGACGGTGGTACTTACCCAGACGACCCTACATACGGGCCTACCACCTAGTAGGCAAGTATCTAGAAATAATACATAATACTTTGTTTTTCTAGAAATTAGTTTCAATTAATCTGCCCCTAGCCAATCAACTAATTCAAACCGGATTGAATACACCTACTTAGATTATTGACGACGACTTGGAAACACTTTTTCTTTTTCTAGCACTTGAATGCAATATAGACTTGTCACACTAGACTACTTCTGTTAGGTTCTGTGTTAGTTTACTTTCTAAGGAAGTTACATATGGTCAGTTTATGTCATACAAATATGTATGAATTATCTATAACATGTTACAGTTCCTGAACAAATAGGTTTGATATGTAATACTTCGGGTCTATTATCAAAATGCTTGGTTGTAACTTGTAGTGTCATATAGTTATTTCAACCAAATGCATTTCATTGATTTTGTGGTTGCTGGAAGATGTCATGCTCTCTATAAGTTTCTGCGGTGGTGGCGTCGTGTGCCGGGTCGCTCCGTTCCCTATAATATGGTTGAGCGGAGCGATGGCTGGCACATGCGTCATACCTGTGAACAGGAGCCACTAGTGGAAATGGTCATCTCTGAGCTTCCTTGATTTTGTAACGTGGTCAGACAAGTGTTTAAAATTAATAAAAGATGTTTGGCTTTATCAGGTCTTTGTATATTAACTGTTGATCTTAGTGTACTATAATACCTACCTATATTGTGATGGTGCATTGTCGGACAGCCTTTAAATAAAGTAAATAATCGTGTCATCTTCTTGGTATGCTTATAGTATACCTAGTTTTTATACTCTGTGTGACACTGCACTGCTAAATACTATTACTATGTAACTAAACATTGTAACTTAATAATTGAAAAGAGTGACTACACGAGTTGGTTGCCGGAATCTTCTCGGTAGTTCAACTTTTGGAACCGGTGTAAATTCAGACAGACTGACATATAGACAGACAGACTGACTGACACAGACTGTCAGGCTAACAGACGGACTGACAGACAGATCGACAAACAGACCTATAGACAGACTGACATTATAACATTGTTTCTCTTCTTCTTTTCTATGTGGCAATGTGTTATCTTGCAAAATGATAACAATTCTGCTATAACATTGTTAGCTTACGTAGATCCAGACAAGACAGAAAGACAAACATTATGACATTTATTAGTTAATATTATTTTATGTGTTTATGTATAAAATTTTTTGACGATTCGAAAGTGCTTCTTGGGGGGGCCTAATTGAATAAAGATATTTTCATTTTCATTTTCATTGAAAATTCATATATATTCGGTTTATTTTCCGTCGTTCTTTTATATTTATCACAAATATTCATTTAGGTCTTTACACGTGTCTTTACATTATAAAGCGATTTTCCTTCTCTTCGTATTTATACTTTTTAATTTTTAAAGAATCTTCATTTATGTTATCGCGAATGAACATCGTTTAAATAGTACCTAATAGAAATGTAACGGTTAAATAAATTACTTATTTCAGAGATAAGTCATTATGCCTCTAGTGTCAGTGTCAATGACCTAAGAAATACTTTAAAGGTCAAAGTTACCTTCGACTTAATGATTCTTACGTAAGTTGGAATGACGAACTAATAATGGATAAAAGAGCGAATAGCTTACTCGGAGAAAAAAAAAGCATTTAGAAAAGAGCTATGCACGGTCAAAGCAAGAAGTAAAATAACACACTTAAGTGAATGTAAGCCAATGTTATATTAACTATTGGTAAGCGCCCCCGGCTGCGCCCGTGTGGAAGTTGGCTATCGCGCTAAACAGGTTGCCATTTCTCAGCTTGTAATCTATCGCCATCACAGTATCATCTAAATCGGTTCTGCAGTTCTTTCGTATTTATAATAGACAGAGTTTCTTTCGTATTTGTAATATTAAGTAAGCATGGTTGTCTTCTGTCGTAAGGATAATGTTCATATAGTGCTATTTGATTTTAGTATCTAGTGCTAATATGGAATCCAAAATTATGTATTCGCGCTATTAAATTGTCGGAAAATGTATGAATAAGTCGAACCTCTTTATATGCTGTCTCCTAAATGTAAAATGTATTACACTTATCAGTTAAGTAACATACAAGATTGTGGGTTCGACCAGTTTGGGTGAGAGTGAAAACTGCCGCGCCCAGTTTTACTTAAAAAGTGAAGTTTATTTATTAGCTGTCATCCGGTACGTATGTGTGATGCTATGGTAATAAGCGTGTAGTATATCTTAACATGTCTGTTTCACAACTCACACACGTGATTATGACGGATGATAAAAGTTTTAAAATAGAGAAAAGGTAAATATTTTACTCTGAGAATTTTGAAGAAAAGACTTTGGTCAAACAAGCCTAACTGCAGGTATTTTCGGAGTTTTGGACTGTAATTAAGCGTGCTTTGCAACATACAGATGTTAATTAGTGAACCAAATTGTTTCGTTGCTTAAATTGCTTTATACAATGCAACTCTCCCTAACACAACTCTATCGGGCATAATAATACGGTGAAGGCAGGAATCAATGGAACACCTTTTGTTTCTAGGCGATGCCCTGACTAGAATTAGAACAAGTCTCCTGGCATTTCCAGAGCCAGAAAGCTATAGGCTCTTTAACCACAAAGATATACCTAATAAAGATTACCACAGCTATATTCGACACAGGAAGAGTAAAAGCAGGGAAGGGGAGGTATAGAGATCCCGGAAAGTCAGAGAGCATCGTGAAATAGTTGGTGAATATAATATGTCCTACGAGATGCCGTTGCCGACTGCGCAGAACAGTTCCGTTTGGAAATCGATTGGGGAGGCCTTTGTTCAGCAGTGGACATCATAGGCTGTGGTGAAGGCCGTAGAGCTATAGCTAGGGTTTTATCTATAAAACCCGAGCAGCTTTTCGATGGCATCTCTGAAAATATTACATTGTAACCTAAAAATACAAAATTGAAAGTTTTAAGTAACTCCTGGCCTCATCAATCACTTATCTAACACCATATCATTGAGACTATTCATAAGTAATTAAGCATTCCGCAGACTTTTTGGTATTGGATCAGCTCAAGGTTAGTATTTTATGGGAATGCCACCGAAGTAACAGTACAGGAAATTTCAAATCAATGCCACAGACAGACACAGATACACAGACAGACACCTCAAACTTAAAACACCCCTCTTTTTTCATCGGGGCTATAAATACGTAGAGTTCTTACTCCATAAATGCTGTAAATTGTAATCAAACTCCGCTTACGTAAAATTGAAAGTGTTTCTGGTCGTGTTTTACCAGAAAATATCAAAGTGCATCAATTATGGAGAAAGTATTGCTCGGAATGCGATCCACTTTTCAACAATGTACCTATAAGGGCCTAAGCAATTATTATGATGTAACCTATTTCTTTATAAGGTATCTTACTTTGATACTGTCACGCATTCTGTTAATCTGTGACTCACAAAGCACCCATGAACCAGACACTATAGATTTTTTATTATTCAGAAGACGTGTTGATTTACAAAGTTAAGATTAGATGACAGAATTTCAGTTACAAATTCCTATATTTCATGTAGGTTTTTTATTTTTTCTGTTAATTTTTTCAGAATATATCAGGGGTCAGGACATTCAAGAACATGAAGGCATGGTAAGCCATTGGTCCATGTTGTAGCTAGAACCATATTTGGGTCAGCCTGGTGGTGTTATGGCTCAAAGTCCCAAACTGTATCAACTGTACGTAGAAAAACCTGATCCTAGCAGTGGAATATAATGATAGGAGGTTGATAACAATGATGATGTCTACGAATGGATTGCTGATAATGATTTATCTATTTATAGCTACGTTTCTGAAAGTATTTATGAAACATTAAGCAGTACTGTTAGATCGGCTTATAAAAAAATGTTTACACATTGGACATTGACCACTCACCAACCCGCACTGGGCCAGCGTGGTGGTGTTATGGCCCAAACTCCTCATGTGTTTCTGCCATGTAGGAAGGCTTGTGCCCAGCAGTGGGACGTATATAGGCTGGTGATGATGATGATGATGATTGGACATTGATGGGGGAGGCCTTTGTTCCGCAGTGGTCATCATAGGCTGGTATGATGAATATGATGCTGATGCACATAAAAGAAGACGCTTAGCAAGAAAAAGAAGCACAATCGGTGTTAGAAATTCAATAAGAGATTTTTTCTGTGATAAGAGTAAAAAGTTTTTAAAGAAAATGGACTGATAATTATAAAATAATGATTCGCATTAAATAGCAGACTAAAACAGACAATGCATAAGAAAAGCAGAAATAATGATCTAATACAGACCTTGGATTTGAATAAGGGATAGTTAAGGCTAACCGGTGACATAAATGGTCTAATAAATATTAATTGAACGCTATGTCAGCATAGACACTATTAAAATGTATCGAAGCGAAATATCTTATAGTTCGTTTGCAATGTTGCGAAATATTTATTCAACTCAACAGTCTTTATTTTAAAAGATTTTCTGAAAGAAAGTATCAGTCATTTACAGACCTATTTGGAAAATTCAGAAAATTTTCCATGTTTATAAATGACGGAGTTCTGAGGTAACAAAAAAAACAAAAACACCTTCTCTCCAATCTCCTCCTCTTTTGAAGACGGTTAAAAACACTAACGAATAGTAGTCAATTAGGTTTAAGTTTGATTCCAAGCTTTTACCTATAACAAAGTTATTCTAGAATGATCCTGAAGAGGTAGGAATTATGTTAACAATTATTAATAATGTTATTCGGATTTCTCATACTGGTGCGAAAGTATAAGCACATGTGGACTATTTAGAAACTTTAGTAAAATGTATTAACACAAAAAGAATTTATAATAAACCTAAAGAATGTTATTAGCCTCTATGCATAATTATGTAGATGAATTAATGCTTTGCGTGTAAATTGAGCTTAAACAATCAAAATATACAGCTTTACATTATATTCTCATCCTTATTCTTCTTCTTTTAATTTAATGGCTTCTCGTTTTTACGATAGACGTTATAATAATAATTATAATCTTACCACTGAAGTTTTCACAGTTTTATCCAATTAGTTTTCATTCAATCATCCAAAGCTGCTATCTTATTGAATGTGTAGTTTTTGTAGATGATGTTTCCTTTAATGATTTGCTGTAGAAGTTATAGGTATAAATAGAGCACTACTCTTCGTCTGTCAATTTACTGTTCATCATGAAACTAGTACAATTAGGTTACAAAACGCAGGATATTACACGGTGTACGGGTTTGTCAATTTGTTCGTCGACTCGGTAGTTGCAAAGAAAATTGACAATATTTCAAATCCATATCACTATGCTTACCAATTTTGCGACATAACATAATTTTTATGATGTTAACGGACTAAAACTTCTTTGCTAACGGCAATACGCCATTTAACTTTGAAGGATCATTTACAGATTTCACATGAAAATTAGTATTGTTGTAAAGTAATTTTCTTTAAATTATTGGCACCGTCAACACAATGGCTCATAAAATTTTTAAGGACAGGCAATTATCTGCCTTAAACACGTCTTTGTGAAGTGCTTTCTTTCCACACAGTCCACAGTGAAGTTGTTATGAAACACCTAAACTCGATCAGCTTAACTTGTGGTGACATGACAATGGCATAGAATAGACAAACAAATAATACACTATAATGTTTTACATAGAAAGCGATGTTCAATTGTTTTTGTTAAATGAGGCTTGGCGGGTTAAAACTAAATTACCTTTAAACAAAACACTATTGGATAGCTTTATTCCTTTTTAAAATAAAGATAAAAATTACCAAAATGATCGTGAATATAATTTAATATTGAGTAAGTTTTAATTTAAGCTCAATTATTCTTAAACTTCTATGCCTGTTAAATTTTTGTCTACGGTCTTTTTAAATCCGACAACTGTTAACTCCTTTAAAAGAAAACTAACTTCAAAGGTTCTTGAAACTTCGTGTCTTTTATTTATTTATTAATTCTTTATTGCACAAAAAGGTACAAAAAACTGACCATCATCTTATATGCTTAAAATCTACAGCATCCTTAACATAGTAGGCACACAAACAAATCTACTAAAGAGCTTTTAGGCATTTTACTACAGACGTAAGTACAAGAACCTTTCTTAAACCCAACAAAAGAGAAAATCCCTCAGCGGGACTAGACCACAGTGCTAATAGACATAAAAACACAAAGGAATGACATTCAAAGCCATGCCAAACATAAAAGAAATAAGGAATTCAGCTAGTCTCAGGTTGATGCTGATTCCTGTCTGCGGGATCCTTCATATGAAGAGAACTTACTTATTTGAAATAAAACCAATTTACCGGAGTTAACTAAATTTCAGGTAAATTGGTTTTATTTTAAATGTGTAGTTCTCGCGAAAATATAAGACAATACTATGAGAAGCTACTTAATCAATGTATCTAGCTTCCTATCCAATACGCGTATCTTAAACTTTTTTAATTTAATTGTAAAGTGCATTATATGAGTTTCACCACAATCGGAAACCATTGTCATACGAGTAAAAAATCTCCTAATTGACCTCGCGTCTTCGGATCTCTTCGTTTACTACAGCACTGAATTTTTAAAAATATAAATCAAACCGATCAACATAAAATTAGCAGGTGACACAAAAACGGTTCACTGGGTTGGGTTCAAAATGTCGAAGAAAGTGGTCATTGTGCTTATTAGGCTATAACGGGTCGACGCTATGGGAAAAGTGAGGTGAGAAAACGAAACTATGGCTATGAATAATAGCTATGGCTAAGGTTAAACGATTTACTGTTGTTCTGTATCTAATAGAATTAATATACCTTTTAGAAAATGATTTATCATTCAAAGTTATATTTGGATGATTCAATAATGACTTTGAAAGACATTTATTCATTGATTGAATTGATTTTTTGCTCGGTTTGGTTGTTGCTGGGGTTCTTCTAAATCCGCCTGGTTAGGTATCTTTCCTAAGTCTGCCGTCATAGCAACAATGTTGACAGTATTGTTCTGATTCAGCAGTTGGAGGTAAGATAGCCAGTTCCTCTGTGGTTTCATCTTCAGCCTTATTATCTCTTGCCATCAGATGAGATGAAGTTCGAGAGTTAACTAATTAATAAAACAAAGTTGTTATCTGATCTTCGTAATAAAGCTTCATCTCTACTCGTTACCCTTAAAATTACAAGTCAAGAGCTTTGTCTCAATGACCCCAAACTTTAGAGGCCATCGCACCGATTTAATGACCTGACCTTGAGTAACGAAATCCCACGGCGTTACGTATTCGTTACAAAATACTTTCTAAGTATCAACATAATTTGTACGCGGTATTAATAAAACATCGTTGTTAGTCATTCAACCGTTCTTCCTTATATTGAAGGCAAATCATGTGAGAATTACAATGATTTACTGGAATGAGGCCAAAAGTTTGCTTAGAAAGTTACTGCATTAGGTAATTACGTTGTTAGTGTGCACTGGTTCGAAAGGGTCTAGGAAGATATAATTAGCTACTGTAAGTGTAGCCTAGCAAACGATTTCCTAAAAAATATTACATTTAATTATTTTGAAAATTGAGATAGATAAACCGTTTATTTTGCTCTAACACGCAATAATAGATAAAAAAAATTTGCTGTTTTTACAAATAAAAAAACCCAAACTTAATTTTTTTTTCACTTAGGTTTGAGTTAGGTGGTCGCGCTGCGGGATTCGTCTTTTGTGCTGTCAAAGACAACTATTTCTCTTGATTTTGACGGGTAGGCAACGCGTGAGTAGTGCACAAGGTGCTAAGAGCGTCTGTAGGCTACGGTAACAACGCGTGAGCAGTGCCCAAGGTGCTACGAGTGTCTATAGGCTACGGTAACAACGCGCGAGTATTGCCCAAGGTGCTACGAGCGTCTAAAGGCTACGGTAAAAACGCGTGAGCAGGGCCTAAGGTGCTAATAACATTTGTAGGATACGGTGACAACGCGTGAGTAGTGCCCAAGGTGCTACGAGTGTCTATAGGCTACGGTAACAACGCGTGAGCAGTGCCCAAGGTGCTAAGAGCGTCTGTAGACTACGCGTAACTCGCTTACATCAGGTGGGCCGTTCGTTTGCTGCTGTTGAATTCATAGGCTTGTCAGTCCATTACAAATGCACTTGTCATAACTATAAAAATACAAACGCCGTCACTGGTCATTACACTTGATTAAAAACAATTAGACTTGTGTTCTACCTCATGGACATAAGATTCATGTTGAAAACTTGCACTGTCGAAGGTGAAAGTGTTCCGAATTGTTCAAAAGTAATATGTTTGTGATAGTAATAAAGATCATGGCGGTTGAGAGATCTTGCCTCTAAAGAAAGCTTATTAACTGTAATTTATTAAGCAAATAACACTACAGCGGGTTATGTAACTGTTTGAAAGTTAGTTTTTAACTTGAACACTATTTGCGTAGTGTATATGTCGCCGGTATCTTGGACGCCGGCATTTAATTAAGTGCCTAGGCCGATAGTTAATAGATATGCGGCGCAATGTCTCGACGCAATTGAGCTATCGCTTTTTAGAGATACGGGTGGAGGTTGTTCGTGACCTCAACATTGCCAATTATATGGACAGCACGACGCTGCAATCTGTCCAGTGCATCGAGGAGGTAGTTGGCGGAGCCATCCCACAGGTGCGAGCAATATTCCACGCCAAACTAGATTTGAGGTTTGTAGAGCAGACATTAAAATTTACACACCTTGCTTAGGACACCGAACTTCCGTTCTGATCACGGTTTCAAAGTGAATGTTCTTGGATTTTTTATTCCTTTCATTGGTAGTTCAACATTTACTGTTGTCTATACAAAAGTAAAACAATTCAAGAAGTGTTAGAAAACCAGTTGTGGATCCACTAATACCTACATATCAAAATACTATAAATATGTAATGAGCAAGTTAAAAGAGGAAAGTAAATATTACTCAGGTATACACCATACCAGAAAAAAATTATAAGCAAACTAAATAAATTTAATTGAACAAAACAATGTTTTTGTTGTGTGAAAGAGTAAAAATAGCATGACCCACGGCGGTATAGCTTCTATACTCCTGTGCCACCAAGGTGCATAATAATATCAAAATCGAAACTGATTAATTGCTAAAATCGTGATAAAAAACATCATCATCATTATGGATATAGATTTTTTTATAGATAGGTATTACTTAGTTTCTTACGTATCTCTAAAAAGCGATCGCTCAATCAAGTGTCGGTGTGAAGACGCCATAATATGTATAGGTTTCCCTCCATTAGAAATCTAGGATCCCTGTGTTTGCAAGTCACCAAGTTTCTCCATGCGAGCCGTCTACTGTGGACGCTGATTTATCTAATAGAACACTTCTTAACTATCTTTTATATAACAGAGACGGACTCAAAGTGAGAAGTGGGTATAGCTCCTCCACCTTTTTTATTATTCTTAACGGTACAGCTCTTGGAGTTTACCTCACCTGATGATAAGTGACGCTAAAGCCGAAGATGGAAGCGAACTACACCCGGATTCCTCAACCACAGAGGAACTGGCTATCTTACCCCCCACTGCCGGAACGCAACAACTGTTAAACAATATTGTTATGGCGGCAGACTATGGTAGCAGTAGCTAGCTAGGTGGACTTAGCAAAGCCCTACCGCCAACCAAAACGAGCTGAAAATTTTTGATCCCACGAGAATTTACCCAGGGACCTGTAGATCTGTGGTAGGTGGTCTCAACCAATTGAGCATTAAGGCGGTTAAAAACAGAAAATCGCAGCTATAAAATCTGTTTTGTAGTGATTCCAGAGTTAAGTAAGGTCGTAAGGCAAACAAGCGTTCGGTCCGACTAATTACCAGGAGAAATCTATTGGGACCCCGCTGACGAAGCAGCGGGCACCCAGCATCTTATTTACCCTAGGAATACGGGCTAAGACTCCTGAATAAATACCGTGCCTTTTGCGGATATGGTCTGCGGACGTATTACCATCATATCAACCTATGATTTCCACAGCTGAACAAAGGCCTCCTCCATTAATTTCCAAACGGAATGCTTCTCCGCAGCCAGCATCTTCGCGATTCTGACCAGGTTGTCTATCCATCTAGTCTAGTGGGAGGCCGTCCTACTTTGGTCTGCGAAGCAAATTCACCACACCACCATCTGACTATCTTAGACTACCCTGCAAAAATCATGACGTTATGTTGATAGCATATGAGATGAGGCCCCCAGCTCCTGTCCCTTACTTACCTCACAAACACAGCACTACAATACAAAATAGTTTATTTAGCTGCGATCTTCTGTAAGGTGTAGATGGTATCCATTATTATAATTACTATTACCCTATTTAGTGCAAATAAATGATTAAAATCTTTACGAACTTTTCGTTAAAGCTAGACCTTATCTAATTGGTACAATTGTAAACTTCTATTATACCTGATCGCACAGATACCAAACCTGTCTCTAATACGGCATTAGTCACAGTAGCGTATCGCTCCCAAGTACGTCTCTGTCCAATCGCTTAGCGTAAACAATTTGCTTCACGCATAAATTGTTCGGCAAGTATTTGAAAAGTCGTGACTTGTAGTAGCAGCAAATAATTTTATTAAAGTAGATATTAAATTATTCTGTATTATCTGCTTACTACCGTTTAGAAAGTTAAGTGATTCGAAATTTGCACTTGTATAAGGGCCATGCAACTATAGTAAATAATGTGTAGTTTGAAGATAAATAATAAATTTACTGTATTTACAAAAAATAATTTTTTATATGAACAAACTTTTTTAACCCTGAGTTTGATTTTCATATCATTGTTAGGTCGTAAAAAGTTTTAGAATTGGCTAGAATTGTGACCTGAAAGAATAGATAGACAAAAAATGACACTTTTGGCTAATGAAAATAGTCAAAAAACTTGAAACCATAGCCTGTAGTCAAAAGTAATGTAACTATGATTCTTCAGTGTAAAATAATTTTATTTATTTGGGTCAGTGACATACAAAGTTACATGAACATAATTAAATAGGTAATAGGAAACACATGCAAGAAAAAACACTTCACTAATAAAATACTAATTTCAGTAGCTCTAGTACTCAACTCGTTATTATTGAACAAATTAATAAGTATTTTTGTGCTATCTGTATCTTTTCTTGTGTTATTCAAAGAAATTTACGTGCCGGAAGAATAGGGAATTCTTTTTCGGATAAATAGGTAATCATTGAAATATAAATGATTTTCGGATGAATGGGGCATATAGACGCGGATAAGTAGGGAATTAAAATAATTCGGATGGGTTTTGCGGATGAATGGGTAATGGGTGAATGGTAATAACCAGTGATCGTAATAGGGTGTGTATATTTACCTACAGTTTGTAGAACAGAGATGAAAATTGGAGACTTCCCTGCAATATTTTTTATTACCGTTAAATTTACCCGATCTTTAATTACGTGAATTTAAACATCTTATTATTAATATTTACCGCATAACAAACATACAAAAAAACGATCAAAAATAGTCGAATGAAAACCTTTTTTTTTGAAGTTATTAATAATGTGAAAAATTTTATAAGGAAAAATATTTACGCAAGAGAACTTTCTATTTAATTAATTTGATGTTTGAATTTACGTAGTTAAAATTCCGGTAAATTATCGGTAAAGTAAAAAAAATATTTTAAGGAAGTCTCCGATTTTTATCTCTGTTCTACAAACTGTAGGTAAATATACTCACCCAATCCGATCACTGGTAATAACCGACCAACAGTCCATGGTTGGTCTGCTCTTCCACTAAATCCTCAGTGACGTGTATTTACAGGGAAACCGCTTCTGTGGTCTAGTGGTTGTGATGTGACCACCTAGCTACCTCTGCTGGTTTCCTGTCGCCCTGGATGGCTACCATCATCTTATCTAAATCTGCCGCCAAACCAATGATGTTATCAGCATTATTGTGCTCAGGCACTAAGAGAGCCAGTTTCTCTGTGGTTGAGGACTCCGGGTGGTCCTTATCATCACTTACTATTAGGTAAGATGAAGACCAAGAGCTAGGGCCAAGCCCCCGTTGTGAAAAAAAAGAATAAAAAAAAACAGAGTTTGGACTGTATCACATACAAGGTGTTGTTGATCATGAACCACAAATTGCATGATTGTGCATTACGTCTGTTTTGGACAAAGAACTGTCAGGTTTGGGTTACAGCAAGCCTCTTTTGGCATGTTGCGTTTACAGAACACCCACTTAGGTTTCATTAGCGACTACAAGACCATTTTTGGTGTAAAATATTCTTCCTAATAACTGTTAGAAATATGCTGAGATTCTTAACTTGAGAACTAAGTTGTTAATGCCTTTTAGAGATACTACTAGGATAATTATAAACTCAGTTAATGGATGTCACTTTTGAGGATATTCTCGCGGGTCATTTTTTTCTTTATGGGGGAGGAAGGAAATATTTTAATGAGCAAGTAAAAATAGTTACTTGCTTACCAACATTACTGATTACACAACATATAATTGTTTTGATGTACTATAAGAATTGTTTAGATGTGCAGTTAGTTTTTTTTGATAGGTTAAGTAGTGTATCATTTTCCTTTTAATATTGTACAGCCATGATTTACTGTAACTCTTTGATAATAGCGGTATTTCTTGTAATGTTATGTACTTTTTATGTAATTTATTTCCAGCTTCGCGGAATAATTAACTCGGTGGTAGACTCGATTGCAAGGTGTCTTCCCATTTCTATCGTAAATCAAATCAAAAGAGCTTTATTTGAAAAAAATAGTGGCTTACAAGGTGGCCTATTAAGCCGTAACCTATAACATTTTAAAATTGAAAACCCATACGACAGAGAATAGAAATTTTACTAGCAACCATTAAGGAGAAGCACTTTTAACTTAGGCGCTATCTGTTTTATGTGGGCGGGTACATGGTTGTCAATGGTAATGATCATTACATAGAGTGAAATAGTCCCATGTGAAGGCCTGCCTAATCACAGAGCATGGGAGGCATTAACTTGTCAAGTGTCAGACACAAAAGCTTTTTAATTATCATTATTATGCTCCCAGGTGTCTTACCCAGCTTAATTTAACATCTCTTGCCTCCAGAAATGTCAAAACACTTAACTAAGTCGTAGGTCGGTATGTAGGGTCCTCTGGGTAGGGACTACCAGCTTTCTTATTTCGTGAAACAGTTCGCTGTCTCAGCTTGAAGGGAAAGGAAGCCAGTGAAATTACTAGGCATGAGAGGTTTTTTATCTTGGACCTCAGGATGACAATGCACCTGCAATACCAAATACCCAGTAATTTTTCCTTGTTATAGCAGGTGTCTAAAGACGGCGGTTACCACTTACAACCAGGTGGGCCGTAAGCTTGTTTTTCATCAAATTGTATGAAAAAAACCCTACATATACCTGGAGTCAGAAGGCGTAGGTTATCGCCTAAAATCAGGTGGGTAATCATTTTGTTACATAAAAGCAGGTACTTACATGACGTTAGGTATACTGTAGTCGTTTTAACGGTGTTTGTACGTACCTGAAAACAAATAAAATGTTCAATATCATCACCATCCTCATTCATTTGCTTTGAAGAAACATATTTTGGAGGAGTTTGGGCCACTGCCACGCTGGTCCAATGAGGACTGCTGGGTAGTAATTATTAGCTGGGTTTAATGAATAATAATTCAGTAATATTTTCACATATATTTATATTTTAACATAAAATATTTATCTCTAGCTGTAAAAGATTAATCTGGGCAAATTTCCCCCTAAGCCCTAGGGGAAAATTTGCCCAGATTCAAACTTGCCCCGTTTCAAATTCGCCTCAAAAGTTACAGCCCGTCTCGCTTTAAAACACCGCGATAAAAAGTGACTGGTATAGAACTTTCGATATTTGAACCCTTTCCGTCATAAAAAGGCAGGGAGTCACAGTGACAGGGGGTTTTTGACCTTATCCCACTTTCCCCTTTCCGGAGCATCTCCACTTCAACACCATCACAAAGATATTTAGGTACTCGTTTCTTTGTCGTGCTTCCAAAACTTGGAATTATTTGCCAGCACATGTGCCCTCTTTCCTTTAACATGGGTTCCTTCAAAAGAGGCGTGAAAAGGCAGGGAAGATGGAGGCGGCTAGAACAGTGTGATAATGCTGCACCAGCTGTCTTAGCAAATTGACAGCTTCTTACCGCTTCACATCAGGTGGTGTGACGTCATTTGTGTGAATAAAGAAATCATCATAAGAGACAGCACAACACACACTAATAATAACGCAACTCTCATTCGTAATTTTATGTTATCATTTCCGCAGCATTCAAATTAAACCGACCAATTAAAAGCAACTGAATTGCCTTGTAAACTAAACGATTGTAAGCTTTCTATCGGCCGGGAATTGGACTACGTTTACAGGCATCGTAAAATTGACCATTAAATTAATCAGTGTTGCTTCAAGGGAAAATCTAGGTCTTATAGGCATATGTAGAAGACAGACAACATATCAAGTGTTAAATGCAAAAACAGTTCTCAATACGACTGTGTAAGGTAGGTCTAGTGCTATGGTAGATATGGTGTTGGTAGTACCTGCTATTTGGAACTTGGTCAGCCAGTTACATTCAGGCATGTCTAGTATATATGTAGAGCTAGTTTTTATGCCCATTTATAGTCGCTAGCGGTAGCGGTAGCGGGTTTTGAGTAAACAAAGTAGCTTAACAAAAATGTACCTACGCATGTTTTTGGTTAAGGGCTTAGTAAATTACTAAAAAGTTCTTTAAAAAAAAAAACTTTTGAAAAATTAAAAAAAATTGATACATTATAACAAAGGAATTTCGATCAAGTTACTTTTGGCCTGGGTTGATCAAAGGAAAGGCATATGACTTGACAAAGTTGTGGTTTCTTATTTCATTATATTTTCGCGCCTTTTCAGTACTGTCTGTGTTGCATTGGCAGTCATTTATAAAGATTGAAATCAAAATGTAATTTATACCTAGTTGGAGGGCCTTTACAAATCGCAGCGCGTCTATGATCGATGCCATCTCTATCTTGTCGCTCAAATACAAATTAACGAAACGTTGTTATACAAAGAATTATCTCCTGACAAAAAATGCGAATTCGTAATCGCTACCGCTTTTGTTCAGGCGTGTACTTTGAATTCAGTTTCGCAACTCTAGCAATTATGAAACAGCTTAGACTCGTTGCTAACATCCCAGATACCAAATTTGGTACCAGTACCAAAACCAGTCGAAATCTACATCTTGATTCCTAGTACCATGCATCAAGTAGCCATCAACGCTGACGTACTGTTTCGAAATGCTTCCTTAAGCGATGCTTGAAGTTCAGCTTCTAAGTCGTGGGCAGAAGATTGATATTGACTTGGCTATTGTTGCTATTGTTACTTATGGTAAATTGACCTTTAATGTTAATGAGATAAAGTGCGTAATGATGTACGCATGGTGCTGTGTAGGAAGAGTTGGCCTTGAGATTTGTGTGATTAATGTTATGTGCAATTGCTCTTTATCTGACGTCACTATAAAATATTGAATTTATCAATTTAAAATAAATATTAGATATATTAAAATAATTAGAAAACAGGTAAGCATCTGTGGACTTTTGCGTACACAATTTATGAAGTTGATCTTATAAGAAAATTCAGTTACTAAATTCTTGTCTTTTAATCTTAGATCTTGTACACCCGTGATTGTTAATTTACTGAATTTCCACATTTGCAATGACCGTTCGTTTAGACATAACAGACATACAGATAGACAGACAGAAAGACACTATGACTATGACGTTGTTAGTTAATATATTTTTCGTGATAGTTATAAAAATGAGTTTTTTGACGATTTGAAGTGCTACTTTGTGGCCTATTTAAATAAACATATTCAGAATTTTGTTTGCAAGGACGTTTTACCATCGTCAAAAATGGTCAGTGTTTTTTTTAAATAAATACAATCAAACTATGTAGACTTTTGATCATCTTTTTTTTAATAAAACGCCGAGAGATTGTTTTAGTGACGAACGCTAACGCGTTTCTCTTGTGGACCCTCAGAAGTTTGAGTAGGTGTTTTATATGGTTATCTCCAACCTCCGATTGCTAATTACTGCGTAGGTTGCATAGAATTAACAAGTGAAATTAATATTTTGCATAAGACTTAATATGGCATGAACAATTATTATTAATCTGCGGTGTAAATCTTTTTAATAACATTCATACTTACACGCCTTTAATAAAGCGAGTTTATCATTGTGATACGAATAGCACATAATTCAAATAAGACAAGATTTTTTATACAAAGCTCAGCAAATGACTCAACACCACTTGATGTGAAGCAGTGAGATAAATAAAAATAAAATAAAAATAATTAATTTTAAATAATAAAAATTGATTCTTAAATAGGTCTAATATAAAATAAATTGTCTGCCGCATACAATATATAGTTACGATTGCGTTGATGTCTTTTATATGATTAAACAAAATGTGTTTCATTTACAAACAACGGATAACAGGTAATTTTTACTGTACTACTGAAAATCTGATATTTTTTCATTTTTTCAGTACTAATATATAATTTTTATTTATTTAAATATCTACTAGGCAGGTCTATACATAAATTTTTTCTCTTAATTTTTGGATTGCTATTCTATACAACGTAACCGAGGTTTTATGGATATGAGAATCTTGGTGAATCCTCAAGATTTCTAGGCGACAGGCATAAACCTCTCGGGGAGGTATGCCGCTGTAGCTTCGGCACTCCAGGGCGCTCTAGCCATAAGGGAGTGACAGACCTGAGAGCCTCTCTAAAGGCTCGGACTTGGGCTCTGGTTAGTCGTGTCGTGCAGAGATAGGAGAGAGTGCCCAGGCACACGTCTGTATAAAGCGCATTTTTGAGCTGAATGTTTTGTCATTTAATTATGCCGGAACTGATAGTTTCAAAATTTAATTAAGTAATCTAAAGTGCATATCTGTAACACCCACACAGTCAAATGTTGTTTATAAGTTTCGTATAAAGTTTGCCCCAGATATGTCGGAAGTAATAGATTAATAGTTGTCATATTATTATTTAATTATTGCAATTAGTTTTTTTTAATTCTTCCTATAAAAGTGAAGGCAAAGCGTCAAGCCCATACAGCCACGTCTGATGTATTTTCTTTATTTCTGCAGTTATTGCGTTGACTTGAGGATGTAACACCTACCATCTTGGGAGAGTTTGGCGCCAAATGATTGATGACTGTCTTCATAATACTACTCCAATAACATAGATAACAACGATATATTATTAAAAATTTCTCAACTTCAACTTGAACATTGAACAAAATATTGTGTAATGTGTTTTTGTTATTTACCCATTCATTTCGAAAGTGTTTATCATTGAATTTAGTTGTGCTATTATGTAATGTAATTAATCTATCAAAATACTCTACGTCTAGGACCGGAGAGCTGTGAAGAAATGCCCAAGGAATCTACACCAACGCAGGCGCAGCTGCGGGTAGACACTAGTAACGATTAAGTAAGCATCTTGAATTATACACTTTTATAATACGCTGTTTGTTTTCTTAATATGTAAATTAATATACTTAATCTTCTGCTAGATGCCAGCCTGGCACTCCAATCGTCTGTAGAATCTACAGATAATTGGAGTGCCATCTACAGTGTAGATATTAGCACAGTGAGCCGACCTCAGTGATTGCGGAAACCGAACAAACCTAATGGTAATTTGTAGCATCGGTTTCATTATCCCAATAAGAGTTCCACATAAAGATGCATTGTTCCATATTGTTTTGGGCCATCAAAATAAACAATGGCTCACCTTCACGGTGCGAGATCAATTATCTGCATACAATCGCGGTGGGTGGACTCCTATTGCTCTAATGGTGTACACAGATTTGCTAGCAAGCTTGCAGCATTCGAAATAGTGCCTTGAACTTAAAAAAATAATGCTTCAGTTTTAATAACACAATTAAAATGGCAAAAATTTCAAGGGTCTACAAAAAAATATTAGCGTAGTCATCAAAAATAATAATTGGTCTACAAATTGTTAATTTTTCGGTATTTTGATGACCAATCATAATTTTTGATGATCAATTTTACTTTTAAGGTTGGTTAGGTTAAGTTTGTATGGTGATCAGTTAAATACAAGCCAATTAAAAGTAGGTACAATTAATTGTACTATTAATATGTACTATACTATACCAGACACAATAGGTCTATTTTATTTATCTACATGACAAGCGAGCTGTCGGCCCAGCTGGAGGTAAGTGGCTACTGTGTCGCCTATAGACACCAGCAATAACTAGGAAAAAATCACTTGATGTTGCAACGGCGTTGTCATCCTGAAGCCTAAGATAAATCCTTCCCGCCCATAGGTGGTAGGCCCGTGTCTGCCACCTTTGGGCGGGCTGATATAAGTCAAACGGTAGATTTAATATACGTACTCAAACGTCACTTAAATTTTGTATGTGCTTAACTTGACGTCTGCATTTTTTAAAATTATTTTAACAATACTAAAAACAATATTTTTTTTTAAAAAAAACGCTAATATTAATGTTTTTTTTATACACTATATAATTAATGTTTTTTTTTTTGAAGTTGGTTAAAATTGGGTATTTTTAAGCGTTATAGCTCTGTGGTTTTAGTATTCAGCCGTATCTATGATATACCTATATGAATACCTATTCGAAGCTGTCCATTATCATCATTACACTAAAGATTTTGAAATTTAATGCTTTTAAATGAACTGTATTCATCTTCTTTTAGAAAGACTATTAGATGATGAGCACATTTTATTTGGTTGCTAGTTTAATTCAGCTTTGTATTAGGCTAATAACTATTACTTATGTACGGCTTGATGTGAAAATAGCAAAAAAATTAGCAACGTGTTTTTTGCAAAAAAAAAAGTGTTAAATCACTCAAGAAAGCTTGGCTAGCTTATGAGCAAAAGGAGCATGACGCGACTGTTTGAAAAAATTTTAAACAAAAATTAAAACCGACTTCAAAAAACTGAAAAGGATAAAATAATTAAATTTAAGTAGTTATTCATCCCCTAGAAACATATTTTTGGAGTCGGTGCTTCACTTTCTATTGTTTTTGGAAACCACTTAGCACCAACTCCAAAAATATGTTTCTAGGGGATGAATAACTACTTAAATTTAATTATTTTATCCTTTTCAGTTTTTTGAAGTCGGTTTTAATTTTTGTTTAAAATTTTTTTTTCACAATTTTTAGTGGTAACTTTCTACGGTCGAAGCTAGATGGGTGATCGTAAACTTATATTGTTTCCTACTATCGTATCGTTTCACTAAAAAGTCATTTGAAAAGCAAAACTTCGCAATTTCGCATATGTAGACGACTTCATAATTTAAGTTTTTTTGAATTTAAAACCAAAGTACCCAACTGTTTTTGAAAAAATTTTTATGGGACCAAATGGCAGCTATTTCGCATCGAACAAAAAAAGAATCACGTAAATCGGATCAGTAATCTCGGCGTAATCGGTGTACATACATAGAAAAAAAAAAAAAAAAAAAAAAAAAAAAAAAACATACCGGCCGAATTGAGAACCTCCTCGTTTTTGAAGTCGGTTAAAAAGCAGATCATTCTCGACGTAAGTGTATACAATTTTAATTTCGATTTATAAGAAAGCTTCGTAATCAGTAATAATCGTGATTATACTATTCAATACCTGCTCCATGAATACACTTTTTTAACATGAAGAGCTTTTCGACCTTATTCCCCTCCCCCTTCCTAATTAGCAGCAGGCATGCCTGTCTTTGGAGTCATTAATTCACTGTCTCCACCTCAACATCACGCACAAAGAAGTTGCTCATGGGTTCCTTCAAAGTAAGCGTGAAAAGGCACCTTATGTGCCGGCAAGGTGGAGGCGGCTAGAACAGTGTGTTTCAAGCTGCACTAGCTGTCTCCGCATATGGACTCTTCTTACTGCTTCACATCAGGTGGTGTGACGTCATTTGCCGTGCTTTGTATAGTATAAAAAATTATATCTTCACTAGACAAAAATCAATGACGGATCTAACCATCTGAACCAACAATGACTTGGTGGCTCAGAACAGTAATCACCCGGATTATTATGTTAACCAAAACACAGGAAAACTTCAAGAGTTTTTATGATTGACTTTTTATACAACTAGATGTCAAACAAGCTGACGGCCCAACTGGTGGTATACCGCCTATAGCCTATACAACCGCCTATAGACACCTGCAATAACAAGGAAAAATCACTTGGGATAGCACGTGCGTTGTTATCCTGAGCCCTAAGATGAAATGCCTTCCAAGTTCAGTAACTACACTGGCTACCTTTCCCTCCACTCCGAAGCACAGTAAACTGTTTCACGGCTGAAATAAGAAAGGCGGTGGTACCTACCCAGATGACCCTACATTTGAGTAAATTCAAAATTTAAATAAAATTAAAATTAAATAGTTATAACTCGCATGCCAATCACTTAACGGGATATAAGAAAAGCCGACAAATCCCGGTATTGACTTTCGCAATGTTTAATATTCAATTGAATCGTAAATAAAGGATAATGTTTAATTTATTGGGTATTAGTGATTCATGACGCTTTTAGTTTATTTGTAGGTCTGTGGCCTCGATATAGGTAATGGTAGTCGCATGTGTGGGCTATAATCGTCCCACTGCTGAGTATAGGCGTTCCTACATGGAGAACCACATGAGGGGGATAACACCACCACGCCGGCCACATTCGGGTTGGTGGGTGAAACCGGTTGCACCAACAACCCAGTTGTTGTTGTTTACCAACGTGCACGACGAAGCACGTTTACTAATTTTGGGGGACCCATCCGAGATTGACCATGGTGTAAATTGTTTTATTTTCGTAATCGAAACTGCGCTTAAAACACTATGACCCATAGCAATTTTATTAAATAAGATGTTAGCACAGAGAGTTAAGGCGATACCTACATTGAAGAAATACGCACGTTTATATGTAATATCATAAAGACGCTGAAAGATGTTACGGAGCTGAAAATCAAATATAAAAAAAGTTTTCGGTCTCGTCTGAGATTTTATTTTATTCTCGGTCTCGGGCGAGAACGAAACACCTGTCCCGGTCGACCCTTAGTATAGACTATAAGAAGAACCTAGCACGTCGTTGCTTTGTCGTACTTCCAAAACTTGGAATTCTTTGCCAGCACAAATGTTCCCTCCTTACACTTGGGATCTTTCGAAAGAGGCGTGATATGGCACCTCTTGTGCCGGCAAGGTACCCTTTAGAATAGAACAGTATGTTTCAAGCTGCACTAGCTGTCTTCGTATATGTACTCTTCTTACCGCTTCACATCAGGTGGTGTTAAGTCATTTGCCGTGCTTTGTATAAAAAAAAGTATATGTTGCTTAAGATGTTGAGTTGTGATAAAAACCTGACTTTTAAAAAACTAAAATCGTGTAATATTTTTTTATGTGTGCTAGAGCGCTGCTTATTACGTGTAGATTGTACAATAGAACAATTACTTTGTGAAATTATTCTGTCAAAATCGCCCACATTTTTTATTTAAAACCGGTTTAAAGTTTAACACTTGGTACCACTTTTTTGTTCTAGGGAAGTTGTTAGCTGTTACACATTTTTAAACGTAGTTGTTTTTGGATTACATTTCCAGTTGAATCGCCAAATTATCGCTGCCTACTGAGAATTAAACGGAGCGATTAAAAGATTGCTTCACTAACTCACTATTCAACTGCCGGTAATGGGCGGTGATTTTCTACCGTCTGATCGCAATATCCTCTACAGTAAACAGTGAGGAACGTTGTGATGAATATACAAAGAAAATCGATTAATATTAATCGATACACTTGGTAGTTTTTGTATCGGAAGATCTTAAATCATTACTTTGTTGCGAAATACTTTTATGCTTCGTCTGGCGCAATTACTGGCGATTTTGGGTTTGTACGAAAAACTGATAACTGCTATTAGACTTTTAGAAAAATCCTCAGATTTTTTAGACTAGCCTAACTTGCTAATGCATCGCGAGTTTTGTCAGCAATATTTTCGAATTTAACGTTCGTATGGAAAAATGTGCCACTAAACGCTCTTAAGATCTGTATTCTATAAGAACTGTATATCAGTAAACTAGAGAGTTAAGTATCTGGAAATTTATTAAAAATATGGTTAAGTAATAATAACTTCATGGATAAAATAGATGGGTGTCGTTTAATGAATCTATGATGATGACTAAATGCAATATATTATAATCCAAAATATTTCAAGTGATTTTATGGAAATGGAATTGACTCAGAATTATATTAAAATTTCAGTTTACATCTTGTGCTACTTAGTTTATCTTGTAAGATTCTTTGTATTTTAGCAAAATTTGTGTACTCAAATTCGTAGTATATTCCCTAACATCCTTCAATACAATGATCTCTGCGCATAAATGATTATCTCATCTTATGTTATCTTTTGTTTCTCATATTGTAGGTTAATAATTTGTCAAAAACTAACATTCTAATTAAGATATCAGAAAGATACGTAATACCTGTCCTGTCGTTTAGTAATTAGTCAAAAACAAACATTCTAATTAAGTTAACAGATACATAATCGTGTTTTCTTGTAACTAGAAAAAATGGGACACGAAAAAGGTTCCACGGTTACGTCTCAAGTTGCACAATACAAAATTAAGTGTGACGAGAAACAAAAGACGACAGGCGGTAGTACGCAACGATGAAAGCGACCGACCGGTTTTCGGCGAAAGTTATGAGTAAAAAAACATCGGATTGTAACACAGGTGTAACACCGGCATTATTGCTTGAATAACTTACTTGATTTAATACTTTACGTTTATAAACATAAGATGTAAATTAGTTTCGGCATTGTTGTAATAAATCAGGTGTTTCGCAAGATCCTAATAAGGCGTTGTTAACACATTCTTCTACTAGGGTTTGTAGGCCCACCGCCTACAATTAAGCCTTAGTAAAATCATGTGTTTCGGATCAAAGGGAATGGTAACCAGTGTAATTACTGGACATATCGTAGGCCTGCAACACAATCAAAATTTGGTTTTGGACTATTGTAACGATTGCAAATAAAGAAAGAAAACAATGAAAAATTGAAGACTCCAGGCGGGAATTGTACCCACGTCTCCTGGGGTCCGGTCGTTTTCTTTCTTTATTTGTAATTGTTACAAAAAAGTAGGCGTTATAATCGCACAAAACAAACAAACACACATATCAAACATTTAAATGTATTTGGTTTGCACTGTTAATAAACTAAAATATGTTTTCGCTTACGAAAACCGAACTACTTTCGCCACGGTCGTGATATTTTCTGAGTATATTTATATCT
Source organism: Nymphula nitidulata (assembly GCA_947347705.1). Lineage (NCBI taxonomy): Eukaryota > Metazoa > Arthropoda > Insecta > Lepidoptera > Crambidae > Nymphula > Nymphula nitidulata. The sequence goes on along the minus strand of OX374641.1, from coordinate 11,642,267 downwards.
ATCGGAATAATATTTTCTTGTTATTGCAGCGGTAGCCACTTAAGACGCCTAGATTAAATTTAGTTTTACAACGTTATTATTGTTTGTTGACTGTGAAAACCAGTAAACAAGTGCCGGATATGAATTAGGCTTTCCAAGTTCATAATAAATCACAAATGGTCCAAATTCTTGCGGCTGGTTAAACGCCAGTGAAACTATCGCTCCAGATAGCGGGCGCTAGACGCCGGTCGATGTACTCGAGGAATGTGCGCATCTCCATTAGTTGTTACACGTTATTTGGAGAAAAGCCGTGATTTATTGTCAAAAATGTTGCCACTTTGAGGCTATCATCACATTAAAATAATAAAAATATTTAACTGTTTTTATTAGTTTATACTTAAAGTTATCTCAGGATTTTTTGAAAAACAGTCCTATCCTAATGTAGAGTAATAGCAATAGCAATTTATAAATAAAAATCAAAAATCGCCAATAATTTCTTTACTATAAGACTCTTCGAAAAATCCTCTTATAATTTATTAGACTAGTCTGACTTGATTATGCTTAGTTTTGTTAGAATCAGTCAGTTCGTTTCCAATATTTTGACTCGAAAATTTTTATGAAATTGAAGCAGTACGACAACCCTCATAAGGGTTAAAAATGAATTGTCTGTAACTAGAGTTAAAAAATCCTATTGTCAAATGTGTAACTTAAAAATGATGGATTTTTACCGGTGCCGGTGTGTGATTTATAAAAATAAAGGGATTTAAAAAGTTAAGTAAAAATTTATAATAGTACCTACACTTATTGAACGACAATCTTAGCCATCCGTTCGTAAACCGGACATCAGAACTAAGTAATGGTTTACATACAGCAGACAGAATTTGGAATTTAATTTATTTCAGTTCCCGAATCGTGTCGTTTCTAACAGTGGAAACAGTCGTCCCACTGCGCCAGATAGTCGCAAGCGCATCGCACGCGACTGCAACCATTCACAATGCGTTCATTCCTAATAGAATCTTTATTTATATCACGCCGCACGTGATACAAGCCGGAACGATTCAGATGTAATAATAGTGCATTGCTACCACGATTTAAATCATAATGATTTAATTTTATATTCTGAAGAAATTACATTCATTTATTACTACTTAATTATCTATTTATTAGTCTTTATTTAAATTTCGTTTGGACTGTTATTTAAAAAATCATATGGTTACGAAAACAAAGCAACTTTCGCAATGGTCGATTCCAGATGTGTGAATCAGAATTTGTAGTCTCGAGCTCCTCCAAGCCTCGGAATCGGAAGGCACGTTAAGCATTTGGTCCCGGTTGCTTCTGTCACCGCTTAATCTACCAACCCTCATTAGGCCAGCGTGGTGGTGTTATAGCCCGTACTCCTTATTGTTTCTCCCATGTAGGAAGGCCTGTGTCTAGCAGTGGGACCTATGTAGGCTGGTGATGATGATGAATTATGATAGCGATAATATAATCCTTTATTGATCGATATTTTCACCAGCTTCCTTGTCAAACCTCGATCGACATCGCAATCGCTTTCAATTTCACATCTACAGCCAGCAATGACTAGCGATAGATATGTCGCAGCCGTCTGATTTAATTAGCCGCTTAACTGGACGCCTAGGCCATTAATTGAACGCCCCGGCGTCCAATGAAACGGACGGAGGACAAGTAGAGATTGAGCGCAACGTTTAACCAGATAGCTGAACGTCTTGTCAGCCGTTTGATTGAAATACCTATTCAAACAGACGACCTGCCTAGGGTCGTTTAAATCGAAGAGCTTTTGTGTGACTGTTTGAGTGATTGGTGGGTTGAAGGTAATTTTTTTAAGGCCACTTATAGCCGAAATCATTCAGGTTATAAATGGTCATAAAAATATCCTTGAACCTACAATCACATCAAAACTCTTCAATACAAGACTTCTTCAATACAAAACCTAGACATCTAATTGTGCGGACTTTCAATTAAATACACTATGTTGTATGTTAAACGTTGAGTGAGATTATGTCGGCGTTTAATCAACGGGATAATAGGCATGAATAGATGGACAGACGATAGATACACTGAATAAAATGGCACGAGTTATAATTTATTTTTGAGATCCACACCAGTTTCTTACGAGACAGTCCGATTCACCTCTAAAGGTATGTCTAAAAATGGAAAGAATTGAAGTAGGTACTACATTGCTCGCTAACACTTCGCTAAGTAGTCTCAGTGCCAATCATTAACAGACATACATTCTATGCTTACGTGTATCTGTTTAATAGGAGAATGCTTGAATAAACGCTTTCACAATAGCTTGGTTGATTATGGGTCAACTAATCACGACTGGTTTTGCCTACGTCTGAGGGATTTATGGTTTCCCTAGAGCTACTCACTAGCAGATGATACAGAACAGATGATCTAAAACTCTTTTTTGGTTGAGGATCTTCCTTTCCGCTAAAGTGTGAAGCCATGATAAGCTGTGACAGGATGTGTAAGAATGGATGATAAAACAGGATTATCATCAAACAAACACCCCCACTGCTGGAAAAAGGCTTCCCCTAATGAATTCCACGACCATCGGTGCACGTGCCCAGCGGCTACCTCTGACCTTAACCAGACTCTTAGTCCACCTTGTTGGAGACTTGCCCACGCTGCGCCTTCCGGTCCGAAAACCGGATGTGTCATCATAATAATCTCTGACTTCAGAATGAACGATGTTCCTAGATTCGTTAGATGGTTGCCACTTTGACCACTCGTAAGTAACTTCTAAATTGTTTAAAATTATTTTATTCCGTTCACAAAAATCTTCCTAATGATACAATTACTAATCACTCAAGCCGCAGAATACCCTCAATCAATTGTGTCTGGAATCAGAGGCTTGACAGGAATTATAATGATATAATCACATTTGTATTCTTCTTTCACGATCATTACGGTCTGATTCTTAATCTTGGTGTGGGTTTTTAAACAAAGCCTATTCACGTTTGTCATATTTTGGTCCAAAAACCACGGTTCGGTTCCGGTTTTCTCCGATCTGTCAGCTTACCGGTTGTAATTGAGTTAGAGCCTGTTGACAACTTTCTTTCGTCATCTTCCATCATCAAGCGAAAGTTGCAAGTAGCATATGCGACCAATAGGGTTGTCAATACTGGATTTTTACCTAATAATTTAATTTTTTACATCATAATACTAATTTGAAAGATATTTTAGAAAATATATACCTACTACATTATGTGCCGGCAAAGATTCCCAAGTTCTGGAAGTACGAAAAAGAAACGAGGTACTAAATTTCTTTGTGCGTGATGTTGAGGTGGAGACAGTGATTGATGACTGGCTAAGCGTGATCCTGAGTAGGAAGGGGGAAGCTGGTATATAAGAAAATGTTTGAATAGAAAAAAGATGCCAAACAGACTAGAATTCTGGAGCGGGATGCAAAGCTCTCACATCTGAGTGACGGCTCCAACTTACCACAGAGCTACGAAGTACTTATTAATTTCTTCCAGTCCTTCATAATATTTTTTTTTTATTTCACCACCCTAACTTAGCCGAATTGTTAGCATTTGTAAAAACACTTAAATAATGAGGTAGACATTCTTAATTTTCATTTTAACATTATTATAAATGTTTGAAAAATTATTTACTTATAATGATATCCAAACTAGAAAAATTTCACGTCCTGAGGCAGGAATCGCTCCGCGACCTTTCTTAGAGCAGTCGCCCGGATTGTGAAAGGTCGCGGGTTCAATCCCCGCCTCAGGACGAGAAATTTTTCTAGTTTAGATAATTTTATAAGTAAATAAGGTAGACGTAAGTAAATATTCAATAGTTGCAAACAAACTTAAATTAGCGCGGCCCTTACACTATGCGAGCTAACGTCGCACGTACCTAATTGTGAGGGCCGTGCTAATTTTAGTTTATTTGCAATTAAAGAATATTTGCCTAGTTTATTTGTGATATACTAAGTTCAAGTAGAGCGAAAGTCTTTTTAAATTTAAATTGTATGTAGTTAATTGAGTCAACTTATATTACTTGCTTTTATTTGTTTGAATTAAAGATTAGATTATCATACATTTGTAAGTATTTATTTTAAAATAAATTATTTAGTAGGTGACTTGGAACTTCTAGTTTTGATGATCCGTACTGATGCCGATCGAAACAAAAATGTTTGTTGATGTTTCTTATTTGAACATATCAAATAAGAAACATCATTCTTCAGTATTTGATTGAAGAGCGCTCGAGCGCTTGCGTAACTACATAATTTATCCGTTTTGGCTTCCATTGAAATAAGTAAGCGAAAATAATATCTTGATGTTAAGGTTTCGTCTAAGGGTACCATTTCAACGGCTATTTGAAATCTAATATATAAAATTCTCGTGTCACAAATTTAGTTAGTAGGAGGGGTAGGGGTAGGGGTAGGTAGGGGTATGGACTCCTCCGAAACGGATTGACCGATTTTCATGAAATTTTATATGTATGTTCAGTGGTAGTATTAGTAGTTTATTTAATTTACGCCAATTCGCAATTGCAAAACGAATGGTTTATTAAATATAAGGTCCATAATCATCATCACCAGCCTATATACGTTCCATGACTTCCAGGCCTTCCAAAATAGAGAAATAACACGAGCAGTTTAAAATGGGGACGATGAAATGGCCTTTATCGGCCACTATAATCACTATTCTGAAAGAAAACATATATGCTACTATCCTACTAACGAGTCAAATTTCTTTAAGAATCGCTTGATCTAAAAACATCATTAACTTTCAAGATTTTGCTAATTTAATCAAGATTAATCGATTTCCTTAGGTTTCTCTAAGCCATTAGTTAATTGGCAGTCTGTTTGTAAATCTGAGATTAGATGTTGGAGCTTAGATAAGACGTGCCCTTGTCACTTATAGAAAGTGAAGCGTTTTTTAAATTTGAGTAATTGAATTTATCAAATTAATAAAACAGACGAACGGTTGGCCGAGTGCCAGTACAGCTACAGGCTACTGGGACAGGGGTCCCGGATTCAAGTCCCGGCTGGGGCAGATATTTGTGTTATAAACATCTGCCTCAGCCGACTAGGGTCATGGTTGTTTATATATTTAGTTTCTATATTTTTAATATAAAATATATTTTAAATATTAAATATGTAATTTATGATAAAATCCACAGGAGAACAAAGGACTGATATAACCCGAATTGCGAGCCTCAAGCGGTTTTATCTTACCGGGGTTACTCTTGACCTTCATCTCATCTGATGGTAAGTGAAGATAAGGCCGACGATGAAAGCGAGCTATACCCGGATTCCTCAACCACAGAGGAACTGGCTATCTTACCTCTAACTGCCGAACACAACAATGTCGTTGACATTATTGCTATGGCGGCAGACTTAGGTAAGATGGTGGTAGCTAGCCAGGTGGACTTAGAGTTCGGTGGTGTCAACCACTAGACCACAGAGGCAGTTAAGTGGCAGTGGGCAGGCCACATTGCAAGGAGGACAGACGACCGTTGAGGCGGAAAGGTCCTCTCGAGAGGTGGCCGCGTACTAGGAGACGCAGCGTTGGTAAGCTTCCCACAAAGTGCACAGACGATCTGGTGAGGGTCGCGGGAACCCGATGGATGCGGGCAGCGCAGGACCGATCCGTTTGTGAATATTTTTAATATTATTAGAGTAATCAAATTGCTCCCAGGTGTACATAAAAGCTGACGATTTAAGACCTCGATACCAAAACTCAATAATATAGACTTAATTCACTATTACGTGAATATTGAGGCCATTCTATTTCTAGACGACACGGACATCAGTGACAAGACTGAAAAGGACTAATTCATTTGAGTAAGAATATTCTTAATTTTTGATTTTAACATTATTATAAATGTTTGAAAAATTACTTAGTAATTAAAATGTAATAAAACTAGAAAAATTGCACGTCCTGAGGCAGGAATCGAACACGCGACCTTTCGCAATCCGGGCGACTGCTCTGACCACTGAGCCACCCAGGACTTGGGATATCCCTGTGAAATTCTTCTAGTCTATCTGTATTTGCGTTTATGAGCTAACGTCCACACTACAATGTCGAAATATTCTATTCCAACATCCGAAACGAGTATTTTTACAAATACCGACGATTCGGTCGGTTGAGTAAGAATGTGACAGTAAAGTGAGGTTAACGAATACTCCCGGGGGTTTCACTACTACGTTCCTTTCAAGTGTAGCGATTATGCTACACTTTACGGCGCTTACCGCCTTTTAGTTGCGAGAATACTACATGCTGTTGTATCAAAATGGAACATCCATTTTGTATGCGTTAACTTTTATAATTTTTACCTTAATATTTGTAATAGATGCAAATATAAAGCAGTTGTATGTTTAGTTATATTGATGTTGTTCGTGTCAGCCCTAATTCAAAGTGGGCATTGTCATCTTGTCACACCAGTCGGCCACGATGAGCACTTAATAAATTGTCACGTGCAAGAAATGGAATGAGAAGCCTCTTGGCCCTTTAATTTACGACGGTAATGGAAAGCTTAGGCACTTTAATGTAAGTGAACTAAAGTAATAAACGTTGCAGTGAGAGGAAGACTGCGTTGACATTAATGATCACTCGGTGGCAGGCCCGTAGGTGGGTCGTCTCGGTAGGAGATACCACTGCCTTTCTTATTTCGACCGTATTTTATTTATTTATCTATTAAATCACATGCAGGGTAACAGTATGCATGTTAAATATAAACAAACGAAAAAAAATGTGTCTAACGAAAATGGTCCAGGACCAAAACTTATGATTGTAAAGAGTCAACTACCATTTAAATTTTTACATTAACAAAGTACAAAGTCATGATTAATAAACGTTAAAAGAACAAATAGTTTGATAACGGCCATGTCAAGTCAACAATTGATAACAACTGTGTTTCAGATTGAAGGGAAAGGTACAAGGTGTAATTAATGTATTGGGGATAGAAGACATTTCTTCTTAGGTCTCAGGATGACAACGCACTTGCAATACCAAGTAATGTTTCCTTGTTATTGCTTGTGTTTATAATAGGTAATGACTGCCATGTCCGCTTGCTTGTCATCTATTTGTATAGGAATAAAATTCAATGCTATAAACTGAAATACTTTATACCAGCTTGTTTGATACTAGGGACTACCTCTATCGATAAGGGACAATTAATATTTTTTTCGATTTGACAGAAATAAAAGACAAACTTGTCTTGAAATGCTTTTCTAATTAAAATCATTCACAATAGCCAAATGTGTCAAGAATCAAGACATTTATTCCACTGGAATGTGTAACATAAGTTCTTTTCACCCAAAATAAATATTTAGCTATACCATCAGCGAATTTGTTATAAGAAGTACCTATAAGTTTAAATATCTTTTTACAAAGTTCATAGATGTGAGTACTATAAGCTATTGGGACTATTGGTATTTTTACGTTTTCGAACAAGGATATTCCTGTTTACACTTGAGCTTCATAATAAAATCTTTGGTGAGTTTTATTGAACTTGGTAAAGTTGACAGACATTCTTTCGGCACTTTCTATTACACAAACGATCGTTATTAAGTATTATACTAATGACAACAGATAAAAACCGGATTCTTTTAAATTATGATGTTGTCGTACTTTCGATTTCGACCGAATTTTCCGTGGAGATATTTCGCAACTGTGCAATATGACGTTTGAAAGAGAATATTTCGCTGTGTCTGTTGATCAGTTCATTTCAGTGTGACGTATATGTATATATCTAACATATCATGTTGAAGAGCTTAACCCAAGCTTATAAGCAAACAAGCGTACGAACTTCCCAAGGGGAAGCGGTTACTACGGTCTAGACGCTCGTAGCACCTTGGGCACTACTGACGAATTGCTACCTTAGCCTATATACTCATGCGTTGTTGCCGCAGACTATAGACGCTCGTAGCACCTTGGGCACTACTCACGCGTTATTACCGTAGCATATAGACGCTCGTAGTATCTTGGGCACTACTCACGCGTGTCAACGTAGCCTATAGACGCTCGTAGCGCCTTGGGCACTACTCACGCACTGGTTTCTCTGTGAAAATCAAGAAAAAGCTCTGGCAAGCAGCTCTAGCGACCTTACTCAGTGCAGAAGCATAGCACAAAAAAGCAGGGTGTCCTTATAATTATTAAAAATACGTACACCTAAATAAACAAATGTTCGTACTCATAATGAAAATATCTACAAATACTTAGATTTTAACCCTGGGGGTGTATTATGAGCACTTTCCAGTTTTTTAGAGTTTATTTCTAGTTATGCTACACAGCTTACTCTATTAGCAGAGTGATAGAGTTAATTTTTTACCAGGCATTAAACTGGATGGAAATTAACGGTGCGTCGGTGCTTCACTTTCTATTGTTTTTGGAAACAACTTAGCACCAACTCCAAAAAATATGTTTCTAGTGGATGAGTACCTAAATTTAATTATTTTAACCTTTTCAGTTTTTTGAAGTCGGTTTTAATTTTTGTTTAAAATTTTTTTTTTACAATTTTTAGTGATAACTTTCTAAGGTCGAAGCTAGATGGGTGCCCGTCAACTTATATTGTTTCCTACTATCGTCTTAATAATTTCAGTTTTTTTTATATAAAAACCCAACTCCCCAACTGATTTTGAAAAATTTTTATGGGACCCAATGGCAGCTATTCCGCATCGAACAAAAAAAGAATCACGTAAATCGGTTCAGTAGTCTCGGTGTAATCGGTGTACATACAAAGAAAAAAAAAACATACCGGCTGAATTGAGAACCTCCTCGTTTTTGAAGTCGGTTAATAAAAGAGCTCATAATACACACCCTGGTTTAATATACAGGGTTACTGATTCTCAAGTCTCACTCAACGAACTCGCGGCCCGGCCATTATATGCCAGCTACAGTACCTACCTACGCGTATTTACAAAATGTAGTACGATTTCGTAAATACGCGTATCTTGTATCTGCTTTACATATTTTATACCGCACATAATCATAACGCATTTTGTAACGTTTTGCTATTAAAATGCTCTGTTCACTTAAGTCATGCAATAACCAATGCAACACATAAGTTTTGCCAGACATTTCCATATAGTGTACAGTAGCAACAAACTGACGGATAAATTCTACATCTTATACAAGGCAATAGGGATCAAAATCGTTTGTATATTTGTACGAAAGCTTAAAGAGTGTTATAGCTGCATGGAAAACTTATTCGATGATGCCTGGATAAGGTCTGTAATCATAAAAACGCTGTACAAATATCTCTATTGTCTTACTTTCAAAACTTGGAATTCTTTGCCAGCACGCGTGGTCTCTCCTTCCTATAACATCGGTTCAATAAAAAGAGGCGTGAAAAGGCACCTTCTTACCGCTTCGCATCAAAGGGCCAATTGTGCTATTTATTTTCCTATACGGATCGGCAGCAGTTCGGTATCGTTACTAATACGGTTGTTATACAAAAAGGTATTGGTAATATTTATAAATTATAAAGCTGGAAAGCTAACGAAACGCTCTCAATTGGTTTAACTTCATCTGGATTGGACAGGACTTGGACAGCAACATTGTTAACGATTGTTAACAATGTTGCAAGAAACAAATATAGTATAATACAATGACTTGACAGGTATTAACTTTTGACAGTTCAACCAAAGAAGTATCTTAACATCATATCATTTCATTTTACAATTGTGTTTGAATATCACTAAAATTAGTACCTACATGATAAAAAAATACAATACTTCATTACAGAATAAAATTACAAAATTTCAACTCATATAAATCATAAACTTGTCGTAATAATGTTATCGATGCGTTTCGGCTGCCACAAATGTCAAATATTTTGCAGAATTTAAAATAATGATTAAACCAAATGGTTTGTTAGTAGAACAACAAACTGATGCGTTACGGCTACATTTCGATTGCGCTGAGTTAGCACAACACAAAAACGTTGCAGATAAAGCTTTTCAGATTAGTTTCAGATCAAAATTGGGAGCAGCGTGCTAATTCTGCTGTTGTCTTTAGATCTGAACGAACCATAAACGTTTCAGTTGCAATCCCGTCATTGCAACGTTTATGTATTTCGAATCTTTTAACTTTTAAAAGTTTCTAGCACAAAAGTTTCAGTTGTCAAATAGGCTTTATAAGCAATGTTAGTGGAATACTGTTTTTATATCAAAACCGCAATAGTAACGATACCGAATCGCTGCCGATCCGGCTATTTAAATAAATAGCAGAATTGACCCTCTTATCTCATCCTTGAACTACAGTGAAAGCGATTCGCTGATGACGTCTGAGTGACCCGGCGGAATAGGCGCGGATAAACTCTGACGTAACAATTAGATAGTGATTTATTTACTCAAGGAATTTCTATTGATTTTTATAGATAGATCTGGTTTATCTCCGGGGCTAAGAAACGAAACTCTAGTTTGTATTGTCTGTTTTGTATTTATTTAAACTTAAATTAATTTAGTTCTTTAATTTTATTGTAACAGTAAAATAATTGCTTGACAAATAATTAGAAAAAATATGCAGACTAGAAAAATGACACATCTTCGGATTGAAACCGAACCCGGGGATTGAAATATAATATTATGAGCGAATATAATATGATTGACGACTGGCTGGCCGAGTGGTCTGTACCCCTTGCTATACAGGCTACTCGGTCAAGTGGTCCCGGGTTCGAATCCCGGTAGGAGTAAATGTTTGTATGATGACTACGAGCATTTGCTTACGAGTCATGGATGTTTATATGTTTATTTAGTATATTTTTAATATTTATATACATTATTATAATTATTTCTCCGTTATCTAGTATTCATAACACAAGCTCATAATGATGCTTACTTTGGGCTAGATGTGAGTGTGAGTGTATGAATATAAAAAAGAGCGAGTTTTTTAAATTTTTGTTTGAAATACATAAATGTCATTTTAAGTCAACTGTTGCTACGTGGTCAGAGCAGTCACTCTAATCGTGAAATGCCGCTGGTTCGTTTCCAGTGCCAAGACATTTTGTAGTCCAGATTTTTTTTTCTTAATATAAGGAAAACAATAGTTTCAGACTGGTCCATCCGATAGTATATGGTGTATATAGTTAATTGCTTTACCAATATCACGAAGATCACTTGATGGTACGGGGGCGATGACATTATAGAAACAATAGACAATAATGCCTTCCACTCACTGTGAGTTTACTGGCCACACTTAGTTCCACTTCCACGAGAAAATACAGTGAAGTGCGACGGAAATTGAAATGTTGGACGTAAACCATAACTTTTATGACAGACTGTTGAAGCACACAAATTATTTAGATTTATTAGTTATTTAGTGTTAGAAAAAGCTTTAATTAATTTATAGAGTTTGCATTGATTATAATGAACATAATAAAAGTTTTCAATAAAAAAATATTGATTTTAGAGAGCGAAGGGCATGTTATAAGATAACCTATGGTTTTTTTTATTGGTTCATAATGCTGTTAACAACATTCATCATCCCCAGCCTATATACGTCCCACAGCTGGGCACAGGCCCAACAACATTGATGTCAATTAAAATGTGTTATTATAAATATTTTGATTCCTTCAATTTTGTAAAATAAGAGATATGTCTGTGGAGACCACTGGTTAATGTATTACTTTGACTGTGTCTTTATTCATGTTTTATAATAAAGTTCTTTATTTCTTTAATATCTATATAAATAACACACACAAGGCTTTGAATTGTGGCCAACTTAATCTATTGCAACAATAGTTCATCCCCAGCAGACGCATTACGTTTGAAGTGCTGCTGTCTGTAGATTGTATCCAGCATTGAATCAAAATGGAACATTTTTTTAATCGAACCGCCATAATTTTATCTGTTTTCTAGTGGTACCGACCTAGTTTTACTAAGCATTTCTTTTTTGCATTTAAAGTTAAAACTATCTTGCAATTATCCAGAGCGGAATTATACACATTGTGTTCGATATTACCCCTTTCTACCTCACCTAGTTGCACCATAGACCAAATAATATATATACTAAAGACTGTCATTGTCATATAAAAAACGTAACTCTGAAAAAAATACCGATTCCCATCTTAAATTTAGATGGCGCTGACAAATAATCTGTGGATTTATAAACGTTTGTTATTACATTTAAAGGTAAGACTGTCTTGTAGTGTACAGCCAGCTTTATCGCGCCCTTGAACCACAGTGAAAGCGAACACCAATTACGTCTGTTCCGCCAACCGATAGAGATGATTTATGTACTTTGTGATGGTTTCTTTGCCAAAACCGCAGCAAATTAAATTTGAAGTGAAATTGTAAATGAAAACTGACATTAATTGCTTTTATAGGTTTTATGTAAATACCATAAACTTTTATAGACCATAAATATCATTTAAGTCGGATCGTTGTAGCGAGCTTTAGACACAGTAATAAAGAAAGTTGGTTTTATTATTATCAACGCTATAGATTTTGCTGGCGATTGTATGTTATTTATATTGATAGTTTGATCGTTTCATTTGTTTTTATTGCAAAACAAACACAGGATATTAAAAACCGATACTTTCAAAATACACGTCATCTAGGTGTAAAACAGTTCTAATATTATCTTTATTTGTAAGATATCACAGGAAATAACGGGGATGCTGTTAAAAAGTCATAAAAAGTAAACAGGTGTCAAGCACCTGGCAACACCCTGTCAGTAAAAAAGGGCCCGAAACTGCATTTAAAAAAAAAGAACTGCAGTTTTATAAACAGGCCGAAGTGGACTCGTTGGTAAATTTAATTAGCTACTTATGTGATTCTTTTCTCTCTTTTCGATAGGACAGAGGGAATTAAAATAACCTTATTGATTTATTTCCTTTTTAAAAAATAAATGTACGTAACTACAGTTGATAAAAACATTTGTGACTCTATAGTAAGTTATTGACATAATCTTGGCAGTGTTTATGAAAATACTGAAAATGAAGTCGTGTTCTGAATTTTATTTTTAATATAGTAATAAATATTTGAAAGGTACTAGAAACAATTGAAATGAATTGCTTGTGAAAGGTCGCGGGTTCAGCCCCCGCTCGAGGATATGAATTTTTATATCTTATTTTAGATCTTAGATATTTTTCCTCTTTTAGAAAGTAATATGACAATAAGCTGCTGTCGATGCATGCCGGACACATGTAATTTAAACTTAGTCACGCTTCAATTAAAATTTAAAAAACTCACCTCAATAATTCAAACGTCACTCTATTCCAGAAACTTGTCTCAACAGTCCAGCACAAAATTCCAGAAAAAAGAAAATGTCTCTTCTCAAAAATAAAGTTTCTCTTCAATAAGGAACTACGCGAAATCCCTCGTCGACTGAATCACATTTTCCGTTCGACAAAAATGGTTCATCGTTGCACTTAACCGAACTTAAGTGAAGAGTTGTCCAAGTTGACTTTAAGTTAAGTCGCGTGCTTTCACGCCGCCTGCCCCGTCCAAACTGAACGTATGGTATGCTCAGCATCGTAAATGTGACTTAACTCAACTTAGATACAGGTTCGGATTCGGGTGATGCATCGGAATGGTAATTTCTGCTGTACCTATGTGTGTTGAATTTTATTACGTCTAGATAATAAATAAGGTATGTAATATAGGCACACAATTAACATTACAAAAGTTATTGTGAAATCCAAGCTTAATTACTGTTAATGAGTAATTACAAAAATTCTATCAATGTTGTACATATTTGTCATTCTTATTTCAACCACTGGATGACCTGCAAGCCTTATTGCCCACCTTTTTAGTGAGTGATGCCGCCTATAGACTCCTGCAATAACAAGGACAAAATCACTTGGTATTGCAGGTGCGTTGTCATCCTGAGGCCTAAGATGAAATGCCTTCCATGCCCAGTAATTACACTGGCTACCTTTCCCTTCAATACGTAACACAGCCAACTGTTTTACGGCCAAAATAGCAAAGGCGGTGTGTACATTCCCAGAAGACGACCTGCCACCTAGTTTGGTTGCTGTAGTAAAAGTTTTATTTGTAATCGAAGTACTAATCGTCTGCGCAGGATTAGTTCTTCGAGTAACCTATTTTTATCAAACTAAACTATAGCCTATATGTTATTCTCATGTATGAGCTATATTACTGTAAAGTTTCATTAAAATCCCACTATTAGTTTTTTCTTGCAAGAGTAACAAACATACCTCCATCCATACATGCAGACTTTCATACACACTTTCGAGTTTATAATGTTAGTAGGATATTTCAGTCTGTCTGATAGCGTAACGGCAGACTGAGTTCTTAAGTGTGATACGCGGTAGCCGCTGATAACCGTATTATATACTTCGTTCTTTAACCATCTTTATTTCTTAATCCAGAGGTACTACGCCGCTTGACAGGATTAACGGAGGAAGGCTTTGCGTTATTTTCAATCTAATTTTAGAGGAGCTGACTGGGGAAAGACCTCCACTTTAGACTACTTTGTGCTATTGTGTACCTGCGTAGAGAAAGGTCGATAGAGCTGATCGAGGAAGCATGGTAATGGGAGCAGGGCGACTGGTTTCCTATGCTACCAACATAGGTACCAACTGCTATAGGTGCTAATGCACTAATTTTATTTAGATATAGTTGGGCGAGAGTTGAGTGCTTACTGGCTATGGTAGCATACATAGCAAACAAGCGGACACCTATTCTATGTCAACATAACCTTAAAAATATTGAGGTGTTATCGAAAATTCAGAATTGCAAGCAAATACTTAGTTTAGTCAGTTAAACATATGCATCGGAATTTTTAAAATAAGCTTTTAAATTTTGAACTTTTGATAACGCTTAATATTTATATGACTATGTCTATTATATTTAGTCATTGGATAAATAGATATACTTACAGGATGTTTAGTACGGGCACCAACCCATGTTAAATAATCTTATTAATACAATAGTGTTAGCAAAAATTCGAATATTGTAAAAGAAAACAAATTTCTCATTTCTCCCATAGCATGGGCCGCTACTGGAAGAGATTTCATTTTGGAATAATCAGTCCTTTTATTACGTAAGTCAAGGAAAACCAATAAAAACTCTTTGTTCTCGTAATAGAGTCCCTATCTGTCACAAATCACGATACGAAGGTGAAGGGATATTTTTTATCCGTTATTTGTAATGATATCCGTATCATTTTTTGTGGCCTCTAAGCTCTAAGTTAAGTTGGAGGTACAAATGTCTTTCTAATTTTTAGACGTAAGTTTTTTCGTTAATGATCCGGAACGATTGAATTGGAAGCGACACATACGTCCATGGACATATACGTCCCACTGCTGGACTCAGGTCCAGCAGTGGGACGTATATAGGCTGGTGATGATGATGGTTCATAAGCCAAGAGTGGTAGGGCGTAGTGGTACTCTGCCTTACAGAAGATCGCAGCTAAATAACACTAGGTACTTTCAAGTGCTATGTTCCAGGGGTGAGTAAGGTCGCCAGAGCTCACTGAGAACGCGTTATGTTGGGAGCAGGGGACTCGCCTCCTATGATGTCACTATATCACTAATTCTTTAATTTTTTACAGGGCAAGCAACGCGGGAGTAGTGCCCAAGGTGCTACGAGCGCTGGCTGCGGTAACCCCTTACCACCATGCGGGACGTAAGCACCATGAACACACTTCTAGCCGACGAGGCGTCTTCTCTCTTTCGAAGGAACATATGTTAAAGGAGGAGGGAACACATGACAAGTGCTGGCAAAGAATTCCAAGTTTTGGAAGTACGCCAAAAAAACGAGTTGAGTTAATGACTCCGAAGACCAGCACGCATGCTCTTGTAAATAGCAAAAGCAAACAATATTTGAATGCTTAGATAAGTTTATAATCAAATATGTTCAAAAATAATAGTGTAATTACTGGGCATGGACGGCATTTCATCTTAGGCCTCAGGATGACAACGCACATGCAATACCAAGTGATTTTTTCCTTGTTATTGCAGGTGTCTATAGGCGACG
The DNA here is from genome assembly GCA_947347705.1 of Nymphula nitidulata. Taxonomy (NCBI): domain Eukaryota; kingdom Metazoa; phylum Arthropoda; class Insecta; order Lepidoptera; family Crambidae; genus Nymphula; species Nymphula nitidulata. Next base: position 11,626,363 of record OX374641.1, on the reverse strand, counting down.
GTCACTTACCACCAAGTGGGCAGTCAGCTTGTTTGTCATCTAGATGTATGATAAAAAAATAGAAGAAGTTTTCCACAAATGTTTCCTAATTCACAAACGTATTATTGGTTTCTTTAGCAGTCCTTTCTTATTTTTTTGTTTATACAACTAGATGACAAACAAGCTGACGGACCACCTGGTGATAAGTGGTTACCGTCGCCTATAGACACCTGCAACAACAAGGAAAACGTCACATGGTAATTAAGCCGCAGCTCTCGCATATTTGTGGAAATATTTTCGCATAATGTTTTGTTATAAGCAATAAAGAAAGTATAAATAATACAAACCTAAAAGTGAAAACAAATTATTGATTCAACCTTTGAACTTGAATAGGTATATTATGTTAATATTTGTGGTATTCATGCATTAAGTATGATGAAAAAATCACGGAAACTGCGTAGATCGTCGTTGAATTTTTTAAAATGAAAAATGATTGTAACAGTTGTATTTTATAGAAATACCTGATGATTAAAGAATAAAATAATCTGAAGATTAATATTAGAAAACAATTATTGTTGATTGTAGTCATTTTGTATAAAATTTAAGTCATTGATTGATCATTTCATGGATAACTTTATAGACCAATTAGATCGTTTCCAATTCTATTATCAATTGGCTTCATTATCTAGTTATCACTTACGTATTATACTTATTAAACAATATTCTATAGGTTTTCGAAGGAAGTATATTTAAAAGTTTACAGTCATACAAAAGCATTGCTTTACTCGGCTACTTAAAAACCAGTTTCATTAAAAGAAAACGGCAGTAACATACTTCAGTTCAAAATGTAGCCATTTCCTGATCGAAATAAAATAATAATAATAATACGTTCTGCCAATATAAACTTTTAAAACAACCTAAATCTCGAATCAATACTAAACAATAAAAATAAAAAAGTAGCTCGCATTCGATCATAATTAAAAAGTTTTTTTTTTAATACTTATGCACTAAAACTTTTAGAAATACAGTTTTTTATTGAAAGATCACGTCTGTAAAATCACGTAAAAATTTTCGTATACGTATCGGACTCTTGAGTATTTTATTTATTTTTTAAACTAATAGATGACAAACAAGCTGACGGCCCACTTGATAGTAAGCTGATACCGCCGCCTATAGACACCGCAGGTGCGTTGTCATCCTGAGGCCTAAGACGAAATGCCGTCCGTGCCCAGTAATTACACTGGCTACCTTTCCCTTCAATCCAAAACACAGCGAACTGTTTCACGGCTGAAATAAGAAAGGCGGTGGTACCTACCCAGACGACCCTACATACGGGCCTACCACCTAGTATACATTTCCACATTAAACACCATTTACATATTTATAACTATATTTGTTAATTTATTGAGCTATGTTCCGTAATAAGGTCCAGCTGTGTTTCGTCGTGCCCGAGTACATTCTTTAGATACAAAAGACCACTTTTCTCTCACGTACAGCCGCGCGCTCGACTATTTCATAATAATTTATAATCGTGTATTTTATTTTCTTTTGTTTAAAACACAAAGGTGTCAGAAAGTTTTAGATATTAATTAAATACTATTGTAATGTATCGCCCAGAGATCATTAGCTCAGCGGACGAAGGGAGAAAGAAGACTCGAAAGTATAAATCTTTTAAAAGTCTTTTAAAAGGTCTTGATCACTTTTATTTATTGTAACAATTACAAATAAAGACAGCAAACTATGAAAAAATTATATGAACGAACCCGAGTCTCCTGGGGCCCAGCCAGACGCGATAATCACTGCTCCACAGGAGCACTTGGCGAGTTTTAGTATTACCTACCAATTTCTTTACCGTTTTCTACTGATTTTAACGTTTTTATTTGTAATTGGGATGTTGCCTAAGTTAGAATTTGGAGATATTTTTCACAAATTCGGAAAATATACGCCACTGTTACCCATAAAAACAATTCAAACTTAAAAGATATGGAATATTGTTAAAGTTGTACTGTTTTGAAAATTAAAAAAAAGTGATTTTTTTTTCAAAATTTATCAAAAATGTGAATGATATTAGATTGCTGACAGCACTTAAAACAACTATTATTATGACAACTATCAATAAAAACCTACTTAATACATAGTTATTATCAATTTTGTCAGTATGCCCATACATTTCTTAATAATATGGGAACATGTGACGTCACCTGTTCCGTATATTATCTATGGAGCGTTTTTGGGCGATGCGCCTCAACACATCAAACATACCACTATATCTGTGAAACTATTGATCTTAGACATATTATTTCTTTTGCAATATTTCTTTATGAGTTATAAACTTCTTATTTATGAAATAAAAAAAAAGTTGTCAACTACCCAATTGTTAGAACAAATTAGTAGTTATAAACGCATAAAATCAAACATTTAACTGTACTTTTGTTTAATTACTCGTAAAAATAAAAATTTACATGACATAATTTGTTTTAGATATTATACATTAATATTGTTATCTTAAAAAAAACTAAAAAGGATAAAATAATCAAATTTAAGTAGGTATTAATCCCCACGAAACATATTTTCGGTGCTTTACTTTCTATTGTTTTTGGAAACCACTTAGCACCAACTCCAAAAATATGTTTCTTGGGGATGAATACCTACTTAAATTTGATTATTTTATCCTTTTCAGTTTTTTGAAGTCGGTTTTAATTTTTGTTTAAAATTTTTTTTTCACAATTTTTAGTGATAACTTTCTACGGTCGAAGCTAGATGGGTGACCGTCAACTTATATTGTTTCCTACTATCGTATCGTTTAACTAAAAAGTCATTGGAAAAGCAAAAAAGAATCACGTAAATCGGATCAGTAATCTCGGCGTAATCGGTGTACATACATAGAAAAAAAAAAAAAAACATACCGGCCGAATTGAGAACCTCCTCGTTTTTGAAGTCGGTTAAAAATTATTACGAACATAAGCGAATTATTAAATAATAAAATGCCGATGGGTATGATGAATTCATAAATAACACGAATGTCTATTGATTCATCGTTCATTTGTGTTCATAATTAACTAATTCATCATTATAAATTATAAAGTTGACGAATCAGAAATATTGAGTCAAGCATTTACACTCGAGCGTACAAACATTGAACTTTCTTTGGCTCTCCCTGCGGCGGCGCGCCGGTTGCGCAAGCGCATGTTTCATTCACACATCCCGCGTATGAAAGTTGCGCGGACCACAAAAAATGACCACAACCTTTTACGGGCCTCGGAGTTTAGTAATATTATAAACACGGTCTTTTGTGGAGAAAAACGGTGACCGTTCGAGATGCGAATGGGGGATCATAAAAATAATAAATATTATAAATAATATTCATACACTCACACCTATTATCTAGCCCCAAGGAAGCATCATTAAGAGCTTGTTTTATGGATACTAGATAACGGATAAATATTGATAATAATATGTAAGTATATAAATATTAGAATGATGAGTACGAGCATTTGTTTACGACATCATACAAACATTTCCTCCTACCGGGATTCGATCCCGGGACCTCTTGACCGAGTAGCCTGCATAGCAAGGGGTACAGACCGCTCTACCAGCCGGTCTTCAATCACGACGATGATGTCAGTAAACATAGTAAAAGTGCTTACGCGAGCTCCACAAAATTAACGTCCAAAGTCCGCAGTCCCTCAAGCTGGCCTACGGCTTAGCTCACCCAGTGTCAAACTCACCGACCCTTCATTTTTAGGGTACCGTACCCATAGGGTAAAACGGGACCTTATTACTAAGACTCCGCTGTCCGTCCGTCTGCTTATCACCAGGCTGAATCACATGAACCGTGATAGTTAGACAGTTGAAATTTTCACAGATGATGTATTTATGTTGCCGCTATAACAACCATAGATGTTAGTAACAATCAATTAGCTTAAAAACTATGTTAGCCTCATACATTAAAATTAAAAATCACCCAGTGAAATACAATAGAGTCTTAGCAGCAGTAGACATCCGCCTGTCAGCCACCTGAAATACTCATCAAACCGCTGTTTGGTTAATCTTCCAATCAAGAGTCAGCTTTTTCATCAATCATCTTAAGGACGCTGTTTAAACTTTCCCGCACTCTATGCACAAGCGAAACAGAGTTTTTACGCATTCAAGCATAGAAGTCGTCAGTAAAAGCATCTGCAAACATATCAGAAGCACTGCAGCGCCACGGCAGCCTAAACAAAACCCTATATGTATTATTATACTGGATGCGCAGGTCATTGTAGGCTCTCTGAGTAAAGCTGGTCCACAGATTACCTGTATAAAAAATCTGACGAAATGATTCAAACAGTGTTAATTTAATTTCCGCAGTACAAGAGGAAAAATCTATGAACCAGCATATTACCCCTCACCGAGAATGTCCTACGCTCCCTATAGATGTCAAGGTCATTTCTCAAAGTATCTGTCACAATATGCCCGAGGTATTTGCACTTGTTGACCTGTACTAATGGCGTACCATTCAAAAATACTGCTGGAACATTTAAAAACCAAGAATTCACTTTTCTTTTCTTTATACTTCAGTCCATGTTTAGCCACATAGGACTAACATATTGTCATCAAACTTCTCTATCCACCAACCGATGGTAACTGACTAATAAACAGAATAAAATAAATATTTTGGGGCCAACAACCATTTTTACTTCAAGTTTTTTGCTTGTTTTTTTTTCTTGTTTGTTTAATAATATAATTATTATCAATATTATTATTATCCTTCACAAACATTACAATTATAATAGGAAGACCTTATAATAAGATATAACCTATAATTGTGAAGGACTGGTGCCTGAAATGGGTTTGTTTAAACCTGTTCCACAGGTCACCAGGCCCCTCCCGCAGAAAGGATAAAACTAGCTTATTACAGTGCTTAGTAATAAGTTGAAGCAATGATAATAAATACAATTAAGGTGCCAGCTAGAAATAACAAAGTAACTTGCGAGTTATAGAGAAAAAAAAACTAAAATAAATAATTTGTTCATGAGTATTGTGTAATTTGTGTAAGTAGTGAGCGAGTATGAGGTGTTGATGGATGTGAGTGAGCGTAAGTGAGCGAGTAAGTTTGAGTATGATGTGAAGTGTGTATGTGAGAGTGTAAGAGGGTATGTGAGTGATATGTGTATATGGGTTTAAGCATATTTGATAACGGTAACAGGTAGACGCTTGTTTATAGATAATAGTACAGAACCTCATATAGAACTCTTCGTGAGCGAGCCCGACTCTCACTTGGTCGTTTTTTTATTTTTCAGGTTACAACTATAACGTGACCAATTAAATTATTTACTTTGGACTTATAAAACACTACTAGGTTTAGAAAGAGGGTTAGCTTGGGCTAAAACTGTGATCTTAAATATACAAAAATCAAAGATGTGCGAGTTAGACACTTGGCGAACTTCCACCTAAGCCGACCGTATGTTTGTTTGCCGCCCTTTTGCTGTACTATATTATATCCCGATTGCTTCATCATATAATGATATGATGATGACTGTATTCGACTGTTGGGCATAGGCCTGCCCCAGGGATCTCCAAACCGATCGGTCCTGCGCTGTTCGCTTCCATCAGCTTCCCGCGACCCTCACCAGATCGTCGGTCCACCTTGTGGTGGGCCTACCAATGCTGCGTCTCCCGGTACGCGGCCGCCACTCGAGGACCTTTCCGCCCCAACGGCAGTCCTCGCAAGTGGCCTGCTCACTGCCACTTGAGGCTTGCAATTCATTAGGCTATTTCGGCGACCTCAGTTCTACTGCGGATCTCTTCATTCTCATTCGATCACGCAGAGAAATCTCGAGCATAGCCCTTACTATTGCCCTTTGGGTGATTTTGGGTCGAATACAGTGGCGCAAGTTTAATTCCGGAATGTGCCAGGACGTTCCGCTGTGATGGAGGCCAGTTTTACTTTCATTGAGCCTCTAGGCAAGAAAGCCTCAATACAGAAGGACAAGTCGCGGTTACGAAGGTAGCGGGCGACCAAGCGATTACAACGGCGTACTCTGAAAAACCAAATACGAAAACAAAAGAATGGATATTCAAAATTAAATTTTTATCAAACAGATTTTTATGAAAATTAAATTTTTATCAAAAGAATGGATATTCAAAATTAAATTTTTATATCATTATTTAGCTTGCCTATTTGTTTGTTTGGGTCAAATTTAGTTATTGAAAGTTTACAGATTGATCTGGTATTTGGTTCACACCTTTAGTTCTGATGACAATACAATTTATTACATTCTTTATCGTTGTAATTCCAAGATGGCCACCGCTACAAAATGGCGGATTGGATATTTTGTCACAGCCTCAATTTGAGTATAAAATGGCCATTAAATTTTCTATGACTAGTAGAATAGAGTTCACCATAAAAATATTATTCTCAAAAGACGTTTTAAACAATCTAGCTAGTTTTTCAAATAAATAAATTATATCCGATTTGTCGATTACCTACTCAAGATAGAGGTGCTATTCTACGCTCCAGTCACAGAGTACAGTCTCTAGTCGAGCATTGAAAAGTCGAGTGGGTAACATGAACCACTAATACCCTACCTGTTATATATAATCTATCGGCCGTATTAATAAAAACTTTACTCCTTGGATTATCTTCGGATAAACTTTTCCGTATTTTGTCTTTCTCTTACACATATCGAATATCACATGTAAAAATATGACAAAGCATATATAGAATTTAGCTTTATATAAATAGCTATTCCAACGATCATCATGTTTACAATTATGATTGTGTAAAAACAAGGCAAAACACGGAATAACTAACTCAAGGATGATTCAAGGAGTGATTTTTTTTATTAATAAGCCCTTTAAGATTAGACTGGTTGAGGGTGGAGTCCGAATTTAAGTAAACGTATTACCCATTCAGTAATTTCTAAAACGCTATCACTTTCCGCTGTCACCTGACGCCCGTCTCTACGTCACCTGTGTTTCAACGCGTGACGTAAACATCGTAATATTCATAATAAGAGCAATCAAACGAGATTCTGTAATCACTCGTAATTATTATTACTTTACTATTATTTGAAGAGTAATGAGACCGATCGTTAGGTAACTGATACTCCAAGAGTTCTTTTTGCACTTTCGCTTTGGGCATTCTTCGGATTTAATCAACGATACCAGTTATCGTTGATTATTTATTGGGCGGTCTACTTTTGAATCCATATTTTCTTATCTGACTTTTTTTTATACAACTAGATGACAAACAAGCTGACGGCCCACCTGGCGGCTATAGACTCCTACAATAACAAGGAAAAATCACTTGGTATTGCAGGTGCGTTGTCTTCCTGAGGCCTAAGATGAAATGCCTTCCATGCCCAGTATTTACACTGGCTACCAACGTGTGTATACTACTATTAGGTATACGGTCCCCAGTAGGCGTGATTGTCGTTTGGGTATTCATAGGAATATTTACACCACTATGTCCTATCTCTTCTATCATCATCAGACCAGCCTATGATGCCCACTGCTGAACAAAGGCTTCACCCATCGATTTCCAAATGGAACGGTTCTGTGCAGCCTAGTACATCCAACGGCTTCCTGCAACCCTGCCCAGGTCGTCTGTCCATCTAGTGGGAGGCCGTCCTACTTTGCGCTTTCCGGTACGTGGTCGCTATTCTAGAACTTTAACGCCCCATTGGCCGCCTGTTCTTGGCCGTGCACTGCCACTTCAACTTGCTAATCCTATGAGCTATGTCAGTGATTTTGGTTCTCTTACTGATGTTCTAATTTCTAATTCTATCTCGTAGAGAAACACCTAACACAGCTCGTTCCATAGTTCGTTGGGTGACTGCGAACTTGCACAGAAGGCCCTAAGTAAGCGATCACGTTTCACAGTCGTATGTCATCACTGGCAACATACACTCAATCAATCAATCAATCAATCAATTTTTATTGTGGAACACAGGTAACAAACAAAGTTGATATAAACATAAAATACAATTCCAGCTGTGACCTACCATTTCGGCATACAATTATAATGAAATCAGCGCTAAGTAATAAAACACAATACAATTAAGAAAAAAATCATAAAATATCTGCATCTGCCTAGAAACAAATCGGACCAGCACTGAAAAACTACTTACAGAGTCCTGTCATTCAAAAATTCTGCCAAAGTATAATAGCATTTGTCTAACAGAAAATCTCGCAGCTTGTGTTTGAAAGAATATAAATCACTATTAATCCTTATTTTCTTAGGAATTTTGTTATAAATTCGGGGTGCAGCACAAAACACACTTTTATTAAGTAAGGCAGTTTTGCTAGGGATCATACGAAGTTCATTTCTATGGCGGGCAGTGTTATGAAAATCAAACAACTCTAAATTTTTTACCACAAAGATAGCACATTCTTGTATATATAAACATGGAAATGTCAGTATACCTAATTTTTGAAAATATGGTTTGCACGAGTCAGTTTTTTTCAAATTGTACATTGCTCTGATACACCGCTTTTGTGCTTTAAAGACCATGTCTTTACCTGTCGCATTGCCCCAAAATATGATACCATATCTTAGTGTAGATGAAGCATAACCACGGTAGGCTGTAAGTAATGCTTCGGCATTCACTATTTTACTGAGCTTGTAAAGAGCATACGAGTATTGGTTTAATTTTTTGCAAACGTGGTCAATATGAGATTTCCATTTCAAATTACTATCGATTAATAGACCTAAGAATTTACTGGTTTTAGTTTCACCAATTGCATTCTCTAAATAATTAATATTTAATTGTACAGGGTTAGTGTCTCTTTGTTGAAATGACATGATTTTTGTTTTGGTTAAATTGATTTTAAGATTATTATTGTCCATCCATGCTATAACTGATGTCAAAGATTCATTAATAGTCTTTTCCACACTGGTGGACTTCTTCTATTGTTGTAATAATAATACTCGAATGAACCTATTTTCGATAACATTCTTAACTGTAACAACATAATTAAACAAGCTATAATAATTTCAACTCAAACCGGAAATGAAGTAACAGCTCAACACGTTATTACGTCTAATTATGAATATAATGAAAGCTTGAAATGTTATTGTTAATTATGAACCTTTCTCTGGTTATTTTGTAACAGAAAGTACTTGCAACGATCGCTACAGGACCTTACTTCTTCATGCAGCACTGGATGGAGCTGGCTCTAGATCTGATGACGAAGGCTATCTTAAATCTAGTCTGTTAAATTCATCCTGTATATTTATTTTTATTAATTGCAGGTTATTTTTAGCTACCCTCTGTCTTTTCATCAAATCTGCAGGTTAAAGAGTTAAGTTGAGTAGGTAATTATATTATGAAGATACAAATAATTCATTGTTACTATGCTCGGAGTTTCAGTGATCAGGGATCGAATCTGAAAGAGGAGATCCGTAGGAGAACCAAAATCACCGACATAGCTCATCATCACCAGCCTATAAAAATATGCACCATGTAAAACTGATCTTTGCTTTAAATTTAACTTTGTAAATCCCTCAGACATTATGAAGACTTTCACTAAGTTAAAACAAAAAAAGTCTCGTGATATATGGGACATGTCAGTGACAGTAATGAAGAACATAATAAGCAATATTGCACCTTATTTAGCTGTAATATTTAACAATTCTGTTGAGGAAGGGGTGTTTCCAGACTTAATGAAACACAGTAAAGTAATTCCTTTATTTAAATCTGGGTGCAAAAGTGACCCAACTAACTTTAGGCCTATTTTTATCTTACCTTCATTAAGTAAAATATTTGAAAAAATAATTGAAGACCAATTGCTGTCATACTTTATTAAAAATGAATTTCTCCATAGCGAACAATATGGGTTTACTAGAGGTCGTAGTACTACCGATGCTGGTGTTGCGCTTCTCAAGCATATTTTCGAAGCTTGGGAGCTGCGCCAGGATGCCATTGGTATATTTTGTGATCTTTCCAAGGCATTTGATTGTGTTGAACACGATACTCTTGTACGTAAACTGCGTCATTATGGTATTAAGGACAAAGCTTTAAAATTAATATCATCTTATTTAAGTGAAAGAATTCAAAATATTGATATCAATGGAGTCAAATCTTCGGGGTCTTATTTGAAGATGGGAGTTCCACAGGGTTCTATTTTATGGCCTTTTTTGTTTTTAATATATATTAATGATTTACCTTTCTATGTTAAAAACCTTTGTGATATTGTTTTGTTTGCTGATGATACCTCTCTCATATTTAAAGTTGACCGGAAAAAGAATTGTTTTGACGATGTAAACAGGGCACTTTCGAGGGTCTTAGATTGGTTTACTTTGAATAATTTACAATTGAATACTAAGAAGACCAAGTGTGTAAAATTCTCTCTACCTAATGTGAATAATGTTCAAACCTTTTTAAAAATGAATAATGAAGAGCTTGAATTAGTTAACACTACTGTATTTTTAGGCATAACGTTAGATTCTAAGCTACAGTGGTTTGGTCATATAGAAACTCTTGCAGGAAAGCTTAGCTCAGCTGCTTATGCTGTTAGAAAAATTAGAAACCTAACTGATGTTGACACAGCTCGACTGGTGTATTTCAGTTATTTTCATAGTGTCATGTCTTACGGTATTTTGCTGTGGGGTAAAGCAGCCGATATTCAAACTATCTTTGTCCTACAAAAACGTGCAATAAGATCTATTTACAAGTTAAATTTTTACAAGGTGAATTGTTTAAAGAAATAAAAATACTTACTGTACCTTCCCAATACATTTACAGCTGTATAATTTATATTTATCAGAACAAATACACTTTTGAAAAAAACAGTGACACTCACAATATAAATACTAGAAATAAGAATAAGTTAGCTATTATAAGTTATAGACTAAAAAAAACACGCAATTCTTTTATTGGGCAAGGTATACGCTTTTATAACAAAATTCCCGCAGCAATTACTAATTTACCACTACATAAATTTAAATTATTAGTCAAAAACACCTTGCAAACTAAAGGTTATTACACTATTAATGATTATGTGAATGACAAATTTGTGTGGAAAGAAACTGTACTCCAATTTTCACTAGATATGCCAATTTGATAATATATAATATTTAATTTATTTAATTTTATAATATGTATTGTGTTGTTGTGACTGTGCATTGTCGGACAGCCTTAAAATAAAGTTAATACTTTTGTTATTAAGTTTGTATATCGTTTCTAACTAGATATACTTTTACTATTTTTTTCTGTATGGCACTGCACAGCAAAATATTGAAATAATGTAACCACAACAATTGTGACTTCATATTTTGAAAAGAGTGACTACACGAGTTTGTTGCCGGAGTCTTCTCGGTAGTTCAACTTTTGGAACCGGTGTAAATTTAGACATGATAGACAGATTTACAATAAGACATTGTAAGACCATTTCTTAAATAGATATACATAATTTGTGATTTTTGACGATTCGAAAGAGCTTCTTAGGAGCCTACTTGAATAAATATATTTTTGATTTTGATTTTGATTTATATACGTCCCACTGCTGGGCACAGGCCTTCCTACATGGCAGAAACACATGAGGAGTTTTGGCCATAACCACCTGCAACTGCTTTAACCTACTAAGGGTTAAAGCGGTGGCAGTAACAACCGGGACCAACGGCTTAACGTGCCTTCCGAAGCACGTAGGAGCTCAAGATTATAAATTTGATTGACCCATCCAGGGACCGACCATGGCGAAAGTTGCTTTGTTTTCATGATCGAAACCAGAGCGCTCAAACCACTACGCCACCGTGCTCCTCCATACATAGAGACATAGCTCAATAAGTTACTAAATTTAAGTGGCAGTGGGATGTTGGGGCGGAAAGGTGGCGACCACGAACCGGTCAACGTAGCGTGGGCAGGCGTCCAACATGGTGGAACAACGATCTGATCACTCACAGGGTGCCACTGGATGCGTGCAGCGCAGGAGAAAGTCTTGGAAATCTTTAGGGGAGGCCTTTGTCCAGCGGTGGACGTCTTTCCGTTAAAATATTGACGAAGATACTTTCGTTCATATAATTTATCAATAATATGTTTAATAGCGACTTGATTGAAACAACCCTTTGGAAGGTCATCGTTACAGAGTGACGTAAATGTCGCAAATGCAATTTGACGATTTTTCCTTCTGTTTGGTGTCAAGCATGTTGGTTCTACATGATTTATGATAACACACATAAAAATTATTAAAATCGTTTGATATTGCAGAGTCAGAACAAAGAAAAATAAGAGCGCCTCCTCGTAGAGCTATTTACCTACAAACCTACAATAGCGTCGTGTCGGTAAAATACTAATTACTGCAGAAGGTGGAGTCCGAATGCTGCAACATGCAGTCCCTTCTTATACTTCTTTTATATTATACTAAGACTTAGAGCCATTGTAATATGAAGGCTTCGAAGGTCCTACTCTACCGTTTGGTATGATAAACAAATAATAATAGCAGATCTAGATTTTAGACTCTAAATTGTCTTCCCACGATGAGTTACCTTCAAAATAAAATGCTAATATACCACAAAGTTGTACAGTTGCAGTTGTGAAATATGAGGATTACCTAAGAAGGATTTAGGTATTTTAAGTACGTGGGAACGCCACTTTCGACAAACAATTTCAGGTAAAAATAATAAGTAAGTATTAGTAGATGGTTATTGGGAATTCTGTCCCACCTCCGTTCGATCGGGCTTACGCCCTCACTCACTTCGGTTGAACAGTATTCCCAATAACCAGAAAGCATGTAATCACAATGTTAAAGCCACTAAACTGTTTGGCTGGAAGCCCCGTGGTAAGTAACTTCCTGCGAGCCCGTGGGTAAGATCACGCACCAAACAGACTCCTAAACTATTCGGCTGGAAGCCCCATGGTAAGTAACTTCCTGCGAGCCCGTGGGTAAGAGCACGCACCGAATAGACTCCTAACATGTATTCGGCTGGAAGCCCCGTGGTAAGTAACTTCCTGCGAGCCCGTGGGTAAGATCACGCACCGAATACTCCTAAACTGTTCGGCTGGAAGCCCCATGGTAAGTAACTTCCTGCGAGCCCGTGGGTAAGATCACGCACCGAACAGACTCCTAAACTATTCGGCTGGAAGCCCCGTGGTAAGTAACTTCCTGCGAGCCCGTGGGTAAGATCACGCACCGAATAGACTCCTAAACTGTTTGGCTGGAAGCCCCATGGTAAGTAACTTCCTGCGAGCCCGTGGGTAAGATCACGCACCAAACAGACTCCTAAACTATTCGGCTGGAAGCCCCATGGTAAGTAACTTCCTGCGAGCCCATGGGTAAGATCACGCACCGAATAGACTCCTAACTACCTAATTGTTATAAGCCTCACTAGCTCACTGTATCTCTCTATCTCTCTAGCTAGCTAACTAATTCAACCTACTTATACTTACTTACTCTGTTACCTCAAAACCAACCAGTTGAACCTTTTACCTTAAGCAACCACATATTGGTATGTAAACTTGTATGTGATTGCTTGCTTACCAAATAATCATATCTGTAAGAAACAGGGAGTATGGGATGTGTTGTAATAAACATTTTCCTTTTGTTTTAATTTCAAAACTTAAACAAAAAAAATGACGTTGTGATTGCTGTGGTGCTGCAATGAGTGGAGCCTGGCCTGTGGTGAGTGGTGGACCCGGGTCTGTTCATCTAAAACAAAACAACAAATTGGTTAAATAATAACTTAAAACACTTCCACATTTTGTAATTTTACACGTGACCTATAAAGTTACAAAATGTTTTTGTATAAGTTGATATTCAAAGATAGCACATACTTACAAATGGCTTATAAGTAGTAAACACTTTGTCTTGTAGTCACCAACACAACTTCATTGTCGAGTAGGAATCTAAAAATAAAATAGTTATGTAAGTAAATAAATATTTTTCATAGTAAAACACATTTATCTAATATTAATTTGTCAGGGCGCGTAAGGCGCAAGCCACACACAAAGGCAAGGGTGTGGACGCGGTACGATGGCTCATTAAAATTTGAAATTTAACATAAGGAAATAAGATGCAATGGAAAAAATTTGCTACCAACGATTTCTTGTCATTCGCTGTTTATAAATTATGCTTTTATTTCCTTACGCTTTATTTGGAAATTGAATGAAACACTACGCCGCGACCGCGCTGGCGCCATATATGCATGTGAGTAACACCTAAGACTCCCGGGAGTCTTAGAAGCTATGACAATATACCTTTGTGGCTCGACTGGTTAAGATATAAATTACAAATGAATTTAATCTAAAGATGATATTTTGTGTTCCAATAGTAGGCATTTAATTACTACCACGTGGTGCATATGCTTGGAATAATAAATACAAATGATTGATTTTATTTTATTATTGAGATTAAATTGTTCGATAAAATTATTTAACAATTACAAATAAAGAAACAAAATGATGAAAAAACATATTGCTCCAGGCGGGATTCGAACCCGCGTCTCCTGAATAAAGTAGGCGTTTAAACGCATCAAAAACATTAAAATGAAATTATTTAACGTTTATTCAATAAGCTAGGTATATCAATTTCATAACTTACACGTGGTGCTTTGCAATATAACTCACTTCGTGGTTTCAACATTCGAAATACTATATTTCTAAATTTATTATACTATATTTCTAATTTACAGATATTACAAATTGAAATCTAAATAGTTAATAATCAGTGCCACGTGGTGCATAGGTTTTGGTACCTACAACAACACCTACTTGCAATAATAAATACAAAATTCGATAAGATTAATAATATATTAGGCAGGTACTTAAATATTGTGCGTACAAAATAATTCAGTTAGTTTTTATATTTATTATTGCTACAACACGGACAAACATTAAAAATGTTGTATATTATTTTTAGAATATTACAACAAAAAATACACTTACCTGAAGTTACTTCATTTCTCTTCAAGGAATAAGAACGTTACTAAATTTTTTTATGTAATTTATAAATTATTACATAGAGTCTCAATCACAAACACTACATGGCTGTGTCGTCGTCACCGTGAGTCGTCCGCGTTGCAAGTGGACGAAAACGTGGCAAATGGAACCCGAGCCTCGCTTGCATTTCATGCGCGTTGCTAAGTCCAGGAACTCCAGGAGCATAGCAACATTAAATAATAATATAGCTTAGCCTCTTTGGTGTCGAGCCAACGCACAACAATTTTATAATACACTTATGAAGAATAATTATAAAAACAATACAAGGTTTGAATTATTGAAATTTTTACTGAATTACTTGGGATTATTTTTATTCCTCATGGTATTTTTATCAAAGTTGATAAATAAGTTTGTTATTATTAGCATAGTTTTATAAATTGGTCTGGTAACTTTGCTATTGTTTTAAAAGTATTGGTCTTATATTATATCCAGAAGATGTAAGTCATGAATAATTACCTAATTTAATTGAAAACTGACTGTAACAAACACTCCTAATTTGAAATATTTCCACTTACACAAGAGACGCAAACTTTTAAGGCTGTCTCTAGAACTATAATAGAAAATAGTGATGTGGGTTTTATTGTTTGATACTGTGTCAATTTGAATTATTCGATATTCTCGCACATTCCGAGTTTATGTTTATAAAATATTTTGAATGAACGAATGAATAAAAGTTTATTTTTATTTCATATACATTTTCGTATGAATCGAATGTCTATGACTTGCATCCTAAGAAATTTTGTATGGAAACTTCAGTGAAATACAAAAGTATCTTATAGTTTTCAATATCTATATAAATAAAAATGAGTGTTTGTATGTCCGTCCCCTAAGCGCTCTGAAACCATTGATTATATTGTGATGAAACTTTTAAGTACATATTTTATATAAAACCAAACAGTTTACGGGCATTGCAAAGCATGCAGTTAGTATGAAATAAAAATGTTAATTTGGTTATTGGTTTTCCAATCATGTAAATGCGACTTATCAGATTTGGATAAAACTTGAAATGTAAAAAGTATGTGTAGTGAATTAGTATATTTTTGAACTGAACCATGATTATATTTTAAAACATATAAATATATTGTAATAAGTACAAATAAAGAAAGAAAACGAATATAAATACATGTGAAGAACAATAATTAATAACCTTCTTATGATATTAACTCGATTATTGGTAGAATCAATCGGTTTACCAACTCCATGTTCATTTCTGTTGGAACGTCCCTATGCAGTAAAAAAGCAAGCATTGCAATTTCACCATCAGCGCATGCAGCTAAAATTACAAAGTAGGTTAATAAACATGTTATTGTAATTAAACGTTCTATTATAAAATGTCTTATGCGCCTGTTGATGTGAAACAAGTAATTATTTTATTTTATTTGACACAAGATTCAAACTAAGAATTGATGCATCGATATTGAATATGTCTGAACTATAACAGAAATAAGTCCATTCTGTTAAAATGTTAGAGACTTTATTGCCTTCGCAATAAGAATCACAATTTTAATTAAAAAATTATAAAGTTTTTAGGAAAATCGTTCACACTTGACCGATTTTATTGATGACAACAAATTTTTTTCGACATAAAAACATCAACACTGATGGAAATTCATTTATTTTCAAATTCACCGTAGTTGTGGGTAAAGTGCTCACTAATACCCATCAGTGATCGCTAGTACCCATCAGTCCTCACCAGTACCCATCAGTGCTCACCAGTACCCATCAGTGCTCTCTAGTACCCATCAGTGATAACCAGTACCCATCAGAGCAACACCAAATCATTAACTAAAATGTGCGTAAGTAATACTTTTTCAACATTTCTTTCATTTATTTATCTTTCACATGTGGATAGCACATCATTATTTTCTACAATATAAAGTGATATGAAATAGTAATTATTTGTGTATGCGTATCATTCCGAAAGATATCTTAAAACATAATTTCAACACAGGTCTGACTCCGAGTACGAAGTACCTTCAGTGGTTTCTGAGGCACCACCAAAGAAGAAGCCGAGATCGCCCACTGCTACCGCCACCAAGCGTAAAGCAACTACGGCCGCCAAGCGTGACTCTTCACCAGCACCATACCAGATTGCTACATCTCACAGGTACATATTTTAAAACATGTAACGCTAATATTATTTTTATAAGTGAAGAAAATATTTTATTATAGTTATTAGTACTATATTTAATGTTCAGTAAAATTTAAATAGTAAAAAAATATAATATGCAATAGGTAGGTACATTAGGTATTACGATAGTTTTGTTATAGTTACTTAGTGTTTTATATTTTGTTACAGAGCGAATAAGAAAAAGGATCTGTTCCATATTCTGCAGTCAGAGGAAGCGGTCAACAACATTCCCAAAAACAGCAGCGGTACCGCGACGTCGAGCTTTACGAGTCGAGTTTCAACGGGCTCGTCTCGAAGAACAGCACCATCCTCAGGAGAATTTTTTGTAGATCTAAAGGTCTACAAAACAAAAGAGTACGCGTCGACTCCTATCGATGTGCGCTACAAGAAGGCGCTGGTGGCGGTGAAGCTGCAGTGCGACGACGAGTCGCCCTCGTGGGAGGCCCTGCAGGCGTACCTGGCTAAGGCGTGGGCACTCTTTGAAGAGTCGGAGCCCGTGCACTACTCAGACAAAATTAATTTTAAATAGTTATTAATCATTTTATTTTTATTTTATGTGTATTAAGTTAGTTGAATATAAAAATTATACTTTACATTAATAATTTTTTTCCCATTATAAGTAATACATTTAAAATTAGCTAGGTAGGTACATTAGTGCTATACACACAAATATTTTTTTCCTTCAAATACTTTCATAATATAGTTGAAATGCCTTTATGCACTATTTGTAATGTATCTGTCGCAAGTAAGTCATGGGTCGGTCACTTGAGAAGTAATTTACATAAACAAAACAATTGTTCAACAAAACACAGCGAAGGCGTAGAAATCATAGCATCTGCATTTCGTAATCGAATAATTACATATAAAATAGTACCAATCAATGATTTACAAAAATCTTCATTTAACGTATTTTTATATGAAATTCGTAACAAATTAAAGTCATTACTAGATGAATTTCTCAGTACTCATACATGTGTGAAGGTAAATTTTGAACTCTTTGCAACATTTTTACAATTTAAAGATAAATCTTCTGCAATTAAATCGTTTGGCACGAAAAATAAACTATTGTTTTGCAATTACGACTTTGAAAATGTATATATCGAAATGGTAAATTATCTTAAAACATGTATTGAGGAATTTGAAGAGCGCGATAGTGGGTGGACTTTTTTAAACAATTTGCATATTGAGGTCAATCTAAATAAATACCAGCCGTTGGGGGGATCGAGCTTTATTCCATTGCCTAAATCAATTCAATTAAAAAAGGCATGTCTTAATATCGTAAATAAAGATAAATGCTGTTTTCTGTGGTGCGTGACTGCAGCTTTATATCCAGCTAAGAAACATCCTGAGAGAGTTTCTTCCTATCCTAATTATCGTGAATTGTTAGATGTTTCTGGGATGCGCTTCCCAGTTACTTTCCAGGATATAAAGACGTTTGAGCAAAACAATACAACAATAAAGGTCATAATTTATGGGTTAAAAAACAATAAAACCATAATTGGTCCTTTATATAAATCAGACATAGAAAAGAAAAGTAATAATAAAATTATACATCTGTTGTTGCTTGAAAACGGTACTAAGGCTCACTACTGTTTGATAAAAGATTGTTCCCGACTTTTTAGAAGCCAAGTAACTTCTCATCACGGAAAGTTATATTTCTGTGATCTATGTCTTTTATTTTTTAATACTGTGGAAGAAGTCGATAGTCATTTATGTAGCGGTGTAGTAACAGTGTTACCCGACAGAGGCTCTATAATTAAATTTAAAAACTATGATCGTAAACAAAACGTACCGTTTTGTATCTATGCAGATTTTGAGTCAATGTTGCAAACCATTTCTGATACCACCTGTTCGACAAGTAACAATACTAGCGTTTTACATCACCATGTCCCTGTCGCGTTTGCATATTACATTGTTTGTTGCGATGACTCTACTTATAATCGCTATGTATCACACCGCGGGCCTGATTGTGTTGAGCGATTTGTTGAGTATATAATAAAAGATGTTCAAAAATTATATAAAAAACTAAGTTCAAACGCTCCCATGATATTTACCGAGGAAGACAACGTTAATTTTATGAATTCCATATTTTGTCATATCTGCCAAAATTTTGTTTTTTCTGATAAAGTTCGTGATCATTGCCATGTTACAGGTCGCTACCGCGGCGCCGCGCACCCCTATTGTAATTTACAATATAAGCGTCCTTCGTTCATCCCAATATTTTTTCATAATTTAGCTGGATACGACTGTCACTTATTCATAAAAGCTTTGGGGAACGTACCTGGAGATATTAAAATAATACCAAAAACAAAAGAAAATTATATTTCATTTACAAAATTCGTACCAGTTTCAAACAAGCAGTTTTTTCAACTTCGTTTTGTTGACTCATTTAAATTCCTAGGAACCAGCTTAAGTAAATTGGCAGATACCCTAAAGCCAGAACAATTTGGGCACTTAAAAAGTTTTTTTCCAAGTGAACATAAATTTAAGTTACTCACTCGCAAAGGTGTCTATCCTTATGAATATATGGACTCTTGGGAACGTTATAGAGAAAATTCTTTACCTAAAAAGGAATGTTTTAAAAGCATACTTACTGATCAAGAGATTACTAACGAAGATTATCGACATGCACATTTGGTTTGGTCAACATTTAAAATCTGTAATTTAGGAAATTATACGGATTTATATTTAAAAACAGATGTTTTGTTGCTAGCAGACATTTTTGAAAATTTTAGACGTACTTGTAAACTGCATTATCAGTTAGATCCGGCTTTCTATTTGACGGCGCCAAGTTTATCGTTTGATGCAATGCTATTGAAAACCGGGGTACAACTGGAACTTATTGATGATTTGTCTATGTTGCGAATGTTACAAGGTGGTATAAAAGGTGGTCTTTGCTTATGCACTCATAGATATGCTAAAGCAAATAATAAATTTATGCCTGAATATGATCTTTCTAAGCCTAGTTCTTATATCACTTACATCGATTGTAATAATTTATATGGTTTTAGTATGTGTCAATATTTACCTTTATCGAATTTCAGGTTTTTAGAGCAACATGAAATTGATAATTTAGACGTGCATGCAATTTCGATAAACGCTGAGTACGGGTTTATTCTCGAAGTCGACTTAAAATATCCAAAACATTTACATGACTTGCATAACGATTTACCATTTTGTCCAGAAAAATGTATTCCTCCAGGAGGAAAAAATAGTAAACTCGTTCCGACTTTATATGACAAATTTAACTATGTAATACATTACATTCATTTGAAGACATGTTTAAAACATGGTTTGGTACTAAAAAAAATACATCGAGTCATAACTTTTAGACAAAGTCCATATTTAAAAGAATATATTGATTTGAACACCAGCTTACGGCAAAAAAGCTACTCAGCTTTTGAACAAGATTTTTTTAAACTCTTAAATAATAGTGTATTTGGAAAAACATTGGAAAATAATGAAAAACGAGTAAAAGTTGATTTGGTTAATCAGTGGTGCGATCAAAAAAACATCACAAAAAAAAGAAAAAATGCTCAGCAACTTATTGCACGTCCAAATTTTCATAGTGCGACGGTATTTACCGAAAACTTAGTTGCGGTGCAATTAAAACCTGAACAGATTATTTTGAATAAACCCATATACATTGGTTTTACTGTTTTGGAATTATCTAAAAGTCACATGTATGATTTCCACTATTCTGTTATTAAGCCATATTACAAAAATAACGTGAAAATGTGTTATACGGACACCGATAGTTTTGTTTATCACGTAAAAACACATGATTTTTATAGTGATGTGAAAGAAAAGTTCCTGTCTTACTTTGACACATGTAATTTTCCTAAAGTAAATGTATTTCACTTACCTATTCAGAATAAAAAAGTTCCTGGGTTATTTAAGGATGAAATGGCAGGAAAAATAATAACAGAATTTGTCGGGCTCCGTTCAAAACTTTATTGCATTAAAACTGTGGACAGTACAATAAAAAAAGCAAAAGGCATAAAAAAAAATGTTATCCGTAAATTAGATGTTACAGATTATGAAAGAACTCTCTTTGATGGCGATATTATACGTAAAACAAATATTTTATTTAAATCAATTAAACATGAAATTTTCACTTGTGCGGTTAATAAAATAGCTTTGAGTGGTGATGATGATAAACGCTTAATATCAAAAAATAAAATTTCTACTAGAGCGTGGGGACACACTAGTATATTTAATTTTTAACATTTTTATAAACTTTTTGTGACACTTTTATTACTATTAGTTATATTGTAGTACCATGTTATTCTATAGTAGTTGTAATTTAATTAGTGTAGCTTAAGAATGGACGTTTATCATAAAAATGTACCTACCTACATACTTATAGAATAAATAATAATTAAATATAATTTAATTTGTTTGATTTTATATTCCTAACTAATAGGCATCTGACCTCATTATACAAATCAAGTTGAAACTTGTATTTTGGAACGTTGCATTATGATGACATTGACAACGCACGCGCCACCGCTTAATTGAAATAAGTACCTATTACTGGAGTGCAAGAGAGAGACAGCATTTAAAACATTGGTAGTAAGCAAAATGTAATGTGTGAAGTTGTGAACAATGTGTTGGTAATCTGTACCTACTTAATTCCGATACATTTCTATTATTATTTCGTCAGACACTACGAGTTGTTGCAGAGCTAATAAACACGTACTGTAATTTATATAATTCACAACACAAATTAATAAAAATATAAACATGACGACGGTAAGTTAAATTATTTTATCTTACTAACTAATATACTTTAGTACTTTGCGTATTTCAAAAGTTTTAAATCAAATTCATTTTTGTTACAGAACGAAGAACTCAAAAACATCACTACCATTTCGGATGACGAGTGTATTAGTTATCCTCAAGAATATTTAGACTCATTCCAGTGTGCTCAAGATCCACTAGAAGGATTTACACAAGAATTTCTCAACATGCAGAATCAGTCGAAACCACTTCACACGGGCCAGCGACGTCGTAAAACGTCGTGTAAAAGAAGGAGCATCACGCCAGGAACTTTGAATAAGCATCATGGAGCGACACATTCTTTTGTTATCAATAGTGCACCGAAAAAAGGACTCCGTCTAATTAAAATTAAAGTGTTGGAATTAAACGGATCCCAACGAGCTAAAGACTATGTTGAAGATGACTATGTTGTGTTAAGTTCTCAATATGTGGTGAAAGATATAGGTGATGAAATTATGGACCAAACTGAAAAAATTATCAGCAATATTTCTAAAAAAATATGTGGTTACAGTTATACTAGTTGTTTCTGAAACACAAGTAAGTTGTAATATACTTAACATATTAGTTTGTTAAAAATACTCATATGGGGCTATATTTCATAATCTAAATGTTTCTTTAATATTTCTTTAAACTTCCAAGCAAATTATTTAAAATTATGTCAATTATATGGTTTTTTAAAAATATGTGTAATCAAACTAATATATTATAAGTCAATGAATGAAGCGTAGTTTGTTGTCGTGTGAAAGTATTTGAAATATGTTGTGAATTATATAAATTATCGAAATAAATTGTTAAAGAAAATTATATTTCTTTCTTTACTTTACCCCTATGAAATGGTTTTTAGGTTAGTTAACATGTTGCTCCATTTTTTATATTAAAGCTATTTTTAATGAATGCATAAAAAATGCTATCATTCATTCTTTGATGCAATAGGAACTAGCGGTAAAAGTTGAGGACAAATTGTATTTTAAATGAAAGAGGTTTTAATAAATACATTTTTATTATGAATTAAATAAGTAACATTATTTTTTTACACACCATTTTGTCATACATATAAAAAATTCACAATATTTAATTTACTTTTTACTTACTTTCCTAATATAATCGATACTTATTTCATCTAAAAAATAATTAAAAATTAATGTTATTATCTACACACCATTTTCTTATGCATAGAACATTTTTTAAAGCACAGTATTTTAAATGGTTAAAACAATTATATGCAAAAATATCTTTACAGTATAGTTCTGTTAGAGTATTTAAATTCGGTATATCTGTACTGCTTATGTCTAAAACATTTTTATGTCTACATAGTTCTTGCACCCACTTCACTTTTTCTTCACCTTTTACAATAATTTTTCGTTGTTTAAAATAAGGTATGATAAGCCTTCTAAATTCTCTATAGTCAATATGACCTTCACTCCACCGGTATCCTCTATTTCTTTCTATCCACCAAACATGTTTTCTCTCTTCCAGTGTCAAAGCACAAAATGGATAAGGTGGTTTTATTAAAAATATTTGAGTATGCTCTTGAGTGCCTATGACTAATTCTTTTACAATAAACTCATTTTTTTCGTTTTTAAACCCCTGCACATCCACTATGATCGTATCCTTATTCATGATATTTTTCTTACAATGTTACTTAAAGGTTTATATTCGAAAATGCAATCGTTAAAAATTAGGCAATAAGCTGCAGTTTGATCCGGTATTTCTTGATCAGTCTCGATTTCAACTCTAACGTCTATAGAACCTTTCAACATTTCTTGTTGACGAGAACAATCAATAACAAATAAGGGTGCTATGTCTCTGAATTCTTTTATACTCAATAACGGTTCAGAACGACGTCCGTAATAAGACTGTTGAAATCTCACATATTCTTCATATAATAAACTAAACCTGTCTTCAGCAAAGCTAATATTCAAACTTTCATATGGGAAATATCTAGAATTTAAATATACTTTTACATCACGAATATTGCAATGATCAAATTCAGCCATTGATAATTTAGCCTGATTTTTTCTATTAGTTTGAAGAGCTACAACAACAAACCTTGGTTTTTCTGTTTGTGACGAAGTTTTGATAGACCAAGTATGCTTGCGTGTTTGTGGTAACAAAGGATACTCATAAAGATCCCAATTTCTGAATGCTATAGTTATTGCTCTATCTTTTTCTAAATGCTTCAGTAAATTAATTCTCTCACGGTCTGAAACTTTAACATGGGGCACGCGCCATACTACTTTGTTTATTATAATATCCTGAACTACCTCACCCTCTTTCAATTTCAAAGCATTGAGGTTTGTGTTACTTCTTAATAATACCAACTCGTGTTTGCAGTTTATAACAATTTTATCATAATCTTCTGCAAATCCCAATATTTTATTCAAAGGTATAGAGGCTGAGAACATACCATCCTTTACATTGGTTGTACCAGTAGTAGACCAGCCCCAAACTTTTGCAGATTTTGATTCATTTTCATTTAGTGACAAATAAGATTTGATAGTAGCAGAAACACCAACATTTTTAATTTTGTCAATTTCGACTCCATTTAATTCATACCGAATATCTTGAAATAAAAATAGCACTGGATTATTCACAAAGTGCACACTTGATACTTTTGTTTTCGTAGTGCTATCATATACATCAACCTTGCCCTCGACATACAAAGTGCTGAGAGAGGGCAACACGTTTAAGTCTTGTTGGTTGATAGGTATTCGTATTTCATCATTCTTGTTAAAACTTGTCACATATGGTTTGTAAGAATGATATTCAAAACTTTCAATGCTGTTATCACATGCAGTTGATTGAGATATGTTTAAAATGTTCATTTTAATAAGCCTACTAGCTTGAGGAATTCCTTATTGCTTTTTGTTAGTTTTTTCTTTAATTGTAGAGGTCTTTCTTTTTTAACTGCTCTCTTAGAACTGATTTGATTAGAAGTTGTAGTATAGCTTTTATTGAAGTTTAACATTTTTGTCTTAAATGTAAATACAACTGTACTTCTTCACCTCGTAAATTGATTTGCTTGTTTTCAGAGTCTAATAATTTTATATTTATTGCACTTATTGAGTTTTGGTTAACAGGAAAATAAATTAAGTTCTTAGGTATTTCAATGATTCGATATCCTGGTGGTACGTTGGGCACAAATTCATAAATAATGTGACTCGCTATTCCGTTCACGAATGATCCACTAACAACATCACACTCTATACGCACGATGGTTGTTGATAAAATGCTTACAGGGTATTTAGACTCGCTACTTATATTAGCTTTGATTGTTTCCGTACCAAAACCCAAAATTTTACCAATTGAATCACTGTTAGTAAAGTGAATATCTTTCGAACAGAAAATATTTGTCTTCAGGGTGTTATTATTACAAGATAATTTTAATATAGTATTCTTGATATTACTCCTCAAGTAATCACAAATATCTTGAAGTTCATATGATCCTTCAGGAATCTCGATGACTTCATTTTCACCGTAATAGAACTTGTTATTTCTCTCATCTATATTCGGAATGGAGTTAAATGTAGAAAAATATAAAAGCCCACATTCATATTCTCCTACTAATTCTAAGGTTGGTGAGTAATACGTTGTTAAGGAGGCTTCTTTTCCGGTTATAGACACAGTAAAAGACATTTTAATACTGATAAATATTACAGTATTATTCTTTATTTAAATGACTTCTCCAAAATTTTTTTAAAAATTTTAAACATAGATGTCCACAGTTTACTGATCCAAATCTCTGATGTTGTATATAATTATAATTTAGAGACGTATCTTTTAAATATTTTTGTACTTCTAACGGTGGTTTCAAGTTACCAAAACTATCAAAATATTCCGTGTAATCGACTTGCTTAACGTAGGCTACCCAATGCGATCCAGGATTCTCGGAGCTGTCCAAATTTACTATACCACACTCTATTTTTCTTGGTTTCGAAGGTAAAGTATCTCTCATAAAAACACCACGAAAATATGGGATGCTTCGTGCATGCTCCAATATATCCAAGTTGGTAAGTGCACGTCTGGGCAGCCGCTGCATCAGTTTTTTGAGGGATTCAAATATAAACCTGCTCCTTTTTTATGGGGCTTAATATACACCCCTTTTCCAAGAGCAACCGATTCCATCATTCTATTATGTCGCTCAGCTTCCTGTAGATTTTTTTGAGAGGCCTTGTAATCATTGACGGCTTTTGCGATTCCTGCTGCGCCACCAGCTAACGAACCTAAGGCCGACAGTCCAGCAAAAATTGGAATCAAAGGTAATATTCCTCCACTTTTTGGAAGTGGAATACAGCGTGGTAACCGAACACCTTTTTTATTAGCAAATATTTTTTTTGCAGCTGCATATGCATATTTAATAGCAGCATGATTGTTTTTTGATTTTAATTTTTTTATTTGTGATTGTATTCTTTTCACAATTGACATAAATGAACGTACACCCCCACCAACTTTTAGTTTCGCCTTCATTGCATTTTTTACAATCCACGAAGCAATCTTTTCTCCTTTTTTAGCATCTTTCGATTTTAGTCTTCTTTTAGCCATGTTCAAAAGATCTAAGTCGGCTTTATGTCGAACGTTCA
Source organism: Nymphula nitidulata (assembly GCA_947347705.1). Lineage (NCBI taxonomy): Eukaryota > Metazoa > Arthropoda > Insecta > Lepidoptera > Crambidae > Nymphula > Nymphula nitidulata. The sequence continues at coordinate 11,599,973 of OX374641.1, read as the reverse complement.
AATCGTTATTGGTGTAAGCAATGTCGTGATACATACAAGCTTTGTCCAATTGATTTATTCCGCGATCGCCTCTTAGCAAACGTTTTTTAAGATTCGTTCCAGGACCACAAAATTGATACCCAGGTAAATGTAATTCAAAAGGTACTTTGTTTATCAAGCTGTTAATGATACCACTTCCTTTCTTCATTGGTACAAGTAAAGTGATTATGTGGATCAAAGACAGTTAATTTATATTAAAACACCAATGCATTTTTTTCAACCCAACTATTTTCATTATCATTGAGACCTAACCATTTCACAAAAAATTTGTTTCCTTTTCGTTTTATGATTTTTTCAATAAGGTAAAGGTCTGGGAATTTAGTTTTTTGTAATTCATACTCATAAAAAGATCCTAAGATTCTTTGTTGATTCTTATCTTCTATTTCATATGTTGGTGGATTTGTATGGTTAACTTTTACAATAGAAAATATTTCCGTTGACCAATTAGGTGTATAACCTTTATAAAAGTCTCCTTTATATTTACTAATACGAACATGGTCGCCAAGGACAAACTTAGATTTCTGATTTGTGTTTTGTTTTTGTGTTTTAATAATGTTAGATCTAACTAACATCTCGTTGGCTTTATTTATTTCAATGGGTTTAAATTTTGTTGTACTATGAATAGTATTGTTATAGTATTGTACAGCGGAATCTAAATTCTTCTCCAACCATCGATACTGACCACATAAGCTGAATTGTTTATAAAGTCGTAATTTCAATGTTCTTATCACCCGTTCTACAATAGATGCTTTTTTTACAGAATATGTAGAGTAATGATTTATTTTATACTGGGTCATTAATCGCTTAAAAGATTCATTATAAAACTCTTTCCCTGCATCTGTTTGCAGATTTTTTGGTTTTCTCTGAGAATCAATTAATATACATTTCATTGCATTCATAACATCATTTTTCGATTTCGATTTCAGAGGATTAACCCATACATATTTCGACAAAGCATCAATGACTACCAATACGAATTTATATCCTTTATTGAATTTTGAATACTTTTGAAAGTCAATTAGATCAGCTTGCCATAAATCATCTATCGCTTTTATAATTGTACATCGACGTGGGAAATTTCTTCGTACAGCTCTATGAAGTTCATCAACAATGTTTTGCTTACTCATTATTTTTTGTCCGACTGACCTTGCATTAAGTGGTCTATTTCTGTTTTTGTGTAATAAACGGTATTCAAACGATCTAAAACAGCTTTTTCTAAATTCGACAAATATTTTTTAACATCACTCAAAACTTTTTTCAACTCTTTTTCCATGTGCTGGACTGATTCATCCAGATATCCTTTATTTACAGCTTCGTCGTCTTTATCTGGGGGCAACAAGCCTTTTAATCTTGTTGATTTTAAATCGTAGACTCCCGTTTCTGATTTTACTAGAGAATCGTTTAAGGTATCTATGTATTCAAATAATCGTAAACGCTTATGAACGTTGTGACCGAATTTGTCTATATTCATTGCAATGGCAATGCTTATCAGCTGCTTACTGTAAGTAAACTGCTGAATTATTCTTATGTACTTTCCTTATATTTTTTGTTGATTATGCCGGCTTCATACAGTTCCTCAATTATTGCAATTATTTCATTATCTAAACCAGTATTACCAGCATCTCGTGACGCAAATAATAATTTTAATCGATCTACTAGCTCGTTAGGGTCATCCCAATAAATCAAATCTGTATTTTTTTTTACTTTTTTCAAGAGTTCCAATCCTTTTCCTAGTGGAAGACTTTCCGTGCTCGTAGTTGCACTTCTTGAGAATTTAAATAACGGTTTAATAATGTGCATATATTTGTAACCTTTATTGCTGTTTATAGCCTTAGTTGAATCAAAATTACGTCTATGAGCATTCGTTTCAAGTAACAACATTTTATAATTTTGTAAATCGTCTTCCGTTATAACTTCCATGTTTGGTGATTTTTTAAATAATAATTCTTTTAAACCAAGAGTTTTCTTAACAATACGATTTCCAATTCGCCAGGTGCGGTCACGGTCAAAAACTCGTGTTTTACCAAGAATAAGTTTTCCACGCTCAAGCTTGATTCCATATGGTACGTTTTTCGTAATTTCAGATGATCCTGACCATATAGATTGATCTTTTGTGCTTGGTGATGATTGAAAGGACTTAAACGAGTCTGCACTCAAATTTTGATCTGTAAATGGTGAAACAGTAAGGGTTTTGTCAGGTTTGCTGATACAAGCACCATCTAAGTTTTCTTCTTCACTAAGAGGTCTTTCAGAGTCTTCGTTGGGAGAATCCGACTCTTCACTTTCGCTGTACTTATTTTTCTTCAGTGTTGGTTTATACTCGAATTCTTCTTGTTCATATTTTTCATCGCTTTTATTTACCAACTGATTGAGGGGATTAACTATAGGTTGAAAAATTGTTTCCAGCGCCATGTTGTTAGAATTTTTTACATCTTTTATCATTTTCACCTTCCTTTTTACAGCTGCTGCAGATTTTACAATTAGTTCTTTGAGATTTCTTTCCATGCTTAGAATTCTACTCCTTTCGAAATCACAAATGAGAGTGATTATTAACAACGTTACAATCACTTATGAATGTTAATCTAACACGATAAACGTATCAAATTTCATTCTGTAACATCCTTTGTTTTTCTCACAGTCTTTATTTATCACAACATAACTGTATGGTTTGGTCCAAACAGTAGAACACATTTCACGGAATTTGGGCCATGACATGTCAGAACCTACATGTTCATCGTAAACGTGTCTTAAATTAATATCATCTTGTTTAAATAAAACTATAAGATTAGAGTTATCCCTCACAAGCTGTTTTGGAATTTTGGAGTAAGTTTGATTAATATAAAAGCAATCAATATTCTTATGACGTCCCATAGCAAAATAATCTCGAATATTGTTTTGATTTTCGCAAGCAACATCATCAAAAATGATAATTGAATCTAACAAAGCTTCATGAGGACTCAAAATCTCGCTATTGTGATTATATTTGTAAAATGATGTACCAGGTACTTGTTGTAGAACTTCTTCTAGAAATTTATACTTGGGTTGGTATAAAGATTTTGAATACACATACAAATTACGGAAACGAGGACCGTTCTTATGCAACAACAAACTAATCACTAAGTTTGTTTTTCCACAATTTGATGGACCACAGACAAGACAACGAATAGTGTTAGGTAGTAAGTTGCCATGACGCTTACTTTCACTAGAAGATGTTGGACAAATACATTCTATTTTTAAAGATTCTTTTTGTTTTACAAATTTCATAACGAATTGCTTGCTTATTTGTAGCGTATCAAAAGCTTCAACACAATGACTTCAAATTCTTATGTTCCTATATTTAAATATTCTGAGCCATCAGTTTATAAGACTTCGAGCGCCACCTAACGTGTACGGCTGTTAGAACTGTGACAAAAAACTTATGGAACAAAAACATACAATGGTTATTGGGAATTCAGTACAACCGAAGTGAGAGAGGGCGTGAGCCCGATCGAACGGAGGTGGGACAGAATTCCCAATAACCATCTACTAGTATTGTGCCGGTAAGTGATGTGCTGAATAAACCACAGTTTGCTTCTATAAAGTATATTAATAATTGTGAAAATAGACTGCAATACTTATAGCGCCATCTTACGTCATTTAGAAATAGCACTGAGTAGAGTACTAGCGCCATCTATCCAAAAAGTTCATAGTTACAAGAGAATGTGACTGCATTGTAGAACAGCTGCTGTGCTTGTTTTTATATCGGTTTATACTTTATAGATGGCGCACTAAACATTATTTATTATTATTTTTTAACAAATGAAAATAGTTTTGAAGTCTGCAGTAATTTGTTAACATTTAATTCCAATTTTATTTTTTTATTGAATTAGCTACGTAGGTACCTATTTTTTCTACATCCTACTAATAATATTATAAACGCCTAAGTCTTTATGGCTGGATTTCATCCATAAGGAGGGATGTATGTTTGTTAATTTTCACGCAAAAACTTCTGAATGGATTTTATGAAACTTTACAATACTGGCTCTGTGCACTACTTTAGCGCCTTTTGCTTTTACAATTTGCGCCCTTTGACAAATAATCGCGACATTGTGACAAAAAACTAACTATTAAAATTTATAGTACAAAATTATTGTGATGTGATAGTGTTATTTGGGTGGACAAAGTGCTAAGTTACATTTAAATACTAAACATATATTTTGTTTTATTTTACAATGTATATTAATATTAAAAGTGATAAGCTAATTAGAAACATATTTAATAGTCTTGATCTTGATTTCAATATGGCTGTTTAAAAATAAGTCAGGTAGAGGGCGCTAGCGAACGCCTCACAGATCGTCGTGGCGCGCTAAACTAAAGTATATTGTAGATTGTTTTTGCTAAGCAGTTAGTTTTTGAAAAACGCAAGTGAGTTGTGAAGTGCGTTTTTTGAAAAGTGTGTACCTACAGTGTTAGCAGCATCAAATCAGTTTGTAATCTCATATCATTGCTTATTTTAACTAAATTATTTGGTCGTTTTCTTTGTATGGTGGTAAGTTGTAATTTTCTTTAATAAATAATTCTAATTGTTAACTTGTATTTTACTACACTAACAAAATATCTTGGCTTATAATACTATTATTATAAGCCAAGATATTTTGTTAGTGTAGTAAAGTTGTGAAATATTTTTTGTTAATTCAAATTCAATGTGGTAAGTAAAATTTATTCAAAGTGTTTTTTATATTGGATACGTCAGGGTTTGTTAACATCATTTTTAGCTGTAGTTTTAAGTTTTAAAGTAAAACAAGAAGATAAAGCTACTTTAATGGTTACAATAGATAATAGTTAACATTAAAATTTAATTGTTCGTGTATCGCTATTTATAAATTAAACATCGTTAGCAGATCGAAATAAGTATTATTCTTAAGGCCGGGTTTGTAACGGAACATGTTTTGTGGCGAGAAAAGTCATGGACAGATATTCACGCGATGGTAATTAATGAAAAGTTCAAAGGCGAGGAAGATTTTTTTTTATATTGGCTTCAATAATGCAAATGCCTTGCTGTTGCTGCCTGATGCTGCCTTAGTCAATGTACCTCATCATCATCTTAATTTCAGCCGAGAGACGCCCATTACTGTGCATAGGCCTCCCTCGGGGATTTTCAAATGGTCAAATCGGTTCTGCGCTGTTTGCATCCATCGGCTTCCCACGAGCTTCATTGGTATGAACATTTGTATGGTTCATGACGTCACATTGCCATATAGATTTCAGCTAGGACATTTACACGTTAGTGAATGACACATTTGAATTCAATATGACAAAGTGACGTCATAAACCAAACTTATGTTCCACGCTGCGTCTCCCGGTCGCGCTCCGGTACCTTTCCGCCCCGATGGCCGTCAGTCCTCCTTGCAATGTGGCCTGCTCACTGCCACTTGAGGCTCGCAAATCTCATCATTTCTGATCGATCACACAGAGAAACCCCGAGCATAGCTCTCTCCATTGCCCTTTGGGTGATACTCAACCTTCTTATGAGGCCCATTGTAAGCGGCCACTTTATAGGCTGGTAATTATGATAGTTTGCGACAATTCTGAAGCGGTACGAAGTTCGCGGGGTCAGCTAGTTATACTATAATTATGTAAATAAAGTAATCTGTGAACATAATTTATGTGAATTATTTTAATACATACCTACTTAATCAACAATGTGTTGAAAATGTAACACAAAAAAACTTATCTATGTATAAAGAAAGTATTATTCTTTTTATATGGAATGTGTATTTTATTCAGCTTCTTTAATGTTCTTTCTGTTGCTATAGTAAATACTCAGTGTTGCCCCAATACCATTCGGTAACATGACGTCATAATGGCCAAATCTTGTCCATTAAATCCCCAAGGAACGGCACAGGATGAATTAGTGCGCCAATACTAACATACAATACTTGTCAAATGCCTACCTATTAATTTGTGTACTTCAATATTGTTTATTCAAATAAATATAAGATTTTTTGAAGAAAATATAGTTGAATAAACATTTGTTTTTTTTTATACAACCAGATGGTAAGTGACTACTATCGCCTATTAGTTAGAAAAAAAAGAAAAATTGTTTGGTTAACATGAAAATTTATTTATTTAAAACTCACAAAACAAGTTACAGTCAATTAAGACTATTAATTACTCCAAACATGTGAGAATAAGTAGTATGGCAAAAGTTAAATGAAACAATGAGGGTTAGTATGTCTTATTAATTTCTTATTTTTTTTAACAAAAATAAAACCGACTTCAAAACACTAAAAAGGAAAAAAAATATCAGTACCTAGGTATCTACTTACCTCCTGAAATGTATTTTTTTAGAGTTGGTGCTAAGCTGTTTCCAGATTCCAGAGACAATAGTCTCTCCACCACCAACTCCAAAAAATACATTTTAGGAGGTAAGTAGATACCTAGGTACTGATATTTATTTATTTTTTCCTTTTTAGTGTTTTGAAGTCGGTTTGATTTTTGTTGAAAATATTTTTTTTTACATTTTGAAGTGATTTCCTAAGGTCAAAGCAAGATGGGTGACCGTCAGCACTATCGACTTGTCTTGTCTCTCAGTCCTTGGTTGAAATACACAGTTAAATAATTATCTTCTAACTCCTAACCGTTAAGGAGTTGTACCTTCCATCATCAGCTTATCAACATGAGATGATGACGTCAGTCATCATCTCATGTAAATACTCTCAAAATACTCTCATGCAAATACTCACTTAACAGACGCAAGTATTTGCTTCTGTTAAGAAGCAAATACTTGAATAGCTTTGGAAAAAGTAAAACATGTCACACGTGCCTATAAAAATTTTGATTTGCCCCCGATTTCCCTGGGATTCTATCATCAGATCCTGACTTGGTTACAATGGAACCACCACTGGAGTATACTCTATCGAATGAAAAAAGAATTTTGAAAATCGGTTCACAATTGACAGAGAAATCGATGAACATATAATACATACAAAAAAAATACATACAGTGAAACATATAACCTTATATTGTAAATGAAAATGAAAATATCTTTATTCAATTAGGCCCCCAAGAAGCACTTTCGAATCGTCAACAAAAAAACCCTTATGTCTATCACATAAAAATAATATTAACTCACTAACAATTTCATAATGTTTGTCTCTCTGTTCTATTCTTTTACTTAAATTTCTTTTTTGAAGTCGGTTAAAAAGTAATTTAATAGGTTTTGTTAGAAGTGTTAGCAGACAATCCTAGTAATTAAAATGATATAAAACTAGAACAATTTCACGTCCTGAGGCAGGAATCGAACCCGCGACCTTTCGCAATCCGGGCGACTGCTCTCACCACTGAGCCACCCAGGACTTGGGATATCCCTGTGAAATTCTTCTAGTCTATCTGCATTTGCGTTTACGAGCTAACGTCCACCCTACAATGTCGAAATATTCTATTTCAACATCCGAAACGAGTATTTTTACAAATACTTACGACTCGGTTAAGTTGGGGCAGTGCTTCCAAATATTCTTAATTTTTGATTTTAACATTATTATAAATGTTTGAAAAATTACTTAGTAATTGAAATGATATAAAACTAGAAAAGTTTCACTTCCTGAGGCAGGAATCGAAACCGCGACCTTTCGCAATCCGGGCGACTGCTCTGACCACTGAGCCACCCAGGAATTGGGATGTCCCTGTGAAATTCTTCTAGTCTATCTGCATTTGCGTTTATGAGCTAACGTCCACCCTACAATGTAGAAATATTCTATTTCAACGTACTTAACTTTCATTATATCATTTTAATTACTAAGTAATTTTTCAAACATTTATAATAATGTTAAAATCAAAAATTAAGAATAGACAATCCTAGTTTAAAAAATAAATAATTGTTATAAAAATTAAAAAAATAAAGATTTATTTCAATAAAATTGTTATTATTCGTCATCGTATTAGAAATTTAAGCATTCTACTATTAGTATTATCGGCAAAGAAAGTTTCTTACATCTCATAAGGCATCAAAGCTACAAATGGTTTGCAAATTCTAGTCTTCGGAAAATTATAGTCTATGATTTTGATATAAATTTTGGGTTGAAAGACATTCACAGCCGATCACTTAAAAGTTTTCGATAAAGATTTTTTTTTTGGGTTATTCTGATACATCTTGTAAATGTTACTACTAAAACATTTAATAATTATTCATTTATTATAAAGACGTAATTGACGCTGTTATAATAGGCGCGAGACATTTCTCTTCAAAGTACAAATCTTACTCCAAATGCCTTCCATGGCTAATTTTCTCTTCAATCCGAAATACAGCGAACTGTTTTACGGCTGAAAAGGCTAGATTCTACCCAGACGACCTACGGGCATACCACACATGTTATGTTAATTTAGGTCTTTATAGTAGGTACTTTTAAAATCATTATTATCAGGTACATATTACCACCTTACCTGACTATATCTTTGGAATGTCTGATTCTGTTAATGCTCAGTATAGCCGGAGCTCATGATAATAGCCCAGGCTCCCCTCCCTCGCCTGTCTGTCTCTCACTCGTTCCCCAGAGGGCAGCACTTCATTTGTCTCTGCCCGCTGTATGTCTACGGACACGGAAATTTCATTAGTGCATCTATTATCGCCGCATGTTGTATCAAGAATATACTATGTTGATGAAAAGACAATGATTTTGGTAGATTAAGGCTTGCTTTATTATTCTGTGGCAATAAAATAAGCACTTGAGTTTACTAGTGCTTATTTAAATGCCTTTAAATATGAATTACCAAATAATATCTAAGTATTTATTTTAAATTGTATATGTACTTCTGTACCAATTAAAATAAATGATATCTTTAAATCTTTTAAATACGCAACTGCGCAGTTATATCTACGCAGCAATATTTATTATGCGTATTATATTAGATATTGTTATTGTCCTACCTATATTTTGAAATAATGTTAGAACAAGATATCTTGAATGCTTTTTGTTTTTATTTAAAAGATTTTATATCGCCTTGTTTTTCAACATGTATCCAGTGGTCATTTCCGAATTCTTATTGAGAGAAGGACTGTAGGACTTTAAGACCGAATGAGATTTTATATTTGCACAACCATGTGTAATATAGGAGTTACTATGTGAACCTAACTTGAACCTAACGACGGCGTTCGAATCTACATATCAGACTCGTTCACTGACTATTTTTCATTCATCACCAGCCCTTATAAATCCCACTGCTGGGCACAGGTCCACATGGGAGAAATACACTTGGAGCTTGGACCATAACACCACCATTCTGGCTTAAGCCGGGATGGTATGGGTTTACGCGGTTGCAGCTACAACCGGGTGCACGAGGTAACACGAAGGAGTTCACACAGGAGGTGTTACATGATTGATCTATTCGGGATCGACATAACTACGCCAGCGAGCTTTTTCTTCATAATACTAGATGATAAACAAGTTGGTGGTAGATGGTTACCGTCGCCTATAGACACCCGCAATAACAAGGAAAACACCACTCGGTATTGCAGAATCGCAGATGCGTTGTCATCCTGAGGTGTAAGGTGAAATAACTTTCATGCCTTCCATATTTCTAAACACAAAATAACGATGCAGGTAGAGTGGCGCGATACAAAAGTGTTATATAGGTATAGGTATAGTATCTTCAACTCGGATTGTTTATCCAAAGGAAACAACTAATAGTTTCTCCACTCGTGTTTCCCAATTTCAAATACTAATAATATGTGCCATAATAAATAATGATACAGTACCTACCAATAGTACGTTATTGTTGTCCTGCTCCCGCACCATGAGATTTTAGTGCGCTTTCAAAATATTCGTTTGTGCCGCTGCCGCTGCCGCGAAAGAGCGGTGTAGTGGTCGTGTTGCGGGTAGGTAGGAATTTTATTAATTTAAACTTTTATTCCAAATAATCTCTGCCCGTCAACCGGAACGATGAGTCCGGGAATAGTGTAAAAAGGCGATATAATTATGATAGCACCTAAAGTAATAATAATAGACAGTGCAAAAATTAATGTTTGAAACTCCAAATATACACGAACTGTGACTAATCCCATGTAGGTACACATATTGCAATACCTAGTGCAAAAAATAATGTTGGAAATACAAAATATATAAACAATAGTTTAATAATAATAATTAATATTTTTTTTTTATTTAAATTTTATTTATTATTACATATTTTGACATTTTAATTAATAATTACCTATACAGAGTGGCACCATCACCCAGGCATATATACATGTTTAGCTTACGCAAATACTTAACTTTACATTTACACACACACACACACACACACAAACAGGCGTGCACAACCAATATTGTCATGTAAATTAAGTCATATCTCGTAATAATATGTTATTTGTCTTATTTGTATGTATCTACCCACAAATATATATTTTAAAACTCACGATAACAAAAAGTAAATCTGTAATTGGCTTTAATTAGATTAAAATTTACTGCATTAGATTGTTAGAATTTTAAGCTGTTGATTTATTGTTGAACAAATAAATAAAGAATAAAATAAATAAATAGCACGCGTATGTAGTTTATATGGGTACACTAATTTAATTTTGGACGTATAACAATATTCTATTGTTATATACTTTTTATTCATTATGTAGTACAAATGAAAATATATAAAAAGGTACAAAAAATAATGAGGATAGAGCATGGTTTCAGGTTGAGTTACCAAAAAGACTGCGAAGTGAATGCTTGAAAGCCAATTTATTTTTGGCCTCTGAGTATGGGGAGGTAGTGCGTTCCAGCTATGCGATTCTCTAAAGTCGGCAGCCTTGAATTTTTGGCTGTGGCAGAGCTGTAAGATTTTTTGGCGTTCGTTTGACAACCATTGGCGACACTAGCGTATCGTCGACTAGAACGGCGTGAGCTGAAACTAAAAAGTTTAAACAACTTTTTAGTACCGGCTCTTGTATTTATATCTCCGGTTTTTATATCTTGATGTATAAGTCTGTCAGTTATTGAATGGAGTCATTGCGATACATTTCGATTAAAAATATCTATTATACTTCATGTCATATATCCAAAACAGCGACACACATACACAGGCAAGAGATGGACGTAGATATAAGTGAATGAATACGCTTACGCGCAGCTCTGTGTTCAAACGTCAAAATAAATGGCGGCTCGTTGTCTTGTCAGTCGTCGAGCTGGATGTCGAATATTTCTGTTAGTGAATCACACTGCAGCCTTGAATTCTTGGCTGTGGCAACGCTGTAAAACCTTTTGGCGTATGTTTGGCAACCGTTGGCGACACTGGTGTATCAGCGACGAGCAGGGCGTGAGCCGGAATGAGAAAGTTTTTTATTTTTATATCTTGATGTAAAAGTCCATCAAATATTGAAAACTATGGATTTACGGCTTATCTTATCACTAAAACAACGACGAGCAAACGCTGCTAGGAGATCCACTTGGATATTAGTGAATACGCTTACAGGCAGCGCAGCGCTGTGCTTAAACGTCAAAATAAATGGCGGCCGCCGTAGCGTCAAGCTCGATGTTGAAGGTTTCTGTGGATCGCTCCGCAGGACGTAAATATTGCATGATATTGAAAAGAGTTGGGGCCGAATATAGTTTATTAGATGAATAAAAATATATTTTTTATCTCTTATGATAAATAAAATCAAGTTTAAGATTTTCTTTTAATCAAATGTTTACCTAATTATGTTAACTATTTCATACATGAGATACTGCTTACAAGTTCACCATTGCTCCCGTTTCTATGTAGACTAGCTCTTTATTTGCCCTCCCGTTCGCACCTCAGCGGCGGTGTGAGACAGAAGTGCTAAAAGCCGACAATAGGTCTGAGCACGAATTGTAACAAATTGTTTGAGCAAACAGTTGCGACATGATCTTCTAGCAAAGGAAATATAGGAGACTATGACGAGGCGTCATAACTTAGAACAACCTACGTTCAAATGTTCAAAAGGCGAGTAATGAAATAAATAAATTAAAAAAATAAAAAGAAGGTATAAACGGATAAAATGCAAAAAAGAAAAAGAATGAAAAAGAGGAAAAAGAACAGTTTAAAAACCAGTCGTGTTATCATTGAATACACTACGTTCGATAGCGGAACGGGCATAGAGATAGTAGTCCTAAAGGACACCGTCATTTACCACTAGGTCCTAGAAAGCACCGCCATCTTACCACTAGGTCCTTAGTCTACCAAAAGAGCATAGTGTTATTTATGTAGCGGTTAACTGGTTTAATTAGCCAGCTAATTGGATGCCTAGGCTGCGTACTGAAGAGTTTAGGCGTGATTGGTAGGTTCAAGTTATAACTTAAATGGTTTAAAGTGGTTAAACCTTGAGCTTTGAGCGTCTGACTGAAATAGCACCGCCACCTTAAACAAGATTGAAGCCAAATAACACTACAGAGTAGTGTTGTGTTACTGCCGTGAGTAAGATCGCCATAGCTCATCGAGAAAGCGATATGGTAGAGAAACGTAATGCTTTCTCTTGATTTTTATAGCTTAGGCAGCGCGTGAGTAGTGCTCAAGGAGCTACGAGCGTCTATAGGCTACGTAACAACGCATCAGAAGTGCCAAGGTGCTACGAGCGTCTATAGGCTACGGTGACAACGCTTGAGTAGTGCCATGGTGCTGCGAGCGTCTATAGGCTACGTAACAACGCGTGAGTAGTGTCAAGATGCTACGAGGAGTCTATAGGCTATGGTGACAACGCGTGAGTAGTGCCAAAGTGCGAGCGTCTATAGGCTACGTAACAACGCGTGAGTAGTGCCAAGATGCTACGAGGAGTCTATAGGCTATGGTGATAACGCGTGAGTAGTGCCAAGGTGCTGCCAGCGTCTATAGGCTACGTAACAACGTGTGAGTAGTGCCAAGATGCTACGAGGAGTCCATAGGCTATGGTGACAACGCGTGAGTAGTGCCAAGGTGCTGCCAGCGCCTATAGGCTACGTAACAACGCGTGAGTAGTGCCAAGATGCTACGAGGAGTCTATAGGCTATGGTGACAACGCGTGAGTAGTGCCAAGGTGCTGCCAGCGTCTATAGGCTACGTAACAACGCGTGAGTAGTGCCCAGATGCTACGAGGAGTCTATAGGCTATGGTGACAACGCGTGAGTAGTGCCAAGGTGCTGCCAGCGTCTATAGGCTACGTAACAACGCGTGAGTAGTGCCAAGATGCTACGAGGAGTCTATAGGCTATGGTGACAACGCGTGAGTAGTGCCAAGGTGCTGCCAGCGTCTATAGGCTACGTAACAACGCGTGAGTAGTGCCAAGATGCTACGAGGAGTCTATAGGCTATGGTGACAACGCGTGAGTAGTGCCAAGGTGCTGCCAGCGTCTATAGGCTACGTAACAACGCGTGAGTAGTGCCAAGATGCTACGAGGAGGCTATAGGCTATGGTGACAACGCGTGAGTAGTGCCAAGGTGCTGCGAGCGTCTATAGGCTACGTAACAACGTGTGAGTAGTGTTCAAGGTGCTACGAACTTCTATAGGCATTGAGATAAAATATAATTATAGAAACGACATCGAATACAAAACTTATGTAGGCTTTTCGCCACCAAAAGGTGGTAGGCGCTGTGATTTACATGGCGCTTACATGTTTTGTTCTAGCAACGCTAGCAAGCGACTTAGTAAAGTGTAGCGCGCTAGTCACAATGTCTATTGACTTCGGTAATTGCTTACCATCAGGGGGACCGTACGCTTGTTTGCCATTCTTATCATCTAAAAACCCACTCTTTATCTACCCGGCCGCTTTTTCTCTTTAACACAACAACGCAATGTACAATATCCTCAGCGAAGTGTCAAGACAGAAGAATTTCTCTGTACTGAGTATGTTCTGAAGGGACAGTGTAAAAAATCGCATCCCCAACGCAGCTCAGGCAATTTGGCAGCTTATTAGCAATAAACAAAAACTGGGGCTTCCGCGCCGAGACACACTTTCTTTTATTGTGGTCTAAGTTATAGGAGGAAGGCGTTGCATGCACTTAATTTTTAAAAAAAATTATATTTGAAAGATAATTCGAATAATATCTGAACTGACCTCGATTAATATCTACACTGATCGTCGTGGAAATTATTACGGGAAGCCTTTGTCCAGCAGTGAACGTCTTTCAGCTGAATGATGATAGCCGCGGTTCCCACCATGGGACACAATTCTCTTCTAGTTTAGATATATATTACATTGCATATAATTGTAGGGAGCAGCAGCTGTACCTCTTACTTTCGTTCATTGTATTTTTTTTTATACAACTAGATGACAAACAAGCTGACGGCCCACCTGGTGGAAAGCGGCTACCGCCGCCTATAGACACCTGCAATAACAAGGATAAGCACTTGATATTGCAGGTGCGTTGTCATCCTGAGGCCTAAGATGAAATGCCGTCCATGCCCAGTAATTACACTGGCTACCTCTCCCTCCAATCCGAAACACAGCGAACTGTTTCACGGATGAAATAAGAAAGGCGGTGGTACCTACCCAGGCGAATTTTAAATTTTACTAGGTGGTAGGGGTCTACCACCTAGTAAAATTTAAAATTGTTTTCGGCCATATGTATGTAGGTACTACGTCTTTGTCCATATGCAACATTTTTTAGGGGGACCTTCTTTACGCTTATTTAAAACGCAGAAAGATTATTAGAAAGGAAACTATTTAAATTGTTATTATTTTCAAACGCATTTTTTCAAAAATATCTAATTTCTCGCTTACGTTACGCTCTACTGCTCGCTCTGAGAAGTCATATCTTCCTATCAGCTTCAGCCAAAACCAAGTTCATGAGATATCGCCTTAAATTGCCAACAAATCAGAGAGCTTAGATAAACGAAACACACAAACTAAGCATCTGTTTTTACAGTTTTTAAGTCATTATAGCTCATAAAGTGTCATAATTTGTTTTATCGTTGTCGTGATTTGTTTTAAGGAAGTTCTCAGTGCACAGAGGCTGTCTGGCAGAGGTAGTTAGCGTCAGTACGCCTTTCTATTAAACAAGAGGAATCGGGTTTGAATCCACAATTCCTACGAGTTGATGCTTCACTTTCTATTGTTTCTGGATACAGCTTAGCACAATTTTAAAAAATATTTTTTTACAAAGTAAGTAGGTACCTACTTATTTTTTTTTAATATTTAGTGTTGAGAAGTCGGGTTTTATTTAATTTTGAATTTATTATTGATTTAACAATTTCATGTTTGTTTCAATATAATCTGTCGTCTTACTTTTGTTGCTTACTTTCTAAAGGTGATTATTGTATATCTCTCATTTCCATCAATTCACAGTGGTTCTGTTCTGTGTGGCCGCATTCGCGCTTCTCTGATTTAGACTCCTTTTCGAAATTTATCCTCTCATCACTTATACCACATCAAATAAATCACTAAGGTTAAAACATCATTAATATTAAATCACGTCGGTCTGATTTATAGCGGGGGCGCTACCCTCGACGATTTGTTGCGTTAAACTCGGCTTAGCTTGACTTATATGAGCCTGAGCGAGGTGGGGTAGTGCGCGATAGTTGCTGGTTCATACTGTTTTATGAACTGTTTGTATTCAAATAATAGACTGATATAACAGACGTCGCCGTGTTGGTATATGGCAAATCATTTATTGAAGAAATTTGTTGAAGTTTAATAATGATAATAGTTTTATAATTCATTACCTATTTATCAAAAACAAATGAATAATCACATTTATGTTTGATTTTGTGCGTTTACAAGTAAAGAAAGAAAACTAACTAGTTAACTTCAACGAGTGGTGAGATAAACGTTGCTATAAAAACGTTAAAAAAAGGGAAGAAAGCGGTGAAGAAATTGGTAGGTTATACCTAGTGCTCCGGTGGCGTAGTGGTGACCGCGGGTTCGATTCCCGCCTGGAGCATATAATTTGGTCATCGTTTTCTTTCTTTATTTGTAATTTTTACAATACATTAACAATAGTTAAGAGATTGCGAGGTGTTATAAATATGTACTTGTATAATTTGTCTTGTTTTGTTCACAGGGGTAGTTACCTACTTACTGCAGGTGCACTGTCATCCTGAGGCCTAAGATGAAATGCCTTGCATGCCCAGTAATTACACTGGCTACCTTTCCTTTCAATCCGAAATACAGCGAACTGCTTTACGGCCGAGATAGGAAAGGCGGGTGGTACCTACCTACCCAGACGGCCCTACATACAGGCCTACCACCTAGTGAAATCTTAATTCATAGTAATTTCGCTTTACCATAACCGATATAGATAAATTATCTTTTAGTTCGACCTGAGAATAGGAATCTGCTACCTCCTACTAGTTTAAGTGATGTGCCAACAGAGAAGCAGGTTTGGTGTGAAAATCTTAGTCTTTTTCCGTTTGACCACTAGTTTATTGATCATTTTTATGCTGTATTATATGATGTAATTTTTGGAGTAAGATTCCTCCACAATCAGTTGTGTGATAGCATTCATAGTTCGAGAGATAGTCTAAAATGGAGGACGTACTAAGTTCCACTCAAAAAAATTTCAAAATCAAAAATATCTTTACTCAAATAGACTCTTCGTATGTCTCATTATAATATGTGAATCCCATCTGTATGCGTATCAAAAAAGGAGATGTTTCATATCCAGCCAGGTTTATGTACACTATCTCGAAAAATCAGGAAAAATCTCCTGAATCCGGGAAAAATACAAATAATTCGTTTTTATGCATAGTTTGCTTGTACAAAAGTTGAAATTTTTTGTTGATTTCGCCGTTATTCAATATGGCAATATGGCGGGCGACATAGAAATCAACTAAACGTCACCAAAGTGACATAGGCGCCGTAATGAATATTTGGGTGTTGCAGTTTTTTCTATAAAAATTCTTGTTTTGTACCACGCAACAAAGCAAATAAAAAGAAAACGGAAAATTGAACACTGTTTTGTATATTTTCACCTATTTTTCAGAATAGTGTACATAGACCGGGCCTGGTCTCCATACATTTTTGGTACATATCTTTTTACCTAACAATGTAAAAATGCGTGTCTGCCTGTCATTCTGAATTTACAATACAAAAAAAAAAAAAAAGGATGGCTGTCATATAAATTGACATTTAGAAAGGTGCGTTCAATTTTCGACCTTATTGAACGTGCTAAAATGCAGTGTTTAGGAGGCACCTCCGTACATGCCGTCTAAATTGTCTATGGTTTCTTTGAAATATATCTAAATTTAAGTGACAGCTCTAAACAGATTCTTGCTATCTTTTTCCTATTACTTATTGCGAGAAAGAGATATACTGTACTTAAATTTAGAATTAAAGTTTGTTCCTAGAATTAGGCCCACTGGTTCCAAAAGATAAAAATACCAAATAGGAGACCAAAACAATTGACGCCGATAGGAAGATACTCGGGATTCACAGCGTGCTCCGCTTGTTCACAGCATAGCTACCGTATACAACCGATTGTTTTACGCGCGCGATGTATTACATACAGGGTGCTCCTCATTATGAAAAAACGCATCTGGAGGCGGGGCAGCAGTGCGATTCACTGAACAGGACTTCGAGCTTGACGACGACTCGCCATTGATTTTGAAGTTTGCTCACAGCGCTGCGCGTAAGCGTATTCACTTATCTCTACGTCGATGGCCTGGCTGTGTATCTTCAACGCTGTTAGAGATACGACATGATTGACAATCAATATATTTCGATTTCGTGTTTCTTGTGTTTAAAATGTATCGCAATGACTTCATTCAATATTTGATTGACTTTTACATAACATATAAAAATGAACAACTTTTTAGTTCCGGCTCAGGTCGGCTCGGTTTCCGTGCTCGTCGTCAGGACTCACGACCCTAGTGTCACCAACGGTTGTGAAACAAACGCCAAAAGGTATGACAGCGCTGCTGACATCCACGAATTCAAGGCTGTAGAGAATCGCATAGCAGGCCTAGTGACATGTAATAAAAGATTTTTAGAACTAAGAAAAATTATGTATCTTCAGAAATGAAGAAAATCCTATAGTGAATAGAAAAATAATTTTATTTCCATTAACATAGAGGTTTAATATACTGCCTTCTATTTGAATATAAAAGAAATTATGTTATTAAATTGGCATAAAATTTATTCCTGTAAATACGTAACAGTTATTTTTACTTTTGAACTTATGACTAGGTCCTGGAGTTTCTAGATCTTCTGTGCACGATATTTTAGAGAATTGGTTTCAAATAATTTTTCATCACTCTGTATCCACAATGGCGTAGTTCACATGGAATTCTAGCGTTTACTCGCTAATTGGTGTATCAGTTCTGTGCTACCGTGCGCGCGCAGCTTCCGGCCGGCGGCCATTACGATTTTACAGTTTTACTTGTTTTTTAGAGATCCCAAATGAATTACGGTGAGCGGGAACGTTACACAAATTGTATTTATATTGAAACAACTTTGTATTATTATTGAATATTAAAATTTTTTTTAAAATACTTTTCACAGAATTCTATTGTGTTTACGCGAGTAAAAATTATTCACAATATATCAATAGATGTGCAAGTAAAGTTTTATTTGCGATTCGATTTAAAATTTAAAGCTTTCGTCATTGACAACAACCTATTTCCCTTAATACTGCTGTTTCACGAGTGATTTACTCTTGAAAGGTTAGAAAAAACTTTTAAACATTTATTGTTACGTTAAAATAACGAGGTAAATGCGTCACATTTCTCTTTTATAAATTTTGAAAAAAAAGAACAAAAACAAAGACATTCTTGAAAACTTATTCAAAAATCTTTAGTTTGATATTTTATGTGCAATTTTTATCATCTAAGTTATTTAAGTTTTTTTAAAAACGTAGCTTTTAGACACATTCACCCCGATTTGGGAACATGCGTCTACAATGAATTATTCTCAAACTAGATAGTTTTTCAAGCTGAAATCATCAGTATAGTTCTGTTTTGAAATCCTATGTTAACATGTTACATGTGCCTCTTCATTTAAAATCGACCGAATAGTGTGTCTACCAGAACCATTTTTTTTTGAGAAAATGCGTCACACACACTTTCTACTGACGTATTTATCCCACAATCAATCCAGATATTGTCATTTCCTAATTAAGAAAAATATTCTATTTTGAAACTGAATCAAAACCGACGTACCTCTATCAACGCCCGCTGTTTTTATTTTAAGTTAAGACTTTAGTTCAAACTGCTATCCCTAGATGACTTGAATCACGGTATTTCTATTAGTTAGTGAAAAACTTCAAAAAGTTGCACTAACCCCATGGACTCATTTCCGTTAAGTGACTTAACAGTCGAATTACGAAAAACATGCAAGAGGGCCGGCAATGTGGAGGCGGCTAGAGCAGTGTCTAAACTGCACTAGCCGTCTTCGCATATAGACTCTTCATACCGCTTCACATCAGGTGGTGTCGAGTCATTTGTCGTACTTTCTATGAAAAAAAAACATATATTGTACCTTACACTTTCATCTATCCATTGGATATGTTTAAGACAAAAATGTGACTTACGCTTGACCCATACTTAATAATTCAAACCTCAATCACAGGCGTGGGAGGTCGGATCATGCCGTGTTCACATTGAATCGTAAACTTTATGCTTGTATGAACTTTCAAGATATTTTTTTATAGTTTTGTAGTCATCAATAGAGCGATGAAGGCACTTAAATATTGAAAGGGTTAGGTTTAATTTCGATATGGCTGGCTTTTCAAATATTATTATTATCCAACATAATTTAGTATTAGCACTTAAACGAAAAACATCGCACTCGGCTAAACAAATGAAGACGCCTTTTACTGAGAGGTACAGGTGTCTAAGACATGGGCAGTGCCCTCACTTCCCCTTTTTCTACTCAGGAGCACGCGTGACTGTCTTCAGAG
Source organism: Nymphula nitidulata (assembly GCA_947347705.1). NCBI lineage: Eukaryota > Metazoa > Arthropoda > Insecta > Lepidoptera > Crambidae > Nymphula > Nymphula nitidulata. The sequence goes on along the minus strand of OX374641.1, from coordinate 11,580,141 downwards.
TCATCAATTCACTGTCTTCACCTTAACATAATTTTTTGTCATACTTCCAAAACTTGGAATTCTCTTGGCAGCTAGGTAGGTATGTGTTTGCCAGCGTGTTTTCCCATCCTTCTTTACTTTTATAATATTCACCTTCATCGTAAGCAGGGGGTTGTATCCCATAGTGCTATTGGTGCGATGCATACGTAAGAAGAGTCCAATTGCGAAGACAGCTATTGCAGAAATATCACACTGCTCTAGGCGTCTATTCTCTCCTCTTTTTCACATATTGTTATTAGGAGTTTTTTTCCGGTCTCATATTTTGTTTCCAATTTACCAGGGTAACTGCTATTTTTCTAAATACCCATCTTTAATGTTGCTGACTCTATTTTCTTCGACAGATACTAATGATTAAATCAGCAAGTTTAACCGTTTCTGACATCCTTCAATTTAATACGATTGCAGCGATCACGTCAAGAGGCCCTTCTGAAACCATATCTTTAAAGAAACATTTCCTTTCTTTACAGGTACTAGTCCGTCAAACATTAAAGCAAATTCCTTCTCTGCGGACTGTCCGGACTCGACGTCGAGTGTCTCATATTCAAGTGGTGGACAAAGCAAGCCCTTAACCCTTGTCTGCGTATGATATTCTGTTTGTGATATGCTTAGTTACGCAGTTATATTATTTTTAATGTAATTTATTTTCATGTAAGTGCTTATATCGACTTTACACAAATTGTTTATATTGCCAAAATTCCGTTGTGTACAGTCAGCTTCAATAAGATTTAAACGATTTTGATCCCAATTGCGTTGATTTAAGAGTCCCTTTGAGCTAGCTATACAATTTAAGTCTACTTAGAACAAATAATATATCAGCAGCGGAAGTGAGGAGCTATTTCATTTTCGTCTATTTGCATGAACTATGTTCCTATATCTTTAGTTATTCAAAATGGCGGCTTTTTGTAGCGTTATAGTATAAAGAGTGTCTTTCAGATGTAGGTATTAGTTTGAGGCTAAGATGGAGATGGTCAGGTATGACTATAGTGGTAGAAAGGACTACATTATTAAGTAATTAAAATATATTAAAACTAGAAAAATTTCACGTCCTAAGGCGGGAATCGAACCTGCGACCTTTCGCAATCAGGGCGGCTGCTCTAACCAATTGAGCCACCCAGGACTTGGGATATCCCTGTGAAATTCCTCTAGTCTATCTGTATTTGCGTTATAAGCTAACGTCCAGCCTACAATGTTGAAATGTTCTATTTCAACATCCGTAACGAGTATTGCGAAAGGTCGCGGGGTCGATTCCCGCCTCAGGACGTGAAATTTTTCTAGTTTAGATATATTTCAATTACTAAGTATTTTTTCAAAATATTTATAATAATGTTAAAATCAAAAATTAAGACTACATTATCATTATATAAATATAAGCAATAGTTATTTTTGATATGATCGTCTTCGAACAAAGCTGAATGAAAGTCTCGAAATGAGTGAAGTTGATATACTGATATCGAGACCTTTAACTTTTACTAATATATACGTATAAATAACAATCTTCTTTACAATAAAGTTGAACTATATTATAATAAACAAAATATAAGCATAGTCGTCGTCTGGGTAGCCTGGGTAGGTACCACCGCCTTTCTTATTTCAGCCGTGAAACAGTTCGCTGTGTTTCGTATTGAAGTGAAAGGTAGCCAGTGTAATTACTGGGGTGCGATTCTGTAACGAATCTCGCACCCCACTTCGCAAGTCACTTCGAATTTAACTGTCAAATAGAGCAAAAAATGTATGAAAATTTGCTCTATTTGACAGTTGAATTCGAAGTGACTTGCGAAGTGAGATGCGAGTTTTGTTACAGAATTGACAGGCTGGGCATGGATGGCTTTTCATCTTAGCTCTCAGAATGACAACGCACCTGCAATATTAAGTGATTTTTCCTTGTTATTGCAGGTGTCTATAGGCGGCGGTAACCGCTTACCATCAGGTAGGCCGTCAGCTTGTTTGTCATCTAGTAGTATATAAAAAAGTATTTTTATATTTATATTTTATTCTTTAACGGGGTATCTCTTGCATGGCCTTCATGTCACCTGATGATAAGTGATGATAAGGCCGAAGACGGAGGCGAGCTACACCCGGATTCCTTAACCACAGAGGAACTGGCTATCGTACTTCAACTGCCGGAGCACAGCAATTACCCATTACGATATCCTACATTATTTGTTCTGGGTATGGTAGGATATGATCAGCTTAGGGTTAGGAGAGAGCTGAAGCTGGTTTCATATCTTTTTATGGTACTTAGGGGTAAGGTATCTAATACGGATATGTTAGGGATAATGGGTATTAGGTCCGGATGAATACATTTGTCGACGGAGACGCCCTAGCCTGCTAGCAGTTCCTACGGGCCGCACTAAATTGTTGAAGGAAGCTCCACTGACGCGTGCATTTCGTACTCTCAACCTAATTCATAAAGAAACTGACTTATTCACTTGTACTATGAGCGAATTCACAAAGATAGCTACATGGATCATATGTTATGTTTAAATAAAATTGCTGTATCTATCGTATTGGGAAAAAAAACCTGTAATGATAGTTATAAGTATTTGTGAAAATAAATAAATAAAAATAAATAAATAAATAAATGAAAAAAAATGCTGTTGGTAGTTAGCCAGGCGGACTAAGGAAAACCCTGCCACCAACCAAACCGATTTCTGCCCCCTCGGGAATTAAATCTCAGACCTCTAGATCTGAGGTAGGTTGTCCCAACCAGGGATGTAGACTGCTGAACAAAGGTCTCCTCTATCGATTTCCAAATAGAACGATGTCGTAGTATGTGCGCGGGTTGTGTGTATGCGGGGTGTGTGGTATGACTGTAGTTAGTAATGTGAACCGATTACAATTTTTAAGACCGGTATAAAACCGATTACTTTTTAAAAAAACCGGTTTTATAAGGTTTTTTTAGGTTTTTGAAAAAAAAATGCTATATTTAATCATAGGCATTGTACTATTATTATTTATTTTTCAAGTTTTAGAAAGTAGTAGTACTAAACAAAAATTACATTTTTATTTTATTTTGTTTGTTTCTAACAAATCACAGTTCTGGTTTATAAAACAAATATGCTCTTCAGTATCTACTTGCAGTCTGCTCCTTCTAGAGGGCATTGCATATCCAGATTTAGAGAAATTCTTTTCGAAAGGGACCGATTTCGCTGGTATAAACTTTAACGCTATTGTAATTTAAAATGTGAAAAATTTTATTCAAAAAAGCACTTTCAAATCGTCAAAAATCTATGTTTTACGACTATAAATAAAAATATATGACCAAAAACATAATATCGCCTGTCTGTCCGTCTGTCATTTCTGAATTTACGGTCATAACAATGTCATAATATCTGTCTGTCTGTCGTGTCTGAATTTACACCGGATCCAAAAGTTGAACTCACAAACTCGTGTAGTAATTTAATGGCACTCGGGTTTTTAGGTGTTTGTTGCTGCACCAAAAATCTCCCGTATTTTAGCGGCTTTTGTGATCTTGGCTTCTTTGCTTCTATATCCTAAGGGCTTAGCTAGACAATATGCCTTTTGACAATCACTATCGCTAAATAGAAAATGTATAGGATTTAATATTTACAATCGAAAGTCGATCTAGGCGTAATGTCTAATCCCATACTTTTTCTGCTTATCGATAGCAATTGTCGACAGGCATTTTATCTAGGCCCTCAGACGTGTCTGAGTCTGAAGTATTGAATGGGCAAGTTGCTGCAACTAAACGTTACGCTTTTAGCTTCGGAACGGTTTTAAAAAAAGAAAGGCGGATCGAAAAGACCATAGTGTAACTGAAAGCCAGCTAAATCAATGTTCAAAGACTCGAACACATATTTTATGATTGTATCGGGTTTTCCAAAAAGAACCGGTGATTATCGGTTTTCATAAAAACCGGTTTTATTTAGGTTTTTGTGAAACCGGTTCACATCACTAACTGTAGTGTGTCGTACGATACGCAATAGTACGCAATCTTTATGATTGTCACGCGCTGGATTTTTTTTTATTTATTTAATCGGAAAATAAAAGTGGTCTGAAAGGACTCAAACTTACAGGGGTAACTCTTGACAAGGAACACAATCACCCCCTTCAAGGAAATGTTTCAAGTTTATATGGAGTTCCGGCTATTAAATCTTGTACATTGGTTTTTAAGTTAGGGAAATGGAAGTAAAACATTAGTTTTCAATTCATTTTCACTATTTTTTTGGTTGTTTTCCCGTATAAAATACTTTATGATGATAAGTGACAGTTTTATAAAATTATCAATATAATGGCAACACTATAACGTCAAACTTCTATAATTATTTATATGTACTATTCAAATTAAACAGAAGAGAGTAAATACTTTATTGATCTGTCTCTCAGACTACTGAGTCCATAATTCCATATCCTAAACTAAAAACGAGCGTTATAACGAGCGTTTTAAAAATATGGCCACAGATTATAGAGATTACCTATGTCCTAATATGGCCTACTATATTGCCATTTTTGGTTTTTTATAGATGTTTTTTACGTGGTTTAGCGGCCGAAAATAGCACGCAAAATAATTTGTAGAGGTTTTAATCATTTTTTGAAATTTTTTATTATACTGTACATGTTCGTAGCTGAAAATAAAACATCCCATTTGATTTCTGACCTTCGGAACATACTGTATGAATAATTCTGACCCACGAAAAGTGATAACAAAATTTCCTTACAAAATATTGATTCACCCATTCAGAATACATTAGCGAATGTTCCCATACCTTGCTAAAGTAAATGTTTTAATAACATGGCGTACTATCAATCAAATGTTACCTTTACTAATAAAAACTAAATCCATAAAGCCAGCTACACACTTGCTAACTGCCGCCGCGTGTCAGTCACGTGTCTGGGCACAGTGGAAAAATATGAGTATGGACATACAGCCTCAGCCGTAGTAAGCTTATTAGTGCTGAGATAATAATATTTCAGATGTGCCTGAAATGATGTAACATTCAAAGTCAAAGGAGATGTTTTATATCTAGCCAGGGGTATGTACATTATCTGGAAAAAATAGTATAAATCAACTGACTCTGTACAAAATACTAATAAATTGTTTTCATGTATTGCTCAGTGGTACAAAGTACAAACTGATTCGTCCATTTCACTAATATTTAATATGGATATTATGGCGGGCGGCATATATTAGTCAACTAAACGTCACCAAAGTGACATAAGCGCCATGATAAATATTTGGCTGTGTTGCAGTTCTTTCATTGAATATTCTTGTTTTGTACCATAAAAAGAAAATGGACTATTCTAAACTGCTCTGCATATTTTTGTCTATTTTTAGTATAGTGTGCTTACATAGAGCTGGCCGGGTCTCTATATATTTTTGAAACATCTCCTTTCAAATCATTTATCCAAAGTAGAGTTTTCTAACTTGATGTCGTCAAGTATGTACCTTTACCGCTGGTTCGGAGAAGCCTTTTTTTATACAACTAGTTAAAAAACAAGCTGACGGCCCACCTGGTGGTAAGCGGTTACCGCCGCCTATAGACACCTGCAATAACAAGAAAAAGCACTTGATATTGCAGGTGCGTTGTCATCCTGAGGCCTAAGATGAAATGCCGTCCATGCCTAGTAATGACACTGACTACCTTTCCCTTCAATCCGAAACACAGCGAACTGTTTCACGGCTGAAATAAGAAAGGCGGTGGTACCTACCCAGGCGACCCTACATATGGGTCTACCACCTAGTAAATAATAATTTATGTGTATTCGCACAAACATACACATAAATACACACATACCCACACATCAGTACAGGTATACACTCACACATGCACCCATTATCTGTATGCATATGTAAGTGCAGTATCACATTACAATTATGTCTTTCGTATGCACGTGCATTCTAATTATATCCTGTAAATAGGTATCCATATTTTTATATATTTAGTAGAACTGATTGTATTGACCCTAAAGCATGGAAATGAGGTCCATTTTTATTACCAGATATTGTACTAATAATAACACATAAAAAGTAATAATACAAAAAAAAACATGATTTGAAATATTATTGAAATTTGTAAATCCATTTTTTAATTTGCTTGTTTTTAAAAATGCAAGTGACAGTCATGTGATTCATCTACGTTCCATTTTCAACTATACTTGCACCCTCCGCAGTGTGTAATCCTGGCGAACGTTAATCGCCTAATATCTATTTATTATTGAACGCGCTGTTTGCTAGGTCATTAACGCAGCGGGAGCCCGCGCGTGTAGACGCGCCTTTATTGTTACTTCAGACAATGCAGACGCATAGTCATTTAGTGCATAGGGTAACAAACTGGCTAAATATGAATATTGTTATCTTTTGCTATAATAGCCGTGACTCATATTAAAATCTGTGAAGGTTAGTTATCTTAGCAAAGGCGAAGAGACCTGAACAATGTATCTATCAGTATCATTATTATTAACTAGCTGTGCCCGCGACTTCGTTCGCGTGGAAGTCGGCAAATAACAACTTAAAATTTGATTACGAAAAAATGGTTATAGTGAGTTAATTTCAAAAGATGACAAATGCTGCCGCAGACCTTTTGTTAGAACTTTTAAAGGAGAACAATTCCTGCATACATGATTTTTACGTAACTTTAACCGTTGACGCAACAAAAGCTCTGAAAAGTAATATTTTTCCCGTTTTTGCAACATTTTTCATTGATGCTCAGCTGCTATTAATCGTTGCGTGATAATATATAGTCCATTTATCAAGGTATAATATATAGCCTTTATTATACCTCGATAAATGGACTACCCAAAACAAAAAGAGTTTTTCAATTTGAATCAGTAGTTCCTGAGATTAGCGCTTCCAACCAAACAAACAAACTCTTCAGCTTGATAATATTAGTATAGATTTCAATTAAGATTTTTGAATGCACACACACACACACATATCACCAGCCTATATACGTCCTACTGCTGGGCACAGGCTTCCATGTAGTAAGAAACACATGAGAAGATTAAGCCATAACATCACCACGCTGCTGGCTCAATGCGGGCTGTTGCGTTAAAGCGGTTGCAGTAACAACCGGGACCAACGGCTTAACGTGACTTCCGAAGCTCAAAATTTTAAATTTTGGCTGACCCATCCCGGGGTCGACCATGGTGAAAGTTGCTTTGTTTTCGTGATCGAAACTAGAGCGCTCAAACCTATATGCCACCGACTTAAATATGTTTTTGTATACTAATAAACAAACAATACCATTATTAGGTGGACAATAAACTGATTAATTGATTAAGAAATTTCTAAACAGCAGTGTCAATAAGTAATAATAATAACATTCATACAATTACACCTACTATCTAGCCCAAAGTAAGCATCAATAAGAACTAGTGTTATGGATACTAGATAACGGAGAAACAATGATAATAATATGTATACATCAAATGTTAGAAATAATATAAATAAACATTTAGACATCCATGACTCGTGAACAAATGCTCGTACTCATCATACAAACATATGCTCCTACTGGGATTTGAACCCGGGACCGCTGAACGACTAACCTGCATAGCAAGGGTCACAGACCTGAATAAATTGTCTCTTTTGCAATATTGTGTGTGTGTACTTGAATTTATTGAAAAAATAAATATTCGGGTACTCGATAGAAATGCACACACTTCTAGAGATTTTATTAGACAGTGACTTATATATAGAATTTTCATTATGCCTGAGCTCTGACAAAGGCACGTCACTCAAATAACATCAAACGGTACAATATTCGTCAATTAACGGCGGAATTCTCACGAGAACACGTCGATACGAACAGACAGACTGACAAACTATATACATATCAACCACTACCAAACTTACACAACCACGCGTTGTAGTTGAAGACGAGGGAATTTCGCCTTTACTGTTGTGCTTTAAGGAGATATCAGTGGCGATATGTTAGCAAAGTTAAGTTGGGGTTAATAGGTCAAATTGAATAGTCCCCCCGACTAATAAACATCAATCAGCGTACTATTAAATGCACCTTTGCCGTGCTATATTGTGTTGTGTTCCTCTTGTGACCGGTTGATTCGTTCCTCTTTAGCAATATAAATTGACCAAATCAAATGGGGTATGGGGATAATGGTACTTCACATCCGCCATTTCGGATAGTAAAATCGTTGTTTTCTTAATCAGCGACTCAAGAAACTATATAAAAATACCCGTCTAAATTGTCACACTGTCCCCCGTTTTAGAGGTTGAATTCTGAAAAAAGCCTAAAATACTTCTTTACTCATTTATTACAGATCATCTTAAAAATCTTTACAGATCTACTTAGCTTTAAATTCCTTCTACTCAAACTCCGACAGCGTAAACTCTAACATCGGTGTATAGTAGTGAATTGTTTGCGGTTAATTTAAAACGACATACTTTTATTTTATTAACCTTAACATAAACAAAAGCTTGAGTTTACGTTTACTCTTCAGTTTTATCTACGTTTTTAGATTCTAGATATAATATTGTACGATTGTATGTTAAACAGGATGGTGCCGTCAATACGACAATAAATTAAAACACGGGCTATATTAGTTCATAGAAATGGTTTGCCACTCTCAAAAATATCGTATTCGTTTGATAATTTCATGACATTTGTATGAAAAAAGATAACATTGGTAGCATTATTTCATAGAAATGTCATGAAATCATCAAACGAATAATATATTTTTGAAAGTGGCAAACCATTTGTATGAACTAATATAGCCTATGTTTCAATTTATTGTCGTATTGACGGCACCACCCTGTATATCTGTATTCATTGCGATCTGCCTGTCGAATTCAACTGTCAAATAAAGCAAAAAATGTATGAAAATTTGCTCTATTTGACAGTTGAATTCGAAGTGACTTGCGAAGTGAGGTGCGAGTTTTGTTACAGAATCGCACCCCTGTTTTGTGTATAACATAAAAAATAATTGAAGTAAAACTTTTTGATTATTATTTTCATATTTAAAATCTTCCCAAGCAAAAGGACTCAAACCATCGACCCAAAGAGGAACATACCAGTATTGTGTGAGGCGCACGCGCCACCTGCCCGGCACGCGCCGCGCAACATATTGCATTGTTGCCTGGAACAACACGCCTTTGACGCAATGACGAGCAATACGGAGGAGGATCTTGTCTGATATTGAATTGATACACAAGCAGATGTATAAGGTGGTTTTTATAGTTAGAAGTCTGCAACGCTTTTAAAAATAATTTGTAAGGGTCCTAAACAAAAACCGTCGTAACTATAAATTATCTCTATAAGGCACTAGAATAAAACAAAGTAAGATGTTGTGAAAAGTTTATTAGGTAGACTTGTCTTCAAAGACGTCTCTTCCAGCTAACCTCGTGTGATATGTAATTTCTAGTGACAAGCAAGTAATACGAATCGATAGAAAATATGACTAGAAAGTATCATCACCAGCCTAGATGCGTCCCACTGCTGGGCACAGGGCTTTATGCACGGGAGAAACACATGAGGAGATTGGGCTCTAAACAAGCATGCTGGCCCAATGCGAGTTGGTGCGTTAATGTAGTTGCAGTGACGACGCGGACCAACGGTTTAATGTGACTTCCGAAGCATGGAGGAGCTCGAGATCACAATCTCGAGATCTACCATGGCGAAAGTTGCTTTGTTTTCATAGTTTTTGTTTTCACCGCTGGACATGGATTTATTTAATACCAGTTCTGTGTCGGCGAAGCGTCTTATGAGCAAAAACTTTTTTGAACAAGCGATTATTAATACGCTGATTGTCTGTGTATGCATGTGCGTAGTTTGTTGCAGTGTGTATATTACTTAGTTGCTACTAGTGAGGACCTATAATTGGCTTTTTGTTATTAGTTTTATGTCACTCAAATTGTTGTAATAGCTGTTGGTCTTCCGAATAAATAAATAAATAAATAGTCGAAAACGAAGCGCTCAAGCTGCTACGCCACCGAGCTTCTAGAAAATTTAAATAGAAAGTAACAATAGCTTTTGTAGCTATTGTTACTTTCTATTTAAATTACATAAAATGCAATAATTTTTAAAAAAGATAAAAAGTTTTTAAGGATTTGCCTGTTTTTTCTGGTTTCAATATTATTTGACTTTAAAAAAAATCTCGCTACCTCCACCTAGCTAGCTTATAAGGTGTTCTCTCATGCCGCTTTTAAGGGAACCCATCCTAAAGAAAGGAGGGAACACATGAGTTGGCAAGTTTTGGAAGTACGGCAAAGAACCGAGTTACTCTATTCCTAAGGCATGATATTAAATAGGAGATAATAAATTGATGACTCCGAAGACCGGCACGCGTGCTCCTGAGTAGGAAGGCTTCTTCACAGTACTCAAATAACATGCAATATCCTATATACTCTCCGAAACCGACATACCAGACTGCACAATTAAATTTTAATTGTCTATGTCATTTATGACGGCAACGATATAAATTGTTTATGTACCCTATGTAGGTCTAAGTATTTTCACAAATTGTAGCTTTATTGTCTCTTCAAGAGCGTTTAGAATTGCATAAACATTTGAACAACATAAAGCAAGGTTTTCAGAAAAAAAAATATTTCTGTGGAGTAATAAACAATATATCAAATAATACTTTTCTAATCCTCTTCAATTGTACTCCATTATTTGTTTGATCTCAATCACCCAATGAAATTAATAAAATACATACAATTTCACATCCATAGGGTGTAGTTTACCTGTCGCGCGACGTCAGCGGCACGTGCGGGCGACATATTGAATGTCGCTGGCAACAAGCGGATGATTCAATTGGTACACGCCCTTTTAAACATTGGGGGCTGATAAAGCAATAAATGGTTACGATTGACATGGCGAATTATGTGTTTTATTCATGGTTGAATTTAAAGGATACTAATATCTATACGATCAAAATTAAAAAAAATGCACGTACCTATAAAATTTGTTTCGATTCGAAATTTGAACAGTACTTAGCACTAGCACAAACATTTTTAAATTTCGAATCGTAATCGTATCGTTTTAAAAATTTCAAACAAAAGCCTGTTATAAGTTAACGTAACTACTCGATATGATGGCTTTTCGAAATTTAAAAGTGTTTGTTCTAGGGGTAGGAAAAAAGGTTGGTTGTGTTGGAAGAGAAGGACGGAAAAAGAGATGTATAAAGGCGCTATATTGAAAAAAAAAGATTCTTTTCTTTATACAAGTTGGTGCCGTCAATACGACAATAAATGAAAACATCTATATGAGTTGATAATGACTTTGAAATACATCCTAGTCATTTGATGATTTCATGACATTTGTATGAGATAATATAACATTGTCTGTATTATTTCATAAAAATGTCATATAATTATCAAATGAATAAGTTGTATTTGAAAGTTGCAAAACATTTCTATGAATAAATATACCCAATGTTTTAATTGATTGTCGTTTTGGCGTCTCGGCAACCACTGTGCGCTGCGAGGCCGACATTGAGACGGTGATGTCGTAGCCAGGCCGTTTTTTTTTTCATCTGACTGTAGTTTGCAATTACATCAAAATCTGTTTCAGAGATGTTTCAAGTTTTTGAGGGCAGAAAATGAGCTGATAGTCATTTAACTGAATGACCAACTCATTTCCTACGCCATGCCTGAACTGTTTTTCATAAATTATAGCTAAGGACCATCCAAATAGAGCACTTACTCAATACAGCACGTTGACCTCCTTTATTTATTTAATTTAATTATTCAACAATTTATCAAATCAATGATCTTTATATTGAATTACTTAATCTGGTTTTAATTGAGATGTGACTGAAGGTAGAAATTTATTCAAATGTTATTTAAAAATGTTTCAAATGTTATGTTCATAGTTTCTTTAGTATATACTTATGTTAGTTGTTGTAATTATTTACTATTGATAGCCACAAATATGTTAAATATCAGTATTGAAAATATTTAATTTGAATATGATATTGTGATTGTATAATTAATTTTAGCCCTCTTGATTGTTTGCAATGCCCATGCAGGGCATAGATGTACATCAATTTAAAGTATATTACCTTTTATTGTACTGGAACATGCAATAAAGAATTGAATTGAATCGTGATCAAGGCGGCTTTCAAAAAAAAACGAATTAAAACCGGTCCATTCGCTTAGGAGCTACAATGCCACAGACATACACACAGTTACACAGCCAAACACGTCCAACACCTCTCCTTTTTCGTCAGGGGTTAATACTTTAATAAGATAAGCAGAAAAACCAGGCGTTTGTTAGTTAGTATGTAGAGTAAAAAAACCTCTGACATATTTTAAAGTCTTATTTAGAATCAGTTCTCTCATTTCAATATTTTCTTGAGAGTTTGTATGAAAAACCATGCCACATAAACACTCCTAAGCTCTAGAAAACGCTAGAAATGTATCCGTGAAAGTTCACAAAATTTTCCAAAACAGAAAATGGTCGCCAAACATCGCCAGTATCCAACTAAAGCTATCTCGTCGTAAACACGCAGGACAGAATATAAACTGCCCGTAACTAGCTCCGGAGCGGCATATTTCAAAGCGCATTACCGGCTGATTTATAAAACGGCTTCTGGGGCCGGGAAAAAATTCACGAACCAACCGGGATAATGTGGTGTTATGGCCGGGATAATCATCTTTTAATAGATGTGTTTGTTTTGGCGAAACGTTCTATGGGTTTGTTTTATTAACCCCCGACAAAAAAGGGGTGTCATAAGTTTGACGTGTCTGTCTGTGTATCTGTGTGTCTGTCTTTGGCATCGTAGCGCCTAAACGAATGGACCTATTTTGATTCGGTTTTTTTCGTTTGAAATCTGATGTGACTACGATGGTTCTTAGCTATAATTTATGAAGATCAGTTCAGGCGTTTGATGACTATCAGCTCATTATCTACATGATAATAGGGTGATACTTTTACAGACCCGATTGATTTGAAATTTGGTGTACTGTCACTTCGGTGACATTCCCATGACATACTGTCCTTGAGCTGATCCTATACCATCAAAAAGTATGCGATATGCTTAATTCTTAAGAAACTTACAGCAGATATAGCGTGTTTGGACTCTTATGAATAGTCAATGAGATGGTGTTAGATAGATGATTAATGACGCCGGGGGTTACTTAAAATTTTTAATGTTGTATTTATCATTTTAATATTTTTTACAGTTTCGGCGCGGACAGTTTATAGGCTGTTGATATAATTATGACGATTATAAACGAAGTGAAAGCTACGATAAATCTTACCATCAGGTGAGTAGTACCTACATTTGTTTTTATAAATTTTTATGTAATTTGATAAAATAATTAACAATGATAAAAAAATTAATACCATACCTAAATTGTTATAACAATACAATAAATCTTCTAATACAAATTGCATACAATTCCATTTACCATTTTATATAATTACTAGCTGACCCGGCGAACTTCGTACCGCCTAACAGTCGATTCTTTATTTTTTTTTAATACTTTTCAGGATTAATTTTAAACTTTTCTATTCGTAAGAACCATCCTCGTACTTCAAGGAATATTATAAAAAAAGAATTAGTGAAATCGGTTCACCTGCTCTCGAGATTTGCGCTTAGCAACACATTCAGCGATTCATTTTTAACCCCCGACGAAAAAAGAGGGGTGTTATAACACCCCTCTTTTTGACGTTTGAAGTGTGACGTTTGACGTTGAAGTTTGACGTGTCTGTCTGTGTATGTCTGTGGCATCGTAGCGCCTACACGGCTGGACCGATTTCGATTCGGTTCTTAGCTATAATTTATGAAGATCAGTTCAGGCCTTTGATGACTATCAGCTCAATATCTACATGATATTAGGATTTTACTAACTTTTACAGATCCGATTGATTTCAAATTTCGTATACTGTCACTTCGATGACATTCCCATGACTTTGATTTTTTCATAACTTTGAGCTGATCCTATACCATCCAGTAGTCTGCGAAATGCTTAATTCTTCAGAAACTTACAGCAGATATAGCGTGTTTGGGCTCTTATGAATAGTCTTAATAAGATGGTGTTAGATAGATGATTAATGACGCCGGGGGTTACTTAAAATTTTTAATTTTGCAATTATTATCATAGATAATAGTTTTAGGTTTGTGTATTTTTGCTTTACATAAAAATCAATATCAAGTTGTATACATGTGCTGTAATAATAAAAACTATAAGCATTAAGTATTTGAATTTTAATTTGGATACATCTTTAATCCAAACATTGAACTATTACCAAGACGCTTGAAGAAGGAGTTCGGCGGGCGGAAAAAAAATGGTTGTTACTGCAACCGCTTTACGAGTAATCCACCAACCCACATTGGGTCAGCGTGGTGGGCTCCAACTCTTCACGTGTTTCTCCCATTTAGGAAGACCTGTGCCCAGCAGTGGGACGTATAGGCTGGTGATTATGAAAATGTTTGAAAAAAAATGCTATTTTTTGCGACTTGCAGCTATAATAATCCATAATCCAATAGAAAAGTTTTGTCAAAGATGATGGTAAGCAATTTCCGTCTCATCTTCGGACCACAACTATCCACTGCTGGACTGCTGAGTTTCCGGCTGTGAAGAAATTAAAAACATACTTAATTGGTATTCTTATAAATGTTTAAAAAATTACTTGTTACAGAATTTATTACAATAATTAAAAACAACATTAACCTAATATTTACAAAGCTTTAAACGTGAAATTAAAAAAATACTTACAATTAGTATTCTTAATTATATTTTTCAAATTATTATAAATATTTAAAAAATATAGGTATTGATGGAAATATATTATTCAATTTTGAAATAGAATATTGTGACATTGTTGGGTATAGGTTAGCTTATAACGCAAACACAGATGAACTAAGAATTTCACAGTGTTTTCCCAAGTCCTTAGTAGCTCGGATGGTTAGAGCAGTAACCCAGATTATGAAAGCTCGCGGGTTCGATCCCCGCCCGAGGTGGTGAAATTTTTCTACTTTAGATATATTTCTAAGTAAACACTTAATTGGTTTTTTAACTGTGTGTGTTGGTGCTGCATGACGAGCGAAAGGAGTGTCATTTCTAGGAAGTGAAGCAATACAAATAATACCTAGTATTTTCCCCCATGTTTTTTTTTTAACTACGAAAGTGCTCTATATAGTATATGTAGAGACTCTCATAGGGACTCTTTACTATAGGTAGCAAGCGTTGTGCAAGTATTTCACAGTAGGTATTTCTGTTACAAATAACAATATATTAGTTCCCCGGGGAGAGAGAACAGGGCTTAGCTCTTACGCCGGGACCAACGTAGTGGTGTGGTCGTTATCGATGATTGCTGTCGTCGAAATATTTTTGTTTTAAAATAGAAATTATTTATTTCAAAACAAAATTATTTTTTGAGTTTCAAGTTAACTCATTTGTGAGCTCTAAAAACAATTATTCGGTAATACTTAAACCAGAATAGCTTTTTGAAGTGCTTCGGTTTAGTGTTTCTATTATAAATACCATATTTTCTTGACTTCTAATTTATTAAAATGTGTATTACTTGCAACAATTACAAATAAAGATTGTAAACGATGAAAAAAATGTACGTTACATTCGAAAATCAAACCCGCGTCTGATGATGTCCGGCCAGACGCGATTACCACTACGCCACCCGAGCACTAGGTATAACCTAGCCCTGCTGGCTGCCTGTTGGTACCTGCTTATTTCTTCACCGCTCTCTATCCTTCTTCTTAACGTTTTGAAAGCAACGTTTATCTCACCACTCATTGAAGTTAACACCTCTAGTGATCCGAAAGAATACTTTTACAAGCATTTTTAAACTTCCAGTGGAGGTGAGAAAAGCTATAAAAAGTTATTTTAAAATGTGATGTATATTACTGTTAACATATGTTAACATAAATATATTAATGAAGGGGCAAAAGTCTAATAGTCTAACGCTTAGTTCAGTTTATACATATCAAAATAGAATTAGTCTGACAAATGAACTTTCTAGCTCGATTGGATTGAAGCGTTCATAAAAAAATATAAAATAAATAAATACAAAGTCAAATTATGACAGTGTAAAAATATATATTTCGAGCTGCAAAACCGTACAAGCTGTAAAGACCTGCTTTTATTTTTAGACTCAGTCACAGAAAAAATATCGCAATCTTTTCGATTTGTCAAGCCCGTAAGACGCACGGGAATATTAAGACAGTAAAAAACTAATCGTGACTAGAATTCGATGCCTGACAGGTTAAAGAAATGGAAGATTCACTTGTGAATTCGTATCGAATTTTTTATCGATATAGTTACCCCAGCACTAGACAGTGCGAACTTTATCCCAGCAACGGTTTAAGCGGGCGGAAGAAGTATTCATTTTGCAATGAAATATTCCGGAGACGTCGACGGCTCTACGGTACGGATGTTTTAATTAGAACCTTCTATGTACTTACAAAAGGTTGAAGTTATATTGCGTTTTACTTGGAAGCCATCAAGAGTCTTGAAAAGAGAAATTTCATATTATAATTTTAATACATTTTTCGAATATTGTCGAAGCGGAAGTTTATTAATATTTTGACTGTCACAGCGATCAAATATGGCGTAAGATGCTTTATTTTCGTAAGAGTAAAGCTCAAATTTCATCAATTTCAGCACTAAACTTGTATCTTAACATTATATTTATGTTGTGAATTAAGAACCGCCTTTTTGAAGTCGGTGAAAATCAGAGCAAGAGCCTACAGCATACAAACACACAAGATGATGATGATGATATATGCATATTATTATCAATAATATCTGAGTGTGCTCGGCAGTTTCATGAGCTTATTCCG
The DNA here is from genome assembly GCA_947347705.1 of Nymphula nitidulata. NCBI lineage: Eukaryota > Metazoa > Arthropoda > Insecta > Lepidoptera > Crambidae > Nymphula > Nymphula nitidulata. Next base: position 11,563,377 of record OX374641.1, on the reverse strand, counting down.
CTAAGCCAATTTCATCAAAGAACTTAAACGTACGGCGAGCTATCACCCACACCTGGTTGGTATACTAAAAATACGCACTAAACGCTTTTTAAATGGACACAGCCAGGGAGAATGCTCTGCCGGCTTCGGAGTTCCCTACTACAATAACCTGAGTTCCTTCAAAGCTGGAATAAATAGGCACCTTCTGGGTAAGCTCGCTACATCTTTCACCTCTTAACTTCTATCAGAGCAAGAGTAGAATCAAGAGTGAACCCATTTATAATTTAAAATAAATCTCCGTTATCTAGTAAGGAAAACTTCTAATGGTGTTGTTTTGGACTAGATCATAGGTGTGAATGTATGATTATGATTATTATCATAATATCGGTCGAGAGACGCCCACTGCTGGACCCTATTATTATATATCACATTATTGAGGTTCAATTCATAATATCCCTTAAAAATAAAATTTATTTGTCCTACATTTGCCACAAACATAGTTGAATAATCTTGCCGAGCATTTTCTCACAAGCAAACTTATGCAGGAGTCCACGGAACAAAGGCTAAGGTCGCTTGCTTTGATATATTAAAGGTCTCTTGATCAAGCTCAGCTGCTGCACCCGTAGTCAACTTACTAGGGGACAAAATATGTTTTACCTCATTCTTTGTTATGACGAAAAGGGAGAGAATTTTGTCCACTCCCCGATTTTCCATGCTACGGGGGCTGGAGTGTTATAAGTGCAATTAGTCGGACATTGAAGCTTTCTATCTCCTATACTGTTAATCTCATCTGTCTCTTGATTAGCACAAGGTAGGTAGCGCGTACGGTGCTACGAGCGTCTATAGGCTACGGTGACAACGCGTAAGTAGTGCGTAAGGTGCTACGAGCGTCTATAGGCTACGGTGACAACGCGTAAGTAGTGCGTAAGGTGCTACGAGCGTCTATAGGCTACGGTGAGAACGCGTGAGTAGTGCATAAGGTGCTACGAGCGTCTATAGGCTACGGTGACAACGCGTAAGTAGTCCTTAAGGTGCTACGAGCGTCTAAAGGCTACGGCAACAACGCGTGAGTAGTGCCCAAGGTGCTACAAGCTTCTATAGGCTACGGTAATAGCGCGTGAGTAGTGCTCAATGTGCTACGAGCGACTATAGGCTACGGTGACAACGCGTGAGCAGTGCGTGAGGTGCTACGAGCGTCTGTAGGCCGTAGCCTCGGTAACGGGATAAAATCATACGTATTCCATTTCCATAAGATGTAAGAACAGCGAGAAGGGGTTTTCTGTTATCGCTTGTAACTGTACGCTTGTTTGGCACCCTTGTCGAAAAAAAAAATAGTTTGTCAGGCCACTGTAAAGTAAATAGACATCTGTTTAATACGAAACTTAGTATATTTAACAGCAGATACCATTATGTAATTTTCGTTTATTTTTCTTTTTCTTTACAATTCGAAACGAATCGTTTATTTTGCCGCTAAAGCCCAGCGAAGCCCGGGAAGTGTACGCGTAAAGTTAAAAAGCGTGTAAGTTTATTACGATCGGGACTAAACTGGGGTGCGGCCGCGTACACTAGGGAGCAAACAAATGAAACACAAAAATTAATAATAATATACTTTTATTATTATATGTGGTATACTATTACAGTCTTGATTTGTTAAGTTTTTTTATGTATTAGCCTCATAATTTTTCTTCTAAAAATAGGGTCATATAACAAGTTACTCCCATCATCCGAATGAAAATAATAAAAAAATACGAATGCTGGTAAAAAAATAACGGTACGTACGGCTTTACTTTTGCAGTAACCCATTTTATATGAAGAAGAGAACACATGTGTGTTAAAAAATTGAAAGGATTTAGGTAGTCAATGATAATAGCTAGTGAAAATGAATGTACACGCAAGCTACGCAAGCATCAAAGTACACTATTTTTTTGACTTTGCAATAACATTCATGAACTGTCACAAAGTGGATGTACAGTACATAAGCTTGTGACTATATGTGTCAAACTGTGTAGTCATGGTACCAGTGGTTTTTTGTAGTGGTCCACGGCTCTGCTTGCGTAGATGTCAGTTATCGCTCTAAAATGAACCCTATAATATGTCTTTTTAGGGGCTCAAATTAGCTCCATACCAAATTTCATCTTAATCTACTCACCGGCAAGTTAACAGACAGAGAGATAGAGTAGTGCACACAAGAGACAAATTAAGCAATACAAAGTTACAAACACAAAACAGTACAATTTGGTGATCATATTGCTAAAAAGCAATTTCTTCCAAACAACCTAAGGGGATATAAATATTATGAAGAAGGAGAATGAAGAAAGAGTGCAAGAAATTGAAGGAATAAATATATGTGTTTTACTTTTAGCATTTACAATATTCACATGATCGTTCAGTGCAGTCAGATGCAGATTTCTCAATGAAATGTGTAGATTAAATAATTTGTCTACTTTCAAGATTGGCCAACAGTGTACTCGAATCCCGAGTTAAGGCGGGTGCGTATTAACTTATAATAAACTGTGCGCGGTTTTACTGTAGCGATGCGTTACCCCACACGATAGTCTGTCTTCGCCTTAACTACACTCACATTTCAACCGAAAACCTTCCTTAACTTTGTGTATCAAAGACCAATTCCGACCAGCAATTGCTATTTTTGGATATACTGCTATAACGTTCATCAATTGTTCAAAAGCGGTCTGTATTATGACTGCCTTAAGTCAGAATTTCGTTCGTACTTGTGAGTTTAGTGATTACTTTTTAGACCTGTCAAATCAGGTTCAGATAGACCCTTAGCATAACCGATATTAAAACACGGTTGTGTTTTTTTTTATTAAAAATCATCGCTTAACTCCGTGTTAATAGGATTTTGTTGTTTAATTTTATTGTTTGTTTGGTTGGGCTATGAATAAGGAATCAGGCGGCATTTTACAACAAACATTTCTGTTATACAAATGTTCATAGTATGATGAACCAAATAATACCAAGGATGATAGAATTTGGTTCATCATAAAGAAGAAACAAAATTAAATTAAAATAATTTATCTCGAGTGTTTAATTAAACCTCATAGATGGATGAGGGCAGCGCAGGAACGAACAGTTTGGAGATCCTTGGCGGAGGCCTAGGCCCAGCAGTAGGCATCTCTCGGATGATATGACGATGATGATGGGGGAGGCCTTTGTTCAGCAGTGGACATTATAGGCTGGTGTGGTAATGTCATGAAACCTCACAGATGCTAGTAACAAACTTTCCTTTGACACACGGTTTTTCATACAAACTCTTAAATAGAATATATTGAAAACAAACAAACTGAATTTAACAAGACTAGCCATGCATAAGTAAGTCAGGCTGGTCTAAAATGTTTTCAGAGAATTTTTCAAAAACTCTAATAATAAAGTAATTATTGGCGTATTTTGGTTAATAAGAGAAGCCAAAAATTGCTCTAACTCTGACACCCATTTAAACTATACTGCCTTGCGAATGCACGTAAATAAAAAAAATTCTTTTAATTCAGGCATAACTCATATCTTTTTTAGTAACATTGTTTCATAACCTATTTTATTAGTATTAGTAATAACTATTAAATATGGTTACAGCCTTAATATATAAATATGAATACAGTAGGTAATATAAATACCTCTTTACTAGAACAAGGGAGTATTTATATCACATTTTAATGATTAGAAGCGGATGTTTTGGGTGTGTGGTGTGATGATGCACTATCACCCAGTTCCGCAACATGGAGCTGTCTTCCCTCACAGCTACAGTGCTCAGGATGCTGTTGGTACCGCCTCGTAAAGTCTTATAAGAATCGGTTTCTTCGTATATCCAATGTTTTGACTTGAAACTTTGGCGAAAACGCTCAATGTTAATTAAATTAATTAAACTTACAAACTACACCCTCATTACAATCCTCAACTCGGCCTCGACCGAGCAGAGCTGATAATGAAAATATCTTTATTCAAATATGCCACAAAGAAGAACTTTCAAATCCTCAAATATCAACTCTCCATCCCTTATCCTATCATACTCTTGAGACTTCCCCACATCCAACTGTCAAATCGTCATACCAAATTGACAAGATATGGCATTCTATTTTTAACCAACTCCAGAAAAGGAGGTTATCATTTTGCACGTAGCGCGTATGTAGGCACGTAGGTAAGTATGCAATATTAATATTCAGTAATAACATGATAGTTCATTTTCTAGGGCTTCCAAAGATACAACATATTTGTCCACGCATTTCTCCGTAAAGAAAACAGATGACGATCGCTAATTTTCTAAAATTTAGATTTTACGCAGGCATTTACTACTCAATTTAACATACAAGATTGACGCAAACTGTATAATTGCTATTAGTAAAACTGCAAATTCACATACAAAGCAACATAATGACATAATAAACGCTGTCTCTCTAACGCACCTATCTGTCTTTGTCTAACGGTAATTGCATTAGTTTTGAGTTAGTCGCGTTTAAGTTAATCTCACATTAACTAGAAAGTGGGGTTAGTTGAGTGTAATTGTTTTTGTCTGTTGTCTTAGTTGAGTGTAAGTATTACATCACAGCTACAAACCAGTCTTATCTGAGTGTATTCTAAAACGTACCGCTTGGTCCGCAAAAGAAAATTAAGGACTACATATCCCGGTTGGCAAATTTTGGTTTGAGAGGTTGAAAGTGTCTCATACGACATAAAACACTTTCCCATTTTTTTTTCTCATTTGTCAACATTGTAAATTTGCCCTTTTTATTTTTAACTTTTTGTTAAAAAAATTTTTAGAAAAGAAATAAAATAATCGTGATGTGTAGTTACGAGTGGCTACTGCTAGTAAGCGTCTATATACTCCGGTAATTACTTACAGGCATTATTATAGTGCTTGCTTGCCACATTTGTCGTATAAAAAAAATCATTTTTCAAATCCGAATCACGTTCAGAGGGTATACTATCAAGACTTTTGTAAAAGACGTTATAATTCAATAATTTACTTCAATTAAACAGATAAAATTATAAATTCTTTCGCTTAGAAAAATATCTACCAGGTGGTAGACCCATATGTAGGGTCGCCTGGGTAGGTACCACCGCCTTTCTTATTTCAGCCGTGAAACAGTTCGCTGTGTTTCGGATTGAAGGGAAAGGTAGCCAGTGTAATTACTGGGCATGGACGGCATTTTATCTTAGGCCTCAGGATGACAACGCACCTGCAATATCAAGTGCTTTTCCTTGTTATTGCAGGTGTCTATAGGCGGCGGTAACCGCTTACCACCAGGTGGGCCGTCAGCTTGTTTGTCATCTAGTTGTATAAAAAAAAATCTTGATTAGAAAAAAGTGTGTTCTGGGGCGGGAACCAAACCTTTGACCTTGACCTTTCACTGCTCTAACCACTGAGCTACCAAGGACCTGGAAGTCAGGAGCAATGATCGTTTGTATTTGTAAAAATACTTGTTCGGGTGTTGAAATATAATTAATATTTTATGGTTAGAGCGCGCACCACGATTGCGAAAGGTGTGGGTTCACATTCTGCCCCAGGACATGTCTCGATACATTTTTAAGTTACAAATCTACCTATTATTTGTAGTGGCCAGCACTTATAATAAAACTTTTTAGAGAGACTCCTTTTTTATTGTAGACAATTTTCTAAACTACAAATCTACTTATTTTTTTGTAGTGGCCAGCATTAATAATGAAAACTTTTTGGAGAGGCTTGAAAAAGGTAAAATATCATTTCAATTCACTTCTCTGCCTTTCAAATTCACGAAAAAATTCTATTTCCAGAATTTTCTGGAACATTCAATTTGATACTAGTGTAGTCAGTTTTTTCATAAGCCGGTAACCATGGGTTACGGGAGCACTAGACATTCCTCCCTTTGTATTCTCCCTCCCCTACAGGGGTAGCTCCGTCTGAAATGTCAGGAATTTCATATTGAATTTTCATGGCTTACCTACCTATCTGATGTATAATTGGGATGAAATTAGTTTGTAGCTGGGGAACGTTTGAGTTTTTAAGGTTTTTATATCTATTCAAATGAGATTTGCTTCTTTCTTTTATACAACTAGCCGAAAGCCCACCTGGTGGTAAGTGGACTTTAAGGATATGATGTTAAAGCGTCAAACAGTAGATTCCAGAGACAATTGATTTCTAATTGTGATAGCCCTCCGGAGCTATAACGCCGCTTGACAGATTAATTGACAGCCCGGTTGAATGTTCAAGTGGTAACTAACCTTATCTATAGTTAGTAGTGGTCCTGATCCAAATCCTACTTTTCAATAATGATAGTCCCAACCTAATGAAGGGAACTAAAAAGCCCTATCTTTTCTAAGAGTCAAAATTTAATAGTTTGACTTTTAATACCTGTCATGATAAAACTAAAAAAATATCTTAAATTGGTCTTGCTCGGACATAATTAACTACTATACGCATTAACAGATTCTATACAAAATATGTAAAAATATTCTGAAATATGAACAAAATCTGTCTATGGATGTGTAATAGAAGAATTACCCTTAAAATCGTGACGATGAAATGCGTATCATATTTACCAAGAAGGTACTGTCATATCCTTGAAGACGTCCAGTTTTTAACACTTGGGAAACAGAGGGACAAGCAGTTCCACTCTGTAGCAGTTCGTATTAGAAAAAAATTGACGAATCGTTTTGGGCGTATGGTTTGAATATCCACAATATAAAAGTGGAAAATCAATCTGCGTCGGGCTCCTCAATGGTGAAAGGAAACTGGTGCAATTAATTTATGTAACTACCTTAATTATTTCTGTACCGTAAAATGACCGAGAATATGAGGAATATTAAATTATGAACTTGTAATCTGAGAAATAAATATAATTATTATCTTATCTTACCTACCTGATATTGCAAGCTCTTTTGTTGGAGACAAGAAATGTTAATCACTACATAATATAAAACAAAGTCGCTATCCCCCGTCTGTCTGTCCCTATGTATGCTTAGATCTTTAAAACTACGCAACGGATTTTGATACGGATTTTTTTAATAGATAGAGTGATTCTTAAGGAAGGTTTATATGTATAATACATGCATAATATTTACATAAACATTGCACCCGTGCAAAGCCGGGGCGGGTCGCTAGTGCTGTATAAGAGACAGAAACAAAGCCAACTGCGTCACGAACATAAATGTAATAGAAGATGTCCGAACTACAACAAAATATTGTATTTCCTGACCAAATAGTTTTATTGTTTTTTTTTTTAATGTTATTATAAGGTCAAGCTAAGAAAAATAATAATAAACTTTAAGTTTCCTGGCCTTCTTATAGCTAAGGAATGACGTTACAGATTGGATTTTCAATCGCGACTTTCAGATTTAAATTTCATTAGATTTTTTTTTTTTTGTCAATTGTGTCCAAAGCAGTCAGAAATACCCACAGATATGGCTAAAAAGTTATCAGTGGGACAAATTTTAAAACATAACTTGTTTCATAGCTACTTAGCTTTTTGTTCGGACTCTACATTTGGGTAGAGCTATTAACTTTGATGAATGTGAAACTATTCGCCGAAAAATTTTTCGTCGATGTACGGTTTGCCGACCAACCTAAAGTCGATTCTACAATACCAGACAAAATATTCATCTTCGTTCGGTCATAAAAAATAACCATGAATCTACCTACTAACCACAAATGATATGATATTTGAAGGAGGATAACTTTATTACAAAATGCAAAATATTTACGCGTCTAAAATTAAACTGTAAAAAAATAAATTTTGTTTAAATTATATTTTGTATAAAATTTTGTTTTGTTTAAAATTATATTATGTATAAAATTATATTATGTATATAGATAATTAAATATTGTATAAAATTTAATATTGTATAAAATTAAATTTAGTTTAAAATTAAATTTTATCATTGTAATCATCTTGCCTAAGTCTTTAATTGATACCTACCTTTCTACCTTCCCAATTCGTTTCTTAGCTATTTTGAAAACAATGTTACCTGCGTTTACAAGCATATGTTAAAAGATTTTCGTAAGTATTCCAAAGCCTGCAATTCCTTACAGAAAAATCGTGTCTTTCCTTCCTATAACATGTTATAGGAAGGAAAGACACGATTTTTCTGTAAAGTGTATTATGACTAATTAAAAGAACCCATGGGTTCTTTTAATTAAAAGAACCCATGGGTTCTTTTAATTAGTCATAATAATTTTAATCTGTCAAGCGGCGTTATACCTTTGGAGGTCTATGACAATTAATAAAAAATCAATTGTGTATGGAATCTGACGTCAACTATCTTTTTATCAACTCTATAGTTAACGTTTTGTAGGAAATTAGGATAACATCCATTTTTTTGGGACTAAATGACAATATTTGCATAAATGTTTTTAACAGTTGATATTATTTAGATTTTTTAATATAGGTATTGAAAGCTTCGAAGCAGCTGTAGGTAACTATATTTACTTTTATTAGAAGATTGTGACGATAAGATAACTACTACAGGACGAAACCCTTAATGGTTAAGTTTCGTCCCGTAGTAGCCCGACGCACTCAAACATACTTACACCTACATCACACTTTAAACAAAGAGTATTATGTATACCTATACTAACTTGAAGCCTAACGTCAAATAGGAAAAAGCACAATTCTGCTATCCTTATTTTACCGGATCATAGCTAAAAACTAAATTTAACTAACAATGAAGTTCGTAGCATTGGCACTAAAAAACAGAAGCGAGTTTCATTTGTTTCAAACAAAAATGTTATTAGACAATTACATAGCTACACGCAATAGACGGAAAACTGAAAAATTAAACGGAAAAAGGTTCAATACCGTTCGGTCCGCATTCCTTATTCAGCTACGTCCGAAAATTAAAGGCGCTTACAAGATATCGCACTCAGTTGCCGACGTCGGCTTCGTAGCTCCCAGCTAAAATATTTCCATTCGAGTACTCTTATTTACCGCCTATACAGCTTATAGGTATATACTATCTGTATTTGTTTTTTCCATTACAAAGGACGGAACGCCTCGCGCACTGTATAGCAATAATATTTCAATATTGTGACTCAGAGCCGGCCCTAGTTTCCCTCAAAGTGATTTCTCTGCGACGCTATTGGTCCGCTGCAGAAGGCTCGCCGCTCGTTCAATATTCGAGCCACGCGCCAGACAGAGACGCAACATCGAAAGCTTCCACGCGGCGGTATGTAATCAGAACGAGATAGATATACCAATGTGTGTACATGAATATTGCATGAACGGGAAAGGTCCGTATCAATAATACGTGCACGAATGAAATAATAGATTATTCGTTTGTTCAAATCGAACGTAAACAAAATGTAAGCATCCATTACTGATGCACCGAGCGAGATAGCTGCGAAGGCAACGGGAAAGCTTAACAGAGTGAGGGAGATCACTATATTTCTGGCTACGGTGATCGCTTTCGCAGGGTCGGCAACAATATGAGCACTATCTGTTTTTGTACCAGTCGACGGTCGGTTTCCACATTAAGCGATCATTTTAAGGACGAACCAATCAAACTGTAAATTTATACAAATTGATACTAAACGGGTTATATTAATTTTATAACAAAAATTAAGTGTGTAAATAAGTTTGAACGGAGCTGTAATTAAAACTAATTGGGTATAATACGGCGCTAATTATTTTGTATTAAGGCGTGATTTTGCGGGATTTTGTCCTTTTGGAGTAGAGTGCGTGTGATTGGTCAATTTTTATGGTGGATTATTTTTTTTCCGTAACAATGGCATGTGCGCGGTCGTTAATTGGACAATAATAGAGCTTAAAGTGTAAGAAATAAGGAGGTTGTGTTAGCGATAATTGTAAATAGTTTGTGGTGGTGTGGAGAAGAAAATGCCGGTATAGGGGGAGGCCACGGGTGGCCTTTTGAGGCCATGCTGAACAACCTCACGGCTACAGCCTTAGGAGGTAAGGTATTTACTATTTTATTGATTCGTTGACCCTTTGTTTTACCTACCTACGGTACAAACGATCACAGATCTACTTTTTTTTTGTAACTAGTGCTGTGGATGGTGGATAAGGTTGCCAGAGATCATGTAAAAAGTGTTGAATTGAGAGCTTGGGTCACTTTTAAATGCGCCATCATTGGTAACAATTTTTATTGGATCTGTAAAATCTATCTAGCTACAGTAACCTATAATAGAGCAGCCTGTGGGATTCTGTCAGCGAGAACCAGGTTTAACGAGGCTTTAAAATTGATTTTATGAAATACCTATTTGAAGTGTTTCAAATGCCTTAATATAGATAGACAATTTTTTTATTAAATTTGTATTACAAATCAGGAATTTAAGTTACCACCATCATCATCACCTACTTATATACGTCCCACTGCTGGGCACAGGCCTTCCTATATCCCCACGATGCATGCCAGGCGTGAAAGCCTTTTTTTTCATCAAAAAAAAAGGCCTTCCTATATGGGAGAAGCACCAGAGAAGCTTGGGTCATAATACTACTACGCTGGGCCAATGCGGGTTCGTGGGTACCAAAAGGAAAAGTCTAAAAATAATTGAATAAGTGCAATTTTTAGCTTTTTATGCAAACCAAAAATCACCAGTAAATTCTTTATTATTAGACTTTTCAAAGAATCTTCGTAATAACTTATTAGTCAAGCCTCACTTGCTTATGCATGGCAAGTTTTGTTAGAATAGGTTTGTTCGTTTCCAATGTTTTCGTCTTGAAAGTTTGTATGGAAAGGCATGCAGCGTAAATCTCCTTAAACTAAAAATAATACTTTTTAAAATTAATATTTTTTGGACGCTACCACAATGCACACAGCTTTCTATCCATAGTGTCAATATCGTTTACAAAGGACGCATAATAAAAAGATATGGTATCTTTTTATTATGCCTCCTTTATAATACTTAGTCAGATCCCGCAGTCTTGGAATATTGTTCGCACCTGTAGGATGACTCCGCTAAGTGTCTCGGAAGTGCACTAGACAGATTGCAGTGTCATGCTGTCCGTATCATTTAATTGGCGATGTAAAAGTCGCGAACACCCTTAAGTCTCTACAATTGTAGAGGCTTAACATCTACTAAATGTCTCAGCGCGATTGTGACGACATTTCCTACACTGGTCTACCCCTTTCCTATCCAGAAGCACGCATGCCGATCTTCGGTGTCATCACTAATTTACAGTCCCTACCTCAACATCACGCACAAGGATGTAGGTAACCAGAAACGAATTGGTCCTAAAATCTACTTCCAAAACATTAAATAATATTCGTTGTCTTGAATTTCTTGAAATTCTTTTTTCTAAAGAGGCCTGATAAACCTAATGGACCTGTAAAGTAGATGTGGCTAGAGCGATTGTCCATGCTGTACTAGCTATCTTCGCATAGGTTTCTCTTGCCTCTTTTTACTGCTACTTATCAGGTGATGTTGAATCGTTTGCTCTGTATGTACCTTTGGGTATTGGGTGTTACAGAATTAATTAATAAAGTTTGCAATTCTGGGGTTGCGGGGCGCCAATATCGTAGGTACTATTTGCGCGAGTTGTGTGTGTCTGCGCGTGGTATAACTGTACCCCTAGCACGAACAGTTCTAAATTTCAAATCACCATCGTATCGATTAGTTACGTTAGCTTTTGTCTGGCTTTAAACGATTGATTATACCTACTTTATTTTACCATCTAACAAACCATAAAAATGATTTTGTTTTTTTACATCTATAGTTAGTATAAATTATTTTTAACTATTATTCTTTCTCACGCGACTAATATTTTTTCTATATTTGCTACGTAAGGTACGCTACTTTTTTTTTTTTTTTTTTTTTAATTCCTGCAATCTGTAATATATTACATTTAGCTGGATGTTAAGTGTTTATCATCGGACGTGTTTGGAGCGAAATCCAGTGATTTGCCCAAATAAATTATTATATAATGTAGGATCTACATTTCCATTAAGTCTTGCGGTGCACGCCTCTTTAGTCTCTTAAAGGTTGTACCAGGTCTATTTTCCATTAGGTTCCGTGCCAATGGATTGGAGTGGTTTTGCATACGTCTGTAGTACGATTGAAATGACTCCACTGCTACGTTTTTTACAGTTTTAATTTTCAGCTCCCGATGTAGGTTGTCGTTTTTAATGTACCATGGAGCATTGGTAATCATGCGAAGTATTTTGGATTGGAAGCGTTGCAGTATTTCAAGATTAGAATTTGACGCTGTGCCCCACAATTGCACTCCGTATGACCATATAGGTTTGAGTATAGCCTTGTACAGTAGAAGCTTATTGTCTAAAGACAGTTGTGAGTTTCGATTTAGTAGCCACAACATCTTTCTCAATTGTTGGCTAAGTGCTTTCCTTTTTGTAAAAATATGTTTGGTCCAAGTTAAACGTCTGTCTAGGTATATTCCTAAGTACCTAACGCTATCTGACTGCGGGATTCTCACTTGATTTAGTTCCACTTCTGGACATGTATCGCGTCTCAGTGTGAATGTTACGTGCACGGACTTCGTTTCGTTTGCCTTTATCTTCCAATCTCTTAGCCATACCGACATGTTATTCAGACTTACTTGCAGTTTTAGGGACGCTTCAGATGCATTTGTAGCCACTGCGAGTATAGCTGTATCATCAGCATATGTGCCGATAATTACGTGGTCTGTGTTCGGAAGGTCATATGTATAGATCAAATATAATAAGGGCCCCATAATGCTACCCTGTGGGACACCTGCTTTAATCTTATAGAGATTTGTTGTGCTATCCCCATGTTTTACGTAAAAATGTCTCTCCTCAAGGTATGACTTTATAAACTTGAAATAGTTGATAGGCAAGTTAGTGAGCACTTTGTAGAGGAGTCCGTCGTGCCACACTCTATCAAAGGCCTGTGATATGTCCAGAAAAACTGCAGAGATGTATTTTTTATCTTCTATAGCGTTGTTTATCTGTTCAACTAGCCTATGTACTTGCTCTATCGTTCCGTGACCGTGCCTGAATCCAAATTGATGTTCTGGGATTAAATCGGCTTCAGACAGTTTGATGATGAGCCTCTTGATGAAGAGTTTTTCAAGTAACTTAGAGGGAAGAGGTAAAAGACTAATAGGACGATAGGATTTTACATCTGAGGGATCTTCACCTAACAACAAGAATTATTTCTGCCACCTTCCATTGGGGAGGAACTATTATTCTTTCTCACGCGACTAATTTTTTTTCTATATTTGCTACGTAAGGTACGCTACGCCCTTGACGGAGTAATGCTATGAACTACGAAGAAATATTTACGAGTTATTAGCAATTATAGGTAATTGTAGAAACTTTTCCGCATTCGAAGGTGCTCCAACATGAAAGAAAATGTGTTATCTTTTAAATACTTCACAGATTTATTATTTTTTCTTAATTTTTATCATAATATTCTGATCCTTGGGTTCGCATTCCACCCAAGCCCCTTATTCTCAACTGTCGAATCACGGATTCGATTCGAAAAGTCACATACCGTCTCGCTTTGACCCACGCGATAAAAAGTGACAGTTATTGAGTTTCTGATATTCGAATTCTTTCCGATAGTTGAGATTACTGGGGCTGGACATGAAATTTTTCATATGTATACATTTTTATCGTCTGTACTTACATCTAGTGGGAGGCCGTCCTACTCTGTGTTTTACGGTAGGTATGCTAGAACTTTGACGCCCCATCGCCCGCCCGACAGGTCCTGGTCAGGGTCGCGGGGAACCGTTGAATGCAGGTTACCGTTTTATTTGGAGATCGATGGGGGAGGCCTTTGTTCAGCAGTCGATATCATGGATGATATAGTGATGATGGTACAATTTTATTACTACAAACGCTTTAACCCAACAACCCCCATAGGCTTGTGATGTTGATAGTGTTGACATTATTATTCTAGACTACTTAATTATATTAAATCCTGTGTCTTGCTTGACAAAATACTAAAAAATAACAATTGAAATACCTAATTACAATAAGTATATTTAAATCAAATTTCTATCTACCTAGTGTCCCGATGAGTACGAGCATTTGTTCACGAGTCATGGTTGATAATATTCCTAATATTTATAGTAACAATATTTATTATAATATATAAATATTAGAAATATACTAATATTTATAGTATAGTATATTTCTAATATTTATATATTATACATATTATTATTAATATTTCTCCGTTATCTAGTATCCATAATACAAGCTCTTAATGATGCCATGCCATTTTTTCAATAATGTTGAAATAAAAAAAACATTTCATATTAAGGAATATGACTTACGTCGCGGCGTTTACGCAAACCTTAAAGTATAAAGGTCAAGGTACATAGCGATCTAAATAATCGATTTCAATTGAAATAGACCAGTTTTAATAGTAATATGCTGAAACAGCCTTTTACGAGGCTATTTTATACCTAAATGTTTACAGTATTTTTTGTAAAAAAAAATTAGGAGTTGAACAAGCTGAAAAGCTAAGAAAATAGTGTTAGCATAATAAGTTAAGTCAAAACACCAGTCTTCCATACTAATATTATTTAAACTAAAGTTACTCAGTATTACGTTTTCACTACTAACTGCTGAACAGATTAATATGAAATCCAGAATGGGGACGGATTACTCCCTCAAAAGGCCATAAGTAACTTGTTGGATCGATAACCGACATCCACGGGAAGAGCCGCAGGTAGCCACTAGGTGGCTTATAGATCAGTGCTGACCGAGTCTGACCAAGTCCAAGGATTTCTGCACAGAACAATCTATTCCATGACGGCGTGTGTTTTCCTCAGGTGAATAATGCATTCGCTCAATGATTTGGTTAATTTGTTAGGGGTAGTGTTGGGTAGGACACGGTTTGAAAATGAGCTTGTAAGAGTAGCCTCTTTTTTCTACTGAGCCAGTACAACGTCCCACTTCAAATGAGGCGAGGCGTTCATAAGCTCGGCAGTACATTTGAAGCGATGAGTACAAATGTAACATTTGAAGCGTATTGTGTATTTGTGTGGCTCGGTAACAATAAAATGTAATGCCTCGCTCGCGTTCGTCTCTCTCAGTCTCAGTTCTTTCGGTGAGTGAGTGAGTGAGTAAACGCGAATACCGCGACATAAAATGTGAAGTAGTACATTTTAAAATTGTGAGCCACTCTTACAATGTGACGTCATGTCCCGTACAAATGTAATGCCTCTTGTAAGTCCTACTCAACACTAGTTAGGGGTCATATGCATTTGGTCTGGTGAATTTGGAAGTTATCTAGAAATTTTTGTGGGTATTCCCAGGGTCAGTTTAGACGCACACTACTTCTTCACCAGCGGCGAGTAGGTCAATGAATTACTGCTAAAAAGGGCACATGTACATAAAGTTAAACTTACTTCAGTATTTGTTGAATAAATACTAAAGTCTGACCATGCTTATGAACTAATACGCAATATTACATTTTATAATAATCAAGTAGCTTTTTGTTGGTGATTTTAATTTCCATTGTCTAAAATGGAGCTGGTGCATATTTTTCGTACAGACACCCTAACTTGAGCTACAAATTTATTAGAGGATAGCCTTCATTGGTTTAATCTTCATAATAAATATTAAAATTCTTGTGGAAACGTTTTGGTTCTGTTTTTCAGATGTAAAACCGAGTACCGTGTAGAACAACCGCTGACTTATAGTAAATTATGAAAGTTATTGTAGCAAAAATATTTTCAATAATTAATTTGAAATGAAGTGTTAATCGTTTTTAAATAGTGACGTTTATCATCTGCCTATGAAGACAACAATTACATGTAAAATATTAGCAACTAAATATACCAGATAGATGAGTAAGATAAAGTGTTAAAGTTTAAATAAATAAATAAATATAATAAGGTAAGGAAGATAATTTAATAAAGGTTATCTTGCTAGGAGTGACCTTTGCCAGACTGACAACCACAAGGCAGGAAGTAAATTAAAAAGAATAATAATAATGGGTGCAAAAAACAGAGAAATACTGTATATTAATATTATGATAATACCTAACATGAATAAATAAATGTAAAATAATATAATAAATAAAGATATGTTCACACATGAAAGAGAATTTATATTTTAATGATGTTAATGTAAAAGATCCGACACAATTGATAATTGTTGTAGAATAGATAAATAAATATAGTCTTCATTTTCCTGTAAGTAAAAATAATTAGTTGGTATGTGGAAAATGTGTTTTTTCTAAGTAAATATATTTAAAAAAAAACTTTTTTAATTTGGGGTTTTTATCCCCATATTTGGGGATATGCCAGCCCCATTATATCTTCTCAATTATATGTATGTATGGTCTAAGTTATTTAGAATTATATAAAATTCAATGCCTAATTACTAATTAAGTGGTACAGAAGAAAAGGAACCACTGGACAGTTGAACTAGAGTGCATAATTTTTTAGCTGCTTCTGATTTTGTTTCTGCCAAAATATTTTTTTTTATATATTTTTGTAAGTGTGTTTTCATAGATACAATTTCGATTTCGGGAAAAAGTGTACTGATTTTTTAATTGTTCATCATTGTACATTAATTAAAAATCTAGCGTAAAATTATATATAAAAATATCTATGGGCATTTATTTATATTTTTATCTATTATAATTAGCATGAAACTGCTATAGATCAAATTGATTTTAATTAAATAGCTGCCATTTTCATTCCTCTTAAATTTATATTAACTTTTTGAAATTATTAATATTCAGGTTTTATTTTCATACACAATAAAGTACGACTGAGTTGATTCTGTTTTTTTGTGACCTGATGGATATGGTGCTCTTATGGCCCAAACTCATCATTTAATAGGTTTCTCCCATGTAGGCACTCTGCCCAGCAATATGGCGATAAAAACGATAACCTTATTATCTTATGATTGCAATGACTGTTTGAATCATAATATAGAGAAAAATAAATAAAAGATCTTTATCCAGTACTTCGGCGCAATCATTTCTGCAAAAATAAAAAACTCACCCAACTAAACCACCACATAACTTGAGCGGCTTCAAAATGTTTGCATTAGGATTTAACTTAACTTGGCAAGACTAGGTAGTATGTATGTTTATTTCTTTGATATATTATAAAAAAGTTAGTTATTTCAGTCAAACATTTATATTATATTTAAGTTAGTTTTCCGTAGTCATCGTCTTACATCGCCAACCCTAAGGTTACCTGGAAGAGATCGCTTTCAGCGACAAGGCCGCCCATTGTGCAAGCATTGCTTGCATATTATCATAATTATTTTGTTATTTCTTTATGTTTCTTTATTTGTGTGATGTGTGTTGTACAATGAAGTGTTAAATAAATAAACCTGTTTCAGTAGACAATCACATAAAACTAAACCATCTCACATTGTAACCCTGTATATTGCCCTGCTTTTACGCAGAGGGTGCCGTTTCATTTTACGGGTGCCGATACCATAAAGACATGTTTATGGAACCCCCATAATCCGACTGCGGGGGAGGACGTTTGTTAAGGAATCCCGGCTTAGGATTATGGGGCTTAACTTAAATCTTCGCTAATATCTTTTAAAGTGTAAATGAATGTGAGCGATGCTTTAAATTTATTGCAAACGAATAGAAAATGATAGAAATAACAAACAATTTAATCTGGGAAGCATCGACATACCAGCCTCGACAAGTTTCCTTGCACAATAATAATAATAATACACTGAAAAAATATGTACCCATACTACTTCAGTTACATTTGTTATAATTCAAAATTTGGCGAAGTGTAAATATAGTTTTCTATTTGATTTAACAAAACGGTTGATCTCTATGGAACTTTATTTTTTGCTAATGGAGGCCATACACGCTAGGGTTGGCATGATTTTTTTAAGGGTATGATTTAAGCTATCGCCAATTTAATTAGTTTTCTGTTTCTTAAATAATAGGGTTTGCCCGCAAAATAGTAGATTTGTCACCAAAATGTGTAAAACCAAACAGTATAAAATCAATTCCAAAATAAATCACCTAAAATCATGGAGATATAAGATCTAGTGACTAACAGTACCAAAGAGTAATAGTACCAAATAAATGTTTTTGTATGTATTATAATAGGTTTGTCCTAATAATCCTGGGTAACGTGGTGGCCGCCCTTTTCCCTCCCGGGGAGAGCTCACCTTCTCCGGACGAACCGCGACTGTCAGCAGTGCCGGCTTTACCGAGGGCTGACGAAGTGCCAGAGGTAACGAGAGGAGAGTTGGGTGCAGCTGTGCAAAGAATGAGAAGGAAGAACACAGCCCCCGGCCCGGACGGAATTCACGGAAAGGTCTGGACGCTCCCGCTGGGCCCACTCGAGGACAGGATGAGGCATCTTTTCACAGCCTGCCTGCGGCAAGGTGTTTTCCCCGCTCAGTGGAAGGTGGGCAGACTTGTGCTGCTAAAAAAGGAAGGCCGCCCGCCTGACTCACCATCGGCGTACCGACCTATAGTCCTGCTGAACGAGGCAGGAAAGCTCTTGGAGCGCGTGATAGCCGCCCGCCTCAGGAGTCACATGAAGGAGGTCGGGCCCAATCTGTCTGAGCGACAGTTTGGTTTTCGGCAAATGCGCTCCACAATCGGGGCCATCCTCGAGGTGAAGACTACCGCAGAGGAGGCGGTGTCCCGGGGTGAGGTCGTCTTGGCGGTGTCTCTTGACATCGCCAATGCCTTTAACACCCTGCCCTGGGACTGCATTAAAAAAGCGCTGGAGCACCACCAAGTGCCTGTATACCTCCGGAACGCAGTCACCGACTACCTGACGCAAAGAGCGGTGGTCTACAAAACCGGAGAAGGTATTAGCAGAACGCCGGTCTCGTGCGGTGTCCCACAGGGATCGGTTCTCGGGCCGCTCCTGTGGAACATCGGGTACGACCCAGTATTGAGAGGTACAAACCTGCCGGGCATCAGTGTGATATGCTACGCCGACGACACGCTGGTGCTCGCCAGAGGGAAGACGTTCAGGGATGCGGCAATCCTTGCAACCGCGGGTGTCGCACAAGTGATTGCCAGGATCAGGCGACTTGGCCTAGCAGTAGCGCTGGAGAAGTCGGGGGCCATCTGCTTTCACGGCCCCCGTAGAGCGCCTCCGAGGGACTCCAGTATTGTAGTCGGAGGAGTAGAGATTAGGGTGAGGCCCTCTTTTCGGTATCTCGGACTGAAAATCGACGGGCGCTGGGGTTTCCGCGCACATCTGGAAGAGTTGGTGCCAAAGCTAATGAGGGCGGCCGCAGCACTTGGTTGGCTGCTGCCAAACCTGGCGGGGCCGGACATGGCGTGCAGAAAACTTTACACGGGGATTATCCGATCCATGGCCCTCTATGGCGCCCCCGTATGGGCTGACACCCTTAATAGCCGAGAAGTCGCTCTTCTGCGAAGACCCCAGAGGGCGATGGCGATAAGGGTTATACGGGGGTATCGAACGGTCTCCGGTGAAGCAGCAGCGGTTCTGGCGGGTTCTGTCCCCTGGGACCTAGAGGCGAGGGCCCTCGCATCCGTATATTTCTGGCGCGAGGAGGCGCGATCCCTAGGACAGGATCCAGCGCCACGGGAGGTAGAGGGCTGACGGGCTGAGCTGCACGTAGAGGCGCTGGAGGTATGGATGCGTCGACTCGCGCGAGCCAGCGCTGGAGTCCGCACGATTGGGGCAGTTTGTCCGATATTGAAGCAGTGGGTGGAGAGGCAGCACGGAGTCCTGACGTTCCGCGCGACGCAGGTGCTCACAGGGCATGGATGTTTCGGGGGATACCTGTGTCGGATTGCCGGAAGGGAACCGACTGCCACCTGCCACCACTGCAACGGCTGTCCCGATGAGGGAGCGCAACACGCGCTGGAGGTGTGCCCTGCATGGGCAGACGAGCGGCGGGTGCTGACCGCCGTGATCGGGGACGACCTCTCCCTCTCGACCGTCGTCTTGAAGATGGTCGAAAGCGAGAGGTCGTGGCAGGCGACTCTCGCATTCTGTGAGAGAGTGATGGATCGGAAAGAGGAAGCGGAACGTGAGCGGGAAGCTGCCGCCACATCCATCATCCGGCGCCGACGCACTGGGCGCAGGAGGGCGCATTTTGGGCGCCTCCAGCTGCCCGCGCCATAGCTTTACATCCTTTTTTGGGCTCTGGGCGCGGTTGGGGACCGTGTCTGGATTGCACAGCCCAGTCGGCGGGTCAATGCACCGGCTCGCCGACTTTAAAAAAACGTAGTCGGATTGAGGGGGGCCTTTCCCAGAGGCCTCCCCACAAGACGGGACTGTTTTAGGTCACACTGCTCTGTCGGCAAGCGGACGTAGTGTCTGCGGTCTATACCCGCACGGTCGACAGTAAGCAGGAAAGGGGTGCATCGCTGAGGGGTTTAGTGGGTGAGAGCCCCACACACTCCCCCCTCTTCTCCCCAGGGAGAGGGCGGATAGGCTGGTAGAGCTTCCCCTCAGCGAGAAAAAAAAAAAAAAAAAAAAAAGGTTTGTCCTAATAAGTATTTAAGCAAACTAATTTAAAGAGATCGACAATAAATCATATAGGTAGTATGTCCCTAGAAAATTTCATAGTTCCATAAAAAAATTTACCAACTAATACCTATATGCCATAGATTTATTTCACTTTTATAACTTTCATCGAATGAACTGTAGACCAATGCACGTTTGACAAAAAGAAAAAAATAACCACGAAATCTAACCTACCACGGCCGTGTCGGGCTTCCGCGGACAACTCTGTCTGATCTCGTATAGGTACCTACCTTTTTTTTCGAGGTTGAATCCGCTTACGGACGATACCCTAAACCGCTGGTTAGGTGGACCAGCGGACCGTCGGCTAGACGTGTGCCAGTGCAGGGGTCGCCCAGCACCTGATCAACGCGGTACTGGGAATACCTGCTAAACCACTCCGGTTTCCCCTATCCCCTTAGTAGACACTAAGGGGTTAGTGGAGACGACCCGGGGTTTGCCGAAGCATTTCACCGAGCCGCCTCCGGGATAGGTACCTACCTAGATTTCGTGGTTATTTGGTTTCTCTTTTTCGGTCAAACGTACATTGGTCTACAGTTCATTCGATAAAAATTATAAAAGTGAAATAATCTAAGGCATCTATTATTTGGTAAAATGGATTTCGGAAACATAAATGTCACCAATTTGTCTCCGCCTCTTTGAACATATTTTCATTAAAATTATAAATTGATGTATTAAATTGGTAACGAATACAATTATTTTAATAACTGAACTAAATAAAATTTAACTACTGTATTGGTGACAAAACAACAAATAATAAGGAGTCGCAGTCAGGGGTCGATAATCGATTTATTTGGTGACAGATCTACCATTCTGAGCACAAGGCTATTATATAAGTAAAAAAACTATTATTATAAGAACGAAGTTTATATTCATCTCATGCACTACAATTTTATTGGTAATCCATCTCTTATTTTACACATATACTTATTAACATTAATTTTATAATTCATACCTGTGAACACTTTTTGTTTATCTGAGAACGAAAATATTTCATGGCGACAGAATTATTTATTAGGTGATACAACTTGATGACAAATATAAATTTTGGTGACAAGAAATATAGTTCCCTTTTTTTAACCTTACAAGCGTAACCGCCAGGCAGACCCTAGCATGTATGCTATAAAACTGTACAGTTATCCAGGCGTTTACATGCAATCATACAAATATCAAAATATATATTTTTTGCCGCTCGGTTATAACTATATTCATTAATTTCAGCATTATATCCATATTGATTGTTAGTAACATTAATAACTTACAACTAAGTTAGTGGGTGCACAGTAAAAATATTTAAAAAAGTATTTATTTATTTTGCAGCTAGGTTAGATGGCTCGACATGAATCCGCTACGGTTCGTAATATGCTGTTGGGGTAAAATGTACTCTTTGGTTGGGGCTGTCGCGTACCCGCCGCTTTAAAGAAGCAACTCGTTTACGCATCAGAGCCTAAAAATCAGCAGTTCTGGCTTCCTCGAACATTCCAGAGGCACTGCAATATCGCGGCAGCCCCATCAGCGCTTTGAAAGTGTTATTATATTGGACGCGCAAGACGCTGTACGCCTTCTTTGTTTATTGAATCCGCAGGCTGCATGTATATAATGACTGGCAAAACGGAGTAAATATTTAAATTTGATGTCTTTAGTACACTTTGCAAAACTGCGGATCAGCATATTTCATTTAACCGCCAGCGCCCTACCTACGCTCCCTCTCCACGTCCATGTTGTCGTGCTGGTTAGCAGTGACCCAGTGACCCGGGTACTTAAATTCTGTCACTAACTTGAGTGGAGTACCACATAATGTGACTAGAGGTACCGTGTGACAGTGTTTGGTACCCGCCTTGAATACCAACAGCTCACTTTTACCCGAAGACCATGGGCCTCCGCATAACTCTCACATATCCTCACTACTTTTTTGAGGGCGCTAATTGACGGGCTCAGCAGCACCATGTCGTCAGCGAAGCTAATATTGTTCACAAATGTACCAGGTTATGCTTGCGCGCGAGCATTACAGTTTAAAACTATTACAGTAGCAATAAGTGTAGGTTAACAATAGGAGTGACATTTCCTAAAAGACCAAAGTCCTTAAATTAAATAAAGAGAAAAAAATATCATAAACATATAAGACAGAGGAAGTATGATCAAACACAAACGAGCTTCATCTAGAATCAGGCAGCCACTATTTGTCAATTTTCATGATAATAGCATTTGAAAACTTTTGGAAAGTTTTACTTTTTAATCAATCCAATTTGCCTTCTATGTTGCAAAAGATGCGAGCAAAGAGTGAAATTAGCAAAGTTTCCTCCGGGAGGGTCAGGCCGGCAGTTTACTCGCACCTTCAATGAGCTATTTGATTTCTATTTGCGTTCATTGGCAGATTTTCCAGAAAATTGTTTTAAAACTGGGTTTCTACCGGGCATACTCTGGCAGAACCATGTCATCCTCTATGAAGATGATTTATGGAATAAAATGTATATGTAGTAAAATGTATAAATTAGTAGCAAAGTATAAAAAATATACATACCAGTAATCTCATTACAATTATAAATTTTACGGAGTTCACATTCTTTCCAGCAGAATCCATTTGGTAATAAAAATTCATGTTTTGTTAATTAATGCCTTCAATAAATATCTTTATTTTCTTAGTAAAAAAATCCCTATATGGGATGAAAAGAAAGATATTTACGAAAGAAAATCTTAGCCATTTAATGCGCTTATAAATCTCTTATCGGCAATTATTATTTTGAGATTTCTCTTTATACCAGCAATGATAATGATATCTCTACTTATAATCCCATAAATACTGTTACAATTAAAAATAAACAAAATATTACATTTGAATTTGGAATCTGTCATTTTTAATAATGATTGTTCATTGAGTTTCTTCATTTTGGCGCCAATACATTGTACAATATTTTGCGATATTAAAATGGAGTGGGTCGATAAAGAGAACCGAATCGCTGTGATTGCATTACACAAAGTAGGTATGAAGCCAAATGCAATTTTTAAAACTCTCCATTCGCTTGGTTATTCCATATTAGTAAAATGTTTGTGTACCGGGCTATTAATAGGTACAATGAGACCTCCTCTGTTTGTGACAGAAAAAGATCTGGCCGTCCACGTAGTGTTCGTACGAAAACGTAGTTAAAGCAGTAAGAGAAAGAATTCGAAGAAATCCTGTCCGAAAGCAAAATATTTTATCTCGGAAGATGTAGAAAGCACCTAGGACCATGTCGCGTATATTAAAAGATGACTTGGGACTTGCAGCCTATAAGAGACGTACTAGTCATTTCTTAACTGATAATTTAAAAAAGAATAGGGTGGTAAAATCGAAACAACTACTGAAGCGGTACGCAAAGGGAGGTCACAGAAAATTTTTGTTAACGGATGAGAAACATTTTTTACAATTGAGCAATATTTTAACAAACAAAATGACCGTATTTATACTCAAAGCTCTAAGGAAGCTTCCCAATTAGTGGACACGCACGCACGCACGCACGCATGCACGCACGCTCACAAACACATATGTATACCTAAAGAATGAATTTGTTCAAGTTTTTTCTTGTTTTTTAAATGGTTAGTATGTATCTAAAAATACAAAGTGTTAACAAACATGTTACGCCGTAAGATAAATAAAAAAAAACCGTTATTAGCATTATGATTATGAAATTAGTTGTAATTTTTTGAATGAAAGCGCTGTAGAATTTTGTTAAAAAAAGTAGTGTATCTTCGATCTTCTGTAAGGTGGAGGTGCGAAACTCAAAACTCGAGAGGTAAATACTACTATATCCTCCTATCTCTCATTAAAGCTTAGTCTCAATAAAAGATATTTACATATTGTATTTGACAACATATTTGTAATAAATAAAAATGCTAATGGATTTTTTTCTGAGAAAAATCGTTTAGCATTTTTTAAAATTACATTCTCTAAATGGAAGCGTTGCGAATCCAAAATGACATTTAAAGCACATAGATATAACTTGTTTACACTAATATGATTAACTTGTACAGCATTAATGTTCAAAACAGCTTTTTTTGCTTCAGGTCACAAAGATTCGTGCTCGGAAGAGACAAAACCGCACGAAATAAAACCGAGCATAGAGCGACCGCATCATGCGCTCGGGGCGCGCTTGCACATCGCGCACAACATCAGGGCAGATCACTTGCAAGGTCAGTTGACAAGCAAATGTTGCTGCCGTCATACTAGAAAGGACTCGGTATTTTTTAGGCCTTTATTCCGAATAATTTTGAACAGCAATGTGACATACCAAAGCGAATTAAATACGATTTACACCCGCATTTTTCGAGCTGCCTGTTTGTCTAAAAATATAAATGTTCCAGGAGAAATTAAACGCAGATTTGATTTTATCCCTCGTTTTTCAAACATGGCAAATGCAATTGCTGCATTGTTTATTAAATATTTGAAGTTTTTATTATTATAATTTTAGCTGCAGCTCCATATTTTCAAAGTAAATAGTAATGGTTGTTATATTAATGCAATAACAAAACGCAAAAAGCAACTATAGTAAGTAGTTCATTTTAATCTGTAAAGCGGCGATATACCACCGGTGGGCGATGACAATAGAAAAATCAATTGTGTCTGGAATCTCATGCTTGACTGGTTAAAAATAAACGGGGGCCTATAAAATATTGTTTGATGCACTAGAAATTCTAAATATTTATACATTTTCACCCTATAAGTTTGGGTATCATTGCTGTTCAAAATTAAAAGTTGACCGAATGTGAATATAGATGATATTTACTTTTTAAAGTAATTTCCTACTGAAAGCCTTTTACCAATAATCTTAAAATTTCTTGTTTTAAGAGATCTTTTCGAATATAAAATGTATCGAGACAAACATTTAAATCGTGTTTCTGGTTCTGACGTTTTTAGCTAAAGTTATGATGAAATGTATATCTGATTTTCAGAATTGTAAAATCCTTCAGCGACTTATTGCATTTCCATATAAAAGTTGGGAATAATCCCGCTGGCCTTTGAGCTTGGGGTCGTTAAAGCCAACCTTGTCTGAGGCTTCTTAAGTGATACTTTGCTTCTTAATCCTTCAATGCCCAGACGTGAACTTAATTTGTCATAACAATTAAAATTTGGTTTATCGGGCTTTTATGGGTTAACTAATTACACCATTACCCAACTAAATTAATTAAAAGAGTAATTATAGCTTTTAATAAAAATAATGGCTTATATACTTCCTACTTCTGGGAACAGACCTTCGTACATGGCAGGAAGACATGAGGAGCTGCTTCTTTTTTAGGCAGTAATACCACCATGCTGGCATCGCCAACACCAGCACCACAATGTGGGCTGGCGGATGGAAGTTGCTTTGTTTTACTACGCCACTGAGCTCCTCACATAAATGTCTATGTCGCAGCCGTCTGGTTAAATGGACGCTTAGCCCGTTGATTCAGCCCCAGGCGAAACGCCTGAAGTACAACTAGCCAAGTCATTAAGCGCAACGTTAAAGGCTGGACTTCATCTCAGCCGTCTGGCTTAAATTAGCTTTTGTGTGATTGTTTGAGTGATTGGTAGGTTCAAGGATTTTTTATGACCACTTAGAACCAAAACAATGTCGGTTATAAGTGGTCATAAAAAATAGCCTTGACCTACCGATCAAACCAAAACTTTTCAGTACAAGACGACCCAATTCAATACGCCAAGTCGTTAAAAGTAAAGTGAGTCTAGTTCAATGAACTATCGGGCTAGGCATTCAATTGGATGCTGGCGTTTAATCAACGGGCTACGCATCCAACTAAGCGGTGAATTCAAACAGATTGCGGCAACATATATATTATTATGACATGAGTTTTAGCATACTTATTCCTAGGTATATGTTAGATTTCTTATTCCGTCAGGTGGCATCCACCAACAGCACAGTGGAGGGCATATGGCGACAGTGCCCGTCAGCATGTCGTCATCAGCATCAGACAGTGATAAGCCGGCTAAGCAGAAGAGGCATAGAACAAGGTAATATAGCAATACATTTACCTAATTTTCGAATTTGACACAAAACTTCGATGTATAGAATATCCAAGTAATTTACAGCACCGTTGCAAATGTATTATTTTAAAACCGGTTATACTTCATATAACTATAATTTTAACGTTTCGAGTTTCGGTGTTAATTGATCTTTGGCCCGATTCTGAACATTTTGAATATATAATTAGAAAATATTTGAACTATAAAAAAAACATCTTCTGGCCCCTCGTATAGGCTTAACTGTAGGTTCACGGATGCGATTCGCAAAGTCTCATCCCCTTTCGCTTTGACACACCTCAAAAAAATTTACAGGTATAGTGATCCAGATAGATCCCTTTTTTCTATAGTTTACAAAAGGCAAGCTGGGGCGGGACCAGAACCTGCGACTTTTCATTTGATTTTTATATTTCAACAACCAAGAGAGTATTTTTCCAAATACCTATGATTCAGGTGCTGGCCCAGGTTTGTTTTTCTTATTGTTTAAAGAGAAAACGCAGGGGAGGCACAAAAGATCCCAATGGGTCGAAGTGAACTGTGACTTAGTCCTGGCCCCTCAGATACTTTTCTAAATATCTTCCCAATTTTTTAAATATAATATTATAAAATAAAATTAAGATGTACTAGAGTACTACAGACAGCACGACGTTGCTATCTGTCTAGTAACTAGACAGATACCAGCGTCGTGCTGGTATCATAGGCGATGTAGAGGTCACGAACAGGCGAGCCTTCACAATTGCGTCATGCACCGCTTAGCGCCTTCGGTCGGCTTTATCATGGAGAGTGTTCTGAAGAGCTTTTAGAGCTTATCCCTCTTCCTATTTAGGAGTACACGTGCCGGTCTTCGGAGTCATCAATTCACTGTCTCTACCTCAACATCACGTGCAAAGAAGTTTAGTGATTTGTTTCTTTGTCGTACTTCCAAAACTTGGAATTCTTTGCCAGCATATGTGTCCTCTCCTTCCTATAGTATGGTTCCTTCAAAAGAGGCGTGAAAAGGCATCTTACGGGCCGGCAAGGTGGAGGCGGCTAGAAAAAAGTATGTTTCAAACTGCACTATATAGCTGTCTCCGCATTATGGACTTTTCTTACTGCGTCACATCAGGTAGTCTTGAGTAATTTGCCGTGCATTGTATAAAAAAGGAGATATTAGGAGCTGTAGTTACATCTCTTTCTCGCAAAATGTAAAAGAAAAGGATAGCAAGAAATTGAACTGTTTTAGGCAGCTTTAAAAGAAACCACAGACAATTGACAATTGTCTGTGGTTTTAACTACCATTCGTTTCGGTGCTATCTTCTCGTTCTATGATAAGGGTAAAAAACCTTGGTAATCTCATCCATAAAATTCGAGAAATGTGGTTTACTGTTACTTCAGTGGTATTTGCAAGACATGCTGCAGTCAGAAACTAACAACAGATATAGCGTGTTTGGGCTCACAAGAATAGTCTCAATGAAATGATTAATGGGGCCGGAGACTACTTCAAATTTTCATTTTTATATTTAATATAATTATATGAACGGCCTTGATTGGAGTTAGCCCACTCTACACTATTGTTTTTGTGTTTGTATGATTTATTTTGTCTTGTAAGCAATAGATATCATTACTTGCCTATACATATACATCCAGCTGCGGGGCACAGGCCTTACACACGTGAGAAGTTGGGGCCATATTACCACCACAGTGGCCCAGTTGGTGGGTTAAAGCGGTTGCAGTAACAACCGAGACCAGGGGCTTGACTTGCTTGCCGAAAATAAGCCCGAGATTACAAAATTTTTAATGGCCCATCCGGAATCAAGTATAGCGAAAGTCGCTTTGTTTTGGTAATCGAAACCAAAGTGCTGAAGCCACTATGACAACCTTTCCCTTCTAATTGTAACTAAGTTAAGTAGTTTATTTATATTTTAAACATAAAGGATGATTTATAACTTCTCAATAGATTGACAATCTATCGCAGGTTCACACCAGCACAACTGAATGAACTGGAACGATGTTTCTCAAAAACACACTATCCAGATATCTTCATGAGAGAAGAAATAGCGATGAGAATCGGATTGACGGAGAGTCGAGTACAGGTAAGTAATAGCTATAATGAATAAAATTCACCTTAGCCATAATATTTCTTCAATTTACATAATTATGAGATGTTTTTACAGAAAAACCATTGTAACTGTATTTCACACCTTAAAACATTAAAATTTAACCGGTCGTAACCTTGTTACCGTTACGTTTAAGGTAAATTATTTTAAAAGAGACACACTTTCAATTATATTCAAGGATATACCCGCAAAAACCGTTAAGGTTTATACTCCGCTCGATTTAATACCTGATAATAAAAAAATCTAACGTTTTAAAAAAAATAGTCCCAGAGTACCACCTTGCGTGACACCCTCTTCGCACGTTCCATACAAAAGTTGCACTATGTCGATACATTTCACAGGACCTTCTACCTGATTTAACCTTCACGTTGCACTTATAAAACACTTTTACGTCTGAGTTATGACTGCTTAAGAGCGTTGTAGATGGGTGGCCGATGTTGTCGAACGCCTCAGTCAGTTTCATTGCGACATAAGCGCGAATATTGACAATTTATGGGCGATATCTTGTATTATATGTCTATTTTGCAGTCATAAAATAAACTGCTGTTATTCTGCGTGTAAACTTACTAACCTAGTATCTTTCAAAAGTAACTTCAATCAAATATAATCTTATCATGAAAAAAACATAAGTATAATTATAAGTTTCAGCAATGCGTTAAAATTACATGTAATTGTACAAATAAGTTTGTGTTTTTACGGACCCAAATTGGAGAGCATACTCATTCTTCAGAATGGAGGTTGTATAAATAAGAAATCTAAACACTTATTGGAAATTCAGCATATTAAAATCCATTCAATACTTATTTGGTAAATAACTCTTTAGATAATCGTAAATTGTCTAATTCTATCGGATAAACACTTGAGCAGTAATCCCTTAACAGTCACTTTGTTCAAGCACTTAGTCACAAGTTAAAATTTGCTTTGCATTAGACATTAGTCTTAATTTGTGTCGTGTGCTCACTAATATTTGTATTTCGTTAACACTCGAGACACACTACCGTAGTGAACATCGAACCATTTTCCAGATTAACGTTGCCTTAGCGATATCCTAATTAATCTATACAAAAAAGCAAGACATGATTTAATGCCGTGATTGGACAAATTTATGACTGTATGGGCCAGTTGTTGCTTACAACAATAAATAGTTGAAAACTTTGTAAATTGTGCTACAGCGATCGCCGCTAAATGACGCTATTTTTGCGTCGGTATAGTAAGCAGGTGCGTTAGGCTACCAATGCATGCAACGCAACATTTCTACGTCAATATATAGTTAGGCCACGCGCGGGTGATAATCAAAGGGTTTATTTTTACTAGCGTCATGAACCGTAGGGTTATCTTCAGGTGAAGTATGCCGTGTCATAGTATAACGACCGTGTGCTGGTTTGATAATTATATTTATTTTCTGAATATCGTATGACTGATTTTTGTTTCTTCTAGTAAAAAGTTGTTGTCTCTGCCAGTGAAAACTAAATTCACATTTCACCTTCTTCATACAGTTTTTCGGTGCTGTCATGTCAATAAGTCAACACTAGTTGACTGACTTAGCGGCCCGTGTTCTAAAGTTTCAAGTTAGGAATTCGTGAAAATTACCGATGGACTTTGAGACTATGCTACTGCTTACCGGTATGTGATTATTGACTATTTCCTATGGAAACAAACATTGATCAACGTTTCAATAAAAAAATATCATATCTAACCTCATGAATACTTTTAGTATGGATGATAGTTTCTACGTTTTTTCTTACGCTCCATATTTTTAAATGTTTAATTTGATTTATGTGTATGTTGTCATGTACATTTATAATTTTAAAAAGGGGATGGCAAACTTTGCTATTAATATAAATTTCTCTAACAAATGTACCTCCTACTTGTTTTTATCAGTAACCAGTTTTCTTCAGAATTCACAAGATATTTGCAGAAGTTACTCTCAGTCGTCGACGTGAAATGTCTTTATTCCAAGAATTCACATTTTGCTGGCACGTTTGGTATTTTGAACGCAGGTAGCTTTCAAAGCACTATAAGTGCTTACTATATACTAAGTAGCTAGTTATATTATACCTAGTAATTTATTTAAAAATTAAAACTCAGTCAGATTCCGCTTGAATATTTGTTATTAGTAATTTTTATAAATTAATATAAAATATTTTTATGCAAACAATCGAATGATCAATAAGTTGTTATGTTAATATAAATAAATGGTTAGTATACACTTAGAGTAAAAAATGGTAATATGTGCCATGAACATTTGCAGAGAACTCTACAAAAAACTGACATGGATAATTATTAAAAAATATTCGGATGAATCAGAATTAATTTTAAATAATATTGGAGTCAATCTGGCAGAACACTGAAAAATAGATATCGGCAGGAATCAACAAATTCATATTTTCAGATTTTTAAAACAATAAGACACTGCGTCATAGGTGTACGACAAGCCCGGTCTATCCGATATAGACCGGGCTTATCCTTATCTAGATTTTCTGATTGTATAAAAAAGTCGGATACTTATCATTCCTTTCATTTTTGTAAATTTGACTCATTTTTATGTGATTTGAAATTTTGGAATCTATTATTCCCACTATTATGAGGCTCTTCTTGTATTTGAAATTTTATAAAGTTCATTCTCACAAGAATGTTTCAACACCGCACCAGCCTACCGATGGAAACCGCGAATTCCGAGTAATATCACAAGAAAAATAGAAGCGACGAGCCCCGGCCGACCAAAAATAGTCGACGGAGCAAATATTACGACAAAAAGAATCAAAATGTGGAAAAAATCTCGCATTAAGAATCTCGCGGTGTGGCGCGAAGAGGCCGATATGACGTAAAAGGAACAAGAGTGTGTATTTGTTTGTGGGGCCGTGTGCTGGTGTGCGGCTACCGTGCCTTGTGCCTTAGTTGGGTATTGGAGCGCTCGGGATTTCAATGGAAATGTTATAAAGTTACCGACCTTGTAAATTTTTACTCCTTCAAATTATAATATGAGTATTTTTAATATAAAACGGCTTGCCTGACGGTAAGCTCATACCTCTGAATTCCTCATGGGGCAGATGCTTTCTGCTCGTCTTGGTTGGTGTTAGGCCATTAATAAGTCCGCTGGGCTAGCTACCACCATCTTACTTAAGTCTGCCGCCATAACCATAATGATAACAGCATTGTTGCGTTATGGCAGTTGGACGTAAGATAACCAGTTCCTCTGTGTTTGAGGAATCCAGGTGTAGCTCCCTTCCATCTTCGTCCTTATCAACTCTCAGGTGGGTTGAAGAAAACGAATCAGAAACGCTATGGTTACAAAGTTTTTGTATTCTGCTAACTCAGCGCTACCGAAACGTAACCGAAACGCATCAGTTTAGTATTCTAATAATAAACACGTAACGCAAACCGTTCGGTTCAATCATTGTTTTGTACTCTCCAAAATATTTGACATTTGTGGCAGCTGAAACGCATCGATACTTCTTTGGTTGAACTGTCAACCTAATGTCCTGTGCATAAAAATGTCAAAAGTTGTTGTCTGTTTGTCTGTTAGGTATCATTAGTAGCGTCATTAATGACGTCTATGAACCATGCTCCATTTGGAGATTATTATTACATGTGCTTAAAACTTTATTCGAATCGGTAAAAGAATAAGTTAAAATTGTAAATTGTTGATTTTTTTTTAAACGGTCGTCATCAGTACATATTATAAAGTGTTACAAGTTCGCTTCAAAAACATATTTTATCACGACTGAATAAGGTCCATGACTTTCGGTTCAAAGTCTTAAAAAATCAGTACCTTGGGTTCGATCGCGCTAATTTTCTACGTATTTGATAAAGCAAAATTAAATTATTTAGTTTAAATTACATAAAATATTACGAAAACGTTCTAAATTGAGTAAATATAATATATAGAGCGGTTCTGACAGGATTTAGATACATAGACGTTACTATGGCAACCGTCTATGGGAATGTATTTACCGCTGTCGGAATAAGTTTTGATAGTGGGTGCATAAACGTTACTTTAGATGGTTCCCATAGGACCGTCTTTGTATCTAAAGCTGTTAAAACCGCTCAATATATGTATTTACACATTTTAGGAAGTTTAAATTTTATTATTTTTTGTCGTATTATACTGAATAAATATGAAATAGAGAATGAATAAAGAAAAGTCCCAAAAAAAGCAAATTGGTGGCCGTTCAAATGTTTAGCGCAACACAAATTGTGCGCAACGTAACGTTTTTGGTTTTGCGCGATCGTTTTTTCACTTATGTGAAAATTTACAAATTTAAGATCGTTTTAAAGCAATAAGATTCATTCGCATGATAACACAGTGGAATAAATATAAGAACTTTAGTCAATGTTTGCCATACCTAATTCTGAAATAGTTTAGAAGCGCCGCCGAGTGGAGTGACTGCGAACACGAAGTTATATTTGCTCGTGTCTAATAAGACCACATTAGCTAAAACGCCGCCAGTCACGTGAAAGTAAATATTGCTTCTGACTAGAATCTGACCGGAAAATGGCAGCGCATTCTCAACAACAGTTTTCGAAATTCTTGACGAATAGGGTAGTTGACAACTTTTTTTTTTATTTCATAAATAAGAAGTTTATAACTCATAAAAATATAGTGCGGAAGAAATAGTATGTCTAAGATCAATAATTTCACAGATATAGTGGTATGTTTGATGTGTTGCGGCGCATCGTCCAAAAACGCTTCATAGAAAATCTATGGAACAGGTGACGTCACATGTTCCCATATTACTAAAAAATGTATGCCTATAAATTTCTTAGTAATATGGGACCAACTGACAAAATTAATAATGACTATGTATTAAGTGTGTTTTTATTAATAGTTGTTATAACAATAGTTGTTTTAATTTGGGGAAAAAATATGACCTTTTTCTAATTTTCAAAACAGTACAATTTCAACAATATTCCATATCTTTTAAATTTGAATTCTTTTTATGGGTAACATTAGCGTATATTTTCCGAATTTGTGAAAAAAAGGCCCTTTTTAAACTTAGGCAACATCCCAATTAAGAAGAGTCTTTAGTGACCTTGGACATCTAGAGCAATAAATCACATGGTTCTGGCGCCTCCACCTTCCCGGCCTATAAGGTCTTATCACGCGCCTTGAGGAAGCCCATGATAAAGGAAGGATCACGTGTGATGGCGAAGAATTCCAAGTTATCCAAGTGTGACGTAGTGGTGTTTTGGGAGGGTCAAAAAAGCACCCGAATACGTTACTGTATAGGTGTATAAAAGCAAAAAGTGCCTTGAGAGTAAAGAAATATTAATTTCAATATGTAATCCGGAATGTTATATTGATAGTACAATAATATGATATCGCCCAAGCTACTGCTGGTAAGTTAGGGAGATACGTGTCCTTTCACGGTCAGCAATAGATTGATTTTTGAAAGAGAAAACCGAATGAAGCGCCAAAGTATGAATTTGAATTTATATTACTTTAAATATGGAAAGAGCTATAACATCGCAATGTTGTAGTACCACGGTACACAAGTACGACAAAGGAACGAATTATATTTGTTAACTTTTATGAAGTATTAAGTACATCTTATTATTTTTAACCGACTTCAAAAACGAGGAGGTTCTCAATTCGGCCGGTATGTTTTTTTTTTCTATTTCACCGATTACGCCGAGATTACTGATCCGATTTACGTGATTCTTTTTTTATTCGATGCGGAATAGCTGCCATTTGGTCCCATTAAATTTTTTTCAAAAACAGTTGGATACTTTGGTTTTAAATTAAAAAAAACTGAAATTATGAAATCGTCTACATAAGCGAAATTGCGAATTTTTGCTTTTCCAATGACTTTTTAACCGACTTCAAAAACGAGGAGGTTCTCAATTCGGCCGGTATGTTTTTTTTTTTTTTTTTCTATGTATGTACACCGATTACGCCGAGATTACTGATCCGATTTACGTGATTCTTTTTTTGTTCGATGCGGAATAGCTGCCATTTGGTCCCATAAAATTTTTTTCAAAAACAGTTGGGTACTTTAGTTTTAAATATAAAAAAACTGAAATTATGAAGTCGTCTACATATGCGTAATTGCGAATTTTTGCTTTTCCAATGACTTTTTAGTGAAACGATACGATAGTAGGAAACAATATAAGTTGACGGTCACCCATCTAGCTTTGAACGTAGAAAGTTATCACTAAAAATTGTGAAAAAAAAATTTTAAACAAAAATTAAAACCGACTTCAAAAAACTGAAAAGGATAAAATAATTAAATTTAAGTAGGTATTCATCCCCTAGAAACATATTTTGGAGTTGGTGCTAAGTGCTTCACTTTCTATTGTTTTTGGAAACCACTTAGCACCAACTCCAAAAATATGTTTCTAGGGGATGAATACCTACTTAAATTTAATTATTTTATCCTTTTCAGTTTTTAGTGAAACGATACGATAGTAGGAAACATTATATGTTGACGGTCACCCATCTAGCTTCGACCGTAGAAAGTTATCACTAAAAATTGTGAAAAATAAATTTTAAACAAAAATTAAAACCGACTTAAAAAAACTGAAAAGGATGAAATAATTAAATTTAAGTAGGTATTCATCCCCTAGAAACATATTTTTGGAGTTGGTGCTAAGTGGTTTCCAAAAACAATAGAAAGTAAAGCACCGACTCCAAAAATATATTTCTAGGGGATGAATACCTACTTAAATTTAATTATTTCATCCTTTTCAATTTTTTGAAGTCGGTTTTAATTTTTAAAACAATAAAACAATCATAATTTACCTCCACTTTCTATCTTTGTCTGTTTGGCTGTCTTAAAACGTTTGATAGCATAAAGCAAAGAAATCAGTTTCCTTTATCGTGAGAACATAATGCATAAAAATTATGATATTTGTATATCGGAGGTCTCCCACATCGCGGCCATTGTGTGTGTTTTAGCATCACCATAAAATTATTAGGGCAAAAGGTTTTGAATCGGGCGCTTTGTTGAAAGGGGAATCGAACCTTCTTTTATGAATAAAAGCGGTTCTTGGTGTTTTGGGTACGAGAATATTACAATTGAGATCAGTACAAAGACTGGGTGAGCTACATACTGGTGGATTTAGACAAGTGTTGTGGTGGCAAATACCTACCTACTTCATATTCAAATTCATTTACTCTGCAAACAAACAAAATTGGTCTTAAAATATCTTTATCCTCTGAATCTTATGTATAGTTACATAATAAATGTTTGAAAACTATGAAGGTAACTGTACTTAGAAAAATATCACTACGAGAAAAAAAAAATTCAACACTCGAGAGTATTTTTTAAAATAAATATCTACGATTCGGTTGATAATATTATTTTTTTACTTTATATTCTTAACCCGTCAAGCATGGGATTCCAGACACAATTGATTTTTCCATTGTCATCGACCACCGGTGGTATATCGCCGCTTTACAGATTTATTTTGATTTTAACATTATAATAAATTTTTGAAAAAATATTTACATATTAAAATATATCTAAACTAGAAAAAACTAGAAAAATTTCACGTCGTGGAGCGGAGATCGAACCCGCGACCTCGAACCCGCGACCCGGGAACATCGCCCGGATTGCGAAAGGTCGCGGGTTTTATGTCCGCCTCATTTTTCTAGTTTAGATGCCGAAATTTTTATAGTTTATATTTATTTAAATAAGTAAATAATTTTTACTTTATGATAAATGTTTGCAAAGTATGTAGGTACTTACATCACTTGTTTTGGTGGTTTTATTTAAACTAGAAAAATAATATGTCTGGAAGCCCGCGACCTGTCACAATCCGGTTGGTCCTGGGATGAATTGGCTCTAAGATTTTTTTCTAATAGATCTTTGTTTACGTTACATACAGGGTGGTGCCGTCAATACGACAATAAATTAACACATGGGCTATATTAGTTCATAGAAATGATTCGCCACTTTCAAAAACATCTTATTCATTTGATAATTTCATGACATTTCTATGAAATAATGCAGTCAATGTTTATATAGATACAAATGTCATGAAATTATCAAATGAATAAGATGTTTTTGAAAGTTGTAAATAATTTCTATGAACTAATATAGCTCATGTTTCAATTTATTGTCGTTTTGTAGTCACCACCTTGTATAAGCGTAAGCTAACGAATACCTCAATATGTCGAATTTCAACACTCGATTTCGAATTTAAGAAAAATTAAAACCACAAGTGCAATAAGTGTCACTAAACAAAAAAACAACGAACCTCACATGTTCACATTTGTTTTCCAAATCCATTCATTTTTAAAAAGTCGCATCGAATAGTGACGCGACACGCTGCGGTGAGGCGAGGTCGATAAAAATAAATTGTGCTCATTTTAGATTCCTGACTGTCTAATCGACAGATAAAACGGCAGCCTCGTCCAGTTACATGGGAAATCTTTTCCTGTCATCAATTATTCTGTTTCTGTTTTTGCTATTAAATTTTAGTCCAAAAATAGGCGTTATTTATTTTTAATCGATACAAGCATTCCGATCAGCTGCAGTGTTTTTAAACAGTCAGACTTGAAATAATTATTTCTATCGTTTGATCGCTATGTTTTATAAAAGTTGATAAAAAAACTATCATTAATAAATTAACACAGTGTACAAAAGTTGTAGTTTCTTTATGTTTAGAACTTTAAATAAGCCGTTTAAAGTAAGTTAATTTGTAATTTAATATATCAAAAACATGGGTTATCTAATTCGAAAGTTCAGTTTTGTTGAGTATTCAGCTAGAAGTAAGTATCCTTTGTAGGTAAAATTTTAGCATTATTTGTTTCTATGTCTGTAAAGGACATAGAAATACATGTCAATAAAGACAGAGATAGATATACCTACATGTCAATAAGAGTCACCTAAGTCAAGGGAACATTTGGTGAAAAAAACGTCATTAGCCCGTTATCACTAACCTTATGAGACGCCTAAATTAGATGCCCGATGAGTACGGATAGCCTAGTCGGCCTAGTGTATAATAATGTTTCATCAAGCATAAGGCGACACCTAACATCCTTAAGCAGCATCTAAATTTGCGACACCGCTAAAGCAGTGCCTAACGCTTAGGCAAAGCGTAACTTGTTGTTAACTATCAGTTTTTACTCATTTTGACTTTTATTTATTTTGTTGAGTAATTAAAATTTAATAAAACTAGAAAAATTTCACGTCCAGAGGCAGGAATCGTATATACCCGCGACCTTTCGCAATCCGGGCGACTGCTCTGACCACTGAGCCACCCAGGACTTGGGATATCCCTGTGAAATTCTTCTAGTCTATCTGTATTTGTGTTTATGAGCTAACGTCCACCCTACAATGTCGAAATATTCTATTTCAACATCC
This sequence comes from Nymphula nitidulata, assembly GCA_947347705.1. Taxonomy (NCBI): domain Eukaryota; kingdom Metazoa; phylum Arthropoda; class Insecta; order Lepidoptera; family Crambidae; genus Nymphula; species Nymphula nitidulata. The sequence continues at coordinate 11,525,612 of OX374641.1, read as the reverse complement.
GAAACGAGTATTTTTACAAATACCTACGATTCGGTTAAGTTGGGGCAGTGCTTTCAAATATTCTTAATTTTTTATTTTAACATTATTATAAATGTTTGAAAAATTACTTAGTAATTAAAATTTAATAAAACTAGAAAAATTTCACGTCCTGAGGCAGGAATCAAACCCGCAACCTTTCGCAATCCGGGCGACTGCTCTGACCACTGAGCCACCCAGGACTTGGGATATCCCTGTGAAATTCTTCTAGTCTATCTGTATTTGCGTTTATGAGCTAACGTCCACCCTACAATGTCGAAATATTAATTATTTTTCAAACATTTATAATAATGTTAAAATCAAAAATTAAGATTATTTTGTTGATTTAACATAAATAGTTTGTTTATAACAATTAGTACCGACGAATGAGGTATTGTGACATAGATACGCATAGCCATACAATACCAATGCCGTTGTACAGCCCAGTGATAATTTTTGTATTGAAGTCATGTGCGATATTAGCTGACCTTGTATTATAAAAAAATTACTATCTCACAAAATAAAGGTATTTTTTTGTAAAATATAATATGATATAAAGTACGCAATTTTTTTATTTTTTCGTCAGTTTAACTCTAAGTGTCGATAGTTCGTGGCGCAATCTCAGCGCCCCCCCCCCCCCCCCCCCACATTAAGGGCTATTACCATGCGGCTGGCGCGAATATTAAGATTTATTAGCTCACTAACTTAGCGCCTAAGTCCTTGGTCAATGGTACGTGTTATGTTCGGTCGTCGGCAAATTTGTTTTGAATAATTTAGATTTGTTAGAATTTGAGCTTTACTGATACAAAGGTAAAATAAGTAACAACGACTGACTAACCGTGTGGTCTGTACCCCTTGCTACTCGGTGAGGAGTCCTGGGTTCGAGTTCCGGTAGGAGCAAATGTTTGTATGATGAGTACGAGCATTTGTTCACGAGTCATGGATGTTTATATTTCTTTAGTATATTTCTGTTATTTTAAACTTATTATTATCAATATTTATCCATTATCTAGTATCCACACACAATACAAGCTCTTAATGATGCTTACTTTGGGCTAGACAAGAGGTGGGAGTGTATGAATATAAAAAGGTAAAATAAGTAAATTAAGGTCTAAATTTACTTATTATATGTGTAGTTATTATTTTTGTTACCTATTATTATTTATGCAAATACTTGTTTTGCAAAATGTAATAATTAAAAGAGATTGACTCGTTCTACCTATTTCGAGATTTTAACTTCTTAACTGTAGTCTGTAAGTAGTTACATACGTAGTATGTGAGCTTAATTATAACGCAAAATACAGAAAAACTATAACTAATTCATAGGGTTATTCCAAGTCCTCCGTCATAGTAAACGAAAAGGCTCCGTGGTCAGTGCAGTCACCCGGATTGTGAACGGTCGCGGGTTGAATTCCCAGAACATATTTTTTTTCTAGTCAAGATATTTTAGATTTTAGTGTCGATGTATGAATATTATTAAAGTAATATACTTTCTATAAACATTTATTCAAAAACTACCTTAATCTAATCTTAAAAATAAAGTTAAGAAAGTACTAAAACCAAGGTCAATTTATACTATACCGTACCAGAAATCTATAAGCAACCTTAATATTAAATTATACTATCATTTTCATTTCAATAATTACAATAAAAGGCGGTGTTCCATGCCCCTTTTATTACAAAATCAAGTACGAACGATTGTAATCTCCACCTGGCCACCGCGCCCACATATCGATTGACAGGTGCTGTTATCGATAAAAAGAAATCGAATCAGCTAATCACTAGCCTATTGTAATACTAGGTACTATTCTATCGTAGTATATGAAAAATAAAGGTAATGAAATAAATAAATAAATATTCTTTTTTGCATACAAGAGACATCCATGAAAAAACAAAATACATTACAAATGGGCCATTGTAAATGCTAAAAAAAGGAAATCGAATGGAATGTGATTGGATTATGAAACTGTTAAAGCCGTCAAAGCTTTAAGCCAACCGTTAAGTTAAGAAATTTTGAACTAACATGCGTCGAACTCTCGTCGTCGAAGCATGCTTATCCATTTCTTACCACAATCTCAAAGTTTTTCTTCCCTTACCCGCCACGTCGGTAACAGAAAAGAAAATCTATTGTATCTGATATGCGGGACTGATTTATTTTGGGCTGGTTAATTATCGGTAGTTTTTATTTATAAATCACCAAACATTTTTCACTGCAATTTTATAAGCTTAATTGAGATTTTTGAAGATATAAGATTTAGATAATCTACAATTATGTTTCCTATATCTAAAATAAACACTTTTTCTTAATAAAAGATAATGTTGCCATACCGAAAAAAACACCCCGAAATTCCATACCCCATATCATAGGGATTTGCGGGTGATTTAGCATTATTTGCCACCATTTGCAATAAAATCGCATTGAGGATAGCGAGTTAATTTCGCTGGCAACACCGGGGGATGGTTAATAAAGGGTCAGTGGTCTCAGTGGATATTCCCAGATGGTTTAGGAAGATGTCATTAGTGAGTTCGATTAAGGTACGTTGACGATTCACACTTCTTTATTGCTAGACGTGGTCAAAAGTGGACCCGGAAAACTGTTGCTTTCTCAAATGTTTAATAAATGTTCGGTGGCGTAGGTAGTGGTTTGAGCTCTCGATCTTGTTACGATTACGAAAACCAAGCAACTTTTGCCATGGACGATCCCGTCATGGGTCAACTGGATCACCGGCTTGCTGCATGAGCTGAAAATCCGGGTTGTCGTTGATGGACGCGCTTTGGGGTTCATGTTAGTGGATTCTGGTGTACCACAAGGCACTGTTCTATCCCCCACTCTTTTCTCTTCATATCAATGACTTGCTTCCATTACGTAACATTTATTGCTATGCGGATGACAGTACAGTGCTGAAACCAAGAAAGAGAGAGAGAATCTTACCATTGAGCTCAACAGGGTGTTGAACCATACATCCGAATCGGGATCTAACAACCTTGTTGAGTTCAATGCTAAGAAAACACAGCCGTGTGCATTCACAGGCAAAATGTCGCCGTTCTTTCCTACGCGTGCCGGTCTTCGGAGTCATCAATTTACTGCCCCTACCTTAACATCACGCACCAAGAAGTTTAGTAACTCGTTTCTTTGTTGTACTTCCAAAACTTGGAATTCTTTGTTAGCACATGTGTTTCCTCCTTCCTATAACATTTGAGAGAGGAGTGAAAAGGTACCTTATGGGTCGGCAAGGTCGAGGTGGCTAGACCAGTGTGTTTCAGCTGCACTAGCTGTCTTCGCATATCGACTCTTCTTACCGTTTTACATCAGGTGGTGCTGAATCACTTACAGTGCTTTGTATAAAAAGAAAACAAATGCAATCTGGAGCTCCATCGTGCACACACGTTTCGTTATGCCGTTGGTCTGCAACCGCTGGCTGATGGGTTCCAACAACCGGCATTGGGCCAGAGCGTGGTAGTGTTAAAGCCCAACTCCTCCTGTATTTCTCCCATTAAGGAAGGCCTGTGTCCTGCAGTGGGGCATAATATGATGATGATGAAATAATCATTTCGTTCAATGATAAACCTACGCTGATGATAATACCACCATGACCTGATGCATTTTGGTCGGTTGATGATGATTATGAGAAATGAATCATACCCACCAACCCGCAATAGGCCAGCGTGGTGGTGTTATGGCCCAAACTCCCCATGTGTTTCTGGTTTCTCCCGTGTAGAAAGGCTACTGCTGGAGTGTGACACATATTATTATGGGTTGGTGATAATATAAATACTATCCTAGATTAAGTTTCGAAGTCAGTGTTCTTAATATTGCAAAAGTCCCTAAAAATCCTAACCCTTACACTGCCTTTTCGCATTGCAACTTTAAATTTTCATTAAATTTATTCATTGCTAAGACAGTCATTGCACGTTCGCACACGAAATAATGGGCGTCCAAGACCCACCCCTGTTAGGGCGCTACTTAATTACGGCTCGGCTTCGTTCATCCCCTATATTGACTTCTAAATCTGCATCATCACGGCGGGCAGATGTTTTATTATTAACGGGGATTTAATGCTCAATTAGACCTTGTTTGTTTTTTTTGGTGCAGTGAAAAAGATTTAAAAATTACCCTGTACTGCAGCTTTAGTTTAGTGTTGAAAACAGGGGCTATCCTGAAAACTACCTTGTTTTATTAGGTATTGGTCGTTAGGGTAGACAGCATCGTCTTTCCTATTTCGGACGTAAGCAGTTCGCTGTGTTTCTGATTGAACGGAAAGATAGCTAGTGTAATTACTAGGCATGGAAGGCTTTTCATCTTAGGCCTCAGGATGACAACGCGCCAGCTATACCAAGTGATTGTTTGGCGACGGTAGCCAATCACCATCAGCTGGGACTTTAGTTTACTTGTCATCTTGTTTTATAAAAAAAATATTCAATACTTCGAACACGAACGAAGTAGACACATTAATGAGGTAAACATAGAGATCCCTAATAAACATCTATGACGTCACGAAAACAGCTTAGTTTTGATTCGAAACTTCGGGAAACTTTCATGGTAGGCCGATTTTGAAATGTCTGGTTGAAGTCGGTACTCCTGTCTATTAAACAGAGCTTGAGTTCGAATCCCAGTATTGTCACATCTGCGGGCATTTGTTCACGATTTATAATATGCTTGTATTTTATTTAACTAGCATAGAATACAACATGTGTTGGCAACTCCAACATTTTATGTTAGTATTAAATTAGGTAAAGTGGCAACACTAACCTTTGTTACGTCACTAAAAAAATTGACATTGCATTCCCTCTCCCTTGTAATACTTAGTGGATTAAACGTGTATCATTTAAAATTGCGAGCTTTTATATTTAAACTAGCCCATACAGTCTGCTAATACAACTTTATACAGCATGGGTTCCTTCAAAAGAAGCGTGAAAAGGCACACCGCCGGCGCCGGCAAGGTGGAAGTGATAAAAACAATATGTTTGTACTGGCTGTCTTCGCATCAGGTCTCTTCTTACCGCTTCTCATCAGGTCTGGTAGTGATGAGTTTGCCTTGTTTTGTATACATATAAATAAGGATTTCTTACAAAATTCCAAACAACATACGAATCTATCGCTGTAGTAATAAAATTGCTTTTCTGATACAGATATTTTTTATCACACTAAATACTAATTACGTTTTTCCAACCTTTCAATTGGACTTTTACTACCCGATGACTCATAACCAAACAAGTGCAATATCCATTAAAGGAACACTGTTCTTCGTTTCACCGCACATTGACAGCCCCTTGTAACCACGACAGTTACATACAAACAGAATTAAACCTCCCTAGAGACCTCCCGGTGCATTATAACGCCCTGGTACTCGGTGCATCTGTGCGTACTATCTTTTCGGTTTTGGTTTTTTTATTGCTTAAATTAATATTACTTTGATGAGTTACAGTAATTACGGGTACATAGCTTTAAATTACTCAATTTTCTGTTTTAAAATTCTTTGTAAATGCGGTAACAGAATTTAAGTTGGATTAATTTTTATAATCTCTCTTATGATACTCCACTTGTAATAATTAAAAGTTCCTATCTATTGTTTTTATTTTTTTGGCACCGAATAAAATTACGGCTCATTTCACTTTATAGGAAAACTTTTCAAGTTGTGTGTTCATGTGTATTTTTTTTATAGTTTGTAAGTATCAAAATTGCATTTTTCGTCTAAGATTTAAGTGTGGTTTTAGTGGTGTAGGTATGTAATTTATATGTCGTTAAAGTATAACAATGAACAAAACATTGTTGTAACTTTTTCCAACAGCAAACGGAATTGGTTTCGATTGTAAAGCTTTCGTTTAGTCTCACTTTGAAGTACCGTAATGAAAGAGACAGGAATAGAGTTTTTGTTATTTAAATGTTTTTAGCTTAAAAAATCTGTCCGAAACTTTGGAAACGAACGAAATTACGAAATAAAATACGTGCGTCTACCGTAAAGTATGTTTAGATCCGGAACCTTTGACTTGAACTAATGGAGAATTTTTGTAATTTAGTAATTTTAAATCGAAATGGAAACATTTCAGAGTAGGCTAGACCTACTGACTGATAAATATCCGTCGCCATAAAAACTTTCTTGATGTAAACAATTTGGAACTTTATTCACTATAATAAATGCAATTGATTTTGTGAAGCCGGAAAAATTAGGTAATATTTTCTAATTTTTTTAATACAGCTAGATGACATACAAGCTGACGGCCCACCTGGTGGTAAGCGGTAATCGCCGCCTATAGACATCTCTGCAATAATAAGGAAAAATCACGTGATATTGCAGGTGCGTTGTCATTCTAAGGCCTAAGATGATATGCCGTCCACGCCCAGTAATTTCACTGGCTACCTTACCCTCCAATTCGAAACACAGCAAACTGTTTCACGACTGAAATAAGAAAGGCGGTGGTACTTACCTACCCAGGCTACCCAGCCGACGACTATGCTTATATTTTGTTTATTATAATATAGTTCAACTTTATTGTAAAGAAGATTGTTATTTATACGTATATATTAGTAAAAGTTAAAGGTCTCGATATCAGTATATCAACTTCACTTGTCACAAAAGTGGCAAACCATTTCTATTATCAACTTATAAAGACCATGTTTTAATTTACTGTCGTATTGACGGCACCACCCTGTATTACTTTCAAGACAGGAAATTTCAGACTTCTCATATATTCATTGTTTAGAAATAGATATACTAAAATATTACCCAAATATGGTATTATGTAAATCATTCATAATTGAGAATGTTAATAGGTATGCCAAATCGCTTGAAAGTTTTTTACAGTAAAGCTTGTATGTATACAAATACACTAGTTTTTGTTGTAGTCAAAAATACCTATTAGTTTTGACTTTACAGGCATTTAAACTTACGATAAATATCGAGTCCCGTTAACAGTCACGTGACCGCATGTGACGTCATTTTGCAACGCTAGGCGTCAGTGGATAAGGAGCTTGCGCAGTATTTTGTATTGTTTTCATCCGCGTAAAAGATTTATAACACGAATGTACATATTATGTGAATATAGGTAGGTATATCTTCCTTTTCTTGTTGACATTTGAATTTTTGAGGTACTATACCCTTTTTAAAAGCTTTTATTTAACTTGCTTATGTTCGGGTGGAATCTTGCTACTTGATTTTGAAGCAGATATCTTCAACCGATTGAGCTAAAATTTTGTATACACGTTTAGTTTGGATGGCAATACACGATAAGCCATGTGACGTAATTGTAAATTCAATATGGCGGACCATCCAAGATGGCGGAATAGTTATTTTTAATGCATTTCTACAATATGGGTATCAAATAAAAGGGCTTGTTTAGAGTATTTCGAAAAATAATGTGACGTCATTCTAAATCCAATATGACTGAGCATCCAAGATGGCGGAATAGTTATTTTTTATGAATTTCTGCAATATGGGTCTCAAATGAAAGGGCTTGCCGAGACTCAGAAACTAAGACAGCCATAACTAAGAAGTAAATAAATAAATAAATAATTTTAAAAAAACTTTTATTTAAATGCTCTAAAAATAAGAAAAAAAAATTATTTTCTTCTTTTTAGAGCATTTAAACAAAAGCTTTTTTTAAAAAAAATCTTTTCATTTTTTAGTTTAATTCTTCCCTCAACCATTTTATATTTATTTAATATAGTTCTCCATATCCTTTTTAATCAAAAACAAGAAAAAATCTCATAAGCCAGATTTTTACTCAAGCAGAGCACTAGGTAAAGTCTAGTATACATTAAAAGTTGTGTAAAAAACAAAGGATAACGCAAAACAGTTGCATTGTTCTTTAAATATTATAATAATATCTATTAAACATAACGGTAAACCTAAAAGTTCAGACACCTAAGGTTTTGCACTTCTTACCTGATTTTATATTTATACGTTAATACTAAGTAAATGCAAACTACAAAAGATTATAATAACCATTATTATGCACCTACATCAAACATTATCAGTATAGGTACCTACTTGCATCAAAATGGTCTTCACAACAATAAACTGTACTTTTATCTCCAAATGGATCTAATTTCTTTATAGTTTTTATCCATTTCTTTCGCATTTGGACGTCTTTTGGAACGATAAAAAACAATTTGTCAGGGCATTGGTGGTTGTATTTGTACATTTCGGCACAACACATGATTTCCTAGTATTTGGATTGGACATTTTTGAAAGAGTTTATAATTTCTAATGAAACGTAAGACGACACCGTGCTGAGAGCGCGCGCGGACTGAGCGCATGTTGGAAAATGACGTCACACCGTCACACGCATCGAGTACGAGTCCGCATCGCACGTTTACTTCTATAAATCGGAAACTAATTGACGTATCGAAGTAATTCTTTCACTTGTATTTTTTATTTTTGACAGAGAATATGGAGAGCTAATAATCAAAAATTGTTAACATTCTTCATTACCAGCCTATAATCGTCCCACTGCTGGGCATAGGCCTTCCTATATGGGAGAAACACATGAGGAGTCTTGATCATACACCGCCACGCTGGCCCAATACAGTACAGACCAAAGGCTTACATGCCCTCCGAAGCATGGCGGAGCTCGAGTTTACAAATTTTGATTGACCAATCCCGGGATCGATCGTGGCGAATGTTGCTTTGTTTTCGTAATCGAAGCCAGAGTGCTCAAACCGCTATACCACCGAGGTCCTCAATTATGTAAATAGAAGCTCGAGCTAAGTTATTCCGCCGTAAGCTTATTAAGATTAAACTTGGCGGCGGTTTAATCTTTTGCATTGTAACTTGACTCAGAATTGAAACTTGGCATTTCGTTTCACTGAATACAAGAATTGTTTATATTAATGCTTCATCCCGTTTAATTAGATGGTATCTGGTTGTAATTAATTTTAATATCAAAACACAAAAACAACGATTTCAATTACCAATAACCCATTTGTTTAGGTATGTTAACTTATATATTCGTTACATATAGAGTTTCATAGTTCTTTTTGTGCTCAAATAAGTATCTTATGAAATTGTTTGGAGATAAAGAACGAAGAAGTTGTTTGTTGAGGAGGTCTCCTTAACACACAACATATAGATAATCAAACGATACTTAAAATAAATAATACCTTTGAATATTTAAAGTAGAGACTGAGAATCAGACAAATGAATACTGCTGACAATCACTGTAACTCAAAAACACTTAGAACTCTGGTTTAAATTAAAAAAATACTTTTTGTATTTTTACGCTAGTTTTCACTAACATTTGCTTAGTGTTGATAGTCTCTTGGCGATTTTTATTTCAGTCTAACTAAATGAGATAGAAAGAGACAAATGTTAAGCCTAGGGAGTGGTTAGTGGAAATAGATATTAGTGTTTTGAAGTAGGTCTTGAACTTTTTTCCATAGATATATATTATTAAATAATTGCAAAATTAAAAATTTTAAGTAACCCCCGGCGTCATTAATCATCTATCTAACACCATCTCATTAAGAGTATTCATAAGAGCCCAAACACGCTATATCTGCTGTAAGTTTCTAAAGAATTAAGCATTTCGCAGACTTTTTGATGGTATAGGATCAGCTCAAAGTTAGTATGTCATGGGAATGTCATCGAAGTGACAGTACACGAAATTTGAAATCAACTGGATCTGTAAAAGTTAGTAAAATCCTAATATCATGTAGAAAATGAGCTGATAATCATCAAACGCCTGAACTGATCTTCATAAATTATAGATAACAGCCATCGTAGTGACATCAGCTTTTAAACAAAAAAACCCGAATCAAAATCGGTCCATTCGTTTAGGCGCTACGATGCCACAGACAGACACACAGATACACAGACCGACACGTCAAACTTATAACACCCCTCTTTTTTTCGTCGGGGGTTAATGAGTGATGTTTTAAATTTGTAGTAATTCATAGGTACAATTACTGAAACTAAGGATATCTTTCGTTTTAAACATTCGTGCAAAAACGTCGCAAAAAATACTCCGTCACAGTAATGTAGGTATATTTTTAATACTCGCTATACATCTTTATTTATTGGGGAGGGAGGTCCACCCGGAAGACGGGTAGGGCTCTAGGGAGGGCTGTTATATTAACGATTCAATGTCTGTAATGATTAATATTTTTATTAATGTACTTTGATGTCACTGCCAAACAGTTTTAAAAAAGGAGATATTTTTTGGTTTTACTTTCGAACATTTCTGACTTATAAGATGGAAAAAAGATATTATGATATTGTCTCTGTGTTCTAGTGATTGACATTACCTACCTACGTCATATCTATAAGTCCGGGATCAAATCCCCGTGAGCAGATTTTTTTTTCTCGGTTTGGTTTGTGATTCGGTTTTTTTTAAGTACGCCTGGCTAGCTACCACCATCTTACCTAAGTCTGTGTTCCGGCAGTTGGAGTAAGATAGCCAGTTCCAATTCCAATGTTGTTGAGGAATCCGAGTGTATCCCTCTTGCATATTCAATCAGCAACCCTGTTCATAATATAAATGGAAGAAAGTCTTTAACACGCTTGCAGTAAGTAATCTTATGATCAAAAAGGGATACATTAGAAAACCTAAATCTCCCAGTATTTTATGTTGTAAAAATTAAATTTAAACAGGCTGGTGATCAAAATACGACAATAAATAACAATATGGCAGTATAGGATACACTATAGTTAATATTATGCGTGCCTCTTATTAATAATTTAATTTTCTAACTAAATTATTATTCAAGGAATTTGCTACTCTATAGAATCATATTTTTCGAAAATATATTTTTCAAACTAAAAAAAAATTCTTAACTTAACTTTTAGTTAGATAGATGACGTTTAAGTAGAGTTAGTATACAAACAGTACAACCAAGCATAAATAAACTATCAAAAGTGTAGTGTGGCATTATAGTCAGTAAATCTATAATGTCAACTCTCATCTATTATATCAATTTAGGAAGCTAGTTGAGTAGCTTATCAACGACCAGCTAAAATATTGAAGGTAGAAACATGAAATGTGGGCAGTATTTTCCTATGTGACGTAGAGACTTCTAAATTCAACCCTTAGGGGGGTGAAACCGGAGATAAACTAGGAGACAAAGTTTGTGTGAGGACAAAAAATCTTTATTTATTATCTTCAAATCAAGAATAAATACTCTTCCATAATTTAGGCTCCCCACAAGGGGGACAGACGATTCGGTGAGGGTCGTGGATGCGGGCAGCGCAGGACATGTTTGGAGATGCCTGGGGGAGGCTTATGCCCAGCAGTGGGCGTCTCTCGGCTGGAATGATGATGGATGAATTCAATAAACAACGGTTTAAGCATTTGTCACATTTTATCGTCTAAAGATGTAAAATAGGAGATAGCTCACCTGCCTAGTCTCATTATAGCTGTACTACTTTACATTTGACATGCGCGTTTATGCTAAACCTTAGAGCTTAAATGACATCTAAAACGCTTCGTGCCAATGACTCAAATTAACATTTACGATCGAAAGTCGATCGAGGGCTTTATGTGTAATACCATATATTTTCCGCTTAGCGATAGCGATAGCGACTATCGAAAGGCCCCTTGTCTAGGGCCCTCTGTATTCCTAGTGTAAGTTTCATCATTACGATCAACGTCGTGTTCACCTCTCAAATCCATACATAAAAAGTGGTTTCCAATAATTCACAACATAGGCGCTGCTGCCGTTTTCATACAATTTGATAGTTATCACGACGACGGACGTTTTCGTTTCAATATAATGGAAAGTCGGTGAGGTGAAATGGTGAGGAGCTCGGCGGCGTATTGGTTTGAGCGCTCTGGTTTCGAATACGAAAACAAAGCAACTTTTGCCATGGTCGACCCTGGGATGGGTCAACCAAAATTTATAATCTTGAGCTCCTCCGTGCTTCGGAAGGCACGTTAAGCCGTTGGTCCCGGTTGTTACTACAACCGCTTTAACCCACCAACCCGCATTGGGCCAGCGTGGTAGTGTTATGGCCCAAACTCCTCATGTGTTTCTTCCATGTAGGAAGGCCTGTGCCCAGCAGTGGGACGTATATAGGCTGGTGATGATGATAATGGAAACTTACATTAGGAACTCTGATGTTAACACATTCACTACCACGGACTTAATAAAAAAATCCAGACTGGTGCCACACTATTATCTTTCGCGAACGCGGCTCTCTCGCTAAGAGGTATTTACCGGTATATCAAAACCATAAAAGTTTTTACGAGTTCAAATTCATGCGTATGTGGACGTACGAAACGTCGCGCGTTTACCAGAGGCTAAACCAAACAAAATATTGTCTACGTACACTCGGATCCGAGTGTGCGGCGCCAGTGGCAGCGCAAACCTCCACTCGGATCCGAGTGTTCGGCAGTAAATATGTTAAGCGCCAAAATGAGTCCATAGGCAAATACAGATAGTGCAGTTTAAACATACTGCTCTAGCCGCCCCAATGCCGCCATCTTACCAGCCCAAAAGGTGTTTTTTACGCCTCTTTCGAAGGAAGGAGGGAATAAATGTGCCGGCAAAGAATAATAATCCAAAAATAGAATCAGTCAGTCGAAGATAAATATTGTACTGACTGACGATGATTTTGTTTTTATCGCTATCGATAAACCTTATTATTGCGCGTCTCTAGCAATGCGGGGGCGTTTACGCTTGCGCGTGTATGTATCGAGCGATTCCGACAACGGTTATATCCGTCGTTATATGTGCTTTAGCGGTTATGTGCTTAAGCGTTCTGGTTATTGCGGGGAGCTTTGAATTGCAATAAGACTATTTAGCTAGATTTAGTGATGTAATAATAAATAGTAAACCTTTTGATCGATTTTTGAAAACCAAGTTCGTTTTTAAGTTTTTTATTGAGGATAGTGGTCGCCTGCGGTCCTGTTTGCGAAAATATCATTTAGCGTTCCTTTGACTCACACCAACTACAGACTAAATAGTTTCTTAGTTCTAGCCGCTACTAAAGTTAATAGATTGCATGACAATAATATTAAGTTTGAAAAATTCAATGACAGCAATAATAGCATAAGAATAGTACTTGAACCTAAGACTACCATCACGATTGTAACATAGGAAGTTCTTAGCAGGGTTATATTTGTATTCCATTTGGCTTTTAGTCGTTAGTGTTGATGTTTAATGAAATAATTAGCTGTAAGCTATCCTAAGAACATAAATAAAAGTATCCTACACCTTTCCCTCGCAGGGCCTGAAATTACCTCTAGACAAAATTTTATCTAAATCAGTTTTGGGTTGAAACTGTCCTTTGCTATCATAAAAATATAGGAATAAATAAAGTATCTTTTTGTTTGTTTTATTTTTATTTATTAGGAAACTCTACAGCCCTTTTCAACATTACAGAGTTTCAGTTTTCAGCGTAACAGTTTGACCTTGAGACCCTTATTCCTATCGTAATAGAGGCGACTTTCGTAGTGCAACTGTTGCGCTCGATATGCTGTCGTCTGTACATACATAAATAGCATTCACAAAGCAATGCCTTGTCTAAGCAAGTCTAAGTTGTAGGGTATAGAACTATAAGATCTGAGGTCAGGTATGGTTTGGCACCTTAAATACTAAAGAAAACGGAAAAGCATAGAATAAATTACAATGATTATATTCTATTCCATGCTTCTCAATATGCGTTCACATGCGTTAAAAGGATGATAGTCATGTGGTGAAAAATTGTTAATTATTATGTTGTAAACACATGCAATAAATGTAATAAGGTACAAACAAGAATGAATTTTTGTTCTTTCCAACACGGGTGAGCCATCCCACATTTTAAAAAACTACCTATATTTAAAATTAGTCCAACACTCACCCATTCCACATTTTAAAAAAGTATATTAAATCACCTATTGTTCTAAATGCATTTATTTTATCAATCTATCATCGCTCTAACCGCAAGCTAAGATGGGATAACCAGTTGGAAGAGTGCATTACCAAAATCCCGGGGGTCTTAATCTCGGCGATCCCAGCCCAGGAATCAATATCCCGGGACAGATGACGCGCAATTGCAGGGTAAGCCGGGATCATTTGTTAGACCGGGTGGACATTCCGGCATTTTATTGGAGAAATGTTTACAATACCTTGAAGCAAATGTTTGCTATTCCTCTAGAAGTAGATAGTTCGTAAATCAGACTGCCTTGCTGATGCCCATATAATGATAAGGCTTGCTAGTACCCATTGTATGCCTTAGACGCGAATTCGCGTCTTCTTGTAACTGCTTTGTTTGGCCTCCTTTAATAAGTAAAATTAATAACACTTTCAGTATAGGTATCATAATCACCAGCCTATATACGTCGCAGTGCTGGCGTCAGGCCTTCCTACATGGGAGGAACACATGAGGAGCTTGGGCCATAACATCACCACGCTGACCCAATGCGGGTTGGTGGGTTAAAGCGGTTGCAGTTTGCGGTTAATAGACCCTTCCCTGGATCGACCGTGGCGAAAGTTAATAAAAAGGGTCAATCGAAAATTTGTAATCTCGAGCTCTTCCGTGCTTGAAGGCACGCTACGCTGTTCTGGATGTTACTGCCTCCGCTTCATCTCATCCCCGTATTGGGCGATTTGGGCGTGGTGATCTTATGGTCCAATCTGTTTCTGACGTTTAGACGTCGTGCACCCAGCAGTGGCACGTGTTTATATGCTTGTTATTTGCCACTTTTAAAAACATCTAATTCATTTGATAATTTGATGACATTTGCAAGAAATAATATAACATTGACAGCATTATGGTGGTAGGGTCGTCTGGGTAGGTACCACCGCCTTTCTTGTGTGTGTGTTTCGGATTGAAGGGAAAGGTAGCCAGTGTGATTACTGGGCATGGACGGCATTTCATCTTAGGCCCCAGGATAACAACGCACCTGCAATATCAAGTGATTTTTCCTTGATATTGCAGGTGTCTATAGGCGGCGGTAACCGCTTACCATCAGGTGAGCCGTCACTAATATAGCCCATGTCTCAATTTATTGTCGTATTGACGGCACCATTCTGTACACATTAGTGTTGCAAAAGTCCGAAATAACAATTTAAGGGGTTGGTTGTGTTCCCTGTCAAGAGACTCGAGAGATACTTCTGAAAGTTTCTGACCACTTTTATTTTTCGATTAAATTAATAAAAAAATGGTCAGACAGTTATAACCCACACTCACACACATCCCGCGGACATACTACTATATCGACACCCCGCAACTGCAGAATTCCTTTTTTTCTGGAATTTCTGTAACGTCCCACTGCTGGGCACAGGCCTACCTACATGGGAGAAACACACGAGGAGTTTGGACCATAACACCACCACGCTGGCCCAATGCGGGTTGGTGGGTTAAAGCGGTTACAGTAACACGGAGGAGCTCGAGATAAAAAACTTTGATTGACCCATCCCAGGATCGACCATGACGAAAGTTGCTTTGTTTTCGTATTGAAACCAGAGCGCTGAAACCAATATGCCACCGCTCTCCTCGGATTTTTATGGATGCTAATTATGGATGATTTTCGGACTTTAAAATATTTTACTACGTACAAAAACATTTTAAAGTCCGAAAATAGGACGCAAAATAATTTGTATTGGTTTTGATATTTTTTTGTCATTTTTCAATGAACTCTACATGTTCATAGGCGAAAATGAAACATCTCCTTTCAAATTTTTTTTTACACTTTTGAAACTTTTGATAGGACTATGTAAACATGGGTATTTATATGACTATGTTAACATGGGAAGGTACCTGCTTGTTGTACCAAATACCTTGCATAAATCCTGTACTATCTTTTGATTCGCAATTAGACTAGCATGTACAGCTATGTGCATGCCAATATTTGTAGTAATTGTGTACTTAATATTTCGTAGCAATAAGGCTCTAATTCACTTTTTGTTAACACATGACCTCACAACGAAAAGCTGGAACCGTTTCACTAGAGTTCGTGCGAGGTGAGTTAGCGTTTCAGCTCCTGTGTTTGAACGTCGTGTCTAGGCAGGGACAGCGCGTGCAGCCAACATGGTGTGGTACAAGTTACGAGACAGTAAGCGTTGTCTAAAAATGACGAAATCCACAATTACCTGGATGTTTTTTATAAAACTAGATAACAAACTTGGTCAGGGTCGCGGGGCTCCATCCAACGGCCGTTCCATTTGGAAATCAATGGGGGAGGCCTTTGTTCAGTAACGAACATCATATGCTCATATGACGATGATATGATGGGAAGACAAACAAGCTGACGGCCCACCTGTTATTAAATGATTGTCATCACCTACAGACACCTGCAATAACAAGGAAATAACCACTTGGTATTGCAGGTGCGTTATCATCCTGAGGCCTAAGATGAATCCATGTCTAGTAATAGCACTGGCTACCTTTAGCTTCATTCCGAAACACAGCGCCCTTCAATCAGGAACACAAAGGCGGTGGTACTACTCAGATGACACTCTGGCATGCCATCAGTTCAAATTGAAAACGAATGCCTTCAAGCCAAAACCAATAATCGTTTAGATGTCCACCCAAAACCCGCTGATGGTCAAGTTGATACATCTAAAGAGGGCGGTCAGGAGATCATAAAGAAACCACCTACCTACCATACCTTTACTCAAAGCCAATTGCAGCTAATGGTCTGGTGACCCATCGTAAATAACTAGTACAAATATTTTTTAAAAAATATGAGAAACTTATATTGTATTTGTCATGAGTATCTCTTCTTAAACATCCAGTTATCCTTTTTTGTTTCCACCAATCTCTGCTCCCCAATTCACAACTGTCGGAAAAGATCCGAATTTCGGAAACTCTATACCTGTCACTTTTTATCACGGTGTGTCAAAGCGAGGCGGCATGTGACATTTCGAATCGAATCCGCGATTCGACAGTTTCTGAATAAGGGGGCTGATCCGACTCAATAAGGAATACAATCCACGTAAAATATTAATTTTAGACTTTAATTTTGCTTATTTTCTCTAATTGACTTAAAAATAGAATAGCGTTTCAGTATCCGGCCGTTATTATCAATTTATTTAAGTGTGGGAGCACATTCCTGGAATAACAATAGCCTATGTGCTATTTTAGACTATAAGCTATCTGTGTGCTAAATTTCATCTAGATCCGTTCGGTTGTTCTGGCGTAATTGAGTAACAAACATACATTCAAACAATCGCATTTATAGTTGTAGCAAGACTACTTAACAGCCTTTAGGTATATCGTTGTCCGCTTCTGTTACGCAGTAGTGTAGTTATGAACCGTACAATTCTCCCCATGTGGAGTATTTGTTCAAGAAAAATCTGCAATTTCGCATACGTAGACGACTTACTGATTTCAGACGACTTACTGATTTCAGATTTTTTAATTTAAAAACCAAACTACCGAACTGATGTTGAAAAAGTTTTTATGGTAAAAAAGGCAACAAAAGGCAACAATTTCGCATCGAACAAAAAAAGAATCACGTAAATCGGATCAGAAATCTCGGCGTAGTCGGTGTACCTACATACAAAGAAAAAAAAACATACCGACCGAAATGAGAACCTCCTCGTTCTTGAAGTCGGTGAAAAATGAACTAGTTTACGTAGTGACGCTACCCGCTCATACCTCACACCATACCCGGAGCCTGTGAAAGCTCAAATTCATAGAGTAAACATAGTATATCACGGTAGTGGATGCTAACGCCGCCTACCGTTGCTGCTATTGTCCATTGTCAGAAACGGGACTCTTTGACAATCACTGTACCTTAATGCTTGGAGATAAGAGTTAATTTTACGTGCGGTATATTTAAACAACAAAACCGATACGTCATCGACACTCAGGTTCTTGTTTTGAAAATAGGCTGTTATATTTCTTGACTCTCACAAGAGTTTATGTTGTCAATTTTTGAAATCAGAAATTCCTGTAGCTTGTAGATGGAAGCTTATTGTAATAGCACAAACTATATAAAGTTCATATCACTGCGTTTACTAAACACTAATTTCCGTTTTCACTAACCTTTCTTATTCTTAGACATTTTGTCTTTTTCTATCTAGTAATTAAAATATAATAAAACTCGAAAAATTTCACGTCCTGAGGCAGGAATCGAACCCGCGACCTTTCGCAATCCGGGCATTTTTTTTTATCTACTTTGGATATACTGAGCTAAAAATTGCCAAGAGACTCAAAAACGAGCATTATAGGCTTAGGAGGCTTTGTAAAACCCACGCCTTGCTCGGTAGGATTTTTTTGTTGAAAATTTAAGTTTACAGCTCTGTTTGACCTTTAATCTAGACAAAAAAACTGATATAATTTTGGACGATTCGAAAGAGTTTCTTTGGGGGGCCCCAAAGAAGCCCTTTCGAATCGTCAAAAATCCCATTGTAGATGTCTGTTACAAAAAAAAAACTAACAATGTCATAATGTCTGTCTGTTTATCATGTCTGAATTTAAACCGTTCCAAAAGTTGAACTATTGAGAAGATTCCGGCAACAAATTCGTGTAGTCACTATTTTCAATTATTAGGTTACAAGGTTCGTAGTTACATAATGATAATATTTAGCAGTGCAATGTCCCACAGAGAAAAAGAATATTAAAACATAATGCAGCTAATAATTACAAAAGTATTATTTTTATTATGTTATAAGCGTTTATTTTATTTTATTGGAGTTATTATTAGAATTTATTATGTTTTGCCTTATTGTATTTATTTAATTGACATTTGAATTTTGACTATTTTGATAAATTGGAAGAAATGTTTTAGTATGTTTGTCATATTTTGTATGCCCATTGGCGGTGCATAGATTTACTAGGTGGTAGACCCGTATGTAGGGTCGTCTGGGTAGGTACCACCGCCTTTCTTATTTCAGCCGTGAAACAGTTCGCTGTGTTTCTGATTGAAGGGAAAGGTAGCCAGTGCAATTACTGGGCATGGACGGTATTTCATCTTAGGCCCCAGGATAAAAACGCACCTGCAATATCAAGTGACTTTTCCTTGTTATTGCAGGTGTCTATAGGCGGCGGTAACCGCTTACCATCAGGTGGGCCGTCAGCTTGTTTGTCATCTAGTTGTATAAAAAAAAAAAAAAAAAAAAAATAGAGAACTTACTATAATTTATCGTAACAGTACTGTGTACACAGAATAAATAAATATGTAAAAAAATGTATTATTTAACTTTATTTTAAGGCTATCCGACAATTTTTGAAGTTATTCCATTGAAATGCTAGTGTTGCAAATTAGAGCTTGGCGCCATATACACGGTGAGTTTTTTTTTCGGGTCAGTATGGGGAAATTCTAAACTATAAGAGATAGAGAAAAACTCTCTCAGGAACCTGATCTTAATTTTAGATAAAATGAAAAACGGTATTGAAAAAAAATTTAATACCTTAATAGATTTGGAGATATCGGTTTTTTTTAAGTTTTTTTATTTATTTCGATTGTATATCAACTATACAAATCAAAAAATGTATGGAGACCATAGGTCTAAAGTTGCTAGAAGTTGTTAAAATAGCTTGAAATTAACATTTTATTAAAGATACATTTAACTATCTAATTGATATTGATGACTGAAATAAAACAAAACCAAAAATCTGCCACTTGCCTTAATCCCACGAAACAAACTCTATCTTATAAATTGTTCAAAATGTCCTCCACTTTCGCCTAAGCACAGTTTGTTCTTAGGGGAAGTGGAGGACATTTTGAACAATTTTGAACATTTTGATCACAGTTCAAGAGAGCATTTCTCTATCTCTTATAGTTTAGAATTTCCCCATACTGACCCGAAAAAAAACTCACCGTGTATATGATGACAGTTTCCACGGCGCTACGTCGATGAGGTAGATAACCACGATAGGATTCTCGACGTCTTTTACACCGTTTACGGGCTTATTACCGGCGAACGTCGCCGCTTATTACATTAATAATCTATTTACCTTACATAAATACTTATTTCGCAAAACTACGGAGGATTACACAACACAATATTCGCGCCGACACAATTTTCCAATCGTAGTAATAAAAAATTTGAACGTCGTCACTAAATGGCGACAATTTTTTTTTATACAAAGCACGGCCAATGACTCAACACCACCTGATGTGAAGCGGTAAGAAGAGTCCATGCAAAAACAGCTAGTGCAGCTTGAAACACACTGTTCTAGCCGCCTCTACCTTGCCGGCCTGTAAGGTGTCTTTCCACGTCTCTTTTGAGGGAATGGAAATGGAAGGAGGAAACACATGCATGAGTTGGCAAAGAATTCTAAGTCAATTTTACGGTCGTATCTAAACATGTCGGATGTCAGAGCAATTACAAGCAAGGCTACTCATGGCGCGACTCAACGCAAGTGATAGTTACTGTCGACCTTATATTAAACTTAACAATTTAACGCCAGGGCCTGGCCACGAGCTCACCGCACGCGCGTCCTGCGACCGGCGAATCGGCAACCACTGCGCGCTGTCTCGATGTCGGCCTCGCAGCGCGTCGTCGTGACCGCGCAGTGGTTGCCGAGACGCCGCCGCCGCCGCCCGTTCCCTTGGCCAGGGCCGTTATGCAGCGTTCATTTCTTTTGCCACATTTTCTCATCTAAACTACAGCTAAAGCTCATCTCGTGCAATAACTACACTCAATGGTTTTTATTACACACAAATTAGAGGCGGTTATAGCATGAAACTGCTACGATTGATGTGTGATCGACAGTAAGTGCGCGATACCCTCGCGTCGAGTCCCGTCATTATAAAATACCCTAGTCAGCGGTCCACGATATTTGCAGTCCCAGTTCTATTTGTCTCTGCTAATTTAAATTCGCCAACCGATGAAATACAAATGTTCACGTCCATGGCTAGTTAACTCGCAAAAAAAAAGAAAAATAAAGAAATATAGTAATTCGAAAAACAGCGAAACAGGAGCGAGTCCGACAAACGATAAATAATGGAAGCTTGCCACTGACAGTTGCCAAATGAGTAGCTCGATCTCCCTCGCACACAGCGGCGTCTCCGTCTAACGCAGTGCTAGCTAGTGAAATTTTAATGTGTTTGTCACTTTCTGTGTACAGGGGTCCAGATAATGCATTTTGTATGTTTATTTTTTTGTCTATGTAAATTTATTATGTCCGTCGGAGATTTAGGTTTGATTTTTTTGCGTCTTAAAATTTTAAATTGGTAGGAAGATTTCCATTTTCATTTTGAATTAAATTGCTCTGCTTGTCGCAAGACAAAAACCTTAATTTGCAGTTGAATTATCTTTTTCTTTGATATATTCACTTGACAGCAAACAATTATCGTAATTTAAGGCAGTCGAAAATACCAGAGGGAGCGTTTGCACTTGGGCGATCCCAAGATCATTGGCGTCCGAATGCTGGGCACGGGTTCTTCTACATGGGAGTAGCTTAAGAGGAGTTTGAGCCATAACACGAACTCGTTGAACCAATAGTAAAAGCGGTTGCAGTAACAACCGAGGCCAACGGCTTAACGTGCATGACGAAGCAAGGTCAATATTACAATTTGTTTATGGTCCCATCTGGAATCAAACATGACTGTGGTATTGTTGTTTTCATAATCGAAACCAAAGTGCTCAAACCACTGACTGCGAGCTCCTTACAAAATACCGTTATCAAAACATATGAATACTTTTTGAAAATTGATATCTTAAAAAATATTGTATTCGAATTTTAAAATGACTATGTTACAAAAATGCAACGCTATTTTACGACTTTAAAGTAGGTATTGTAGGTATCAGTTACTACGATCCCATGACTTTGATTTGACTTTGCTTTTGCTGGTTTTAAAATATGTCGGTAATTTTTAAACCCCGACTCCTCCCCATCGTAGCTCCTAAACGAATGGACCGATTTCGAATTGGGTATTTTTTTTGTTTGAAAGCTGCCGTGATTAGGATGGTTACTAGCTATAATTTGTGAAGATCAGTTAAAGCGTTTGATGACTATCAGCTCATTTTCTACATGATAAAAGGGTTTTACTAACTTTCGAAAATCTGCGAAAGTTTTATTGCTGTACTGTCACTTCTGTGACATTTCCATGACATACACTAACCTTGAGCTTATTCTATACCATAAAAGAGTCTGCGGGATGCTTAATTCTTGTGTTTGGGCTCATAAGAATAGTCTGAATGAGATGGAGTTAGATAGATGATTAATGAGGTCGGGGGTTACTTAAAATGTTTAATTTTATATTATTCAAATATAGGAACACGTCTGTTTCGCTATTTAATAAACGCCGTAGTCAAAGAGAATGTAATCACTTGGTTTCAGCGGTCAGTGGTCATATCCCACCACACATATCTCTACCATAGTATCCCTAATTCCCTAGTTGTCTTAAGCTACTTTTTAGTATACCTACTGGTAGAGTCCCCTAGATATAGAGTCCCCTATTTTATTACGGGTATAGATATAATTTGTATTTCGAACAGAATAAAAGAACAATTTAAAAATTGAAATCTAAAGACAGCCAGTAACGTTCTTTAGCCACAATAAAAAAGGTCCCAGTGATCCAAGCGAACAAAGCGTCGATGTTCGATAATCGTAGTTCATTTTTCACCCATCCCTTCGTGAGTTATTGATTCAGATTATGTGCGGATCAGGGAAGGCTTACAGTAATATCTTGACGTATGATTGTTTACGAACCTTTGACGTTTTGTAAGTAAGGGTTTGATAAGGAATCTTGATGGTTTGAACTTTGTAAAAAATATAGCTTTTATTTGTACCTACTCATCAGTAGGTAATTGAAAATATTTTTTACTTTCAATCCGAATCACAGCGAACTGTTTCACGGCTGAAATAAGAAAGGCGGTGATATCTACCTACCCGGAAGACCCTATATACGGGCAGTAAAATGAAAATGTATATTAATATATTTCCAGCGATTATGATGTTCGTATAAAATTACGAAGCTTTGTCTGTCTGACTGTTTAGTTAATTCCACTTAACTCGAAAGCTATTTGTTCTCAAAAGTTTACTGTCCATACATTGTTCCCACTTCGACTCTACGATGATTTCAGACAATTTATTTACACGCAGAAAATATGCGTACTTAAATTCCACTTGACTCCAAATGATTTTGGTAGAGTCAGCAGCAAAATAGCATGAAAGTATCAGGTCAGTTATAGCACGATGTAACTTATATGTACAATCGATCACAGAAGTAGCTGAACACTTTAGTACCATGTCACAACGACTCTAGCGTCAATATAGTACGGTAGCAACTATTAAAGTACGTGCACAAGATCGGTCTGACATAGTACTAAAGTGTTCAGCTACTTCTGTGGTCGACTGTACCTTTTTGTTTTAAATAGGACCTTTTCTCAGTAATCAGTGCAGTGACAATACTTTTATAACGCGCGGTAAAAAAATATGGAATCGAAGTGGAATGATTTAAATTAATGTACACTCAAAAAAGAAAGTCTTTTGGAGTTTAGTGGAATAAACCGTCTGTTAAGTTTCATTTCCAAGACTGAACCGATTGAGATTAATTTCGAGATGAAGATAGACAGGGCATAAACTACCTTCTGGTGCCATAAGCGACATCTACCGGCAGCTACTAGTAAATTAACAAACCTCATTTGGGATGTTGCCGAAGTTTGAATATGGCGCTAGTTTTCACAAATTCGGAAAATATACGCTTAATAACAATTCAAACTTAATAGATGTAGAATACTGTTGAAGTTGTACTGTTAAAAAAATATATTTTTTTCCCCCAAAATTTTTCAAAACTGGTAATGATATTAGATGCTGACATCAATTTATACAACTATTATTATGACCACTATGAATAAAACGTACATAATTTTTATTATTTATTTTGTCAGTATGCCAATATTTCTAAGTAATTTAGGAACATGTGACGTCACCTGTTCCGTAGATTTTCTATGGACCGTGTATGGATGACGCGCCGCAACACATCAAACATACCACTGTATCTGTGAAACTATTGATCTTAGACATACTATTTATTTTGCATTATTTCTTAATGAGTTACATACTTCTTATTTATGAAATAAAAGAAATTCAAAGTTGTCAACTACCCTATCTATTCTTTTTCCCTAGGTATGGTTCCAGAACCGTCGAGCGAAGTGGAAAAAGCGCAAGAAGAGCACCAATGTCTTCAGATCTCCCGGCGCGCTACTCCCCTCCCACGGGCTTCCTCCTTTCGGGGCTGGCGACGTCTGCAGTCCCGGGGTCTTCGCTGATCGGCCCTGGTCTATGCCTGCAGGTAAGAGAAGTAGGATATAGCGCAATTACTTTTATTTTTCTGGTTATTCCCTGCTATTTTTATACAACAAGGGGGAGAGATACGGTCCGCCTGATGGTAAGCGCTTATCGTATCCTGTAGACATTTGAGGAACCTACAGCACTACTTACGCGTTGTTACCGTGGCCTATAGACGCTTGTAGCACCCTGGGTATTTCTCACGCGTTGTTACCGTAGCCTATATAAGCTAGTAGCACCTTGGACACTATTCACACGATGTTACTGTATCCTATAAACGCTCGTAGCACCTTGGGCACTACTCACGCGTTGTTACCGTAGCCTATATACGCTCGTAACACCTTGGGCACTAATACGAGGCTCAAAGTGCATCGGAGGAGGTATGGCTTGTCACACGATTGATCTGTAGTCAGGTTTGCTATAATTCCTCCTCTTACCAGAAGTCGTTTCTTAAGTAACTTCGTGCAGTTCCGCGGACATTTAGAAGATAAAGTCAAGCTGGCATCCAAGAAACTTGGTGTGCTCAATAAAGCGCGGCGGTACTTCTCTTCGGGGCAAAGACTGTTACTGTATAAGTCTCAAGTCAGGCCCCATATGGAATACTGCTGCCACCTATGGGCGGGAGCACCTAGATACCAGCTTGGACCGTTTGACGCAGTTCAAAGACGCGCTATGAGAATCGTCGACGATCCCGAACTCACAAGCGGTATTGAAACCTTAAGCCTAAGGAGAGATTATGCTTCCTTATGTGTGTTCTACCGGTTGTATAACGGAGTGTGTTCTGAGGAATTATTTGACATGATGCCCACGGCCTCTTTCTACCATCGCACCGCTCGCCATCGGTAGGGAATTCATCCTCACACGTTGGAACTAAAATGGTCTCGTACTGTGCGGTTTCAGAGAAACTTTCTCCCGCGTACGCTCAGATTGTGGAATGACCTCCCTGCAGAGGTTTTCTCGAACGAGTACAGCATGGGGTTCTTCAAAAAGGGTTTGAAAAAGTTTTTACAGGGTCGGCAACGCGCAAGTGATACCCCTGGTGTTGCGAGCGTCCATAGGCTACGGTAACCGCTTACCATCAGGTGGGCCGTATGCTTGATTGCCACCTTAGTGGTATAAAAAAAAAAAAGTAAGCAGTGCCATTTCATTTTGGCAATCGTTTTATTTTACGAAAAAATGTGTTGCCATCGTAAAGCATTCCCGTGACATCTTTAAGGATTGTTACCTTAAAAGATTGCGCGGTTCCGACATGATCGTAATTAAGCCTATTTTCTTTTATTACAGGCTTAGGCCAACTCTCCCAAGGTGGAGTCTCCATGGGTGGGTTTGGGCCTGGGACCCTCCCGCAGCTGGCAGCGGACCTTAACCCCTCGCTACCGATCAGCTCCGTAGGCTCGGGGCAGCCATACCAAAGTCATTATCCTCTCAATTCCTTAGGTGAGTCATGGTTTGTACTATAAGAGTAAAAAGGGACCTTACAGCATTTCCCTAAATACACTTTTTTTGCAGCTGGAGCGAAAACCGTACCAGTAACCTTTCACAATAAGAATTGTGAAGATAGATGCTACTTTAGAACAAAAAAAAATAAAGAAATATAAAAACTGAGTTCAAAATACTAGAAAGAAAAATAATGAAATTTAAGTAGGTACTTATCGGATATAATATAAAATAAAAAAATAAGTTACCCCCGGTTTCATTAATCATATATCTAACACCATCTGATTGAGACTATTCATAAGAGTCTAAACACGCTATAAATGCTGTAAGTTCCTAAAGGATTGATTTCGGAGACTGATCTGATCATCTAGTAGACTATCATAGATACTTCTAGATATAGGGTGGTGCCGTCAATACGATAATAAATTTAAACATGGGCTCTATTAGTTCATGGAAATATTTGGCAACTTTTAAATAAGTACATCTTATCGATTTGATAATTTCATGACATTTGTATGAAATATTATAACGTTCGCTGCATTATTTTATCGAAACCTTATAAAATTAACAGATGAAGAAGAAGTTTTTGAAAGTTGCAAAACATTAATTAACTAATATATATAGCCCATGTTTTAATTTATTATCATATTGACGGCACCACCCTGAATTAAATATCTACATCTACACGACATAACACTTCCATATATATTTATATTATGTATATATTTTTAAATGTAATTAGATAGTATTAGTTTAGTATGATTGTATGGATATATTTAGATATATATTTAAATATACTTTTAAATAGACATTATTGTTAATGTATTTCGTAATAATGGGTTGTTAGGAATATATTTATAAAAAATTTAACAATTGAGATTTAAGTTTCCCCTATCAATGTCTTAAATGCACTTCTTGTTGCCTACATTTCACCAGTATCACACATTTATGGGTTGGCTGGAAGATATCTCTTATAGAGATAAGTCCACCTCTGCGAACTTATGTTATGATTTATGTTGTTGTAATTTTTTAAAGTGCAATTAAGAGTATTATTATTATCATTATTATTAAAAAGGATGGTGATAGCTATGTTAAGGCGAATGTTCTGTTACCTATTGCTTGTCCTCCAGGGGACACGATGATGTCTTACTGCAACAATATCAGCGGGCAGCAGGCGGGTGGCCCGCTGGAGGGCTCACCCACCCCGCCACACATGGCCCATTGCGCGAACAACAACGCCTCGCCTACTGCTTCAGGTAAACAAAATAATCCAATAGAATGTTTGTTATCGATAACAAGCGAGCTCTTTTCGGTTCATACTAGTATAGCTGGCAAAGTCAACCTCTTTCAAATTGCACCACTTTGTCATATAAATGTATTAGTACCTATTGTAAGAGTTCATTTGTGAAATTGAAGTGATCAATAAATGATTATTATGATTATTACCTACCTATGTTAACTTTAGTCGTACAGGGTGGTGCCTTCAATACGACAATAAATAATAACATGGTCTATATTAGTCCATAGAAATTTGATAAAATTCATGAAATAATACAGCCAATGTCACATTATTTCATAAAAATGTCATGAAATCATCAAATGAATAAGATGTATCTGAAAGTGGCAAACCATTTCTATGAACTATATAGCCCGTGTTTTAATTTATTGTCGTATTGACGGCACCGCCTGTAGCACAATGACTTAGTCAACAAATTGACCTACACACAATGAGGATTATATCTCCGAAAGACTAAGCCAGCAAAAATTCCTTATCTGTAATGGACTAGGTAGCAAATAGTGGTCAATTGCGGCTCTGCCCGTGTGGCTTTTATGGCACCATTAGCTATTTAGGCTCACGTTTTGACGCAGGCCACGGAGGTGAACAAGTAGAGGAGGAGGTATGGCGCGGGCACAGCATCGCGGCGCTGCGGCGTCGGGCGTCCGAGCTGTCGGCCGCCATCCCGCCCTACCTGCAGCTCAACTACGACGCGCACAGCCCCGTTTATTGACCACCGAGCTTTATTGCTCCTTGAAGGACTTCATCGCTGCGCAGTCAGCATCAGAACCATCAGCTTTCAGTGTGATCAAAATTTTTTCATACAGTTACATGCCAAGAAAGCTAATGGCCACTTGTTAATGCAAATGCGTTGTGTTAGGAGACCTGCAATGGTTGTCTTTAAAAAAAACAACATTTAACTACACAGTATTAAATTTGGAAAAGAGCATCAATTCTTTCCAATTCACACGGAGCGATGTTTTGACCGCTTTCCAGAATCTAACTGACTTTAAAGTCGAAATTGAAAAATGCAAATTGTCAATTTAGTTACAATGAAAACATATAACTACGAATGGGTAAAGTGTTTGGTCATCAATTATTACTTGGTGAGTAGGGTTATAATAACAGTTGTTAAACTGATTCGGTGAGTTTGATTCAGCAGACTCCAGTTTACCTCCGCGAAAGGCAGGGAGTTATCCAGGAGCTTTAGCGGGTATCCCAGGGTTCATTTAGACGCTGGGCGACTCCTAAGGGCTAAGATGTAATGCCTTCCATGCCTAGTAATCACACTCACTACTTTTCTCTTCATAATCAAAATATCTGGTTACTTTTCCTTTCAAAATATCTGCTCCATTTTTAAATTCTAAGGCTTATTTAGACGATGTTAGTTTCTTGCCTGTAGCATATATGTCTAGTTTAGACTGCAAGTCATTTCTTGCTTCAATTAAATTATGTGCTACTGGCAAGAAACTTGCATCGTGTAAATGAGCCTTAACTCTACAATCATAGAGTCACATGTTGTTTGCAACATCACTTAAATCTTTATATGTGAAAGGCGACTCTACTACTCTAGTAATACGGTAGCTTTTCTAAAACACCATAGTTATTTTTGAACACTAAAAGCTCACATAGCTAAATTCTAATGCTGACTGTATCACACAATCGCTAAGACATTACACCATGTGATCATTGAGATATTGTTTATATGTATATGAGATGTTGGACACTTATTAATAAAAAAATACTCCTTGGCTCATCTTCGAATTAGCTTATACATTTATATTTGTCTTGCTCTCACCCATGTCAAATTTCACATTTGAAAATGAGAAAAAACATAGATCAGCTATTCCTAGGCTCATCCAAACAGTTTTTTTAATAAGTCCTATGGGGTTTTTTTTGCCTTGACTAAACGCCAGACGGTAATAAAGCTATTTATTCTTGGACACACTTATGGCCCTAAAAATTTTACTCTTTGGATCAACCTCGGATTACCTGTTCCGTGTCTTGTGCTTACTTTCCACATGTCGAATGTCAGTATGAATATGACAAAACAAACACTATTAAGTATTCCTAGGATCACCCAAAGAGTATTTTTTTAATAAGGCTATTAAGCCAGATGGCGATGGTGTGCAAAGCAAGACTAAGTGATTGCATCCTAAAACTCAACTTCTCCTAATTATTATTTTGAGCGAATTAAATTACTTTAAAGATACTTAAGAAAAAGTCTTAAAATTTTCAAAAAATATATTTTTAAAAGAAAATTTGGAACACTTCTTAACTGACAGAAGGTTTTAGTTGAAACAATATTTTTTGTATTCTATGTCACGGAAATGTCATCGACTAGTGTAATTATTTTAGCATGTTAATGTCATGAAACCGAAACGTATTGCTTTACAACATAAATAAACTATAATTAACTGTATATTTTCATAGTGAAGATATTTCTCCTTATTCCATTTTTCATTAATATCGATTATTTAGTTTTACTAAAGAGAAAGCTTCCAAATTTATTTAGAAACCAAAGATCATTTGATTTAATAATTTTTGCCTACCTACATGTTTAGTAGCATTGCTTTCAAAGTATTTTATTTGGTTTTTGCTTGCCTTCACCTAGATGTCTAATTTATACCTTTTGTAATATACGTTTTATAAATATAGGTTAATTCCATCCCCAATGATCAGAAGTAACTACTTATAATAATAAAATTTAAATAAATAAAAAATTGAGCTGTATTCGAGAAAATACATGTATACGCATTCGTACAATAATAAAATTAATTATTATTAATAATTATTATAAGCTATTTATTTATTAAGTGATTATAAATTTACAGCCTAGTTATAATTATGTAGATATAAAGAATCAATGTAACTAAGGATGTTTGTGGTATCCGTAGACATTTAGATATCGTTCCAACAAGGTGCCTACTACGAAAAATAAATACAAAAACGACTCAATGGATTTTACCTTTACTTTAAACTCTAAAAAAAACCTAAAAGGAAACTCCACTGCTTCGTTATTCCGTGTAGGCACTCAATACATTCCAAATTCAATTGTAGAAGTTTAATCTATTTTAGATCATTACAGGAATATAAAGATATAGATTCATTGTATTTTAAACAGAACAAAAAAGATTAAAACAGAAAGTGGAAGAAACACTTTCATATTTTAAAAATATTATACAGAAAGTATCTTTACAAAAGCTTTTTCATAAAATTTGAGAGAGTAAGATAATTAAGAAAGCATTAATTGAAAAAAAAAAGATTTTTGTCGTAAGTGTAGACTTTTAATTGAAAATAATGTTTAAAATACAAAGAATCTGTTCAACACTAATAAACTCCGACTTAAGGCTACAATTAACAATGAGTTAAGTAAAGGACAGCCAAACTTACGGGTGCAAGTGAGATAGTGATAAAATTTAACGCTTTTTCTATGAACAAAACAATGTAATATTTTTTTTAAAGTGGCAAAGGTACTACGAGCGTTTAAACAAGCATACGGCCGTATGCTTGTTTGCTGTATAAAAAAATAAACATAAAAAAGTAATTAATTTTGATGGATATTTTAATAAAGCTGAATTTCAAAGAACTACCCAAATTTTGAGTTTAGCCTAAATACTTTAAGTAAGGCTATAGTCGAATTGAAAACTCTGACACAGGATTCGAAATTTTAGCCAGACTTTGAGTAGTTTTTCAATATTTATGTTTCTGAGGTTCTAAAAATTAAAGTTACCGTGAGAAATTAACTTACTTATACTTTCTTCTGCTTTATTTTTATTTATCGTTATGTCTTTATTTATTTTGCTTTTTTCTTCTATTAAGTTATTCCGGGTTTTATTTTATTTGTTTTGTTCCTCGGTAGTTCAACTTTTGGAACCGGTTAAATTCAGACAAGACAGACAGATAGAACAATATGGCATTGTGAGACTATTATATTTACATCGCGTACACAAAATCTGCTGTTCTTGTATTTCTATTCTCCTTTTGCGGGTCCGCTCCAAGAAATTTCGCTACAAAATTAACAGAACCTTTGTGCATATTGTCCGTACTACATTACTATGGTATCTAAATAAATGAAATATAAGTGGAGAAAAGTGCAAGTACTTAATTTAAATTTCAGTTATAATTTTCAATATTCATATTATTTTGGGATATCTTTACTTCATTTCAAAGTACATATAAGTGTAAATATTAAATTTAAAGCCAGGAAAAAGCGTTGAATTTTTGCGCGCTATATTTACGAAAGTGTAATAATTGAGATAACTTCGTGTGTACATGTATAGTTAGGTAAATGATAACGAAAGAAGAAGAATAACGTGAGCATTCTGAGAACTGTTCTGGATACTGGAGGCCACTTAAATTTTAGTTTTATTGTTTGTTTTTCTTTAATCACCTAAAGGAAGTGGTTGATAGTTCCTATCTTGCTTTTTAGATTCTTTAATCTACTTTTATTTCCGTCCGCCATTACACGTCCTTTTCTTATTTATTCGAAAAGAACGAGACAAATTTAGTTTTTGTCTTACAGTCGAGACCTGTATTATTTTTAATTTCTAAATAAATATGTATTTTTTGTATCATTACTTTATAATTTTATGCATTCTTTATAAGTAAAGGACTGAGTGAAACTGTTAGCGTATAAATAAATACCTACATAATTAAGTGTTTACTATGATTCGCTCGCCCGTGTAGTCTAGTACCCTAGTATACGCATTATATTAGTTGTCTAAGTATTATTATACATACATACAATAAAATAGACAATGTTCAAAGAAGTTTTGTTTTATTTCATCAATTTCCCTATAAATATTTTTATTTACAAGCTGAGGCAATATTTCTGAAAACAAACGACCTTTAAGCACGTCGAACTTCCATGATCCGTTACCTTTAAATCCCCATTGATTATGCGAGTGAAGCCAACCACATTTTTTACTACATATCAGAAGCGATTGACTTTTATTGTGAGTGAGACCGACAAAGATCGAAATGTTTGGAGTGAATTAGTAATAAAAAAATATTCAGTACTTATTTAAAGATCTATCATCGAGCTAAGTCTACAAGAGTTGTTTTGAGCAAATCAAAGGTAAATTAATTATATAGTATTTATATATAGTACCTAGACTTAAACAATGATAGCGCAGTTCAGTAGATGATAACGCCATCTATCATCGAATAATAGTTATAATTTTGTACAAAACAAAAGTAAACAATGAATTTTTTTATTAGTAGGTGTACAGAGAACAATACATTATTTTATGCTGACGCGGTGGCGCCGTCACTTAATATTGTAATTTTTTTTTTTTTTTTTTTTTTTTTTTTATACAAAGCACGACAAATGACTCAACACCACCTGATGTGAAGCGGTAAGAAGAGTCCATATGCGAAGACAGCTAGTGCAGTTCAGACACTGCTCTAGCTGCCTCCACCTTGCCGGCCCGAAAGGTGCTTTTTCACGCCTCTTTTGAAGGAACCCATGTTATAGGAAGGAGGGAACACATGTGCTGGCAAAGAATTCCAAGTTCTGGAAGTTCGACAAAGAAAAGAGCTACTAAATTTCTTTGTACGTGATGTTGAGGTGGAGACAGTGAATTGATGACTCCGAAGACCGGCACGCGTGCTCCTGAGCAGGAATGGGGAAGGTGGGATAAGGTCAAATAGCTCTTCAGAACACTCTCCGTGATAAAGCCGATAGAAGGCGCTAAGCGACGCAATGTCTCGACGCAATTGCAGAGGCTCAAGGTTGTTGGTTATCTCTACATCGCCAACGATACGGACAGCACGACGCTGCAATCTGTCCAGGGCATCGAGTAGGTACTTGGCGGAGCCATCCCACAAGTGCGAGCAATATTCCACGCAAGACCGGACCTGAGTTTTATATAGCAGGCATAATTGGTCAGGCGTGAAAAATCGACGCACCTTGTTCAGGACACCGAGCTTCCGAGAGGCTGTTTTTATCACGGTTTCGATGTAGTTCCTGGAATTCAGATCGCAACATATCTCCATGCCTAGCAAGTTTAGGGAGCCCTGTGCCGAAAGAGTCGTGCCCTGAAGAGACGGAAGGGGAAGGAACGGCGACATTTTGGCTGTAAACGCGCACACCTGTGTTTTCTTAGCATTGAACTCAACAAGATTGTTAGATCCCCATTCAGATACGAGGTTCAACACCCTGTCGAGCTCAATGGCAAGATTCTCTCTCTCCCTCTCGGTTTCAGCGCGCCCAGCCCCTGGGCGACCGTAATATCCCCCATGCACTGTACTGTCATCCGCATAGCAATGAATGTTTCCTAACGGAATCATGTCATTGATATGCAGAAGAAAGAGTGTGGGGGATAGAACAGAGCCTTGTGGTACACCAGCATTCACTGACATGAACCGCGAAGCGCATCCATCTGCGAGGACACGGATTCTTCGCTCATGCAGGAAGCCGGCGATCCAGTTACAGAGCTGAGCGGGCAGACCGTATGCCGGGAGCTTGGAGAGAAGAGCCCTGTGCCAGACCCGATCGAACGCTTTGGCAATGTCAAGGCTAACTGCCAGTGACTCACCACGTTTGTCAATAGCTTCACCCCAGACATGCATTAAGTACGCTAGAAGATCACCCGTTGACCGGTTCGGCCGAAACCCGTACTGTCGATCATTAATTAATGAGTGATCTTCTAGGTATCGGATCAGCTGGTGGTTTAAGATCCGTTCCATGACCTTGCAAAGAACTGAGGTGACAGCTATCGGGCGGTAGTTAGCTGGGTCTGATCGGTCTCCTTTTTTGGGGACCGGTTGCACATTGGCCTCTCTCCAAGATTCCGGCACAAACCCAGAAGAGAGAGAAAGACGGTATAGCCGCGTTAAGACAGGAGACAACTCCGCTGCGCAGTTTTTCAGTACTATCGCTGGAATGCCATCAGGTCCACTAGCTTTCCGGACGTCGATGGACTGAAGCTCCGCACGTACATCACATTGCCTAATACGAATATCGGGCATTGTGTGGCCACAGTGGGAGAGTGTTGGTGGCTGTAAGTTGCAGTCATCGATTCGGGAGTGAGCAGCAAAGAGTTTTACCAAGAGATCGGCTTTCTCTTGCGGCTTGTGAGCTAGCGAGCCGTCAGAACATCTCAACGGGGGCAGCGAGGGTTGACAGAAGTTGGATTGCACGGCTTTGGCCAGACGCCAGTAGCTACGGCTTCCCGTAGGATGCGTAAGAAGTTCTTGGCCAACTCGTGCAACGCGCTGTGCATCCGCTCTGATGAAGGCCCTTTTGCAGGACTTGGTGGCGTTGTTATAGGCTGCTTTCAGTGAGTCAATGTTGGGATCCCCGCAAGCTCGGCCCCTGATCCAAGCGCGGTATGCCGACTGTCTGTTTTCAACAGCTAAGGCACAATCGCGGTTGAACCAGAGGTTACGCCTACCCCTACTGATGAGATCGGAGTGAGGGACATAGTACTCCATCCCTAACATGATCTCATCAGCAACAGCAGTAGCGCTACCGTTCGGGTCCAGCTCACTGAAACAGCGCTGCCTCCAAGGGACAGATGCGAAGTAATCCCGCATACCGTCCCAATCTGCCGACGCATAGTGCCAGATGCGGCGTTTGGCAACCATAGGTACCGGTGGCGACGCCCGTGGCACCCCAGCGGATACCAGGCAGTGATCCGATGTTCCCAAAGGAGCACGAACCTCTAGCCGATATCCATCCGGGCGAGTCGTCAGCAGAAGGTCCAACAATGAGGGCGCGTGACCGACAATGTCTGGAATCCTGGTGGGCTGGTTTACCAGTTGGGTCAGGTCGTGCGTGAGAGCGAAAGCGTGGGCAGTTCTACCAGCGTGGTCAGTTTTAGAGGAACTTAACCACGACTCGTGGTGAGCATTGAAGTCCCCTAAAAACACCAATTCCGCGGTTGGAAACTGCTCCTGCGCAACATCTGCCACCCGACTAAGATGTTCGAAAAGTCGAGTTGTCTCCATGTCACCGCTGTGGGATCTATAGAGGCACACGTAGATTCGGCTATGTGTGCCCAGGTCCACATGCACCCCAAGAATAGAGTGGGAAGGGTCCTCCAAACAGCGCAGACGGCGACAGCAAACGTCCGCCCGGACAAACAAGCATACCCCGGCCTTCGCTTTGAAGGACTCTTCAAGAGCGTAGCCGGGGTAATCCAAGTAGCTAGTGTCTGCCGGGCGAAGTATTTGAGTCTCCGTCAAAAACAGCATTTCGGGTCGAGCCGTCTCAAGATGTTGGTGGACGGCATTGAGGTTAGCATGGAGCCCACGGATGTTAGTGAGCCCGACCTCAAACAGCGTGGTTGTGGTGGGGGTGTGCACCGCTGAACGACCGAAACTGTTTGTGAGCGCTGCCATAGTTTATATAGAAGGAGGAGAGGCGTGAATTGGGGGGACGTTGCCGCGATATATACGGTCAAAGCGTGAGGCCTGAGGCCTGAAGTCAATCAGTGCATTAAACAGTATCAAGCATTACGGTTGTTTTCTCTCAACGCCGTGGTTATCATAGCATCATCATAGCACTCAATATTTATGTCGTTACCGCTACAGTAGGTAATGGTAATAACATATGACTGTAAAACAATATTATTTATTTATTATTATTTTATAATACATAAAAAGTCAAACTATTTAATAGTAATAAAGAAATAACAATTTAAATCAATTTAGATTACTTATCTTGATATTGTCCAGTACATATTTATACACATAGGTAATGTATTATGTCAGAACACTAAACTCATATATAAAATTCCATGTTTCTTGCATAGATTAGAAATAATAATATAATTTGAACTGGATTAGGCTTTTCGTTGTATGGTGGTCTGTTAGTTAGTCAGTGTTTATTTTAACTCAACTAGCGGCATCTATGATTTATTTTGTGAAGTAACTTAATTTTTTCTAGCAATACGACCCCCTTTTGACAACGTAGTTCGTCTACCGGGCGCTAGATGTCAGTATTATCATAAAAGTTTACTGCTACGAAATTTCGTAGCAACAAGTTGGATTGATTCAACAATACATTGTGATTTGTAATTTTTGTTTAACTTTTACGATTAAAAATGTCAATAAAATCTCAGAAATCTCTAAACGAAGAGTGTTCAGAAATTATAGAAAAGAGTTATTCTATTCGAAGTGTATCAGAGGAAAGTTTATCATGGTATGTATGTTTTGACTATGATTAGAATGCACACTGTAGTGTCTTATTGAAGGGTCATATAGTCGTATCTCATATCACGTTATATACCGTGCACCTATTGTATTACAGTTACAGTATAACACCACTGCTGAAAAAGTTAGGGGTACCTACTTTCCTTACCCTGTATGTAAAAGAAATATGTTAAGTAAAATTATTCCTCTAGTCTGCAAATGTTACCGAGGTTACCTATGACTATATATTAAGTTACTAAGACATATATTTTTAACGCTTTATCTTTCTAATTATGTAGCTACATATTTTCAAATTAATTAAGGTCGTGGACTAAACGTCGGCATCCATTTAACGGCAGAACGATAACCAGCCAAGTCATTGGGCGCAACGTTTAACCAGATGTCTGAACATCATGACAGCCGTATGGTTAAATTAGCCATTCAATTGGACGCCTAGGCAGGTCGTTTACATCGTTTTGGTCATAAGTGGTCATAAAAATCCCAGTGATTTAAGGGATTTTTATGACCACTTATGACCAAAACGATGTCGGTTATAAATGGTCATAAAAAATAATCTTGAAACCACCAGTCACGCCAAAACTCTTCGGTACAAGACGATCCTTCTGGCTAGACATTTGATTGGATGCCGGGGTTTGGTCAACGGGCTAGGGATCCAATTGAGCGGTGAATTTAACCACATGGTGGCGACATATAAGTACAGGGTGGTGCCGTCAATGCGACAATAAATTAAAACATGGGCTATATTAGTTCATAGAAATGGTTTGCCACTTTCAAAAACATCTTGCTCATTTGATAATTTCATGAAATTTGTATGAAATAATATAACATTGGCTGCATTATTTCATAGAAATGCCATAAACTATCAACCAAATACGATGTTTTTGAAAGTAGCAAACCATTTCTTTGAACTAATACAACCCAGGTTTGAATTTATTGTCTTATTGACGGTACCACCCTGTATCCGACTATAAAGCGACTCTGGTACTAAAACAAAGCAACTTTCACCATTGTCGATCCCGGGATGGGCCAACCGATATTTCTAATCTCGAGCTCCTCCGTGCTTCAGAAGGCAGGTTAATAAAAAATTGCAGCAGGCCAGTAGGCCGGATACAATGTCTTACACAATAATGACTACTTTTTTTACAGTGATGATGAAGATGAATCCTTAGCACGTGAGCTGATGATTAAAATGACTCCAGCTGTCCTCAGTAAACTAAGGAGAAGCTTCAGGAAGAACAAAGTCAAAGGGCATATTAATGATATAGATAGGTAATTAAAAACGTTGTATAACGATGTATGGGTTTGCAAACAAAATTTCGAGTGAAAAATATTGGAACAAACCGATTCTATCAAAGCTTGCCACATGCATCAGCAAGTTAGGCTAGTCTAAAAAGCTGTCACAGGATTTTTTTATACAACTAAGGTGGCAATCAAGCATACGGCCCACCTGATGGTAAGTGGTTACCGTAGCCTATGGACGCTTGCAACACCAGGGGTATCACTTGCACGTTGCCGACCCTGTAAAAACCTTTTTATCCCTTTTTTTATACAACTAGATGACAACAAGCTGACGGCCCACCTGATGGCAAGCGGTTACCGCCGCCTATAGACACCTGCAATAACAAGAAAAAATCACTTTATATTACAGGTGCGTTGTCATCCTGAGGCCTAAGATGAAATGCTGTCCATGCCCAGTAATTACACTTGCTACATTTCCCTTCAATCTGAAACACAGCAAACTGTTTCACGGCTGAAATAAGAAAGGCAGTGGTACCTACCCAGACGACCCTACATACGGGCCTACCGCCCTTTTGAAGAACCCCATGCTGTACTGCTTCGAGAAAACCTCTGCAGGGAGCTCATTCCACAATCTGAAATGTCTAATAAAAAAGTAAATATTGGCATTTTCGGTGTCAAAAGATAAAAATTGTTTTTACTCCACTGTACTGCTTTTCGAAAAATCTTCAGATAACTTCTTAGACTATTTGCTTGGGCATGGAAAGCTGTCCTTATTAGAATCGGTTTGGTTACCAGTATTTCGACTTGACAGTTTGTATGCAAAACTGTGCGACGTAAGAGCTTTGAAATAAAATGTAATAACAATATTAATATTAATACACTCAAACACATACCTACCCTTTTTTCTGCTGACG
This sequence comes from Nymphula nitidulata, assembly GCA_947347705.1. NCBI lineage: Eukaryota > Metazoa > Arthropoda > Insecta > Lepidoptera > Crambidae > Nymphula > Nymphula nitidulata. The sequence goes on along the minus strand of OX374641.1, from coordinate 11,487,459 downwards.
GGAAGCTCTTCCAGGATATTCCTGAGAGAACTGTCAAAAAGTGAGACATATTATTTCTGGCGACTGTACTTACCTTTTTCTATTTCGTTAGTGAAGCTGCCCCCTTATTCTCAACTGTCGGATCACAGATTCGATTCAAAAAGTCACATGCCGTCTCGTTTTGACGCACCGTGATAACAAGTGATGGGTACCTATAGAGATTCCGAAATTCGAATCTTTTCCGACAGTTATGAATAAGGGGCCAGGGGTGTAAGCCAGAAAAAAAGTATCTTTTGTCGGGTCGCACGTAAAAATTATGGGAAAGAATGGAAAATAAACAAATCGTTTCTCTCCAAAACATCTAACGGTGCCGATTCAGTTTACCTTTTTTATCATAATATTCAACAATCTGTTGATTGACTGTCATATCTTTATTTGATACCTTGTTTGCCATTACTATCTCTTATCATGTTTGTGTCCAAATTGAAAATTTGAAATTGAAATTCAGGAAACAAGAGAATGCCGTGGTATTCTCTCAGACCTAGAAACTAGCTAGAAATCTTAGCCGGCGCGCCGCACCCGCGCGCCCGTCGCCGGCGCAGGTTGGATTCTATTATTATTTGGTTTCACACTCGCACCTATTATAAGCTAGATAATTACCTAGCCCAAAGTAAGCATCATCAAGATATTTTGTGATAGATATATGATCACGAAAAAATATTTAATATTATGTATACCTATGTAGGTAGCTACTATATTTTTGATACTAAAAAAATCGAAATACAAATATACATACTTTAATATACATATTAACAACCATGACCCGAAAGCAAATATGCGTGTTTATCACTCAAATATCGTCCCCAGCCGGGACTCGAACGCAGGACTCCTGGCTAAGTAGCCTGTAGCTAGGGGTACTGACCACTCGGCCAGCCGGTCGTCAAAAGTATTGTTTAATTAGGTAATAATTTCTTAAACACCAAGGCTCGGGTTTGATTTCCAATAGTCAGATATTGTTGTACTAATCTGTGACGATGTCACATAACAATCACAATAGAATAGGCTAACTAAAACTCCTAAGGCCTAAGGCGATCTTCTTTTCGGGTCACCATACCTACTAAGCCAGCCAGTTACATGCTCCTCAAAATGACTGAACAAAAATACTAAAGCTAATCTAAATTTTATTTCAACATTATTATAAATGTTTGAAAAATTTATTAACTTATAAAAATATCTTAACTTGACTATCTGAAATTTAACGTCCTGGGGCAGGGAACAAACCCGCGACCTTTCACAATTAGGGTGACTGCTCTAACCATCTGAGCTATCAAGAACTTCGAACGACCCGTGAAATTCTTCTAGCGGGTCTAGTGCGTTGCGTTTGCTTGTTGTGATTGTTTAGCCTTATCTGCACGCGTAGAACAAGGAACAAGAGAAGCTGGAGAAACGGTTTTGTCTACACCGTAATGTCACTTTTCTCGGGTTAAGGCCCGACAAAAATGACATTACGTCTTCAATATGTCTTGAGATACGTTTATTCCGTTTGGAAAAGAGTTGAGAGATTTTGTACTTTTAAATATGATTACGGTTCCATAATTTATCACCGTGGGCTTATGTAAATTGCATTTTTGACTATCTCTGTCTTATTTTGGTCTGTGCGCAACTGATGAGTGGAAACTGTAAATCAATTTTGTTTGTTTAACAAAGAAAAAATATGTAAATAAATGGACTATCACTGGATACCATGACCCCTAAAGTTTTCTGAAGGACCTTGACCCGTAAATTTTAACTATTGGCTGTAACTATTCGAAACTCCTTGCTAGACGCGTAGAAGAAGTAATGAGGGCAGCAGCAGCAGAAGAAGGAATCCAATTCGCTGCGTCCGCGCCCGTTCCTGAGGAGGCTTTATGGTTGGACGAGGTGGGATTCGTCAGCGCGTTGGACAGTATATTTGGTAAGACATTATTATTTTAAAGAAGTTACCTGGGCCCTATAAAAAGGCTAAAGTGACCTAAAGGGCAAAGATGGCTATGCTTGGGGTTTCTCTACGCGTAAATTCAAAAATATTGAGATCCGCAGGCGAACCAAGGTCTCTGACATCATCATCATCATCATCACCAGCCTATATACGTCCCACTGCTGGGCACAGGCCTTCCTACATGGCAGAAACACATAAGGAGTTTGGGCCATAACACCACCACGCTGGCCCAATGCGGGTTGGTGGGTTAAAGCGGTTGCAGTAACAACCGGGACCAACGTGCCTTCCGAAGCACGGAGGAGCTCAAGATTATAAATTTGATTGACCCATCCAAGGACCGACCATGGCGAAAGTTGCTTTGTTTTCGTGATCGAAACCAGAGCGCTCAATCCACTACGCCACCGAGCGTAAGACCCTCGACATAGCCCGAAGATTTGCGATTGCGACAGCTTTGGTAGCCGCCACAAGGTAGGCTGATCATGTGGTGAGGGTCGGACTGGTTGGAGTAAGCCGATGGATGCAGGCAACACACGACCAAACAAAGAATGACTACGCCAACAAAATCTATTCTAAATTAATTCTAAAAAACGAATTCTGTCTGTGTTAGTACCTACTCAGATTATAGAAACGTGAACGTTTGCATTACTAAGCCGCTGTACCGCATAGGATGGAATTTGGCTTGGAGATAGATTAAACCTTGAGACAGGCTACCGTTCGGCGTGTTAACCAACATGTGGACGAAGCCACGGGTAGCCACTAGTAAAAACATATTACAGTATAGCATTCAGTCGTGGAACTCGGTCATTGCGCCAATACTATCCGTATGATTTCATCATCAGCATAATTACCAGCTTACAAACATCCCATTGCTGGGCCTATGTTTTGGCCATAACACCACCACGCCCGCCGGCCCAATACCAAATTTCCTTTAAATCAGGCAGACATGTTTCGCATTTATAATATCAGTATGCATGTTTTGTTCATAGGCCATCACAAATACACCACGCATTCTCACAAGCTCTTCGAACTCCTGGACCCGTTTTGCACGGGCAAAATCTGGTGGCGTCAGCTGGTGTGCAGGCTCGTGGCTGTAGGAGCGAAGAAGACAAGATCAAGGTCAGATGTGTGGAGGGCTTTGAAGGAGGGGCCGATCAGAAGGTTGGAACATTGCAAGGTATGACAATTGAACTAAAGAAATACGTAAAAAAGAAGATAAAAATACGCTGCTAGCCGCTGATGCCCTGTACATCGTGTCCGGGTTTTAGGGTGGTAAGAACCTTGGTAGGTCCTCAACTCTAAAGGTGTGGCCTCTGGAGAATTTATTATCGACAGGCATCATCCTCCCGGGAACGATGAGCTGTCGCTTATCCCGTTGTCACTTCTAGTATACAGGGTGCTCGAGCCATGAGGGATATGGAAAAATCGCCGCTCACGGCTCCGCTTGCGTTGATGTCGGTTATGGTTTCCAAAAGCATCCTTCATCTAAATAAATTCTGAAATAACCGACAGACAGTTACCTTCGCAATTATAATATTAGTATCGACTAAAATTGGTTGTAACCGCATGCCATCAAGCGTATGATTGCCATAGTAATAAAAAGTACGAAATGAAGGTACTAAATAAAAAAGAAAGCTAATTGACAGCATATAAAAGCGATGCAAAGTAGAAAATGATAGAGGAATACTGTTTCAAAACAGCTTTTAGCCCAAAGTAAGAAAGGGAAGGCAAATAGTGGTACTGTTGACCGTCAGCCTGTACCACGATAATGAGGTCACGGAGACACGGAGGTCGTTTTAGTGTTTTGGTCATTAGCATCTTCGACTGAGGAGCCCCACAAAACCATGTATTGTTATTTCCCCACAATGCAGGGTAGGCGTAAATGATTTTTTTCCCCCACCAAAAAAGACACATAGTGGTATTTTTCACAAAAAAATACAGTACCCGATACCTTCATTTTACAAGGTTTACAACGCATGAGTAATGCCCAATATGCCCATAGATGTTCATGTTACCGGCTTCTTATATTAGGCTTCTTTAAATACTGTCACCATCTTCGAGAAACATTTAGTCACCTACTTCTCTTTGTTCCAGAGAGAGACAATAGTAAAATTGATATGCATCGAAAGGGAAGACTCATTTTGCTACGCCGCTGTCTCCAAGGGTGGCAGAGTTGGTATCTACAACGGGGAGCTAAGGTTACTATCGTCTTACGAGGTTAGTTTCTGAGACCGAACTATCACCTTCCAGTTCTCGAAGAGCAGAAGATCTTAAACATGTTCCAAAAACAATATGATTGTCAGTGTAACAATACTAAATTGTAAAATATCGTTTTTCAGTTCTCTAAGAGTAGGTGTCAGAGAAGAAGATCTTAAACATATTCCAAAAACAATACGATTATCAGTGTAACAACATTAAATTATAAAATATCGTCTGTCAGTTCTCTAAGAGTAGGAGTCAGAGCAGAAAATCTTAAACATATTCCAAAAACATAATGATTGTCAGTGTAACAACATTAAATTATAAAATATCGTCTTTCAGTTCTCTAAGAGTAGGTGTCAGAGCAGAAGATCTTAAAAAATTTTAAGAACAATATGACTGTCAGTGTAACAATAGTAAATTATAAAGTATCCTCTTTCTATGTTTTCAAAATAAGTATTTCTTATTGTTATTCGAAAGGGGGTAGCTTTTGGTCTTCATCTCACGGTAAGTGAGGATAAGACAAGATATAAGCGAGCTACACCCGGCTTCCTCAACCACAGAGGAACTGGCTATCTTACCTCCAACTGCCAGAGGTCACGAGACTTTTAACATTGTTGTTAAGGTAGCAGCTTTAGGTTAGATGCTGTAGTTAGCCAGGCAGCTACCCACCACAGCGAGCAGAATATTTCTGCCCCCACGGGAATGGAACACCGGATCTCAAGGTCTGTGGTAGGTGGTCTCAATGACAGGACCACAGAGGTCTAAAAGCACACTCAGAACAAAAGTTTTCAAATATATACCAGCAACAATATTATGGTCAGTGTAACAATACTAAATTATTTCAGGTATTTTACCACAGAACCGGCATTCGTCGTCGTGTCAAAAACTCCTGGATCACGGACGCCGTATACTTAATGGTGAGATTTTTTTTGTATGCATGTATTTTATTTTATTTTTTTACAAATAGATTACAAGCAAGCTGACGACACACCTGGTGGTAAGCGGCTACCATCGCCTGAAGACAACAGCAAATAGAAGAAAAGAGCATTTGGTGCTGCAGGTGCGTTGTCATCATCAGGCCTAAGTTGAAATGCCTTCCATACCCAGTAATTACACTAAAGATGGTCAGCAAAGAAAGAAGAGACAATAAATTATTCTTCTTGCTTCCAACATAGTAGGTATGTTAAAATTAATATCATGTACTTACTTACTTTACGTTTTTTTAAAAACAGGATGTAAAATGCCTCATGCTGTCAGCTTCAGACAGGAGTCTGACCGTATACGACGCGGCTACTCTCACGCACACTCCAATATTTTGCATCACGAGTTTACCGAACATACCAACGGTAAGTACCATACGAACAAAGGTAGTTTTACCAGACTTAAATGTTGTAAAATCATCATGTGTTTTAAAATTGCAAAATTTCTAAATTTCTATGAACAAGTATAGCCCATGTTTTAATAATATTTATTGTCCTCACCATTCTGTATATAGTCTACATGAAACCTTGTTCAGCAGAGGACATGAAAGGCAGTTATGGTGATGATGAATCTCATTACTAGAAAACTATAATTTACAGACACCATCTCATTGAGACTATTCTTATAAGCGCAAAAACGCGCTATATCTGCTGTATGTTTCTGAAGAATTGAAAATCCAGCCGACTATTTGATGGTATAGTTTGAACCTGTATAGAATTAACCTCGGAAAATACGCCACCATCTTTCAGACGGAAGTCTACGCCATAATTATAGGTGTGCAGGCCAACCGCCTACGGGACTACGCTAACCAAAGAATTTACATTTACTCTGAGAGCCAAGCAGAGCTTAATACTATAATTATACAAATACAATGTATTAAAAACTAGTGAAAGTAATTAAATATATTGGGGTTCAAAAACAGAATCCCGACAGAAGGCAACAGAAAGGCGGATGAACTAGCTGGAAATGGGGCTCAGAGACAACAGATTGGACCGGAACCTTTCTGCGGAATCTCAAAGGAGCAGGCCATGCACTCACACAAAAGCATACTCATACAGGAGTCCTCCGAATAATGGCCTAGGATACTCTCAAAGTCTCTGATGCATGGCTACAATGCTAAATGAACTGAAGAGCTGATAAAGCTCAGCAGAATTAATACCGTGCCATGAGCAGAGCTTTGACAAACCACTGGGAACTGAATGGACACTTATTAAAACTAAGTGATTCGTATGTTTGCAGGTTATGTGCTCAGGAGCATGAAACCCCAATGCACCTCCTTTTCAACTTTGGACCCTTTATCCATAAACGAAGCATTCATCTGGGGACATATAATCGACCCAAACGATATTAAGGCCCTTGAGGTTGGGAAAATCCTATATATGGAAAGTGCTCAAACCAAGGCTTTACTTTATACTATTGGCGGCAAGTCACAATAGATCTTTTAGATCGCAGTGACAAATCAGTCTAAACAGGACCAAAAAGTCCCAAATAAATAATAATATCATGTCTTGGAAATACCAGCACCACCGAACTTACAGTGAATCAAATTTCAAATCAATTGAATTCATAAAAGCTTTATAATTTATAATACCCTTCCTGTTTCCAGTGTCTCGCTTACTCCCCCATGTCAGTGATTTGTAGTACATCGGAGCTGGCCCTCGGTACCGATCGCGGAGACCTCACCAGGGTCAGATTTCTGCAGCCCAGGATCTCTTTATTCTACAGCAAGTCCCCTGAGAACATCAATTACTACTTTTGGGCAGTGAGACCATAAAAATATTCTTATAATAATTAGACAGGCAGGCTGAGTTGTCAGTAATCCTTTCTACTAAGCAAGACCCCCCGGGTTCAAATCCTGGTAGGGGCAGACGTTTGTATGATGATTGCATTGTAGTTCGCAAGTCATGGATGATAATAGTCTGTTTATTAAGTAATTCATATAATTTTCACATTAAGACGTTGGTTTTAAGCACAAAGAACAGACGCAACCTTTACCTTTTGTTTATTCGTTGCTTATTAAAAATTTTGTACTGTTTTATTCATATATTTTTTGAGAGTCTTTCACATAAAATCACTAATAATTCCAGGAACTTTCTTCTCCTCCTCACACCACGTACTGCACCCTCACGACATGGCGTAAACTACACTCGCGTACTGTACGCCGAACCACATACACGAGAGATGGAGAGATATTGCTATCCTGTTCTCACGACTCGACCGTCAGTGTCAGATCGAGGCACGTTCCTGGAAAACTCGACGACTATGTCTTCAAAGTGCAAAGAGTAAGTAGGGTAGATCAGGGTTTCAAATTCAAACTAATATTCTCGAGGTGATGACTTCTGTACAAATTCTTAAACTCTCTGAAAGTTTTGATTTCAAAGAAGCCTATTGGTAGGTGCAATACTAAACATCTTGTAGGGACTCTAAAGTATTTCTTTTCACTTTTCGAATAATTTCGTGGGAAAACCTCGAATGATACTTCGATTTGTAGTTTTCATCTCAAATACGTATCTAATACTGTAAATTATCTAAATTTTAATTTAGTCTGAATTTCCATTTTTTTTCATACCTTAGCAAAGATTATACACATACTTTTTTCTGGTCTTGAAATTTCATCAAGACCAAAAAAGAATCTCATGGAGCGGAAACCAACCCATTAACAATCCGAGTTGCTGCTCTGACCACTGAGCCATCAAAGACTTCGGAAACCCTATAAATTTCTCTAGACTTTCTATTTTTGCGTCATAACTACGCCAAGTTCCCCAAGACTACTTACTAACTACTGACTAGTCTACCTTCACAATGTCCAAATTATTATACTCCAACTGCCGAAAGATTGGTTATGTTAGGCATTGCTTGTAATGTTTTTTTTATACAAATAGACGACAAACAAGCTGACGGCCCACCTGATGGTAAGCGGTTACCGCCGCCTATAGATACCTGCAATAACATGGGAAAATCACTTGATATTGCAGGTGCGTTGTCATCTTGAGGCCTCAGATGAAAAGCTGTCCATGCCCTGTAATTACACTGGCTACCTTTCTCTTCAATCCGAAACACAGCGAACTATTTCACGGCTGAAATAAGAAAGGCGGTGGTACCTACCCAGACGACCTTACATACGGGCCTACCACTATAGTAAAATGTCTTGTAGGAAAAGGGTGCATCAATGAAGGGCTTAGTGGGGAAGAACCCCACATACCGCTCTCCCTTACCCCTAATCCCGAGGGATAGGGCGGATAGCGTATCCGCAGAGCTTACCCTCAAGCAGGCTTTTATAAATTTTAATTTTATCTTCCACAGGGTGTAACCTGCTTCCATGTGATACCTCCTCTACATCTGTTAGCAACTGGAAGTGTCGATGGTGCTGTTCGCCTCTGGGAGACCACACAGCCTACACCATTCGCGACTTTAGCCGCTCCGGCCTCTCCTGCAGTGATAGACGTGGTTGTCGTAGCTGCTGAAGAAATCGTGCTGGCGTATTGTAGTAATTGTGTAAGTGGCAATGAAAATGACGTCCCATTGGTACAGAAACACGAACAGCTTAACGGCGCAGTGGTTTGACCTCTTTGGTTTTGATAACGAAAACCAATCGACTTTCGCCATGGTTAATTAATGATGGGTCAATTAAAAACTAGTCATCTCGAGCTCCGTGCATCGGAAGGTACGGTTAACCATTGGTCTTGGTTGTAAATGTAACCGCTTTAAACCAACCCGCATTGGTTCAGCGTAGTGGTATCATGGCTCAAACTCCACATGTTCTACCATGTAAGAAGACCTGTGCACTGTCAATTAAATTCAAGAGAAATCTTAAAGTTGACAGCATTGATGTCCTGCTGCTACTATTATAATTCTTAGAATTGGTAGAAACTAAGCTAGTTAGTTAAAAAACAGTTTTAACTCTACAGCAAATCCAGTTCGCGTAATGAGGATTATGGAGCATCCAGAATGTTTCATCAAAACCTTTAGAAAACACTAGATGAATTATTAATATGAAATTACGAGGTAGACCTAGATATGACGAGAACTGACATATTTTGTGGCTTCCTCGCAATTCAAAATGATTATCTTTTGCAGACCATTCACATCTGGGATATGTACGAAGAATGCTTGCTGCAGACTATCAAGTTAAGGTTTCCGTTTCTGGGTGTACTCGGGAAAAAAGTGGAATTTGGAGCATACTGCATTCATCCCGGTTAGCAGACTATTCTCCATAATTAATGGTCACCATTACAGTTCATTTCCCCTTACGAAAACTTAGGCATACGTACTCATAAAATAATTGAACAAGAATTTGGTGAAAACCATTTAAACCCAAAGTAAATTTTATTTTTTTCAAATTTAAATAGCATTGCTCATGTTTGCTAGTTTCCTTACCAAGAACTGTTAACCTTGTCGGATTGCTTGACCAGGTAATCCTGGTCAAGCTACATATTCCTGATACAATATTAATTGTTATGTGTTCCCTAGATTGAATATTTTTTCTACTTTGAATTCGTCAGGAAATAATTATTAAATAATTAAAACAAAATGTGCCTATTGTACCTATTGTTTCAATTACTAAAACGAATCGATCTTCATTTGTTTATCATATAGGACCAGCTAGAAAGCCTCTATGTGATGATGACTCACCTTCAGAACCACCGATGGAAGCTCTGTCGCGCCGAGGATCCAGTGTGTACCAGGGTTCTACCGGAGGACTGATGCTGCTGCCTGAGCATAAAGATGATTGGCACTCGAGGAGTTTGGAGCAAGAACCGTTAGTTCGATTTGAATTAACTTTCTATCCCCCAAAACTGATCAGAAAATATCTTTGGCGTCTATCTCTTTTTGAGCATAAGAATATTGTTCAGTGAACCAGTTACCTTACCTTTAAGGAAGAAAACACTCTTAGTTTTTACCTTAACTGTGGCTTTTTCAGTATCAGTTTTCAAGCCATTATTCAGGTCCCTGCCATGGTGAATCATGGCGTGGTTTTCAATAAAATTATCAGGTAGCATCTCGCGATGGTGCCTTGGTCTCGCAGCCTATCTGATTTGATATTTCGACGCACGTAGGAATAAGGGAGCATGTTTATTCCGTCATTGTTGTCATGATCGTCACTATATTAGCAAGATCCTCACATAAGTTAGTGTCAACCTCCAGAGACATACTTTAGCACTATAATTTAGGTAGAAGACAAACTATCACATAAAACGTTTCTGTGTCTTACAGTGAATACATTCGCTTCAATCGACCTGAGCTATTGATAACCTGCTGTGACTATGTCTGCATCATCAAACTGAGGGATCAAGAATTAGGAAGCATTTTACCTCCTCCAGGAGACACTTTGAGAGCCAGGAGGCCGTCCATATGGGAGTTGCCTGAAGATATAATGATGGGTTCGTAAAACATGACATAAATAATTTACTGAGAAAGTAAGAAGCCATCCGGAAACAGTTTTAAGTGTAACTATTTTTTGCGATCGCAACGCGCCTAAGATCTTCTACCAAAAAGTCTCTCAGCGTAATAGTTTAATCCTGATGCTTTATAGTGAGCGGTTTCCGTAGTTTATATTCCGTAATTGGACGCCTAGGCCGTTGACCAAACGCCGGCACCCAATGAAACGGCAGAACGACAACTAGCCAAGTCATTGAGCAACGCTTAACCAAATGGCTGAACGTGCGTCGTGTCAGCCATCTGGTTAAATTAGCCATTCAATTGGATCCTAGGCAGAGAGTGTGTGAATGTTTGGGTGATTGGTAGGTTCATTGATATTTTTTTATGACCACTTATAACCGAAATTGTTTTCCGTATTATGTGGTCACAAAATAAATACCTTAAGCCTACTAATCACGTCAAAACTTTTCAAGACGATCCGTCTAGGCGTCAGCCATCTGGTTAAATTAGCCATTCAATTGGATCCTAGGCAGAGAGTGTGTGAATGTTTGGGTGATTGGTAGGTTCATTGATATTTTTTTATGACCACTTATAACCGAAATTGTTTTCCGTATTATGTGGTCACAAAATAAATACCTTAAGCCTACTAATCACGTCAAAACTTTTCAAGACGATCCGTCTAGGCGTCCAATTAAGATGACTTTCACTACGTCAAGTGTTTAGTTCAAATAACTATCGGCCTAGGCATTTTGTTGGATGTCGGCGATCAATCAACGGTCAGGCGTCTAATTAATTGATAAATTCAACCAGACGGCTGCGACATTTACACAGTACCATCAGGGCATGTGTTGTCCACCGTGGTAAGAAACTGAATTTATTTATCGTAAGCATAATCGGGGTGCTCAAGTTTTGGTTTCTCCCTACTGGGATCTCTGCTTAGAGAATTATTATTATAGGAAAGACAATATATTTGCATTTAAATGAAGCGGTTTATTAAAACTACTTCATGTAAATGCAAATATATTATGTAAGAATTATCTAATAAATATTATCACCTCGTTTAGCCCCTGGATCCACGCGCCCTTCGCCTCGCTCTCCACCAGCGCCTTCTCCTAGACTTCTTGCGCCATCTACCGCTGAATTTCCTACACATGACCTTGATACGTTGCTTAAAAACGCAGGTAACTAAGTTTTTTTATACAACTAGATGACAAACAAGCTAACGACCCACCGCGGTTACCGCCGCCTATAGACACCTGCAATAATAAGAGAAAATTACTTGATATTGCAGGTGCGTTGTCATCCTGAGGCCTAAGATTAAATGCCATCCATGCCCAGTAATTACGGAGGTGGAATCTACCCAGACGACCCTACATACGGGCCTACCACCTAGTTAGGGCATAATCTAAGCAATTGAATTAAGTTAGGAAATTCATGCTGTAGTTAGGTTTTTAAAAATTGCTAAAGCGCCTAGCTAGACTGGATACGGAAGCGAAAAGAGCGACGAGACCTCTCAAAGAGTTTTTAAGCTAAGCCTTTCTTAGCTTAAAACCCCTCCGTCTGTTTCACAGCTGAAATATGAAAGGCGGTGGTACCTACCCAGACGACCCAACACATGGGCCTACCACCTAGTAAAGTGTTTCTAAAATGACACCTTACTGGTTAAGTTTCTTGTATTTAAGAAAATGGAACTGTATGGATATGAATAAAAAATACAGATTCTAAATTATTAGGTATATAAGCATGTCATAAATATATAATTTGATAGGGTGATAATAATTAGGATATGAAAAGAAAGCTTGTGATTTTGATTTTAAAATGATAAAAAAATTAATCTAGGTTTTCGGAAATACAGAAATGACGTAATTTTAAAAGAGTTAGGCTAGGGCATGGACCACTCAGTGCTAACTATTTAAATTGTATTGTATTGTTATGTATTGTAAAAGTGAATAACAGCGATTACATTATAAAGAGACTATTGCGCTTTAATTTTTTTGTTGTAAAGACAATTGCTTGCTGATTTTCTTGTAATGTTACGTACAATTTTTTGAAAGTACGGATTAATTAAGAGTTTTATATGTATTATTATGATCTTGTTTTTGGGGCTTTTCGGTCTTGTTAAGACTGATTTGTCACTGCGATCTAAAAGATCTATTGTGACTTGCCACCAATAGTTTATAATAAAGCCTTGATTTGGGCATTTTCCATAAATTTTAGGATTTTCCCAACCTCAAGGGTCTTAACTTCATGTGGGTCAATGGTGTCTCCCCAGATGAAGGCTTCGTTTGTGGATAAAAGGTCCACAGTTGCAAAGGAGGTGCATTAGGGTTTCCCGCTCCTGTGCGCAGAATCTGCAAACATCCGAATCACTTAGTTTTAGGTTGAATAAGTGTCTGTTCAGTTTGCAATGGCCTGTCAAAGCTCTAATCATAGCATTCGCGTTACTCCTGCTGAGCTTTATCAGCTCTTCAGTTCGTTTAGCATGGTAGCCATGTATTAGAGACTTTGAGTGTATAAAACCAGGTGTCCTTAGCCATTGTTCGGTGGACTCCTGTATGAGTTTGCTTTTGAGGGAGTGCATGGCCTGGTTCTTTGAGATTCCGCAGAAAGGTTTCGGTCCAATCTGCCGTCCCTGAGCCCCAGCTCTAGCTAAGTCATCGGCCCTTTCGTTGCCCATGACACCAGAGTGACCAGGCACCCATCTCAGAGTGATTCTGTTGTTGATCCCCAGTAAGTATATTTAATTTCTCCACGCAGTAATTTAATAGTTTTGAATGCAGTGTATTCGCATTTAAAGCATTAAGCGCTGCTTGGTTGTCAGAGTAGATGTTGATACTTTGGTTAACGTAGTTCCTTAGGCGGTCGGCCTGCACACATTCAATTATGGCGTAGACCTCCGCCTGGAAAATGGTGGCGTATTTTATATGTATAGGTACATGTCGCCGCTGCCGTCTGGTTAAATCAGCCGCTTATCGGACGGCTAGCCCGTTTTTTAAATGCCGGCGCATCTAATCAAACGGCTAAGTACAACTAGCCAAGTCATTGAGCGCAACGTTTAACCAGATGGCTGAACGTCATGTCAGCCGTCTGGTTTAAATTAGCCAATCAATTGGACGCTTAGGCGGGTCATTTAATTTGAAGACTTTTTGTGTGACAGTTTGAGGGATTAATAGGATCAAGTCTATTTTTTATGACCGCTTAGCTGCTGATTTAATCAGACAGTGGCGACATATCTTAGCTTGGTGGCTAGTCTGTTGTTTAAGCGCCGGTATCCAATTGAATGCCTGGCCCGATAGTTAGTTGAACTAGACTCACTTAACGTTTAACGACTTGGCGTATTGAATGCATATTCTTGTACTGTAAAGTTTTGTTTAAATTGTTAGGTTCAAGGTTGTTTTTTATGACCCCATATACCGACATCACTGAAAAAGTCACACAAAAGCTCATCGATTTAAATGACCTGCCTAGGTGTCCAATTGAATGGCTAATTTAAACTAGACGGCTGACATGACGCTAAGCTATCTGGTTAAACGTTGCGCTCGATGACTTGGCTAGTTGTACGTCAGCCGTTGGATTGGATGCCGGCATTCAATCAACGGGCTCGCCGTCCAGTTAAGCGGCTGATTTAACCAGACGGCTAAGACATACATATACCAAAGTTGAATAAAACCTTTTGACTTTGACTTCTTAACCTACTCATTACATCAGACTACTGGCCAAATTATCTTTTTTTTTTATCTTACTGTCAAATAATCAACAGTTCGTAATTTATTTTACCATTATCACTCATTAGCGTGGTGATAACATCCAGTATCATTACTAGATTGATAATTGTATCACATCTTATCATCAGAATTGATTAGTTACGTTTAAAACAGAAGAGATAAGTGGAGGGAGGCAAGACATAGCGATAATAGTATTTCGTTACAATTAAAAATTCAGATAAAAAGTCATTCCCAATACTTTACAACAAAGTCGCTGCTGTTTTTTGAAAGGAAACCAGAAAAAAATTATGTCTGAAAGCGGACCCGGGCCCCGATTCGTAAAACATTGTATTTTTATGTTGGTTTTCCATAAAAAAATAAATTAAGAATAGTTAAATACAAGCCCAAAGAAATTATTATAAATAGTTGTAGGTTGCGTGTGGTGTGATCGGTCCTTGTAAAAGCTCCATAGATTTCACAAAGAAACATATTATTAATCTTTTATTTGCAACAATATATTATAAAATTAAAAATTTTTAGTAGCCCCCAGCCTCTCATTAATTATCTTTCTAACATCATCTCATTGAGACTATTCTTATGGGCCCAAACACGCTATATCTGTCGTAAGTTTCTAAAGAATTGAGCATTCCGCATAAAAATAGAATGTGGGATTCTCAATGCGGGATGGTACAGGCTCAGCTCGTGGTTAGCATGTCTTGGGAAAACCGGCGAAGTAACATTAAACCAAACAAATCAATCAGATCTGTGAAAGTTAGTAAGTTCTAGGAAATCAGTATGTCCCGCATTGGGCCAGCGTGGTGGTGTTATGGCCAAACTCCTCATATGTTTCTCTCATGTAGGATGGCCTGTGCCCAGCAGTGGGACGTATATAGGCTGGTGATGATGATGAATCAGGTTGTCAAGTAAGAAGTGACTGAGGTCATCAAATGCCTGAACAGATCTTTAGCTAAGAATGATCACATCAGCTTTTATAAAAATCAAAATCGGTCGATTCTTTAAGGAGCTACGAGTCCACAGATAGGCACACAGATACACAGACAGACACATTAAACTTATAATACCCCTATTTTTTCGTCGGGGGTTAATAAATAATTCAATTCCTCACTACCTACCCAAAAAAGGTAATTCTCGAAATCGTCCGGTAAACGTATAAATGATCCGTAGATAAAATTAAAGTTTATTTATATTTTTCCTTCTATTTCAGGTCTTGGGGGCATTTTGGAAAAAGACTTTGTACTTATGCAAGGTCTGAAACAGGACCTCAACAGAAAACTAGCCGAAATGAAAGCGAACATGAGTAATGTGAGTGAATTCAATAAATTAAGTATGTGAACCCCTTGCAGAGATGTTGACAAATGAGATGTTTCATATCCGGCCACCATTATGAAAAATCAGGAAAATCTAATTTTAATAGTAATAATTTGTTTTCATGTATAGTTTACTGCTACAAAATTCAAAATGATTCGTCAATTTCACTATTATTCAATTATATTTTTATTTTTGACGACCGCTTGGCCGAGTGGTCTGTACCCCAGGCTACTCGGTCAAAAGGTCCCGGGTTCGAATCCCGGTAGGAACAAATGTTTGTATGATGAGTACGAACATTTGTTTACGAGTCATGGATATTTATATGTTTATTGAGTATATTTCTAATATTTATATACATATTATTATCATTATTTCTCCGTTATCTAGTATCCATAACACAAGCTCTTAATGATGCTTACTTTGGGCTAGATAATAGGTGTGAGTGTATAAATATTATTATTATTATTATTATTATTATATATTGCCATCAATATGGCGGGCGACATAGAAGTCTTCTAAACGTCACCAAAGTGACATACATACATCTATAAATAATATTATTTTGTACTAAGAAACCAAGCAATTAAAAGAAATTCACTTATAAAAACTGTTCTGCATATTTTGCCTATTTTTTAATACACCTGGACGGGTCTCCATACATTTTTGAAACATCTACTTTTTTTTATTCAACTAGATGACAAACAAGCAGACGGCCTACCTGAAGGTAAGCGGTTACCGCCGCCTATAGACACCTGCAATAACAAGGAAACATCACTTGATATTGCAGGTGCGTTGTCATCCTGAGGCCTAAGATGAAATGCCGTCCATGCCCAGTAATTACACTGGCTACCTTTCCCTTCAATCCGAAACACAGCGAACTGTTGCACTATTGCAAGCACCTAGTGTAGAAAGAAACAATTTTCTGGATATCTATAAGTTAAAACTGATAAAGTTGTATAGCAACCTCAACATTACCCATAAAGAAGTTTATTTACTCGTTTATTTGCCGTTCTTCAAACTTGGAACTCTTTGCCAACATATCATGTGTTCCCTGCTTCCTTATTATGGAGTCCTTCAAAAGAGGTGGAAAAAGGCACCTTATGGACCGGCAAGATGCAGTCGGCTTAAACAGTGTTTTTCAAGCTGCACTAGCTGTCTTCGCATATGGACTTTTCTTACCGCTTCACACCAGGTGGTGTTGAGTCATTTGCTTTGTAGACTTATAAAAAGAAGTAATTTTTGATACTACATAAATAATACTGAAAAATACTTAGCAATTCCTGTTCCTGATATACTAAAATAGATTAAATGGATTTTTAAAATTCCTCGATTTATTTCTTCCTTAGATATCAGCAGCAGTGAGCGTGGGGGCTCCGTACCTTGCTCTAAAGACATATGAACCAGCCCCGATAGGACCCATTGATGAAATGACAGAAGAATTCAGGCATGTCATGAGGTAAATCGGTGGCGAAGTGGTTTGAGCGCTCAGGTTTCGATAACGAAAACAAAGCAACTTTCGCCATGGTCGGTTCCGGGATGGGTCAACCAAAATTTATAATCTCGAGCTCCTCCATGCTTCGGAAGGCACGTTAAGCCCGTTGGTCCCGTTTGTTACTGCAACCGCTTTAACCCACCAACCCGCATTGGGCCAGCGTGGTGGTGTTATGGCCCAAGCTCTTCATGTGTTTCTCCCATGTATGAAAGCCTGTGCCCAGCAGTGGGACGTATATAGCCTATATACGTCCCACTGCTGGGCACAGGCCTTCCTACACGGGAAAAATACAAGAGGAAACTCCTTCACCATGAATTACTTATAGGAGTATGGGCCATAAAATCACTGTGCTGCCCAATGCGGGTTGGTGGGTTAAAGCGTTTGCAGCTACAATCGGAATCAAAACGGCTTTAGGGGTACGACGAAGAACGTATGAGATCTAGTCACAAATTTTCGATTGAACTATCCTGAATAACCCATGGTGAATGTTTGTTTGTTTTAATAATCGAAAAAAAAAATAAACAAAATTAAAACCGTCTTCAAAAAACTGAAAAGGATAAACTCATCACCCAGAAACATATTTTTTGGAGTTGGTGTTTCACGTTCTATTATTTCTGGAAACAACTTAGCACCAACTCTCCTATTAAAGCTTCTCATTGAGGTAAATAAGCCAGGAAAAAGAATGGGAGTGTTCGATACAATTAAAAATTATAATAAACATTTGATTTTTAAAATTTTGTGCCTGTAGGTTATTTCCTGGATCCAGTGCCGCTGTTACACCGACGGGAAGCGAACCCTCTACGCCAAAAAGGAGTGCTAGATTATGAGAAGGTAGTTATCTAATACTCAGCATACTATGTCATCATCTTTCTTTGGTTAGGATCCGGGAATAGCTCGCTTCCATTTGTGGCCTAATCATGACTTATCATCAGGTGAGACGATGGCCAAGAAAAACTATTTAAAATAATTACAAAAATTAAGTAACCCCGGCGTCATTTATCATCTATCTAACACCATCTCATTAGGACTATTCTTATGAGCCCAAACACGCTATATCTGCTGTAAGTTTCTAAAGAATTAAGCATCCCGCAGACTTTTTGAAGATCAGCATAAGGCTAGTATGTTATGAGAATGTCATATACACAGACAGACACGTCAAACTTATAATACCCCTCTTTTTTCGTCGGGGGTTAAAATATAAGAGGTAACAAGCTACACCCACACACAACACGAATTTATCTAATTATAATTACCTACTGATTAATAAAATTATCTTACAATAACAAATGTGAGAAAAAAATAACAATATACATATTTTATCGTTTAATGACATGCACGATTTATCTCACCTGACGTCATAATCGTCTGATTCTACTAATAGTAAGTAATTAACAGCTTTTAATTACATTCCGATCACGTTAACGTTCGAATCAGCCCGCTTTTATATTAAAATAATTTTATTATAAAAATTTTAACTCGCTTTCGTTAAAACAAAACTGTACCCAACATAACGTTAATTTCATGTTTTTAATCATTAATATCTATAATTAATACATTGCTCTTTATACTTTCATGGTTATTAACATTTGAATTAGAGTTATATACGGGATATTTACCATGTAATTTCATTGTTGGGAGTGGATCGGCTATTGCAGAACATCTTATAGAGTCAGGGCCAAATCAATGCATTTAGTTTTATAACCACAGATAATTTCGACAGAACGCCACTACATACCACGTTTGGTTCGTAAAGCGATAGAAATTACGAAACACAGTAATTTTAATCGAGAAGACGGGTTTCAACTGTGGAGTGTCTGGAATCCAGTGTAACGTATGTGTGGAAAAAAGCGTCCCGTATCAGTGCCGCGAGTCGATACTGTGAGTGTTGTGTGTCGGGAACCAGTTTGTGTTAGTAGTGAGACTGAGTCCAATGGTACGGGCATCGATCGTAGCAAGCGTCAACGAAAGAGGGTAGATCGATATATCTGCCCGCAATGAAGACTTCTACTCACAGCTTCAGCAGTTTACCCGTTATCATGGCGCATGTAACTGCGCCGAAATATCGGGAACTCCCAATAATGAAATTACATGGTAAATATCCCGGTGTCCAATCATTTGACAAAAAACAAATAACAAATTTTCATTTGAAAAATAACTTTCGACAAAATTATACTTGATAAATTTATCATTTTACAAACTATTGTTTAATAAACTACTCATTAAAAATATATTTACTAAAAATATTATGCTAAAACATTATTTCACAAATTGATTATTTTTTAAACATGATAATTGGCAAAACAACGTAAAGCATAAATAACATTTGACAAAATGCATTGCTTGGTAAATATTTTATTTACCAAAATCTACGTTAATACAAGAATCATTCCGAATTCAAACCGAATTCTACTTATTTCGCTTAGTTAAGGCAGTGTGTATTTTTAAAAAAATTACTAAGTATCTATGGAATTAGTATTAGTACAAAATTATTAATTGCCTGTAAATAATCTGTCCAAGATGAAAATTGGAACCATGCAATTTAATATTTTAAAAATTTGATCGCTAATAAATCGACAAAAATAGTTATTTTTACAAACTAATAATTTATCTACTAACTTTTTGTAAAATCACCAATTTGGCAAACGAATTATTTAGTCATGTGAACATTATTAAAATAATATTTTAACAGTTGAAATATTTCTTAAGTAAAACATTTGCGAAACCTGTATTATGTCAAATGATTCTTTTTAAAGTATTATGTTTGCGGAATGAAAGTTTGTAAAATGATCTTTTGTCATACGTTTTTGGTTAAACAATAGTAAACCAAATATCCCGTATATAACTCTAATTCAAAAATTAATACATTATTTTTTAAATAAAACAACAACATAGAGATTTTGAAATAAGTATTTATTTTGGTATATGAATTTGGAATTCAAATGCTATTCTTTTTATCGTAGAAAAAATAAAAACAGCTAAGTGTTCTAAGAAGTGTTCGCTACAATATTTTGAACTTTTTAAGGCCAGTATCAATATGCTAGTAACAGTGAAATTCAATTCAGAGATAATAAAAAAGATCTTCGACCTGCGACCTCTTTTGTCAGTAGCAAAGAGGAAGTACTCGACAGAGAATGACAACTTTTTCAAGTGTTATAGTGATACAGGTGGTTTTTATGGAAAGTTTGAGCCGTTGACTGAACAGGATTATACAAGGTTTTTGAGCAAGAGAGCTTTGAGGAGGGAACCGGCGATGACGAGACAAATGAGTAAGTCAACCTTATAAATTGTTGGATTGTTGGTTATCGCGTCAAAAAGTAGCCGATGGCTTTCGTCATGGTGTAATCTACCTATATTTACGCAAATTTTATCTAAATTGGTTCAGTGTAGATATAAAAACATAACAGGCAGACGGGCAGAGTTACTTTCGCATTTACAATAATAGTGTAGTTGTTTTAACCTTAAGTTAAACTTTTAAGGTCACAAGCGCTCCACAACAAAAAACTGAAAAGGATTGTATACATTTATCATCGCACGTATGTTTTCCTAGCCTACTATACCTACACGCATCATACCAATCTTGTCATGGACTTTCCAAAGTTGTATTAGCTTTGTGCCTCCTTATGGGGGTACGAAATACGGGTCCCAAATTCATATTCGACAAAAAAATCAGAATTAGGATTCCCACCAAAGAGGAATGAAAATGTAGACCACCATCCCCTGAAAAATTAGTCTTATCTGGTTTACGGACAGATCGAAGATAGACTTAGGCACAGGTGCTGGTGTCTATAGTAAAGATATATAACTATATCAAGGCACGGGCAAAGCAACTGCATGCCAGGCAATTATGCTATGCGTAATGAAAATGATAAAACATTGTTTAAAAATTTTTATGTTGATTTTGTTTATTTCATTTTACCATTTATTTATTCAATTTATAAAAAATCAATACTATAACTCATCGTTTAAAGTTCCTAATGCTACAGATCTCGTTTTCTTCGAATAGCAATTTTTGGAGCAAAACTATTCTTTTATAAAGATTTTGAGAACAGTTCGAAATTTCAAAGTGAATTTTATTATTTTAGTTTCTTAAATATAGTACTAGAGTATAAATAAGTATTTCATTTAATCAGAAATTCCGTTGTTGCAATAGTTTCCAAATTAAAAGTAATAACATACCAGCGGTCTCACGGACCGCAGGTAAGTGGTTAAGGTTGAAAATTGGGTAGTAGGTAGTTAAGTGTTAAAAAAAGGACCAAATGGCAAATATTCCGCATGGAACAAAAAAAGAATCACGTAAATCGGATCAGAAATCTCGGCGTAATCGGTGTACATACATATAATAAAAAACCTACCAACCGAAATGAGAACCTCCTCGTTTTTGAAGTCGGTTAATTATTAAAATAGATCTACATGTTTTTGTAATGAGGGCTCGCTCAAACCATTATGCCACCGAACTAAACTATTTTATTGAAATTTTCGCAAAGTAACAAGGTAGCACCTAAATTAATCGTGTCCTCTCTTACAAAAATCACGTTATCAGTCTGGTGACTCGTCAATGATTGTCAATACTCATAAGTAACAACCATTCGTTTTTAAGTGTTTCTAGATTAGGTTACGATGGGACTGACATACTGTATAGTAAAAGTCCCTAAATAAAATCAAAGATTTTTTTTAAAAAAAACGTTATCAGTCGCTATAATTTACTAAAATAATCAACATTATCTAATGACATTTAAATTGCCATTGTAATAAAATGCTCAAGGTGATTACTTACTCTAAATTATAATGTTATTAGGAAAATATCAAACAATTTTTTATTTTTTTATTCAATTAAATGCAATAACAAGTAAAAAAATAACTTGGTATTGAAGATGAGTTGTGTACAGTCGACAGCACATCAAGCGTAACAGTTTGACCTTGAGACCGCCCTTATTGCGTTCGTAATAGAGGCGACTTTCGTAGTGAAACTGTTACACTTGATGTGCTGTCGTCTGTACATATTGTGCCAATTCGCAAGGTCGATGACGCTTAATTTATTGATTGTCAAAAACGTGGAGCAGGCAAAAAAAATCAAGATAATTATTGCGATCTTACAAATTTTGATGGAATATTGGTAGCACTGCATCACCCCTCTTGAACATAACAATATCAAAAAGAGATTCATATTTGTATAATAAGAGAATGATAATAATAAATCGATTAAAAATATATATCTATACAACATCTAAACAAATCATTACAATCCTCAACAATAGGTAACATATATTGATTAATAAGTATGTGTATATTTTATGTATTACCTACTAGCTGACCCCGCATTTTTTTTTTCTTAACCGATTTTCATAAAAAATAGAAATAGATAGTAGCCGATTGTCAGACCTACTGAATCTATTATATATTAAATTCTTGACTCACAAATTTAGTCACCTACCATACTCCTCCGAAACGGCTTGACCGATTTTTATGAAATTTTATATGTAGGTATATTCAGTAGGTCTGAAAATCGACTACTATCTATTTTTATTTTTTATGAAAATCGGTTTAGAAAAAAAAATCCCCAAAAATAAAAATGAAAATAGATAGTAGCTGATTCTCAGACCTGCTGAATATACATATAAAATTTCATGAAAATCGGAAGAGCCGTTTCGGAGGTATGGTAACCAAATGTGACACGAGAATTTTATATATTAGAAGATTAATAGAATACACAATATTTATTTTATTACTATGTATATTTTATGTCGCAGCCATCTGGTTAAATTAGGCAGTGAATTGGGTGCATATTATAGTGCTAGTGCTCCGGTGGCGTAGTGGTTATCGCGTCTAGCTGGCCCCAGGAGACGCGGGTTCGATGCCCGCCTTAGGGGTTATAAACGCACAAAATCAAACATGTAAATGTCAATCATGTCTCGACAAAAGTTAAGTCCAATAAAGTGCTAATTAGAAGACATTTCCCAGATTCTGCAAACGTGTGTAGGTATCACAAACTTCATAAATTAGTTCATTAATTTTTTTTTCGCTTATATGCTACTGCTTAATCATAATTATTTAAATTAGATTAGAAAAAATCTAAAGTCAATTAAAAAATCGATAGTGAGTCAAATAAATAATTAATCATTCAAATGTGATTTGAAATGTATACACTAGAAAAAGACATGTCCTGGGGCGGATGCGAACCTGCGATCTTTCACAATCTACCCACGGATTAGGAATGGTTGTGGGTTGCTCTAACTCTGAATTAGGAGAATCCTACGAATTACTTATAGCATTCTCTTATAAGCTAACATCAATCTTCATATTATCCTTGTTGCAGCAAACCTGGCCTACCGAGTGGGCAAAGAGATGATATCGTTGGCCGAAGGTATGCCGAACGAGGAGGTGTTCCCGTTCACCAAGATCGACATCGGCATGAAGGGCGGTGGGAGGCTGCTTCTAGAAGGCCGCGAGCTGTCAGCGGCACTGCAGTATTTACCTTCGCAAGGGTTGGGAATACTCATACTATATAGCCTATTTTTTATACAACTAGATAATAAACAAGCTGATGGCCATAAGTAGTAACCGCTGCCTATAGACACCTGCAATAGCGAAGAAAAAATCATTTGGTTGGATGCAGGTGCGTTGTCATCCTGAGGCCTAAGATGAAATGCCGTCCATGCCCAGTAATTACACTGGCTACCTTTCCCTTCAATTCGAAACACAGCGAACTATTTCATGGCTGAAATAAGAAAAGTGGTGGTACCTACCCAGAATACCATGCAAACGGGCCCACCATCTAGTGACCTATTTGAGGAATTTTAGCCGTAATAACATATGTCTGGCAAACTGTGGGTTGGTGGTGGCAACCGGAAACCACTTAACTAAGTATACACTAACTATATTTAGCGTGCTCTGTAGCAATTTCCTTAGGCACTTTATATTTAACGTGATTATAAATGTTTGGAAGGCACTTAGAAAATTATATCTTATTCTGGGGTGGAAATTGTAGTGTATTGATTCGGCATTGCTATTTATTAGGAAATCTTCTCTTTCAATTCAATTCAATTCAATCACTTATTGCTCTCATGTTGTATACAATGATGGTGAAAGTGAATAGTGTCAAACATGAACCCTATAAGGGTACCGCAATATTCTTTATAAATTTCATATATTAATTAAATTTTAAGTCTTAAAAATTAATAAGAATAAAAACAATCATTGAAATAATCTACTAAAACATGTCATTTCCAAAGTTACTCGCAATATTCAAAAGTAAAATACGAATTCTATTGCTGGCCGTGGGAAGAGACGTTTTTCTGATAACTTTACGAGCGTATTGAAGTCCGCCATTTTCTTGGGCGATTTAATATTATATTCGGAGCTATTCAACAGTCCTGATGGGTCTATAAGCTTTTAAATAAAATAAATTACATACCCTATTAATATTGTAAATTTCAAAGCACTGACTTATGCCTCTATTTTACTTTAATAAATTATAATATAGTGACTATTCGGCTGCCTATTTATCTTCATCCAACCGGGGCATTACACTGGCGCCCAATGTGTGGCATAACCTTTCACAATCTAGGTAACTGAATTATTATTTCAAGTGGTATCTGTAGGATTGATTTTGGTCGGCATAATGCTCGTCGGAGGCAGCTCATGAGGAGAGCTCGGTGGCGTAGTGATCTGGTTTCAATTACGAAAATAAAACAACTTTCGCCATGGTCGGTCCCGGGATGGATCAACCAAAATTTCTAATCTCGAGCTCCTCCGTGCTTCGGAAGGCACGTTAAGCCGTTGGTCCCGGTTGTTGCTGCAACCGCTTTAACCACCAAAGTGGTATAATGGCCCAAACTCCTCGTGTATTTCTTCCATTCAGGAAGGCCTGTGCCCAGCAGTGGAACGTTTATAGGCTGGTGGTGAACGCTCATCGACGAAAAATTGGTCGACGAAGCTTTTCAGACCGTATTTTCGAATTTGTTCTCTGTTAGGGCCCCACCTGCGATTCCACTACACTTATGAAACTAACTACGTAACCTTTTTCAGTCTTCCAGCCCTTTTGACTGAGTTGAGGCAGCTCCAAGAAGACCTTCATCGCCCCCCGCCCATCTCCCGCAATATCTTGGTGACCAACGGTGGCCAGCACGGCATCTACCAGTGCGTCGATATGATCCTCGAAGAGGGGGACCCTATCATCATCAACGAGTACGCGTATACCGGAGCTCATGGCACAGTTAGTATAATTCCAAAGAAGAGAAGAACTGCTAATGATATTTTGATAAAGATGAGACTTTCATTTTTCATTTAGAATTTTAATAACATTTATTGAGAGTGCATTTTTATGGATAATAATAAACTGAGCAACTAAAAGATACTTAAGTGGGTGACAAAAATAATGAACTGGTATTACATTGTTAATTATATGCTCAAGTCAGAGTTTTTTAGACGCACACTTAGTATTTTTGTAGGTTGGGCTAGTATCATGCGCAGTTAAATACATGGAAATCTTTATAAAATGATTTTCCTATATTACAGTTCAAACCATACCAGCCGGAGATTCTTGGCATTCCAGAGGATGAGCACGGAATGATACCAGAAACATTGGAGGCAGTTCTAACTGATCGTCTTGCGCGGAAGCTGAAGATGCCTAAGATGTTGTACCTCATACCCACGGGTAGTAATCCGACTGGGACTGTAATATCCGAAGAGAGAAGAAGGAAGATATATGAGCTGGCGTGCAGATTCGATTTTCTTATAGTGGAGGATGACCCTTATATGTTCTTGAATTATAATGGGGTAAGATTATGCGCCTGTATGTCCGTGGCAACGATCGCCATCTTATTTTTTTAATATAAGTTTCCGGTAATGGTACAGCATACATATAGTTCCGCTGCTCATTATACTAAATAAAAAGCGCAGACATATATTACGTTATAAGTTTTTGTGGCAATAAATAGTTTTACTTCATCTGGGCATGCTAATTTGAATCCACAGCACATCCCAATCTAAGACTTGTGGTCATCACAGATTGGGATATGATAAAATTTTAACGACTCATCGATCCTCCGTTTTGTGTGCTATATCGCACCTATAACTTGCTAATCATATGAGATATGTGACTTTACGTGCTTTGGTTCTTTTACGGATGTCTTCATTTCCTCCGAAAGCACCTAACATAGCTCATTCTTTATCTCGTTGAGTGACAGTGAACATTTTGTGCACATGAAGCGTAACAGTTTGGCGTTGAGACCGCCTTTACTGCGTTCGTAATAGAGGCAGCTTTCCTAGTGCAACGGTTACAATTGATGCGCTGTCGTGTGTACACGAAATACTGGACTTGTGGTCATCACTGAAGGGTCACGGTTGAAAATTTTGATGTTGATCTTGATCGTATCTTATATCTACTCCCTCCAGGATTACACTTGCACAAGGTTTCCTCTTTCCTATGCTGTATTATACAGTTGCCTCTGCTGTAACCTCTCAGAACATTTCCTTGATATACTGAAGCGAGTTCAGTTTAAAGCACGTGCATAAGATTATTATATGGCCTGTGTATGTATGACCATGACGTGTGTTGATATATGTCTCTTATTGCAACTCCATCGGCTCAGTATCAGACAGCGCCATGATCCATATAGGTACTCTATTTCTCCTTTAAGACATCCTTTCATCACCAGCCTATATACATCCCACTGCTGGGCACAGGCCTTCCTACATGGGAGAAACACATGAGGAGTTTGGGCCATAACACCACCACGCTGGCCCAATGCGGGTTGGTGGGTTAAAGCGGTTGCAGGAACAACCGGGACCAACGGCTTAACGTGCCTTCCGAAGCACGGAGGAGCTCGAGATAACAAACTTTGATTGACCCATCCCATGTCTTTGATTGAAGACATCCTTTAATTTCTACATATTTGAAGGAACCCTTTACTTCGTCAGGAATAGTGTTTGATTTGACACCCTTTTTCTGATGTTTCCTTCCCATTCTTGTCAGTTTTATAATGTTTCTTCTTAATTGCAAAGTAATCTGTTATTTTTTAATTTACAAAATTTTAACATCGCTCCAATCGCTTAGTTCTTAATACGGGAATTTATTCACAATATTATCTAGAATTATTGGATATTTTGCCGCTTTGTTGATTTTGTGAAGGCTTAGGTAGTGGAGTTTTCTCTCCTCACCTGACATAATTTATGCTTAACATAAGAAACTGTTACAATTAGAGCTGCTTGTTTTTCAGAAACCAATTTCCTCGTTCCTGTCCCTGGATACATTCGGGCGCGTGATCCGTCTGGACTCGTTCTCGAAGGTCATCAGCTCGGGGCTGCGGGCGGGGTGGGTCACCGCGCCTTCGCCGCTGCTGCACAGGCTGGAGCTGCACACGCAAGCTGAGCTGCTTCATAGTTGCACACTTTCGCAGGTAATGATTATCTTGACTGTTTGAAAGAGAATTCATAATTCATAATATATTTATTCTCCCTTCACAATTTAGGTACTTATAATATTTACTTAGCTCATTTGCACGCAGTTGTAGCCTAAACAAGTGAGAAGCTGGTGTCTGAAATAGGTTTCAAAACGAAACCTGTACTACACCTGTGGTCACCAGGCCACACCCTCAGACCGCACTATGTGCAAGAAGACATATTTTTAAACTTATTAAAGAAGATACTAATTATAATAGTGGATTTGCAGATATATGCGACTTTGAAAGAGAATAAGAAAATATCGAAACTAGAAAAAAGAATGTCCTGAGGTAAAGACCACGCCCGAGGCCTTCCACAGTCTGAATACAAAGACTTTATTTAGTTGAGCCTATTAGTCTATCAGTAGGTATTTGCGTTCACGGGTCATCCCAAATACTTGGTAACTCAGATTGTTAGATAGAACTGTCATTCTGATTGTGAAAGATCGCATGGTTTGTTTCTAGTTTAGATATTTTCTAATTATCTTGGTCATGACAAAGTAATAATTATTTTAACACTCACACTTACAATGATTTACCCAAATTAATGTGTTATGGATGTTTTTTTTGGTTTGTTGTTTATTATGGAGGATAGCTATTTTTTATATGTTCTACAAATTTATATATTATTTCCAGACAATTCTACTCCGTTTGCTCCAAAACCGTGAAGAGCTCATTTCTTACTTGAAGACAGCTTGCGGCATCTACCGGCGGAGACGCGACGCTCTTCACGAAGCCCTCCAGGAGGTCAGCGACCTCGCCGACTGGACGTTGCCCGACGCTGGGCTTTTCTTTTGGGTGCGAGTTCGTGGTGTCGACGACGTTTATAATATGGTTAGTTTACGTTGCTTTTACAACAGATGGCGCTATCTTTCAGACACGGTCTCCATGAGCGACAGAGAGAGTTACGATTGTATTTGCACGATAATTTTGCACTTCTAGTTGTTTTGAATATTATAAGATTGGTGCTTTGACAAGTTTCTTGTTAATGTATCTAATCCTGGAGATAAAATAGATAGGATAATGATAAAAAAAAACTCAATTTGGCATTTAAACCACTAATTGTTGATTTCAATCCTCTAATATTATTTATTTAATCATTTGGGGTTTGAACCGGTTTTTTATATATTCACTATCATCTTGTTATAGTTATCTTCTGGATAAAAATTATGTCAGCATTGAAAAGTTAACTTAACAAGTTATTTTTAATCTGTAGTAGGTTTTGACAATTGTTTCGAAGCCTTGTAATAAATTCTAAATGTTTTTTTAGGTTTTTCGCACAGCGTTAGACAGAGGACTCATGTTAGTTCCAGGCCAAGCTTTCGCATGCGACTCTAGCGCCCCCTGTCAACATCTTCGACTAACATTTAGCAGAATACGTTATGAAGACATGAATTCAGCTGTGCGCCGCCTTGCGGATGTTATTAGAGACGAACAAAGACTGACATTAAGCCAACCAAAAAGATTAGCTACCGAACACTAGATAGCGCTGAAATACACTGCTGCAAATTACTAATCTTAAACTATTTATTTTATTGTACCATTATTATAGTTGTATGGTTACGAATGTATTGAAAATAATTTAAGTCAGATCACGATACAATTTTAAGTAAATTATTTGTATGTTGGTAAATTGTGTGGTGGCTATTCCACACTAGATGTCGCTAGCTATATTTTTCTAGCTATTGTCTTTAGTTTTGATTCAAAACTTCTGATTTGTTTACAACCTTTTTTTTATTAACGAGCTGTATTAATTAGCTATTGTGTAATTTTTACATAAAAAGTAATGTTTACCCACTTTTCTAAAAAGTGTGAAAATGGAAAACATCGCAGGAAAATCTTTCCGGTTTTCAAATTTTATTATATTAATTATAATACAACAAATTTTATTTTATTACACCTACATTGTGTTTGTCGGAAAAAACAGCCTACATAATATTCTGACGTAAACGGAATCTGACCAAATTGGCTGGAATCCAAAAAGAATCATGCAATTTTGAGTAACAAGTGTATAAAAGAGATGTTTCAAAAATGTATGGAGACTCGGCCCCTTATTCAGAAACTGTCGGATCACGGATTCGATTCGAAAAGTCACATGCCGTCTCGCTTTGACGCACCGCGATAAAAAGTGACAAGTATAGAGATTCTGAAATTCGATTCTTTTCCGACAGTTGTGAATAAGGGGGCCGGCCAGGTCTATGTAGGTACACTATGCTGAAAAATAGGTAAAAATATGCAAAACAGTGATCAATTGACGACCAGCTGGTCGAGCAGTCTGTACCCCTTGCTATGTAGGCTACTCGGTCAAGAGGTCCCGGGTTCGAATCCCGGTAGGAGCAAATGTTTGTATGATGAGTACGAGCATTTATTTACTAGTCATGGATGTTTATAATAGGTTGGGGAAAAAGTTTTTTTGCATTTTATAAGAAAATTCAAAACATTTTTTAATATAGTTTATTTACATTTAACTATAGTACCTTCATAAGGTACTATTTTGTTCGATAACTTTTTGCCATCTTGTAGGTAGGGACATGATCCCATTGCTATAGAAATTTTGGAGTTTCTGATCAAAATACCGCGACAAGTGGTTTTGGCAGTCCTCTCGTGATGTTAACCTGACACTGCCTAGAGAATTCTGAAGAGAGCGAAACAGGTGGAAATCTGAAGGTGCAAGGTGAGGACTATACGGCGGATGTATTAACACCTCCCAGCCAAACTCTCTAAATCTTTGTTGAGTGGCTAAAGATGTGCGAGGTCTAGCGTTATTATGATGAAAAACCACACCCCTTCTGTTGATTAATTCCGGCCTCTCAACTTCTTGAAAATGAAAAAATGAAAAATGAAAATATCTTTATTCAATTAGGCCCCCAAGAAGCACTTTCGAATCGTCAACAAAAAACCCTTAAGTCTATCACATAAAAATAATATTAACTAACTAACAATTTCATAATGTTTGTCTCTCTGTCTTATCTGCATCTACGTAAGCTAAGAATGTCAGTCTGTCTATCGGTCTGTCTGTCGGTCCGTCGGTCCGTCTGTCGGTCAGTCAGTCTGTCTGTCTGTCCGTCAGTCAGTCTGTCTGTCAGTCTGTCTGAATTTACACCGGTTCCAAAAGTTGAACTACCGAGAAGATTCCGGCAACAAACTCGTGTAGTCACTCTTTTCAATCATTAAGTTACAATGTTTAATTACACAGTAATAGTATTTAGCAGCGCAGTGTCGCACAGAGTATAAAAAAGGTATATTAAAGTACCAATAAGTACCTAATGATAAGAATATTTACTGTATTTAAAGGCTGTCCGACAAGGCAATCACAATATAGGTATTACAATACACAAAGGTCAACAATTAATATACAAAGACCTAATAAAGCTAAACATCTTTCATTAATTTTAAACACTTGTCTGAGCACGTCATTACAATAATAATTGTATTGTTTTATATATAATATCCTATAATGCCATATACCTCAAAAATCCCTCAAAAATTATACTATTGATGAATATGTAGGTAAATTATTACAAAATCAAGGAAGCTTAGAGATGACCATTTCCACTAGTGGCACCTGTTCACAAGTATGACGCATGTGCCAGCCATCGCTCCGCTCAACCATATCATAGGGAACGGAGCTTGCTTTAATCTCATCAGTTGTTCGCAGTAGAGTTCAGAATCGATGGTCCTGCCTGGTGGTAACAGCTCATAATGAATAATCCCCTTCCAATCCCACCACACACACAGCATCACCTTGTTGCGAGTTAACCCGGGTTTCGCCACAGTCTGTGAAGCCTGACCGGCCTTTGACCACGACCTTTTTCGCACGTTCTTGTCGTACGTGATCCACTTTTCATCACCAGTTATCAGCTTTTTCAAAAATGGTTCGGTTTCATTACGTCGTAATAAAGAATCACAAATGAATACACGGTTCATTAGGTTTCTTTCAGTGAGCTCGTGGGGTACCCAAATATCGAGCTTTTTTGTGTACCCATTTTTTTTAAAATGCGCCAAAACTGTTTTGTGGTCAATTCCCAGTTCTTCAGCTACGTCGTAACTAATGATATGCCGATCTTGCTCCAGTTTTTCAAAAATGGCATCAATTTTATGCGTTAGAATTTTATGTTTTAAGAAATATGGCTTACAGCTATCTGTTGTGTTTAACCCAAACATAGCCCTTATACAACGTTTTTGCATTCTGAATGGTATATCCTTATCTGTAGAATTATCCCAGAATACAATGCCGTATCTAAGAACTGATGCCGCTAAACCGTGATACGCTATCAGCAAGGCATCTATGCTTAGTAACGAGGAGAGCTTGAATTAGGCATAAGCTGCGCTACTGACTTTCTTACTAAGATGTTCTATATGAGACTTCCAATTCAATTTGCTGTCTATAAAACAAGGCCAAGAAACTTAGCATTACTACTGTACAAATGTCTACATTTTGGTAATTTATTTTGATATTCGGTCCATTTTATTTACGTTGATAATATTTCATTAATTGAGTCTTAGTAAGTTTTTTTTTCAGATTATTGTTATCTAACCATGTAATAAGAGATGTCAAATGATTATTAATTTCAAATTCATAAGCGTCTGGATTTCTACATGGTATTGTCAATGTACTATCGTCAGCGAAAAGGGTCACAGGGCAGTTAATTGATTTAGGTAAGTCATTAATGTAAATAATGAATAGCATTATCAAACATTATTATAAATATTTGATAATATTATTTATTTATAATTATCTAAACTAGAAAAATTTTACGTCCTGACGCCAGGTTTGCGAAAGGTCGCGGGTTCGATCCCCGCCTCAAGACGTGAAATTTTTCTAGTTTAGATATGTTTTTATTAGTAAATTATTAAAATTGTCCATTTTATTTTTATTTGCTTTGTTGCGTGGTACAAAACAATATTTTTTATAGAAAAAACTGCAACACAGACAAATATTCATAATGGCGCGTATGTCACTTTGGTAACGTTTAGTTGACTTCTATGTCGCCCGCCATATTGCCATAGTGAAAACGGCGATTTCGATGAAAAATTTTAACTTTTGTACAAACAAACTAAGCATGAAAAGGAATTATTAGTATTTTTCGCGGATTCAAGAGATTTTTCCTGATTTTTTTAGATACCGTACATATACTTGGCTGGATATAAAACATCTCTTATAACGAAAATGAGAATATTTATTACTTTCGTTTTTCAATATAATCCGATCTCGCTTTGGCACACTAAAGATGGATACTTAAATTTATTTATAATTAAATTTCATTTCATCTGTAATTTTTCTATTTATTGTTGGATCTTTATTTATTCTAGGTTGGAATCAATTTATGTTTTTAAACATTAGATTTTTAAAATGTAAATGATGTTAGGGTTGTCCTCCTCATGTGTTGCTCCCATGTAGGAAAGCCTGTGCCCAGCAGTGGGACTTGCATTAAGCTGTTGTTGGTGATGATGATGGTGCTATAACAGTGTAGGTAGGTACATGTTCTGTTGCTGGAACATAAATATAGGGACACCAAAGTTTTACCACAACATTGCAATAAAAGTGTTACTGTGACTGAGTTTTTTTTTTGTGAAAAAAAATATCAATCTTCTAATTCATATGTAACTAACAATATTTCTCGGTAGTTCAACTTTTGGAACCGGTGTAAATTCAGACATGCCAAACAGACAGAGACTATGATGTTAGTTAATAATTATATTTTTTGTGATAGTTGTAAGAATGTATTTTTTTGACGATTTAAAAGTGCTTCTTTGTGGCCTATTTAAATAAAATATTTTTTAAAAATCTTTCTTTCTTTCAATATCAATATCAGTGAAGCTGCCACAAAAAATTCATATTAATATTAAAAATGCGGATATTTTACCTTTTCTCGCTTAAGCCGCTGAACCGATTCAGATGAAATTAAGTATGAAGATAGTTCGAGTTCCTGGGAAAGACATAGTAGGAGCTTTACTTTTTTGAGCGATAACCGATACCCACGTAAGGGGAGCCGCGGGCGGGGGTCTTAAATAGGTATACTACATAAAAGATCATGCTTAAGACACACACACACATACCTACACAATCACGCGCGCACGCAAACAAATGAAATTGTGTTTAGTTTGCTACATAATTGTGAGCCTTATTAAAGATGTATTTAAATCTAAATCTAACAGTATGCTTTTACAGTTCAATAGGCGAAATGAATTTTAAAAGCAAATGACAGCAAATACAACCAGCTAATCGTATATTCTCGGGCGTGTCGTCGAACCAATCGAAGGTGAGTGAGTATATCCACAATAGTTAGCGCGTTTGATGCTGACGCTACCGGTGTAGTGTAATCGCAATACAGAGACTAGAACTAAAATTCACGTTCATCAGATTTTTTTGCTTTGATGCTAGATTGTCGAGTTAGTCTGTTAACTGTATTTGTATTATGTACCGGGGAAAAAATAAACCCGGGATAAAAAGATAATCCCGGGATAAAAAATTTGTCATCTACCCTATTTGGTTATTGTCTTTTTTTATATACAACTAGATGACAAACAAGCTGACGGCCCACCTGGTGGTAAGCGGTTACCGCCGCCTATAGACACCTGCAATAACAAGGAAAAGCACTTGATATTGCAGGTGCGTTGTCATCCTGAGGCCTAAGATGAAATGCCGTCCATGCCCAGTAATTACACTGGCTACCTTTCTCTTCAATCCGAAACACAGCGAACTGTTTCACGGCTGAAATAAGAAAGGCGGTGGTACCTACCCAGGCGACCCTACATATGGGTCTACAGAAAATCTTGTCTAAAGAAAATCTTAAAAATAATAATTCGAGAAGGGTAATTTAGTATGGAAGTGTATTTAGTTTAGTTTAGTATTTGGTGTGCTTTTTAACCAACTTCAAAAAAGAAGGAGGTTCTATGTTCCAATGTATGTATTTTTTTTGTATGTATGTTCACCGATTTCTCTGTCAATTGTGAACCAATTTTCCAAATTCTTTTTCTATTCGATAGAGTATACTCCTGAGGTGTTCCCATTGTCACCAAGTCAGGATCTGATGTTGGGATCCTAATGAAATCGAGGCCAAACCTCAAATTTTATAGGCACGTGTGACATGTATTACTTTTTTCCAAAGATGTTCAAGTATTTGCTTCTGTTAGTCATTATCTCATGTCGATGAGCTGGTGACGGAAGGTCCAACTCTTAAACGGTTAAGAGTTGGACGATAAGATAATTCTTTCACTTTTTTTTAACAAAAATAAGACCGAATTCAAAACACTAAAAAGGTAAAAATAATTAAACTTTAGTACCTAGGTACTTACCTCCTAAAATGTATTTTTTGGAGTTGATGCTAAGCTGTTTCCAGAGACAATAGAAACTGAAGCACCAACTCCAAAAATACACACTGAGCTTCTCCTCTGATAAGGGATAAAACGTTGTAATAAAATGTATTACCGTACAAAAGCGATTCGAAAATAATTTATAACAATTCTAAAAGAAATGTCTCTACAACATAAGTAATCTGTTCATTCTTTCTCATTATTAGCGCAAAGAGTTGTTTTATTCTAGCGTCAGTGAGTTTGCGCACAATTTCCCATTTACCCTGTCTCATCATCTAATTTAACGTCAAAACTAAGCTTTATTCACATACAATAAGAGTCATTTTTCCCTAGCAAGAACACTGCGATGAATTCTCAAGGGTTGTCAAGTAGAAGTAAGTTTTAGTATCGGAGGCTTAAAGTTGGTTTTAGGTTGAATTTTCCGAAGGAAGACTTGAAAAGCTATTTAAGCGACCGATTGCTACGAATTAAGGAAATAAGCAGTTTTAATTGCTCAGCGATTATTTGAGAGCGATTTTCCATTGGACATTTTGCTGTTGGCCGAGATGAGTTCTGTCTGTCGGAATGATTTGAGACTGCAATTTGTGTTCCCGTGATAATTTTCTCACAAGAGATTATAATTTGCTATCTTGATGTTTTGTATATATAGGGGAGAGTGGGGTAATTTCAGACGCGAAGTGTCACTCCCATTACTGACTTGACATTGGGTGAATTTGATAAAAATTAAAACTGACTTCAAAATACTAAAATGGATAAAATAATTAAATTTAAGTAGGTTCTTATCGTCTAGGAACATTTTTTTTGGAGTCGGTGTGTCACTTTCTATTGTTTCTGGAAACAACTTAGCACAGACTTCAAGAAATATGTTTCTACTGTAATATGATAAGTACTTAGTTAAATTCAATATTTTGAACACAGGTTTAATTTTTGTTTTTTTTTTTTAAATTTGTAGTGTTAACTTTCTAAGGTCAAAGCTAGATGGGTGACCGTCAGCATATATTGTTTTCTACTATCGTATGGTTTCACTAAAAAAGAATCATCAAAGTTGGTTGGCGAGATATTGAGTTTT
Organism: Nymphula nitidulata; assembly: GCA_947347705.1. Classification (NCBI taxonomy): domain Eukaryota; kingdom Metazoa; phylum Arthropoda; class Insecta; order Lepidoptera; family Crambidae; genus Nymphula; species Nymphula nitidulata. The sequence continues at coordinate 11,451,593 of OX374641.1, read as the reverse complement.
TTCGTTCATTTGTCGCGCAAGTACATACTTAATGCAAATTTAAGACTTATATAGTTTTCTCATGGATACCGTTGTCAGAACTGGATCAAATGGAAATGGTACACACAGGAAGCACCAGCTTTCAAATAAAGAAATAATCATTCTTGATTTTGATTTCAAAATTTTTATAAATGTTTGAAAAATTGTTTAGTTATTAAAATATATCTAAACTATAAAAACTTCACGTCCTGTTTTTATAGTTAAGATATATTTTAATCACTAAAAAAATAATCATCAATATCGGTTCACCCAGTCGTAAGTTCTGAGGTAACAAACATAAACAAATATAGTCCAATTGAGAAACTCCTCCTTTTTTTAAGTTGGTTAAAAAAAAGAATCCATAATATTAATCAAGAAGAACAAATGTTTTTATATGCAACTAGACGACAAGCAAGCTGTTGGGCTACCACCGGTTGGGTTAAAGGGGTACCGGTTGCCTATAGACACAATAATAAGGGAAAAATCACTACGTTTTGGTTGCGTTGTGATCATGAGGTCTAAGATGAAATGTCATGCCCAGTAAATACTCGGGGGCTATCATTCTCTTCAATAATAAACATATTATATGGCCGAATAGAAAAGTTGGTAGTACTTACCTACCCAGACGACCTATGGGATCTATCACTGTGTAAGATATCTGATAATATGTACCTATATGTGATAGTTTATTGAAGATTGAAAAATCGGATGTATGTAATGCATAATTGTAGGTTAGTGCATGCCGTCTGCTAAGGAGTTCATTTGCGAAGAGGAAGCAATAAAAAGTGCATCCTCTAGATGCGCTAACGCAGTTAAATTTTCCATTTCCAACCGACTGCGCCCCGATTACCGCTCCATCTGGAAACTTATTAAACTTTATAATATTGTAAACGGGTTGGAAGACAATCTCTTAGAATATTAATTGTCTTTGGATGTCGTGCTTCTGTTTGTTTCAACGAAAAAACACGTAAACTGTCGGATTTTAGTCATCGAATTCTTCAAAATAAGTGGCTCAATTGTAAAGAAGTATTTTTATATATTTTTAATTTAAATAACTACGACCACCAGTATTAAATTCAAAGTTAAAGGCAAAAGGTCTATTTGCATTAACAAAACGGTTAAAAGCTCATAAGTTTAAAATATAAAATAAAGAGTTCTAATTCATTTACAATTTCTTAAAATCAAATATTCCTTAACACTGTAAAAACAATTGTCCAAAACCCATTTAGTCAATTTCGTTTTAAATAAAGTTTCTTGTAAACATTTGAATTCATTTGGTAACTTATTATACAGAACTATGCTCATGTTGTATGTATTTTGCTTATACAGATGCTTCTGGCAGGTAGGCTGATATAGTAAGTTTAGGTATTGCGATCTAGTATGCCTCAAAGTGTTTTGGTTTCTCTTTTTGTAATAGCCTGAATTATTCTTTAGAAACAAACAAATTTCTATATATAATTGCATGGCAACGGAAGTATTTTAAATTTTTTAAACAATGGTACGCAACTGTCTGAAAACCAAGCACTACTACCCGTCAAGCATGAGATTCCAGACTCAATTGATTCTTCCATTGTCATCGCCCACCGGTGGTATATCGCCGCTTGACAGATTACAGCTCGAATACATCTTTTCTGCATTTTTAATGCTTTGTCTACATCCACAGAGTTGCCTCAGAGCACCACCCCGTAATTAAGTACTTTGTGTTATTGAATTCTATTTTCAATGGTAGTTTCGGAGTATTATAAGATAAAAATAATGTATTGATATAAATATGTATTTTGACGACCGGCTGGCCGAGTGGTCTGTACCCCAGGCTACTCGGTCAAGAGGTCCCGGGTTCGAATCCCGGTAGGAATAAATGTTTGTATGATGACTACGAGCATTTGTTTACGAGTCATGGATGTTTATATGTTTATTTAGCATATTTCTAATATTTATATACATATTATATTATTATCATTATTCTCCGTTATCTAGAATCCATAACACAAGCTCTTAATGATGCTTACTTTGAGCTAGATAATAGGTGTGAGTGTATGAATATTATTATTATTATTATTTGGTTTTTGACAAAGAGATTTTTAATTTTAAATAAATTAGTTTGGTTTGGCCAGTTTATAACATCTGTTAATGCTTTGTATACGTTTTCCTCCACACAATTCTTATCAGTACATTTTATAATTAGGGTAGTGTCGTCTGCAAAATGTATGCATTTATGTGAGGTCGCATATGGAAGGTCATTAATATAAATCATGAAAAGCAATGGACCAAGAATACTTCCTTGAGGAACACCTGTTGTTTTTGCTGAAAATTGAGATCAATGTTTAATTTTTGCTAATTTATTACTTTTGTTGACTATTTTAGCTATTTCAGTGCATTGCATTCGTTTCCTTAGGTAGCTTTCCAGTAAGTCATAAGCTTTTCCTCTTATACCGTATAACTCTAATTTCCTTAACAGTATTCAACATAATCGAATGGTCAACATAATCGAATGCACTAGTCATATCTAGAAATAATGAAACTACATGACAATTATTATTTATACTCTCTGAGATATTTTTAACAAGATCAAAGTAAGCCAGTGTGGTTGAACTACCCGAATCACCAGTCTATGCATACCTACCTACGTCGCTCCTAGCAGCACCACCGGGATCGACCATGGCGAAAGTTGCTTAAAAACCAGAGCACTCGAACCACTACGCCACCGAGCTCTTCAGAGCTACCTCATAGTCTTATTTGTAAATTTTGACAAAAAATTAGCGGTGTCTTTATACACTTCACTGTAATATATCCTTATACAAGATTTTTCTAGAAACACGTGCGGTTTAGATGAGATTACGTTTAATATTTGCACAAAAGCGCCAAAGACTGCAGATTACCAACTTATATTTCGTCGCAAAAACCATTGATTTGCTATTTTCGTCTTTATCACATGGTGATGTAGGCCATAAATATTATGTATAACCTTACTAGATATAATTTTGTAGATCTGCGCTAATTTTTTCAACGAACTGTTTGTCGATCTCCGACAGAGCGTAAAGAAATACAGGTTCAGATTGAGACTATTTATAAAATCATTCTTGTATCTTTGAATTAAAGTTGAATTTTCAGTAAACTTTATTTTTTAGGTACTTTTTAAGTTTATTTTCTACATCTTTGTAATTGATCGACAGACATACTTTAAAAATGCTAACAGCATTTAAGTCCTGGTATTAAAGACTACTTTTCTGCAAGCCTGCGTACGCGCAAAGTAAAATGTAGTTCGGTTTTGCAAGCTCGAGAGGTGTTATATTTTACACAATGGTGTTGCGCAAGAGCGCGATTATTTGTTGTTTGAAAACATACTTAGGATCTGTTGAAAGAAAGGTGTGAAAAATAGATGTCTTTGACACAATATTCTTAACATGTGTCCGTACTTAAGGTTTTTTGTGTTTGTTTGTGTTCGCGGTGAGTTAGTTTCAAAAGTAGATAAAAATTAAGTAAGTATCTACCCATGCTTAGTCAAGGATTTCGTAGCTAAGTATACTTTGTAATATCCCAATTCCTAATAAGTTATTAAAGAAAATAATCATTTCTTTATACAGTATCTTTAATGAAGATTTAGCTTTTTTTTTTTTTTTTTAACTTATTAATTATTTGAGTTATTATTTTGTGTGTCTATGAGTGTGTGTGTTTCTTTAGATAATATTTACGTGCATTGAATATTTTTTAAACAGCACATCGAGCTTAATGTGCACCCCCCCCCCCCCCCCCCCGCTTCAAACCCGCGCCTTATTACCTAGATAAATCTGATTCTGTCTCCAACTAAAATAAGAAAGCTTAAATGAAACTTTTACCCATTCTTTTTTATATCGTTTTTAACTTATTTACCAATAGAATCATAGACCGCTTGCTGCTTCAACCCTATTATAATATATTACAATACGGTGATCGGATAATGAAGTGTTAATAACGTTATTTAATAACGGATTATAACGCATTAACGTTCTAAATAACGCTAATGGTCATAGCCGTAAGGTATAAATAATATGGGATATTTCACGGTTTGATGCGCGCGGTGAATGTGTCGCGAATTTTGTGTACAGCGTGTTTAAGTTTGCTAACATTAAAATTGAGATGTTTTTTTTTAAACGGCGAGGGCGGGAAACAGGCGTAGATAGTTAGCTTCAAGACGGTCGTAGCACCTCGTAGCACTACTCACGCGTTGTAACCGTAGCCTATAGCCGTTCGTAGCAACTTGGGCACTATCACGCGTTGTTACCGTAGCCTATAGACGCTCGTAGCACCTTGGGCACTACTCACACGTTGTTACCGTAGCCTATAGACGCTCGTAGCACCTTGGGCACTACTCACGCATTGTAACTTACTGTCTCAGAGATAGTAAAGAAAAATAGAAAACATAAGAAAAAGAATTGCTTACGCAAAAATAGTATTCGTAACTCACCCATGTCACGTAAGATATTTTTTTACTGAAAAATATACTACACGCTTAAAAATGTAGAATGATTAAAATTTTCAAGAAAATGAGGCAAAAAAATTATTGCATTTTTAAAAATAATAATAATGAAATAACGCAGCACTCTGTATAAAGCTGCAACAAAAACGTATTCTACCGCGGCGTGTAATTGCCCTAACAGCGGCTCGTGTGAAGGGTCCTTAATGCGGGGATTACCTAACATTACCACCTTTGTGCACTCGCCCTATTGTTGTGTCCTTGTGGTTGTATGAGACATTTATTGAATGTGTTAAGTAAAACTCAATTCTATATTAAATGTTTAATGAATAATCCTAAGCAATCAAAAACTAAATAAATATCCTTTTTTTAAAAATGTCCTATATTTCTTATTACGTTGCGAGATTAGATCTTGCTCCGATAAATTAAACTTCGTAATTGCTATTTAAATGGTTCGCTAACAAAATTACTGGGGATAATGATTTTTGTTTAAAAATGTTTTTAAGCGATACCGAAAACAATAGCGGTGTAGGAGTATTTTTCTGCAATACAAATTAAATTAAATTTCATTGAATTTATTTTATTTAAATTTACCCGTAATATCTTAGTATAATGTATTTCTTACTGCCATATTTTGGTATGATAACAATAAAAATCAATTATAATATTAGTGCCTATGGGATAAATAATTCATGAATCTTATGGTAAATTTAATCAAACCTAAAATTTGGCGGACTTTATGCCATTAGGCATTCTCTATCAGTCAACCATAAAGCTAAGCCTGCATAAAATTCTTTTTAAAGATTTTTCTACACGTTTTAAATAACGTAAAATTCTACTTCACGATATCTTGAAGGCCGATGATGGTTGAATCTCGGCAGATTGTTAACTGCCTAGGCAAGTCGTGTAGTAGTGAAGGAGAAAGGCAAAGGGATCATGCCCGTACACCACTTCTGGTACAATTATATCAATATAAGTAATAATTTCCTATATTGGTCAACGGAGACATCCAACAAATTGTCTCCAATTTTATATTTAAAATAATTGTGAATAATAATCTCGACCGATGCCATTTAATGACACCCAAAACGTTTTAACATCCATTCTCATAATGACGGCATTGGCGTAACGTTGCTTGGATATAAGTATAATATCAAAATCAGATTATGATATATGTGGGAGCTAGGAAATCACATCGCAGTTTTCTTAACAGGTTTCCACCAATTGGTCTTTAGTCATATTCCCATAAAAGCGTTATTCAGCGACGGTTAATAGGTGATCTTGTGAACGGTCGCAATCGAGTTTGTTACGGCAGAGATGATCGCTTGGTGCCCGCGTCTCAAATGGTTTAATGTTTAAACTTTGGGTTGGGGTGAAGACTTGTATCGGTTTATCGATGAAATGTTGACACAACATTACTCTGCTTACATAGCAGATAAGATAAGATGCGCCACCGGTTACAATAATTTATCAACCGATTTAGATATTACTGCTTTTATTATGGATATTAGTTTTGTGCGGTATAAAAAAGATAAAGTAATATAGGTATTTTCCACTCAAATATAGAGATGCTTGACAGACTGGTGAAGACCTTTTAAATCCAGCACTGTCAGAACAAACGGCTGACTGGCTGGTCTGTACCCATTACTGTACCGCTACTTGGTCAGGGGTTCCGGTTTCGAATTCAGGTAGGAGCAAACGGTTGTATGATGAGTACGAGCATTTCTTGACGAGTCATAGATGTTTATATGTTTATTTCTAATATCTATATACACATATTATTATTAATGTTTCTTCGTTATCTAGTATCCATAACACAAGCTCTTTATGATGCTTACTTTGGGCTAGATAATACGTGTGAGTGTATGTATATTATTATTCTGTTGATTTGTGTTTATTAAAGAAAATATCATGATTTAGTTTTCTCGCATTCTTTCATTAAATTTCTCCGAATTTAATTACAATCTAAACTTTCAACAAAAGATAAATGAACATGCTTAATTTGTAAGAAGTAACTATAAAACAGACATAACAGGTTATCTATCGTTGAAAATACATTAAGGGATAAAAAGTCAAAGTTATAAAAAAGCCCACTTCTGCCATTAAAGCTTTTGAGCATGCTCCCACAATTTAAATTTTAGTGTTCTCAAATACAAAAAACCTAGTATGTTACTATCAATTTTTAAGATGTCAAACTATCCATCTAACAGGAAGGGAACTATCTCTCATCGTCACCATAATATTTTTTAATAATAACAAAAATAGGGAAATATTAATCGATATAATAAGATAATTGCGTACAACACTAGCGGGCGGGGGCGAGAGCGCGAAATTGGAGGAAAACTTTCGTAAGGGGAAATGAAATGGGATTGATAAAAATTGGAACCAAGCCGCCTCAACAGAGTCGCACTGAGGGCAACAACCTAATATATGGAATATTACTATATTGGTCGTTATTTTTTTTTATTTCGCTTTCGATCATCTTTGAAGTTTTTGGTTCGTGATCGATTATGATTGCTACTACTGTAATAACTAGATAAAAGCACGATTAAATAATAAAGAAATACTTATCGAATACTTATCGAAATTTTTGTTTTTGCAGATGCCAAGCAAGCAGACCAAAGACCGATGAAGAAGAGATGTTGATAAATGCAGCGAAGCCGCATGATATACGTCCATATAAATTTTATACCAACAATATAAATCAATTTTATGATCAAATTTTTCAAAGTTTTTTTAGAAGAATGTCGATTGTTTTAATGTGAATGTTTTTAAGTTTGGGAATAATTTTAGAAAATTATGAAGTGTGCAAGGACATAGCTTAGTGTTGCCTGGGGGTGGTCTTGTGAATTTGCTTCGCAGACTCCGAACCGCCTCCGCGAAAGGCACGGGAGTTATCCAGGAGTTTGAGCGGGTATTCCCAGGGTCAATTTAGCTTCGCCAGCAGCGGGTAGGTCCGTCAATGGATTTCTCCTGGTAAAAAAAGGACATAACTTAGGGTCTGTGCATCAAGGCTGTGTATGCAGATCTCGCTCATCGCACAGCTCATGGATTGCCTGTCCTAATAATGTTTTTTTTTAAAAGAACATGTGATAGAATAACTTTGAAAAAGTTTACAAAATTAGAAATTTTAGACATAAAAGTACAAATTATGGATTTTGTATAGCATTATTGGCATCGTAAGTGAAATAAAAAATGATAAAGTTGTTTATCTAACAAAAAGACATTAATTAAAATTTTGAACACAACAAAGGCTACATATATCAATTCAATAAAACAATTCTCTACATTAATTGCTTACATCAATGACTTTATGCATAGGTCATTGGATAACAAATAAAACTAAAGAGTTCATTATCATCATCATCAGCCCACAATAGTCCACTGCTGGACATAGGCCTCTATATATGAACGCCACTTGGCTCGATCCATGGCCAGCTTCATCCAGTAGCTGCCAGTCACTCTGCGGAGATCGTCACTGCACCGAGCCTGAGGACGTCCCACACCGCGCTTGCCGATCCGTGGTCTCCACTCAAGTACCCGCTTACTCCAACGGTGGTCAGTTCTGCGGATAAAATTGCCGGCCCACTGCCACTTCAGCTTACTAATTCGGTGCGCTATGTCAATGAATTTAGTTCTCTGTCTGTAAAGAGTTCTATTAATAATACCAATTAGAAATTTAGAAGAAACCGATGAATAGTTTTGAACGAAACAGTTTTTATAACAATGCCTATAGATCTTTCCATATCTGCTGAGTTACGTCTTAATACTTTAAAAACATAAAAAGTCAAGCGCTGCAACTAAATATTTATCCTCCATAGATTCGAATTCGGCTCTGTCTTCTCTGAGGGCTCGAAATTCACTTAGCTTCGTTTGTCGAAGCTTTTCGCCTCTTGAAACTTTTCAATAGCCCAGAATCGAATTCAGGCCCCCCTCCCTCCCCCCAAAACACCTGCCTCTATGTACATAGGGAACGTGTGATGTTTCCCGTGTTACAATGAAAACGCTTAATGGATTGTGTTTGTGTACTTCGTAAATATTATCAAGAAATATGTTTTGAAAGGAGGCATGACTTCCTACTTGAAATTATCACGGGAGATAATAGTGTGTGTAAGATGGCGAACGCTTGGTAATGTTTAAGGTAATGGTTGACAGGGTGCATCTGGAAAGGTCTTTCATGTTACGCCCCTGCAAACGGTTTGCTGTGTTTCGATGAGGATGGAAGTCATTACCATCTTTTGTCCATTGTTTGCCTTGACATTGCTTGTATCTGATGATTACCACTTACCATCAGGTGGATGATCTTACAATGCCCACATACAGACCCATCTTGCCCAGACTACGCAAGTATTTTATTTAATCGAGTGGCGAGTATAGCTAAAGTACTTGCTGTTGCTGCCCTAAACATTAGTGAAATATGGTCGTGTAAAGTCCACAAGTGATGTTTTTCGAGTTGGGCAGGATGGAACTCAATAAGTGAATCTATAGAAATGACAATATTCTATGAAGTGGAAGATTAAATCCGTCTAATGAAAAAAATACACGGAAATAGGTTAATAAAATATATGAACTGAGAGCTACAAATATCCCACAAGTACACATTTCCTGAATATTTCAAAATTTTGAAATATTTCTTTGCTCTAGCAAAACGTAGTGTTTTTAATGAACTTGATTAACGTGGTAGCTTCGGATTTATTAGGCCAATGAACGACTGACCACTGAGATGATGCGTGATAAAACTACTCACCTTCGAATTTCTACCAATTTGGTAGAAATTATATTCGATTCGACTACATCACTTAGGTAAGTACCTACTAAAACAAAAAAAAATTCTTTGAAGCAGTATTTGGCTATTAGGTTACTCGCCTCTCGACTAAATTATTTGCTTAACCTTGAGTGTTAATATCTAGTTAGTATGACAATATTATTAAAAATGACAAGGCAAGCATTAAATATTTTTTTGTAGAGTTGCAGAGTTGTGATGGTGACCTTTTTAATGTACTAAGGCTGTCAAGCAAGCTCTCAGCACGCTTGATAGTAAACGGTTACCGCATCCTAAAGACGTTTGTGATTACTAAACTCTTGAGAGAAACGTTACTTTTATAGCAAATGAGACAAGTCCCTCTATCCATCTTAATCAACCAAAGAGTACTTACTTACATAGGTAATCAAAGTAGAAACATAATACTACAAAATAGTAATATTTATTAGACTACTTTCCCAGTCGCACTCTGAATGTAAGTAAAAAATCCACTATGTGTAGAGTTACTTTTAACTAATATTCAGCCCGTTATTGTATTTTTTTATACAAATCGAAAATGGTTCAAGCGGAATGCTTTTATAAGGAGAAATCTGACGTGTGCGGATTACCTTCATTATAATCTGAAATGTAAATAAATAATATTAACAAATATCAAAGTATTTATTGCTTAAGCCAACTTACACATTAAAGCCGGAGTATAATGCGGTCCCATGGAATAATCCTTAATGGTCATTTTATGACTGAGTTTTTGTGGTCGCGGAACCATTGTGCATCACACTTTCAGATAGTAACTCGAGATGCTTGAAATACAACACAATACCGACTTTGTTTGCCCATTGTGACTGTCTCCACGCACAGTGGTCAGCTACTTGTTAACGCTGCGCAAAAAAATTCTAAGAAATCTTTCGGTTCTATTAGTAGTATTATGTTTTTGTCGGTTTTATAAAGGGATTTCGTTTGCATTATTGGGTTGGTTCTTCACATTTAGAATGTGTTTGTTTGGAGGCGTTGGTTATAAGTTTGGAGTGGGTATTAAGCTCATGATTTGATTGTAAAAAGCTACAAATTATAGTAGGAGCTTTTGTATTATTACTCCATGTCTGTGGAGTCTCGCGTAAAGCCTTGTTAATATAGGCACAAACTCATAATGATATTAAATTAACAATAGGTCAAATGATTAATGATTTATTGTTTTGTTCCACTTGAATTTTTAGCATACCTTAAATAATATCACTTTTTAGTATTGTGTTCTTACCTAAGGTGTCCAGAATACATCCAAGGTGAATAAGGTAAGGTGTCCCGAGTACATACAAGGTGAGTAAGAAGGTACATCCAAGAAGGACAATCCAAGGTGAGTAAGGTAAGGTGTTCAGAGTACATCCAAGAAGTACTAATCCAAAGTAAGGTACGGTGTCCAGAGTACATCCAAGAAGTATATCCAAGGTGAGTAAGGTAAGGTGTCCAGAGTACATCCAAAAAGTACCTGCGATAAGATCTCTTATCCCGTTGAAAAACGATACTTCTCGATTTTTACAGAATGTGCAACGTTTGAGTAATACCTATCACCCTGGTATTATAGGCATCTATATGCTAATGGGAACCAACTACGACTTATGCTTGTTTGAGATAAAAAAGACTCAAATTAAAATAATCTGCTGTACCTACTACTTGTAAAGGAAAGATATTTTTTTATTGTGAATATCGGAATTGACTGTTAAAATTAAAAACATCATATAAACTTACTATTGCAGAATTCTCAACTTTTTTTACTTTTAATCTCCTAAATACAGCTGCGGTAAAAATTTGTCACATAATTATTACCTTTGGACATTCAAGAACCAGCTTCTAAATATCAAATCCTCGATCACAAACACAGATAAAATTGCACAAAGATCGCCGAAGTCTTTGAAATCTTACTGCTTTTGTGCAAGCCGCAACTTTGTTTGAGTAACATTATACTTACTTTGAAATAGAAAAACATATTGAGCAGAAAACAAATTTGTGTTAGGTACAATGTAGGTACTTGGAATATAATGTCATTGAAAAGGTAAGTATTAAATTTTAAAGTAGAGTAAATATATGTTTTTGTAAACACTCATTAGATTTAATCATAAACACTCAATAAACATATATTTTAGTTATGACACCGCAAATATAGCTTCATTTGTTTTTACGAATACAGGGGTTAGTAAATATGTGTGTCATCATTTCTGGAAGATAGGGGAGTTGATTTCTTTTATATTTTAATAGAGCATCACATACGACTCTGTATTTTCTTGATGATGAAAACATCATGTCAAAAACATTCGCTCCATTGGTCACCCATGCTATGCCAGCTGATGTTTCCTCACACCTCATTTAAATAACTCCTGGTTCTAAAATTTGGGACTATTTAAATAAATGAACCATAATTATGGCGGTTGGAAGTGTCAGCCATTTTTTGAAAAAAATAATTAATGAGTTCTTAGTCTATGGTTCGTTAAAAGTGCTATAAAAGAAAAAAATATCTACAGAAGCTATCTACTTAATTGAGAAAATTCAAACATAATATACTAGATAAATAGCTCATGCTTATGAATCAATTTCATGATTTATTTATAAACACTTGATTGTCATTTCCTGTAACAAACAACAATTTACCCTCCATAAAAAACTACATCTCGTTCAAGAATAATTTGTCACATTCGCCCTCTAAAATGACAATTTGTGACAATTAAAAATAGAGAAATACAATTTCATTTGTCGCAAGCAACATATTGGGTGAACGCCTCAAACAAATGTCACCGTTAACAAATGATACAAAATTAATTCTGTACGTACACACACAAATATAGTCTTTATTGCATCGTATTAGGTGTTAGACTGGTGTAAATAAAATGATGTGTAAAAGGCATGTGTAGTTTTTTATTCTATTTCCCGTGTTATTGTATTACGGCATTTATTCAGCTAACGAGTCTGCGGGGAGTCTGCGCAAATGAGAGGGTTCTAGAGCGAGATGGGTGTATGCGATGTGTCGTTTTTCTTTTGTTTCCTTGCGGTGTGTTCCATAGGCGATTGTTACTTTTTGTGCACTCATTTTTCCGCGAGCGAACCACTGTGTAACTTTGTTTGCATGTTATAATAATGTACCGGGGGAATAATATCTTCATAGCACGTAGTATAAATTTAACGCACGTAGCTCATCAGTCAATACTGGAAATTTTAAAGGTTGTGGGTTCGATTCCCGAGCCAGGGCATGATTTTTTCTCTAGTTTACATTTTTTTCTAAAAATCTTGCAAACATTAATATTTGTAAGAAAAAAAATGAAAGGTTTATTTATACAGAAAGTATAGTAAATAATTTATACACGTATAAATTAAATTACAAATAATCCAAAAATGGTACAAGCTTTAGGTACTTTAGTTTTCTAGTAATTTTTATACATTTTTGACCGACTTCAAAAAGGAGGAGGTTCTCAATTCTGTTGGTTTTTTTTATGTATTACATCGATTACGTCGAGATTACTGATCCAAATTACGTGATTTTTATTTTGCCCGATGCGAAATAGTTGCCATTTGGCCCCATAAAAATTTATTCAAAATAGATTTAGCAGTTTCGTTATAAATCCAAACAACTGGAATAGTTGAGTCGTCTATGTATGCGAAATTGCAGATAATATATTTATTTTCCGATAGTAGGAAACAATATATGCCGACAGTCGTCCATCTTTTTTTTATACATCTAGATTTGATCTAAATAAGTTATCACTAAAAATTGTGAAAAGAAATCTTAAGCAATAAATACCGACTTCAAAACAGGACAAAGGGCGAAATAATTAAATTTTACACTTATCACTTGAATACCTATTTTTTGATTTTTTGGAGTTGGTGCTAAGTTGTCTCCAGAAATATTACAAAATGAAGTATCTACCGACTCCAAAAAAAAAAATTTTTTTTAGAATGATCTCAAATTTTATTGTTTTATGGCTTTTATCTTTGCCTTTCTTCTACGCTAAACAAAGTCAAAACAGGCGCGAAAAGTCACCTTCTGGGTGAATGCTTAAGTTGCACTATCTGTGGTTGAATACATGGACTCTTCTTACCGCTATATAACAGGTGGTGTTGAGTCATTTGACGTGATTTGTATAAAAATAACCTTAGCATCATTTTAAAGTTGACAAGTTACTCTTTAATTGAAGTTCTTAATTTGTAAATTTTAAATTAATTCGATAACCCAACAATCTATTAGTGATTCTTCTAATTCACCATAAATAAGTCTTTTGTGACAGTTTGACGGTAATCGTTGTGTGGAGATAACATCGGAACGAAGGGTCCCTATTACGACAAAGCGCCACAGTGTACACAGGTACAGTAGACAGCGTAGACTGTCTAAAATAATAATCCCGTGTAACCTTTTTAGGGCTGATTTTTCAATCCCCAGATAAGATTTATCTGGAGAATAAGTTTGACAAGTTGACAGATATTCTATAGGAAATCTGTCAAAACACAAAATTATTCTCTAGATAAAAATTATCTGGGGATTGAAAAATCAGCCCTTAGTTAAGTTCTATTAAAAAATATATATGACACGGATCGTAGAGTATATTTTTCGACAAGAATGGCAAACAAGCATACCTACGGTCTGATTGATGGTAAGCGGCTCCTACGGTAGCCGTTTACCATCAATTGGTGGTTTTACCATCGGTTGGTGGGTTAAAGCGGTTGTAGTAACAACCGGGACCAACGGCTTAACGTGCCTTCCGAAGTACCGAGGAGCTCGAGATAACAAACTTTGATTAAAAAGAAAAGTGGAAACCAAGGAAAACCACGTCTTCACATGACATTAGTATATTGACTTGACAACTCTTAAAAAAAAAAAATACAAAAAAAAACAAGAAACTGACAAATTTAACAGGCACAGTAGGATAAGAAACCATTAAAAAGATGCTGATTATCAGAAACACCCTTTCATAATTTAACTTAATAATTTAGTAAGGTAAATTCAAAGCTCCTTCTTATTCGACGAATATTTCAAACCCAAACTAAGTTAAGGCGATCTATCGAAACGTTGTTTCGGCCAAGACCGATAGGGATAGAGATATGGCTGACACAGCGGGAGGAAAAAAGACAAAACAGCGAAACGAAATACACAAATTATTTTATTTAAAAATAACCTTATGGACTACAAAAAAACGCTTCTACACGATTCTGAATATTAATGATATCTACTATTTAAAGTAATTTCCTATTAAATATAAATTATCGTTCACCAATAATCTTAAGTTTTCTTGTTTATAAGAGGACTTTTCGGAAATAAAATGTATCGAGGCAAATTCCTTTAATCGTGTTTTCGTTATACTCGTATCTAGATAAGGATATGAAGTAACGTATATTTGATTTTCAGATTCGTAAGATCTTTCAGCAACGTATGACATTACTTATAAAAGTGCGATTTTTTTCAACATATCGCCTTAACGCCGTTTCGCGTGCGTGCGCTATTGTTGTCTTTTTTCCTTTTGCTGTGAAGTCGTACCTCTATCTCTCTCTGTCACGGCCGAAAAAGTTCAAGAGGTGTCACTTTAAATAGGGGTAATAGATTTCAATATCATTAATGTTAAGCTAGTAGACTTGTAATTATTAAAGTTAATAAGTACCTGCTACATGTCTTAGAGTTAGAATACAATATTTTAAAAAAATGACATAGGTGCACACACATTGCGGAATGTAAACAAGCTAATGATATGAGCAACTATTGCCCAAATCTGTCCATGCGAGAAGTAAGCGACACGGGGGCTTATTTTTAGTGGGTAGCCTCCAGCTATAAACATCTTCGACAGAGGAGTCCCACGTATGCCTGCATTACGCGTAAGTGCATTTTACCCCCTTCAAAAAGTCACATTATATACACACACAACACATATATTAATAATTTTATTTAAACCAGTGAACTACCACATCTCCGCTCGCGTGAATCTTGGTTATCTCCACCAAAAAATATTCTATGTCCTTCCCAGAATCTGAAACAATATCCATGCCTTTCTTTTAATCAGTTCAGCGGTCGAGCATGCATAGGTAATAGACAGGCAGGGTTATGCTACTATTCTATAGAGTTTAGTTAACTGTGGATGCTTGAAAAATATGTAATACTTAAATAAATAAAAAATCTAAACTAGAAAAATATTATGCCCTGGTCGCGGGTTCGGTCTTCTCGCCCCAGATCATAATTTTTCTGGCTTAGATATTTTTTATGCAATACCTACATATTTTTCCTTGAATTCAATACCTACAACACAATGCGATGTGTTGGACGTATGCACTGTTGATTCTCGATCTTAAATCTTATCAAAGATTTAATAAAATTTCAATTGCAATCATCATCCCCTGCACTTAGCCTGAGGTGAATATCATAATAAACGTGTTAGTTAAACGGCCGGGAATCGAACCCGTACTTGTCGCGCCACCCGCTGGCGACATCCCGTCTGTTGTTGTTGCTAATAAACTGTTAAGTGTGAAGAATACTTTTCACGGTGTGGTTCCGTACCTATTTCGAAAATAATTTTCTTGTCATTTTCTAACACTTTTAGTACTCTACCTGCCTTATTTCCCTATCAAGAAGAAAGAGATATACTGAAAAAAATGACAACTGAACTTTCGACTACCCGTAGCTCAAATAAGTGATTGCATAACTAAGAGATGCACAGTTTTGTTAAATCAAATAAACTGTATTTACACTTCGCCAAATTTTTGTTATTACAAATAAATGGAACCGAAACAGTTTGGTCAAATATTTTTTAGAGTAGAATCACTTTTACAAACTTCAAGTTAGTTGCCAATCCATAGACTTATGGCTTATAATAGTCAGCTTGTTTTTTTAAATCCAATCGTGTGTAGTTGCAATACTTGTTATTACAGCGCTGTTAACAGATTATATATGTAGCTTATCCTACCTACTTAAATAGATTAACCTCAAATGCTATATAATCGTTATCTTAATTCAAATACCAGTGACATCACCTGTCACCTGTCGTTTTCTTGATTTTTAGTTTTGATTTGCGCACAGCAAAATGATGGTCTTACAATTTAAAAATCTTTGTTATTCTAAATCCGCATTATAAATATAAATTATTTATGGAATGCTTTTCTTTTTGATTTAATTTATCACCCAACAATCCGAAGTATTACTGAACCCTAAAAGCTTAGTGTAACACAAAAGAAAGCTCCGAAATTGCGACAGTGGCGCCCCGTAGCGCTAACAACGACGTACGGAACCTAATAACACGTTTAGTTGGCCGATGCAATCGACCGACGTAATCTGACTAGCTCGCGGACCCCCAAATTACAATTGGGAAAATATTATTAAAACGCGAGTTTATTTTGTAACAAGAAATCTTTCAACGCCAGATATTTTCAAAAAGATATAGATCATTACAATACGTTCTATAGTAAAGATATATACGCAACGAAACGTAGTTTTCGTGAATTAGGTAGGTAATGTAAGAAAAAAAGTTATTTACTTTTTAATGAATGGTGTAAGTACTTATAAATTATTATATTTATTATTATTTATTTGCTCTACCTACGTTGTTAAAAAGAAGCATTTACAGATTCATGGTTTATTTTCTGTATTTGTTAATTACCACCCGACACAATTTAGTATTTTTAATTGTCATAGATCACCCCGGGAGTCATTCGCGGCTCAAAATTAATGTATCGTCTTTGAATAATTCACTTTTACGTTTTAGTGGCTTAAATTAATTTAAAGTAGGTAAGCTTCAACTCTTTACCATACCATCACCAGCCTATATACGTCCCACTGCTGGGCACAGGCCTTCCTACATGGGAGAAACACATGAGTAGTTTGGGCCATAACACCACCACGCTGGCCCAATGCGGGTTGGTGGGTTAAAGCGGTTGCAGGAACAACCGGGACCAACGGCTTAACGTGCCTTCCGAAGCACGGAGGAGCTCGAGATAACAAACTTTGATTGACCCATCCCAGGATCGACCATGGCGAAATTTGCTTTGTTTTCCGTATCGAAACCAGAGTGCCCAAACCAATACGCCACCGAGCTCCTCAGAACTACATAGCTCCGATATCCTACATAACTTGTGATTTTGACGATTCGAAGCTTGTTAGGAGCCTACTTGAATAACCATATTTTTGATTTTGATTTTGACCTGGCCATCTCCGTATATTTTAGGAACATCTCTTTTGGCTACATAATTATCTAGTAATAAAAGGTAGCCTATAAAAAAACGAGTCTACGAAATATAGCTCAATTATTAAATAAGCGTTCTAACAAAAAATGTATATTTTTGAATCCGGTCAAAAGTGTTAAGGCAAACGTGCCTTTGTTGGCACACGCACGCGTTATTATATTATGGGAGCGAAAAAATGCGCCAGTGCCCAATAATGGACAGAGTTCGGGAGTTTCATTGCTTTCAGTTTTATTTACTACAAAATCCTTTTTGAAAAATATTTTTGTTCATTTTAACTAAATTACTGTACTTTAAATGCGCTGAATGTTTTTGAAATTTTATTACATTTATTTATTCTTCACGCGTAGATGGGATAAGATTCAGAGTGGTCTAGAAAGAAGACGCTGTAGAAGTCAGAAGATCAGCACAGACTGAGAATGAGAGCACGGACGACCTGGAAGCACTGAAGAAGTGTAGTAGTGTAGTGTCCGCTCCAGAAAAGGGAATCATAATTTGTCGGGAGTCCAGAGGTTTGCTGTGTAAGAATCCAAGCAAGTAATGTGCCACTCTCCCGTAATTCTGGTTAAACAGGATATAGGAAAGTTAGTAGTTTTTTTATACTACTCAGGTGGCAATTAAGCATACGGCCCGCCTGATGGTAGCCTATGGACGCTTGCAACACCAGAGGTATCACTTGCGCGTTGCCGACCCTGTAAAAACCGTTTCAAGCCATTTTTGAAGAGCCCTAAGTATGCTTTTTTTGTTGTAAACAAAGCACGACAAATGACTCAACACCACCCGATGTGAAGCGGTAAGAAGAGTCCATATGCGAAGACAGCTAGTGCAGCTTAGACACTGCTCTAGCCGCCTCCACCTTGCCGGCCCGAAAGGAGGGAACACATGTGCTGGGACAGAATTCCAAGTTCTGGAAGTTCGAAAAAGAAAAGAGGTACTAAATTTGTTTGTACGTGATGGATGTGGTGGAGACAGTGAATGGATGCTGTACTCGTTCGAGAAAACCTCTGCAGGGAGCTCATTCTACAAGCTGAGCGTACGCGGGAGAAAGTTTCTCTGAAACCGCACAGTTCGAGACCATTTTGGCGGCGATGACGTGTGGTGCGACGGTAAAAAGAGGCCCCCCCCATCCGGAATCAACCATGCAGTACGTTGCTTTGTTTTCGTAATTGATACCAAAACGCTCAAAACACCCACGCCAGCGAGCCTCAATTACGGTGGACAAAACTCTCCACACCTTTCCGTAGCCTCGGCTAAGTGACGGAAAATGACAAAAATTGCTAGCCAAATCACTGGCGTTTTTTAATAATTGTTTTATGCTCTAACAAATGAGTTTGAAATTGGATCGGGCTCAAAGCGCTTACAAAAATGGATGCTTAATACGATTAGAGCGAGAGAGGCGATGCGGCGTTGAAAGAGACAGCGACTGTTGGCTGTTGCCCCGTATTTCTGTACTGTTGCGTTGTATTGACAATTTAGTTCTGTTTAAGAATTTATGGGGGACTTATGATGGATGTAGCATAATGAAGTTAAGACAATATTCGCAATATTTTAATAAAAAAAACAAACAAAAAAAAATGTTGATTACATTGTTAACAATATTTATTGTTCAGAATTATATATTTATTAGTTCAGAATCGAACCCAGGCAGTGGTGCTCAATGGTTATACGTCAGCTTGGTCTACCATACCTTCTGGAGTTCCGCAGGGATCGCTGTTGGGTCCCTTGCTGTTTGTGGTTTTCATCAATGATATTAGAAACTGTTTTCATCATTCCCGCTTCCTGCTCTTTGCAGATGACATGAAAATCTACAGGTCGGTAAGGGATCTATCAGATGCCATGCTTTTGCAGGAGAATCTTACAAGAGTGACTAACTATTGTAAGGCAAATAATCTGGATCTTAATATTAGTAAATGTATTGCAATAAGTTTCTGTCGAAAGCGGAACAAAACAACATACAATTATGCCATTGCGAACTCGTTTTTGCATCGTGCGGACAGGATTCGAGATCTCGGTGTTCATCTAGATAGCCAGCTCTCTTACGATAATCATCTTGATGAAATAATAAAGAAGGCATCCTCGTCCCTGGGTTTTATTATTCGTAATAGCAGTTGTTTCACTACAATGAAGCCGCTTAAAGTTCTCTATTGTGCGTTTGTCAGGAGCCAGCTTGAATATGCCAGTCTAGTGTGGAGTCCAAATTATGCGAATCATCGTCTCAGATTGGAAAGAATCCAAAAGAAGTTCACTAGGTTTTTAAGCTTCAAATTCAAAATTCCGTATATGGACTACAAAGATCGTCCCGCAAAGAGAGTCCTTAATATTATATATGCAAACTATGTTTATGAGCCCTCAGTACTGGTTCTCGTGTTGTAATAAATTTTATAATTAGGAATTACTACTGTATTTTTGTCGTTCAGAGTTGAGCGGTGATAGCTGGTGACATAGTTTCTCAACTGTACCAATTTTATCATAAGCACATTTTTTTATTATAATAATATGAATTTGTTTAGGTATAGGTCGCGGGTGCAGTCATGACCAAAAAGAAATAAACGATTACGATTATAAGTATTGACTTCAGAAACAGAATGATGTAACCCACGTATACATCATTTTGATGCTGACTTAGCCTATCTAGTGGCGATTTTTACCGAATCATTTTCGTCAACCAACGTACAGTATAATACAATCATATACTTTACATTTCCCTTGTTCTAAAAGTCAGAGGGGGATAAAATAAGAAGTATATTTTGTTCTATTGGTGATTTATTTATTCATCTGTTACCAAATTCTTTATTCATAAGTAGAAAAGTCATGAATAAAGACTCGTCTTTTTCCGTTTTCCAAAAAAGAGAAAAATATTTAATACTCACTAATAAACTAATATTATTATATCGGGTCATTTCTGGCAATCGTAGTGAACATGAGTGTAACACATTATAAACTAGAAGTATCGCTACCTCGTAAAATGGGGTATTTTAGCCCCTTGTATAACAATCTACTGCTAAGTACCTAAATACCAGACACAATTGGTTACTTATATGTGAGCCCACCGGCGGGCTGAGACGGCACAAAAGTTTATAAATAAAGTGCTCAAGAAAATCCTCTAAGGCGAAGTTTAATAAAATCGCCACCTCGCTTCAGTAGAATCATAAGGCGTTAGTAATACCCCCTCGTTACCCTCCCCCGCCCCCCACCCTTCCAATCATCAGAGGCATTATATTGTTCTAACGTAATAGACTTTTTATTAGTTTATATAGCTTGGAGTGAGACACCGATGGGTTTAATCTCGTTTTAGAAGCAATTGTTTGGGAAAACATGTATAAATGAGTGTTCTTGATTTAACCTTTATTACACACATTGAGTACAATCGGGATTTCATAATATTGGGTATTATCTGTTAGTCGATCAGAGAGTTAAGTCCAGAAAGAGATAAAGCAGTGCAAAAATGTGTCTTCGTTTTATCACTCACTGGGAAATCTGCGTAAAATCTCTATTCACAAGTTGCGACAAGAGCTATCGCAGAAAAATCTCCCACCTTGGCGTTTGGAACAGTAGCTGTGAAAATGCTTTATGCGTGTGCTATTTAATTTGTCCAGCTATGCGATAACACCCCCGGGGTTTTATGACAGTTAAATCAATTGTGTCTGGAAAAGGAGGCTTGACAGGTTACGCAGCGTAGCGATAATCGCTCATCGCACTCGCACTCGCTCAACTCGAATAATACTGTCCTTACTAGAAACACAGCACTCGCTTCTCGTTACTTGCAAACTGGTTAATAGCTGAACATAATAATAAAAGTGTCGTATTTATCAATACTATTTTTTGAATGAGAAATTTTGTCTATCTGTTCGTTCCATTTTCACGCTTAATTATCTTTATCTTGAAAAGGCAAACGGTAATAACCCTAAAACTCTTCCGCCGAGCAAATTGATTGTCCATCAATTAGTGAGTGCTTTCATAATTAGAGTGTGAAGCTTCATCGTAAAAACAATTAGTTATCTCACCTCTCACTCTTACGGCCTACTCAATTATAAATTAACACACTAATTTCATATGTATTACAAAATCGTGCTCGCAAATACTCCCAAAGGTATATTTAATTTAATTTATTTGGTTTATTTTTGTTATATTATATTGTTTGAGCAAGTTATTTATTTTATTTGGCAGTTATTTAAATTTGACAGAATTACCTACTGGTTAAATAAGTATTGAGTAAATTGACAGAACTGGCCAGTTACCACGTTCAACTGTATTTATCGAATTACCTAGCATTTTCGAGATAACCGCATGACGAAGCAGCGCCTCCATTAACTCTTCTCTGTAGTTACAAAGGATGCTCTAAAACTGACAGCTTTAAATTTAAATGAAATCAGCTATGCGATTCTCTAAAGTTAGCAGCCATGAATTCGTGGCTGTCGGCAGCGCCGTTATACTTTGGCGTTTGTTTGACAACCGTTGTCGACACCAGCGTTCCGACGTCGAGCACGGCGTGAACCGGAACTAAAAAGTGGTCGATTTTTATATCTTTATGTAAAAAATCTATCGAATATTGAATGAGGTCATTGCGATACAATTTTAACACAACAAAATAGAAATCAAAAAAATTCGACTGTACTTCATGTCGTATAACCAAAACAGAGACAACAGTATACAGCCAAGAGACCGATGTAGAGATTCGTGAATACGGATGCACGCAGCGCAGTGGCAAACGTCAAAACCAATGGCAGCTCGTCGTCTTTGTCAGACGTCAAGCTCGATGTCGAATATCTTTGTTTGTGAATCACACTGAAGATAGAAAATTAGAAGCATTTAAAATGAAAACATTAACGTAAGTATCATGTGTGATCTTAAACATTAATAATGGCAATTATTGGTCTCAGATAATACTATATAAGGATAGCATAGACAGTGGCTTCCAATACGTCTCCAAAAGAACACTCAGCTTTTATGTCTTCTCTTTAACATTTGTCATGATCCGTCACATCCTACTTACCCACAGAAACGTTAAACCCCTGTAGATCCAATCTCAGACACCTACTCCAACAGACCACTTCACAAGACTGTTTTCCACTTCTATTCCTTCACCGTTGTAGTTCGTTTGTGTAATATATTTTTGCCTACGCGATATAAATAAATACTTCATTTTCTGTTTTCAGCGACGACGCGTCAAGAACACTATCTTTCCTCCCTTCTATTGTTGCTATTTATATCTATGTTATAGAAATATATACATATACATGTAACTTTTAAATAATTTATGTTTTACTTCATTGATCGTTTGAACTGTAATTAATGTATTCTACTTTATTTCTGATGCAACCAGTATGAATCTTGTGGAAGTGGCATATCCAAAAAAGACAGGCTCTTTCTGTCTAAAGATATAGTAAGGCTAGTGGCAACTATATTCTGGACACAAGAAGAGTAAACGCAGGGGAGGCACAAAAGATCCCATAGAGTCGAAGTGCCCTGTGACTTAGTCATGGCCCCACAGTAAGATAAGAGACAAGATGGTTTCTGATAGAAATACTTTAATTACAATGAGACTGGTAGGATTAAATAAATAATAAAAGAGGGACATACTAATGCAACAGTTTATGTAATCAGATCACAGAACAGAGCATAGATAAATTAACTTTTATCACACATCTCAAATAGTTTATCGCTGCGTTCACATTCCCTTCTCTTTTGGCACATCCTGTAGATGGCTTGTCTCGACAACACGTAACTGCAGCGTAAGCAATCTGAACCAATAACGTTAAACAGACGCAATTTACTACCACTCAACTTATAAGAGTGCTATATAATTCAATCACGTTATTATTGTTTTAAGTGGTTATTGTACTTAGTTTAATGATTGTTACAGTTGTTTATTTTGAAATGTTGTTTTGTATTTATGTTTAGAAGACTCTAGAGTGAAGTCAAAGTCTTTTATTATAGTGATATTTAATTTACGAGTCGGTAAGTACGAACCATCTGCCTCATAATCAACAGCCTATATACGTCCCACTGCTGGGTACACGTCTTCCTACATGGGAGTAGCACATGAGCTGTTTGGGCCACAATATCACTAACCAATGTCAACGCTGGCCCAATGCGGGTTGGTGGATTAATGTACGACGAAACATAGAGGACCTAGAGATTAAAATTTTTGACTGACCCATCCCGAGATCGACCATTTCGAAAGTTGCTTTGTTTTCGTAATCGAAACCAGAACATTCGAACCACTATGCCACCGAGCTCCTCCGATATATCTACTCTTAACATAAAAAATATCGGAAATTTTCTCGTGTGATACATGTTATAATATGTTTTATAATATTGGTTACAGTTTGATAAAAGTACAAATATTGTAGTGAACAAAAAATATTACTAATACTAGATAATTTAGTAGCATCTGCAGCTTTAATTTATACCTTTTGAATCCAAATACAAAGAAGTTCTTCCATTTCAATTTATATTGTCACATTAACATCAAAATTCTATTAAAACTACAAAAGCAGTAATTAGCTAAAAAGTTTACGTATAAATATATCGGTGGCTATCCTAAAAGCACTCTAAATGCCATTCTCGTCTTTTTCAACCCTGAAATAACCTAAAAATTAACATTACTAATAAGATGGTATTACATATCGTCCAGTTAACAAAGAACTCGCATATTGTTGAGCCTTCAAAAATATTGATACGTATTAATTTTTTTACCACAGCATTTGAGAGTTCATGTTGTAATGGACGTAGAATAATATCAAATCTATTTAGGATTGGGCAGGTATTAATTTGAGCGCGAGTTATAATGATCCAGTGATGGATTGGATGAATCAGCGAATATTTGTTTTGGTTTTCTTTAGCCAATTATTGGATCAAACGTTGGACGAAAGTGCTTGGGGCGGATTACCTAAGTTATTGTAAAATTTTTAGCTTGTTAACGTGTCGTTTTTAAAAGTGGTATTTCATTTCCTATTTCATAAACCGATTATGCTAAAAGATAAATAAATATTTTTCTTACTTTATTTTAGAAATAAACTGTTTTTTGGCAGTTAAATACCTAAATATTTCTGACTTAACCGGATCTTCAGAGGTGCCACATTGACTATCGGTATATCGAGGTGATGAGGTCCTTAAACGGGAGCGCCACCATGTCGGTCCGTGTACAGAATCAGAATACGAAAATTATCCAACTGCAGAGAGGGGTAAGACAGGGAGATGTAATATCTCCGAAACTGTTTACCGCTGCGTTGGATGATGTTTTCAAACTGCTGGACTGGACAGGACTCGGCATCAACATTAACGGCGAGTACATCACTCATCTTCGGTTTGCCGATGATATAGTAGTCATGGCAGAATTACTGGAGGAATTGAAGACAATGCTCGACGACCTCGACAGAACCTCCCGACAGGTGGGTCTGAAAATGAACATGGACAAGACAAAGGTTATGTCTAATACCCATGTCGCACCTATACCAGTTACAGTTGGGAGTTCTGTTCTCCAGGTTGTTGACGAGTACGTTTACCTCGGACAAATGATCCAGTTAGGTAGGTCCAACTTCGAGAAAGAGGTAAATCGACGAATCCAACTAGGATGGGCAGCTTTCGGGAAATTGCGTAAGATCTTCTCGTCCGTAATTCCGCAGTGCTTGAAGTCGAAAGTCTTCGACCAATGTGTGTTGCCAGTGATGACATACGGCTGTGAAACGTGGTCGCTCACTAAAGGCCTTTTGTGCAAGTTTGCAGTCGCACAACGAGCTATGGAACGAGCTATGTTAGGTGTTTCTTTGCGAGATAGAATCAGAAATGAGGACATCCGAAAGAGAACCAAAGTCACTGACATAGCTCATAGGATTAGCAAATTGAAGTGGCAGTGGGCAGGGCACATAGCACGCAGAATGAACGGCCGGTGGGGCGTTAAAGTCCTAGAATGGCGACCACGTACCGAAAAGCGCATTGTAGGACGGCCTCCCACTAGATGGACAGACGACCTGGTCAGGGTCGCGGAGAGCCGTTGGATGCAGGCTGCGCAGAACCGTTTTATTTGGAGATCGATGGGGGAGGCCTTTGTTCAGCAGTGGACATCATAGGCTGGTATGATGAACCGGATCGTTCGGATATTGAAGCAAAATAGAAGTTTCGATATTGTAGACGTAGACGTTAACTTGTAACTTAAAACAGATACTTACATCCGTACTTATTTATAAAGAAGTATTTACTTGTTTGTAAGTATTGTCTTATCTAAGTTATTATTTCAGGTTAGAGTTCTTTATAAGAAAATTTGATTCTATAGAAGAGTAATGAACGTTTCTTCCCTAAGCAATTGTTTTAGTAGGAGTGGACGACTCAAACTTGTTCCTTTAAGGCAACACTTCGGAGCTACGTTTCGTTTGATAAAAAGGCAATGTGAGGTATAGATTATTTTTAAAATGCCTTTCTTTACGATTTAACAGATCACGCATTATAAATGCAAAAAATCAAACATGTAAATGTGGTTTAACAGATTCTAATTTATTGTATAGCAATTCAAATCCAAAAATTTCAAAATATAAAATCATTTTGCCGCAATTTTGGATGTTTATCCAAATTTAGTACCTACTATATAGATCAGTAATTTTGTCTACCTTAAATATCTTTGTTAAATATCTGTCTAATTTTATTATAGCGTTGAAATAAAATCAAGAAAATAAAAGCATGTCGCATAATTTACTTTTCGGAGATGGCAGGTAATCATTTGAAATTCATCTATTCGTTCATATCCGAATTGATTATTGAGTTGGTCTAAAAGCAAGGATTTTAGATATCATACATTGTACTATTATAATACTATCTATAATCGTGTCCAAGTAAAAGAAACAGATCGAAACATGACTTGCATAATTGTCATCTCTTTGTTCGTCCGCCACTTAAGTGCGTATAAATATAATTTTGTCAGCTTATCGTAAGGTCCATCTTGCTAAAGAGCCCTTTTAATGTTTTTTGCAGAACGGCTCGTGCGGAAGAAAGAGGCTTATTAAAATCATATGACAGTGGCAATAATAATTTATCTATTAATGAAACATTAGGAGATAATAATCAAAGTATGTACTACATCGGGTATCTACAATCGGGGTCTAAAAATGTTTACCACCATAAGGTTTATAATTGCATCCATAAATCTGCGTCACAGGGCCGATGTAATCATTTGATACGACATAGGTCATAGATTTTTTCACACTCGCAAAACGGTCGCATCATGAAGGCTAAATACTTAGAATATAAAAAACTTTTTAATCAAAATATTAAAAATAATATCTGATATAGATGAGACAAAAAATCTACGGACAATTATGAATCAACCTATTTTTAACCGACTTCAAAAACGAGGAGGTTCTCAATTCGGCCGGTATGTTTTTTTTTTTTTTTCTATGTATGTACACCGATTACGCCGAGATTACTGATCCGATTTACGTGATTATTTTTTTGTTCGATGCGGAATAGCTGCCATTTGGTCCCATAAAAATTTTTTCAAAAACAGTGGGGTACTTTGGTTTTGAATATAAAAAAACTGAAATTATGAAGTCGTCTACATATGCGTAATTGCGAATTTTTGCTTTTTCCAATGACTTTTTAGTGAAACGATACGATAGTAGAAAACAATATAATTTGACGGTCACCCATCTAGCTTTGACCGTAGAAAGTTATCACTAAAAATTGTGAAAAAAATTTTTAAACAAAAATTAAGGTTTGGTGGTATTGGTGCTAAGTGGTTTCCAAAAACAATAGAAAGTGAAGCACCGACTCCAAAAATATGTTTCTAGGGGATGAATACCTACTTAAATTTAATTATTTTATCCTTTTCAGTTTTTGTTTAAATATTTTTGTCTAGTCATTATAAATGTTTCAATTTTGAAATTGAGAAAGGAATCATCAAAAAGTCTTATGCTCTTGTAGTGAATAAACAGAATATAGATAGGCTGACTCCTAAACATGTTTCCGAAAGTCATTTTACCAACTAATAGATCCCATAGTTTTTTTTCACTTTTATAATTTTCATCGAATGAACTGTAGACCAATACACGTTTGACCAAAAAAGAAAAAAAATAACCACGAAATCGCCTTAGATTTCAAACCTACCACGGCCGTGTCGGGCTTCCACGGACAGCTCTGCCTGATCTCGTATAGGTACATACCTAGATTTCGTGGTTATTTTGTTTTTCTTTTTTGGTCAAACGTGCATTGGTCTACAGTTCATTCGATGTAA
Source organism: Nymphula nitidulata (assembly GCA_947347705.1). Taxonomy (NCBI): domain Eukaryota; kingdom Metazoa; phylum Arthropoda; class Insecta; order Lepidoptera; family Crambidae; genus Nymphula; species Nymphula nitidulata. Next base: position 11,423,939 of record OX374641.1, on the reverse strand, counting down.
AATTATAAAAGTGAAAAAAAAATTATGGGATATATGAGTTGGTAAAATGGTTTCCGAAAACATGAATGTCACCCGATAGGCTTGATAAATATTAAAATGTAGTAAGTATCTAGACAAAGCATTTTAGCCTTTGCTGCACATAGTGTGACAGAGGATCTAATTTAAAAACTAATAAACATTTTTAGACCGCGATCGCACGCCTGCACGTCAATTAAACAGTTTGACATTTGTTAGTACTATCGTGAATAACAAAATAAAAGGCTTAATGGCGATGAGAAGGGTGTATTAATAGAACAGAGGATGTATAAAAAGACTAAAAAAATATACCTACATTACAGTGAGATTGTGAAATAGAAGAAGTTATAAGAATAGAAGAGAGTAAAAGCATAGACTTATAAAATCATTAGATGTAACTAGCCAGTTGATTGAACGCCTAAGCCATTCACTAAACGCTGGGCACCATGCCTAGGCCGTTAGTTATATGAACTAGAAGCACTTGATGTTTAACAACTTGGCGTATTGAAAGTCAGCCTAGGCGGATTATCTTGAACTGTAGATTTTTTGTAGCTTTAAGGTTTTTTTTTATAAACACTTTTAACCAAAATGATTTCAGTCTTAAATGGTTACAAAAAAACTTGTACCTTCCAATCACACAAACAGTCACACAAAACCTCTCCGTACTAATCGATGTGCCTAGGCACCCAATTAGCTGCCTAATTTAACCAGAACACTGCGATATCGATATCTGCCATGTAATTTAAAAATGGAACAATCTTTTTCTCCGAAACATGGCAACCAAGGAGGTAATAAATCAAAGTTTTTATTCAAATTTCGAACTGGCTTGCATATGGAAAGCTGTTTATTGACAAAAAGTCCTCGTCATCTATAAATAAAAAAAAAATATACATTCAATAACTGTATTTACAAATAAAAAGTTCTGCCTAGGTACGCTTTATTTATGAAAAGTACTATTTGTATAGTACTTTTACAAATAGTACTTGCCTTAAAAGCCTTGGCCACAACGAGGCATTGATGGACTTATATTACGCATGTGCGCCTTGGCTTTCGTCGGCCCACATTTACAGTTTCGTCCATGAATGCCTCTTTTGCGGCCACAGCTATGTGCTATAAAATAGCTATGAGAAAAATTGGCAAGAAATGGCTAATCTGTTACCTTCTTTTAATAAAGATTTGTACTCTTATTATATCGTATTATTATTATTTTCGCGAGTCTAACACATCGCTGTGAAGTAATCGAAACAAGATCGGGTATAACGTAAAATAATGTAGCTCAATCTGCCCGAAGACATAAATTTTATCTACTTTAAATACTTTTCTAATATTTATGAATATTTATATAATTTTAAAACTAAAATTCAAAATAATGTAACGTCCAATTAAACTCGGGATAAATCCGGTAAAGTTGTTTAATTGTAAACGATCTGAGAATGAAGTTGTAAACCTTCTCGTCTAGTGAGTAATGAAATCGTCTGTTACCGATTTATCGCTCTATAGTTTAGCTTTGTAGTTGGGTCGCCAAGGTACATCAGCGCCTGGAGATGCAGTGGTCAGTTAGTTAGTTACTTGTTCTGCGTCTTGTGATAACGTGTGCCCGGCGCGCAGAGTAGGTGGACACAGAGACTTAGTGATATTGAAGAAAACATCGCCATTTTAGTACTTGTTCGGTATGGGCATATGCTGCAATATAAATCCCCTAAATAAGCTACATCGAATCCGTGATCAAAACAACTTCACGGAAGCTCGGTGTCCTGAACAAGCTGCGTCGATTTTTCACGCCTGACCAATTAGGCCTGCTTTGTAAAACTCAGATCCAGTCTTACGTGGAATATTGCTCGCGTTTGAGGTGAAAGGTTTTGTTTCAATTCCCTCCTCGATGCACTGGACAGATTGCATCGTTGTACTGTCCGTATCATTGGCGATGTAGCGCTCATGAAAAACTTCGAGCCAATCAATAACATCAAGTGCATTATCACGGGGAGTGCTTTGAACTTTCCCCCTTCCTACTCAGGAGCACGCGTTCCGGTCTTTGGAGTCATCAATTTACTGTCTCCACCTCAACATGACGACCGGCGGGCCGAGTGGTCTGCACCCCAGGCTACTCGGTCAAGAGGTCCCGGGTTCGAATCCCGGTAGGAACAAATGTTTGTATGATGAGTACGAGCATTTGTTTACGAGTCATGGATGTTTATATGTTTATTTAGTATATTTCTAATATTTATATACATATTATTATCATTATTTCTCCGTTATCTAGTATCCATAACACAAGCTCTTAATGATGCTTACTTTGGGCTAGATAATAGGTGTGAGTGTATAAAAAAAAAAAAAAAAACATCACGCACAAAATAATTTAGTTACTCGTTTCATTGTTGTACTACCAAAACTTGGAACTCTTTGCCAGCACATGTTCTCTCCTTCTATAACATGTGTTCCTTCAAAAGAAGCATGAGTAAGCAATTTATGAGCGGGCAAGGTGGAGGTGGAGCAGTCCGCTTAAACAGCGCTATCTTTCTCATATGGAAACTTTTTGCCGCCTTATAGGTGCTGTTGAGTCATATTATGCCATGCTTTGCTTGAAAAAATCTATTGGTACCATATTCTAGTAAGTAAAGATTATGATTATGATAGTAAGCGATTACCATAGCCTATAGACGCTCGTCGCACCTTCAAGAGCCTAGTGGCTTGAAAGCTTGAGTTTCTTCAAGATCCTAGTGGAAAATATCTCGATGCTCTGCCTCGCTTTAAGCCTGGCATGATAGAAGAAAGGCAATTAGTATTAAAATTAAGCAGTGTTATATTTTCATTTTGTTTCAGCTTGCCTTGCCCAATAATAACGTTTCTTCGCGATACGACCCGCCTGATGGTAAGTAAGTATAACGTAGCATGTTATTTTTTCTAATATTAATATTTGTTCAAGAAGTTAAAAAATAAGAAGCTACTGAAACAGGGTTACCTATAGGTAGGTAGGGACTCCCCAAGTTGAATTTATTTTAGTAGACTTTCAGTCTCTGTGTTGACCCCTTACTCTGCGCTTGACCCAAGAGTGGACGCAGCGTAACAGCCGTGTAACTGCATTCCGCCGAGATGAGCCGCGACGCTATTCCGGCGACGACCGCGCTGGTTAATTGGACGCTTGTGCTCTGTAAACTGGAGCCAAAGCTGAATTGGTGCTTTAACTGAGTGCCGAAGTATGGTATGATTGGTATTTCGATGTCATTTTCCTAGAGGGACACTTTGTGAACGGGAACTTTGCTACTGGGAAACATTTTGAGAAAGACACATTCTGCTACGAAGCCATCTCAATAACATGTAACTGCAATTGTCGAGGTGAGCCGTGACGCTGTTCCGTTCAGCGTCGTGGTATAATCGGTACATCAAAGTAATTTTCCGAATGAAACATTTAAAGAAAGAGACATTTTGCGAAGGGGATATTCTATCATTAAATTCTGTTGACAGTATCTGGCTCTAAAGTTAGTTGAAAGATTTGAGGCAAAAATCGTTAATATTGGATGACACCTCCCAACATAAACAAATATTGAAAAATATTTTTTTCACGACAGCAAAATAATATTAATAGTGAATATAATTCCCGCCCACAAAGTATATCAAATATTTAAATACTCTAGCCAGATCACTGGTGTAATGTTTTCCTCATGGGCAACAAAAGTCCATTTCCAATAAAAAATAATGACTTCTATCACAAGGGCGTTTACCTTTATCAGATAAGAATGTTAGACCTATAAAGCTCCCCGATATTAATTTTCTCAGCAAATTGAACTCTTTGTGCGGGTTAACTGTTAATTATTTTGCTAATTGCGATCAACAATCACGTTTAAACTGGCTGTAACGATTTGTTAGCTAGATAAAGGATAATTCGCGAAGATCAAAGCGTGACAGAGGCAGGTGTGGTACGGTGGCCATGGTTCTGCTCATAACTAGGACAAAAATATACAACACCTTTTGGCCTAGCTTGTTAAATGTATGAATTTTAAACTATTTAATAAAGAAACATGGTATAAACATGAGATGTACAGCAGGAGAGGTACAAAATTAAATTTATTCAGTCACACATACTGACCAATAATTATAAATTGATACCTTAATGCTATTTTTATTTTTATTTTTTTTACACATTTTCATTAATAATATTTAAACATATTGATTTGACATACTCATATGACAAATAAGTGAACAGCCTGCCCACTGCTGATGCCCACTGCTGAACAAAGGCCTCCCCCATCGATTTCCAAATGGAACGGTTCTGCGTAGCCTGCATCCAACGGCTCCTCGCGACCCTGACCAGGTCGTCTGTCCATCTATACTCCAGCCAAATCCGATGACGAATAAATGTTAACAAACCAATACAACTGAGGTTACATTTTTTTCTAAATGTCGTATTTCTGACTAGATTAGAAAGAAAGAAAGAAAGAAATACATTTATTCAACGCCACACTAAGTAGGTTTACACAATAATCATATTTTTACTAGGTGACGTTGAAAGGACCCCACTCAGCATAATGTCGAGGCACTGGTTGGAGCCTCGACGCTGGTCTTCCGTGGGTCCCAGGATAAGTTGTCTGGATGCAAAAGGTGGAACGTCACTGTGTGCGTCAACGCCCATTATAATATACATATTATTAGAGCATAACTAATCATAAATATCTATGAAAAACTAAAAAAATTATATACATAACTACTCCTATAATTATTCTATCAAAATAAGTATATGTCAACATTTTAAGTACATAGAATCATATTCGCCCATTGAGTATATAAATAAAATAAAATAATAACACAGCTCTTATTAGGATTTTGCTTTCTGTGTGTTCAAGATATATTCTTTAAATTGACGTTTAAATGTTCCAATATTACAAATATTTCTATAAGGTTACTGCACATTATTTAATAATACTTTAAGTAATATATTTTTTCTGCAAAATATCACTAGAAACACTCACAAAACGTTAATATTTTTGTTATAAAACGAAAAAAATAAATTAAGCATTAATTATTTTTAGTAGACAGCCCTATAACCAAAAAGAATTCAGGTATTATGAACATTTTCGCACTTATATGCCAACCTTCCAACTGAAGTAGTTAATAAGGTAATCATGTATAGATAAATATTATGTAAATGTTTCTTTTTGTATCTTAATATTATAGGTTTAATAAAATACTAAACGCAATAGTATTAACCAAGTACAATTGTTATATCAGCCTTTTGTAATAAATAAATGATTGAATCCTGAAATAAATCTATTTTTTATTATTTCAAAGCAAGGAGTATTACCCTTGACATTATAATTATAATTGAAAACATTATAATTAGCCAATCAACACATTGGTAATTTTTTTATAACAATTGTATACTGTTGTCTGATAGAAAAAGGTTGTTATTATATGCATGTCAGTGGTTGCTAGGCAACCGGTACGTGGTCGCTATTCTAGAACTTTAACGCCCCACCGGCCGTCTGTTCTGCGTCCTGCCCACTGCTACTTCAACTTGCCAATCTTATTTATGAGCTATATTAGTGACTTTGGTTCTCTTACGGATGTCCGTCACGTAAACGCCTAAAGATAAATAAATTGCCTAAAAATTACTCATTACTTTAAGTTAAAAACCCATGACGAGTGTTTGTTGCCACTAGTAGTGGAATACAGCTGTGAGATGTGAGCGCTTACAAGGAGTCTTCAAAACAAGTTCATAGTTTTTAAAAAATAAAAATTTTACCACTATCACACCTGATGTAAAGTTATGAATGTAAAGTGATGAATGCATCTGTTTATCTGGAGGAAGGTGCCCTCAGGTGTTCACTATTGGCCTCGAAGATGTCCAAATTGTATGTTTTTTAAACAGATGGCAGACAGAGAGTGCCACTCCATAGCAGTCTGTAGAGTCAATAATAATATACAAAGTTATGACTATTCATAACTCTCATTGAAAAGCTATTGAGAATGTTGAAATTTATAAATTGGCTATCGCTCGTGACTTTGTACTTACACTTAGGTCATAATGGGTATTTATGTTTGTTTTTGTCTCACAAACTCAATTCAGTGGGTCACCCCAGTACCGCCCGCGGCGCTCAGCATTTAATGGCTCACCGGCAATCTACGTTATTAATTAACTCAAAGGTTTGTCTCCAATACCGAGTGGCTGACAGCTCTGTGGTCACCGGTGGGTGACCTAGCTCAGGAAGAGGGGGGTAGGTGATTTTATTATGGTGCTGGTGATTATTTAAGCCAATTATAGATTGAAAAACTATTGAACACTGAAAGTATAATTGATATTTCTGGATCATAAAATATAGGAAGTATTTTTCACTTACGTTTTTATTATCTAAATTTTTATCAGTGCTATTTTTTTTATATTATTTTAACGCTGTCATACATACAATGAAATTGAGTCTCTTGAGTATCTTCTGTCAGACATGGCTCACTTTTGATCAAGATTTGATTCATAAAGATGACAATCTACTTAGTCATCGAGAAGTCTTGTGCAACATTAAGGCGCTAGTCAAGAGATGGCTAACGCTGCTCAGAGTTGTATTCATCAGCAACAGCTTATATACGGCGCACTGCTGGCATGAGGAGTATAGGCCATAACCCCACTACTTGGGCCCAATGCGGGTGGCATATGCGGGTGGGTAACAACAGGGACCAACGAAGCAAGGAGGAAGTCGAGCCTTAGTATCCGATGAAAAACGATGAATATGGCGTGATGAATATGTGCTGGGCAGGTGAAATAATACTTATTACCTATTTTGATATTTCCTCTTTTGGCCGTGAAAATTTGATGCGTGGTGGGAAAGGTAACTGGTCTTATGGAAATAGCAAGTGATATTTTATACATCATCAGGAGAATCCCTTTAAAAACATCAATGATAACATCACGTCGGAAAAAGCAAATAAGCGTGTGATTCCCATCATACGCTCATTTGTTTTTTTGACGTAATAAATAATTTTATTATCTTTTATCCTTTACCAGACCTACTTCATAGACTTAGCATGCTGGCTATTGTAAGCATGACTCTTGCGTTTGAGTGTCTGTTTATTCACTGAGTCGCTTAACCAAGTTAACCCTAATAGTTTGGAAGAGACATCATTCCACGTACAAACATTGCCCCGTTTGCCCCCTATTAGGCGAAAACCGCTTTTGGACTAGCCCTTTCGTTTGGGACCCACCCGGTAGGTGGCAGGGAGGGGGTTCTCAAAACCAATCAATGTTGGTTAATTGGCGCTTTAATGCTGCCTCATTCAACAATTACAGAGGTCGCGGTGAAATGACAGTAGTGATGGGGAAGTTATCGATAAAACTTTCTGTTCATGTAAACGAGAACAGGTATCCACGGAAGACCAGCGTCGTAGTGTCCAAGGATGCTTCGGCTTATGCTGACTGGATTGCTTTTCAGTGACATATTGATATTGTTTTTGGTCTAAATGTATTGTATTTGGCTTCTGTAGTCATAATTATGTGTTACTGAATAAATAATTTCATTTCGAAAGTCTTGCATAAATGCAAATTTATTTTTCAAACTGTAATTAAGAATTGTGTGTGTTCCAGCAGTTAGAGGTAAGATAGCCAGTTCCTTTGTGGTTGAGGAATTCGGGTGTGACTCACTCGTGACATATCATTAGGTGAGATAAAGGCCAAGAGTAACCCCGCTAAGATGAACAAAAAAAAAATAGTTTTTAATTTTTTCTAAATGTTTTACGCTCTAACCTTTGTATGTAAATATTTTGGAATTTGAAGGTTGCTTATAGAGGTTTCTATTAACAATTTACTGTCTTCTTAACATATTGGTGCCTAGATTTTGTCGAATGAGTATCATCATCGTCACAAGCCTGTACACGTCCCACTGCTGGGCACAGGCATTCCTACATGGGAAAAACATACAGAGGAGTTTGGGCCATAACACTACCACGCTGGCTCCTCAATGCGGGTGGGTTTAAGAGGTCAAAATAACAACCGGTACCAACGGCTTAACGTGCCTTCGGAAGCACGAAGGGGCTTAAGATAAAAATAAATTATTTGACCCATCCCAGGATCGACCGTGGCGAAAGTTGCTTGGTTTTTTAATCGAAACCAGAGCGCTCAAACCTCTACTCCACCGAGCTGCTCATTATATTGGCTTGAATCCCGTTAATTAACCTCTTGGGTAGGCGACACTGCGAAGTCTTTTACAATAAGACTGACAACAGGATAATTCTCTGATTTAGTGCAATTCTCAATTCCAAGACCATAAAAAATAAAATATTACACTCTCCAGGACTTTTTGAAAGTAGATATTTGTTTTATTAAATTATTTGCTTGTTTTTTTGTTGTAGCGTAAAAAAATCTACTGATATAACTGGTAGGTTATTACCTACTAAAATAACTACTGTTTGTATTTCAATATTTCTAAAGTTTTTGATAAAATCACTATCAATACTTTTATAAGCGACGTGCAAATCTTTTGGCTGCGAAGATGTGCCAGTTATTTCTTATAAAATTATCGATAAAGCAACATCGATACTAGGGTCATCACCAAACACAAATTGTTGTATGGTCGTCGCAGATTAGCGACCCCCCCTCGCCCCCACTTATTCCAATCAATCTCGAACGAACTCGCTTAATTTAGCGATGAACTCGTAATTAACCACTCATTATTATATCATCGTTCCAGGACTGAAGTCACTTTGATTAAACGTTTATCAGAGATCAAGGGTTATGTACATTACAACTTTATCCAGAGGTTGGTTCTAAACTGCTATACGAAGAACATAATAACATAAGTATTTTAGCTCGTGGCCTGGTGGTATCTAAGGGATGATAAAGCCGAAGATGGAAGCGAACTCCGAGGATTCCTCAACTACAGAAGAACTGGCTATCTTACCTCCAACTGCCGGAACACAAAAATGCTGTTAACTAGGTATATTTTTTTATGCAAAGCATGACAAATGACTTAATACCACCTGATGTGAAGCGGTAAGAAGAATCCATATGCGAAGACAGCTAGTGTAATTTAGACACTGCTCTAGCCGCCTCCACCTTGCCGGCCCAAAAGGTGCTTTTTCATGCCTCTTTTGAAGGAACCCATGTTATAGGAAGGAGGTAACACATGTGCTGGCAAAGAATTCCAAGTTCTGGAAGTACGACAAAGAAATGAGGTAAGTACTAAATTTCTTTGTGCGTGATGTTGAGGTGGAGACGGATATTACTATGGCGGCATACTTTAGGTAAGATGGTAGTAGCCAGGCGGATTTAGAAAAAGCCCTAAACCAAGCAGAATATTTCTATCCCCAGGGAGATTCTTTAGATCTGAGGTAAGTGGTGTCAACCACAGTCGAGTCCACATGCGAAAGCGATTGCGCAAGTCCGGAGATGCTTTGGACCAAAGTTCTCATATCTATCTTGTATGTAGGAAGGAAGGCATATGCCCGGCAGTGTGATATGTTGATGTTATTGTAGTTTTCTAACTAAAGATGGCACAGCAAAATGGTATCCATTATCGGCTTCCAAACGTAATTAGCTGCAAAACAAAAGACCCATCTACAATCAATTTGAAAAATGAAAAATCAATTTAATTTTGTGCAAGCGTTGTAATTGCTTTTAAAAACCGAACATGATTATGCATTCTATCGAAATAGTCGCGTGTTTCCAATCAAGTGGAGAGTTTTTGGAATTAATTGTCGCGCGGTTTAAATATTCAGAGGACGCTGCAATCACGCTAATGTATTGCACCGTTGTTTAGTGTCAGGTGAATTCTACATTTGAAATCCGAATCGTAATTTTTTGGTAAATCAGCCAGTGCTTTACAATGGCTCGGTTGAACAATTAGTTTTATATCCTTAAAAGAGGTTTGGTGTTCTTAAAGATTTTGTCTTCATTATTATTTTTTTAAGACGATATTTATGATATTAAGGGTCGATTCATAATAACTTTAACGATATATATTTATATCTATAAATAAGTATTTCTGTGTGTATTAAGTATAGGTATATTTATTTTATTAATAATTATATATATATATATATAATATTATATATATAATGTTATTGTCTTTCTTGCACCCACTCTCTTTATTTCCTTCTGTATTATTTCCTTTCACTCCAGGTTGCCTGGAAGAGATTGCCACTTAGCAATGAGGCCGCCAATTGTATTCTTTATCTTACTTTTATTGTTTTGTTGATTATGTAGGTAAGTGTCCTATTGTGCAATTCGATTGTTTCTTTTTTTTGTCGCATTCCGGATTGGACATATTCTTGTTTCGACACATTTCTGTTTGGACGTATTCCGTTTTCGGCACATTCTTGTTTCGGCACGTTCCGTTTTCGACACAAATCATTATACATAATAAATGAAATCAATCCTTATTATTTTCCAATGGTAAATATCACAAATACCTCATTGAATAAAAATATAGTTTTATTAATATTTTACATAGGGTTGTTACATTTTTTATTTTTGGAGTTCACTTCTTATAAATAATTTTTAATAGGAGAGTCTAATTTTCGCGGCATTCGGGGTCCCGATTACGACTATTTCGGGATCCAAAATGGCAGACGCGACTTTTTAATATAAAATCGATATGAATACCTATCATTTTCGTTATTTTCGGGGATCCCAATTCTAAATATAACACCTATTTTGAGAGCCAAGGCGGCGGACGTGACTTTTTTTTATAAAAATTAATATGGGTATCATTTTTGTGGTTAAGTGGTTGCCATCGCCTATTGGCACCTGCCTGCAATAACAAGGAAAAAAGCTAATTAAAATGTGACACTCCTGACCGGCATGTCCCAAGCGAGTGTATGAATCTCGGGCTACCACCGATTGCTCTGTCTAGACGTGCCCGTTGGCTGACTGTCTGAAATTTATATAGACTGTGATACATACAAGGTAGAGGCAGTGAAATAGCATAAACGGGGGCGGGCTGTTGTGGACAATTTTATAAAAAAAAATGTTATGGACTGCTTAAATAGGCTTTGCCAACTTCTATAAATGTCCCTGAAGCATATAAATTTAGTTGGTTGTCCGATTATTTTATGTAATCAGTGTAGGTACTGTTGATTTTTAACTTTTATTTTAATTGATTAAAATATAATATAACTAAAAAAAATATTTTATTTTATTATGCAAGCAAAGTCACAAGTTTTTCTTAATATAATTTATTTACTCAAATGTGCCTATATTTAAGACTATTTTTATTTAAATTAAACACATTGATATGCTTTCGTAAATACCTAGGACATGTGCAATGAAACTACAACCATGTTTAACAGTGTATTAAGTAATTAAAATAAGTTTAACGAGCGTAGGTAATGTTATATTTATACCCACTACTATAATAGGTATAGGTTGGTTTTTAGTATATACCGGTCACCGGTGGGCGACCGGGCCCGGGCCCGGTGGGAACCTGTAGGTACTCCTAAGTAGGTAAGTACCTATCTATCTATCCATATTACGAGTTCTTGTGATTGTGAAGCTTATTGTGGTCTTTAAGTAGCTAGGTAAGTACCCAGTTACTTTCTAAGTATAGAAAGTACATAGGTAGGTAAATATCAAATATATTTCTCATTGTTATATTTATTTAAAAATCCAAAATTGAAATTGTGTTGTTATTCTACACCAGTATACAATAGCCTTTACCTACAGGCCATTGATTTTAATTATTCAATCAGATTTTATCACTTTACTACCATTAGGGACACAAGAATAGTTTTTTTAGTAGGCACTTAAGGGAGTAGTAGGTAGGTAGGTTAACCTAATTTATTTTACATAGAACGGTGCAATAAATTTTAATATGAAATTACAGCTTGTCCAGAAAGAGTTAAAGAATAATGAGGGCGCTACTATCAATTTTACATGGTAACATTTGAGACTAAAATAATTTGATACTTTTAACCTTTTGATATCAGCAACAACAATATTACCAATATTACCCCCACTACGAAAAAGTGAAGATGAGAATTAGAAATTGGCTTGAGTTGAAAAATAAAAGTTGAAACTTTTTTCTAACAAATCAACAGGCAGAGCAGACCCAATTTAAAAAACATTATTTTAGATAAGGCCGCTGTGAAATTATCTTTATTTAGTTTTGTACAGTCTACTCTACTATCTACAAGACATTTCAAAACTGACCCCTATTTTAAAGCTCCCAAGATTTCTTTTTACATGGAAAGTAGTCATGAAGCTTTTACCGACTCACTTTTTTAATAAACCCTAATTCAGTATGGACGGTATATAATTCATTTATCTAGTTTGAGCTGCCGGCTTGTTATTCCTAAAGTTAACCCCCTAACGCCGCGGCGCCGGCAAACAATCACTGTGCTCCGGACAAAAGAAACCCATCAACAAAAGAAGTCACGAGAAAAGAAAAAAAAACGAAATCCCCATCACGATTGGTCGATCGATGCGTGACGTCACCACTTGCCCCGCCCCCTGACAACCGTATCTACACCTGAGATGAGAGCGAGTGAGATCTATGTAAGTGCGAATAAGACAAACTTATATTGACGGTTGCGTTTGTAATTTCAAAAGGAATCGTGTAGCATCCTGTGTTTGAAACACTTTCCATCTTCTCAGTTCGCAATAAAGTACAGTTTTGAATGGGAGATGTATGGTTTATTGGAGAAATTTGAATAAACGAGTGGTCAGTTGGAAAAGCTGTTATTGTTTGGTTACGGGTTAACCGATTTGGTTAAATTTGTGTGTTAACAGGCAGATGTCCGGTGTTGCTCTGTCTCTTTTCATCATACGAGCGTGAAACGAGATAAAGCAGCCTCTGATTGGCTGCGTATTGATTAGTTTGATTAATTCGAATTGAGTCCATTAGCATTTGCGTAATTGGGAACTTGTTTAAATTGTTATTATGCTTTTAGATCAACTTAATCGACATTCACGATTGGTTTTAATTGTGACGAGAATAGATTTACATAATTGAAATAGATCAATCTATTGAGGAATAATAATTTTACATAACTATAATCTAATAGTAAAACCAGCTCCATTAGGTACCAATCTACCTATTTATAATAAACTATATGTGAAACATAAATAAACTGTAGGCTTAATCACCAATATAAACGCAGTGAGCCCTCAAAGACCCGCTAACAAACTCAAACTTACTAACACCTAGCACAATCGACCCAATCAAATCGTAAAAAAACTATTCAACTGTCACATCTCAATACCGAAGAAACTCCAAGGGAGAATGCTAATACGCCGCTTCTTGCTTCTTGCCAAACAAAATCTCAACGCGACCCCAAAATTCGCACTTTCAATGGGTAATTTCGCGACCCCCACCATGTAAGCTCCGCCCCTCCGCCTGCCCCAACTTTTGTTTGGAGTCGCGCGTCAGTCGCGTAGGCGCTTCAATGCGAGATGGACGCGCCCGAGGAGCGTTACTATGGCAACCAAACACCCGATCGGTCCGAAACGAACAGTCCGCGCTCGCAGATGAGCAGCCCGAACTCGAATTCTTCTATCAACGTCACCGACCAGTCCCTTTCTTTGTCACAGCATCAGCAAAATTTGGAGACGTTGAATAGAATGGGGATGTTCTTTCACGCGCAACAGATGCATTTGAATCAAAGTTTTGAGTCGGTGAAGTCTAGGTTGGGTTTGACACAAGTGCCGAACGTTAATCAAGGCCCGAGGCATACCATAGACGCTATCCTTGGACTTAACGGTAGCCGTCAAGTAAATAGAGTGCAGAGTGAGTTTGAACAGAGAAGAGATGAGAGGGAGTGTGAGCCAGTGCCCGTCTCGCCTGGTGCAGTTGAGAGCGCGGGTAAGTTTTGAATTTAGAACACATTTCTAGTAGACGCAGAATTTTCACTTTCTATTATTAAATTTTATTTAAACTATTTGGAGTTGAAATAGTTAATATATTGTATAGGTACTTTTCGTCAATACTTTGATATTCAACGGCATTTTAGGGTTATGATGACAATGTAGCGCACTTAAGTCTTTTTCTTGTAAAAAAACTTTGGTACGCAGTAAACATTATCTATACAAAAATTGGAAGCTTATTTAAGTTTAGTGTTTGACTAGGCTAAAAATTTAATTCGCTGAAATATGTTTCTTTTCGTAAATTAGTTCAAAATAACATTTTTGTAGGTAATAGATAGGTTTTTGAGAAACGGATAAAATTTTGCAATAAAAGATCCATTATATTAATAAGTTATAAGTTATAGGTTGCAACATTAATTGTGTGTAAATAAGAGGCGGTGCAGTGAATGCGCCGCCCGCCCTATTAGCGACGCCCGCCCGTCGGCTTTGCCTAGAGCTGCTACCAAATATAGGTAATATTTTTTTGTTTATAAATGTGAAATATTTTTTACTTAGGTATTTGGATGTTTTACTCATTCAATCAAATGTTACTATAAATAATAATATTTAATAATAATAATATTTAAGTATACACTCACACCTATTACCTAGCCCAAAGTAAGCATCATTAAGAGCTTGTGTTATGGATACTAGATAACGGAGAAATAATGATAACAATATGTAGATATATAAATATTAGAAATGTACTAAATAAACATATAAACATCCATGACTCGTAAACAAATGCCCGTACTCATCATACAAACATTTGTTCCTACCGGGATTCGAACCCTGGACCTCTTGACCGAGTAGCCTGGGGTACAGACCACTCGGCCAGCCGGTCGTCAATAATATTCGAGTTGTTATTATATGTGACGCTATAAAACAATGTATTGCTGAAGGTATGGTATTAAAATCTTACTTCATTGTCTATAAAATTTTTGTTTTTTTATTCATAGTGCACTATCAGTCTTTTTTATTTATCATGCTTTCCTTACATTAGGTTATATATATATATATATATATATATATATATATATATATATATATATATATATATATATATATATATATATATATATTGACTATGATTCGATTTATAGGTGCCTAAGTATCTTCTAAGAAGCTATAGATAACGTACTAAATAAATATAAGTTTGTATTAAATAAATACAGTATTTTTATGACTGAGTGACTATTGCTGTTGGTCTCAGCTGGCTTTTACAGCGTAATGGGTTTCACAAGGCTAGAACCTTGGTGAATCCTCAAGCTTTAAGGGCCAATTCGCCTCTGGAGGATTTTTAATTGACAGGCATCACCCGGGGAGGTGTCCTGCTGATGCTTAGAATCTCCAGGGCGGTAGAGCCACCAGCGAGGGGATAAATTCAGAAAAAAATAATTGTGCAAAGGATTAAGAATCCATAGATACACATCTATTATATTACAAATTCGAAAGTAGCTATGTAACTCTGTCTTTCTGATAGTCTGTTACGTTTTACTGTCACTCTTAAGCCGCTGAACGGATTCAGATGAAAGGAGATGTTTCAGGTTTATATGGAGTCCCGGCTATTAGGTTAGAGTGGTTTTTAAGTTAGGGAAATGGAAATAAAACACTATTTTTCAATTCATTTTTATTATTTTTTTGTTGTTTTCCCGTACAAAATACTGTCTGATGATAAGTGACAGTTTTATAATTATCAATATTAAGGCAACACTATAACTTCAAACTTCTAAAATTATACCACTCAAAATATAATATACCGAAGAAAGCAAAATCTTTATTGATCTGTCTATCAGATTACTGAGTCCATAATTCAATATTCTTAGACAGAAACGATCATTTTTTCGAACGTTTAAAAATATGGCTACAGATTTCAGAGATTATGGCTTAATATGGCCTCCTATATTGACATATTTGGTTTATTATGGATGCTTTAAAATATTTTTGTACGTGGTTTAACGGCCGAAAATATCACACAAAATTATTTTTAGTGATTTTAAGAATTTTTTGTCATTATTTAATGTACTGTAGGTACTTGCCGAAAATGAAACATCTTCTTTGGTATGGAGGTAGATAACCAACAACCATAGGCGGAGCCGCGGGTGGACACTAGAAATTAATAGTGAATTCATGGATAACCCACATTTATCACACACAAAAGAATTTTATTGCGTGTAACTGCCGGCGAGCTGCTATGGTATTAAACGTTACGTTTTACGTTTCAAAATTAAGCATTTGCTTCGAAGAAAAAATATGTAGACTAAGTACTTACCTAGCTAGGTAGGTACTAGTGGACGCCCCGCGATGGCCGTCTATTAATCTTCAATAATAAAGACACAAATTGGTTTGGAAACGACTTCAATAAAGGAGGTTATCCATTCGATTTTATTTGTATGTTTGTCCGCGCACACATAAAGTGTATTTCTCAAGTAGGAACGAATGGATCCAAGTAGGCTCTAGCTAAACAAAATAAAAGAAATAAAATAAAAAATAATAATTAAAAAATTAAATCGACTTCAAAGTTTGTGCTTAACTGTTACCAGAACCAATACAGAGTAAAGCACCGACTCCAAAAAATACTTTTTTATGAGATAATTACCTACCTACTTCATTTTATTTAATTATTTGTTTCTTTTTAGTGTTTTGAATATTTTTTTCTTTTAATCATTTATTGGTGAAATAAACACGCAGAAACAGTAGGTACCTACTGAATTAATTTTCCAATTTTTTTAACAATATAAATCCTCGTCAGTTTTGTTTGGCTAGTGCTAGTTTATTAGTTTAGCACACGATACTTTTAAATTAAAATTATTTTTAGTACTTTCTTTCGTTCTTTCTCCCGGCTGACTAGACAATTAAAAATCAAAAGTATCTGTAGTAAAACACAATAATTTACCTACAAATTAAAATAACCTAATTGCAAAAAAATTCTCTAGTGAAATTGCTACGATAGCAAAGGTCGTAGCGCGCGTCGTAACGCCGCCATTTGTAGCGACTTTAGAGCTTTACAACTGAGCTTTACAAAATATTTTATTATTGCTCTCAAAAAATTTAAACCAATTAAGTTATTCATGTAGGCCATTACTTTTACAATAGTTCGAAGGCAAAAAACTTTAGCTAATTTGATAGATATACCTACGCCATCATTAAATTAGGTAGGTATGTTATTCAGTAGGGATGTAGGTAACTATATAATAATATGAATAAATCATGTCATGCTTTATTACTATGCTGCGATGGACGGAGGAACATAGTATTCTGTAAAGTAGGTAGTGGGTAGTGGTTACTCTCGAAAACGGTCGGCTTTTAAGTATGTAGGCAAATAGGTATGTTATTTTCTATGAAACTATAAAAAGTAACTACATATTCCTACTAACATTATAAACTCGAAAGTTTGTATGGACGGATGTAAGTTTGTTACCCTTTCACTATAGCTATAATAGGTGTGAGCGTATGAATATTATTATTATTATGTCACAATCAACAGCTAACTCCCGCACAGACACCCAGCAACGAATGTGAATCCCATACCGTAAAAATACCTCGGCTACGGCCGAGAATTAGTCCGTCTTCACACTGTTCGACAAACTGACACCGTGAGCTCCTTATGCGTTAATCGGACTACTAAAAATATAACACAAAGTGACTTTAATCTTTCCGTGACCACGATCGCTGTAACCTAATCAAAACGTCGGATATCTAATAATAATGTAACATTTAATTAGACGCAAGTAAAATCCGGTAAAGCGGTTTAATTTCACATTACAATGCTGTCATTGGCCATAGCGTGATTTTTGACGGCCTAAAATGTTTCTCAAGAAACCTTCCATTTTACAATAAAGGCAGCATCAAAATATATTAATGTGTCTAGCGGCGTTATACCTCTGGAGATCTATGACAGGT
The DNA here is from genome assembly GCA_947347705.1 of Nymphula nitidulata. Classification (NCBI taxonomy): domain Eukaryota; kingdom Metazoa; phylum Arthropoda; class Insecta; order Lepidoptera; family Crambidae; genus Nymphula; species Nymphula nitidulata. The sequence continues at coordinate 11,406,202 of OX374641.1, read as the reverse complement.
GAAATCGTGTCTGGAATCTAATGCTTGCCGGATTAAGTGGTAACAAAGTTATAAGCGTACAAACTAGAAACAGACAAACGTTAATCAAACAGATATTTGTTTAACGGGCTTAAAGTAAGTTCTTTTAATTCGTGATAATTCAACCGTACCACCGTTCCCATGAATACTTGGGCTGTAAAGTAAAAGCGGCGGAAGAAATTCCTGCAGCTTTTAAATGTTTGCAATGCCGTTTACAATATTTCTACCATTACGTGTCATTCAAGGTATAATTATTTTTGTTGTATGTTGGTTGAGTAATTCACCCCCACACTTAAGTATGTTTAAATATAATCAGTTATCCTATATTTAGTTTTTCCTATTCTATTTTTTTTTTAAATGAGTAAAGTCCTTTTTCACTAGCGATTCCTTAGGCGACTCTTATCGACATTTGTCTCTTTCTATCTCCTTTAGATAGACAGAGATAAAAATCTCTATGAGACTCTAAACGCTAAGCAAATGATAATGAAAACGAGTAAGTCTCTAATATCGTTTCTAAGCTTTTTGTAAAAGTGTAATAACCTGTCAAACTACAGATTCTTGATACAGTTAGTTTTTTTTTTATACAACTAGTTGACTAACAAGCTGACGGCCCACCTGGTGGTAAGCGGTTACCGCCGCCTATAGACACCTGCAATAACAAGGAAAAGCACTTGATATTGCAGGTGCGTTGTCATCCTGAGGCCTAAGATGAAATGCCGCCCATGCCCAGTAATTACACTGGCTACCTTTCCCTTCAATCCGAAACACAGCGAACTGTTTCACGGCTGAAATGAGAAAGGCGGTGGTACCTACCCAGGTGACCCTACATATGGGTCTACCACCTAGTAAATTTTCATAGAACCTCCTTTTTTTAATTTGTCAAGCCTCACGGCGGCGGCACGACTGGCGCGGGCGAGGTCGCCGGTCGCTGCTACGCGTGGCCTGCTTAGTACATTTCCATACATTTGTTTTCATTCGGGCGAATAGATGCGCGAATATTCGCCGCGGCAAATTTCCCCTGACCAGGCCGTAGCGGCTACGCCAGTCGCGCCGCCGCCTCCACCGCCCGTTCCTGTGGCCAGGCCGTTAAGGACTTATTATATTATTTCCTAACTTTCTAACTAGAAAATAGGAAGGTCTAATCGCAGTTAGAACAGTTAGAATCCTATCTAGAGTTAGGACAGCCCTTATAGATATGCTTCCAATAACTGTCTGTCTGTTACGTTTTAATTTCTAAGCTGCTGAACTTATTTAGATGAAATTTCGCATGGAGATAGATTTCATAGTGAGAAAGGTCATATGCTACTTTTGGCGAGATATCCAATATCCACACGGGCGAAGCCACGGGCGATTTCTTTTGTGATAAGAAACATTCTTATACCCAGCACATTCTCTTAATTCTATTTTAACTAATAATAAGTATTATACTTTTAAATTTAAATTTCTTCCCCGTCAAAATCCATTGTTTAATAATAACAGTACCTAGTACTGATAAATATTTTTTATGTATCACTAAGTAACAACAGACTTATAACTGAAATATTACAGAGTGATAACAATATTAATTACAATATGAAGTATTAATAATAAGTATTATGTATTTTTTTATTTATTAATTTATGTAAATAAATACGGTGGCATCAATACGTGCAACCCAAAGCGATTCTACATCACGGCCGCGTGTTCCCTTCGATTTAGAATCCTATTTAGGATCCTATCTAGTGTAGTGTGATCGCTGGCAATACTCACGCGTTGTTAGCTTAGCTTAAAGACGCTCGAAGCACCTTGGACTCAGCTCACGAGTTGCCTACAAGAGAAAGCATTATGTTGATAGCTAAAAACTCCAAACATAAAACATATATTCGCCGCATGAATACAGAACACAAAATTATAAAGTATTAAGAATTTAAAGAAAGTCGCTTTAAATTGGCTCTCATCATTAATTAACATCTCACATACAATAGACACGACGCATTACGAACCAAATTAAGCACAACAGAGATAATATGACTTGTAAATTTCCCAACCGGACGCACGATCTCGATCGATATATCGATCGCAGCAGTTGATCATCGATTATTGTGCAGTTTCACAATAATAATGATCGAAAGCTACCGTTGACGGGTCATATCCGGCTATTGGATTTCTTTTTAGTTTAAACTACTTACAGTTATTAACGGCTGCGCAAGAGTTTAAGTGTTTTATTGTTTTTAAAACATTGAAATTATTGAGTTTGTCTTCCTTTTGCTTGTGAATAAAACATCAGTGTGTTAAGAGATTTTTGTAAAGATACGGATAGCAACAACTTTTAAGCTCAAAGTCTATATAAGTAGTCAATATTAGTTACAATGCCATGACCAGTTACAATTCTATTTATTTTAGTAGGTATAATATTAAACGCAGAGTAAATAGGCTAGGCACCTACTATTCTTTGCGCTTTTATATTAAAACACAACTATTAATCATATATATATATTTTTCATTTTTAACATTAAAATGAACGCTTGAAAAAAAATTAGAAAAATACTAAGACGAGAAATCACGTCTTAGTGTGTGAATTGAACCCGCGACCTTATCACCGCGGACTTATGAATTGGCATAACCAAGCTATAGTTAGTTAGTTGTTGGTCCATTTGGTATAGTTAGTCCATTGGTGTAGATATTTATATACCATTATTACTATTATCAATATATGTAGGTTATCTAGCATCCATAACACTAGCTCTTAATGGTCCTAGCTTTAAGCTAGATAATAGGTGTGAGTGTATGTATAAGTATTGTATGTTATATTAATATTATATTATACAGAATGGTGACGTAAATACGCGTTAAATAAATGGGCAAAAATAATTAATATAAATGTTTTGTAACTTTCAAAAACATATAATTCATTTGATAATTTCATGACATTTGTATGAAATAATACAACATTGGCTGCAGAATAAGTGTTATAAAATTATAAAAAAGAATTAGATGTACGTATCTATTAATTTTAAGGTGGCATTAAAACATAACTATGAACTTATATAGTCCATGTTTTAATTTAATGTCGTTACCACCCTTATATAATTTATTTATAATTTATTGTCGCAATGTCGTTACCAACCTTTATTATATTAAATAAAATGTAAAAAATAAAATAGACTGGTAGCGATTACCCAAGACATGAAGTCCGCCTATTATGCAATAAATAGTTAAATAAACCCACATTCACATAATTGGGTTACGTGTTCAGTTTTGTTAAATTATAAAACTGGGTCAGTGTAGCTAATGCGTGATAAGATCTGTTAGACATTACAAGAAAAATAATTAGGCATAATTTTAAAACATGGACGTGGTTTTGATTAATTGGTAGATAATAATAATATACTGCATTGCTTAACATTTCGTCCCTTACCAGCCCGCTGGGGTCCTCATAACAGTAAAAAACTTTGTCGGTTTGGTTCTATAACAGAAGACTACATCTACAAACTCTATGTTCGAACTTTTTTAGTTAATTGGTTTTCGCTCTGGCCATAGCACTGTCACACCTCTTTTTTTCTGCAAAGATGTCTCAACAACACCTGATGTGAAGCGGTAAGAAGTCTCCGTATGCGGAGACAGCTAGTGCAGCTTGACACACTGTTCTAGCCGCCTCCACCTTGCCGGCCCATAAGGTGCCTTTTCACGCCTCTTTTGAAGGAACCCATGTTATAGAAAGGAGGGAACATGTGCTGACAAAACAATTCCAAGTTTTGGAAGTCCGACAAAGAAACGAGTTATTGTTTCGGTTTTTTGCTTTAGGCACAGGGCCCTCACAGATGTATGTGTTACAATTCCTAGTATGAAACAGCTGATTTTTTTCGCCATTTCTATTTTTTAATCAAGTCCACTAGCATCGCCTGCTATTTTTCTTTTCGAGAGCGTTGCACCTAACACCGGTATTTTAAAAAACTTACCTATCTAGTACCTCTTTCAAAATAATAACGACGTAAAGGTTTTGTGGGTTCACTGGTACAGTGACTTGGTGACTAGCAAAAACTAAGGCCAGAGCAGACGAGGGAGTTTAATCCGCGGAGGACAAAAGTCCGCCATGACTAAGTATGAAGTTTTGGAGAAAATGTACTTACGCCGTGACGTTACATCATACCATTCCTCTCCAAAGAGGGAGCATTATAATAATTCGCGAAAAATCTAAATCCCGTGAGAAGTTTCCCTTGTCTACGCTGGATCTTAGTGTTCATAAATTATTTTTGTGATATTTCATTTTTATCGTTTACTTAGCTTCGACACATCTCTTTCTAATATCTTTCAATCTAGGTTATCTCGGATCGTCTACAAGAAAGAAATTGTATTGTGCAGTACAGAAACTTTGGTATGGTAAAATCTAAAATTTAAACTGATCGAGTGACATGTCCACTGGTGAAAGAATTTCCGTTTCCCGTTTAGTGGTTTACGAGATTGGATTTGCTTGGATATATGCGTTCGTGTGTCCCAGGAGACTCGATACCGTGGTACGACTATTTGCTCAATACAGGAAGGAAGCTTGAATCAGTCTTCTGCTACTGATGTAGGTCTAGGTATATACAGGGTGTTACGCGGACGCTCTCGAAAACGAAGTCAGGTGGCAGTACTGGTCACCCTTAACACGACTTGCTAATACATAAAATTTGAAATCGCGAAAATAAAAGCAGCTGTTCCATACAAACAGGTCGTGTAGATATTGCAATTTGTATGAAAAAGCTGATTTTTTTTGCGATTCTAAATTTATTTTCTTACATATCGTGTTTAGGGTGCCTCCTGCCGTCTGCCTTCGTTTTCGAGAGCGACCCTTAACATCCTGTATAGTAATAAATATTCCTATACCAACATCCAATATCTAGCCTGAATGGGGCAAAATTAAGAGCTTAAATACAGCGGAGATTTATAGATAATAAATAAGTGAGTTTATAAATATTAGAGTTATAGATACTAAATAAACACATAAACATCAATGGACTCGTTAACAAATGTTCGTACTCATCGAATAAAGATAAATCATAGAGTCTTTTGTTATATATTCATAAGAGAAGATAAAAATCTGTTCTCTTCAGTGCTTTTGATGCATAAAATTGCATTTTATTCACATGTATTATCTTTGTGCGTGATGTTGAGGTGAAGATAGTAAAGTGATGAATCGAGAACGAAGACCGGCACGCAAGGAGGACTGACGGCCGTTGGGGCGGAAAGGTTCTCGAGTGGCCGCCGCGTACCGGGAGACGCAGCGTTGGCAGGCCTCCCACAAGGTGGTCCGACGATCTGGTGAGGGCCGCGGGAAGCTGATGGATGCGGACAGGGCAGAACCGATCCGTATGGATATCTTTGGTGAGGCCTATGCCCAGCAGTGGGCGTCTCTCGGCTGAAATGATGATGATAATTTTTATCCTTTTCTTCATTATTTGTTTTTTATTGTTATTTTAAAAAATAATTCCTCTACCATATAAGTATGAACTCCACTGACACATACTAAACTGTATACATTACCTACCTTTATGCGTCATCCTTCTAAATAAAAAGTTATTTACCAAACAAGACTAATCTGAAAACCTGGGCTGCGCTCAGCAACTTACTGAGATTGAGTATAAACTAAATTATAATGAATGCTAAGAAGAAAATTTTTAGTATTTTTTTCTCTCTGTTGCTCCTCGTGTATATTATGGCAATAAAAGGTAACATTATCATCATTATTCTCTGTCCTTCTCTGTCTCGACCGAAACAATGATCACCTTATCGTGCTCTTATAACTAAACCCATGACATGCTAACTCCTTAGCCTGAACCTGCAACAGTTATAATTTGTGTGAAATTGTTAATTAACTAATCGAGTTACGTATCTCGGCTTTATCAAACTGCCGTGATGGCGTGCGCTTAAGAAAATAACTGGAAAACAACATTACTGCCCTTTAATAGGCCGGGGAAGAGAAATAATTTTCGAAAAGAATTTCATTCACTGGTTATTTGTTAAATTAATTGTTCTTACGAGTAGTATATTTTATGCATTGAAGGGAGAAAAGGGACGGAAAGAAAATACCAAAATGTATACTAATTATGTCATTAAAACGAAACGTAAAGTGATTGGAATGCATACATTCCTTTGAAGGCAACTATTTTACGGCAGTTTAGCTATTTGTTGATTGAGTACTAAATGAAAAGGAATTGGCCTTGAGGTTATAATAAATATGTACGAAATTATACAGAAAATTACATAAATGAGCAACTAAAGGATTCTAACTTGCAAAGCAAAATGTCAAACAAGATTGTTTTTCAATACAACCCTAAATTACGGTTTATGGTATCCGCACAATCCGCAGATAACAGTGTCGAAACACTTTTTTTTTCAATTTATTGGAATAACAAACAATTACATAATAATGCTTATGTTGACAATACATAATAATAACTATTACTTATTATGTAACCAGCAGCGTTATTCACTAAATAATGTACGTTAATAAGTGAGAAGCAGTGCAATAATCAAGATACACAAATTATAACTAAGTCGAATCAGTAAGATTAAATTAACAATTATTTTTTGCCTTTTTTGCACTTTGTGCCTAGGCATAGGTTTCTTTTTTGCCAAATAAGTTTTTTTTTGTCATTCATTCATTCAATCAAAATATAAAGTAAAAGCTCCTAATACGGCGGTAAGTTGATGGCGGTGCGGTATTTATTTTTCTTGTTTTGTTCTCATAATAATAAGAGCGGTATTCGCGGTAATTAGAAGAACGTCGTGAGACTAGGCCCTAAGATATTTTGGATGATTAAAGTCCATTTTGATGTACTTATGTTAACTCAAACAAGAGAATAAAAATACTGCCGTATTTGTAAATAAATATAATACTATAAAACGTTAAAAAAGGGGTACCTACACCAAGTGCTCAAGTGGCGTAGTAGTAATCGCGGCTGGCCGGACCCCAGGAGACGCGGGTTCGATTCCCGCCTGGAGCATAAAAATTATTCATCGTTTTCTTTCTTTATTTGTAATTGTAACAGTAAATTAGGTGTCATAAACGCACAAAATCATACATTAAAACGTGACTACCGTAGGTACGGTCGACCACAGAAGTAGATGAACACTTTAAAACCATGTCACAACGAGTCTAGCATCAATATAGTACGGTAGCAACTATAATGTACGTGCACAAGATCGGTGTGACATGGTACTAAAGTGTTCAGCTACTTCTGTGGTCGACTATACTAGCTTAATTACCTAAGGTAATATTGTTACCCTTATTTGTGATTGAAACCAAATTAAAAGTGCAAAAGTAATGTCATTAATGTGTCCTTGGTTCGATATAATAGGTATACGCGTCTCGTGTGTGTTGCGTTTAGTTAATCAAACATTATCTTACACGAAACGATTAAACATTCAAACAATTTTGTTTAGTTTTCCCATTAATTGAAATTCATCAACCGTGAAGCTAGCAACACTGTCTACCTATTAACGCGGCGGTCAGACCCGCAGGAGACCTAATCGAATAATCGCCAGTAATAGCGATTTCGAATCGACTGTGCACACAATCGGATCGCTCGGTAATCGAGTTTTATGGCTTAGTTTTTGGAGTTTTACGTGTTTCTATTAAAGGTGTGTTAGTTGTTCTGCATGTTTAAAAAAAATAATGTGTGGACATTTGTGGCAGTTCAGGGGCCTTACCACCACCTTTATAAAAGCGATTCATATTCCGCTCGGTTCAGTATTGGTTCCTAAACTGCATCGCTGTCATAGTCGTAGATAGCGTCGTAGTACGAATTAACGATTCTACTCAGTTTAGGTCCTAAACTGGATCGCGATATAAGATGGTAGTACGGGTGCAGGCCGCCATAAAACCCCGGTGAAAAACCATCTGCCGCCAACGGCAATAATGAATGAGAAAAACCTTAACCTAACCCAATAAAAAGTAAAAAAGGGGATAGGGAGACTAAATTAGAGGTTGGTGGAAACTAAGACAATAGCTAAAATGGAATCGTAAATATAACTTTACAGATTATAATAATATAAAACTTAAATTCTTCTTGACGACCGCCTGGCCGAGTGGTCTGTACCCCAGGCTACTCGGCCAAGAGGTCCCGGGTTCGAATCCCGGTAGGAACAAATGTTTGTATGATGAGTACGAACATTTGTTTACGAGTCATGGATGTTTATATGTTTATTTAGTATATTTCTAATATTTATATACATATTATTATCATTATTTCTCCGTTATCTAGTATCCATAACACAAGCTCTTAATGATGCTTAATTTGGGCTAGATAATAGGTGTGGGTGTATAAATGTTATTATTATTAAATTTATAATGATAGTTTCTTAAATGTACTCTATAAATTCTAAGAACTATATACAAAAACAACAATTGTCAATCCTAGTAATAGAATGAATACCACTAACTGTTGCCATAAAGAGAGTAAGTAGGTAATTGGACGACTAAGAGAAAAAATATATGTAAAAACGCAAACAAATGTACTAAGCTAACAAAATAAAAATATAAACTTAAAAAAGGTACGGAGCAAGAGTCCGTAGAAAGGAAATTTATACAAAAAAACCTAATGAAAAGGTAGATACACTCCGAAAAAATATTAAAATCTCGCATCTCCTGGACCCTAGTGCTGAGTTTCTAACTACCGTACAAAAATAGTAGATTGAATCCAAATAACGTTATCAAAGTAAAAAAAGTCTTTATTCCGAAAAGAGTCACATACAAAAAGATGTGAGTATCAAGACTCACAATGAAAAGCACGAATATTTGAAATTATGCTATCGTCATCAAGCGTGTCGATAGTATTTGTATGGGACATGTGACGTTACAACGATAGCATGACGTCATTTTTATTTTTCTGTAAAAGATTCGAAAAAAAAAACATTCGAAAAGCTTAATGCGATCATCATCAACAATTTCAAATGAAAGAATACAAGAAAACACTATACAGAAAGGAACCATTAATAATTATTATTATTATTATTATTGACACACTCACACCTATTATCTAGCCCAAAGTAAGCATCATTAAGAGCTTGTTTTATGGATACTAGATAACGGAAAAATAATGATAATATATATTACAAATATATTATATAAACACATAAACATCTATGACTCGTGAACTAATGCTACGAGCATTCCTCATCATACAAACATTTACTCCTACCGCGATTTGAACCCGGGACCCCTGATCAAGTAGCCTGTTTAGCAAGGGGTACTTACAGACCGCTCGGCTAGCCAGTTGTCATCATTATAAAAACCTCTCTAAGTTTTAAACAAAGTCACTGTTACGAAAAGCATCCCAATTCGAAGCAATTATCGGCAATCATTCGGCGGTCAGTTGCGTTGCGCAGGGGTCCGTAATCGAATATTCTCGCGTAATGGCGATTGCGAATCGATTGTAAGCCGCACAATCGACTCGCCGACTTCGAGCGCAGTAATCGAGTTTCCGTTCGTTTCGGATCCGTTCTCCGTAAAATTGTCGATGTTTGTCTTGCAAGTTGTACGTATGATTATTGCATTTGAATTACATGAACGATGTTTCCTGAAAAAAAAACAGAACCATCTAAACACAAAAATATAACTGCGCCAAAAAACACTGTAATAATATCAGTTTTAAGTATTATATTCTAGAGTTAGAAATGCTTTTATACCCTTGGTGTTGCAAGCGTCCTTAGACTGCAGCAAAAGTCGAAATTTGTCAAAAATAGTTTTTGTCTACCGTACGAAAAGAGTAGAAAGAAATAGATACATGGGATATTTCACAGCCATTTGCAATTCTCTGATGCTTAGTCTCTTTTAATTTTTACTCTAGGCAGTCACGTATTGTATCTCTTAGATCTCTGGTAAATTCTGATGTTAGTAAGAAAACATTTTAATAGGGCATTTATAACCCTAACAAAAAAAAATTACTGAGGACATATAGAAAACAACTTAAATATTTTGAAATTGAAAAAATCAGGTCTATGTTAAAAAAATATGATGAAATGCCAATACAGACACGATTACCACAGCCGGAGTAACAGCGGTGATATTCTGCTGGAGCCGGGAGATTTAACTAGTCCAAATGAGCTGACATACATACTCTAAGATATTTGTTTTACTATATAAATTAAGTCTACATTGCAATTAAAAATAAATAAACAAACACTGCCTATATGAAGGTAATGTATAAGGTTTTTTTTTTATGAATAATGAATGAATGATGAATGAAAATTTAAATGAAAAATAATTTGGTTAGTATCAAGCATTAAAAATCTCATTTTTCTCAACCACATATGGTTGAGAAAAATAAGATTATGTGGTAATTGACTTTCGTTGTTGATGGTACCACACTAGCAGTTTTGCTGTCTATACTTCTTAATCTAATGTTAAGTTCCACAGCTTAAAAACTTGTAATTAAATTGCGACATAAAAAGAAGATTATAATCATCCGTTTTATTATTTTTAATGCGGCACTATTACGGATAACTGCGTAGAGAGAAGGCTTGGTATTTCGCTAACGCTTCGGGCTCATTTAACGTTGGACAGTAAAATTATGATTAACATATTCAGTTATTAGCCTGTCGTTGTATCGATACGCGGGCAAAAACAAAATAGACTTAATCACAATCAATTAGACATCGAAATCGATCGAAGTACGGCCGACAAAAACGAGAATAAATTGAATAACGCAGCCATTTTGGGGATTCATTAGCGATGCGAGAGCTGCGAGACACAGTGCAGCGGGAGGCAGAGGGTTGATATGCATATTATATCTAAATGAACAGGGGCCTTACCACCATCTTTATAAAAGCGATTCATATTCCGCTAGGTTCAGTATTGGTTTCTAGACTGCACCGCTGTCATAGTCGTAGATAGAGTCGTAGTACGGATATAACGATTCTACTCAGATTAGGTCCTAAACTGGATCGCGATAAAAGATGGTGGTACGGGTGCTGAAAGAAAAAATAAATTCTTATTTCTAGATTCACCGTTGATATTGAAAATAAATTAATAGGCACGCGATTTGTTCTGCTTTGTTAGAAATTGTAGTTTTGTCTGGATAACTACTGTTACTATCCAATATAGGTATATCGATCTTATCGAAAAATATTTAATTTGATAAGATGTCTGATACGAGCTCGAGCTCTTTAATAGTTGAAAATAAGGGTCAATTAGAGCCGAGTAGACCATATAGCCGATTTTAGATTTGTTGTAATTATCTTCTATCATTTAAAAATTTCTTTTTCATTCTTTTTATTATTCTTTTTCACCGATTTTTCAATGATTTAAGACATTCACTGTTAATAAAACACAGAATGTTGTAAATTATTCACAAAATTTCAAAACAAATTGGTTTACCCTAATTTCAAATTAAATACGAAAAAGATAGTATGGTAATTCCAGTTTGCACAAAATACTTCATACAAAACAGCAATTTCATACTCAAAGATCTAATTGCGAAGTTCATAAGCAAGAAATTCTGTTTTTGTTAGAGTTGATGTAGCTATTTATTATGTTTTCTATTCTATTTGAAGTAAAAAATATAATTAATTTTATTGGTTTGATTGATTAAGATCTTCGAAGATGAGTTACTTCTTTAACCAGCTACCCTGTAGCGATCCAACAAATCTGACACGTGATTAGGGTTGCCACATAAAAAAACAATAAGACAAGCCATTATGGACGATAATGCTTGCGAGTGTTGCCAGATTATCGATAATTATTACAAAAAAAAAGAAAAAGACCGATCATATCGCGATAAGTGTAAAACATCTTAATGCGTTGGCCATAATATTTTTATTTGTTTTGTACGCCCTCATGTAATCTGCTTTAGTGATCTAAATGCACCGCCCGTTCTTTTCACTCTGCTTGTATTTTGGTATGTAAGAAAGGGATGGGGATACAGTAGTCTGTTTTGACTTATGATCGCTCAATCTAGCTTCACTGATGGGTCGTTTTGTCACTTCGATCTCTGATTTCTTAATCGTTAAGCTGAGTGACGTTTGGATTCCTTTTAAATCGTAAATCAATATTATTTTATCGTTCTTTATTAACTACGTTTGTCTCTTAAAGTACAAAATGTAAATATGAGTTTTATTTTTCTCATTAAAATATGGTTGAATTCGTTTACTCAATATTATCTCAATGGGTTTTCTTAAAGTCAGATTTTTGGAATATCAAACTCCATTTTACAGAAAATTATTTCTACTGTTTTCAAATATATCTTTAGTTATTGATTAACCGTTTCATACAATCGAATAAAGTTTGTTGTTTTAATTTGAATTTCTGTTAATTTTTATTTTTATTTTTATAACAAATTTGATACTATGAGTCCTTGTAACTGTAATAAATAAATAACTAATAAAAATAAACCAATAAATATTAATACGGATGGTGAATATTAACAAACAGGTGAACCGTCTGATTGGTTTACAAATCCAACCGAGCAGAAATAAAATACGGAACACCATACACCACTTCCAAAACGAAACAATTAATCTTTTCACGAACATCAATTTTGTAAAACAAACACTTCCCCTACAAAATCTACATTTAAACGCTTGTACCGTGGCCACGGAGTGATATCCCGGACATCCGGCGTTGTTAGCTGATAGTGTAATCTGATAATATGATATATGCTACAAATTATACTGCTATCCATTCTCTGGAAGATACTGGCAAACATGTGCTTTGTCTAGAAGAAATATGCCGAGTGTTTTTGAAGCTTTGTTTTGATTCAGGCCAGCAGGAAGACATTTTACGACCTAGTTGAGTTCAGTGGCGAATTTATTCAGTGCAGCAAGTTTCGAGACGTGTACGGGGAATATAGGGACTTTGCTCAAGAGGACTTTGTGAGTCCAGATCAATAAATTTTTGTTAGAATTAACAGTTTTGAAAAACTGTTTTAGAGTTCTGGAGCAAACAAAAGAGCACTTATAAAATGGATATTAAGTATTCGTCTGTCGTTATTTCAATTCTGGCCCATTTTCTTTCTGTTACCAACAAATAACGATCATCGTTCGTATGCATTAGCTAAGATAACACCATAAGAAATATTTGGAATAAACTGAAAAATTCTACATTGCAAGCAAATGCATTCAAAAACCGAATTTGCTTCTAAAACTAACACATTCTTACTAGGCCCTAATATATTATGAGATAAAAGGTCCTGATTCTGTTTCACGCTGACTCAGTCTAAATTAAACTACAGTGCCACTATTTTATTGAAATCCGTCAAGAAATGGACACATGATAGGTGAAGTTGTATTATGGGGTTTCCAAATTGAAAGTGCCCGCAAACCAGAATGATAGGGGCCTTTATGTACAGATCTAAACAATATAGTACCTATAATTTTTTAGGTTAATGTCAACTATTTTAATTTTAATGATATAAGTACTCGATGTTTTCTATTAAACAGTACTCTATGAAACATGTCGCTTCTTGTACCTTGCTTTACTAAATTTGAATATAATTACATTAGATACAAGACAGCCTGTTACTAGCACTCCGACTCCATTAGCATACACAAACGTTACAATTGTCTGATTTATAGCTCACACCGTGTTATTGCGGTTGTCTGTGCCTTGTTCGAGTTTAGCATAATTCAAAAAGGCCTCTACAAGTCTCTTGAAAACTTAAACTGTGCCTCGACTGGGTAGGATCAGAACCATTTTTTTTAATTCATTTGCTTTTTTACCATCTTTATGAGTCTAACTACTGAAATTTGTCTCTTGATTTTACAAAACAAATCAAGTTTATTTGCCAATTATTGGGTTGTTACAGTGTTTTTTATATGTTATGGCACAATCTTCGTTTCGTTTTTGATGGCCAAAAACGAAGCGAAGATTGTTAGTTATGGGCTCAAAGCTAATCTATAGGGATTTTCAGAGATATTCCTTTTAAGCAAATCCTTTTCCTGAATTTCAAAATATTTAAATTTTTTCACAGTTAGCTCTGTAAGAACTGTAAATTAATTTTGTTCCATTATTAATGTTCCTGACATTAGTATTTTATTTATTGTTCCTTTAGATGACATTAACACAGCCTATGGTAAATAAAGCGTAACACTTTATGCCGATGTTTTCACTAACTATGAAACAAATAATTTGAAACTCGCTAATTTTCCGTATTTGTAATACGTTTTCGAGATCAACAAGATAATTTTTTAATAGCGTACTGCAATATTTTGATAAAACTTTAATAACCATTGGATACTTGGATAAATTGTTATGATACTGTTTGTTATAATAATTAGAAATTAAAATATAAAACTAGAAAAGTTTCACGTCCTGAGGCGGGAATCGTTCCCGCGACCTTTCGCAATCCGGGCGACTGCTCTAACCAACTGAGCCACCCAGGACTTGGGATGGGATATCCATGTGAAATTCTTCTAGTCTATCTGTATTTGCGTTTATAAGCCCTACAATGTATTGCCCTACAATGTCGAAATGTTCTATTTCAATTTCGTTAGTTTTTTGTTCTATTTTTATTTTAGTTTTATTTTAATTTCTAAATAATTTTGAAAAATTAATATAAATATTTTTGAAATAAAAAAACAGGAATATTTGAAAGCACTGCCCCAACTTAACTGAATCGTAGGTACTTGTAAAATACTCGTTTCGGATGTTGAAATAGAACTTTTCGACATTGTAGGGTGGACGTTAGCTCATAAACGCAAATACAGATAGACTAGAAGAATTTCACAGGGATACCCCATCCAAAGTCCTGGGTGGCTCAGTTGGTTAGAGCAGTCGCCCGGATTGCGAAAGGTCGCGGGTTTGATTCCCGCCTCAGGACGTGAAAATTTTCTAGTTTTATATTTTAATTTCTAAGAAATTTTTCAAATATTTATAATAATTTTAAAATCAAAAATTATGAATGTTATAATAATGTTCAGCGATGTTATGACGTTTCTCAAATTCACTATTTTTAGGTGTTAGTTACCTCGATTTTTTTAGTAGTATGGGTAGTAGCGAAGCAGACGCAGAAGGGTAGTTGACGAGCTCGGTGGCCTGTTTGAGCGCTCTAGTTTCGATACGAAAAACAAAGCAACTTTCGCCATGGTGGATCCTGGGATTGGTCAATCCAAGTTTGTTATCTCGAGCTCCTCCGTGCTTCAGAAGGCACGTTAAACCGTTGGTCCCGGTTGTATCTGCAACCACTTTACCCCACCAACCCGCATTGGGCCAGCGTGGTGGTGTTATGGCCCAATCCCCTCATGTGTTTCTCCCATGTAGGAAGGCCTGTGCCCAGCAGTGGGACATATATAGGCGTTGATGGTGGGTAGTTAAGTACAAGAAACAGCAACATTAACACCTTGAATCATATTCCAGGTGAAGGTTCCTGCAACAGTAATGACGGGTACAGCCGAACACCCCCCGACAAGTCCCCCCCGGGCAGTGACGATGATACTCGACCAGGTTCAGCGGCTGACAGCAAGAAGAAACACAGACGGAACAGGACTACCTTCACGACGTACCAGCTGCACGAATTGGAGAGGGCGTTTGAGAAGAGCCACTATCCTGACGTGTATAGCAGGGAGGAATTGGCTATGAAGGTCAACTTACCTGAAGTGCGAGTGCAGGTAAGAATTAGAGAATTAAGAAGCACACAGAGAAAAGTTTTGATTGAAAAGACTGAAGCCTTTACAACCTTTGTATTTTAAAAATGTCTGGTGGCTTTAAAGAGTTCTGTTTTTACCTATGTTTTATTGAGTTTGGAACGGGGAAAATTAGTATACATTTCAAATGCCAAATTACGCATATTATTTGGAGTTGCCCAAGGCCAATATAAAATGAATTAGTATGTACTACTACTGGAAGGTTTTCATAGAAGTTTCTATGTAATGATTTCTGGTATAAGAAAAGCACTCTTCGCTCATCAATATTTCCAAAAAGAAGTATAATTAAAGGTTTACAAAGCTTTACTTTAAATTGGCTTCAGTTTAACAGATAAAACTGATTTATGAGACTAAATCAAGATAGATACTTACTGTAGAGGAGAGGAGCTCGGTGGCGTATTGGTTTGAGCGCTCTGGTTTCGAATACGAAAACAAAGCAACTTTCGCCATGGTCGACCCTGGGATGGGTCAACCAAAATTTATAATCTCGAGCTCCTCCGTGCTTCGGAAGGCACGTTAAGCCGTTGGTCCCGGTTGTTACTACAACCGCTTTAACCCACCAACCCGCATTGGGCCAGCGTGGTGGTGTTATGGCCCAAACTCCTCATGTGTTTCTTCCATGTAGGAAGGCCTGTGCCCAGCAGTGGGACGTATATAGGCTGATGATGATGATGATGATGACTTACTGTAGAAAACAATGCAGAGGAAAAATAGGTACTAAAGAATCGGTTTTGTCAACAGGGCGACTTAGTCATTGGATAGGTTAAAACCTATTTAGTGACATTAAACCACTTTACTGGAGTAGCTTGCGTTTAGATACTTGTTACATTATTATTACCTATATACAGCGATCGTGATCACGGGATGTACTGACATCTTCAGTCTAAAGTTAATTTATAAACATAACAAAGACAACTGTATCTTTGATAAGTTTAAAAGATAACTGCCCTCACTTTGTGTTATATTTTGCAAGATATGGAAAATGACACGGGAGCTATTTAGTGACTAAATATTACAACTTGCCTTTTAAGGCTTTGTGGAGACAGCTATGGCTGTTCTTGCTGCACTATCTGTCTTCGCATGACTCCTATATTACAACTTATAGGTGGTGTCGCTCAGTTCGGTTAGAGTAAATACTCCTCAAATATTTATTTTTCGGTTACCTAGAAAAATATTCATCAAATAGCACAACTGGCACACATTAATCTATATTACTGTTAATAAATACTATTCCTAATTGCTATACTAAATTCTATGACATTTTAATAGCTATAATCCGAACTAAACGAAATTTCGTTTTCTATTAACTGAAACGAGAGAACTTGGTAAACATCAACTGAGGGCCCTTCAAAAAGGGTAAAAGGGCCAATAATGAACCAAAAGGGCTTATGCCACTCAATCCCTTGGCTTTGCGAGACGAACATATGTCAAGCATGCTCGACAAACGTAAAGCGACCGTACCTACCCCATTTTACCTGAACATTTCGTTCTGTGGAACGCGTTTTCAAAGTTCCACTATAACTGGTCGCCCCCTAATTGCTTTCTTACACAACGACAAAAATGTGATGAATCAAAGAAATATAGTGCTTATACAAATCGCCATAAAGCTTCTCCGATCTGCCTTTTTATCTTTGTATGTGCCAATTGGTTTGGCGGTTTACTAATCTGACAGTTTCCAACTAAAGGGTTGAGATGAATATGGTAAAGGTGTTCCGCATTACTATTGACTACAATTGCAAAGCATTCACTTAAGATGGTACATTAATGGTACGAGTATAGAATACAAGAAAGAATCTTGTTTGCTTGAGCAAAATATAGTATAAGGTAGACAAAACTGTAAATAATTTATGATGTACTTTGTCTGCAACGCTTGACCTGATAAAGTATTTCAAAAATATTCCAAAGCTTAGACTAATTAAGTTTTATCGAAATGATATGCACACGCGACTGAATGATCCTTAATCACGCTTGAATATTAAAAGTAAAATAATATTCTAAAAGGCTCAAGACTTTTTTACATTCACTCAAGGTCTATTCCCAGAAACGTAACCAAATAAAAGTCTTATTTAATTTATTGGTTTATGTCTTCTTTTCGGTTTACTACTACCACCATATTTCTAGTGTTCTAAATGTAATGAAGAGAAGATAGGTACTATCGAAAGATTAGTTATTTCAATTTACAGCCAATTAGTTAAAATGAAGTTTGCGAGTAAGCGAACGAATCGTGTTTCCTATGTCTCAGGCGTCATTTTGTTCCAAACTTATAAAATATTTTATGAAACATCTACAGGCTATCTCTAGTGGTTAAGCTAATACATAACGCACTAAACATAGTGATTATATTGTCTTTGATATGTATGAAGAGGAAGGGCATATAACTTTTATTTTAAATGCTAAATCAGCAAATCCAGGCGTTTTCGTAGCAGACGCTTAGATTAATGAAGTGAATCATAGCAGCACTAGCACTAATATAGGCAATATATGTTAGTCGGACGAAGTTAAGCGAATTACCGGCCGCATCCGCTGCAGACACGACGCGCTGAAGGTTATGCCAATAAATGACGTTAGCTATCCAAAGAGTTTAGATTACTATGTAAAAATGGATATGGATGAGCTTAAATTAGTTGCTACAAAGAAATTGGATATAAATCAAATGGACGCACGTATGTAGCGAATTTGGGATTAAATGGATAATAGCATCATTAGCTCACGCTAATTTTATCCAGCGAAACCAAGTAACACCTTTAGTGTAGATACTGAATTGATTTAATAAATGATAAATGGAATTGATAGCAGACACATGGCAAAATAATTAAAGAGTTATAAACATACGAAAGTTCTTTCTACAAAGACAAATGTTTACCCAGTCATAATAATGATTCTCCAACTAATTATTTAATTTGTCTGATCTGTGGATACAAACAATCAGGTGTTTTTGAAACCCTTCCTTTCTTTATTACGTTTTGCTGATTCAAACTTTATTTTGATTCAAAGCATCGAGTTTGATCTCTCAGCTTCTAAATTATAAAGATCTGAATAAAAGTCTTTAGAACGAAATAAAAACCAAATGACCTGTATTTTCCGTTAACAATCGCAACAAAAAATTGCAAAGACCCCATTAAACGCTGCAAATTGAATCCTATCTAAAAGCAATGTTATCTGATCTTTGTATCAATTAATGTTATACCTTTATAAAATCATTGAGACATAAATATGTTATTGTCAACCATACAAATAGCCAGTGTTGCTTGTACCCTTATTATGAATATCTAGTTTTAAATGAGAGGTCTTTTGCTATTGGGCTTGTAACATTTTAATCACTTTTCTGTGGCCCCTAGTTGATAGGAAGTGAGCAAGAATTTAGAGGTCTGTTTAATTTGGCGTTTTGACAATGAGTTTAAGAGTCCATTAGGAGCAAACAACAATGAGAATGTGATGGTAATCGAATTCGCTACGATGGGCTCGCTTTGGAGTGAAACAGGGTGACGATACTTGATGTTAAAACGGGAACCCCTCATCTGCTACTCGAGGATGGCAACTATAATATGTCTAGTTGCATTTTGCTTGACCTGAGACTAATTTTATTTTTTATGTGTATTTCATTTTATTGGTAGATCAACAGTTTTCTATTTACAATATGTCTAGTAGCCTTGTGCTTGATCTGACACTTATTTTATTTTTTATGGGTATTTGGTTATCGGTATGGGTAGATCAACAGTTTTCTCTTACAAAACTAAGACAAATAAAAAGAAAATAGTAAACCAGTTACAGATCCACATTAGTACACATCGAAATACAGATAAGTAATGTTGAGTAAACAGAGGAAATGTGAATATTAACTTGTTGAAAAAAAGTAGCATACACACACCTAGCACAATTATATCACTATAAACTAAGCCACACAAAACCTTATTCGAGTAATAATCTAATGAATGTTGAACGCTCGATTGTGGGCGATATTTTTACCAAAAAGTACTTAAAGGCGAATATTTATTATGAAATCGTTTCAGATTTCAAAGGTCAGCACCCGTACCACCATCTTTTATCGCGATCCAGTTTAGGACCTAAACAGAGTAGAATCGTTAATTCGTACTACGACGCTATCTACGACTATGACAGCGATGCAGTTTAGGAACCAATACTGAACCGAGCGGAATATGAATCGCATTTATAAAGATGGTGGTAAGGCCCCAGGAAAGAGACTGACAGGCCAAAGACTTCCACTACTTAGTTGTTCGTATTATATTAATAGTATTTACTTTTAATGCAATCATTTCAAAGCAACTCCTCTTTTATGATTGCGTGAAATTACGTTGTAAAATCATGTTGGCAAGTTTTGCTTTTGACATTTGCTGGAATTAAAATTAAATTATCTGCATCCCTTTCATTCCTCTTTATAAAGACACTTAAATGACACATGTAACTTATTTTAGTCGGCATGATTTTAGATATGCATAAATAATTTAAAATGACTTTACCCGCCCGCTGCTCGTCTCTCTTTCTCTCTTCTTGTTGGATTGTAATGAAATAGTAATACGGAACTTACTAACTTTAGGTTTAGTTTTGACTACAGTATCAGGGTCAAATGTAGGCTAAGTACTCACTATCAAAAGTATAACATGGGTAGTTACCCACTATACTATTTAGTACATCAAATATTTGTTTGTATCCTACAATTGCCAAATAAGTTGGTTCCCCTAAACTTCTCAATAGCTTGTCACTTATCACCAACACGCTCGACTTGGTAGAAATGTGCTAATAAACGATTTCGCCCGCGTCTCTACCACCCTTTACGGTACACACAACGAGAAAAGCACCTTATACTAATCTATTTACGTCGCATTTTCTATTGGGCAAAACTTTTTCAATTTGAAGGGTTGTTAAAAACGAATTACGCGAGTTTTATAGCGTTTGTTTAGCGACACTTTATTGTTGCAGAAAGGGAAAGGGGGTAAAAAACAACATTGCTTCTACACGGCTTAATAGTATGGGTCCTCTCAGCTGTAAAAGGTGGACGTCTCCTACTTTAAAATGATGAATATAAAGAATAATAAAACATTTCGACTGTCCTAGTTTATGTTTGAATTCATGAAAAATGTATGGAGACTTAACACACACGTAGACACGCCAATTAGTGTGAAGTTTTGTCTTATATGTTCGTGATCGTAAGCACTATACATTTCAAATAACATCACTTCACCGTACTTAACTTGCATTTAATTAAATGTTACATTCTGTTATTTTATACCCGACGTTTCGATTATATTATTTGAGTACAGAAAGACTGAAGATGTCTGTTGTATTTGTTATGTATAAAAGTTAACTACCATCACTTTGGGTTAAATTTTGAGTATTACGATTCACGCATACGGAACTCCGTTGGTCAGGCAGTCTGTAGATGGACTTGAGACTTTACAATACGTATGATGGGATCTCAAGCTGGAGGTGCATCCCAACCATCTTCTCTATTGAAATTACCGTGTTTGTAAATTTCAATAGCCTCATGTAACTGTTTAATTAATGTTTGGGGCTTATCAAATTTGATGTAATGGTTGATTTCGTTCTGAAGATACATATCTTTTTCTATAATAAATAACAACAGATGAAATTAATAAAACAAATATCATAAATAATAAAGATATTCAATCAAATAAAACTCTTATAACAACATTTATTGATCTAAAAGAAATAATTTCTCACTCTAAAAAAATTGATGTAATGGTTGATGTGTTCACACATGGCCGGCTTCGTTGAAAAACATGTTTATTTTAAAATGCTGTGTTTAACATTAGTACATACATTTTGAAAGATCGCAAAATATAAAGCGGATAGACTGCGTTTGTGGTCAAGAAAGCGGAGAAGTATGTGGACGAAAGCAGATTGCACTGACTTAGAATAAAATTTGAAGCAAGGCCTAATGATGAATCAGATAATGGCGTGGTTCTAAGATAGAACGGAATTTCTAAAACAATGGTATGAGAGCTATAGATTGGAATAATTTTACTTTCAACACCACACTAATCAAAATAGCAACTTTACGAGAAAGTAAACTGCATAAGTAGTTTCACATAGTCTGATGATTGTTGGGCCCCTTGTTGTAACTTTTAACTTCATCAAGTAGTTTCTTTTACCTTATTATATTACGTGTGATAATGTTTCTTCCATCTCTCTCTTGCTAACCGCGTGATAACTGCCTACCATCAGGCTCCATCAGGCAAGCGTAATTACCGCTTAAACGGTAGATCAACTCAATAAACCAAATGAACCATTCCACAAATGAGTCTGCACAAATTGCTTTATTAGCGCAGCTCCGAAGAAACCAATTTGCCGGTAATTCTCACCCTTTACTACGGCGCAAATGACTTGGGCTATTAGTGGATTTTTTGTTTACATAACTAGCTTCTTTGTTACTGATTCTAACGGTTAACAGTTCCGTTTACGCGTTTTGTAATTAATAAAATGTTTCGAGAAAACACAATTTTAGCTAGCAATGTAAGTTGTGTGATAAGCCGTAGATAGAAATAAAACATTTGTCCATAGAATCTTAGTGTTATTGAATTAATAATTACATAAAAACATTGGAAAATAAAATTGTAGGTCAATCGATAGCAGTAGTACATAGAGAGAAAAAAAGCTTAGTAAAAAACAAAAGACGAACGAAATTATAGAAAAAGAAAATATAGTTAAGTCGACCTCCTTGGTCTTCTACAAAGTGCCGCCCCCCTTGAACTATCAGGGTTCAACAGGTAATAAACAAATTTTGCTAACAGGTCGTTGTATGCAGCCAGAACTTGTTCGTATTGTAACCACTCGGACAACTTGATCTCGACCAGGATGAACAGCGACAACTCGTCCCAAACGCCACTTTGTTACTGGCTGATCTTCCTTTAAAACTACCATTGCACCAACATCGATATTCGGATTTTTTTTGTTCCATTTTTGTCTGGTTTGCAGTTGGGTAATGTATTCGATGCTCCATCTTTTCCAAAATTGTAGCCGCATTTGTTCTATTCTCTGGTATCTTGTTACACTTCTCATTTCAACATCAGACATTGGAAGAGAGTTAAGTGGCCGACCAACAAGAAAATGGCCAGGAGTCAGTGGTTGAAAATCATGGGATGACGATGATAATGGGGTGAGAGGACGTGAATTTAGCATAGATTCGATTTGACACAATGTTGTTGTTAACTCCTCATATGTTAAATGAGCCGATCCTAACACCCGTTTCAAATGAAACTTAACCGACTTTACAGCAGCCTCCCAAAGTCCACCGAAGTTTGGAGCATGAGGCGGTATAAAATGAAATTCGATGTTATCACTAGTAAATGCGTTGACTACCATAGTTTTAATTTCATTCCAACCGCCTATAAAATTGGAACCATTATAACAATATATGTGTGACGGTTTACCGCGACGCGCGATAAATCGCTTCAAAGCCAATAAAAATGTAGACGTGGACATATCCGTTGCTAGTTCCAAATGGATCGCCTTAGTTGTAAAACAAATAAATAAACAAATATAAGATTTCAATAGCTTAGCACCGCGACCTTTTTTATTACTCATCATAATTGGACCTGCATAATCAAGTCCTGACGTATTGAATGGTGGTGCTGGTGTAATTCTAGACATTGGAAGGTCTCCCATGATTGGTTGAATAGTACGAGCTGACATTTTTACGCATGTAACACATTTATGCACGATAGTTCGAGCCAAATTGCGACCGTTTATTGGCCAATACCTTTGACGAACGTTGGCTAACAATAATTGAGGACCAGCGTGTAGCGACTTTATATGTTCTTGTTCAAAGATTCTAGTGGTTAATTTATGATGTTTAGGCAAAATTATTGGGTGTTTTACTTCGTAACTAATATCAGCTTGTTCAAGTCTACCACGAATACGAAGAAAACCGTTTGGGCATAAAAACGGTTGCAAATTATACAGTGGACTTTTCGTGGACATAGTTAAATTTGATTTTAAACTATTTATTTCATTTAAAAATGACTTATTTTGAGCCTCTTTGATAAAGAAATTTAAAGCTAAACTTAGCTTTTTGCAACACAAGGCTCCTAATTCAAGTGGAGTATTCGATTGCTTAAGCCTAATATTATTTACAAACCTTATTAAATAAGCGCATATCCTAATGCTTTTAGAAAGTGTTGAATAATTATTTAACAATAAATCTGCTAAACTTTCATCATCGTTCGTTATATTTACATCAGCTGTGGTAACCATATGTGACGGGATTTTTAGCTCAGGTAAATCTACTTGACTTATATTAAAATGCGTAGGCCATTGATCTTCGCCTTTACCCAAAAAATCTGGCCCGTGCCACCACAAATTTTGTTGCGATAAGTCTTTAGTTCCACGTGTAAGTAAATCGGCTGGGTTACTTTCACTCGAAACATACCTCCATGTGTGGCTTGCCGTTGATTCTTGTATTTGAGCAACCCTGTTTCTAACGTATACCATTAAAGATGCCACATCACTTCTTAACCATCCTAACACTATTGACGAATCACACCAAAATATAATTTTAGAAAAAGAGACTCTTAGAGAAGTCACGATCTTTTTGAAAATTTTAGTAGCTACAAGAGCACCATTAAGCTCCAACCGAGGCATTGTACTTGGTCGTAATGGAGCAACTTTAGATTTTGCACACAACAAATTGATATGAACTAAAGAATTTATATCTACTGATCGAATATACGCACATGCTCCATATGCCGCTTCAGAAGCATCACAGAAAATATGCAACTGAATCTGCTTTGGATTCAGACAAATAGCGTGCCGTGGAATATTTGTTTTATTAAGACTAGATACCGACCTAACCACTTCGTACCAATGATTTAAAATACCAATATCTTGTATAACATCGTCCCAATCAAGTTTTTGTAACCAAAGTTTTTGTATTATTGTCTTAGCTTTAATGACAATTGGTGACACTAATCCCAAAGGATCAAAAATTTGAGATACAACACGTAGCATAATTCTTTTGGTAACCTTAGGAAATATTGTTATGTTAACTTTGTAAAGAAGTTTATCCTCTTTACTATTCCAGATCATACCTAATGTTTTAGATGTTATGGACTCATCAAAAGCATACTCGACGTGTGCCGCCTTATCTGACAATTTTTTTAAAACATCTTCATTGTTGGATCGCCACTTACGTAGCTGAAAGCAGCCTGTTTTTAGCTGAGCCATGACAGCTTCACAATTATTTGTCGTTTCGACTATATCCTCCCCCCCCGAAAGAAAATCATCAACGTAAAAATCATGTTCAATGATCTCACCTATAGATCGATCTTTGCATTCATCAGCTAATTGCTTTATACATCGGATAGCTAGAAACGGTGCAGAAGCTGTACCGTATGTTATTGTGTTTAATTGGTAGATACTTAAAGGATCAAAAACATTATTCCGCCACAGAATTCTTTGCAATGGCCTTTGTTCTTCCTTTATCAACACTTGTCGATACATTTTGGCAATGTCGGCAGAGACTACGATAGCATGTTGCCGGAAACGTAATAATATTGACATAATGTCATCTTGTATGGTAGGTCCAACCATTTGAATGTCGTTAAACGATACATCATTACTTGTCTTCATAGAAGCATTAAAAACCACCCTTATTTTTGTAGTACTACTATCCTCCCGCACAACGGCATGGTGTGGCAAATAGTATGCAGTAACGTTACTACTTTGGTCTTCCTCAATCTTTACCATATGACCTAACTCAGCATACTCTTTTAAAAATTCCTGATACCCTTGCATTAATTTGGAATTACATTGTAATCGCTTTTCAAGATTTAAAAATCTTTTAGTTGCTATCCTAATTGAATCTCCAAGTGTCGAAGCTTCTGACTTTAGTGGTATTTGCACAACAAAACGACCGTCACAGAGACGTCTTGTAGTTTCACGAAATAGTTTTTCGCACATATGTTGATCTGCAGTCCATGGCTTGATATCACTTACTTCTTCCGTTTCCCAAAATTTCTCAAGTAAGTTATGTATATCTTTTATGTCTGTAGATAGATGACAAGCAAGCTTATTGGACGAATAGAAACTGCCAGCTAATATCCATCCTAGCTTTGTTTCTTGAAGTATCGGTTGATTACTTTTAAACTTAATTCTCCTTGGTAATAACAGATCCCAGAATAGTTCGGCACCTATCAAAAGGTCTACTTCAGCTTGCCTAACATTAAAAAGTTCAGGATCTGCCAACTGAATATCATCAGGAATTTGGGGTTTAATAATGGACACTTGGTATGCTCGCAGAGGTTCAGTTATCTCAGGAATAATGTAATAATGTGCTAAACATTTTGTGAAACTATTGACCATAGAAGCGAATTGAATTGTACATTTATTTTTAATCATTGTTTCGGCGTTATTAATACCTGTCACTTGTATGTTAACTGGCAGCTGTTTAACATTAAGTTTTGCAGCTAACCTTTGCGAAATAAAACATGAAGAACTGCCGCTGTCCAATAGAGCCCGCACCACATATTCTTCTCCAGCCCCTATTGAAAGTTTGACCAATGCAGTGGACAAAAAGGTTTGCTTCATTGCATGCGCAGACAATGTAACTTCCCTTGTTAAAGGTTTGTTATTTTTTTCACTTTCTGACGAAACTACCTCCTCTACTGCATCGTCATTCCTAATGTGTAGCAATGTATTGTGGCGCTTTCTACACTGGCGACAACTGCTATGTCGACAGTCTTTAACATTATGGCCACGCTGAAGGCAGTTGATACACAACTTCAGATTTGACACGATTTCACACCGCTTACTAGCTGATTCTTTTAGTAAATCAGGACAGTTGTAAATTAAATGCTGACCCTTGCAAAGATTGCATTTACCCGTAGAAGTATGTACTACATCAGACGTTATAAAAGTTTTGTTTACCCTAGACTTATTCTTTAGAAATATATTAGAAGGCTTAGATACATTGTCTCGAAGTTCTAGCGTTTCTAACAAGTCTGCTCTACTTTTTATAAATTGACTCATACTACCATACGAAACAATAGACAAAGAACTTCGATGCTCTTCCCACTCTTTATTTGTCGTAGTATCTAATTTTGAAGACACAATGTGTATTAACAAAGTGTTCCACCCTTCAGTGTTTTCACCTAATGACTCCAATGATCTTAAATTTTTATTAAAAGAGTCAATAAACTCCCTCAAACCCTTAGAAGAAACTTGACTTTGTTTTGCATTGAATAAGCCTTTTACATAAGTATCAACTAGAAGTCGCTTGTTGTCATACCGTTCCACTAGCATATTCCAAGCAATAGCATAGTTTTTAGACGTAAGTTCTAAAGAACTAATTAATATTGCTGCGTTTCCTAGAACACTTGCCCTTAAATAGTGAAATTTGCCAACAGAATCTATTTCATTATTGTTATGAACCAATGATATAAATATATCCCTAAATTCTAGCCAACTATTGCACGAACCATCGAACTTAGGAAGTGAAATTGTAGGTAACTTAATATTATAGGGTCTTAACTTAGACGATTCATTTGGAGAGCCATGGGAAATAATATTTTTATTAGCCTTAGTTAAAACGGAACCTGCCTCGCTGACTTGTGAAGGAGAACGTGAACGTTTATCTTTCGATATCAAAGATTTAGCAAGCGCCCCGCATTCGAAATACCTATTCTCAAACAGCTCCCTTTCATTGCTCTCCTTCTCAAAATCTTCGGACATGGTTTCAATTTGTCGTTGTACTTCGTCGAATTCATCGAGTAACGGTTCCAACTTTTTTAAACGGAATTCAACTTGACTTTCCTCTGCATACACCAGTGAAACATGAGGATCAAATTGGTTAAAATATTTTTCATGTCTAGATAATTTACCTTTAATTATCCCTCTCTGACTAATTAATTGGGCAACAGATATTTCCGTAGAATGAGCCATTGTAATTTAAAAAAAAAACAAATTAAAATTATGCAACAATCGTTTAAACGCACCCTTTATAACACACGACTGCGTTTAAACGGTCCAGTACTACTTAATTGTAGGTATGTGTAAACGATCTTTTGAAAACAAATGACTATCTGTCAAATCGAATCTCTAGTACTAGCGCACTTTGGCGAAATTATCGATCGGTCTCATCAGTATGAAAAAAATGAACAGTTACTAAAACGAATATAATAAGCTGATAGAATAATAAAAATGTTATTGTTTGATGTTAAATGGAAATGAATTAATGCAATTGAACCACTTTCCTGTTAGCCGTCCAAATCTCTCCCCTCTATTGTCCGTAGAAATCGTCCTTATGTCGTCCGTAGTCGGTGCCGTAATGTAGCGTTGCCGTAGTAGGTTGTGGTGCCGTAGACTCTCTCGCAGACGTAGAAGTAGACTCCGTGACTGCTATTGTTGTACGTTGCCGTTGTAGAATAGCCCGTACATGCCGTAGGAATAGTAGGCAGTCACGTAGTTATACTAAGCCGTAGATCGCCAGTGAGAGACTTCACTCGTTGCTATTGTTTTTCATCCGGTTCGGTTTAGGACCACTTTGTAAGTTGTGTGATAAGCCGTAGATAGAAATAAAACATTTGTCCATAGAATCTTAGTGTTATTGAATTAATAATTACATAAAAACATTGGAAAATAAAATTGTAGGTCAATCGATAGCAGTAGTACATAGAGAGAAAAAAAGCTTAGTAAAAAACAAAAGACGAACGAAATTATAGAAAAAGAAAATATAGTTAAGTCGACCTCCTTGGTCTTCTACAAGCAATATGGTAGTAAAACTAATTAACCCTTGTTAAGAAATAAAGAAAATAGTAGTATCTACGGTAGATACAATAACTCTAACCTCCGTTACGATTACGACGACTCACTGTTTTGGGATCACATGAATACAATTTAATCCGAAATTGAAGGGATAGGTAGCAAAGCGTGGCATAGCTATTTTTTGCTTACACTAGCGAAGTAAGTAGTCTAGCTAGAATTGATCTGAGTGATTCTTAAATAGACTAATGAGCACTGTGAGTGGTTTAAAGACACACAAGCAATAAACAAACTTGCCCACGAGTTGAACATATAACTTTTCACCTCTCCAAGCGAGAAAATACTAGGTTACCTATAAAAGTAAAACCGGTTAACGTAATACTTAATACTTATAGATAGGAAATAACGCATTAATGAACTTAATATACCAGTAAACCATTTCATATTATTAAAAATTAAATTTGGAATTGCAATTTCCAAAGAGCTTCTTAGGAGCTTACCTGAATAAGATTTTTTTTTATAAATTAAATGTTATCGATTTAAAAAAAATTGAATATTAAATTTTTTTTTTCTCTTTATTTTTTACAGGACTTTTATCCTAACGGATATGTCAGTCCTATTGAGAACTTACTAAAATTACATAAACATTATCATTGCTCGTCGGAAGACAGTCGCGGCAAACATATAAAACGATACACCACTTTGTCTTCCTCCGACACTGGTTGAGCCAAAATGCTGTGAAATATACCTATATTAAATGCATTCTGTTGTAATGTAGTAAGCATCGCGCGTCTCTCTTCCTGATGCCGGACACATTCCATTAACAAGTGTTGGATATCTTCTAAAACGCCACACAGTTCACAATTAGGGGATTCTATTTTCTTCATCAGAAATCCAAACTTGTTGCATGGATAGTGTCCAGAATACTAAAATTATTCGTCTCAAATTACCTTTGTAGTGTAACATATAATTGTAATGTGTTCGATAAATAATATAATTTTTTTGACTAGCAATCAAAACTAGGCAGGTTATTTAGAATTTATGGACGTAGTTTAAATTTTTCTGAGCTGCGCTCGCCTAAAGAACTTGCATCACGGCCAGAAAAGCACCAAAAATCGCGTCATCGCTTACCGCCTACTATCGGCTTTATCATGGAGAGTGTTCTGAGGAGCTTTTCGACCTAATCCCACCTTCTCCTTTCCTACTCAGGAGCACGCGTGCCGGACTTCGAAGTCATCAATTTACTGTCTTCACCTTGATCACGCACAAAGTAGTTTAGTAACTCGTTTCTATGTCGGACTTCCAAAGCTTCGAATTCTTTGCCGGCACATGTGTTCCCTCCTTCCTATAACATACCCATGTTATAAGAAGGGAGGAACACATGTGACGTGTCCTTCAAAAGAGGCGTGAAAAGACACCTAATGGGCCGGCAAGGTGGAGGCGGCTAGAACAGTATGTTTCAAGTTGCACTAGCTGTTTCCGCATATGGACTCTTCTTACCGCTTCACATAAGGTGGTGTTGAGTCATTTGCCGTGCTTTGTATATAAAAAATCTGTGCCGCGTAATATGAAAATCTCTTGTTCGATATTTAATAGTAGTTTGTATCATAAGAAATATCCATGTAATGTAAATAGAAACTAAAATTGTGTTTAAATAATCCGTGAACAATATACAGCTGAAATCTTAAAAGATTTTATATTGCAGCGGCCAGCAAAAGAGGCATTGATGGACGAATGAAGCCGAGGCACAGATACATAAGTCCATCAATGCCTAGCTGTGGCCAAAGCTTGTATATTACTTTTCTCAAGTAATGCGCGGAAATTAAAACTAAGTACTACCTAAGTAGGCAGAACTTTTAAAGTGGATTTCCGGGGATTTGGTTTGAGATAATTCTAACGAGATAGAAGTTTGTTGTACAGTAGACTCTTCAGTGTGATTCTGTATTTCAAAGCTTTGATGGGAGGTCGATGGTCGAGATTGGATACTTTCGTTGGTTTTACGTGTAATGCTACTTTTATTTTTAATCGATTCTTTTATGTAGCTTTGTGCCTGGTCGGACTTCTAACCGTCATGTCTTTTATGTGTAGGTAAATTGACACCTGTGTCAGTAAGAAGAGTCGCTGAAGATTGACGAAAGCAATGCCCCATATAATTTTTCACGTGCCAAATTGTTCCCTTTGTTTTTTTCTATAAGCAGCTTTCTATTTGCAAGTCAGTTCAAAATTTAAATAAAACCTTTGATTAATTACCTCCACGGTTGCCATGTTTCGGAGTAAAAGATCTTTCTATTTTTAAATCACGTCAGATATGAGTTTACATCGTAATTTATTTGATCGCTAAAACACGACAGATATGGATTTTCATACAACTTTTGGCGGCCGCTGCTCGCATGTATTTGGCCAATTCAGCACTTTCGATTTATCTCGAAGAAGGCTGGCAAAATAATGCTCAAATTTCCAAGAATGTTTGAGAAAAAGAGTTTTACTCACATGTTTTTTTTTTTATACAACTAGATGACAAACAAGCTGACGGCCCACCTGATGGTAAGCGGTAACCGCCGCCTATAGACATTCTTGTCATCCTGAGGCCTAAGATAAAATGCCGTCCATGCCCAGTAATTACACTGGCTACCTTTCCCTTCAATCCGAAACACAGCGAACTGTTTCACGGCTGAAATAAGAAAGGCGGTGGTACCTACCCAGACGACCCTACATACGGTTCTACCACCTAGTGAGCAAAATGCAACTTTGCTGCTAGTTTTAAGGCAGAAAAAGGAGAGGCGATAAGATAGTTTTCATATCTTTTTAATTTCATTTCATTATTTGAAAATGTACAGAAGTTGTTGGATTGATTAAATAAAAATATGATATTATAAAATATACGTAAGATAGAATCTTTTGACTACCCGTATTCAGAGGATATGACGACCGGGTGGCCGAGAGGCATGTGCCCCTTCCTATACTTATAGGCTACACGGTCGGGGGTCCTGGGTTCGAATCTCGATGTGAGCAAATGTTTGTATGATGAGTACGAGCATTTGTTCACGAGTCATGGATGTTTATATATTTATTCAGTATATTTTTAATATTTATAAACATATTATTATCATTATTTCTTCGTTTTCTATAGTATACCTAGCACAAGCTCTTAATGATACATACTTTGGGCTAGATAATAGGTGTGAGTGTATGATTATTATATTATAAGGGAGCTATTTTTGTAAGACTCTAAAGATATTGAATGTTGGACACGTTTGTTGTTTGTTTAATAACAAAAGCCGTATCTAACCGCTCTCATAAACGTTCTTAACGAGCTGTAATGCGATGATCCCTGTGACCAATCCCGAGCGCGCACATTATGGGGTCGGAGGATTCCGCGGGATCCCGGGAACACCCAGCTGTGCGTTCACACATTTACGGTGTTTTATTCCGTTATATTATAAATAGTGTGTCCACGTGTTTACGTTGGTTATGGTTAGAAGAAAAACTGGTGATAAATTTAAGGGGCGAGAGGAAATAGTGCTATCTTCGTAACCATTGGAAAATAACCCTCACGCATCCAAGAGAAGTTCTTTTAACCACATTTTTTACAACGCTTGCAAACCTGTTTATGATCCAACAAGACATAACATTTTACTTGAAAATTAAAAGCTAGAATACTACTAGTAGATATACGTGTCGTCGAAATCTGGTTAAATGTCTAGGCTATTGATAAAACGCCGGCATCCAATTAAATGACAAGGCCGATAGTTAATGGAACTAGAATTACTCAACGTTTATCAACTTGGCTTATTGAAAGTCCACTCAATTAGATGACTAGGCGGATCATTTGCCCTGAAGAGATTTAATGTGATTAGTAGGTTTAAGGTTATTTTTTTATAATGACTTCTATCCAAAACGATTTCAGCTATATTGGGTATTAAGAAAATTGAGTTATCCTAGAACCTACCAATCACACAAAAGCTCTTCGATTTAAACGACCTGCCTAGGCGTCCAATTGAATGGCTAATTTAACCAGACGACTGATACGACACGTTCAACCGTCTTGTCAAACGTAGTTATTTGTAATATGTTATAATGGTAATTATGTAAGAAGTTGTTTTTTTAATTTTTATTTCAATTATCTGTATTAAAAAGTATGACAAAATAGGTGAACCTTTGATATCATCATTTTAATTTTAAGACCTGAGTGTAGATAAAAAACGTCCAAGCTGAAATTTAATCGTCTTTTGTTGAAGAGATTCAACGGTTTGATATTATCAATACATTTATTCTGCTTATTGGTTAGATATTGGATGGACTTAAAATCTGCTTAACCTGTGGAATTATAAACAGCGGTATGTTTCGTTGAAAATGCGGAGCATAATAAAATATGTTCTTGCTAGGTTTCCTAGTTGCTTACAAAATTCTACACCTTTCTTTATCCTACTCGAAATTACTGTAGTTTTCACATCAAAGGAAATAAATATACTTAATCCATTTTACGTTTAGAAAAATATGCGGATTTTTTTCAAAATTTAAATATTTATTCACTCAGTCGTGTTTTACTTTAAAACTTAACAGACAATAGGAAACAGAACTAACGTTTGGAAAATTAACATAAGACTTTAAAATGAATGAAATATTTGATCGTAAAATGCAAAACATCTTATATTGTATTTATTTTAAACTGCAATTCTTAAGCACCTTTTGCTTGAGATTAGCCCTTATAATATCTGTTCATAAAAAATCCAATGGATTTGTGAATAAATCCTTACAGTAGTCTCAATGACAGTTTCAAATAACATCATAACATTTCAAATTACAAATGCAACTTTATTACCAGACTTGCAAAGTACAAAACAGCTTAAAGCGTTGAAGTTTTTTAAAAGCCGCCATCTTTTCATAAAATACCGATTTCAATAGAGTAAACTGGAATACGTATTGAATTGTTTGGTAAATTGGACAGATAAATGCTCTTGCGCAAGTTAGGGGGACCAACATTTCATTATTCTTATAGGAACTAAATAATTAAACTAATTGTATAATTTTCGTATCATAATTATATTTGCTATTTTTGTATCTAAGCATAGATTTGATTTGATTCTTTTATTGGCGTTCCTAAATTGGGGTTTAATTATGTATTTATTTACGTAAATAGTCTAATATTCGAAAAAGTATTAAATATGATCATTTATTGAAAATTCCTTTGCCCGAAACACATGTGAAACAGCTCAGTTTCTAAAAATTTTAAATAAAATAGTTTGAACTTTATATTTTAATCGGCTTTTGATGTGTCTAAGTAGGTAAAGACTGTAGATAATGAGCTTAATTTTAGTTGTTCTGGTCGTGCTTTGAAAATTAACTACATCTCTTTCTCCCAACGTAGCATAATACTTAGTGTAATCCAGAATTTAACAAATTGTATTCTCTGTTAATTTTGCAAAATATGAGTAGGTATTTATAAAGTCCTTAAATATTTTAATGCTTGGCGACTCTACTAACGGCTTTGTAAATGGCGGCATATTGTCAATGGTGCCTGAGCTAATGATACACAGCCCAAAAAAACTTTTGTCACTTCGGATTAGTCGAGTTTCAGCAAAGCGTTTCCAATTTCTCTAAACAAGATAGTGAGAAGCTGTAATCTTGTAGTTGACTAAAAATTCAAAAGCAAAGTAGTGATTTACTTTAGAATATCAGCAGTTGAATGTGTTATTATAATTTAGACCTGATTTTATGCTAAATATCGTCATGGCATATGACTTAACTTAGGTAATAGTTTTTTTTAATAATTAGCTCGTCCTCTAACAGCAATAATCAGTCTAGTTGTCTTAACTGTTGTGCTTAAAATAATGCATTAAAATTATGAAGAAATCAGATGTAACATTTTTAATTGAGAAGTGATAAAACAAAAGAAGAATGTAACATAAAACAAATAAAACGGAAGTTTTTGGCGCGGTTTCATAAATGAAAAATACTACAAAAAGGAGACTCGTTTTGCCACTAGAAATAAAAATAAATGAGTTATGTCTACCGAAAGCTTAGATATTTAAAAGAATGAAATTCAAAATTCTGTTATGATGTTCAATATAAAATAGTACTATAAAAAAAAAACATACAGACGAATTGATAACCTCCTCCTTTTTTTGAAGTCGGTTAATTAAAGAGGTAGTCTAAGTATACTTACTTATTTGGGTAGTGTTTCAGTTTTCAACCATTTTTAGTGTAATTTTTATCACCTTATTTGATAGGCCTTGGGATGACAACGAACCTGCAATACTAAGTGATTTTTAATCAGGTGTCTATAGGCGACGGTAGCCACTTACCACCAGGCAGGCCGTCAGCTTGCTTGTCATCTAAGTATAAAAAATATTTAGTGGTTCCGTCACGAATAACTATAGTATGAAAAGGAACGTAAGAGCAATTTGCAAAAGATTTTGCAAATAAAAACGTTTAAAGCGCAGAGGAAATATCAAGTTTAGAGTTCCGCTGGCTATCCGTAATCGACACCGACATGATACGCACGGAACCAGTTATTAGCTCCCACATTCACTATAGTATACACCTTTTGTTTATCATCCAACTTAAATTGACCCGCGGACTTTCAAAGAGTTGCTGTAAAAAGGGACTAAGGTATAATGGCTGCAGCATTATAAGTTATAATCAAATTACCTTTATATTCGCCCATTTCCTGAGCTTTTTTGTTTGTTTTTTATTCAAAAAATCTCGAACAGGAAGGAGCCGTCAAATTTTAATCAAATTATTCTCTAACAATAGGTCTAATATTGGGTTATGATTGAATTCATTCTTAGTTTTTATTAGCTTTTCAAAGTATTGACTGACACGTTATTCTTATAATTAAATCATTAACCAGTCAATTCATCTATTGGCAGGACATTTGATATCTTAAGCTTATAGTTAATAAAGGCAAAATCTTTTTCAACCACCATAGGTTATGGGTACCTAACATAGGTATCTAAGAGCGATCAGCTGTCGTTTTGGCCTAGGTATACCTATATGTATATTTTCAGCGAAAGGGGAAAAACAACAAGCGGGCGCGCGTACCATAGTATGTCTTGGAAATACCACAGAATTAACAGTAAACCAAATAAATCGGATCTGTGAAGGTAGCAAAACCCTTTTGTCAACTATAAAATGAGCTGATAGTCATCAAACGTCTGAACTGATCTTCATAAATTATAACTAAGAACTTATAACACAAAACATGATGATGTACAATTAAAATATTCATTAAGACATAAAAACAAATTAGAAGTTCCTACTGCACGTCTTAATTTATGTTCATCTAGCACATATAACATGTCAATAAAGATTTATAATAAACTTCCTGAAAAATTAAGAATCGAAAAAAATAGTAAAAAATTTATAAAACTGTTAAAAGAAATGTTAATTAATAAATGTTACTATAGTCTTCAAGAATATATTAATGACAAAACACAATAATAATATATAAATTACCTTAATTATTTAATATCTTGCGTGCATATTAAAATAATTAATAATATATATTTTTTTATAGAAATTATACGTCCTCCTCTCCTCTTTCAATTTGCGATACCCGACAGGGTCCATAATTGTACTTTTTATATGTATAAACACCTTTTGTAAACATTATGGTTGCAATAAAGTATTGAGTATTGAGTAACTTCCCAGATTACGTCAGCTTTTAAACAAAACAAACCGAATCAAATCGGTCCATTCGTTTAGGAGCTACGATCTGTTGTATGGTAGGTTCTAAACAGACACGTCAAACTTATTATTCTTTCTAGTCAATGTTTTTCCTAGAATTTCTTCTTAACTGATGTTAATCTTCAGTCAAAGACTGCCGGCTCTCCAAAGGCTCAAATTACAGCGCCATTGTGTCTGTCAATGCTCAGTAACTCATACTGGGAGTTCTTTTTTAATTATGCCAATGTAGATTTTATCTGCAGTATTAATGGGCTGAATGATATATTCTGATAATGTGGTTTTGCTGAAGGTGAAGATCCAAGCATAATGCAGCAGCAAACCCATAAGATGATAGGTACTAGACTGAGGAAACCAGACTATTTAAGAAATGTGGTATTGAGAAGGAGGGCGAGTTTTTTATTAACATAAACATGACTGTATGTATAAGCAAAAGTAAAAAAAAAACACATTTTAATATTTTTGATGGCTTTGGCTTTGGTAGTGTAACTGTTACACTTGACGTGATATCGTCTGTACATAAACTTGTGATATTGTGCGTCGCCAAAGCTCATCGACTGTAGGTAGTTTATGAAAAAATATTCGTAAGTCTTGCCCTAACTGAATGTTATTCACGCTTCGTTTTCCCCTAAAACATACGAAAGAACCATTTTCCACACAAACACCCTAAAACAATAAACAAAATGACATTAGATTGAATGTCGGGGATCGAGGGAAGCGGATCGCATCAATAAACACAGACTCCTGAGCAATTGGCGGAAATTACCACCCATCTTGATATTCTCACGGGAGTCTTTTTATTTACTCATTTCAGACAGGATTACAGTACAAAATATTTTGTCGTGTCTATTTACACATACTTATTGCTAAAGACAAGGATAACTTGATAAAGTCAGTGGTATAATATGTTTTTAACGACCGAAGCAAAAGTTAGGCGGGTCTTTTTTATGTACTGTGTGTCTGTTTGTGGCATCGTAGCTATTAAGCGAATTGACTGACTTTGGTGCGGTATTTTTGTTTTTTTAGCCTAAATATACGAAGATCTGTTCAGGCGTTTGATGAATATCGGCCTAATGGACGGCCGGTAACGGTTGGGGCGGAAAAGTCCTCGAGTAGCTTTGGTAGGCCTCCCACGAGGTGGACTGATCTGGTGAGGGTCGCGGGAAGCTGGTGGGTGCGGACAGCGCAGGACCGATGGGTTTGGAGATCTTTAGAGGAGACCTATGCCCAGCAGTGGGCGTGTCTCGGCTGAAATAATGATGACGATGATCCATGCAGAGACAACATACTATAATATTACTTATTATAATAAAATAACTTATTTGTTATATTAGTAAAAAATATTGCCTCGATTTATACATTAATTTTCAAGCTAATTACAATTAATTAGTTTAGTTGTCTTTATTGTGAATGAAAAAAGGTTACAGATAAAGGTCTTAAAAAATATGAATAATAGTATCACATAATCTTACTTTTTCAGGCGTATACACAAAGGTTCTTAAAGCTATTCCATAACAATATATCTGGCGAGTAAAGGATGAAAATAAAGTGGGATTGGGGGGTTAACCTGGTTCACGTTGCTCCCGCGTGCTGAATGATATAGACGCGGTTCACCTTCACTTCACTTCGTACTTGTCACCACAATAGTTTTACGGGTGCACGATACACGTATAAGTGGATAACGTGTAGACCGCGGCTGATTCTCACGTTTGTCTTCGACGATAGTTAATTTTGTTGGGAGCGGGCGTCGTGCTCGACCAAACGACGTATCGGAAACGCGTTTTTCCTAGATACCCCCAAGTGGAAAAGGAAAATATGCGGGTAGGATGTGGGTGTGTGTATAATGTGAATTATTGTATGAAAGCTACGTGAAAAATCTACCAATATCTATTTATAGTATATTTGTAAGAATCAATTATATTCAATTCTTCGTTGTGAAGCCAGACGGACACAATTGCCAGCACGTGGTGTTTTCCACGCCCGCTGGGATGTAGAGCCCTGTTTTATTGTAGAGTCTCGGGATATGAGAGATGTGATGCTTAAAATAAGGATTTGTAAGATCATGAGCGAAAATGGTTTGGAAAAAAGAGTGTGTATGAAAAATAGAGTAACTGAATGATGGTAACTAAAATTCATTTGTTTTAAACCCCCAACGCAAGAAGAGGGGTGTTAGCAGTTTTGAGTTCCTAAAGCTTTCTCCTATTTTCACCAGGTAGGCTACGCGCGAGTAGTGCCCAAGGTGCTACTTTACGGTATCAATGCATGAGTATTGCATCATTGAGCATCTATAGCCTACCTACGGCAACAACGCGTAAGTAGTGCCCAAGTTGCTACGAGCGCCTAAAGGCTACAGTAAAAACACGTGAGTAGTGTCCAAGGTGCTACGAGCATCTATAGGCTACCTACGGCAACCACGCTTAAGTAGTGCCCAAGGTGCTACGAGCGTATATACGCTACCTACGGCAACAACGCGTAAGTAGTGCCCAAGGTGCTACGAGCGTCGTTAGGCTACAGTAAAAACGCGTGAATATAGTGTCCAAGGCGCTACGAGCATCTATAGGCTAACTATGGCAACAACGCGTGTGCAGTGCCCAAGCGCGCGAGTAGTTCCCAAGGTGCTTCGAGTGCCTATACGCTACGCTAACAATACGCGAGTAATGCCCAAAGTGCTACAAGTGTCTAAACCTAACTAACTATTCGCTTACCATTAAGCATGCTTGTTTGTTTGCCAACCTTTTCGTATAAAAACTAACTGCAATAGACTCTAAACAATACTTAGGTGAAACACTTTTAAAAACGCTTTTCTGACTTTCAATTTCTTTAGGGTATTAAGTAATAACTTGTAGTCTTGGACATCAGTATATAGTACATAACAGTATAATTACCCCTAGCTATTCTCGTATATGCGGCGCAGGCTAAGTTAACTGCGCGTTAGTCGGCACATAAGTGAATTATACAAGCTCACGCTTTCTAACTTACATCGATGTATATACTTACTAGAAAAGACAGCCATAATTTTTGCGATCTTCAAAAACCACTAGGGCGGCTTCCACTTATCGCAAAGAACATGTAAATCAGTTCTTATTTAAGTTTAACAAGTAAAATCAACAAATACCTAAATGTTAACAGTCCTAGTACGGCAGTAGTCAAAATCAACGCCTATCACGGAGGTAATTTTTAACCCCCGCCAAAAAAGAGAGGTTCTATAAGTTTGACGTATCTGTCTGTGTATCTGTATGGCTGTGTATCTGTCTGTTCTTTTAATTTTATATCGTTAGTAAATATTTCTTTCAAGAAGAATCTAAGCAAAAGCGCGTGATTTAGAAAAATACATAAAATATCTTACCAATTTATGGAGATTTAGATTACCATTGCATTATTATTCTAAAAATGAAATCTTAATTTTCTGTGAAGTAGTCAATAATATGGCCTCGTTCTTGTTTTAATCTTATTTTGGGCACTCATACTAAATCCAGTCTCTCCATTCAATCCCATCATTCATCTTCCGTCTTTTTCCTTTCTCTTCCGTTTCCTCTGCTATTCCTGTTCCGTGCATGTTGTTCGCTAGTGGAATTCGCTGCTGGAGCATATCAGGGAAGTTCGCATATTTATTGTTGCATCAAGTTTAAAATAATTTCTTACGTTTATCATATTAGATGCGTATTTTCATCAATATGTAATGCATCATACATTATGTTGGATATTTTATTAGTGTGTTATGATTTGTCTTTTTATATCCATTAACGTGAAAGACTGAATGGATATTTCTCAATCACGCCAGAACAGCTCAACATGTCTAGATGAAATTAAGCACAGAGATAAATTATCACATCACCATCATCATCATATAACCTATGATGTCCACTGCTGAACAAAGGCCTCCCCCATCGATTTCCAAATTCTTCTGCGCAGTCTGCATCGTCCAACGACTCCCCACGACCTTGACCAGGTCGTCTGCCAGGACATCTAGCGGGAGGGAGTCACAATGCTGGTGTCCCATCGGCCGTCCTCTCCACGTGCTATGTGTCCTGCCCACTGCCACTTCAACTTGCTAATCCTATGGGCTATATATGTCAGTGACTTTGGCGATAAATTGTATCTGGATTAAAACATAGGAATTTTGTTTCCCGGGATAGCATTTCCACGGGATAAGGTAGACAAAATCACTGCGGAAGCTTATATTTATCATTGTAGGTGTCATTTCCTTTGGATTCTTGCATACATTTTGTGCTCTCCTTCTTCGTAAGGAAACCAAACCAAATTCCAAGAAACGTAAGGTGAAACTAATAATTAGTTTCACCTTACGTTTCTTGGACGAAACTGCTTTATAGTAATAAGACCGCCCAATTGTACTATTTTTGTGTTTGTAGGTTTTTACATATTGCTCTTTTCGTTTCTAGTGCGTAATATAGAATATTTATTTTTGAATCGAGCGTATTTGGACAACCACGCTCAGATTACATTTCAAACCACGCTTCTGTTTCTTCTTCACCTCGTCTTTCTACATCCGCGTGCGGGCTAGCTCGTATGGGATTAAGTTATAATAGTTATTAATT
The DNA here is from genome assembly GCA_947347705.1 of Nymphula nitidulata. NCBI lineage: Eukaryota > Metazoa > Arthropoda > Insecta > Lepidoptera > Crambidae > Nymphula > Nymphula nitidulata. Next base: position 11,365,607 of record OX374641.1, on the reverse strand, counting down.
GCGAAGTAACTCGATAGTCGGCGCTCGCTCGCGACTAATCGAATACTGCTTACTCGGTTAACTCGTTAATGTTCGTGTCTCATTATGTACTAGCTGTTTATAAGTAAGGTAGGGGCTGTCTCTTCCATTAGTTTATTAGCGGAATATTTTTAATGTTTTTTTTTCATACGATATGAGTAGCAAATGAGTGTGCTCGTAGCACCTATAAGACTGCTAACGTGTTATCTACCCTATACTTATATAGTGTTTGGTATAGTCGACAGCACATCAAGTGAACTAGTTTGACTTTGAGTCCGCCCTTACTGCATTCGTAATAGAGGCGGCTCTCGCAGTTCAACTGTTACACTTGATGTGCTGTCGTCTGTACATATTATAAGGTGCGGGCACCGACCAATGTTAACATAGCTACTATAGTATTGTCAAAAATTCAAAAGTGGAAAATTTGTTTTAAAATTTCTCATACATTAATTTTTTACTGACCAAACTATTTGTAAGGAAATTAATTTTACGAAAAATATCTAAGGCGGGGATCGAACCAGCGACCTTTCACAATCCGGGCGACTGCTCAGCAGTTGCAACCATTTTTTGTTATTCTATGGGATTTGTACGTGTGGTCCTTCCAGCCGTATCATGTAGAAATCCCAACGAAAACAACAGAAATTCTGGAGAATCAATTGAAAGTTAAATATAAATGTTACATGCTTGTTACGAGGCCATCCTCTCTACGATGCCTTACCAACAATGGCAGTTCCAACAATAAAAGGCAGGCGTATATTTTACCACCTTAGTTTTCGCGAACCTCTATCAAAATGTCCATGGAAAGTGCAGAGTGCACAATTCAGTGTTCTTGGGACTCCCATGAGATTCTCGCGGGGCTTTTACTCTTCAGTCACAAAAGCGACAGGACAGTTCTGATCATTGAGACTAGATAGATATAACTTTCTTAATTTTTGATTTTAACATTATTATAAATGTTTGTAATGAAATGAATGTGTTGTTTGTTGAATGTCAAACATTGATGTTTGAAATTTTTCTATTTTAGATAGGTATATTTTAATTAGTAGATACAGCTTTAATTATAATTTAATTATTAAGTTTTTACTAAAAATGTGCAAGTTACATAAATTCTTTATTTCAATAAATTGTATCTAGTTTTAAAAAATCTACCCGACACGGCTCAAATTCGTAATTTTCTACGCACTACAAAAAATTCAAGTGATGAGTACCACTATTTATTTTATTTTATTACACCGTACACGGGTATTAAGGCCCTTATTATATAACGCTTATTACTGCTCCCTTTCCCTAATTCATATAGCATGGGTTCCTTCAAAAGTAGCGCCAAAAGGGACCTTAATAGGCCATAATAGTAAGGTGGAGGTGGCTCTAACATTTTGTTCTAGTTGCACTAGCTTTCTTTGCCTAAAAGCTCTTCTTACCACTTCCCGTCAGGTGGTGTTCAGTCAATTGAGTGCTTTGTGTAGAAATAAATTTTAAATAATTTTAATCACATATTTTCGCAAAATAATTAAACGCTGTTAATTGAAAGCTTTCTCTTAATATTTCACAATAACGAATTAATGAGCGACAATTCGCTTAATTGCGTAATTACTTGATTTACGAGCCGAGAATTAATTATGGGCGACGGAGAAACGTCGAGGAAATGAAAGATTCTGCTCCGAGCTTAAAATAATTTAAAGTGACGACCGACTTAATAAAGTTCTTTTATAATTTGTTAAATGGACGACAAAATATATTATATTTCTCAGGTAACCTACTTAATTAATCTATATAATTCTTAATATAAAATTTTGGCGTCAATGTCTGAGAATAATGTATAAAAATAAGGTAATACCTGTTTCATACATCCGTCACACAAGAAATTTTATAAAAATTAATCAGGTTTATAATGATGATCTTCCGCAGCCTACACACGATAGGCACATACAGAGAAACACACGAAGAGGTGCCTTAAAAGCACGATTTTTATTGACTTGTCCGAGCGAAAGTCGGCTTCGACGGCCGGCTGGCCGAGTGATCTGTACCCCTTGCTATACAGGCTACTCGGTCAAGAGGTCCAGGGTTCGAATCCCTGTAGGAGCAAATGTTTGTATGATGAGTTTATGCAGTTGTTTACGAGTCATGGATGTTTATATGTTTATTTAGTATATTTCTAATATTTATTTTCTTTTTCTTTCTTTTTATACCACTAAGGTGGCAAGCATACGGCCCACCTGATGGTAAGCGGTTACCGTAGCCTATGAACGCTTGCAACACCAGGGGCATCACTTATATTATTATCATTATTTCTTCGTTATCTAGTATCCATAATACAAGCTTTGGGCTAGATAAATAGGTGTGAGTGTATGATTGTTATTATTATAAAGTTTCTTTTCTATCGTAATCAATACCGAAGTACTTAAGCCTCTACTTCAGCCAGCCCTGGTTTGTTTAATTGAATACATTGAACATTTTTAATTTTGTGGTACTAATGTGCTGGTGTTGAATAATAATGCAAATGGATATGCAAACTTTTTTAAGTATACTTTGGATCTTGAAGAAATGTTTCGTCAAATTTTATTCTAATCGCTATTAAGTAATAAGGCTTGACGGATTGAAGTATAAAGTAGTTGAATATAACCTATGTATAATAACTAATAAGTATAACAACATTTACTTTTTATGTCAGAGCAGCTTTCCTGACATAACTATTGACTCGTGAAAAATGCCTTAGACATCAAGTCCATTGTAGTTTTTAGTTCAACAAAAATTTGTGCTCATAAATTATTCTAGTGACTTTATATTTCAATGACCAACTCCGCCTTCCTTTGCCAGCTTACACCTAATTGTTATTCTATAGTAACAGATACCAACCAAAGACTGATTACCATCAATATTGTTTCAATAACAAATAATTTATTATTTAAGTTGATACTTGTTATTGTTAATTACTACGCTTTATTGTAGTAAGTAATTACATCTCTACTGTCAAAATAATTGTTATTCAAATCAAGTAGACATAGCAATTTCGCATCAGTTAGCGCTTAAATTCTCATTTGAATTCCTTTTCTGTATAATACCGAAGTACAAGTTTATTATGTCTATAATACCGACTTTAACTGCTTTGTTTTAAGGTTGATCTCTGTATGTAAGGGTCTGGTTGTTACAGATTTCTGTTTTGCGTTAGTCTGTGCCGACAAATACCAAATTAACATCTTAGCGGGCTGTGTTAGAGTTAGTGCGAAATCTAATTAAGGATTCCCAGTTTGTCGGCTTATAATGGAGTGGAGACTTGAGGATTTAGGTAAAAGCTGTGCGTGGCCTTTACCTAAGAGATTAACGATATTACATTATGGTCCTTATATGATTCTGTGTAAATGTGAAATTTACACTGACAAAACTAACGTGCATTAGTGCTCCTTAAGATTATGTTGTGTACCCTATTGTTATCCGTGAAAACCTGTTATTGGCTTACTGTTACCTAAACAATGTATTTTTATTATATTTTTTAGCTGTTGGTTTTTCATCAATAAATAAATTAATAAATAAAATGTGGCATACTCCATTTCAATTCTAAAGCATCTTCTATATGTAAAGACCACGGCGTTCTATTAAGTGTAAATCCAATTCATCATTTCAGCCGAGAGACGCCCACTGCTGGGCATAAGCCTACCCTAGGGATCTCCAAATCGGTCCTGCGCTGCCCGCATCCATTGGCTTCCCGCGACCCTCACCAGATCGTCGGTCCACCTTGTGGGGGGCCTACCAACGCTTCGTCTCCCGGTACGCGGCCGCCACTCGAGGACCTTTCCGCCCCAACGGCCGTTAGTCCTCCTTGCAATGTGGCCTGCCCACTGCCACTTGAGGTTCGCAATTCTTCGGGCTATATCGGTGACCTTAGTTCTCCTGCGGATCTCATCATTTCTAATTCGATCACGCAGAGAAACCCCGAGCATAGCCGTCTCCATTGCCCTTTGGGTAACATTGAGCCTTCTTATGAGACCCATTGTAAGCGGACACCTCTCAGTTCCGTAAGTCATCACTGGCAACACACACTAATTAAAGACTTTAGTCTTGAGAAACTGCGGTAGTTGGGCCGAGAATATGCTGCGAAGCTTCCCGAACGCTGCCCAGCCGAGTTGGATCCGTCGATTAACCTCTTACTGGAAGTTGGACTTACCAAGTTGGATTGTTTGTCCCAGGTAAACATATTTGTCAACAGCTTCCAGTGGAGAGCTCCCAACCTTCACAGGAGCGGGTACAACATGGGAATTCGGCATAATTTTCGTCTTATCCATGTTCATTTTAAGACCCACTTGTTGGGAGACTCTACAGAGGTCGTCCTCTGTAAATCCATTTAAAATAATCAATTATAATACTAACAGTAATACTGTTCATATACCTAAATTTATTACCCAATCCAAACTGAGCATCATTAAGAGCTTTGTTTTATGGATGCTACAGAACGGTAACGAAGAAAATTATTCTAAATAAACATGCAAATATCCATGACTCGTGAACAAATGTTTGTGTTTACCATATAATCATTACCCTGTACCGGGTAACTCTTCAGTTCTAACTCTAACAACGCAGGCATGCAAACTTACAAAAGATGTGACATCACAGTATACATAGGTGATATTGAACTGATCTTATAGAAGGTGTAGGTGCTTTTCTAGTCAGGTCCTCTAAGCTTGAGTAGAAAATATCACTATTTCTTTCCTGGCTCTCTTAAGTCTTTCACTATAACAGCCAGTTCCTGGGACGTAGTCTTCTCCAAGGCTGAAGGACTGAGCCCACAGAGTACTTACTTTTATGACTGCGCCGTAATACACGATATTCCGCTGTTCTCATCCAGCCGCCCCGCCCCTTCAACCTTTCTTCAGGACGTTCACCGGTCTAACTTACAGGCCAACGACCTGAAAAAGGAAGACTTGGGAAGCTAAACAATGCTACGCTGCCGAGACGTGACTTCCATTCGAGAATCTATTTTGATTCTTTTTTAAGATTTTTCCATTTTATTTGTTACATTCGATAGTTCCAAAGAGGCCTGTTGCACACAAATTGGCCAGTTTGCGTGTGACGTATGTCTCCCTCCCCCGCAGCCATAATTAGGAGCGGTCACGTGACCGGCGCGTGCGGCGCACGCTCGTCGTCGTACAAACGATACTGTGTCGAGATTGGCCGCGATTTTTGGTGTGAGGATATTTGAACAAAAATATTTTTGACATATTTGTGTTATTATTGTTCTATGAATTTAATTTGAAGTTGTTATAAATATATCAAGCAACTACGGACATCATTAATCAAAAATGTATTGTGATTTTTAAAGTATATAGTTTTGCTACAACTATACTGATTAGCAAGTGCTTAAGTAAACCATGGTATTTACTATTCTATCTTTACAATAACTAAATACATATCAGATTTCAGTTCATGTGCTACAATGAAAAAATCTATTCGAGCTAACATGAGGTTTTTTTTTGATTTCGAACCTTTCATTTAAACTAATACAAAACTGTCGTGGGTTATTGAAAGAATAGGGTTCCAATAAATAAATAAATATGTATAATGTCACATTACATAGGTCCGAAACTCCGGAAGTCGTTTCATAGCAGGCTCACTGTCACTTATATCGGAAAATTGTCATTGAGATATCATCAATATAAAAAACAGAAATCACCAAAAAAAGTCTTAAAATCCAATGATTATAAATAGGTAAGTATGATCTATAGAAAATTGTAATAAACCAACCTAAATGATTTATAATTTCGGTGTGCTAAGCAAATTGGAAACATGATGCGGCATATGTTACAATCGACCACATATCAAACGTCACATTTTGAAACTATTAGGTACCTTTTTATGTTTGTGATAAGATTCAATTTTAAGTACCGTGTTAGCTTGAGCTAGAGGGGAGAGTCTATGGGAACATGCGTTCTCACCATAGACTACAGCAACAATGAATCGAGTATTTAGTCGAATAGGAGCATGTTTGTGTCACGTTTCTTGTTTATTATTACGGTTTAATGATCTGTTTTAGGGTGGATCCAGTTAAATTGTTTTGTCATAATTTTGTAAAGAAATTTTTAGATTGTCTGACTAAAATAAATTCATAGGATACTGAATGAGTCTTTGGTAGTTCAGCGGTAAAAGCCGTCACCCGGATTGTAAAAGTTTAACAGCCTACACAATTTTGGTTTGCGGTATTAGCAGGATTTTTTAAAAACTTTGTCATTGTTTTCGCTTCATATTCTGTTGCTATTGTTATTTAAATAAAAAACGTGCAGAGATATACCACCCTGCTAAAATAAACGAAAGAAAATAATAGACATAAAAATAGGATTATTGCATCCTTCCTTGCAACTGCACTAGACCATCGCTCCAACAAACTAATGCAAAAAACCACAGAGTAAAAAGAAACAAAAGTTTCAAATTCTGTCTACCTTTTTAATAGCCCTTGAAAAGAAAAACAATTAAAAAAGAGGACATACGTGTTACGACACACTCGTTACAACGTCGCTACGGCGTAATTAATTTTCATCTACAAAGTTGATTCGACTGTCGACAGGTTTTTTTATAGATAACAATGTTGCTAACGAATCGATTTCATTTGCTCGTAAGTAATTTGTTTTCGATTGATTCATCGGTTTTATTGGAACTCGCCGCATTGTACGGAATGAGGTTATTCGTTTAACTCACTCGGTTGTAGTCAAAGCTTATTTTGTGACGGCTCAATTAATTTAATTTACCTATCGTTCAAAATCATTCCATAATTTACTTAATACTGTAATTGGGTTTTCATTGAATTGAAATTTCAATCAATTAATTGATTGATGTTTGCCGTCAATCGCTTTGGTTATGTGCTGAATTTTCTATTGACTTTGAATTTGGTTTATATTGAAGTTATGTTAGATATTGATTGAAGTAAATATAATTAAGTATTTAAAAGGTTTTATTGCATGAGTGGTAGCGTTTTTATTAGATGGTTTATTTTATTAATTGCACCAAATACAAATCAAAAATGATTGTAACAGTGGTATGCAAAGGAGGAATTATGTCTGTTAGAGCCTTAGAGGTCTCTTTCAGTCAACCCAATTATGCATGAATTTTAATGTCCATTCAGACGTGACACCAGTGGATTCATTAAATTGAAAAATAATACTTTAGTATAATAATGACTATAAAATTAAACGTTCCTACACAATAACTCTGTGAAAACTTGGTCTGACTATACCTATAGGTATTCCAATACGTAGCTACCTACATAAATATTCTATTTATGACTCACTGCTGGGTAGAGCATGCCTACATGGGAGATACTAACGAGGACTTTTGGTGAACATCCCACTACTTTTTTTTCATACAACTAGATGACAAACAAGCTGACGGCCCACCTAATGGTAAGCGGTAACCGACGCCTATAGACACCTGCAATAACAAGAAAAAATTACTTGATATTGCAGATGCGTTGTCATCCTGAGGCCTAAGATGAAATGCCGTCCATGCCCAGTAATTACACTGGCTACCTTTCCCTTCAATCCAAAACACAGCGAACTGTTTCACGGCTGAAATAAGAAAGGCGGTGGTACCTACCCAGGCGACCCAACATATGGGCCTAACACCTAGTGGTATAATACCAACACCTTAACAAAGTGGGAGTTAGTTGGACTACCAAGGTCTTTTGAAGGACGGACCATACGAGACCAAGGAAGGCCATGCTGCTCTATATTCGTAAAACTCGTAATCGAAAATTGTTCGCACAAGTGGGATAGCTCCGCTAAGTACCTACCTACTTCCTCGAGGCACTGGACAGATTACAGCGTCATGGAAGATGTCGTCATTGATGATGTCTATATCATGGACACTTTACAACCTGCTTCCACCCTCCTCCCTCCTTAGCACGCGTCCCTGTCTTCGGAGTCATCAATTTAATGTCTCCATCTCGGCACCACGTAGCAAGAAATTTACGAAACGCGTTTGTTTGTCGCATTTTCAAAATTTGGAATTCTTTGCCTGCACATTGTGTTACCTCCTTGCTATAACATGGGTTCCTTCAAAAGAAGCGTGCAATGGCATATCTTAGGCCGGCAAGGTGGAGGCGGCTAGAACTGTGTTTTTATGCTGCACTAGTTGTCTTCGCACGTGGACTCTTCTTACTGCTTCAAATCAAATGATCTTTAGTCACTTGCCGTGCTTTGTAGGTATAAAAAAGGTGCAATAAAGTTGTTGAATTGTTGGGCTATCTTGAATCTGGTTTGTATATACCGAGACAGGTTCTTCAGCCCAACAATTCAACAACTTGATTGCACCAAATTATGCACAACCAAAAATGCAATTTTTCTCAGTCCCCCAGCGGTGTCAAGATCGCAAACAGGGTCGCGTGCACACAAGTTAATAGTGCTCATATTATAGGGCACGCAATTACTACGACTGATCCTTTGTGCAAATAAATAAGTCTTTATTAAGTAGGTAGTCTGGAGCGCGGATAAACAGAGGGTGCTGCCCTCCGAGTGAGAGGCTCGTTCAAGATGCGTTGTGCAATACAATCTAAATGACTGGGACGCCAAATCTATTTACCAGTTAAATGATAAATTGAATTGGAGATAACGTCATTTCCTATGGTGTTCGAATAGAAACGAAGACGTACATAAAGAAGAAGACGAAGTTCGACATAATATAACCGTACACTGAAAAATGGATTTGACCATTCTACTTCGGTTACCAAAATTTAGCGAGTTGCAATTACAGTTCATTTGCTTTAACAAAATATAAAATTAAAATTTTTAAATGAAACATCTCTCTAACGCGATCTATTGAGACTATGCTTATGAGCCCAAACACGCTATATCTGCTATAAGTTTCTGAAGAATTAAGCATACCGCAGACTTTTTTGATGATAAAGGATCAGCTCAAGGTAAGCATGTCATGGGAATAAGTATACATAATAATTTTGCATTAATAAAAATGATATTATATTGAATGAATAATATTACTTATTATAATAACAAATAATAAAACAATACCTACCTACACATTATTAGAATATAATAAATACATAAATGCACTAATATTAATATCATACAACACAATTACAATACAACACAATACATACAATACAATATTACATTACTTATATATTTTTTTATTGCATATGAAATTAAAATAAGAAAAATCAATTAATACCTCATATACAATTTCGTTTAAGTACCTTTTTAATCTAAATATATTGTTAATAATGTTGTAATTTCATATAGTTTGAGGAAATTTATTGTCTTTTTGTTGCTATACTCGAAAAGGGTAATTAAGTTGTAAGTGCTGTAATAACAATAATATCTTAAGATCTTGTAAGCACTTAATTTGCAATAAATATTTGAGTTTGAGTTTGAATGTCACCGAAGTGACAGTACACGAAATTTCAAATAAATCAGATCTGTGAAAGTTAGTAAAACCCTTTTATCTTCTAAAAAATGATAGTCATCAAACACTGGTCTTCATACATTATAGCTAAGAACCATCCTAGTCACGTCAGCTCTCAAACAAATAAAAACATAATCTAAATCGGTCCATTCGTTTAGGAGCTACGATGCCACAGACAGACACACAGATGCACAGACAGACACGTCAAACTTATAACACCCCTCTTTTTTCGTCGGCTCAACTATATTTTTGGCTAGTTGTCAACCTAGGTCATGTAGTCACTTTTTTGAGCCACGGGAAGTCGAAAGTTCAGTTGTCATTTGTTTTCAGTGTAGATTTCTAACTTAACCACATTAGATACAAATGGCGTATTTCTTTGGCTTTTGTAGCTTAAAAGCTATCGCTACAGTATCTGACCACCAAGAGGCAAATGATGTCTAGCCTGTGGTCTAGCTTTTAAGCTATTAAATAATAGTAATAATATTCACACACTCACGCCTATTATCTAGCCCAAAGTAAGCATAATTAAGAGCTTGAGTTATAGATACTAGTTATCGGAGAAATAGTTTTAATAATATGTATATGTATAAATACTAGAAATATACTAAATTAACATATAAACATCCATGACTCGACTGTTAGACAAATGCTCGTATTCATCATACAAACATTTGCTCCTAGCGGGATTCGAACCCGGGACCTCTTGACCGAGTAGCTTGTATAGCAAGGAGTACAGACAGCTCGACTAGCTGGTCGTCAAATATAGCAGCATAGATTCAAAGAGGGAGTGGAAAGACACGTTAGGTATGGTTAAGCTGCTAGAACTGTTTTTTCCCGCAGCACTGGCATCAGGTGGTGTTGATTCGTTGAGACATATTAACCGTGCTTTGTATTAGAACTACTTCCAATCAGGTGGATCATGTTGTCTATTTGGTTGCTCCTAGTATCAAAATTACTTATAGTCTACAAAAAATGTGGATTTCAAAATAATGTAAACGTTAGTACTACCATTCTCAACCGCCAAACCCTTATCGTTAGTAAATGTTCTCGCCCGAGAAAAGGTTATTTACGCTTAATAACACTTAAATGTCTCTAATGAGTGAAAAAACCCATCCCACCCGCAAAACTATTTTCAAAGAAACACTAACCTTATTACTAAAGTTCTAAAGCTCATTTCATCCTGTTTGCGGAGTGGTAATTACGCCTATACAAAATACGTAAGAACTAAATGATGGCAAGACAGAATGAAATCAAGAGATAAAACAGGCAGTACATTTAATTTTCGTTTCTATACCAAATGTAATAAAGTCGTTTATTCTAGGAATGCTGTTAATTGTGATTCACGCTAGAGTGGTAGTTATTGCGTGGTATTAGAGTTGATTTTTGAGTATGCCGGGATTTTATTTAAGGGTATGTAGTATGTTTGTTGAGAGTTAATTTAGTTGTGGATTAACTCGGTTTTGAGTGATTGATGTTTTTGAGATCGCGTTTGGGGCGTTCCGCTCTTTGTAGCAAGCGCGGTTATGTGATTTCATTAGTGTCGCGGGATCGTAATAGCAAATCGAATGTCTTTTGAAAGAATTTATTCAATTGTTAAGTGAGAAACTGCATCTTTTTACCTGTGCTGCCTTGCCTGTATCTCGTGCTAAATGTATTGTTTATAAACTTAGCTTAGGGCTGATTTTATTATTACTCCAACAAATATTTGACTTTTTGACAGAGACTCACCGACAATTTTTCAAAGTTATTCTCGGGATAATTGTTCAAAGTATTGAAAAATCGGCCTTTGGTTAATCTGATTACCACAATTATGTTACTAAAAGAAACGATGATGAACTTAAAGTCTGTAATCTCTGTATCTGGTGTACACATACATTATTATCTTCTGGTGTATACCTACATTATTATCTTTAAAATAAAATAAAAATGTGAGTTTCGAATCGTTTCCATGATTAGTTTGTAGTAAGAAATAAGAAATTAGGGTCTTTGTTACATACAAAGACCCTAATTTCTTATTTCTAAAATAAATCATTTTTTTCGGTAATTCATTCAGTCATTTCATAATATTTTTTTAGATCTCTGATGGACAGTAGAGCCAATCGGAAAAAATATAGATTGAATAGGTGTATTCGAATTCTACACGGAGTTTAGTTAATAGCCAAAGACATTCAATTCAGAGACAAAAAAAAACTTAAGATCTTACAAAAAGCATGAGAACAGCCGAGTTTGGTTGGATATACTTAAAAAAAGCTTAAAACTGTATGACATATGAATAAATATAGGTACCTACGGTTAATTACTATAAACGTATCTAAGCAAGAATCCTAGCGGAATAAAATTAAAAAAGTAAGCAAATCTTCGTTCGATATAAGGATTAGAGCAGTCAATCTGATTGGGAAAGTTTGCGGGTTTGAATCCCACACCAGAACTTATCTTTTTCTGGTCCAGATATTTAATATGTATTCTAAAATTTAAAAAAATAACTTTTAAATGTTCCAAACACAAATTAATAGTCCAACATTAAAGACTTCAAGAGCAGAACCCATCACAAACAACCCATCATTACTTCAAAACCCTCCCCTTAAGAACTTCCCTCTGACAAACGTTATTATTAATTTCACCTTCGACACCTCCAATAAAAACTGAACCTTAACAAAACATAATAAAGACCAATTCACAAAACCAATTGTTCAGCACTTAAGCTTCTTTGTGTTGGACACAACGAGTTATTGGCTAACTTCTGGTCCACAGACTGCATCCTAAGATGGCGATGTAACTCCATCCTTTTCTCACCAAGGCGTTGATGTATCTGCGTCTCGTGTCTTATCTTGCGTAACAGAAAGAACGTGAAGTACTTTTTGTTCATGTTTATGTTAGGCGTTAGAGTGAGAGAGCATCTGAAAGTCAATTTCGTTTGTTGTGTAAATAAAGAAAGACGATCGATCATGGCGGTTACCTACGGCGATCTTCGGAGAGTAACTTAAAATCTTTGATGAACTTTTGCTTCCAAGAACAATATTACTTTGCGAAGTTTTATATATCTAGCGTATTATTATCAATCAATTAGGTATTAATTAAATACCAAAATTTATTACTTTTTTGAAATTTACATGTAATATATAAGTCACTAGTTGCCCAAAAGCTTATTAAGAAATATTACAAAATGTTACTTGAAAAACATGTTTAAAGGCTGAAAAATATTTTTGATTTATTGTTAATTACTGCATTTTTTTAACAAATCGTAACATAGGATAAGGAGAAAGTATCTAGGTATAAAATGAACTGTGTTCCAGTAACATTAGGTAACAAAAATATTTGGATGGATAATTTATATTTGCGGCTAATTAGTCTTGTTAACATTGATTTTCACTGCGACCTAAAAGGTTTATTGTGTTGTGTGATCTATGGTAAACGATTACCGTAGCCTATTAACGCTCGTAGCACCCTGGATTTTTGTTTGATTTGTTTGGACACTACTCACACGTTTTTACAGTCAATAATCGCTCGTAGCACCGTGGGAAATACTCACACGTTGTTACAGTAGCCTATAAATGCTCGTAGCACCTTGGGCACTACTCACGCGTTGTTACAGTAGTCTATAGTCGCTCGTAGCACCTTAGGAACTACTCACACCTTGTTACAGTAGCCTATAAATGCTCGTAGCACCTTGGGCACTACTCACGCGTTGTTACAATAGTCTATAGTAGCTCGTAGCACCTTGGGAACTACTCACACCTTGTTACAGTAGCCTATAAATGCTCGTAGCACCTTGAGAACTACTCACACGTTGTTACAGTAGCCTATAAATGCTCGTAGCACCTTGGGCACTACTCACGCGTTGTTACAGTAGTCTATAGTCGCTCGTAGCACCTTAGGAACTACTCACACCTTGTTACAGTAGCCTATAAATGCTCGTAGCACCTTGGGCACTACTCACGCGTTGTTACAATAGTCTATAGTAGCTCGTAGCACCTTGGGAACTACTCACACCTTGTTACAGTAGCCTATAAATGCTCGTAGCACCTTGAGAACTACTCACACGTTGTTACAGTAGCCTATAAATGCTCGTAGCACCTTGGGCACTACTCACGCGTTGTTACAGAAGTCTATAGTCGCTCGTAGCACCTTGGGAACTACTTACACGTTGTTACAGTAGCCTATAAATGCTCGTAGCACCTTGGGCACTACTCACGCGTTGTTGCAGTAGTCTATAGTCGTTTGTAGCACCTTATGAACTACTCACACGTTGTTACAGTACCCTATAAATGCTCGTAGCACTTTGGGCACTACTCACGCGTTGTTACAGAAGCCTATAGACGCTCTAACACCTTGGGCACTAATCACCCGTTGCCTACCTGTCAAAATCAAGATAAAGTTTTATATTAATGGCATATCCAATAGGAGACAAAACCCCTGCTTCTCACATACCTAACGCTTTCTCAAAAGCTACAAAATTTATTTGTTTTTTTTTCGAATGTTTTCTAACAATGTGGGTAGTTTATGAGTAGATACTCTTTTAAAATGAAACAAATTCTTTTAGATAGGGATTCATAGATTAAAAAAATAATTTAATAAGTACCTACCTATCTAGCTATACCTGTATAAAGCCAATAAGCTGAAAGACACCAGATTTTTATTTCAAATCATAAATAAAGGAATCCTATAATCTCACGTCTCTGACACCGAGAGAGATAAAGTGAATTTTTCTATTCCACTGTCGAAAAACTAAATTAAATCGTAAGTTTAGAACTAAGAACTAAATAACGAGGCAATAGGATTCATCAGACTTAACAAACAAAGATATCAGCATTATACTTCATTACCGTAATACTGTAAGCCAATAGAAATAAATGAAATAACTCTCTAAAATATGCCGTCGTCCAATTACGTTACGGAAAAATGAATGACTTTCTCCCGGCTTAGTAGGCTGACCAGTTTTCTTGTACAGAGTAGGAAGACTCAAAAACAAATAGGTAGCTGCTCAAATTACTTATCGCAATCATATTGCGATGTTTACATAAAGGTTTTACCTATACCTAGGAATCAGTATGTATAAATTTTTCATTTTTTTTAAATTCTTTACGTGGTAGCTCTTGACCTCATCTCACCTGATGATAAGTTGGAAGTAAGCTACATCCGGATTCATGAGCCACAGAGAAACTGGCCATCTCACCTCTCTAATTAAAATTATGCTACGTAGAATGAGAAATTACAATCAGAATTAATAAAATTATATAAATAAACTAATTCTATATCAATAAAAATGAATCGCTGAAATGTATTGTACAGAGGACTACACATCAAGTGTAACAACAGCACTACGAAAGGTCAAACTGTTACGCTTTATGTGCTGTCGACTATACGCGCACAGCTTTTGGATGACCTCACCAAATTGAATAATTTTGTGATAGGTTCGTTATTGTCATGACAAGGTTTGTCTGTAATAAAAACTTTGAAAAATACATTTTTTTTTGTAAATCTTTTACTATGAAAGTGAATGAGTGAGTGAGACAGAAAACAGTGAGGGAGATCTTAATTATTTTGAAAAATCATTCGAATATTCAATAAAATGTAAGGAAGACCTCACCGCACATAAAAAGTTACAAAAACAAAAAATAAATGTCTTTGCGTCGGTCGAATATTTAGTTTTTTTTTCACTATATTCCTAATTTTAGTAGATGCTTTTGCTCTGTTATTTTTATCAAACATTATGTTATTACGAGTATACCGCTTTAACCTACCAACGTGCATTGGGGCAGCGTGGTGGTGTTAAAGCCCAAGTGAGTAAATAAATAAATATATTTCTCCCATTTAGAAAGGCATGTGCTCAGCAGTGTCGGTTCGTTCCCTATAATATGGTTGAGCGGAGCGATGGCTGGCACATGCGTCACACTTGTGAATAGGTGCTACTAGTGGAAATGGTCATCTCTAAGCTTCCTTGATTTTGTAATAATTCACCTACATATTCATCAATAGTATCATTTTTGAGGTATATGGCATTATAGGTATTATATAAAACAATACAATTATTATTATTGTAATGACGTGGTCAGACAAGTGTCTAAAATTAATAAGGAGATGTTTGGCTTTATCAGGCCTTTGTATATTAATTGTTGACCTTTATGTATTATAATACCTATATTGTGATGGTGCATTATCAGAGAGCCTTTTAATAAAGTAAATATTCTTGTCATTAGGTACTTATTGGTACGTTAATATACCTTTTTTATACTATTACTATTACTGTGTAAATTAAACATTGTAACTTTATAATTGAAAAGAGTGACTACACGAGTTTGTTGCCGAAATCTTCTCGGTTGTTCAACTTTTGGAACCGGTGTAAATTTAGACAGACTGACAGACAGACAGACAGACAGACAGACAGACAGACAGACAGACAGACTGACAGACAGACAGACAGACAGACAGACTGACTGACAGACAGACAGACTGACATTATAACATTGTTAACTTACGTAGATCCAGATAAGAGAAACATTATGAAATTGTTAAAAATATTATTTTTATGTGATAGACATAAGGGTTTTTTTGACGATTCGAAAGTGCTTCTTGGGGGGCCTAATTGAATAAAGATATTTTTCATTTTCATTTTCTTTTTAGTGGGACGTATATAGGCTGGTATACGTAATATAGGTGATGATGAGGGTATTACAGACGGAAAATTTTGGCTCTTTTTTTTTATTAGATTGGTACATCACCCGCGCGTTGGCGACGCTCTGGGGCTGGCATATAGTAAATTGATATAATTAAATTGCCAAATTTCATTTTTAGACAAAACAATTTTCTAAAAATCCAATGAATACAAGTTAGTTGCAATTTTTTATGAAATAAGACAGACAAAAACGCGTACTTAAGTTACGGCTGATGGAAACCATAGTCTGTAGACGCTTGTATCTTATGTACTTACAACTCACATGATTTCCCCTGATTTTTTCAGGACAACGTGTGAGTAGTAACTCACAGAAAAAAACAGGGGAAATCGTTATGTTGACAGAATAAGAGACGAGTCACCCTGTTACTCACCGTAATTCTCACAAGCAGTGTTATTTAGCTGCGATCTTCTGTGAGGTGGAGGTACTTACTACTACCCCAGTCGACTAGTAAATACCTCTATGCCCTACCTCTCTTAAATCGAGCCTCTCTAAAGCTACAATGTATCTCAGTGGGACGCTAAATTGGCGTGAAAAATATCTCTCTTAAAACTTACCGCTTTATTACAAAACAGGGCCTATAACTGATGTGGTCTCGTTTTTATCTTTCTTCTAACTATTATGTAAAAGTGAACATTCATTTTATTTATACAAAACAGAGAATACACACAAAAATACAGGAAAAGCAGTTTAAAAAAAAAGAGAAAATGTAGATTTACTTTCTGACTATGCTTTACTTGGCTATTTTGTTTGGAATACGATTAATATCAGAGAATAGCGAATTTTCGCTTAGAAATATGGACTTAAATTCTACCGAGGAAATAAAATATCCGTCGGATTTCAAAGTAATGGTTCTCCTACGCGAGGGTAAAACTCTGTACCTAAAGTGACAGTTGTTGTCTCTGCCGGCGGGCAATTTGTGCGTCTGCGGGCGGCGGCTGCGGCAACCGCTTTGTTTTGCTTTCGACTTTTTTTCTAAATGCCTTTAAAACTGTTAGGGCCATATTTTAGCTGCAAGTAAAATGTTAGCAGACTAACAGCTGGTTAAAGTCACTAATCTGTGTATTAAACGGAATTCACCACGCTCGCGTAAACAAGACGTGGCCCGTATTTACGTGAAAAATGAAATAGTCGATCTCGCGCCAAAAGTCTAATTTGCACTGAAGTTCCAACGCGCAGTATTGAATAATATTGACGCGTTTAAGATGCCGTTGGGGCTGCGGCGTCACTGCAGTGCTTCGGGATGCTGGCAGGAGCTAGAGTTGATAGCTATGCCCCTATAATAGGAAAACGCATAGCGTCCCTGATCCACCGTCTGCGCGGCAGCTCCAACAGCCTCCTGCAGAGTGTTGAGGCGAGGCTGGATGTGGACAGCGCTATTATGCGACACTGGACCAGATTCCATTTGGCCAAAGATACGGCAATATGCTAAAATAATTATGTGTTACATCTTAGCTAAGTTTACTAACATAGTTTAAAGACCATTGTTACTAACACTGTATGGGCCAGTAGCCGTATGGTAAATTAAACTTAGAAATTTATCAATTACATTTCTAAGTTTCATTTACCATAACAATAATAAAAAGTACATATAAGATTTTTTTTTGTGTTTCAATGATTTTTAGCCTATCCGCCTTCGAAGGCCAACTACAACAGAAAAAGGCTAATGAATTACTATTTTTTTGATATTATTGATGATATTGATAATTTAGGACCCTGCGAAGTTTTTAAACTGAGCCCGAAGCTATGAAAACTCCTTTTTGTATTTTTAAATTAAAGTTGAATGTTTGAGTAAATCCTACTGAAAACTAAAGTTCTAACTTTCAAGCCTTTTTTGGGTAACTTCAAGTAATTTCAGCAAGCTGAGTTATTTTCTTTTTATTAAAACAACATTCGAGACAATCATGTCACAAAAAAACTGCAAAATACCTACTACATAAAAAGATATGAATTTTTGAAACCTCGCTGGCAGAATACATTACAAAAATACAAAAATATATAACTCGAAAACTACTAAAAATCGCGGAACATACATGGGGTATTTTTGGTTACCCCCAGGTGTGAGAAATCTAAAAAAAAATATTGACGTCACTAATTGAGCCAACCTGTATTGTTTCTCTGAGCGGCACTTTACTGCTAAATGTTATCATTATATAACTACAGACATTGTAACTGGATATTTGGAACTACACGAGTTTGTTGAAGGAATCTTCTTGGTAGTTCAACTTTTGGAGCCGGTGTCACTTCAGACACTACAGATAGACAGACACATACTTTGACGTTGTTACTAAATACAATTTTTTGGTACAGTGACACAAATTGAATTTTCGAAGATTCGAAAGTGATTCTTGCTTAATTGAATAAACATAATAAAATTTTCTTTTCATTTCATTACGGACGACAATGCCGAAGAACATCTTTAAAAAGTACCTACAGATAAACATAGAGGCTCTTCCTTTTCTAAATCGTTTAATAACAAACACTGCGACTTTTCGCTACTGAATTCTCTTGTTTTGATGAAACTGTCTAACTTTTATTTTTGTGTACAGCGACTGTCACATCACGTCCGTTCTTCTCGCGATTGTTTTTATTTGTGCTCGTAACTTGTTATTGATCGCGACATGTGACTGACTGGAAAAACGACCACGCAGACGAGTTTCCATAGACCTGATATATAGGCTTTCTTTTAAGGCGATACATTTAAAAATTCGCACGTTTATATGTTGTGTCATAGATCGCTGAAAGATCTTACGGATTTGAAAATCAGACAGAACGAAGACACGATTTAAAGATTTTGCCTCTATACAATTTATTTCCGAAGATACGTCTTAAAAATAGGAAATCTTAGGATCAATAGTAAACGATAATTTGTATTCACTAAGAAAGTACTTTAAATAATAGATATCATTAATGTTTAGAATCGTGTAAAAGCGTTTTTTTGGAATCCTTATAATTATTATTTTATGAAATATTTTTTGTATGTTCGCTTCGCTATTTTGTCTTTTTTCCTCCCGCTGAGTCAGTCATATTTTTATTCCATTCTGTTTGATAGATCCATTGTCATAGATATTTGTTCGCAATTAAAAGCTTCTTAATTATTTTATAAGTAAAGAATACTGCCCACCATTATTGTATTTACAATATTCCGTTTTTGGTTGCCGTTTTATGTTTCGCGGTAAAATTTCAGCGGTTAAACTAGTTTTTTTTTTTATACAACTAGATGACAAACAAGCTGACGGCCCACCTGATGCTAAGCGATTACCGCCGCCTATAGACACCTGCAATAACAAGGGAAAAACCCAATAATTACACTGGCTACCTTTCCCTTCAATCTGAAACACAGCAAACTGTTTCACGGCTTAAAATAAGATAGGCGGAAAATTTATGAGTTCGTCAATCTTTGTTAAATTGTTATTAAAAAAACAATTGCAAATGATTTACTTTATTAGATGCTAATGGCCAACCGCGGCTTCACTCGTGTGGATGTCGGGTATTCCCAGGGTCTAAAACTATCTTCATTCTCTTCATCTAAATCGGTTAAAATATAAAAAGGTCAGGCAGACAATTAGTATGAAAGTAGATATGGATATCAGACGCACGTATTCACGTTTCTTTACAAGCAGAATAAAAACATAAAGAACGGTAACCGTAAAGGCATATTCCAGTATTTCGTGTCGGATATGGTTCGTATCCTCAAATTTGCTAGACACGGAGACACATCTCGCTATCGCGAGGAAGTGTCGGTGCCCGCCCGAGCATAAATTGCGACTTCCGATCATTATGCATACATTTATGTTTTTATAGTGAGTTGAGGAGCTCGGTAGCGTATTGGTTTCAGCGCTCTGGTTTTGATACGAAAAACAAATGTGGCAGTTGGAATGAAGATACTAAGTTCCTCTATGGTTGAGATATCTGGGTGTAGCTTCTTTCTATCTTCGGTATCGTACGGTGTCTTACCATCAGGTGAGATGAAGACCCAAAAGGGTCCTTTCCAGTCAGACGCAATAAATTCCAGTTGAAAATAAAACTGTGCCCTAGACCTGCAAGTTTTACATACATGTGGAGCGCTGAGCTGTGATATATGAAGGAAATTATGTTTGACAGAGACAAACTGTAGATTATGAAGAGTATGAAATGAAATATTACTATGTGTACCGACTCACTGTACTATAAAGCTATTGACATAGTAACTTTAATAGCGGGATTGCATAAAATTTTATATTTTATGCACGGAAAGTATTTGTAATACCATCCACAGGTGGAATAAAAGAATGAAGCCTGAGTGAAATGTAACATAAAGTTCCTTGTAAGGAATTATTATTATCATTTGGTAACACTCATTGCTATGCAGATGACAACAGTGCATGGTGGATATTATGGTCATAAAAAAACCAATTAAAATTGGTCCATTTGTTTAGGAGCTACGATGTCAGACAGACATATAGATACACAGACGGACATGTCAAACATATAACACCTCTCTTTTGAGTCGGACGTTAAAAATAGAGCTAACGACGTAGAAAATGATTTTTAACCGACTTCAAAAAAGAAGGAGGTTATATGTTCCACTGTATGTATTTTTTTTTGTATGTATGTTCACCGATTTCTCTGTCAATCGTGGACCGCTTTTCAAATTTCTTTTTTTATTCGATAGAGTACACTCCAGTGGTGGTCCCATTGTTACCAAGTCAGGATCTGATGAAAGGATCCTAAGGAAATCGAGGGCAAACCAAAATTTTTATAGGCACGTGTGACATGTTTTACTTTTTTCCAAAGCTATTGAAGTCTTTGCTTCTGTTAGTCATCATCTCATGTTGATGACGGAAGGTACAACTCCTTTACGGTTAGGAGTTAAAAGATAATTCTTTCACTGTGTATTTCAACCAAGGACTGAGAGACAGACAAGTCGATAGTGCTGACGGTCACCCATCTTGCTTTGACCTTAGAAAATCACTTAAAAATGTGAAAAAAAGAAATATTTTTTATAAAAATAAAACCGACTTCAAAACACTAAAAAAGATAAAATAATTTAATTTCGGTACTAAGGTTACTAAGGTTATCTCCTAAAATGTATTTTTTGGAGTTGGTGCTTCACTTTCTATTGTCTCTGGAAGCAGCTTAGCACCAACTCCAAAAAATACATTTTAGGAGGTAAGTACCTTAGTACCGAAATTGAATTATTTTTTTCTTTTTAGTATTTTGAAGTCGGTTTTATTTTGAATTTAAAGGAGTCCAAACTACAAGCCCTCCTTATACTTACTTACATTCAGGCAAAGAGTTCCACAGCCGAAAAGCGTGTGCGCAAAAGAAATATGAGAGAAGATTACATACGAAGAGAAACTTTAAGAGTTGGAAGATGAACTCACAACAAACATTATTTGACATGATGCCCACGGGCTCTTTCTGTCATCGCACCGCTAGTCACCAACAGGGTGTTCGTCTTCACACGTTGGAACCAAACTGGCTGCATACGGTTTCAGAGACACTTTCTCCCGCGTACGCTCAGGTTGTGGACTGAGCTTCCTGCAAAGGTTTTCTCGAACAACTACGGCATATAGATAGACATAAGGGATTTTTTGTTGACAATTCGAAAGTGCTTCTTGGGGGGCCTAATTGAATAAAGATATTTTCATTTTTTCATTCATATGGGTTCTCCAAAAAGGGCGTAAAAAGATTTTCACAGGGTTAGCAACAAGTAGCAAGTGGTTCCTGTAATCGTCCACAGGCTTCGGTAGCCGCTTACCATCAAAAATGCAGCACACAAGGAAAAAAACGTGGAAGGCTATTTCTTCTAATAATCAGCTAGTACTATTTGAATAGGCACTGTTATACACAGCTATTAAACATTTCTGACACGACCATCTAAGGCAACACGCGTGTCTCGTGGGCCCAATTAGCCGACCGGCTGAACACGAAATGTTTAACCGCCTTAATTTCACCCCAATAACACGTTAATTTTAACCTACCTCGCGCTTGCCTCCCGAAGGACTAATTACCGAAGTACAGTGTAAGGCGAAGCTATTAGAAGCTATAAACAAGCTAAGTATAAACACTATTGTGAAATAAATTTAAGTAACTTTAAACGTATTAAAATATCAAAAAAATATATAAATTTGAAAACTTAAAGCAATCCCCGGCCTCATTAATCATCTATCTAGCACTATCTCATTGAGCGAACACACTATATCTGCTGTAAATTTCTGTAGAATTAAGCACCCCACAAATTATTTGGTAATCAGTGATCACGTCATATTTAAAACAAACAAAACGAATCAAAATTGGTCCATTCGTTTATGAGCTACGATGCCACAAACAGATACACAGACAGAAACGTCATACTTATAACACCCCTCTTTTTCGTCGTATACTAAAAAACTATAGAAAGTGAGCTACTGCTCACATATCACCAAAAAACATACAACATACCATTCAAACATGACCTGGCATGTTTTAACTGAATCAACAAAAATAAGTATATATTAAGAGGGCATTTAGAAAATCTGATAGCATTTACATGGCTTTTCATACAATCGAAGATATATGAAACGAACAAACTGATTTTAACAAAACTTGCCATTCTAAAAACGAATTAAAGGACGTTACGAAAAGTCTAATACAAAAGTAATTATTAGCGATTTTTGGATTGTATATGAAATAATATAGAATACCCATACGACAAAATAAATTGAAAAAGACACCTACGTGATTTTTAAAAATAAAACTACACGTTATCTTGGTTTGACAAAAGTAATTACTAGAGATTTTTGGTTTGTTAATGAAATAATAGAATACCCATATGACAAAATAAATTGAAAAAGAAACCTAAGTGATATTTAAAAGTAGCTAAATGATTTTTAAAAATAAAACCACACGTTATCTTGGCTTGACTATCAACTGCTTCCTGTATTGAGAATTCTACTAAAACTCAATTGTAAGTCGAAATATCATAAATTTTGACCTTTGCTTCAAATTCGTATCTTAGAAAGGAGTAGTTTAGCATCCAAATATCATTACCAGAAAGTAGTTTTACTAGATTTTTTTTTTCAATGGATACGTAATATAATTTTCGCTTAAGCTTGTGGAACGCAAGCACAAAAGATAAGACGTTCGTAATAAAAATTAAATTTGTTTAACTGTAAGCGCTTAACTAGTCACGTGAGATTTTGATATCGGGGAAAATAATTATGACCAAACTCTGTAACTACAAAGGCTGGGAAATTGGATTATTTGGTCGAGAATTTGTTGAGCGAAAAATCATTAAAAGTAAAAGTAATTGATTGTAGTGGACTTATTTGTAGTATAGAGTCTAATAATTTTACCTATCTGAATTTATAAATTTTTGCTACACAAAATACGGTACGCTTTTTCTCTAATTAATTTCACTAAAGAGTTCTGTCCTCGGGTAGAGTAAACCGTACACTCTTCCATTACTATACTCTACCAGTTTCGATTACTCTACCAGTTTTAGCTTATACTCTACTTTGTTAATGCTGTCTACATTGGTATAGCTAGCTCTCTACCGTGCTACTATGCCGTTTATTCTACCCTTGTAAAGCATTCTTAAAGGGTGCTGTCCATAAATAGAGTGAACTAGTGAACTGGCTGCTAATCTACCGTTCCGAGTACTATAGCAGTTTTAGTTAGTACTCTACTCTACCAATGCTTTTTACATTGGTATAGTTAGTACTCCACCGTTTACTCTTCCCGTGGACAGCACACTTGCCAGTTTCGAGTACTCTACCAGTTTTAGTTAGTGCTCTAACTCTACCAATGCTGTCTACATGCGTATAGTTATTAGTATAGTTAGTACTCCACCGTTTACTCTACCCATGGACAGCACGCTTGCTGGTTTCGAGTACTCTACCAGATTTAGTAAGTACTCTACTCTACCAATGTTGTCTAAATCGGTATGGTTAGGTTTAGGTACTCTACTTCCAGACAGCACCCTTATTAGTTGTATGAGTTGTGCGAAAAAGAAATGATTCACAAACATTTTCTATCATCTATGATTCAGTAAGATAATAATTTGTGATTTTTGGGGAATCAATTTTCCTTTATCATTTTTTGTGGATTTGAACTCCTTATTTCGGTCCTGAATAGTGGTGGAATTTTTTTATCTTTAGGTTGCCCATGGTGACCACTTACCATCAGGCGGGTCAAACGTTTGTTTACCACCCTTATCTTATAAGCAAATATTTTTGAAGCCTTAAATATATGACATTGTTTTATGGATTTTAAACGGTGTTACAATTTAATTTTACCAGCTTTTTTTATCTGACGATTCAACGCAATATTTATTTATAACTTTTGCTGATTATTAAATTATAAATAAATAATAAAACAAACTAACACATGTCCACGCAAACGTTTTTTGACTCGATTAAGCACCAAAGACCACATACAATGACGGTAATCGAATCACAATAATCAACTTACAACAAACCGTTTACAAGACAATCGAATAATATTCAAAAATCGAACACCAGAGGGGGTCATAAAACAAGTGCAAATCTGACATCTGTCATATTTGCGCGGCATTGTTACTTTTGACGTTTGTTTTTTAATTTAGCATTTGGCGAGGGTGGGGTCTTGTTAAGGGTTTATTACGATTCGCATAACTTTGATTGAAATAGAATCAAGTACTAAATATGGACAATTAATGTTGATTTGTATTTCACAACTATTTATTGATATGTAAATTTTATGATGGTAACTTCGTTTTCGGGGACGGCTACCGGACAGCGCGCAGAAATATTACATGGCGTCGAACAATGTTATATTTTTATAACATCTATGATTAATACATTTTTTTTTCTTAAATTAAACCAAACGGATTATTAAGAATTATTGAACATAGTTTAGATTTTTAGGGCATACATCCAGGCCAGTAAAAAACTTAAAAATAAAAAAAATACTGCGCTCGCCGCTTATAAAAAATTGGAGTATTTGGCGAGATTTACTGATTTCAGTGCAGATTTTTATTACAATAATTAAAAATTTTGTCGGAGCGAACTTTGTGTTATATTTTTTTTATAAAAAATATTCTATTATTTATTTGTAATTTAATAATTAGCAAAAGTTATAAATAAATATTGCGTTGAATCGTCAGATGAAAAAGCTGGTAAATAATAAAAAAGTGATTATGTTGTGGAATACGTTGAGAACTTTTTTGTGGTTATATATATACTCTTTATTGCACTTTAAAATTACAAATAGCAATTACTTTGGTTATCCACCTCATCAAATAGCATCATATGGAGACCTTCATCATATGTTTCTCGTCAAATTCTCCTAAGGTGCATTAAAATATGTAACATAATAAATGAAGAAATAAAGAAAAACCTAAGATATGGCTGTATGGGCATTCGTACTATTTGCCTTCCCATTACAGGCAGAATAAACCAAAAAAATTTTTTTTATAAACAATGGCTGTTCGAAATTTAAATTACTTTTACTCACATGTGAGCCCAATGCGACTTTGCTACGAGGTTTTTCGTAGCAGAAGCACCCAAAGAGGATATAAACACTACGGAAGCACCCATTTCGTGCTGGAGAAGTGAAAATAAATAAATTTAACTTTATTACAGTCACGCAAGACGAGAAGACATGTGACTTGGTTGCCGTTATTAATATCGAGCAAAAACAAGCAAATAAATCACGTTTGTTATAGGGGAGCCCCTTAAATATTTATTTTATTCTTCTAATTAGTATTTGTTGTTATAGCGGCAACAGAAATACATCGTTTGTGAAAATTTCAACTGTCTAACACGGTTCATGAGATACAGCCTGGTGACAGACGGACGGACAGCGGAGTCTTAGTAATAGGGTCCCGTTTTACCCTTTGGCTACGGAACCCTAAAACTACATAACTTAAGTTAACACCTAGCCAAAAATAAAGTGGAATAGAGATGCACCGTTTTGTTAAATCAAATAAACTGTAATTACACCTCGCTATATTTTGTTAAAAAGTAATGTAACCGAAGTATTTTGGTTCAATGTTTTATCAGTGTACTCAAAACCGCTTGCTCGTTTTTTGCCGCCCTTTAGAGAAAAGGCTGCACAACGTATCTCCGACAGTCATTTCGCCGTTTGACCCTTCATAGACAAAACGTTTCGTCATTGGGCAATTCACCGACAGAACCGTTCACCGAATAACGATTCGCCGACAAAACCTTTCGCCATCGGGCGGGCTTTAAACGAGATCAGAGCTGTCCGCGGAAGCCCGACACGGCCGTGGTAGGTTAGAAGTCGGTGAATAACATTCTGTCGGCGAATCGTTATTCGGTGAAAGATTCTGTCGGTGAACTGCCCGATGACGAAACATTTTGTCGGCGAAGGGTCAAACGGCTAAATGACTGTCGGAGATACGTTGTAGATTCTGAAAAAAACCATCCTGTACGTGTTCGAAAAAAACCGTAAGCTGCACTAGCTGTCTCCGCATATGGACTCTTTAATTTTGTGTCTATGGTTGGTAGTCTGTTGTCCTCTCTGCCGAATTCAAAAACACGAGGTTAAACAACTGTATTCGTAACCACACAATGGTATAACTATTTTTGTCCTATGTCATATCATAACATTACCCTGTATGTCGCCCTCAATTTTTACTGTTTCGTTATAGAGACTAAATAAACATTTACCTACATGACTTAGTTAGTTAAGTAAGGTGAACTGGTATAGTACGGACCTTTCTACTTAAAAAAACTATTCTGTTCCGAAAATGTATGGAGACAAACTAAACAATATAATATAAATCACATCCTAGATTAAAGAACTAATGGAACATAATTGTTGGTTAACAAATACTTATTGTATGTATTGACAATAGAAACTGAAGCACCAAATCCAAAAAATACATTTCAGGAGGTAAGTAGGTACCTAGGTACTGAAATTTAGTTATTTTTTCTTCCTTTTTAGTGTTTTGAAGTCGGTTTTATTTTTCTTAAAAAATTTTTTTTGACATATTTAAGTGATTTACTAAGGTCAAAGCAAGATGGGTGACCGTCAGCACTATCGACTTGTCTGTCTCTCAGTCCTTGGTTGAAATACACAGTGAAAGAATTATCTTCTAACTCCTAACCGTAAAGGAGTTGTACCTTCCATCATCAGCTCATCAACATGAGATGATGACTAACAGAAGCAAAGACTTTAATAGTTTTGGAAAAAAGTAAAACATGTCACACGTGCCTATAAAAATTTTGGTTTGCCCTCGATTTCCTTAGGATCCTTTCATCAGATCCTGACTTGGTGACAAAATCGGTTCACAATTGACAGAGAAATCGGTGAACATACATACAAAAAAACAAAATACATACAGTGAAAAATATAACCTCCTTCTTTTTTGAAGTCGGTTAAAAAACAAATAGGTCAATAATTTTTTTTAGAAAACACGCTACTTATCTCTGGAACGGAATTAAGTAGAACTACAGAGAGACCACAACATGGTCGTTATGATGTGACTTTCTTGTGTTTTTAATTTCGGTCCAAATTCTAATTTTAAATCTTAGAGATTAAGTATCATCGATACCATTTTCTTCGAAAATATTATCGGTTTCACTCTGCGATATCGCTAAAACTATTTAATTTGAACTATCACCGGACAATTTACTAGGTAGTAGGCCCGTATGTAGGGTACCACTGCCTTTCTTATTTCAGCCGTGAAACAGTTCGCTGTGTTTCGGATTGTAAGGAAGTGTAATTACCGGGCATGGACGGCAGTTCATCTTAGGCCTCAGGATGTCAACGCACCTGCAATATCAAGTGATTTTGCCTTGTTATTGCAGGTGTCTACAGGCGGCGGTAACCGCTTACCATCAGGTGGGCCGTCAGCTTGTTTGTCATCTAGTTGCAATAAAAAAAGAACAAATTATGTACCACCTACCTGAAATAAATTAAATAATAAAAATTATAAAATATAGCAGTGTTAGTTGTAGATATACTTCTTTACGATCATTGATGGGTTACATAAAAGGAGTAACGATTGTGGAAATATTCCGAAGTAGTATGATTAGTTTATAAGTAGGGTAAGCAGGGCGATTGTTGACACCGAAAGGTTCCAAAGTTTGTCGTCGCGTGTCAGAGCTTATTAGTGCACAAACGCTTCGTATTAACTGCGCGGAACATTCAAACAACAGTTTTGTATAATTGTACTTACGGCTTAAATGAAAATTAATAATTTATAAAAAAAAAGTTTTTTTTTCTTTATTTTAGGGAAGGCAAAGAGCAAGTTCATACAACCTTGTCATCAGTATGTATTTGTTTATTAATGCTGTTATCGCATCGTAAGACATGCAGATTTCGATCCATATACGTTTAGCGCCAAATATAATAATATGTTGACAGTTTTAAAATAGTTACAGTTTTACAAAATTACAAAAGTTAACTGCCGCGTCTCTATATTAGAATCATGTCCTCCTACTTTACTGTGTCCAAAATCATTTTTTTTTATTAAAATGTAAATAGCTTTTAAACCAAATTGTTTATGCCAGTCCCATCGTACCTTAAACTTATTTTGGGACCTATAATAATAACGTTGAGTTAATAATATTTTGACGCTTTGAAATACTCAACGTTTCTATTCACATTAAGAGTGAATAAAACTAAACTTCTCTCCGCTTCATTCCTGACACACTACGATAACAAGCATTGTATGTATATCCTCCATTTCCGCACGTCTCACAGTTCGGAGAATTCGTTTTCTTTATAAGACACAAGAAACTGTTCAATGGAATATGTCCGTAACTAAGTCTGTCATATTAAACCACAGGAACACTCAAAAAACAGCACAAAATCTTCACTTCTTCCGTGACCACGGCCGCTGTGATGTAACATCTAATTAACTAGTCGACGCCCGCGGCTCCTCCCGCGTGTCAGTTGGCTATCGCATCAAAAAATAGTATGTCCTTTGGATGTAATCTATTTCCACGCAAAATATCAACAAATCAGGAGTGAAAACGGTTCAGACAGTGCTGTTATTTTCGAATTTATAATATCAGTATGGATAAAAAAATACAAAAACAAAATGTAAAATATATATATAAAATTTACAAAATGTGCAGAATATAAATAAATGCTTGTAAAAGTATTCTTTCGGATCACTAAAGGCGTTAACTTCAATGAGTAGTCAGATAAACGTTGCTATGAAAACTTTACAAAAGAATGGTAGAAAGCGGTGAAGGAAATTGATAGGTTACACCTAGTGCTCCGGTGCCGGTTCGATTCCCGGCAGGAGCATTAAATTTTTTTTCGTTTTCTTTCTTTATTTGTAATTGTTATCAGTATGGATTCATGCATCGTATGGTGTGTCCTTTATTCGACAAGATATTCGTATTAATCAAATATCGTAATATCGAAACTCACGTGTATTATTTAGACCATTCTTTCTTTTATGAAGTTTCAAATAACAATCGTAAAATATAAAGCATATTCGAATCGTTGCTCCGTTGGCACAAGCCGACACCATACGTCATGCAGGGCTACCTCACACAAGTTAACAGCTGTTGCACGCAATACCTTAAAGAAATTTACATTTGTTCGTAATTTATATTACCTACCATTTTATTCCTGTTAAAAAATAGCTTGAGAATGATAGAAATGTGTTGTTTTATTGTAGCTTCTTAGTATTTTTTCAAATCAGCCCTTTAACAGTCTACTAGGTGGAAGACCCATATGTAGGGTCGCCTGGGTAGGTACCACCACCTTTCTTATTATAGCCGTAAAACAGTTCGCTGTGTTTCGGATTCAAGGGAAAGGTAGCCAGTGTAATTACTGGGCATGGACGGCATTTCATCTTAGGCCTCAGGATGACAACACACCTGCAATATCAAGTGCTTTTCCTTGTTATTGCAGGTATCTAAAGGCGGCGGTAACCGCTTACCACCAGGTGGGCCGTCAGCTTGTTTGTCATCTAGCTTTATAAAAAAAAAGTCTGTTATGTCTGATTTTAATCTGGTTCTAAAAGTTGGACTGCCGTGCTTCTAAACGTAGCCAAAGACTGATCCACAATAAATACACCATCTCCTGCTTTCCTCATCCAGCCACCACCTGCCACCTTCTTCAGGTGGTCAGTTCGCACCAGAAGGGGGAATAACACCACTACTTCTACTACTATCAGTACCTTATGATGTGAAGAAGAAAGAGTGTAGAGCAGAACCCTGTGATAACCCGGCTTGAACACTGAAATGAACCGCGAAGTGTATCCACCCGCGAGGAAATGGATTCATGTTATATAAAGCGATTCACTTAACTCCACTATGCCCTGGCAAAAAGGCATTATTTTCTCTGAGAAGAAGCTCATCCACTTTTTCCCGAGGGAAAAGGTTTATCCACTAAGTTCCTCAGCGAT
Organism: Nymphula nitidulata; assembly: GCA_947347705.1. Classification (NCBI taxonomy): domain Eukaryota; kingdom Metazoa; phylum Arthropoda; class Insecta; order Lepidoptera; family Crambidae; genus Nymphula; species Nymphula nitidulata. The sequence goes on along the minus strand of OX374641.1, from coordinate 11,335,175 downwards.
GCGCTTGCTGTTCTGCGGTCTCTCAATGCCCCATGGGTTGGCCAATAGACATTTCAACCGTAACCTTTTCATTCCATTCTGCCTCTCTAGTATTTCCTGCAATAGTCTTGATCTCGTAATTCGTTTTTGTAGCCTGTCTCTCTTTTCCTCTTCTTATTAATGGGATACAAATTATTATTTACATACATTAAATTATACATAAAATGACCTAATAAATAAAGACAGCAATAAGTTCAGCCTATCGTCAAAATCAGTAAGCTTTTAATACTTTTACACCTTTGTTCTGTCTATTACTAAATAAACATAGTACGTGACAACCCTGAAAAATAACATAGGGTTGTAAACAGCAAATAAATAGCACGATCAATGTCAGCAGGGCAACCACCGGTGTGCAAGCCTCATTACGTGTCTGTAAAAGTGGACTGCATTACAACCCAGCGGAATATTGGTTTTCAGCTCTTCATACGTTGTTATTCAAAATTACTTGAGTTTTAGAAGCTGCATAGATGAAGTGTATGAATCTTTAAGTTAGGTCTTTGTCCAGCAGTGGACGTCAGTGGATGTCTGACGAAACCAATACAACTTCGGCAAGGTGTGAGACAGGGCGATGTTATTTCGCCGAAACTGTTCACAGCCGCGTTGGAGGATGTGTTTAAGCTTTTGGACTGGAGAGGACTTGGCATCAACATAAACAGCGAGTACATGACTCACCTTCGTTTTGCAGATGATATCGTAGTCATGGCTAACAATCTGGATGACTTGGGCACAATGCTCGACGACCTCTGTAGAGTCTTCCAACAAGTGGGTCTTAAAATGAACATGGACAAGACGAAAATTATGTCAAATTCCCGTGTCGTACACGCTCCTGTAAAGTGTAAAGTTTGGAAGCTCTACACTAGAAGTTGTAGACGAAAACATTAACCTGGGACAAATAATCCAACTTAGTAAGTCCAACTTCCAGAAAGAGATTAATCGACGGATCGAACTCGGCTGGGCAGCGTTCGGGAAGCTTCGCAGCATATTCTCGGCCCAACTACTGCAGTGTCTTAAGACGAAAGTCTTCAACTTGTGTGGGTTGCCAGTGATGACATAAGGAACCGAGACGTGGCCGCTTACAATGGGCCTCATAAGAAGGCACCCGAAGAGCAATGGAGAGGGCTATGCTTGGTGTTTCTCTGCGTGATCGAATCAGAAATGATGAGATCCGCCGGAGAACTAAGGTCGCTGACGTAGCCCAAAGAATCGCGAGTCTCAAGTGGCAGTAGGCAGCCCACATTGCAAGGAGAACTGACGGCCGTTGGGGCAGAAAAGTCCTAAAGTAGAGGCCGCGTACCTGGAGACGCAGCGTTGGTAGACGCCCCACAAGGTGGATCGATTATCTAGTGAAGGACGCGGAAGCCGATGAATGAGGGCAGCGCAGGACCAATCTATTTGGAGATCCTTGGGGGAGGCTTTTGCCCAGCTGTGGGCGTCTCTCGGGCGTCTCTCGTCTATTCTAGATAACGGAGAAATATTGATGGATAATAATATGTATATAAATATACTAAATAAACATATAAACATCCATGACTCGTGAAAAAATGCTCGTACCCATCATATAAACATTTGATCCTACCGGGATTCGAACCTGGAGCCCACGACCGAATAGCCTGTATAACAAGGCGTACAGACCACTCGGCCAGCTGGACGTCAAATGTCGTTAAGAGTCACCTACGTGTAGGGAATGGTTAGTGAAAACCGACATTAACCTTTGTGCAAAATATGTATACACCAGCCTAATATAAATATATTTAGTCTTATTGCTAGCGGCTATAATATTAGGTGTCGATATTTCCCCGTAATATATACTTCGCACAAGCTCTGACATTGATACTCATTTGGGACTAGACAATATGTATGCTTTAAACTGTCTAATACCAATTGACTATATCGCCAATGGAGTCCACACTCGTGTCTCAAACATTTTCATTGTCAAACATATTTAACGATTGTGACAGGCGAGCCATCAAACATCGCATGCCACTAACTTGCTGTCTCCAAGCTGAAATCGAAACGGTCACGCGAACGCCCCGTATTTTTACCGTTCTACCGACCCCTGAATATATCATTTCACACTACAATTTGACACCACATTCATATCACATACACACTCCATCACAAAACTAAATTCAACTTTGCGCATATAAATTTAAGATTTCTTTTCGGTTAACAAAAAAACAATTTTAGGGTGGATGGCACAATGATGGTACACCATTTATGTGATTGAGTCGGTGTTTCATGCTTTCTCATATTCAAAGTTAGTTTTGTTATGTCTGGCTCGAAACTGTTTAGAAGTGACGTGTTCTACCCGATTTATTATCTAAGCTTAACTTTGGGCTGCTCGGTGGGGTCGCAAACTTTGTTATAATAGATCGTGGCACATTAATTAACGAAAACTTTACTCCGTTCAAATGTTTTGTTTATGTCTTTAGATTTCTATGCCTCTTGACATATACATCATTGTAATTCGCTGAAGCTACAATACTGATTGTTCTTGTATAAATAGGTTAAATACTTATATTACCGTTTCTTGGAAAGAAATTCTTTATTTTTTTACTAAAAGAAATCTTGCAAAATGTGAGTGCATTAAAATATTCTTAACACACAGATTTTTGCACGAAATTTTTCATTTTAATTACGTGGAAATTCTGGATAACCTAGCTCTTCCATGTCGCTTAGAATAGTGACGTCAGTCACCGTAAACAGTAAAAATCGGCGATGTCCTGCGAAGAATGCTATCGGAATTTTATTTGTTTATTAATATTTTTAGAGACTGCATTTTGTTCTGGTCCAGATCGGAGGTATAGGAAACCATTACCCAATCTTTAAGAACGATACGGCCCACTTTTTTACTGTGTTTAAAAATACCAACTTATATCAAATCCTTCCATCTTGTTTCCAGGTGTGGTTCCAGAACCGTCGAGCGAAGTGGCGTCGTCAGGAAAAGATGGAAGCCGCTCGGCTTGGGTTATCAGAGTACGGGTGTGGCGCTGGCGGCGGCATACCCAGGCTGAGTGGGCTCGGTCTGCCGGTAGACCCTTGGCTAGCACCACCACTATTGACTGCCTTACCAGGTACAAAACCTTTTGAAGAGACTACGATTAGTCTCTTATAGGGGCCCACCCCCCCGTTTTTAGAATAACGATGCGCGATGACAATGCCAGGTTTGGATGCGCGCATCCGATGCGACTTGGTACCGTTATTGGATGCCGATGCCATCTAGTTTTTGTCAATGTAACTAATCTTCATGTCATGATTCATGCATCTAAAAGACACACACACAAAACAACTTATTTCGTATACTTGCTAGACTGACACTCACTTGGCATCGATGCGCGCATCGGATGCGATTTATCTGATATCGTTGCGCATCGATATCACCAAAATTTCAAAACGCCCATCTCTAGTCTCTTACTCTGTACCTACGTATTGTAGCCATGTGACTAGAAGTAGGTTACGACCGACAATTCCTTCGGCATCACGTTGTAGAATATAATAGAATATTTTTATTTTCTGTCACACATGTTACAATTTCCCCCATTTCCTGGTGGGCATGCGTTTCAATATAGTGTACATTGATTTTAGGGCATGAACCCTTGTGTGAGAGACTGGAGCATGAGATAGATTTCCAAAAGAAACCCGTAGTACAGGTCAGGAATGTGTGACTTAAGAAGGGTTATTCATCATCTCGCCCGAAAACAACTCGCCCGATCGGGCGACTTGGCACCTTTCGAATTTACCTAATACTTCTGTTGTCAACTCGCACGCTCATTACAAAGTACAGCCAGGTAAAAATAAATCGAAACTAAATTTCAGAAACCACTTTGAATAAAACGACATTGTATTAAATCTTTAAAAAAAGCTACTGAGTAGTTGACTCTACATTTTTATGGTTGTTACCTCACATTTTTATGGTCAGGCGAGTTGACGACAGAAACATTAGGTAAATTCGAAAGGTGCCAAGTCGCCCTATCGGGCAAGTTTTAGTCGGGCGAGATGGCGAATAACTCGAAGAGGCACGCGAGATCACCATTTTGGCAGCATGGCATTCACGTTTTTTTTTTAAATGTCAGCGGTGTCTCTGTCGTGTAATATAGAAAGCCATATTTTAATATGGAGCCTCTGTGCTAATTGGCATATTGGTGTTAATAATCATAGGACTTATTTGCTGAACCATAATACCATGATATACGGGTAAAAAGTCAGTAAAATACTGTCGTTTTGTTCGTATCTTTGAAATATTGTATTCATGCAAATAGGTATTTATAAGATTCAGTATGAAGGTTATAAACACATTAATTTCCATATAGATGTGTAAACAGAAAAATATGTTAGTAAAATTAATTAATTTTAACAGATATGAAATATTTTTTATACAATATATGGTTATTACGGTTACCAGTTACCACTTATTATCTGGACTGGCTTTTTTGGCAAACTTTAGCAAAAAAATAAATGCTATATTAGAAGCACATTAAAAAGTATCAGTACTCTTAAGGCCTTACTATTGTGGAATTCCACTATATCCAGCTCATCTAGCTAATCTAATTTAACTAGGTGCATGGTAGGCCCGTATTAGTCGTAGGGTCGTCTGACGTCTGGGTAGGTTCCACCGCCTTTCTCATTTCAGCCGTGAAACAGTTTGCTGTGTTTCAGATTGAAGGGAAAGGTAGTGTATTTACTGGGCATGGACGGCATTTCATCTTAGGCTTCAGGTTGACAACGCACCTGCAATATTAAGTGATTTTCCCTTGTTATTGCAGGTGTATAAAAAAAACTACTAAACAATATTTCCTTGTTTCCAGGGTTCCTCAGCCACCCACCATCAGGGTACCCCAGCTACCTGACGCCCCCCGCCCCTGCGCCACCAGCGCCCCCCGCTCCCCCGGACCCCCGCTCATCATCCATAGCTGCTCTAAGAATGAAAGCGAAAGAACACGTCGAGAGCCTCAGCAAAGGCCTCCAGATGGTGTAGTGTGGTAGATTTTAGGATTTCGGATTTCGTTTAGTTTATTGTAAATGATTTGAAATCTGATTGTTGTTCTGCTCAAGAGTTTGTAAGATCAGGTTTTATAATAACAATATTATACTACAAAAACGAAGAAAAAAATATTCGTAATTAGCAACAACTCAAAAATACCAGTTAAACAACATACAACTTAAAATATAGCAATGTAACAACTGAAAATTTTCAGTTGTTTGCTATTCTTTTTCTATCCATTTAAAGTGAATATAAACTGTATTCTGATCCCCTTGTTACTCGTACATTACCAGCAATGTACAGTCGACAGCACATCAAGTGTAACAGTTTGACCTTGAGACCACCCTACTACGCACGTAATAAAGGCGGCTTTCCTAGTGCATCTGTTGTTACACTTGATGTGCTGTCGTGTGTACAAGGAAAAAATGTACTGATCTGAGTGAGAGTTATGCGTAACCTAAAAACCTGTCTTTTTTTAGGGTATACTACACTATAACTGTCCGCCATATATTTGATGATCTGAGTTTTTTATATTATAATTGTGTTCGTGTTTGACACTTAGAAAAATAAATTTATATAAAAAAACCTTAGTTTTAATGGAATTTAAGCAATAATGTAAATATTACATAATGTAAGCTTAAGATGCTATTAGTCATTAAACTTGGGCACTTTTATTTTTAATACCAACATTGTAAAGTTGATAGCAAATTTAGCACATTTATATTCTATATATTTATCGATTCTGTTGCAATAATAACAGTTTTTGCTCTGCATCTCTTAGATGATGTGTGTCAACTATATTTATATATCTGTGGATTGACAGGTTGTCAACAACTTATATATTATATATATATATATATATATATATATATTAAGATCAAATTTATGTCTACTTATTTTAATTTATTGTAATGCAATACACACTAAATTAGTTTTGCCCAGTCTTAGTACCAGTTCAATAATAAATAATGGTATTTAAAAAATTGAATTAATTTTGTCATATTAATGTTGCTTTTACAGACTCAGTCATAAGCATTCCGCAAAGTAATCTTATTTTATATTACTGCTATGAAGGGTCGCGGTTACAGTGGTCATTTAATTTTTAAGGCTAAGCTTCGATGCTAACAGAGCCTCAGGTGTAAATATCTCAGCGATACTGTGGATTTTCCGGTACTATGAAATAGATTTCACACGAGCTGAAATTAGTTTCACCAAACTTGTTTCATCATGCACGACACTTGTTTCGTAATGTTAATTCGGCTTTAGGTAGCAGTTACACTCTTTAGTGGCGGTGAGACGTGAGCGAGGCATGAGTTGCAAAGTAGTAGCTCTTATTAAATGCACATTTGACAATTTATAAACTATTTATACAAGTCGTTTATTCACTTTTTTCACAGCACGCTGTATACAAGTAATTTAGTGACTATCTCGTTTGTATAAAACAAAATCATATATCCAAAGCATGAAATTCTTTACCATGTTACGTGTTCCTTCCTTCATTTGACGTAGGTTTAAGAGAGGTGTAGAGAGGCACCTTTCTTTGGTAAATTAGTTGACATACATATAAACAATGTGACCCTTTACAGAACTGCTTAGCGGATCATAACTTTGTATAAAATGACACTTGTTTCTTGAGTAGAATAATTTCTACTCATTGGTACAGACATCTTTACAAACCTGGGGTTGAATATAAAACATCAATGTGAACATAACCAACCACCCCACCCAGAAACACCTATATTTATTTCATTATTCATGAATAATTGGAAAATATGGGTATCTTTTCCAGTTACATATAACTTGACAATTCTAAGTCCTTTTTCTCTAAAATTACGAAAATACAAGAAACCACGAAAATAAATATTAAAAAGTATTTTTTTATCACACACACACACACACACACACACACACGCACACACAAACATACAGACATTTGGAGATAATAAGCAACGTTACCCGGACACTGTAATAAAAGAAAATTATTTTGTTACAAAGTACTTGTGTAAAACTTGTGTGTACTTAGAGACACATGGAGAGTTTTAGGCCGTAACACAGCGGTGTCACGGCTTAAAACTCTTCATGTATCTCTCAAATGTAGCCCTGTTTTTGGAAATGGGACATAATATACAGGCTTTTGATGATGGACCTGGCCCAGGTCTTGTCTTTTTTTAAGTCTACAAACGTTTCTATATTTTAAGCATACATGAACAAAATAACATTTTGTTTTTAAAAATAGGTACCTATTTGTAATAAAATAATTTTATTTTGTACGTTGTACAGGACTTCTCAAACGAAATAAATTAAACACAAGTAAGTCACTTGCTACTAACTACTTATTTCTATAAAAGTCCGCAAAAATCGCTTGCGGCTTGTGAATACATACAGTTTTTATTTTGCCTTATTATTTTGTCAAGACTTAAAAATCTTATGACAGTTAAAAACCGTTGTGTCTGGAATCTCTGGCTTGACGGGTTATTAGATTTGTAAAGTTAAAAAATATGTGATAGATTCATACATTTTTTTTAAAGTTCTAACTCTAACCTAGTTAGAAGGTAAATTTTAATGGTTTTATATCGCATATTTTCACAGTTTAGTGTGATTTCCTTGCAAATAATTCTGTAAAAATAACTGTAAGATATGTCATATTTATTAATAGTTCTAAGTGGCTCCTTAAATTTTATATTAATAAATATTTTGTTATTTAGCCTTAAATGTAAATTATGTACTTTAATAATAAACAAACTTAGACGTTAGCTTTGATGTTGCCATATTTAATAGGTGCAGAAACACATATTATTATCATAACAAAAACTTTTTATTCCTTGCGTGAAATACTTAAAACTATTGCTCAAAAAAAATAATTAACTATCGGTATTTATTCCGATGTAAAACGCTACTCCGACGAGTTTTTTATCGATGACCGTTTCGCTGACAGATCAAAAGTACTTTCTTTAAATCCACTTGAAATAATTCCATACGTATGTTCATGGTTTTTTTATGATCGAGCGGATTCGGATATTTTGTTTCATATTTGTAGAATTAACTTTTCTTCCCACAAAAATTTATTCCATTTGTCGGCGAAACGTTCATGGACGGATTTTTTTTAAGTGAAGTGCAGTCTTTGGTACTCTTACCCTACAGTTTGATGCTTTAATAGTTTTTATAACGAACATTTTATTCATCAATGTTTATGTTCTTTGTATAACCAACAATAGTAATTCATTTACAATTTTATATTTTTAAATTCGCTCAGAATAATTAGTCAGAAATACTATTAGTCAAAATTTCACTTGACCATGTAGGTATGTATGTTCAATTTTTACGATTTAAAAAAAAATCTCAATATTATAATCTGTGTTGAAGAATCTGGGTTTAGATAGCTTCTATCTTCAGCCTAATCATCACTTAACATCAGGTGAGATGACAGCCTAGAGCTCCCCGTTTTTTCTAATCTTTTTACGTCACCCAGTGTCAAACTTGTCGTAATTCTCATTTTTCAATACCCCTAGCACGAACATTTTTAAATTTCGAATCGTAATCATATCGTTCACACACGCTTAAAATTTCAAACAAAAGCCAGGCATAAACTAACGTAACTACTCGATACGATGGCTTTTCGAAATTTAAAAGTGGTCGTGCTAGGGGTACGGGTCACATATCTTACCTAACCTAACTAATTGTTTCGATATCATTGTCAGTCCTTAAAAAATCGGTAAGGCTAGGTCAGAATTGGAACATGAATAATGAAAAGTATCAATCAAAATTGCTTTCAACAAACCTTCTTAGAACAAAAACTACTTTTGGCTGTTTTAGTCAGTCAGTATGAGTTCATACTACACATTTATACATACATATTTTTAATTATACTGTTGCACCGTTGCGTTGCTGTGGAGCTTTAAGTGCTCAAAAATAGTCAATTCATCTAGAATTGACTATTTTTGAGCACTGAAAGCTCATTCTGATGCTAACTATACTAATTACGTGATTGTTTCCCTATTGTATTATGTCCTATTAGTCTTACTGTGGTGTAAATAATCTGATAAGTATATATTTATAGTGTCGTTGTATATAGTGGTATGTGAGTGGATGTAGGTAGCTGTAAACAGAAGTATCGTATACATATTGAGAGATTAATAAATGTGCTCTTTCTAATGAACTGGGTTTGATTTAAATGAGTTTTCATTCTTTGTGTCCCTTACACACTTAATAGGGGAAATAAAGCTTAATATTGACAGCACTGTATGTTCTGTCGATATTAAGCTTTCTTTGGATTTTTGTGGCGTTGTATATTAAAAAATACAATACCTTTATTTGCAACCACTTCGCTAGAGGGATAGCTAATTCCAAAATCTTATTTATAGCCAAATAATACTGCCAAATAGCACTACCTACCTTAGTGTTGAGTTCCTTCGGTAAGCAAGGTCTCCTTCCCACCACTTTATTGTTACATGCTCTGAAATACAAAAAAAAACTTATTTTTGACTTTTTTCATGTTTTGACGTAAATCTTATCATTGTTTGTCTATTATCTATTTATTGCAATAGATAAAATTGTTTGATTAGTTTTCAACTAAATTTTTGGTAGCATGTAGCCGCTTACAACATTGACGCCCGTATTCACAAACGATACTTATGTAAGTAAAGGAGCAATACCATGAGAAGTAAGGCATTTCTCAGTGGGTTCACTATGTCAAGCCTTTCAATTCACAAACAATACTCAAACGAATCTTTACTATGCGGACGCATAGCGTTGAATATAGCGTTACGTTACGTAGTTCACTTCACTGACTGACATTTCAATTTTATTGTTTATTTGCTTTTAATCGTAAACTCCGTAGTGATTACATTCTCTTTGGTGAGTTAGGCACTATGCGTTGATTATTATAGCTATCAGGCTCCCTTAGCTAAGTGTTCATTATGACAAACGCATAGTGCCGATTGTCACTCAAGTATTGTTTATGAATAGGAATTTGGCACCCTGTGCGTCCGCGGGCACTGTGAGACCTAATAGTGTCGTTTGTGAATACGGGTGTGACTACTCTAGGGTTGCTTACCTTATAAAAATAGAAAAATAGCGTTCTAGTGAGGAGTTCGGTGACGTAATGGTTTGAACGCTCTGGTTTCGATTGCGAAAACAAAGCAACTATCGCCATGGTCGATTTCAAGCTCCTCCGTCCTTCGGAAGGCACGTTAAACCGTTGGCCCCGGTTGTTACTGCAACAGCTTTAACCCACATAGCATAGAAATGTTTCATCGGTACCACTTTACTTTACTTTTGTAATGCGCAAGGCTAGAGAGTGGAATGCACTGCCGGCCCCTGTGTTCTCTACTGCTTATAACCTGAGTTCCTTCAAGCCAAGATTAAATGGGCACCTTCTGAAGCTCGCTATATCTTCGACCCTCTCTTAACTCCTCGCGGAGCAAGATTGGGATCAAGGGAGAATCTATTTTAATTTAAAAAAAGAATAAAATTGCCGGCTGAGAAGAAGATAAATATTCAATGCCAGGCACTGAACATGAGCTTTCATCATATACTATCATGACATTGGCCCTAATTCTGTAGAACACACGTTAAGTCGAAACTTAAGTCCTGTGCATCTCTTTCTCTCAATATGAATACGAAAAGGATGGCTGTCATACAATTTGACATTTAGAAACATGTATTCAATCTTCGACCTTATTAAACGTGATACAACGCAGCATTTGGGAAGTACCTCCGTACATGCCGTCTTATATTGATCTATGATTTATCTATGATTTCTTCGAACTTTATTTAAACAAATTCTTGCCATATTTTTCCTGTTCCATATTGCGAGAAAGAGACATACTTTACTTAAATCTAGGCTTAGAGTGTCTCTTCAAAATTAACTGGCTCGTTCAGTATTACTGCGCGTTCGGAACTGCCACACTTTCCCTTACATGAATAGATTCTAAGAGAGGCAATTATATCAGTTATGCTAATTAAGTGAGTAGTAAGGGGTAATTCACAGTACTCTTAGCATGAACATCTAAATTTTCGTAACGTTATCAAATCGTCAGCTTTTAAAAAGAAATTTCGAGCAGGATACCTAACAGTTAAGGACATATTTTTGGAAACTTTCATCTCGTATCAAGTGTGACGATAGTATTTGTTAAGGAAACATGCTATAACAGCGTTGCTATAGCATAGCGATAGCATGACGTCATTTTCATTTTACTTTCAAAGATTCAATAGCTATTCGAAATGTCTAAAGCGTCAATCAATGTTCTCTGTCGTCATCGTATCGAGCGACGATACGTCGACGATAACAGCTAGTATGTACTCGTAGTAGTAAAAAGTACGTCACACTTTTGGTTAAACTATTTAAGTTATTTTTCGGGAAAATTAAAACAATACACCTACCTAATTTTCTCGTCCACGCATTACAATGACGAGTAACTCTGTTGCCAGTCGTAAATAAACAGAGGTGGACTTATGACTACCCAGATAGCTGTGACTGATGGCTCAAGTTAATGTTTCAACCGTTGTGGGCAGAGGTGTAGTAGAAGTGAACCAAGGAAACTTGCATATTTAATATTGTATTTTACACATACAACTGGATAACAGGACCACCTAGTGGCAAATGGCTACCATCGCTTATATACACCTGCAATAAAAAGAAAACAATCAATTAGTAGTGCAGGTGCGTTGTCACACTGACGCCTAAGATGAAATGCCCTCCATGCCCAGTAATTTCACTGGCTACCTTTCCCTTCAATCCAAAACACAGCAAACTGTTTTACGGACGGAATCAGTAAGGCGGTTTAGGTTTAGGTATAGTTTTCGCAGAATAGGTGGTTTATTGATAACGAGAAGCGAAGAACGTAGCCAAATCATAATATAAAAAATAACCTTCATTTTTATGTCTGGTTACCGACCCGCATAAAAAGGAAATCTTCTCAACTAAGAAGTAAGTGCCTATTTGTCGTGAGTTAAGTTATATGTCCTTTTCATGAAATTATCGTAAGTCTAAGTCAGTAAATGATTATTTCTACTAAGTGTTATGTACGATGCTCCAAAGTATTTTTGTTTGTTTTACTTATTTTTTGTTGGTTCCCTATTTGTGTTAATTATAATTCCTATATATTGATATTAATAAGCTAGGATTAGATCTCTGGGCTGCATTATTGATAGATTAGTTTACTTAGCCTAGAAAAAACTTATATAATATTGTTTTTTGCTTTTGCCTACATAATAAAACAAATACATATTTGAGAAAAACAAAAACCAAATAATAATAGCATTATTTCTATTTCATAATACAGCATAAATAATAATAAAATCTGAACTACCTACACTTGATAAACCTGTAACTTTCATTTAAACTTCATTTTTTTTCTACACAAGATTCAAAGTAACTAAAAGATAACATTCTCCACATTACTGCATAACGCCGTCCCCAACAACTATTTTAATACCGGCTCGCTAATATTCATGAATTTTAACTCGAGCTTTGTAAAACGCGTGTTTTCTTGCCAACAAGAATAATTTGCTTCATAATTTGAATAGTTCGTACTAACTGCGGCTGTAAACCATGCTAATGTATATGAAAAGTTTGTTCAGAGCAGCCTTTAAGCATACATTAGTAATTTTGTATGTAATATGTTACATGTTGGAATATGTTAAGTTGTGAAGTATGAAATCACGCTTAGTATATTGAATTGGCCCTGATTCTGGAGAACACATTCTAAGTTTAAATTTAAGTTCAGTCCATTTCTTTCTCTCAAAATGAATACGAAAAGGATGGCTGTCATACAAATTGACATTTCTGACGTTCAATTTTCGACCTTATTGAACGTGCTAAAATGCAGTGTTTGGGAGGCCGTACATGGCGTCTAAAATTGTCTATGGTTTCTTTGAAATCTATCTAAATTTAATTGACAGGTCCGAACGAATTCTCGCTATGGTTTTCCTATTACTTATTGCGGGAAATAGATATACTGTACTTAAATTTAGAATTAGAGTGTGTCTTCAGAATCAGGCCCAAAAACTAAGTTATTTTTCTGAATAAACGATGTAGGCAATACAAAAATTACTTGTTTCTTAAAAAATATCTTAGCTTGAAAGAATCACACCCTATCCTGGGTAGGGAATAGAAAGAGCGACCTTTCACAATCTAGGTGACTGCTCTAAACACTGAGCTACATAGGACTTGGTACCCTCATCATCATCATCATACCAGCCTATGATGTCCACTGCTGAACATAGGCCTCCCCCATCGATTTCCAAATGGAACGGTTCTCGCAGCATGCATCCAAAGACTCCCTCGCCCTGACCAGGTCGTCTGTCCATCTAGTGGGAGGCCGTTCTAATTTGCGCTTTCCGGTACGTGGTCGCCGTTCTAGAACTCTAACTTTATTTCAACAGCTGTCAAGTATACATAAAGATTCAAGTTATTTTATAGTAATAAATAAAATAACTAAGTAATAGGCTTCACAAAATGGTAGCCATTTTTAAGCTATTTCTTTTCAAATCAATTCTTTGCTTGCCTGCGGTGGTTTGGTATGCCTGTAACCTAGCCAACAGTGTGCCGTATATTTTAAATCTGGTGCCGATAATGATGATAAATCAATCAGCTCTCGTAAGCAAACATTATGTTTCTGATGTCATTGCAATAGAGATCAAAATCGTTTCCAAACTGACTGTACTTACTCGGTTTCAAGGTGAAAAGCTATACAAATTTTTGTACCTTGTTGCTTAGAATCCGTGTATTTTGCTTAAAGGGTTGTAGTAGTCCTCTAAAGTTTCTTAAAGCATAACTTTGATACCGTACCTCGACCCTTCAACAATTATCATAAGTCATTACAATTTGTCGACTGTTTATTTGCATACGCCATCGCTAACTGAATCACTACGATTAATGTTCTCCATAATAACTATTATGAAGTAGTCCAAAAGACAGGCACCCTCATTTAGGGTTCAAGAAAATAACTAACCAACCCGTAACCTCTAATAATAACGTGAGAGGTATAAGTACCAAATTAAGGTAATATTTTTGGCTGTTTAAGGCGTTACATTGAAAAAAATCGCACTATTATATGTTACTTACGCCCGTTTTCACTAACCGTTCCCTAGGTTTAAGTGACTCTTAACGATATTTGTCTTTTTCTATCTCCTATAGACTGAGATTAAAAACACTAAGAGATTCTTAACGCTAAGCAAATGTTAGTGAAATCGAGCATTAATGTCATAGGTCGCTGAAAGATCTTACGGATCTGAAAATCAGATGTACATTTCTTCAAATATTTAACTTGACACGTGTAGAACCAAACACGATTAAAGGATTTTGCCTCGATATATTTTATTTCTGAAAAGACATCTTAAAAATAAGAAAACAAGATTATTGGTAAACAATAATTTGTATTGATAATGATTTTTAATAGTAAATATCTATCATTAATATTCGAAATCATGTAGAAGCGTTGTTTTGGAATCCTTACAGTTATTTCTTAATTAAATAATTTGTGTATTTTTGCCAACTTTTCACGCGTGATCGCTATTTTGTCTTTTTTCCTCCCGCTGAGTCAGTCATATCTCTATCCCTATCTGTCTCGGGTCGAAACAACTTTTCGATAGATCGCCTCAAAGTATGGCTGTAAAATTAAAATCAAAGTATTAGGGTTTATCTTTTGAAAGTATAACTAACTATGGCATATCACGGCAACAAACTATTCGATGAACTTAGAAGCTCCTTATTTAGAAATTGCTTCAAACAAAAGTAATTTTATTAGCACGGGTCTCTAACTCCTCGACAAAAATGATCTATATATCTAGTTTGCTGTAAGGTGGAGGTTAGTAGTAACATAGTGATCATTTTCACATTAATAATAATATATTGGATTTGGTAATCGCTCGGTCTCTTGTACCTTGTAGGTTGGTACCTAACTCTACCTTACATACAAGAGACCGTAGCTGAAGAGAGGTGTCAATGAGGTGTAGCTGTCTAATAACTCTAACTTTCATTTAGGAGGTGGTTCGCAATTCGGTTGGTATGATTCCTTTAATGTATGTACACCGATTACGCCGATAGCTGGACATCCTTTTAGTTACATTGGTTCTCATTGTATACTTGTAATTGCCTAAAATAATAATAATAATAATAATGCAAATAGACGTAAATGAAATAGCTCCTCACAATACACCATCTTCAACATAAATACATCACACACTACACTTACTTGGTACAAGCCCGTAAGTGTAGCTTAAACCAGCTTACAGCTGAGAATTCAAAATACCCATAATAGTAATAATATTTATACACTCACACCTATTATCTAGCCCAAAGTAAGCATCATTAAGAGCTTGTGTTATGGATACTAGATAACGGAGAAATAATGATAATAATATGTATATAAATATTAGAAATATACTAAATAAACATATAAACATCCATGACTCGTAAACAAATGCTCGTACTCATCATACAAACACTTGTTCCTACCGGGATTCGAACCCGGGACCTCTTGACCGAGTAGCCTGGGGTACAGACCACTCGGCCAGCCGGTCGTAAAAATGTGAGCAAATAAAAAAACTTCTTTCTTTCTTTCTATCCACGCGAAAGTTCGGGTCCCTATCCCTTGTACTATAACAGTAGTCGTTCGACAATTAGTGAACATTGCTACGATCACGTGATGCGAGCATTAACATTAAACAATGCGGCTCTAATTAATGATAGCAATTAATAAAAATCACCGCGCCGTATTAATTTGACTTTGTTTCATAAAAACCTTCGCTCTTGCGCGTTTGGGAATTGGAATGAATGTGGTTTTGTTTTAAAACATTAATATTATAATTAGACTTATAATTTCTAAGGTCTATATAGGTTTATAAGGATTTTTTTATTAAATTATGAACGATTTTGTAAAAGCTACCGACTGTGTACATACTTAGTAGTTTTTACAAAATCTTTCACTACGTAGTGATAATGAAGATTAATAAAGGAGATGTTTACCGTTGAACGTACGGAAGGCTCCTAATAAATTGGCGTTCAAGGGACTAGTGCATGACCATTATCACAGCTCTCTTACCGCCTGACATCTTATTATTATTATATTATATACATGTACGTTTGTAAGTATATATTATTATTTTATTGTATATATTTTTTGGTATTATTATCTATGTATGATATTAGAATGTATTGTATATTATTTTTATTCACTGTTTTAATTTTTTTTAGAGCATTATTATTATTATTTTAATTTCTTAATCATAATTTTTTTATTCAACCGATATTGTATATCTTTACCCCCTTACTGGTCGACTGGGAGAGAATGCTATATAGCATTAGGTCCGCCATTTGTAAGTACTTTATTTTGTGCAATAAAGAATAAATAAATAAATAAATGTTTCTTATCCGGCCACGCACTATCTCAAAAAACCAGGAAAATGTCCTGAATGCGGAAAAAATACGAATAATTCGTTTTCATGCATAATTTGTTTGTACAAAAGTTTAAATTTTCACTGCTATTCACTTTGAAATTATGGCCGGTGACATAGAAGTCAACTAAACGTCACCAAACTGATATTGGTTGCCATGGTTACCAATAAAAAAAACATGAATTTCATAGAAAAAACTGCAACACAGCCAAATACTGGCTGTGTTGCAGTTTTTTCTATGAAATTCATGTTTTTTACCACGCAATAAAACAAACAAAAAGAAAATGAACAGTTGATCACTGATCTGAATATTTTTACCTATTTTTCAGAATAGTGTACATAGACCTGGCCGGCTCTCCGTATATTGTTGGGAACATCTCTGTTTAACAAAAATCGAAGGATCGAAAAAAGCATTTAATAGAATCGAACAAAATAGATTAATTTGAAGATTCTCGCTGAGGAATGGAGGAATGCTATGGAAGAAGGAGAAAAACACAAATGTTCCGACCCCAAATTAAATTGGAAACGGGGCAATGATGTTTTTTTTTTTTTTGTATACAACTAGATGACAAACAAGCTGACGGCCCACCTGGTGGTAAGCGGTTACCGCCGCCTATAGACACCTGCAATAACAAGGAAAAGCACTTGATATTGCAGGTGCGTTGTCATCCTGAGGCCTAAGATGAAATGCCGTCCATGCCCAGTAATTACACTGCCTACCTTTCCCTTCAATCCGAAACACAGCGAACTGTTTCACGGCTGAAATAAGAAAGGCGGTGGTACCTGCCCAGGCGACCCTACATATAGGTCTACCACCTAGTGATGATCCGAATTAGTTCTAAACTCGTTTCCCCTGAACCGTATTTTTCTTCAATAGTTTTAATTATTACACCCATTTCTATTTCTGTTAATGTTACACACGACAGCACATCGCGTGTAACAGTTGTACTACGAAAGCAGCATCTATTACGAGCGCAGTGAGGGTGACGTCAAGGTCTAACTGTTACGCTTGATGTGCGGTCGACTGTACGAGATCAAGAACATTTTCATTTCTCTTACCATGCGTGATCGAGATTTCAAGTCGTAATTTTTATTGCTACTAAATAATTAAAGTCGCAGATTTATTATTACGTGTTGTTAAAGTCTGTTGTTGTGTGATTGTTGTGATATTTTTATGAATCTACAGCAGTATTAAACATAGCATGGGCTTTATTTCTGTATTATTAAAAAAATTGGCACAGTCGATCAATTTAAATTGTAGGCCATCTTAAGGCTTGTCATACTACTTGCGTATTTCAATATTGTTGTATTCTATTCGTTTAACTGTTGATCAACTTGACATTTGATTAATAAGTGACATACGTGTATGTCACTTATTAATCAAATGTCAAGTTGATTAATAAGTGACATACGTGTAAATATTTTTTTAATAGATATAAGTAGATACTTATTTGTCTTTTATACGTTAATGTTGAAAAATTTAGATGATGCCAAACAAACAGTTTATTAACCGACTTTAATAGTTGGAAGTTATTTGTTTCTTTTTTGTTGTTTTAATCTATCTATCACATAGAAATATAATTAATTCATTCAAGAATCGCGATGCCTTCAATTTCCTAAAAATAATATACTCCCAATAACAGCTCTCGTGCAGTGACACAATCATTTAGTTCAGCTACTCGTCGCTGGGAGCGCAGTGATCGCGTCTGATTTTTAATTACGCGCGCGCCCCGAGGCAACGGCGGCGGTGACAATTTGCAAGTCAAAAGCCGCTGAAAAAACCCTAAAACACCCGACACACAGCCCTTTGGCACTCGGCTGCGAACAGAGATTCCGGTAAAATGTATAGAGGCAATTTGATGCTTAATTTATATGGACGTTTTTAAAAAAATATTTTTACGACTTTCAGAAGCATTATTTAATTACGTTCTTATTGAGTCTGTTATTTTAGCAATAGTTTTATTGTTTTACTATAACTATAAAAATGAAATCATCTATCGACTTAATGCTTAATGAAAAAACTTATAAGTATAAAATATTATTAAACATCAAAAACAAAATTAAATACAAAATAATTAAATTTATACAACCATAAACTTGATAAAGAGTGAAAGTTCTTAACATTGTATTTAATTATTCTTAATTTTTGATTTTAACATTATTATAAATGTTTGAAAAATTACTTAGTAATTAAAATATAATAAAACATTTATGTTCGCTTTCCATGGATGCTTAATGTCTTTTTAGGAATGGTCCACATGTTTCTTAAAGTACCTATTATTATTATTATTATTTTTCTTTATTTTGGTTCGTCAACAGTTGTTACAACAAAACACGCTAAAACTTAGTGACTAGGGCTAATACTAATTGCACAACCAATTACAGACAAACACAGCATGCAAATGATTTGTCCAGCTAAATAGTTACACAGTAAAAACTATATTTAAACAAGATTTGGCTACAGTAATTTATAGATAAATAATAAATTAATTAATAGTAAAAGTAGTTATTTTAATAATAATTTGCGCACCTTTGCAACAGAGTCACATGTGTCTATATCCTAGTGTTTGGGCTAGATATTCGTTGCAATTAGAAGAATAGTTTTTAAATAATTAGGTACTTATTGGAAAGAGTTTCCTTTTATACCCATTTCTTCTTATGTTTTCTAGATCTTTCCCTTAACCTGTCAAGTCTCAAATTCCAGAAACAATTGAACTTCACAGAATAAGACCTCCGAGGGCAAACATAATGTTAATAAAAAGTTTAAAGAAATCACAATAAAATAAAATTGTAAATATTCGGCCCGATCCCACCTTTGTTCCGTTCCGATCTCTCTCGGAGGTGAATTTCGTTAGCTCTCATTTGTTTTGCCGTAATTGCTGTAGATATGAGGGTTTATTGAGCGATCCTCCGCCCCCAAGCCTTATTGGATTGCCTTATTGCGTATAAAGAGGCATTTTATGTAACCGCCGTATTAACGCAAATGCTCTTTTTGTGCATTGAATAAATTTGTTGGAAGAGGCTTGATTAGGTTTTTTGTGGACGTGGAATTTGTAAGAAGACGTTAATGGTTATAAGGGAGGTATATCTGTCGATATGTACCTGTTCCTTATACTCATTTATTTAAGTGTTCATTAACGCACAGTGCGTTTTAATCAATTAAAAAAAAAGCAGGTACACTATAAGACGACCTTACTTTAAGTATAATTAGCTATAGGTACTGTAAGTAATTAATAGTAGATGGTTTGTTTATTTTGCAAGCGAAAATTGTTGAAGAAATTATTTCATTTTTATGTCTAAAGTACCTAACGTTATTTTTACACAACGGCCGTTTATTTCAACATTTTATTATTTATTTGCTCTTATTCTTCTGCTTCTGGTGCCTGTTCATTACTGAAGATTTGACGCTAGGTTCCCAAGCCTTTCTTTGTCTTAAATTTAAATTCATTTGGTACCTTATTTTATGACAAAGAAGGAAATTAAATTATCAAAGCCATACAAAATGTAATAAGAGAAAAAAATAAAAAGCCTGATAAGAAATCATTCCTAATTGTATTTATCTTCAATAAAATCAGGTTTAAAGTGTTATTTAGACGTGATTGTTTTAACTTCTCGAAATTAATTATGATGTTCTAAAATAAAAACGTTGTCATACTAGCGCCATCTAGTCAAATACAAAGGAAGCTTGCGCTTTAAGTGAAACTTTTCACCCTTGACGAAAGCACACTGAGCTTTGCTATCCAACCCTAAATAAATGTCACTGCCATCTATCGACGAGTAGATGCAATAGTTGTTCATAATAATTTTCATAGAGTGCGCTAGAAGCTTCATTTCACGAATAATCATATTAATTAAACGGCAATTCAATTAACATTGAAATATATCCCCGCCTCAGGATGTAAAATTTTTCTAGTTTAGATACATTTTTATTAGTAAATAATTTTTCAAACATTTCTAATAATGTTAAAATCAAAGTTGAGAATATTGAAATATTACATTTCTAAGGACAAGCAGGATCACACAAATGGAATTATCAACTTTCATTATATATTATTTGACGATCAATCAGAGCTTGTAGAATATGTAGCCGATTTCAATGTTTAGTTTTACTGTACCTAATTGTTTTCTGTTTTGATTACTTTACAGCGATCGTGGTGACAGGAGGACGTTGTTAAAGATTTATTTTTCTCATTGCATTTACTCAACAATAAATGTCTTAAATTTTCCTTATTCCAGTTTGCACAAAATACCTCATACAAAACGATTATTTCATACGTAAAGACCATAATAATAGGAAAATGGGTTAAATAATTTAGGGAAATAAGTATAAAAAATATTCGTAAAAACCTATTATTGGCTTACTTTATGATATTTTGTTATATCTGTTGGCTTTATTTAAATAAATATATTATCTTATAATTCAAGAAATGAACAAAAATATAAAAATAGGTAAGGTACCTATTTTTATATTTTTGTTCATTTCTTGCATTTACCTCTACTTTACAGAAGATCGCAGCTAAATAATAGTTATCTGTATAGTGTTGTATTCCTTGAGGTGCGTAAGGTTGGTAGAACTCATTGAGAAATATATGACATAGCAATATGTCACAATAGGGTAATTGACAACCTTTTTTTATTTCATAAATAAGAAGTATATAACTCACTTAGAAATATTGCAAAAGAAATAGTATTTCTGAGATCAATAGTTTCACAGATATAGTGGTATGTTTAATGTGTTGCGGCGCATCGTCCAAAAATGCTCCATAGTAAATCTACGGAACAGGTGACGTCACATCTTCCAAAGTTACTAAGAAATGTATGACCAAATTAATAGTAACGCATATTTTCTGTATTTGTGAAAAATATCGCTAGATTCAAACTTAGGCAACATACCAATTATGCTGCAAACATAAGGTTACGCTTTTTCATCATAGCGCGTGACTAGTGCCCAAGATGCTACGAGCAGACGCTATAGCCTATAGATATAGGCTATCACCACAATGCGTGAGTAGTGTCCAAGATGCTACGAGCGTCTACAGGATACGGTAGCAACGGGTCAGTAGTGCCCAAGGTGCTTCGAGTGTCTATAGACTACGGTAACAACGCGTCAACAGTGCCCAAGGTGCCACGAGCGCTATAAGCTACGGTAACAACGCCTGAGTAGTGCCCAAGGTGCCACGAGCGTTATAGGCTACGGTAACAACGCCTGAGTAGTGCCTAAGGTGCTACGAGTGTCTATAGGCTTAACAACGCGTGAACAATGCCCAAGGTGCCACGAGCGTTATAGGCTACGGTAGCAACGCGTGAGTAGTGCCCAAGGTGCTACGAGCGTTATAGGCTACGGTAGCAACGCGTGAGTAGTGCCCAAGATGCTACGAGTGTCTATTAGGCTTAACGACGCGTGAACAGTGCTCAAGGTGCCACGAGCGTCTATAGGCTACGGTAGCAACGCGTGAGTAGTGCCCAAGATGCTACGAGTGTCTATAGGCTTAACAACGCGTGAACAGTGCCCAAGGTGCCACGAGCGTTATAGGCTACGGTAGCAACGCGTGAGTAGTGCCCAAGATGCTTCGAGTGTCTATAGACTACGGTAACAACGCGTGAACAGTGCTCAAGGTGCCACGAGCGTCTATAGGCTACGGTAGCAACGCGTGAGTAGTGCCCAAGATGCTACGAGTGTCTATAGGCTTAACAACGCGTGAACAGTGCCCAAGGTGCCACGAGCGTTATAGGCTACGGTAGCAACGCGTGAGTAGTGCCCAAGATGCTTCGAGTGTCTATAGACTACGGTAACAACGCGTGAACAGTGCCCAAGGTGCCACGAGCGCTATAGGCTACGGTAACAACGCCTGAGTAGTGCCCAAGGTGCCACGAGCGTTATAGGCTACGGTAACAACGCCTGAGTAGTGCCTAAGGTGCTACGAGTGTCTATAGGCTTAACAACGCGTGAACAGTGCCCAAGGTGCCACGAGCATTATAGGCTACGGTAACAACTCGTGAGTAGTGCCCAAGGTGCTACGAGCGAGGCTACCATAACAACGCCTGAGTAGAGCTCAAGGTGCTATGAGTATCTATAGGCTACGGTAACAACGCCTGAATAGTGCCCAAGGTGCTACGAGCGTCTATGGACTACGCTAACAACGCATGAGTAGTGCCCAAGGTGCTACGAGCGTCTATAGGCTACGGTGACCGCATACCGTCAGGCGTATCTATCGCATATTTTCCGGGCTCATAAATAGAAAAATAAGCATCAAATCTACAAAACGACCCTCAAACCCGAAACTCAATTAAATCCGTTGCCAAATAAACTCGTAACATTTTTAATTACGAAGTTGGTTCATTTAATGCCGTGAAATGAAAAACGTACAACCTGGTTACCCTGTTTATATTTGATGGGGGAAACCCCCTGTATGTAAGGGCACGTCTTGAAAGGGATTTGTCGTTTATTTAACCTTTCACATGCTTAGTGAGTAGGAGAGTGCTAATTATTAGTTACTGTCGCAACGGGGCCCTTTAACACCCATTACTGTGGACATTCCTTACTTCATTGGAGAATCACAGGAGATGTAATGTATAATTCACTAGTTTGAACTATTTTATCTAATATAGACTTATCTTAGTACTTGTTCTTGACGTCACATACTAATATCCATAGGTACTAATAAAAATGCGAAGGTAACTAACTCAATCAATGAATTTTTTAAGATTTCACTCCTCAACTACTCAATTGATTTAAATAAAATTTGGCATGGAAATAGATTATATCCCTGAGAAGGACAAAGGTTACTTTTCAGTGCGGTAACCAATAATCACGCGGGCGGGACCGTTGACGGCCGATAGTAAGTATTATAGATAAGTGGCTCTACGGTTGATTTGGCAAGGGAGTGTCTTTACTGAGAAGAACCCAGCAAGAAACTCCGAAGAATGTAGCTCGATAGCACAACTCTGTAATGTGGTGATTATACGGTCAGTGGTTGACAAAACTCACTGAGAAAGCGTTATGTTAGGAGCAGGGGGTCTCTACATAACGGGTGTTCTTCATTTTAAATAGGGCTGGCAACGCGTGAGTAGTATCCAAGGTGCTACAAGCGTCTATAGACCTAATCGGCCCCTATTTACTTATTTATTGTGTTTGTTTATTTTATTTATTGGCCAATAAACGCTTTCTTTCTTTCTATAGGCTACGGTAGCAACGCGTGAGTAGTGCCCAAGGTGCTACGAGCGTCTATAGGCTACGGTGACAACGCGTCAGTAGTGTCCAAGGTGCTACGAACGTCTGTAGCCTACGGTGACAACGCGTCAGTAGTGCCCAAGGTGCTACGAGCGTTTTGGGCTACGGTAACAATGGGCCTAATTCTGGGAACACACTTTAATTCTAAATTTGAGTACAGTATATCTCTTTCTCGCAATAAGTAATAGGAAAAAGATAGAAAGAAACTGTTTAGAGCTGTCACTTAAATTTAGATAGATTTCAAAGAAACCATAGACAATTTTAGACGGCATGTACGGAGGTGCCTCCTAAACACTGCATTTTAGCACGTTCAATAAGGTCGAAAATTGAACGCACCTTTCTAAATGTAAATTTATATGACAGCCATCCTTTTCTTTTTCATTTTAAGAGAAAGAAATAGACTGAACTTAAATTTAAACTTAGCATGTGTTTGCCAGAATTAGGGCCAATGCTAGAGTAAAGCGAAAGGTGCTACGAGCATCCATATGCTACGGTTACAACGCGTTATAGTGCCGAAGGTGCTACGACGGGCTGTGTATCATAGACATGCATAGGCAAGCATAGACACCACACTTGTCGTATAAATGTTGTGAAATAATGCTACAAATCTAAATACTATGGCTGCTGATTAATTTCAGTTGTTCAAGAGACATTGGTGTAGGTATGTGTATTCAGTATTCATTTCTTATTTTTATAAATAAAAATGAATGATTGTATGTTTGTCCTCTATGCGTTTCTGAACTGTTCATTCCAATGTAATAAAACGTCGTTAAGCTGTTTGACTAACGCGTCCAAAGGTTCTTGAATCAGAAAACCAATAGTTTTCTCTTTACGGGCATTAAACAAATAGTTTATGACGATGTGAAAGTGCTTCTTTCGAGACCTAACTGAATAAAGATATTTTAGGTTCGTTTCATTGCAAGGCATGCCGGATGCAGCAAGTATTATATAAAATTATGTAATACATTTCCAAAATATGACGAAACAGTCAAAAGTTTCGTCGTGCGGCCTCGCCTCGCCCCGTCCCGCTGTTGACAGACAACGCCGCAATTTGCGCTCGCGCGCAAACACCGCGCCGCGAGTTGCTCTTTAAATAAAGACGCGAGTACATAACTGCCAATAGGGTAGTTGACAACTTTTTTTTATTTAATAAATAAGAAGTTTATAACTCATTAAGAAATATTGGAAATGAAACAGTATGTCTAAGGTCAATAGTTTCAAGATATAGTGGTATGTTTCATGTGTTGCGGCGCATCGTCCAAAAACGCTCCATAGAAAATCTACGGAACAGGTGACGTCACATGTTACCATATTACTAAGAAAATGTATGAGCAAACTGACAAAATTAATAATAACTATGTATTAGAATGTTTTTATTAATAGTTGTCATTATAATAGTATTTTTAATTGACGTCAGCAATCTAATATCATTAACACTTTTGATAAATTATGAAAATAAAATATGACCTTTTTTTAGTTTTGAAAACAGCACAACTTCAACAATATTCCATATCTTTTAAGTTTGAATTGTTTTTATGGATAAAAGTAGCTCATATTTCCCGAATTTATGAAAAATAGCGCCATATTAAAAATTGGGCAACATCCCAATTATGATAACCACCCAATAGAAATTGTTGCACAGCTACCGATACTTGCAGATCAATTCAATAGAGTGTAGTTTCAGTAAAACTTATACTTCAGAGGAACCTACCGATATTTCTTATTTCAGCCGGGAAACAGTTCGCTGTGTTTCGGATTGAAGGGAGAGGTAGCCAGTGTAATTACTTGACATGAACGGCATTTCATCTGAGGCCTCAGGATGACAACGCACCTGCAATATCAAGTGCTTTTCCTTGTTATTGCAGGTGTCTATAGCGGCGGTAACCGCTTACCACCAGGTGGGTCGTCAGCTTGTTTGTCATTTACATAGTTGTATAAAAAAAATTGCAGATCAGTATCCCTAGTACAACATTAACATTTTTAAATTTAGAATTGTAATCCTATCATTCACGCACGCTTAAAATTTCAAACAAAAGCCAGACAAAAGCTAACGTAACTACTCGATACGATGGCAATTCGAAATTTAAAAGTGTTTGTACTACGAACATTTTTAAATTTCGAATCGTAATTGTAATATCGAGTAGTTACGTTAGCTTTTGTTTGGCTTGTGTTTGACATTTCAAGCGTGCGTGATACTTATGTGTACGATGGCAATTCGAAATTTAAAATTGTTCGTGCTACACAGTTCCATCAAAGAGTTTAGTATCGTAAAAGTTAATATTACAGTCGACAGCACATCAAGCGTAACAGTTTGACCTTGAGACCGCCCTTACTACGTTCGTAATAGAGGCGGCTTTCGTAATGCAACTGTTACACACGATCTAGTGGAGAGACAAACGCAGACGTGCAAATTGCGTTCGGGCTATTGTCATGGACGATACAAGACTAAAATTGAAAATGGTAGTTTTGGAGTCGAATACTACAAATGTTTTGGAAATAGCAGCATATTTTATTTCCTTTCCCACCATTAACCACACTCAGTTAGACTTATTCTTAGATACCTACATATTCACTAGGGTAGGGTATCTATAAATACATAAATATGTTGAATTTTAATCCCATAGTCTTAAAAATCTTTAAGTTTGTGACATACGAATATGGACGGACAGACAGATGTACAAGGCGAAAATATAAGGGTTCCATTTATGGACATTGTGACGTAACTCTAGAACTGAAAGAAACTTAATTATGACATTGATGACTTATTGCTAATTTTCTAGTCTCGTTCGAAAACTCGTATCCCATCTCGCTCTAACACACCGCGTTGAACAATGACAGGAATAGAGATTACGATATTCGAGGGCTTCAACTAAGGTGTCCCAGTTGACCGTCCGAAACGTGTTTGTATTTTATCATCATTATCATCATCTACAGCCTATATACGTCCCACTGCTGGGCACAGGCCTTCCTACATGGGAGAAACACATGAGGAGCTTGGGCCATAACACCACCACGCTGGCCCAATGCGGGTTGGTGGGTTAAAGCGGTTGCAGTAACAACCGGGACCAACGGCTTAAGCGGCGGAGCTCGAGATTATAAATTTGATTGACCCATCCCGGGACCGACCATGGCGAAAGTTGCTTTGTTTTCGTTATCGAAACCAGAGCCCTCAAACCAGTACACCACCGAGCTCCTCTGTTTGTATTTATTCCAGACTATTCCAATGTGGCCGAGTCCCGAGGCCGAGTAGAGCCGAGTGGAGCGGCTAATGCAGCGACCCCCTAAACGACAATTTAATAAAGAAAGCTAAAGCCGACCGCGCACCGCCCGCGCCCGCGCCGCGCCGCGCGACCGTAATAACGTTTGTAAAAATATCCGCAGACACACGGTTAAGGGGACGCGCTTCTAACTCAATTTAATATCGTTTGGTTTTACCGACGATCTGGTGAGAGTCGCGGGAAGCCGATGGGACAGCGGACAGCGCAGAACCGATCGGTCTGGAGATCTTTGGGAGAGGCCTATGCCCAGCAGTGGGCGTCTCTCGGCTGAAATGATGATGATGATGAATATCGTTTGCCATTTTAATTGATGACCGGCTGGCCGAGTGGTCAGTAAACCCTTAGCTGGAGGCCACTAGGCCGGGGGTCGTTGGTTCATGTCCCGGCCGGGGCAGACGTTAGTGCGATATATACGAATATTAATAAGTTCTTAAGTCAAGGTGGCTAATGGTAATTATAGGTATTCATAACTCGTGACTTTAAGTAAAGTAACAACTCTCAAAACAGTGTTTTTTTTTAAATGATTTTAGCCAAAATAATTTAGTTGTTTCCAAAGTTTCCTTGTGCCGAATTTCGATGTCGGCCGAATGCCGAAGTATGGTTCAAGCCACCGAAAGGTAAATCCGAATGGGAAACGAAATTCGACCTATTCACACATCTAATTTGACATTTCCCAATATCGTTCTTTATCTTTTTGTGAAAAGAAATAACAAACTTAAAAAGCGTTTTAGGCAACTAACAGGAGCAGAACATTTTTATGAACTGTATTATTATATTTTGTTTAAACTAAATACAGAAACCCCAACATTGTTGTGACGTCACCTAGCACGAAATTGAGAAATGTGCAACGTAGTTTTGAACAACTTTAGAAAAACATTTTTAAATTATAAGTATTGTAATCTTCGAAGGTATTTTAGAAAAATATCTTTTGTCTTTATATGGTATCGATAACACCATTCAATTTACGTTGTAGTTGCGTTATCTTACACGCAGAGCACTGCCACTGCCATATTGTTTTGTAACGAAATTATATTTCATTAACCGACTTCAAAAACGAGGAGGTTCTGAATTCGTCCGGTATGTTTTTTTTTGATAATTACTTCGATTTCGTTACCAAAATCTATTTCACATTTGAATTCAAAGTAGTTCGCACGTGGTTCGTACATACAGAGATGAGCGTCATCGAACGGTTTCGCCTTAACAACGCGGGGGTGCGGTCTCATAGAGTTTTATTTGCACGTCGCCTTAACCCGCGCGCGCTGCCAATATTAAATTCTGCTCCCCCTCCCAACCCCCCACTGCCGTCGATTACATTATATGTTTGCGATGTTACCTTTTTCTGAAAGTTATCTTTGCAATTAATGTTTCTTGAGCACTTTGTATGTGGAATTCGAAAATGTTAACATTTATATTGGTGGCTAGGTTTGGTTCATACAATTAAATATTTATTCAATGTATTACTTGAAGGCTTAGCGTAATCCGTAAAACCGCATAAGAACTCCGGAGTCTTATGTCTGGACAGATTCAAGTCACTAAACCACTACTTGTCAAGCCACAGATTGGCTTGACAGTTTAAAATAAAATTACTTGACTTATTACTTGACATGATCGCAGTTAGAAGGCTGGAAGAGATCTCTTATAAAGATAATTCCACCTTTGCCTACTTATGCTACTTACATACCTACATTATATTTTTAATTCTGTACCATCTATCTATAGACTGTGGGATGCTTAATTCTTCAGAAACTTACAGCAGATATAGCGTGTTTGGGCTCATAAGAATAGTCGCAATGAGATGGTGTTAGATAGACAATTAACGAGGAAGGGGGTTACTGATTTTTTTTTATTTTTCTCACACATTACACATTACACCATCTCGTTGAGACCAACTGAGCAGTCGCCCGGATTGCGAAAGCTCACGGGTTCGATTCCCGCCTCAGGACGTGAAATAACAATTACATTATATACTCTACAACTATTACATAAAGATATAAAAATAAACCACTTTTTAGTTCCAGCTCACGCCGTGCTCGTCATCAAGACGCTAGTGTCGCCAATGGTTGTCAAACAAACGCCAAAGGGTTTGACAGCGCTGCCCCCACGAACTCAAGGCTGCTGACTTAAGAGAATTTCATAGCTTGCCTAGTCGAGCCCTTGAATTTATTCAACTTGTCGGTAGCAACAAAATTGTAATTTTTAGTAACATACTAAATAAATAAATGTAGGTCAACGTAATCTTTCAAATGAATTTTAGAAACACTCGGGTTTGGAGTAAGGCCAATTTGAATTCAGTACAGTATCGTTATATTATTTTGCGATAACTAGTGTTACCATCCAAGCTCTTCCTATCTTGTGGCTGCGTATTGGTATTAATCTACTAAACAAGCCGCCATTCAAGGAGCTTGGGAATCGACAACAAACACGAGAAAGGAATCAGCGCCAGCAAGCCGGTATCTAAGAGCGGCATTTTAAATTTTCGTTTTGATTTAAATAGTCAGTGCCCGGTATGTACAGGACAGACGCAGGTTAGTATTGCGAAATAATACTTAACAAAATTCAATTGTCAACTTTTAAACCTAATACACAGGAAACAAAAAAAAAGCAGCTCAACAAAGTATTTTCACAGTTCTTGGATAATTCAAACAATGTCATGTTATTTTTACAATAGTAATAGCTTTGGCAAACGCACATTCAATTTTGAAATCTAAATACAAGTGCATGACGCTCAAAATAGCTTGTGTAAGACACATCAAGGGGTTAGAGTTGTTAACAATATGGTGGAGTCCTTTTATTTATTCTGTGGGGTTTTTTATCTGCCACTGTTTTTTGACATTACGCTTGAAGTAGTTATAGGGGCCGGTAAGTATCCACTTAGATTCTTTTGTTACTGAAATAACCAAATCACTAGTAAAATTTGCCAAATTCGATTGAGATACCTATTAAACGTCTCAATTTATGCAGTATGTTTACACCGTAAGAAATATAACATTATGAAAGATTTTATTATTATAAAGTAAGTTACCCGTAAAATTACCCGAACTTACTAATAACAAACACCATCTTGCGAAAAAGGAAGTGTACCAATAAGAATGGTCGCATTACCTCGCTGAATTGCGAGGCTTTACCTTTGTGCGAGATACATATCAGCCTTATTGTCACTTATATTTTCACATAAACGATCTGCAATGTCCCTAAACAGTCGGGGAGCTCCTGGACCCCTAGGTCCCAATGTCTCAACTCCAAACGGCTCAAATATGTAATCTCCATATAAGCCAGCATAATATTTGCGCTGTTCGAGGGATTTAACAGAAGCAGCAGCCGATCCTGGTGTCAACGAGGTACTTATAAGATGGGACATGGCTAAGTTCTCGAAACAAGTAGCGTCCCAGACCTATTTGAATTTCATAGGTACATAAAAGGCACAGTAAAAGATATACATGTCCCAACAATGTATAGAGACGACGTCAAATATGTATGCAGTATAAAAATACAAATAGGTAAAAAATATGCGGAACAGTTAAAAAAAACATGGCGCTTAAAAACATAGCCCAAAAAGCTCTTTTAAACGGTCAAAATTATACAAATAATGGTCTAACAATTTTATAATGTCTATATCTGTCGGTCATGTCTGAATTTACACTGGTTCTATAAGTTGAAGTACCGAGAGGACTCCAGAAAAAAGCTCGTCCAATCACTCTTTTCCAATATTATTAAGTTAAAATTTTTGTACCCTTTGAAGCCCGATAAACCAGACACAATTGAATTTTAATTGTCATGTCAACTTAAGTTGCCGTCTGGGCATTAAAGGATTGAATATATTTTCCCGTGCAGTGACGAACAGACAAAAATATCAAAATTATCTTAATCCTTCAATGCCCAGACGGCAACTTAAGTTGCCATAAGAATTAAAATTTAATTGTGTCTAGTTTATCGGGCTTCAAAGGGTCTTACCTACAAACATTAGGTTTGTAGGTAAGATAAATAAAGTTTATAATAGTATAAACTTTATTTACCACTTATTTATCATTTACATATTATCTATCAGTAATAGCGTCAAAACCAAAGTCATCATCATCAAAGAGTACCTATTCTTAAACAGGTGGTGGCCACAATACGACGATGAAATATTAGTTCATATTAATGTTTCGCAACTTTCAAATACATTTTGTCCATTTGATAATTTTATAACAATTCTTTGAAATAATGCAGCCATCTATCTATATGCCAGCTATTGTTTCATTGAAATGTCATGAAATGATTAAATGAATAAGATGTTTTTGAAAGTTGCAAAACATTTCTGTTAAGCTTTTTAACGTGCATCGAAGTTCAGTAATACCGCAACAAAGATCTATCGCGGTGACGTGCATCGAAGTATAGTTGTTTCGCAGTGTCGGTCTTTCACACTAACGTGCATCGCGATCTTATATCATCATTCATCGGTATTTTGTACGTCGAGTCGAGATTCCGTATTTGACTCGGTATATACTATATATTCTATTTAAGTATCAATAGGTATATTTATTTTATTAATATGTATTTTTTATTTTATTGCCTTTCTTGAAACAGGAAATAATACAGAAGGAAATAAAGAGAGTGGGTACTCTCATTATTTCCTTCTGTATTATTTCCCGTCACTCCAGGATGCCTTGAAGAGATTGCTGATTAGCAATAAGGCCGCAAATTGTATTGTTTCTCTTATTTTTATTGTTATTGATTATATATGTGTCCTATTTCTATAAACTAATATGGCCAATTTATTATTGTATTGTCTTCACCCTGCATATAATGATCATCAACCGGAAACGCGTGGGCAATTTCTGAATCCCTTAGAAAGTATACTCAATGATTCCAAAGCAACTGAACAAATCTTTTACCAAGCCACAAAAAAGTGAAAGGACCTCTCATGGGCAACTCTCCCGATGACATAACCGTCAAATATTTAAGAGCACAATGAAACAAATTAAAACGTATAAGCTTTTAGCTCAAACATTGAACCGGCGTTATTGTCCACAGATTATAACTAAGGGAAAGTAGGAGGAAAAAGTCTTTTAACAAACAAAATATTCAGATTTGCCCAAGCATTTTTAGTAGTCCAAAACACAATAAGTAATTAGTTGAACACAATGCTTTTGTGGTTGCTTTTTGTGGTAATTGTATAATACTTTAAGCTTGTGCTACCTGGCTTAATATTTTTTTTTAAATTAACTATTTACCACCTACTTTGTGTCGACTGCAGATCACACATAGTGCTTCCACATTTGCAACTTTAATCCCTTGTAGTAAGAATCATTTTTCAAACGAAGTGCCATGTTTGATGTGCGGCCGTCTCTAGCTGTGGGGAAATTGTAGTCACAGGATTTTGACAATAATTTCAAAGATTCTTTTCTTAAAAGGTATGCCATTGACTCGAGAAATGTTGTCAGAAATAAAGCGGCATGTCTGTAACATAACCAACTGACTTTTTTTTATCTCTTTATTAGATAATTAGTAATTATCTGATTCAGAGATGAAAAGCTCATAATATTTATGATGTAATTATTAATTACATATGTACTTATAACCAAAATATTATTGGAAAATAACAACAAATTTCTACTTATGAAATCGTTGAAAATTTTAAAGGAGATGTTCTGAATTTGTATGGTGGCTGGTACTAAACTACCCCGCAATACAAAAGTACTATGGGAAGACAGAGTATACTTTTATGAATGTTGTAGGACAAAAACTATAACTTTAAACCCCTTCTTTTAAACAGAAAATAGCATTTCGTTCAAAAAAGTGACAAATGTTAGACAAAGTACAAAATATAAATGATATTATTGTATTTTGGAATATTTTTTATAATTAGGCATGAGTTCGATTTGGATTAGCCTATGTCTATTTTACAACTAAGTATAGGTATTTTATAATAAATGCTAAAAGAATACGGCAACTTGGTTTCTTCTCTAGTTTCTGACTATAAGTATAAGGATGGATGACTCCTGCAATGCCAATGTTTATAGCCAGTAGACGCTCACGTAGATGTCGGTTATCGCGCCAAAAGGTACCCTATGTCCTTCCTCAAGGTGTAATCTCCACGTAAAATTTCATCTACTTTGGTTCAGTGGCTTAGTAGTGAAAACCTATAAGACAAACAGGGCTTTGTATTTTTAAATTAGTATGTTTAGACTTTTCCTCTTAGAGGATATGACATAGTTTTGTATGGTCAGAACACATATCATTTAAATCTTCATTCACAATCAGGTAATCTAGTAATGTGTAGCATAATAATACAATTTGCAAATATCTTTGACGATACACACAAAGGTCCCTCCGTATCCTAAACGAATCAATAAAACTGGCAAAAGACATATGAATTGATATCAAAAGAGCGCTCTGTGAACTTTTAAGCGATCACAAGCATTGTGCGAACGCAAAAAACATCAAATAAGCTTCGCTATTGAACGCGAATATCATCTGACGTTGTCCAGGGGACAGGGTGCATGTTTATTATGAAAAATATTTGCTTTGCAGTGACACTGGCTGTGATGACCGGCTGGTCGAGTGGTCTGTACCTCTTGCTATGCAGGCTACTCGGTCAAGAGGTCCCGGGCTCGAATCCCAGTAGGAGCAAATGTTTGTATCATGTGTACGAGCATTTGTTTACGAGTCATGGTTGTTTATATGTTTATTTAGTATATTTCTAATATTTATATACTTATTATTATTACTCCGTTATCTAGTTTCCATAACACAAGCTCTTAATGATGCTTACTTTGGGCTAGATAATAGATGTGAGTGTATGAATATTATTATCTATTTGTTAGCTAATTATTATTACAAGGGTTTGTTATTATTAATTGCATGTTATTGACTTGATGTAAACAACATGCAATTACCAAAACTAATATTTAAAATAGCTAATTTATGTCGTTAACCTTATTTCTTCTTGTTAAACGTCCTAAAAACTATAAATTATAATTATTTGTTAGATTTAAAGTCCACGTGTCGATTTATGAAAATACTTATTAAATAAACTTCTAAAATATAACTTATCAAACTGAAGTTTGTTCTTTATAAATAAAAGTATGATTTATAAGCTTGTATGATGTACTGAATTGTTAATATTATGCTGCTGTTAAAGTAAAGAGTAAAGAAAAAGATAAAGTCCACGTGTTTATTTAATAAAAGGCTTATTGAAAATATGAGTTGTAAAAACATAGATTATTACTAAAAAATAGAATTATGAATTATAACATTGTATGGTGTATTAAGCTGTTAATATTAATATATACTGTTGTAAAGATTTTATAATAAAATCAACGATCTTGGCGCCATCTGTTTTTCTATAAAAGCAGCTGTCGACACGATCGTCAGGGAGTTCTCGTTGTGAAGTCAGGGTGTATCTATCAACACGTAAGTAAATATTTGTGTGGTTATTCTTGTAATATTTTGTGTGACTTATTGCTGTAAAATGTTGTGTAACTTATTCATGTAAAGGTGAAAATATTAAAAGAAAAGTAGATAATTGAGCAGTGTATAATTTCATTTATTTTGTTGATATTCTTATGAGAGGATACTTTATGATCTGAGTATTTCACGTGGCTCATATTCAATTGACTTATAAATTGCTAAAGATTTAAGTGTCATTAATACAGAATGAAAATTAATGTAAATTACAATGTGTAAATAAATGTAGTGCCAAAATAGGCGTCGTGGTTTCATTATTACACTATCCTATATTATACAGAGTGTAAAGAGATCGCTATTGTAGAAGAAGGCTTGCGATACGAAGTGATTTTATCCTTGCTTTTGCAGGTGTTTATACGTGACGGTAGCCACTTAACACCAGGTGGGTCGTCTGCTTGATTGTCATATATTTATATAAAAAGTGCATCATGATAGTTTAATGTCTTTTTTTTATTTCATAACTAACATACCTTCTGCTATTCAAATCCATGAATCAAAATTGATTCACAGCCCCTGGCTTAAAAGTTATTAAGTGCGAAATTAATAAAAAGCTTTCGCGCTTCTCCGGTCGACTAGCTACGAAAAAGTAACAACGGTGACACGCGATTATGCGCTTTATTGGCGAGACGTCAATTAAATTCGTCTGCTTTGACGGATCGGGCACATCCCAACAATGGACATTTGTTATTGGCTCAGGGGTGTCAATATGTATATCACAATAAATTAGCTATCGCTACATCAAAGAGGCCCAAATGCGATGATTGAGTCGTAAATATTAATAACTTTTTCTTGAAATTTGCGATCTAAATATCGTTGACTTGAGTAGATTTAGAAAATTAAAGGCTTGTAATTTTTCAATTTAAGGTTCGCACAAAGAACAACGCCCGTATTCACAAACGACACTATGAGGTCTCCTAGTGCCCACGGACGCACAGGGTGCCAAATTCCTATTCATAAATAATACTTGAGTGACAATCGTCACTATGCGTTTTTCATAATGAACACTTAGCTAAGGGAGCCTGATAGCTATAATAATCAACGCATAGTGTCGAGCTCACCGAAGAGAATGTAATCACTACGGAGGTTACGATAAAAAGCAAATAAACAATAAAATTGAAATGTCAGCCAATGAAGTGAACTACGTAACACTAATCAACCAATCACAGAGCTATATTCAACGCTATGCGTCCGCTTAGTGAAGATTCGTTTGAGTTTTGTTTGTGAATTGAAAGGCTTGACATAGTGAACCCACTGAGAAATGCCTTACTTCGCATAGTATTGCTTCTTCACTTACATAAGTATCGTTTGTGAATACGGGTGTAAGCCTCGCAATTCAGCGAGGTAATGCGAATCTTATTGGTACACTTCCTTCATCACAAAATTTAGGTGGTGTATTTTATTTATAAGTTCGGTTAATTTTAATTAAGTGTGTAAATTTAATTACAAAATATGATTTTGACTTAAATAATAGGTAAATATAACTATAAGTGCTAATTAAAATTACGTTGGATCCACCTTGGCATCTAATTGATCGAACTTTCAATACGTCATGTTGTTAAATGTTGAGGTGAGTCTAGTTCAATTAACTATCGGCCTAGACATTTAATTAGAGGCCGGCGTTTAATCAATTGCTGAGGCATCCAGTTAACTGGCTGATTTTACCAGACGGCTGCGACATATCCATAATATACTCAAATAATTACTGTCTTGCATTGTACTATTAGCTTGCAGTAGAATATGTATTTGTGTATACATATATGTAAATATTACGTATGACATTTCTATGAAATACTGGTGGCTGCATTATTTCATAGAAATTTCATGAAATTATTAAATTAATAAGATGTTTTTGAAAGTGGCAAACCATTTCTATGAACTCATATAGACCATGTTTCAATTTATTGTCGTATTGACGGCACCAACCTGTATGCTGTAATTTAGTATGATTATGATTAAAGTTATAAAATAATTTATTTAATTAAATATTAATTAGATACTGCTGACACATCACCTTTTACAATATGCTTATTATAAACATAGATTCGATTTAGATGGTTCGTGTCTCTCTATAGGGCCAAAATAATAAAAAAAAATATTTCTTTTCTACTTAAAGAAAATGCTGTGTAATTTAAGGTTGCATGTTTTTGGAGTACGTTTCAGAATTTGTAAAGTAATATCTCATTGTGTTCGTAACTGTAATCGAATTTAACGTATCTAATAAATAAAATAAAATTTAATATTACCACAAAATTTACTTTCCATTAAACATATTGATAAATGAAGCATTTGAGTACCTATTTGGCCGTCAGAATGACTGATGTTACTTGGTAATAATGAGGTAGACCTATCGGGTGCCCTTCGGTTCGCCTAAAAATTTTAGTCCTAATATTACAAGGCCAAACCGTATTCGCCTAAATTTAATGCGAACAATTATTGTTTCGCCTAACAATTGTTTTGTCACCATTATAATTTGGTCTAAGAATTGAAAACCCTAATTTTTGTATCAATAATATAAAATACCCTTAAACATATTGGCATAACGTTATTTTGGCATTACGACGATTTTGCTTACTAAATGTGCCAAAAATTTATCGGCCTAAGACAAAAACAATTTTATTGAATAAATAAATTGATAGAAGCGAATCGCTGCAAATCCGACACCACGTAGTCTTGTCTGCCCTACCCCTAGAGTGTAATTTAAGCCCGCGAAGGGGCGGAGGGGCGAGGCGGCCCGCGAGCTGAGGAGCAGGTGGTTTTGACGAAGCTGCGGTGGTGGGCGAAAACCATCTGCGACGATAAGGTCGCGTGGGACCGCCGAAGCCCCGCAGCGCCGGAGCCGTGACAGAAGCCATGCATGCTGCATGCTTGCTTGCATGCTGCATGCCTGCTTGCATGCTGCATGCCTACCTGCATGCTACGTTAGTATTAATAAATATTAATAATTAAAAGGAAAACATCTACTTTTTGTTAGAATACCTCCATAATAATATGTTTGACTAAATCAATTTGCAACAAATAAATATTTTTGGCCAAGTTACTTTGCCTTATTAAAATGAGTCGGCGTTTTATACTTTATGATTTTTTATTTTGTGGAAATTAATATTTAGTACGTAATTGCAAACTTTAGGGATTAAGAATTGTTCCGCCAAATGTCGCATTTGGTAAATGTTAATATGGCGATAAAAAGTTAGGCGAAGTGAAATTAGACCAAACACGATTATAAAGAGTGAAATTATGCAAAAAAAATTAGGCTAACCGTTTGTGTGCCATTGCCAATTAGAAGTTTAAAAAATTAGGCGACCCGATATAAACCCAGACCTATCCCTATCTGTGGATAGAAGAAACTGACCGTAAGCGATTATCCGTAAATTGAATCGCAATTTACAAAATTAAACGCAACCCTATTCCCCTCCGCCTTCGAATGTCGCCGGCAGGTTAATAATGATTATTAATATAGTTTAGTAGTCGTTAGCTCTGAATGGGCACCAACGGGAACTTGTCTAATATCGCGCCGAGTAAATACTGGCGGTTTGAGTTGACAAGGGAGCTGGTGCACTAAAATATCGTGCTATAGATACAATGGGCCTAATATGAAGACACACTTTAATTCTAAATTTAAGTACAGTATAATAATATCTCTTTCGCGCTATATGTTATAGGAAAAAGATAGCCAGAATCTGTTTAGAGCTGTCACTTAAATTTAGATAGGTTTCAAAGACACCATAGACAATTTTAGACGGCATGAATGGAGGTGCTTCCTAAACACTGCATTTTATCACGTTCAATATGGTCGAAAATTGAACGCACGTTTCTAAATGTGAAATTATATGACAGCCATCCTTTTCGTATTCATATTGATATAAAGAGATGCACTGAACTTAAATTTAGACTTAGCATGTGTTCTCCAGAATTAGGGCGAATGTCGTCTTAAAAATATGAGGAGTTCGGTGGCGCATGGTAGTGGTTTGAGCGCTGTGGTTTCGATTACGAAGAATCTATCGCCATCCCGCATGGGTTAATTAAAATTTGTAATCTCGAGCTTATCAATACTAGGCACGTTATGCCGTTAGTCTCGGTCGATCGAACCCCATTTGGTCAGCGCGGCAGCGTGGTGGTGTTATGACCCAAAACTGCCCAAGCGTTTTCCCATGTAGAAAGGCCTGTGCCTGCGTATATAGGCTGTTGCTGGTAACATAATGTACATTCAAGAGATCACAGTGTATTTTCCACTGTTAAGTCCCTCCAGTCTTTTAAAGATCACAAAAAAATGTGCAAACAATAACGTCATACTGTCAGTCAGTCTGTCTATCTGTCATGTCTGAATTTACGTTTAAGGTCGATTCCCACATATCAGACATGCCTCAGTTCCGGCACAGATCCGGCACAGATCCGGCACAGTTCCGTATCAGTGCTTCAGTGATTCAATTCACACATGTCAGTGCCCGCTCAGTTCACGGAGCTTCAGTGAAAACGTGTCCGTCGTCAATCGTGATTGTATTTCGTATCCATATACTTTGCATGAGATAAATCATCTCTAAATAGAGATAAAACTCTATATTCACGAACCAATTCTATTAATCGCTCGTCCTCTATTTTGTTTTTGTTGATGTCGGCGTCCGAGATCCGTCAGTGATCGGTCCGTCCGACAAAAAATATCGTTGTCGACGATACCTTCCGTGCCGGAACCACGCCGGAACGGACACTGAGAGCACTGAGCCGTCACTGAACGGACAAGTGGAGATACGTTCATAGATAATGTATGAAATAATATTTAGCACTGATACGGAACTGTGCCGGATCTGTGCCGGAACTGAGGCATGTCTGATATGTGGGAATCGACCTTTACTTGCGATTTTCTTTATAAGCTGTGTGACGTAAAGACTTGAAATACAAAATATGTACATATTTTGTATTTTGTATAATCGCGGTCTGAAATTGTTAACCACCTTAAGGTTTATAATTGCATGCACAAATCTGTGTCACAGGGTCGACGATATAATTTGATTAGACATAGGGCATAGATTTTTTCACGCATGAAAATCGGTCACAATAGGATGGTTATCTAGGATATAGAAAACCTTTTTTTTAACTACAAAATATTATCTGCTAATGAAACTACGATATTTCATTATAAAAGATGTGTCAGTTTTTGAAGAAAGAAATGACGTTTCGACGCATACTGACAGAAAAGCAAATTACCTGATACTCAGATGACTATGCTTTCATTCGTGAAGTACCTTTTAGGCAATAGACCCGATACGCTAATGACCTGAAAGACCAGATACGCGAAAGAGCCATAGAATAACTTCTATCAAGGAATATGTTGAATTTCCAATCACCCTACAAATGCATTTTTAGTACATCGTTTTACTTATTGACTACCGATTACCTACTCTTTATTTCAAAAGTATAATATGTATAATCGACAACATGTATCCATTTTTCATATACTGCACACAGTGTCACAGAGAATCTAATTTGAAAACTGTTTACTAATTTGAAAGAAGTTTAGACCGCGATCGTACGTTCAAACATTTCCGAGATCAGGCTCCCGTAGCATCTGTAAGCGAGTGGCTGGAATATGAAACGGCTTGAGCAGCGATTCCAATTACCTCGCCACTGCTCGCTCAAACAAGAGCCGTCTTTGTTACAACTACACTAATAACTGGCTTCATTATATAAACGTCTATGAATTTTTAAATGATAAAGAACTCACACATTGCAATATTAATGAAAATGAGTTTTTAATATAGTAAAAAAGGCGAAACTAGATGATAATTAATAGACTTATAGATGTACTAGCTGTGCCCGCGACTTCGTTTGCGTGGATGTATAACACCTCCGCAATTAATGCATTGGGCGCCGCCCTGCCCGCGCCCGCCCGCCTTGGATATTATAAACGCGTGCGTGGTACTTGATCATTATTTTGTTGTAGAGTTATTTTAAAACTATGATTTGTTTTATGATATACATTAAAAACAAATAATGACACGAACAGTTTTGATCAAAATTAAATACTTATGATGAATAATGTATTTATTTTGATAAGGAAAAATAAATTCTACAGAAATACCTTCGCAGATCATGCATTATTTTAGAACAAATTCGATTACCAAAACGGTTATAGGGTATCATTCTCAAAAGATAGACATATGTTGTCGTGGACTTTTCTTTAGAACTTCGTAAGGAGAACAATTCCGGAATACATGATTCCCAGCGCACGCAACAAAAGCTCTGAAAGCGGTTTTCATAGTGCAACTATTACACTTTACGTGCTCTTGTCTACAAAAAATTTCCTTTCTTTTCAGTTTTAAGTTGCGTTTTTCTCAGTTTTGTGGCCCTCAAGGCATAACACTACTTATATAGAGCGCTAATCTTCTGAATCAAGGTAATTACCGTGCTTAGCGCGTAAAGTAACTACTTCTACTGGTACTTATTCAATCTCAGGGCCTTTTATTTCATAGAAACTCAATAATTACTTTACTTAGCAGGCCGTGCTAATAAATTTGACACAAGCTGAAATCTGTACATTAATTAATACCAAATCCAGTTTGATCCGGCTGTTACTGCTTTTGATGTCCCAGTGAAACTATTTAGTTAAATGAAAGTCAAACAACGCATGAGTTGGAAAATTAGTTACAGATTAACGTTAAACTTATTAGATAGACGAAATTTAATTAAAATCTATTGGAGGATCGTAGATAAATACGATCTGAATGTATATGATATATAAGTAGGTATATGATAAATTATAAAATAATTCGGTACAAAATTACTTATTGTTTTTTTTAACGAAAACCGTACAACAGAGTAAGATATTTCGAAATTAATTTTACTAAAACCTATGTTTATGTATAATTCTTTTTGCTAGCCGGGAGACGGACTCGTAGATTTTGAAATAAACCTGGGCTGCAGACGAGAAAGATACCTACTACTCTTAATTTTTGATTTTAACATATCACTTTAACATAAATGTTTAAAAAATTACTTAGTAATTAAATTATAATAAAACTAGAAAAATTTCACGTCCTGAGGCAGGAATCGAACCCGCGACCTTTCGCAATCCGGGCGACTGCTCTGACCACTGAGCCACCCAAGACTTGGGATATCCCTGTAAAATTCTTCTAGTTTATCTGTATTTGCGTTTATGAGCTAACGTCCACCCTACAATGTCGAAATATTCTATTTCAACATCCGAAACGAGTATTTTTACAAATACCGACGATTCGGTTAAGTAGGGGCAGTGCTTTCAAATATTCTTAATTTTAGATTTTGATTTTTTTAATACTCGCTTCGGTTGTTGAAATAGAATATTTCGACATTGTAGGGTGGACGTTAGCTCATAAACGCAAATACAGATAGACTAGAAGAATTTCACAGGGATATCCCAAGTCCTGGGTGGCTCAGTGGTCAGAGCAGTCGCCCGGATTGCGAAAGGTCGCGGATTCGATTCCTGCCTCAGGACGTAATTTTTTTCTAGTTTTATTATATTTTAATACCTACTACTATTATGCTACTATGCTACTTGAAAAGGACATTACCTATTTAAAAAAATATATGTTATCATATTTGTAGTAAGTTTAATTTTCAATGTACAGGATGGTGCCGTCAATACGACAATAAATTAAACCATGGGCTGTATTAGTTCATAGAAATGGTTTGCCACTTTCAAAAACATTTCATGTGATAATTTCATTACTTTTGTATGAAATAATATAACATTGACTGCATTAAATGCATCAATCGAATAACAAGTTTTCGAAAGTGGCAAACCATTTTCTGTGAACTAATATAGCCCATGTTTTAATTTATTGTCGTATTGACAGCACCACCCTGTATATTTAGAAGCTGCTTATTTAGAAGGTTTTTAGCTGTCGTCTGTATCGTCATCAAGTGTGACGATAGCATTTATATGGGAAACATGATTTATATTATATTATCACAACGATGGCATGATGACATTTTTATTTTTCTGTCAAAGATTCGATTGACATTCGTAAAGCTTAATGCGACATCAGTTATTGTGTTCTCTATCAGTATCGCATATAGGTATCGCATATCGGTATCATATCGGTATCGGTATGGGCGACGACGATACGGTGATGATGCGAAAATGTCAAAACATTTAATGTTCGCGCTAGGGATACTGTAGTAACATAAAGAACTAGCAACACCAAAAGCACTGTTGCCTGTAAAAAAAAAGAAGCTTAATGTTGACAGCGTAGGCGACAAGTCTCCCTGATCCCAACACAATGAACTAATAATTAAAAACAGTTGTAAAATTGAGTCCTTTCCTTTAATTGTCATATTCACTTTTCAATATGCAGCATGCTGCTTTATTGTGCAAAAAAACATCATAAGATTTCACAAATATGAGCAGGTATAATTTCCCCAAAAAATATAGACAAGTGTTTTGCCTCCTGATGGAACTGAGTAAAAATAATAAAACGTTTTGTACTTTTTTAACTTTTACCTGGTTCTATCTCAAAAAGTCGTAGATAAACAATATTAATACAAATAAAGTATTATATAATATTTACCCTTTTGCATTTACTATAAATATGCACTGATTATTTAACCTAGTTTACTGAGAACTCATTACAGAAATAGCTTTAGTGTTGCCCCCCGTTCAATTGTTCGATACTTAATGACTTTTAGTCGGTGTTATTTAGTTTGTCAGCTGAAGAGTTGTTTGCAGCCGTAAGACTATTTTGAGAGATATTTGTTTACAAGCCGACTTTGAGAACAGATCTAGAGAAGTACTGAGGGTTCATGATTAAAATACTAAGTAGAAGTTTGATTTAAACGTATTAAAACAAAGATTTGCAGTCTCAAATAAATGGTAAAATAATTAATACGTCAAAATGAAAATAGATTTACATGCTACGTCGAGTATGATAGTATGAAAATATAAAGAATAGAATTATTTTAATTAGTAAGTAGGTAATATTGTGAATACCTGTTGTCATATACTAAGCTAATTTAGTCAGTTTATACTCTATTTTTCATAACTTTCAGAATTTTTTTGGACTCAATATTTGTTATTAGCTATTATCTTGTTCCTTTTATTTTGAATTTGTCAAAAAATTATTTTGACATTGTCAGCTAGAAATATATCATTATTATTGCAAGCTCAAGTATATTATTTATTGTAATTACAAATTTTATAGAGACTGTCGCACTGAGGTGTTAAATCGTCTCGTCCTTTTGTTGAGACTTTAATATTTTATATTAAAATTATTAAATTATTTATTTTTTTCTATACAGTTTACTCTGTTGATTCCGTAGTTGCATTTCACATAAAATAGGACACAGACACGAGTGTTAAAAGACACAGCAATAAATTGTGAGATGAATTTGATAAAATCGAATTGCCTTTTTCAATTCATAAACAAAACAAAGCGTTTTCTAGGTCAGATGAAGCAGAAAACAATATAAACAATTAATAAACCTTCACCGTACACGATAATACATTGGTTTTA
Organism: Nymphula nitidulata; assembly: GCA_947347705.1. Taxonomy (NCBI): domain Eukaryota; kingdom Metazoa; phylum Arthropoda; class Insecta; order Lepidoptera; family Crambidae; genus Nymphula; species Nymphula nitidulata. Next base: position 11,291,318 of record OX374641.1, on the reverse strand, counting down.
TTGTAATTCCTTTAAACCTCATTGATAGTGAATGAGAATTATCTGAAAATGCTACTAACGATTCCCACATAATCCAAATCATTCAGTAAATAAATAAACGAAATACCTAAACCTTTACTCATTCATTATTTTCTATATCTCAATCTATTCTTAAAGTCTTATGTGAATCAGTCCTAAATTTAAGTAATGAATATTCTGTAATGTTTTCAGTCAGGTAATTATTTTTGGCATCTGCTTTTATAGTAGTACGCAACACAGGTTGCCAAAGAACAAAATGACGTCGCTCATAATAATGCTTTGAATCACTGAGTTATATTTACTATCAAGACATGTTAGTATTAATCTTATATTATCTTTAAAATATACGATTTGATCGTACTATAATACGATTTGGAAGTTCAATATCCGTAACTACTTTTAGATTTAAAAGGTTAACTATAGGATTATTAATTGCTTGCTTGAAAACGTGTTTCACACTTCTGTGATGGTTTGGCTGTTTTGTTATAGAGATTAGTCGATCATTGCATACAATACAAACATTTAAATTGGAGGCAAGATATAATTTAAATTCCGTCGTTATAATTAATGAAAATAGATCTATGATAATGTTAAACTAAATATTGATAGCAAAATAATTTACAAGCAATACGTGCTTTTCTATAACAGAATATTGAACGATGCACTAAATAAAGCTATAATTTAAAAGACAGTAGCTGAAGCAACACCCACTCGAAATATTATTCCTGCTATCAGACTCATAATTTATGAACCTTTTAGATCTGGGCTAGATAATAAGTTTTATTTCGTCTCATTATTTGCATCTTCGTATCACTACTCTGAGTCAGAAGTTCAGAACTTTCAAACCAGCATTTAGGGGAGAGCGGGGTAATTCCGAGCGCGGGGCAACTCCAAAAGAACCATCTAAGTCACGAAATAAAATGAAGTTTGAGCTTAGTGCGTGATGTTGAGCACGAAGGACCTCCTTCTCGGCCAGCAGAAATATATTATCAACTGTCCATATCTACCGTAATGTCAAAGCCCTTGATTGGGGTGATCCCACGCTCGGAATTACCCCTAACCTACCTTTGAAGCCTCGTGTTGACAATCTTATTCGCTAAGCTGATTTACTTAGAGTTCCTCCTACTTACCGATTTAGAAATTTTACGTTTTGAATTCTGAATTAGGAACAAAAATAGTTTATTAGGACTTTAAGGTCATCCTCTATTCCCGGAACAAATAAGTATATTTAATAATTCAATTATTTCTTCATTCGATTCTTACGTGACGATGTTTTGATTTAACGTAACTGGCGTAGTGGCTTCTGTCACGTAACATATTTTCAAGCGAAACAATAATTACAATGACTATTTGCGTGGAAGACAAGACAGTATGATGTTGCTTAGGCACAGCACAGAGCTTGAGACTGAGGCTTGTGAGCTAGTCATAAATGTTATTTTGCATCCAAAAGTGAATGCTTCTGCTGAACTTCTTTATGCTTCGAAAGAAACGTTGGATACTTATGCGAACAGGAACATTAACAATACGAGCAAACGAAATGACACTAACACATTCTACGAGAAACTGAAAACTACACTAGAATTTAGAAGATAGTTTTAAATCCGTGAGCTAAAACGGAAGTCCTGCTCGAAATACAGTTTCAACTACCAGATTTAAGAAGCTCGTTATCACAATAAGTTAGTCTCCTCAAGACCGTGGACTACTGCTATACTTCATTCATGTAGTCCGCATAAAAAAGCCACTTCGCTCATAACTAAACTCAACAAAGGTATTATGAAAAAATGTATCTATCCGAAAATTACGAAACCTGTGATATAAATAAATCAGGAACACAAAGTTACTATAGTTTATGAGGTAAGCGAAAGAACAAGGTTTCCGAATAGACATCTGAATATCACAAAATAAATCATTTTGGTCCAAAACTTCAAAAAATATGTAATTATGTGCCTAAATGTGATTTGTGTACATGAGATCAGTAATTTTATGTATTAATTTAAGTCAATTCATTTCTTTTTAATAAATTTATCAATAATAGTGACTTCAATTGATGATATTTGAAGAAAAACTTTGCATGCCTTGTGGCAAAATAAAGAAAAGCTCTTTAGAAAAATATCTATCATCCCTGTACACCTGTATTTGTTATTAAAGCGACAGTGATCTGGTTTGATTTGAAATGTTCCATGGTAGGCCAGCAAAACACGGTAAAATCAATCATCACTAAAACGAGTTAAAGAGATTGTTTATCAAAGGTTGAACTCGCGCTATATTTTAAAATCAAGCAGCAACTATATGTTACGAAATCTGTTCATAAGAGAAAAACTTGGCAAGTTTTCAGCGATCGCATATCTTCCACATTTAATGTTCGTCTGTTATTTCTAATTCAATAGGAGTTCAGAAAACTTTCAAGCAACTAATACAAGAACATTACATTCTGACGTTATTCACAATGAATTTTAACTATATTATTGTTATGTATTCTATTGTCCTATTTTTTATCTAACATCATTACTGCCATCACAAAGTGCGATGACACGAAAGCTAAACTAGCACGCTCCCATATTACAAGTGTAACACGCAAATTAAAACTGTAAACAAGATGAACACGTCATTTCAACGTCACGTGTGATGAAAACACGTACAATCCTAAATCCTAATCCTTTAGCAACAAGATCGTAAATATTACGGGACTCCAATGTCCCACACATCGTCGAACCGTGTAAACGCGATCCGGGAGTCTGAATTATTAATAGAAAAGTTGAAACTATCGCTTTTTTACACCCACTCGTGGTCGCGGATGCCACGTGCGCCCGAAACATGATCTTAGTAGAAAGAAACTAGGCTCAGAATCCTGAAGCTGAATACGTCGGCCATATTTTGTTAAATTTAGAAAATGCTTTTAGTCGCGGGTGCGGGTCTTTACTATTTAAGGTAATGCGTGCCGCGGCTAAATTTGAAGCGTGTGGGGTAACCTCCGCTTCTAATTTCGTATCAAGCTCGCTTGCAAGTCTACTATGAACTTAGAAAGTAATGTTTTCGGTTTTGCGTGAACCGGATTCTTAAACCTTTGACGGGGAGGCGTCAATCGGTAATGGCATGTTGGCAACAAGACTGACCCACTTATTAACAGGTGGTTGTTCCCCTGACTTAGTTATGCATGCATGAAACACTACACCACCTGGTCACGTGCATAGGAAGGAAATAGGGTAAAGGAACTACAATAAACCAAAGTCGTTTTAAGTATAAAAAAGAAATAATGTAATTAAAATAAATAAATTAACCGTTTATTTATTAATTACATTTGGCGTGAGATCCATAACGATCCCGTGTATATAATAAAAATAAAAAAGAAAAATTAAATTTATATAAATTTTACAAATAAATTACAATTACAATAGATGGCGTTATATTAAGATGTTCAGTTCTGTCAGGTATCACTACGTACAACGTACAAAATGCTCGCATTCCGTAACTCTCAACGAGAAAACCACAACACACAGCACTAGCGTCACGCAGCCGCGCACGATGTCATGAAGCGCCGCCGGGGCAGCAAGCTGCTTAGAAGCACTTGCGGTGGACGATGCCAGGGCCGGACTCGTCGTACTCCTCCTTTGAGATCCACATCTGTTGGAAGGTGGACAGGGAAGCCAGGATGGATCCACCGATCCATACGGAGTACTTCCTTTCGGGGGGAGCGATGATCTTGATCTTGATGGTGGAGGGAGCGAGGGCGGTGATTTCCTTCTGCATCCTGTCGGCGATACCGGGGTACATGGTGGTACCACCGGACATGACAGTGTTGGCGTACAGGTCCTTACGGATGTCAACGTCGCACTTCATGATGGAGTTGTACACGGTTTCGTGGATACCGCACGATTCCATACCCAAGAAGGAAGGCTGGAAGAGGGCTTCAGGGCAACGGAACCTCTCGTTACCGATGGTGATGACCTGACCGTCGGGAAGTTCGTACGACTTCTCGAGGGAGGTGGAGGCAGCAGCGGTGGCCATCTCCTGCTCGAAGTCCAGGGCGACATAGCAGAGCTTCTCCTTGATGTCACGAACGATTTCCCTCTCAGCGGTGGTGGTGAAAGAGTAACCCCTCTCGGTGAGGATCTTCATGAGGTAGTCGGTCAAGTCACGGCCAGCCAAGTCCAGACGGAGGATGGCGTGGGGGAGGGCGTAACCTTCATAGATGGGTACGGTGTGGGAGACACCGTCACCGGAGTCCAAGACGATACCGGTGGTACGACCAGAGGCGTACAGGGAGAGTACGGCCTGGATGGCGACATACATAGCGGGTGAGTTGAAGGTTTCAAACATGATCTGGGTCATCTTTTCCCTGTTGGCTTTAGGGTTGAGGGGGGCCTCAGTCAGGAGGACTGGGTGCTCCTCAGGGGCGACGCGCAGCTCGTTGTAGAAGGTGTGATGCCAGATCTTCTCCATATCGTCCCAGTTGGTGATGATGCCGTGTTCGATGGGGTACTTCAGGGTGAGGATACCTCTTTTGCTCTGGGCCTCATCGCCTACATAGGAGTCCTTCTGTCCCATACCGACCATCACACCCTGGTGACGTGGGCGACCGACGATGGACGGGAACACGGCGCGGGGCGCGTCGTCACCGGCGAAACCGGCCTTGCACATGCCGGAGCCATTGTCCACTACGAGCGCAGCAACATCGTCGTCGCACATGTTTGCGGTTGTGTGTGTTTTCGGGACGCGCTGGAAGTTGACTCTACGGCAGCGAGACTGCGAGTGCGGCGGAGAGCGGCGCGGGAATCTTATATAGGGGCGGCCTGCGCGGACGCCGCGCGCCATACATGGCTAGCACGCCGGCCCCCGCGACCCGCAGTTCTGATGCTTTTTTCTTTGACATATGTGAAAATTATCATTATCACTTACTGTCACATTGATGCAGACTATATTGGTCATTTAATTATTGATATTTTGATCTATATTTGCGATTTCTCGCGGCGCGCGCCGAATGTGGAGAGTGCGCTGCGCCGCCCGCCTTGCGCCTTTTCAGGCGTGGAGCGATCGACGTTTCCATACTATGGAAAACTAATTATGAACTCACATTTAATTGAGATGAATTTTAATTAATACAAGACGAGAAATGAATATTTAAATAGCAAATGAGCCGCATAAGAATTAAAAAAATATATAGTATATTTCAACATTATAATGTTTAGCAGACCACAAGTTTTGCTAAAACATTTGCATTATGTTATTAAATCATATAACGAAGTAAAAAAGTTCAAATTACATGAGCTTAATTATAGTAACTTCCTCAATAAAATGTAATTACTGTCTTTCAGTACCTGCTATAAGTTTTTCTGACTTTGTGAATTTTTAAAACAGATACAGACTTGAAATTTATAAAATAAGCTTAGAAACAAGGTCAATGTTAGTCCTATCAGTCACGGCCATATTTTTTTGTAAAGTATATTTATATTAATATACTTTTGTCACGTTATGCTGATTAAAATTATTTATTTTTCTGTGAAGATCGGATATAATTAAATAATTGCCCATTATATAATTATCAGCAGCGTAAATCAACATTTCTTTCAGTGCATCAGAATGTACAGAGGACAGCACGTTAAGTGGAACAATTGCGCTACGAAAATCACTACTATTACAAACGTAATAAGGATGGGCGCAAGGCAGTACGAGTTGAAGGCGAGCTGTTACGTTTGATGTGCTGTTGACCTTACCAAGAAGATTTAATGGTAATATTTTGAAGAGCTGTTACTAACCGAATGTAGGTCAATTATTTGAGAGCTAATGCCAGTAATTGTTTGAAATTTCTCATATTTTACGCGTATTTTGTTAAACTGATATAACAATTTGTTGTTTTCTCAATATGTCATCATCATCATCACCAGCCTATATACGTCCCACTGCTAGGCACAGGCCTTCCTTCATGGCAGAAACACATGAGGAGTTTGGGCCATAACACCACCACGCTGGCCCAGTGCGGGTTGGTGGGTTAAAGCGGTTGCAGTAACAACCGGGACCAACGGCTTAACGTGCCTTCCGAAGCACGGAGGAGCTCAAGATTATAAATTTGATTGACCCATCCAGGGACCAACCATGGCGAAAGTTGCTTTGTTTTCGTAATCGAAACCAGAGCGCTCAAACCACTACGCCAACGAGCTCCTCCCTCTCTCAATATGTAGTTTAAGATAATTATGATCGCACAAGAATATTTATCTTATCTGCTGATTTTTTTACTATTGGCTGCCCGTGGCTCCGCCCGTGTGCATATTAATATGCACACGGGATAAGGATAAAGAATCTTGAGATGCGTTCTATCTTCATGCCGAATTTCATCAAAATCGGTTAAGTGGTTTATAAGTACATAGTAGACATACAGAGTTACTTTCACATTTATAATATTCGCAATTTCATCTTGTTACATTTTGTTGCACTGAAAGTAATATTCGTAATAATATACTAACGGCTTACCCTAATTATTTTTTTTTATAGCACAGAAAATGAATCAACACTACCTGTGAGAAGAGGAGCTCGTGACGTGGTGATTTCAGCGCTCTGGTTTTGATTTTGAAAACAAAGCAACTTTCACCATGGTCCATCCCGGGATGGGGCCTTTCGGAAGGCACGTTGGTCCCAGTTGTTACAGCGACCGCCTCAACCCACCAAATTTCATTGGTGGTGGTGTTATGGCCCAAACTCCTCTTGCGTTTCTTGCATTTCTTATCTTATCTTACTGTGGGGCCATGACTAAGTCACAGTACACTTCGACCCATTAGGATATTTTGTGCCTCCCCTGCGTTTACTCTTCCTGTGTCCAGAATATAGATGCCATTAGCCTTACTATATGTTAAGGCAGAAAGAGCCTGTAGTCATCTGGCTTTGGATATGCCACTTCCAGAAGGCTCATTCTGGTTCTAGCCAGGGCAGTGACACAAGAGATGCATCATTGATTCCTGGCATTCACCACATGCTCGACAAAGTTGTGTTGAGGAGAGTTGCATTTTATGTAGCATGTGGTTAGTAGCAAAATGCCCTGTGAGCGCCCCAATCAAGAAGCGAGCTTTTGTTCTACAGTTTGCAAAGATGTATTTATTCCATCCTCCTACCTCTTGCATTTTGGAAGGCCTGTTGTACGACGTATAGGCTGCTGATGATGATGAAGAAGAGTCCTTCGAAGGCAACATGAGCCTGTGCTCACTGTTATAGCCACCTCCAGCTTGCCATACCATAAGTTGCCTTCTCACGCCTCTTTTACGTTAAAAGAGTCTCCCTGTTAACTCCTGTTAACTTATTTTTGAATCCCAGTATGCAGCAGATATTTGAATAATGAGGTTCGCTCAAAATCTTAATGGTGATGAATTTGAGCAAGATAATAAATAGGTGGGTGTGCTAAGTTTTATTTTTAGCTTATAAGTCTAAGTACCGACGACAAGGGTGGGACACAAACGCACAGCTCGCCTGGCGGTGAGTGGCTGTAACCGCTGGCCAGGAGGGTCGGCGCTCTAAACCAAAATATATTGAAAAACAGACGAACTACGTTGCGTTGTGGTCTAAGCGCTCTGGTTTTCATTACGCTAACAAAACAATTTTCGGCTTGGTCGATTTCGGATGGGTCAACCAAAGTCCTGGATAGAGAAATCTGAATTAAAATGTATTTAATGACTCTGAAAAAAAAAACAAAAACATAAAATACCTTTAATATTTGAATTTGAAATTTGAAAGAGTTTTACATTTATTATCGTAATAATATGAAATTTTCAAAAAATTTAGCCCTACTTGACCATCTTTCTAACACCATCTCATTGGAACTATTTCTATGAGCCCAAACACGCTATATCTGCTGTAAGTTTTTGAAAAGTTGAGCATCCACCAGACTATTTGATGGTACAGGATCAGTTCAAGGTTAGCATATCTTGGAAATACCACCGAAGTAACTAGTAAACCACATTTGAAATTAATCTGATTTTCATTTCACAAAAGGTGTTATTCACAAAGTTAATAACACCGTTTTGTCAAGCAGAAAATCAAATCATAGCCATCAAACACCTGAATAGATCTTCATAAATTATAGTTAACAACTGTCTTGATCACGTCAGCTTTCAAACAAAAAAGGATCTATGATGCCACATACAGACGCACAGATACACAGACAGACACGTAAATTTTACAACACCCCTCATTTGCCGCGAGGGTTAAATGCAATTCAATTGTTATTCCTTGCGCATGTCTAGCATATTTTAGCAATGATCACGCTAAATGAATTTATTTCTCAAGGTTTGTGTGCTTCTCGTGGGGCAGCGACCCACAGAACTTCTTCTTGACAATCTTCGTGGTGCTCCTGCAACCCAACATGCAGTGATGAACGCTCATACAGCACTGAGCGTGTCCATTGCTTATCTACCTTACAGTACACGCAGCATCAAAAGATTTGCTTTACCAGGATTTCGGAACTGCTTGATTTTCCGGATTAGATAATTATGTAAAGACAACTGCAGGGATTGTCATCAACCACTGCGCACAAGCCATCCCACATAGAAGAAATAATCACATTAGGAGTTTGGGCCTTAGCACCATGACACTGGCTCGAGACACTAGTGGTTGAAAGCGGTTACAGTCAAATCAGGAATAAATAACATTCATCGTGGTAACAACAAATGTAATAGTTGCACAACAAAACCCGTCTTCATAACGAACAGAGCACTTGTTCAAACTGTCACCCTTGATGTGCTGTCAACTATATGATATCCACTGCTGAGCGAAGGCGCCCATCGATTTCCCAATAGAAACCGTCCTGCGTGCAGCCTGAATCGAACGGTTCCTTGCGACCCTTACCAGGTCGTCTGTCCACCTTATGGGAGGCCACGAGTACCTATGCTATGAGAAGAATAAAACTCATCAAGGTTGGTTCCTCGCCTCTAAATACTGTAATGTAATAATCCAAAAAGAAAATTTAACTATTTTTGACTGGTCTATCGACGTGGCGATTGAAGAGCTGTATCTGGATCACAGTGGGAAAGGTATACATAAAATTATGAAACAAAAAATATTATATTCTAGTACTTGTTACAAAATTCACCGTTAATTGAAGCTTAATTAATCTACACAAATAACAATTAATGTTTGTATGTTTGTTCTCATGCTCTCCGAAACCATTGATCGGATAATGATGAAAGTTTAGTGTCTGGGGACGCCAAGTTGCTAGCTTATAAAACATTTTTTTTTATTATAAAACTTACAGATTTCTCTTTACGGTCATTGCAAAGTATGCCAGGTGCAGCTGGTGAATCTATAAAACCGAGGTATAATGAACGTAATTTTAATCAGAACTTTTGCAAATTGTTATCATCATTTATAATGGTCGGCCCTTAAACTCTTTTATTATCAACAGATCAAATAAAAATAAATATCACGGCGAGTACTACGAAAGTATGTAGATTATTCAATATGTTGTATGTTTACATAAATTGTTTGAAAACAAAAATAGCTTTCTTCACGGTAATCCTATTTAAAGATTAACAAGATTACGACAGTAAGAGTGGATATTGAACGAAATATCAGTATAAATAAAACAGAGATTATTATTTGAGTATTACAAATGAATGGATTTGAGATTAAATACTAATTTCATCAGAGCAAAAATGTTACCTATGCTATTAAGAATAAATCTTGTCATTACGATGATTATCTGATCTTATCGAGATATTACCAGTGGATAGCATATTCTGTTTTTAGTTTCGATGGTTATTTAGTTTTAGAATCGCCGCCGTGTCACAACTTACAATGTTTTCTATCAAACACTACAAGTACACACAATTCATCATTAGTTCAAACGAAAACAGTAAACTACTTTGCATTTACTTAAAATAGTTAGTGATTATTATCATTATTTCTCCGTTATCTAGTATCCATAACACAAGCTCTTAATGATGCTTACTTTGGTCTAGCTAGATGATAGGTGTGAGTGTATGAAGCAAGGGATAAAATGAATACAATGGTATCAAATAAAATATAATCTGTGAAGACTATAGCAATAATTAATTACTTGTATATATAATATGTTCTTCTTAAATCATCTAAGTATAGTCGTTTGGATTCCATTGCACAACATCGTACTCACGGTAATGCTTTTAAATTATGTTAATTAAAAATTCTAAATAATTCATAACCAATCATTATACTATTCAATTTTCAATGACAAGCAAATCGATCAATCGTTATGGCTAATTCAATATTCTCTTCGTTTAATTGCATTAGTGATTCAAGATTAGCCTAGTCGTCTTTAGCCAAGATTAAATTAACTACAACAAAACAACTAGTGTCTATATTTAAGACAATGGTTACTTCACTTTTACTATCACCATTCATTGATTTCAGTCAATTAAATACCAATACTCTTACTACTGCCACCTGTCTTGATTCCAATTGATATATGTCGTTTGCAATTTCAGCATCCATTGCTAGTTCTTCATTGATTCAGTCTTTGGCTGTTATGTTTACAGCTACAATGCAAGTGGTGCTTAGAGAATTAGTTATGTCTTTGTTTATTGCATTCGTTCTGTATTGTAGGTGCACGCGAGTGCAACGGCCTATGCTATTTGTAGGGACAGGTGGACCGCTTTAGAATCTTGTGTTGGAGGGGCTAGCTATGTTTGGATTGGAATGAACTAAAGTTCAGGTGCCAATGAAAACTGATTGCTTTCATCGCTTTGTTTATTTTTTCTTGTGACGTAATTTGAATAATTTGTTGTGTTTTTTGTGTCTGTAGACAATTATAGAAAAGATGTAAATAGAATAGGGTTTTCGCTGATTTTGGTATTTGTCAAGAAAATAATTTTTATAAAGCTTTGGTGGCAGTGGGCAGGCCACATCGCAAGGAGGACTTTGCAGCCGTTTCGCGCTGGGGCGGACGGGGATCAAAAGACGCAGCTATTGGCGGACTGATGGTCTGGTGAGATTCGCAGAAGCCGATGGATGAAGGCAGCGTAAGACCAAAGACTTGAAGATCACAATGCACGATTAAAATTTAATAAATCACATACCCACATCACCAGCCTATATACGTCCCACAATTGGGCATAGGCCAACCTAAATCGAACACATGAGGAGCTTGGGCTATAACCCCAGGACGCTGGCCCAATGCGGATTGGTGGGTTGAAGCGGTTGCAGTAACAACCCGGACCAACAGTTTAACGTGCCTTCTGAACTATGGAGGAGCTCGAGATTATAAATTTCGGTTGACCCATCCCGGGGTCGACCACAGCGAAAGTTGCTTTGTTTTCGTATTCGAAACCAGAGCGCTAAAACCAAAACGCTACCGAGCTCTTCTACAATAACTACAAAAATAATAACTTTATACAATTATTCTTATTTAGGATATACATTTTATAGCAAAGGACATATGGTTGATAATGATAATACAGCGTCCAGTAAAAGTTCCGACGAATAAACACTTTGCATAAAGAAACATTAAACGTACAAATTACTTGAAATTTTAAAACATGGCTAATATTGGCATAAAGGAAAAAAAATATTTTTCATTTATTCTTTTTTTCGATTCCTTATATTCAAAAGTTTTGCTAATTAAATTTTATCAATTTTATGAAACATATTTGGAAACCCTGCCTGAGAGTATTTTCAAAATTAGCGAAAGAACTGCTGAGATATTAAGTAGAACACTAAACGGAGTTATTTAGTTTATAATTCACTATGTCTAATAAATGACGAAGTTTCTGCAAAACTTAAATGCAAATACCTCTTTAAAAAAAATCTACATTTGATTGACCAATTATACAGTGTGTATAATTGTTGTACATCTTGTTCAATTAAATGTAAGACACTTTTTAGTCAAGTAGTAACATATAATTAAGAAAATTGCTACTAACATGGGGATTCCCCTTATTATAAAACGCGGACTAAAGTTAAACCTGGCTTAAAACTGGTGCTGTCACTGTCTTTCTTTTATCAAATAACAGTGACAGCATTAGTTTTAGACCAGCGCAGCGCCCTTATTCTCAACTGTCGGATAACGGATTCGATTCGAAAAGTCACGTCATCCCCTCTCGCTTTGGCGCACTGCGATAAAAAGCGGCAGGTAAAGAGTTTCCGATATTCGAATCTTTTCCGACAGTTGAAAATAAGAGGGCAGGACTAACTTTTTTATAATACCACGTTTTATACTAAGGCGGTATTAAGTCTAAATTCAAAGATTTTTAAGGTTTCAGAGGTTTCAATGATTTAAGTCCGCTTAACGTTTACAATCGAATTATCTTGCGAAGTAAGACACGATTTTCGTAATAAAACCGTGCCATAAAGTAGGTTGTTCATCCATCCATCCGTTTCGAGTTCGATCGAGGAATGCCAGTTTTTAAAGATTTTTCTAAGAATAGGTATCAATAGGTAATATCGATTCAATAGTATCGATGAATAATACCAGTAAATATGTTACTCAATAGTATATTTACGTAGAAGTACTAATAGATCTAGTAACCCAAGTTCAATGTTGATCGATACGTAGTGATTTGGTGGGGCTCTAAAATAAGCGAATCTTACTCATATAATATTGTATATGCAAAAGTTTGGATGAATAGTTTGTTTCTCAATCACGTCAGGAAGGCTAAACGGATTTAAATGAAATTTGTCCCACAGATAGATCACAGTCTAGAATAGTGCAGAGGCTACTCCCGAAAAAGTGACGAAACCTATAGAAACAATCGACATTCACTTGGACGAAGTCGCGGGTAAAAGCTACAAGTTAATTATATAATTGCCGAAGTTTCTTATCATCAAAGAATGACAAACAGGCTGATGGTATTATGTGGTCAACGCTTGAACAGGCCCGAAATATCAGGAAATCGTTTGATATTTCTAGAGCTTATTGAGCAACGGCTATGTTGGGACCAGGGGGAACTCGTATGCTGTCAACTGGCGGCACGAGAGCTTGATTGCACCTTATACAGTTTTTGTCTAATTTCTTACAGCGAAGACAATGCGTGAGTAGTGCCCAAGGTGCTACGAGAGTTATTATAATTAAGGCCACGCTAACGCGCTTACCTTGTAGTTTGCCACACTTATCTTATAAAAAAGCTACGCTATGAGAAGATACTCCAAAGAAGAGATGCTGATTTGTAGGGTGGATTGGTTTGCTGTCGGTGTGAGCTCTGAGATCAGCAGCAGTTTTTTTTTATTGGAACGCTGCAATCAGGTAAGAATCAAAAATAATTTAACGAGTTTATATGGAAAATCAAACGCAAGCATCGTTTGTTGTTAGTCGCTAATTTTGTGGCCCCACGGTGTATTTTCTCGCGAGATATATCGGGCGCGCGCCAACGCAGCGGGTGACTGCGGTGGCCTTACACGGCTTCTTTGGATCTCTGATCTCGCTTCTGACCCTGGTTAAATAAAGAATGGGATTGTGAAAATGATTTCTTGTTCCTAAGTTCCTCATAGGTTAGAAAAACGGGGGTTACGTTGAAAATTATTTTTAATGACAAGGTCAATAAATAAGGCCCACCTGATTGTAAGGTATAGTACTGTACGGTATGGTGTGTACACTAACAAGAGGCTGGTGGATAGAAAGAACTGGTACTAACAAAATATAAAGTTTATTATGGAAGCAAGTTACAGACGGACGGAAGTCTAGAATGGTTATGGTGAATGGTAATGAGTGAAACCGCGCGATTGGTAAGGCGATCTGGTGAACACTAAATTAAAGTAATAAATTATAATTAAAATATAATAAAACTAGAAAAAAAAATCTATCTTTATTATATTTTAATTACTAAGTAATTTTTCAAACATTTATAATAATGTTAAAATCAAACATTAAGTTAAATGTTAAAATAATAAATTATAATAAAATATTTAGAGCGCGCGACAAATGCTCGTAGCACATTGAACACTTCTCACGCGTTGTCACCGTAGCCTATAGACTCCCGTAGCACCTTGGGCACTACTTACACTTTGTCACCGTAGCCTAAAAACCCTCGTAGCACCTTGGGCACTACTCACGCATTGTCACCGTAGCCTATAGACCCTCGTAGCACCTTGAGCACTACTCACGTATTGTCACCGTAGCCTATAGACCCTCGTAGCACCTTGGGCACTACTTACACTTTGTAACCGTAGCCTAAAAACCCTCGTAGCACCTTGGGCACTACTCACGCATTGTCACCGTAGCCTATAGACCCTCGTAGCACCTTGAGCACTACTCACGCATTGTCACCGTAGCCTACAGACCCTCGTAGCACCTTGGGCACTACTTACACTTTGTCACCGTAGCCTAAAAACCCTCGTAGCACCTTGGGCACTACTCACGCATTGTCACCGTAGCCTATAGACCCTCGTAGCACCTTGTGTAGCACTCAAGCGCTGTCACCGTAGCCTATAAACCCTCGTAGCACCTTGGACACTACTCACGCATTGTCACCGTAGCCTATAGACCCTCGTAGCACCTTGGGTCCTACTCACGTGTTGTCACCGTAGCCTATAGACGCTTGTATGGCCTTGGGCACTACTTGCGCATTTCTAACTTAGCCTCTATAGGTTACGGTAGCAACGAGTATCTTTACACTCATAGTACCATAGGCACTACTCACGCGATGTCACCGTAGCTTTTAGACGCTCGTAGCACATTAGGCACTACTGACGCGTTGCCTACCTTGGAAGAATAAAGAAAAAGATGTATTGACACAATACGATACGAGTTCATTTGCTCCCAATATGACGTTTGAGCACAGCGCTGCGCGTAAGCGTGTTCATTCAACTTTCTTCAACTATCTTCGGAGTCATCAATTCACTGCCTCCACCTCAACATCACGTACAAAGAAATTAAGTAGCTCGTTTCTTTGTCGTACTTCCAGAACTTGGAATTTTTTGCCAGCACATGTGTTCCCTCCCTCCTATAACACGGGTTCCTTCAAAAGAGGCGTGAAAAGCACCTTTCGGGCCGGCAAGGTGGAGGCGGCTAGAGCAGTGTTTAACTGCACTAGCTGTCTTCGCATATAGACTCTTCTTACCGCTTTACATCAAGTGGTGTTGAGTCATTTGTCGTGCTTTGTATTAAAAAAAACTGACACTACACACACACACACACGTACACTTGACTGTGTATGTTTGTAGCTGTTTTAGAAATACGATATGAAATACAATTGATGTTTTTCGCTCTAGTTTTTCTTGTGTTTAAAATTTATCATTATGACTTTTTGATTGACTTTTACATAAAGGTATAAAAATAAACTACTTTTTAGTTTCAGCTATCGCCGTGCTTGTCGTCGAAACACTAGTGCCTATTAATAACTATTTTTTCTAGTTAATTCATTTTTAAAATTCATCATCATCATCATCAGCCTATATACATCCCACTGCTGGGCACAGGCCTTCCTACATGGAAGAAACACATGAGGAGTTTGGGCCATAACGGCCAACCGGGACCAACGGCTTAACGTGCCTTCCGAAGCACGGAGGAGCTCGAGATTATAAATTTTGGTTGACCCATCCCAGGGTCGACCATGGCGAAAGTTGCTTTGTTTTCGTATTCGAAACCAGAGCGCTCAAACCAATACGCCACCGAGCTCCTCATCCTATATACCTTTGTATACATTTCATTGCCTCTAATTACTATGATGCCTTAAATGGGAAAATGGCTAAACATTGTCGCCAATTATCGCGACATTACACGCCCAATGAATCGCGTTGATCTACGACATGCCGTCCAAAATATGCTGGCGAAATTAAATCACGGATCGCACGCTCCTTTGCGTCAAAGATCACGGGGGATACAGAGGGTAAATTATAGCGTTTGTGTCGTGTTAAGTGTCTACGACTAACAATGAATATTGTTTATTTTGCCAGCGTAAAATAAGTAACATTCATCGTTATATTATTGATTGGTTAGTTATTTCCTTAAATTTATCAAGATTTTTTTGAACCGGTTGGCTGAGTGTTGTCTGCAGCCCTAGCTACTGGACCAGGGATCAGGGTGTCCTCGTTTAAGTCCCGGCTTGGTCAGATGTTTGTTTGATAAACACGTTTGTTATACCGTCAGTTAAACCCACAAAGTCCGTAAAAAGCATATATCTGTTGTATGCCACTGGATCTGCCACCAAGGGCACAAAACAGAAAAAAATCCAATTAATTTATTAAAGACATTTTTATTTATTTGTTTTTACATTTTCTATCACAACAGAGTAGGTTATTTATTACAAAATAGACGTTTATTCTATGAACCTCTGTATGTATCTAATCTATGGGTGTGGCTGCCCCATGAGGGCGGCACTAAGTGTACATCGCGCGCGTGCCGCTCGCTGCAATCATATTGCTAATTGACGATTTGCTGTCCTCTGTACACAGGCTGGCATTGTAAAGTATAGTGAAAATAATATTTATTCAAAACTATTCGATTTTTGCGTCAAAAGGTAGCACCTATGTCCTTTCTGAGTACGTTATCTATATCCATGTTAAATTTCATCTAAATCAGCTTTGCAGGTTAAAAGTGAAAAGGCACAAGACAGAGAGTTGCTTTCTCAATTATAATATTAGTATGGATAAGTACGTGTATAGTAAAGAATATATCTAAGTGCAAGTACCTACATAGACTAAAGACACAAAGTGTAAAATTCTTGTAACCTGTCAAGCGTCAAATATCAGATTCCAGACACAATTGAATTTCAATTGTCATAACCCTCCTGTGGCTATGACAACACCAAGAAAAAATCACTTGGTATTGCAGGAGCGTTGTCATCCTGAGGTCTTAGATGAAATGACTTCTATGCCCAGTAATTACACTGGCTACCTTTTCCAATCCGAAAAACACCGAACTGCTTTACGGCTGTAACGGGAAAGGGGGTGAAACCAATCTAGAACACCTCGTAAAATTATGACTGATTAAACGTAACGTATCCTACTATTACTGTCCCGCAGTGTACAGCTCGCATAGCTCGTTAATCCCCGGAATCACCCGCGGCCGGCGCGACGTATACTTAATTTGTCCTTTATTGTATTCCAGCACACCCTACAGTAAATAGGTCTCGTTTGCTCTATTAATTATCAATTGTTGCTCCTTTGGGACCGGCCAATGGTGACTATTCTGTTGTCTCATATTAAAACTAATTTGACAGAAGAAATCGGTGTCTCTTTCATTTTTCTGCCAATAGAAAGCAATGGGAACTTTAATCACTTTTGTTTCGTCACCAGCCTATCACGTTTGCTTGTTCAATGATAAACACTAGAGTGGCTTTTTATGACAATTGACTAGCCTTACCGAAGCCTTTAGGCTTTTATACTTACAGGTTGAGTCAAACCAATGCAACCAATTTGTGTTTACTTTTACTATTTTTTATTTTTATCTTATCGCCTTTTGATTATGGATGCTATGTCTAATAGAGAGATTTGTTCATTATGATAGACTCTATCGATTGGTATTATAATAATACATAATGTTCATTGTCTAAAGCGGGTTCAATTCCTGGCTCAGGTAAGTGACTTTTGATATATCTTTGAATGCAGTTATTGTTATTTTGAAAATAAAGGAATCGTACCTTGGAGTGATAATTTTCGACTTCAATATTTAGTTAATTGCCCTCCGGGGACATTGGTTTGAATCATTCTGTATAGACGCTTGTATCTATGGATATTACTGCTCCTGCGTCGATTGCCCTGTCAAAATCAGGAGAAAGTCTAGTCCCCATAACGCCTCCCAATGAGCACTTGAGCTCATTAATAACATTCCTAGGAAGCATATAGACCAGGATAAAAAATCAAGCTGAAGATTGAGTGCTACGTACCTAACTATATAAAATATAAAATGAGTAACTCTCCAGAGATAACTATAATCTGTCATAATAAGATTTCTGAATCTCGGGACCTAAAATGTAGTTTAATGCATGTTTTTTTTAAAGAAGTTCTTAAAACTAAATTTTGTTTAGAATCTTACTGAGGAGACTGCTTTATCTGTAACAAAACATAACAAGTCTAATACAGTTTAAGGACTGATTGCAGAAAGGGAACAATAAACATATTTTTGTATTCAGCCGTTATTTTCCCTCAAATGCCAAATAGATACAAAATTGATTTGTCTAATGCCATCAGTTTATTGTCATGTGATTTAGCACCACAATAGACGATAGACGTCAATTTTTATTTAGCGAAATCGACAGTTCATTGGATTGGTTTATAATGTGTGTTTAAATTGAGGGGTGTGAATGGAATTACTGTCACGGTGATTTTCTGATCGGACGGCGAAGAAGGCCCGAGTACGAGTCTTTTATAATTTAGTCGATCTATTTTGTTTATGATGAACAAGAAAAAATTTTTTAAAACGAGTACTTTTTTTTAAACTAAAACTAGTACGTTTATTTTTGGTCTATAATTTCGTAAGTAATTAAAATATTCAAATATATATTTCAAACATTTGTAATAATGTTAAAATCAAAAATTGGGAATTTCGTAAGTATTTACGTTTATTATTTCGTCTATGATTTTTCGTCTAGTAATCGTTCCATAATTTGTGAAACACCCACGTAACAAACCAGACGCAATAGGTTTTTATTATCATCAATAGGACTATTATAACAAGGAGTTATTAGCTACTGACGCAAAAAAAGCGGTGTCATAAGTTAAATGGCATCATAGCTCCTAAGAGAATAGACCGATTTTGATTCGGTTTGCTTAACAGCTGCCGACGACGACGATATATGGTTTCAGCTCATATAAATCAGTCCCGACCTACAAAAATGAACATTCATTGCCCGTGGTCCTACTGCGTAGTCCTACTATTTATGTCCGTGGTCCTATCAGTAGGACAATGGACAAGTAGACTTTGCCCGTGGTCCTACTGGTAGTACCACGGGCAATTATTTATGTCCGTGGTCCTATCAGTAGGACTAAAACAAGAAAACGATTATATCGATTGTCAATATTGTCATTTTATTTAGAAGTGAGGATAACTCAATCGAAATATCGTATGTATGTAGTTGGATCATCCCCTGAAGTACCAGGCTACCATACCTATGTAGGAGATGTTTAGCATACTGTTAAATTTTATTTATATAATAATCGTAAGGGTACCAATAAATAGCCTCTGATATACTTATGATAGCCTGGTACTACAGATTGGAAATATACATTTATTTGGTGTCAACGGATCAAATGAATCAACAGACTGAATTACATAAAAAAACATACAGTGGAACATAATAATATAACCTCCTTCTTTTTTGAGGTCGGCTAAAAAACCTGCTCTTATTACTCCTAGTAGAAACTACGGGCAATGCTACTTGTCAATAGTCTTTCTGATAGAACCATGGACAAGAAAAAAAACCCGTGGTACTACCAGTTGAACTACAGGTAATGCTACTTGCCCATGGTCCTACTGATAGGACCACGGACATAAATAGTTGCCCGTGGTACTACCAGAGTAGGACCACGGGCAACGAATGGAAATGAATGTCTTGAATATTGTTTTGATGTATCTCATACGGTTAAGCCAACGTTAGGCAAATGCCTTATGCCTTTCAAAACAATGGCAAAACTATGACATACTACACTAAAACTCTCATTATGCCGCTTACTTTGTCAATAGCGTGTTCATACCTGATCTAAAACCTAAGAAGTTTTAACTGCGAGCTAGGGAGGGATACACCAAAACCGCACTAACCCGTCGAGCATTCTGGAATCTGTTCCAGACACAATTGATTTTTCTATTGGCATAGTCCTCCGGAGGGATTACGCCGCTTGACAGATTACAATCCATGCGATGCTCTTCAATAATCAGCATTGCATTCTACGAGTATATAACTAAGAATAGAAAGACTTGCTATAAAGTTTATATATCAAAACCGCAACTATAAAACATTATACCTTAACACTCTTTAACGAAAATTGACATAATTGTCTAAATGAAAATCACTGCGCACGATTTTATCCCCTTAATTGGCGTACAAATTGATACGCAAAAAGTTTAATCTATGGTTGTATCTCTCTGCCAATCTGAATGCAGACTGGTAGTGTTTTTGTTGGAAAACGGATATATATCTCGACTACTCACTGTTTGAAATTTAACCCTACACTGTGGATTTAGGGTTGAAAATTTAATTGGCTAAACGTCGCTAAAGGTCGTTCTACAACAAAGGAAACGAGTAGGTACGCCGCACGCGTTGAGTGAAAAGTTATTAGTTCTATCCGAATCCGATCTCGGTGTTTGATAAAGTCGCTTTGAGAGTTTCATATCAATTCATATGGTTTTTTGATGACATGACATTTGATATACTCGGCTATTATATTAGGGGTTGTGGGAATCCTTTGTATTTTAACTAGTTTGTGTTAACATCTTTTTTGAAAAAGTTTATTAACGTTTTCTTAAAATTTATTATTGCCTGGTTGTTTTTCAGTGCTTTTAACCAATGAAAAAAAGTCAAGATGATATAAAAAGTTTTAGTCAGCATTTAAGTAGCGAAAAAACTGGAAAACTAGAAAAAAAACATACAATTATCCTATGTCCTCTGGTCATCAGTCACCCAGACCCGGACATGAGAAGGTCGCCGGTTAGGTTCCAGCCCCAGAACATGTTTTTTTCTAGTTTATATATATTTCCTTCTACATAAGCGAAATTACTTATATAAAACCTTTAACTACACATACACAACCCACAGATAAGTCAATAAATATGCTATTTAAGAAAAGAGTAAACAATTACGTTAAAAGTGCTTCTTTAATTAAGTTTTTAATGAGGAAACACATAAGGACTATCCTGTATGATTGCTGTCAAACTATTCCGCTACAGTAATATAATATAATATAATATAACAATCAATACTCATTCGGATGCTTGCAAAATTAATTTATCATAATGAAACCAATAAATTGCAAGTATGACAAATAGTTCCCCCATATTCCCACACCCCATTTCAAATAAACTGCTCTGTGTGTTTGTTCTATCAACATTGCCAGCTCCACTGACGCGGATAGAAACTACAGAATAAATAAGCTTTGTAAAAATCCTTTAATTTATATGTCAATTAAAATAGAATTAAATAATAGTTATACAGCCAAGAGTAACTATTCATCACTACCATCATTACAGCCGATAGACGCCCACTGCTGGAAGCCTCCCTCAGGAATCTCCAAACTGATAGGTTCTGCGCTGCCTGCATCCATCGACTTCCCGCGACCCTCACCAGTTTCGTCGGTACACCTTGTGGGGGCCTACCAACGCTGGCCTTTAAACAATTTTTGGCTTTGTCTGTGACCTTAGTTCTCCTGCGGGTCTCATCATTTCTGATTCAATCACGCAGAGATACCCCGAACATAGCCCTCTCCATTGCCCATTGAGCCTTCTTATGAGGCCCATTGTAAGCGGCTACGTCTCAGTTCCGTAAGTCATCACTGGCAACACACACGAATCAAAGACTTTCGACTTGAGACACTGCAGTAGTAGGGCCGAGAATATTCTACGAAGCTTCCCGAACGTCCAGCCGAATTGGATCCGTTGATTAACCTATTTCTGGAAGTTGGACATTACCAAAATTCATAGGTTAACACAACCATAAAAAAAAACATAGGTTTATAACATAATTTCGTTGCATTAGCAACTAAATTCTAGTTTGGATATCGGTTATGGCGCCAAAAGGCAGCCTTCGTCGTTTCCCAGGATGAATACGATCTCCATGCCAAATTTCATCTAAATCGGTTCGAGAGAGGAGGAGTGTAGAGGAGTGGAGCAGAGGAGCGAGGATGGGAGGATAGAAGAGGAGAACGGATTAATCTATTTAAGAAGTTTTTTATTTTCATACCCAGAATATTTTGTTAGTACGTTGGATTCTTTGCAGGAATATTGATGTATGGCTTCTAACAGACTGCATTTTCAGCTTTTGGAGTGATATCTAATAAGTTTTCTTTTTCCTAAAGCTCTATTACTTCGCGCGAAACAGTAGTATTTAGGTAAATTTACTGATTCCCACGACGTCTGACTCACTGACACACTGCGCTTAATAGCATTGCAAAAATATCACACCACACCCCAGCTACGGTTGCTGTCCGCACTATATTTCAGACTATCGTAGAGTCTACAACTTTATTTAAAAAGGAAAGATATCCCTAAAAATTTATAGCACAACCAGCACAAGTCCCAACTTTTGTCCCTCACAAAGCCACCAGTGCTTAATTTGATAATCTTCGAAGACCAATAGCAGAGTACTGTAAATAGCAACAGAAGGACAATCAATATTAACTAAATATTAACACAATTTAATTAATTTGTCACTATAAAACAATACATAAAAAATATATTAAACATGAGATTATAACATGAAACATTGGACTTAGAGGAATCAAAAGATTACAGTAGAGTCTTTCAACAAGTGGATCTTAAAATGAACATGGAGAAGACGGAAATCATTTAAAACTCCCATGCTGTACCCACTCTTCTGAAAGTTGGAGACTCTACACTCGAAATTGTCGACGAATATATTTACCTAGGTCAAACACGAACAAGAGCTCACTCGTCGAATCCAACTCGGATGAGCAAAGCTTCGAAGCTACGGCATATCTTCACGTCCCACATACCGTTTAATTAAAGACGAAAATCTTCGACCAGTGTGTGTTACCATTATTAGTGATGACATACGTATGGCATTGAGACGTGATCGCTCACAATGGGTCTCGTTAACAGGCTCAAAGTCACTCAATTCACTGCCTCCACCTCAACATCACCTACAGAGAAATTTAGTAGCTCTTTTCTTTGTCGTACTTTCAGAACTTGGAATTCTTTGCCGGCACATGTGTTCCCTCCTTCCTACAACATGGTTTCCTTCAAAAGAGGCGTGAAAAAGCACCTTTTGGGCCGGCAAGGTGGAGGCGGCTCTAGCCGCTCTAGCAGTGCTCTGGCAGTGTCTGAATTGCACTAGCTGTCTTCGCATATGGACTCTTCTTACCGCTTCACATCAGGTGGTGTTGAGTCATTTGTCGTGCTTTATATCATCATCATCATCATTTCAGCCGAGAGACGCCCACCGCTGGGCATTTTTCCGCTGGGAATAAAAAAATAAAATGGCAATGGAGCAAGCACTGCTTTGACTTTCTCTTAGGAATTCAATCAGAAATGAGGAGATCCGTAAGAGAACCGAATTCACCGACATAACTCAAAGAGTGGCAGTGGGCAGGACACATCGCTCGCAGAACCGATAGCTGTTGGGGCGGAAAATTTCTGCAGTGGCGACCATGGACCGGAGGAAGCAGCTTGGGCTGGCTTACAACAAGGTGAACCGACCATTTAGTGAAGGTGTCAGGTATCCAATGGATGCATGTAGCACATGACTGATCGTCATGGAAATCTTTTTTGCCTTTGTCCAGCAGTAGACGTCATTTTGCTGGAAAGATGATGTTGATAACAAGGTAAAGACGACAATAATCCTTACCACGCATAATACTGTGACCGTATAGAGTTGGTTCAACATAAATTTCGTTGTTTAGTTAATAACAGATGCTTTCATGCTAAAAAATAATATATCGACTCGCTAAATAAATTCTCCTTGCCGTCTCTGAAAAAGAGAAGATTGCTCTCCGATCAAATGGTTCTTTTCCGTATTTGTAATAACGGATTTAATTGTATTCCTATGGTTGTTCAAATACATTACCGTGTACCTAGTCGCTTACCGCGCATGGTCAATGCCAAAACTTACCATTTCTTTGTCCCTAGATATTGCAGGAGGAGCTCGGTGGCGTATTGGTTTGAGCGCTCTGGTTTCGAATACGAAAACAAAGCAACTTTCGCCATGGTCGACCCTGGGATGGGTCAACCAAAATTTATAATCTCGAGTTCCTCCGTGCTTCGGAAGGCACGTTAAGCCGTTGGTCCCGGTTGTTACTACAACCGCTTTAACCCACCAACCCGCATTGGGCCAGCGTGGTGGTGTTATGGCCCAAACTCTACATGTGTTTCTTCCATGTAGGAAGGCCTGTGCCCAGCAGTGGGACGTATATAGGCTGGTGATGTTGATGATGATGATGATGAGATATTGCAGAACTAGCGCAGGTCAGCGAGTGCCACTTAGGCGAATTATGCATTCATTTAATGATTTATTTTGTAATCTAGATTTTGATATTTATGGTATGTCTCCATTTGTTTTCAAAAAGAACCTCGTCCAATCACTGAGTAATATTTAATTATATTTTTTGTTTTAAATTTTGTCCTGGTAAAATGTCTTTTAATATTGCATCAATCACACTAATGTAACTATATGTGGATAACGGTGCTGATTGTACATCTACAACCATGAAAATACATGTATCAATTAGTGAATTTATTGTACAGTTGTTTGTTGTCCTAAATAAATAAAATAAAATAATAATATTATTTGCAAGTGATCTGATGAAGATACTTGGAGTTACAGTACGGAATTCCTCAACAGTCAAGGGAAAATAAAAAACAATGTGTGATTCAAATTTTCAACCGCTGACGGTGACCTTAGAAATTAATTGTCTATATAATTTGTATTTTTTTTTATATTTTATAAAGTGACTACTAAACATAATTTAGTGTAAATAAGTACATAGCTTATTCAGGATGTTCTGGATTTGGTGATAAACTGTTCCCAGAAACAGAAAGTGAATCTAGGCACGATTGAAATTTCCTTACGCAAAAAAGTTTTATAGTAAACTAGCTTTTAATTTATTTTTATATTGTTTCTCTGTCTCGTTCCCGCACAATACTTTGAAAGAAAGTAGCTTAGTCATAGCTCTCAGAGATATGTCGAGGACGAGCCAAATAGTTCACACCTGTCACAAAGCATTATTTCAGCCGTGTGGGAAGCTAACTATGCGGCTATGTACACTCAACAATGGATAATTTTCCTGATTATTTAAAGTAAAGTCGTATTTCTGACATGCCTGTCATGTTCAATGGCTCAGAATATATATAATATATTCAAAAAAATACACAATGTTAAAAATACGATCAGCTCATGTGACTTTTAGAAAAGGCTAAGGGACATTATAGTAGTGAATTCAATTCAATTCAATTCAGTTATTGCATTTCCACAGTGAGTTATTGATAGACCTTAAATATAATATTCTGTACATCATGGACCCTGTCGGGCACAGCAAATTAGAAGAGAGGAGATTATACCATGTAGTAGTCTTCAAAACGTGTTAATTATGATTGGTATAAGTGGTCTGTGATAGAGATTACAGATTAAGATTTTTATTGTTTTTATTGCCATAACACCACCACGCTGGCCCAATGCGGGTTGGTGGATTAAAACGGTTGCAGTAACAACCGGGACCAACAGCTTAACGTGCCTTCCGAAGCACGGAGGAGCTCGAGATAACCTCCAGTGGTAATCAACTACAATTATAAATATGGGGTCTCAACTTGCCCATTGATTAAACGCCGGCATCCGATTATATGAGGTGATAAAAATAACCTTAACCCTACCTAATCACTCAAACAGTCTCACAAAAACTTGTCGACGGCTGACATAACGGTCAGCCATCTGGTTAAACGTTGCGCTCAATGACTTGGATAGTTGTCCTTCAGCCGTTTCATTGGATGCCGGCATTCAATCAACGGCTAGGCACCCACACTGCGCGAGACCGCATTCGAGACGATAATCAAGTTGATATCATAATAAACAACATTAGAAGATTTCAGTTTCATAACCCGGGAATCTCCTTTTTTTATATAACTAGATGACAAACAAGCTGACGGCCCACCTGATGGTAAGCGGTTACCGCCGCCTATAGACACCTGCAATACCAAGGGTAAATCACTTGATATTGCAGGTGCGTCATCATCCTGAGGCCTAAGATGAAATGCCGTCCATGCCCAGTAATTACACCGGCTACCTTTCCCTTCAATCCGAAACACAGCAAACTGTTTCACGGCTGAAATAAGAAAGGCGGTGGTACCTACCCAGACGACCCTACATACGGGCTTACCACCTAGTAAATTATAACACATTTATAGCTAGCACAATTATATCCCTCCTTACTATAACATGGGTGTGTAACCCATGTTAAAGTAAGGAGCGTGATAAGGTACCAAAAGGGGCGTATTAAGGCACCTTATAGGGCTGCAAGGTGGAGGCGGCTAGAGCAGTTGTTCCATCTGCACCAGCTGTCTCCGCATATGGACTCTTCTTTCGGCTTTCACGTCAAGGTTGCTTAAACTTACTCTGATCACTATCTGTAACTTTCTCAGTAACTTTGTATGAAAATATTCGGTCGGGTCATCATCATCATTTCAGCCGAGAGACCCCACTGCTGGGTATAAGCTCCTCCAGGGATCTCCAAACCGATCGGTCCTGCGCTGCCCGCATCCGTCGGCTTCCCGCGAACATCGTCGGTCCACCTTGTGGGGGGCCTACTCGAGGACCTTTCCGCCCCAACGGCCGTCAGTCCTAATTGCAATGTGGCCTACCCACTGCCACTTGAGGTTCGCAACTCTTCGGGCTATGTCGGTGACGGATATGAAAGTCAAAATTACCCTCATCGCCAACTGTACCAGACCTATCACAATCATTTAAAGATGTCATCTATTACAGTACGTGATGGATTTATGGCGCACTGTAAGCCAGACTGTATCTATCTTGCAGTTAATTAAATTCACGATTAATTATACTGGTATATTAATTAGTATTACTGTAAGTATCATAAACAATTGATTATACTTTGATCACTTTGTATTTAATGTCATGAACTCTTTATAATGGCACATAGGAGGATGGAGTGCATGTATTATTATCTATGCAAATGGAGAAACGAACACAGGTATATAATCACCAACAAACTGCAACTCTCTTCAACACTTCTTTGTCGAGAACATCATCATCATCATCACCAGCCTATAATACATCCCACTGCTGTGCACAAGGCTTCCTACATGGGAGAAACACATAAGGAGTTTGGGCCATAACACCACCACGCTGGCCCAATGCGGGTTGGTGAGTTAAAGCAGTTGCAGTAGCAACCGGGACCAACAGCTTTACGTGCCTTCCGAAGCACGGAGGAGCTCGAGATTACAAATTCTGATTAAGCCATCCTGGATCGATAATGGCGAAAGTTGCTTGGCTTTAATTATATACCAGGGCGCTGAAACAACTATGCGACCGAGCTCCTAAAAAATGGAACGTCTTGTTCGCTAATGTGATGAACCAGAATAAGTCTCTCAGAAGTAGCACAACCAAAGCCAAGAGCCAAATCACAGGCTCTTTCGACGCAGAGATTATTGAGGTTAATGGCAATGAAATTGTTGATTTGAATGAACGAAATTGGGAAAAATTCCATACAAATAATTCTAATATTATTCGAAAAGGTCTGAACAGATTTTTAAACAATTGCAAACTACTTATAGTTAGATGGCAACAACCTATGGTCTACGTATTTCAATTTCTTAAAAACAGAGCAGTCACCTATATGATAAAATGTACCTTTCTTTTCCACGGGGAAAAATCCGATTACAGACGTACCCGCCGCTGGCTAAGCGACGGGCGTGTGTGGGGGTCATCCAGCGCTAGCAGCACTGGACATACCCACTAAAACTCCCCGGTAACTCCACTGCCCTTCGCGGGGGTAGCCTGGGCTCTGTCAAAGCAATTTCACCAGCCCACCCCCAGGCAACCTGACTTTATAGCCGGGTTTCATGCCGATTGGGATTACCCAGAGTATGATAAAATATACCTAGTTGAAGTGGTAAAACCGATGACACAATGAGACGGATGTTTTAAATCACTTTCCTGTAAGATATTATGGTAAAGGCATATTATATCTGGACACAGGCAGAGTTAAAGCTTCCATATGTCAAAGTGCCTGATGGAATTACCACTTATAACCTATTATGAAACTTGCTTGGGATACCCCATATGGGATGGTAAAACCCCATATTACACGTGTTTCAAGCCTCCATAGGCTACGCTAACCGCTGACAGGGCCTAATCAGGTGGGCCCCATACTTGATTGCATTGGGTAATGGTTAAATTGGTTAACTTTGATGGGTTGCGCTTATCAGAAAGAATGTCAGCTATCAGTTTTCGCAGGCAAGCTTTGGCGTTCAAGTCACCCTTGCAGATGACTTGCTGTGATATAACGACGAACGATGACATTTATTCCCTTACAACTTCAAACGCAAAAGTCTAGTTAGGGGAGAAGTAGGCCCCTGCTACCACCCTTAAAGCAGAACAAACCCTTGGTTGACAATACTACTGCACGAGTCCACAGCCAAAGTAGTACTCTAGATGTCTGCGACCCTAAATAATTTTGAGATTGCAAAGTATGGTACCGCCAATTACGCTCATATCAATAGACCACTGCCTCGAGAACTGCATGAAAGGATCTTCGGGTCCCGAGCCCTGGCTGAGCTAAGGTTGCCATCTATGTTAATAGGGCATGCAAAGTCTATGACTTCCTGTTGCGGGGACCTTACCCCACCCTCATAGCATCATGCTGCGATGGACGGTTCACCTGTTAAAACTTAACCCTCAATAAAATACACCCAGTAAGTTTTTTAAAAACCACAAGATGACAAAGAAGCTTCACGACGGTCCACCTGGTGATAAGTGGTTAACGACGCCTACAGAGATCTGCAATAACAAGGTAAAATCACTTGTTACTGCAGGTGTTTTGTCACCTGAGGCCTAAGCTGTAATAACTTCCACGGCCTGTAATATCACTGTCTACCTTTCCCTTCAATCCCAAACACAGCGACCATAAATACGGTCCTACCACCTAATACATCAGAATCATACAGCATTTGAGCAATATCCCTTTATTACAGCTTCGTCTATTAATACATTAAAAAATAAACCTACGAGAAAACTCGTTTATTCAATAAATTGTGTGATATGAGAGTTCAGAACGTAAACATACCATTACACAAGGCACACACTGAAAATATTCTATTGACTAAAACAAACACGTGCCAACGAACTAATTTAGCTAGAAAGGGACAAAACAATTCCCAGCACATTCCGATGGCTGCTAGAGAGAGACGGAAGAGTTGCATCACGACACCATTTCAGGAGAAACTCTTTCAGGCTTGCTGCTAAAACGTCTGAAATCTAAATAAAATTTTCGAGCGATTATCAAAAGAGTTGCAAGAACGGTAAAGTTGAATTTTCCTTGAGCAGTTTTGAAAGAGTTATTTCTAGATTACCGCAACTTTGTAAGCAATTTTCATTTCAACCGCTGAAAGTATAAAGTGCAATTTAAATTTGGGGCTTCCATCGCGGGGGCAATCCGTATTCATAATTTCAATATATTCCAACGCGCAGCACACAAAATCCTGTGTTGACTTTCCTAGGGAAACTATTTAGAAAACTGACACGGTGCATTCTGTTGGAAAACACTGTGACGCCAGTAAGAACAATTTGTTATAAACACGCCAGGTAAAAAGAAGAATGTGTACTTATTACCATGGAATATTAGACTTTAATTGTTTGACTTTAGAGTTTATATTGCGTATTTGATACAACGTGCATTTATAAATAGAATTGTGTTGCAGAATGCGCATGAGGGCTGGCTTATTTGGTGAGAGAGTAAAGAATGCTCGCAGTACGATAAAGGAGCGTTGTTTTATTTATACTTTATACAATTACTTTAGGTCACTAGGTGGTAGACCCATATGTAGGGTCGCCTGGGTAGGTACCACCGCCTTTCTTATTTCAGCCGTGAAACAGTTCGCTGTGTTTCGGATTGAAGGGAAAGGTAGCCAGTGTAATTACTGGGCATGGACGGCATTTCATCTTAGGCCTCAGGATGACAACGCACCTGCAATATCAAGTGCTTTTCCTTGTTATTGCAGGTGTCTATAGGCGGCGGCGGCGGTAACCGCTTACCACCAGGTGGGCCGTCAGCTTGTTTGTCATCTAGTTGTATAAAAAAAAAACGTAACGAGGTCATTCATCGATAGATTTTACTCCTCACATTTTTCTCATACCGGGTCCCTTATATATGCAAATCGATTCTTAAGGAGTAAACTCCAAAAAAAAAAAATCCTATTATTAAGAATAGTGCAAAAAGATTTAGGGTTATAGTGCAAGTAGTAGCGGTAGCCAGTGTAATTACTGGGCATGGACGGCATTTCATCTTAGGCCCCAGGAGACATCGCACCTGCAATATCAAGTGATTTTTCCTTGTTATTGCAGGTGTCTATGGGCGGCGGTAACCGCTTACCATTAGATGGGCCGTCAGCTTGTTTGTCATCTAGTTGTATAAAAAAGTACTTGTTAGAAAGAGATAGATATATGAGATATAGAATGAAATACTAATGTCCGTTTTCTATAACCATTCCCTAGGTGACTCTTAACAACATTTGTCTCTTTCTATCTCCTTTAGATAGACTGAGATAAAAATCGCTAAGATATAATATAGCATATATATATTATATAGATAATAAGCATAAGCCATGTAAACAAGGGACAGAAAACGCAACAGAATGAGAAAAATATCTTGAAATAAATAACGTAACCGCATCAATTAATATTTCTCACGGATTCTTTACTATATTTTAACCGACATTTAAAAAAGCAGGTTTGTTAGAAATAAAACGTTTCTTTTTATAAATAAAAACATTTTTAAATATTAAAAATAAACCGTCCGTAGAAAAGTGTCGCTTACTCAGACTTTCGTACCAGTATATTTTTTTTTATCTTAAACTATTCAACAATTCTTTCCTTTTTTTAAAATGCGCTATCCAATGAAAAGTAGTATGTATCGCAATAATAATAAATCGCTATGATATTACTAGGTGGTAGTCCCATATGTAGGGTCGCCTGGGTAGGTATGCCTTTCTTATTTCAGCTGTGAAACAGTTCGCTGTGTTTCGGATTGAAGGGAAAGTTAGCCAGTGTCATTACTGGGTACGGACGGCTCAGGATGACAACGCATCTGCAATATCAAGTGATTTTTCCTTGTTATTGCAGGTGTGCCATCAGTTTGTTTATCATGTAGTTGTTCAAAAAATATATTGAAAGTGAGTTGATAGAGATAAATTCCAGAGATACATGATAGTGCTGCCTCCTATCATTATCATCATTTCAGCCGAAAGACATCCACTGCTGGATAAAAATCCCCATTAAAGATTGCCACAACGATCAGTGCTGCGCTTATGCGTGAAGTGGCTACCTGCGACCTTATTAACAGTAAATATATTAATATTTCTTCGTAAACCCCCTATAATATATCCATACTAATATTATAAATGCGAAACTAGATCTGCTTAAATATGCAGAGCTATTTTTGGTATTAACGGTTAAGGAATGAAAACTAAGTATCTGTGTTAAGTTTAAATTTTAATAATAACATTTTAACATTTTTTTATTTTATTTTTACACTCACACCTATTATCTAGCCCAAAGTAAGCATCATTAAGAGCTTGTGTTATGGATACTAGATAACGGAGAAATAATGAAAATAATATGTATATAAATATTAGAAATATACTAAATAAACATATAAACACCCATGACTCGTAAACAAATGTTCGTACTCATCATACAAACATTTGTTCCTACCGGGATTCGAACCCGGGACCTCTTGAGAGGTCCCGGGTTCGAACCTCGAGAGGTCCTCCCGAGACCACTCGGCCAGGCGGTCGTATATCGTAGGTCGTAATATTTTTATAATAGGTATTTGTATGTATAGCATAACGATAAATTGATTTCAAATTGCTAAATTCTTATAGTGTTCAACCCGAAAACATCATGATTTTAAAAAGCTTTAAGTCGGTATTGATGTCTACTGTTTCCGGTCTGAGGGTCTAGAGAAGATGCCACTTGACAATCGCTACCGCTATCGCTAACTGGAAAATGTATGGGATTTGACATTTACAATCGAAAATCAATTGAGGGCTTCTGTCAAATCCCATACATTTTCCGTTAAGCGATAGCGATAGCGATTATCGAAAGACATCTTGTCTAGGCCCTCTGTTTCGATAATCAAAACCAATGTCTTCCATATTTGTACCGCCCTGTGCCTAATTAAAAATAGTGGAATCCTTAACCGTGTGGCCTCATTTCAACAACCTGCAGCTTTATTCCAGCTTTATTACAGACATCTGTATATACTCAGTTTTCATTCCTAAACCGTTGAACTGATTTAATAATGAAATTAAACAGAAAATAGATTACAACAGTAGGTAGGTACTTAACTCCAAAAAATATCTTTTTATGAGTGAAGTACCTACCTAAATCATTTTAATTATTTGTTTTTTTTAAGTGCTTTGAATTTCTTTTTTTTTTTAATTTTGTTTAGATAAAGCCTAATTGTATCCCTTCCTACATGGCAGATACTCCTCGTGTGTATCTTTTAGGAAGACCTGTACCCAGCAGTGGGACGTATATAGGCTAATGATGATTATGATAGCCTAATTGCATGCAACTAGGTGAAAATCAAGCATAAGCACATGTTTTAGAATTAAGCTGTTCAGCCAGAGACACATTTTGTTAGTGGCTGATATACACTTAATACCAACTAGCATTGGGCCAGCGTGGTGGTGTTATGTTATGTTATGGCCCAATCTCCTCATGTGTTTCTCCCATGTAGGAAGGCCTGTGCCCAGCAGTGGGACGTATAGAGGCTGATAATGAATGATGAATGACACACTTACTCTCTATCTCAAAAATTACTTAACAGATTTTGATGAAACTTGCACTCAATCTCGCCCGAAAACAACTCGCCCGATCGGGTGACTTGGCACCTTTCGAATTTACCTAATATTTTTGTTGTCAACTCGCACGCTTGTTACAAAATCCACGTTTCTCAGCATGTCTCCTATCACAGGTGGGTTGGAAGAGATTTCTTATAGAAATAAGCCACACCTTTTGTACTCTTTATTATTTTTTGTTTTCCTATTTTTGTATTTCTTGTGTACAATAAACTATTAAATAAATAAATAAATAAAGTACAGCCAGGTAAAAAATTTGGAACTAAATTTCAGAAACGACTTCGAATAAAACGACATTGTATTTAATTTTAAAATAAAGCTACTGAGTTGACTGTACATTTTTATGGTCGTTACCTCACATTTTTATGGTCGGGCGAGTTGACGACAGAAATATTAGGTACGTCATGTTCAGACGCTGGTATAGACTAACATGTACAAAAACTGTAGAATTCTGACAATATTACATACATAAATATTAAATATTACATACATACAGGTTAAAAATAAATCAATTTTTCGACAAATCAACTGTGATAGACAGAATTGGCTTTGAATTGCTTTATTAGCTTTCTCAAATATTTCGCAGCTCAAGACAAGATTATTATAGAAAAATATTATCTCAAACAAATTACTCCTGCATCTCACCACGAGCCTCTGAAAGTTCACGCGGAACCACTAAATAAGGTGCGTACGAGTCATTACTACAGAGTCCAGATGCTACCCACTACGACCAAATTCAGTTGATCCCTTGCTCATCGTACACTTTCCTCTGACTTCATACTAAACTCCAGTAGGAGGCAGGGGGAAATAGGCCTTGTTAATTTGGTCATTGTATTTGAAACAAAACATGCGTGTAGGCAAGTCTCACGTGCAAGAGTCGTAAAAATATGTGGGTGCGATGTACTTATAAGTAGAGCCGGGTTGCACAAACAGTAGTTAACGTTATACTGGTTAAAGTTAATATTAGTTCATTTCAATAAGAATTTATTTACACATTTATTTATTGAGCTTAATCTAGTAAGATAATTTTTAACCTTTGACGCAAAAAGAGGGGAGTTATAAGTTTGACGTGTCCGTCTGTGTATCTCTGTGTCAGTGTGTCTGTCTGTAATATCGTAGCTTCTAAACGAATGGACCGATTTTGATTTCGTTTTATTGTTAGAAAGCTGACGTGATCGAGATCGCCCCTGGCTATAATTTATGAAGCTCATTTCCTACTTGACAAAAGGGTCTTACTAACTTTTATAGATCCGATTGATTTGAAATTTGGTTTACTGTTACTTCGGTGGTTTTGCCAAGACATTCTAACCTTAAGCTGATCCTGATCCTGTACCATCAAATACTCTGAAAATGAAAATGAAAATATCTTTATTCAATTAGCTCCCCCAAGAAGCTCTTTCGAATCTTCAAAAATCCCTTATGTCTATCACTAACTCTGCCGTAATGCTTAATTCTACATAAAATTAAAGCAGATATAGCGTGTTTTCGTGGACTCATACGAATAGTCTGCATGAGGTGGTGTTAGATAGATGATTGATGAGGCCGAGCGTTACTTAAAATTTTAAATTATGATAAGTAAAAATATTTATGTAATACCACGTCTCCAATTCTTCAAAGGAGATGTTTCAAAAATATATGGAGACCCGGCCAGGTCTATGTACCTACAATATACTAAAAAAAAGTTAAAAATATGCAGTACAGTGTTCAATTGTCCGTTTTCTTTTTATTTGCTTCGTTGCGTGTTACAAAACAAGTTTTTTTATAAAAAGACTGCAACACAGTTAATATTCATAATGGCGCCTTTGTTACTTTGGTGACGTTTAGTGACTTCTATGTCACCCGCCATATTGCCATATTGAACAACGGTGAAATCAACGAAAAATTTCAATTTTTGTACAAACAAACCATGAACGAAAACCATATATTAGTATTTTCCCGCATTCAGAAGATTTTCCTAATTTTTTGATATAGTGTACATAACTGGCCAGATATGAAACATCTCCTTTAAAAGACTGACATCTCTTAAATGACCAAAGTACTTAAATTAAATAAAGAGAAAAAAAAGCTATTAAAAGCATATTACACAAAAGAACTGTACGCTACTTTGGCTTGAGAAATAAGCCACAATCCCTTTCTTTTTATTTTTTTTAAGTTCCCATGAACTTCGTTAACTTGGTTTCAGTGGAGACAGAGAAACAGAGACAACAATAGCGCATGCGCACGCGCACTTGACGTAAGCAACTAGACAAATTGGAAATTATTGAAAGGGAAAATACTATTCGCCCGCGTAGACGTCGGCTATCTCGCCGGTATAGGTAACTCTAGTCCTTTTTCAGAATGCAATCTAAAGCTACGTCAAATTTCATGTGTCGGTGTAGCGGCTTAGTTGTAAAAACGAAACAGACAGAAAGAGTTACAATCATATGTCATTTATAAATATTAGTACAGATTAAAATTTAATCATGTCATTTAGCAGGCCTACCATGTAACAATTATCGAAATTCCAGATTGTAACAATGTGTGTCGTGACGTAATACATGATTATTAAGAACCCATTTTTTATTTATTTATTTGGGTAAGCAAACAGTAGTCAATACTTGAATAATAGTTTTACAGTAACTTATTAGCCAACCAATACCGTTTACCACGAGTTAATTATGATGTGTCATTATTAAATGAAACAAAAAGAAGTGCAAAGTTGGCAGTGCCAAAGTTATTTTTAGAAGATCCAAAACATTATTTTCAAATATTCTAGGACGTGATACCGAAACGTCAATGGATTTAAAGTTTGTATTGTAAGAATGGACTAGACGGTAACGTTTTCCAGCCAGCGTTGGTACGACAACACATTGTAGCAAACCGCTTACACGGGATGCGATAATGCGTGCTAACGGGTATTCTATACCAAATTTTATCAACTAAAGGAGTATAATCATATCTATTATGGCACAGATCGTAAAGTAGTTTTGCTTCTAGCCGTTTACGTCTCCATTTCAGTGTTAGAATATTATATTTATCATTAAGTATTTCATAGGGCAGACTATTATGATTACATTTGTCCTTCATGCTGCGTAAAAATTTCTTTTGGACTCGTTCAAGGGCAACAATATATTTACTATAGAAAGGATTCCAAACGGGCACAGCATATTCCAGTTTTAAACAGACTAGAGATTTATTGATGTGTAAATCAAGATATAGCTTACAGTCTAATATAACTCCTACATCTTTAATCTATCGGTTATCTCACGAATGGTCCATATCCACTATGAAAGGTTCATCAATGAAAGGTTCTGGAACAAACAAACTTCTCACTTCTCTATTTCGACAGGTACCAGTGTCAGTGAATTTATTAACCATTCATCATATCAGCCTATGATTTCTACTGCTGAACAAAGGCCCTCCCCCATCGATTTCCAAATGGCACGGTTCTGCGCAGCCTGCATCCAACGGCTCCCCGCGACCCTGACCAGGTGGTCTGTCCATCTAGTGAGAGACTGTCCTATTTTGCGCTTTCCGGTACGTGGTCGCCATTCTAGAACTTTAACCCCCCACCGGCCGTCTGCTCTGCGTACTATGAGCGCCGCTCACTGCCACTTCTACTTACTTACTAACCTTTACTTAAAGTTAATTGACGGTAAAAGTTACGACGCTGGAATGCCTGGTCCTTTTAAAATAGTTTCATTTAGTTGACACAAACACCCATTATGTGTCAACTAAATGAAACTATTTGGATATATTTAAATTTTCGGAAGAGAAGCATCCTACCTTCCTATGTCATACAATTCTGAGAGCTTTCTGATTTGCATTAGGCCTGCGTTAAACGTATTGTCTCTCAAAAAATAAAGAGTCTTGTAATAAAAATTCTAATGGATCTCGGTAGCATAGCGGTTTGAGCCCATGTGATTACTAAAACAAAGTAACCTTCACTATGGTCGAACTCGGGATGGATCAATTAAAATTTTTATTCTCGAGCTCAAATTCAAAGCCCAAACTCGTCACGTATTTCTTATATGCAGGAAGGCCTGTATCCACCGTACGATATAACTAGTGATGATGATTATTAAATTCGGAAAATCATTATTAATCAGTGACCACCTGCATTTTCACCCTCGGGGATGTCGGTTACCGCACCAAAAGGTGGCCTATGTACTTTCTAAGAGTGTAATCTATCTCCATGCCAAATTTCATCTCAATCGGTATGGCGGTTTAGGAGTGAAAACGTATTAGACAGATAAACATTGCAAATAGACTGTTATTACTTTCACATTAAAAATATTAGTGTGGATTACCTTAATCGGTCGTGAAATTTAACAGAGCTTAGTATAACTAGCTCCCAAATGACGTAATCATCGCCGCTTGCGCCGGTCTGGAGTGCCACGTTTCAGTAACATTTCAGAACTGAACACGCCCGCTCGTCCATACTGTGACGATATCACGATATCGTTCCGATGTCGTATCGAAATTAGAACTCGCTAGCCCTGGATAAAACTATTCTCGTCAATCTTTGTGGTTAGGTTACTTTTAGTATCTAACGCGATTGTTTGTTCTGCTTAGTTTTCGAAAAATATCGATTGTAACTAATTAAAGCTTCATTATTAATGTAAATTGTGATTTCGTTTAGTATTGTATCCGTTACCGATTCATTGCTTTGA
The DNA here is from genome assembly GCA_947347705.1 of Nymphula nitidulata. Taxonomy (NCBI): domain Eukaryota; kingdom Metazoa; phylum Arthropoda; class Insecta; order Lepidoptera; family Crambidae; genus Nymphula; species Nymphula nitidulata. Next base: position 11,254,004 of record OX374641.1, on the reverse strand, counting down.
AATGAACTTACAATACTTAAACAAGTGAATATCGTTCATTCCTAACTTATAAATGAACAGTCGTTTGAGATTCCTCGTCTATTTCTGAAGTTAAAAATTAGAAAACTCGTTTTAGTAATCGTTGCGTGTAAAAGGTTTTCTTCTCATATTTGAGTTGTATTTTTCAGTGAGTGTTTGCAGTCTATTTGCAATAACTGTGCGTTTTAGCAACTTAAAATAATCTCCACGGTATGCACAGAATCAGAGAAAGTAAACTGCATTTCATCTAGAAGATAATTTTGCGAAAGACCAAAGAGTGTATCGCTTTACGTCTAAATATACCTGTCATATCAGACCACGTGTGGTGTACAGTGTATTTTTGTTTTATTATTAAATATAAACAATTGGTTGTTGAACGTTTGACAAGCAAACTCGTTATGTGTTTGAGAAATTTTGAAGTGTGAAATATGATAAAGATTGGAAGTGTTTTAATTTATATTACATGTTAAATGTTACCTTCTAGTTTTATAAACGACGTTTCGTGCGTCGTCGTTTGCAGACTTTTACTTCAACGCTTCCTGAGGTGAAGCCGTAAGAAGAGAACATACCTAATACTTGCGAAGACAGCTAGTGAATAGCCGACTCCACCTTGCTAGCCTAAAATATCCCTTTGGAAGGATCCTTTGAAGGAACCCAATGTTAGGGAGAAGGGAACACATTAGCTGGCATAGAATCCCAAGTTCTGGAAGTACGACAAAGCAACGAGTTACTAAATTTCTTTGTGCGTTGAGGTGGAGACAGTGAATTGGATACTCCGAATACGGGCACGCGTGCTCCTGAGTAGGAAGGGGGAAGGTAGGACTAGGTCGAAAAGCTCTTCATACGGCTTTACAGATTAATTGATAAAGCCGATAGGCTTCTATCTCCTTCTCGTCCTCCATCCTCGAACAATTTGCGACGAGAAATATCTCAACACAATTGTAGAGGCTCAAAGCTGTTGGGTACAGAGCGTGTGTGCAGGCACTCTTTAATAGCGAATAACGACAGATTCGTATTCGTTTACGAATGTAAAGAAAAATTATTATACTCAACAGAGTATAACAATTTTTCTTTACATACAGGCTTTAGGCTACATTATCAACAGATAATGTAGCCTATCTTTCTATTTATTTATTTATTTATTCGGAAGACCAACAGCTATTACAACACATTAAGTGATATAAATAAATAACAAAAAGCCAATTATATAAGCCTATACTAATACTATTATACTAATAATATTATAAAAGAGGTAAAGCTTGTAAGTTTGTTTGTAGGAACTAATCTCTAGAACTACAGAACCGATGGTAATGAAAATTGGTATAGAGATAGTTTAAAACCCTGGAAAGGACATAAGATACTTTTTGACGTGATAACCGACATCTACGCTGATGAAACCGCGGGAATAAAGAAATTCCGAAACTTTGGACAAATTTTTGGATGGTAATCCTCGTTTATTTTTCGTATTTCGTTCATCTTGACTTATTTGTGAGTTCAAAAAGAATCTATGGCCTATACGTTTTATGACAATTTGGCAAATATTATCACGTTTCCGTTTAGAAAAAAACGTATGAACATCGTAAATGGTCTAGTAACTCGATATTGTATTGAAGTTACAATTTGTCAACGACGTGCTAACATTGAAAACCTCTGTTTTCATACACCATTTGTTGCATTGAAGTATTCTTCAAAGACGCGGTGGGTGATATCTTAATGCATAGTATTTTTTGTTCGACATTTTAGAGTACCGTAAGAAAATAATTGAAACGAAACTGATTGTAAAAGTTTGTTTTTAGTTTGTTGAATAGTAGGCCAAAGAAGCTACAGCTTTTTGAGCTCTTTTTTTAAAATTTATATGACAAAGTGCCAACCTTGTCGTATAAATTTGAAAAAACCGTATTGTACAACAAACGTACAGTGCACTTAATAGTAAGTGGTAATGGAGAGTGGCGTACGCGGGGTAACCCCGGACAAGATCGTTTATATTGATAAGCATGATCAATGCCAGGCACTAGGTATGGTGCTGTTTGGGGTGAACCGACCTCTAAATATGGAGGCAGAAATATATTATCAAGTATTATTATTCTTAATTTTTGATTTTAACATTATTATAAATGTTTGAATAATTACTAAGAAATTAAAATCTAATAAAACTAGAAAAATTTCACGTCCTGAGGCAGGAATCGAACCCGCGACCTTTCGCAATCCGGGCGACTGCTCTGACCACTGAGCCACCCAGGACTTGGGATATCCCTGTGAAATTCTTCTAGTCTATTTGTATTTGCGTTTATGAGCTAACGTCCACCCTACAATGTCGAAATGTGTTCTATTTCAACATCCGAAACGAGTATTTTTACAAATACCTACGATTCGGTTAAGTTGGGGCAGTGCTTTCAAATATTCTTAATTTTTGATTTTAACATTATTATAAATGTTTGAATAATTACTAAGAAATTAAAATCTAATAAAACTAGAAAAATTTCACGTCCTGAGGCAGGAATCGAACCCCCGAAATAATCAAGTATTATTATTTATAATGGTAAACGGCCTTGTCCGGCGTTACCCTGCATCCGCAATTACCCTACTCTCCCCTAACCGTAGTTTATAGATGCTCGCAGCACCTTAGTCACTACTGACGCGCTCTCTGCCCTATAAAAGTTGAGAGAACGCATTATGTTGACAGCACAGGTCCCTTATCCTCAACTGTCCGATGAGTGATTCGATTCGGAAAGCCACACCCCGGCTCGCTTTCACTCCCATAAAAAGTGACAGATATAGACCCTATATTCGAATATTTCCCGACGGTTGAGGATGAGAGGTCAGGAGTCGAGCTCTTTCTCGATGAGCCTAGGCGAGTTTACTCACCGTCGCCGAAACACCACTACAAATCAGTGTCATTTAGGCAAACAATTGTCCATAGTCGCGGTAAATAGATTTGTCGCTGCTTGTTTCGATTACAATGTTGCATAATTAGATAATAATAATTTTCGAAGACTGAGGATGTGATAAGAATAGTCACAGTTCACCTGATGGTAAGCAGAAACCGTAGTCTATGGACGCTTGTAACACCAGGGGTGTCACTTGCGCGTTGCCTAACCCACGTGACCACGTGTCTACGGAACCACGACACAAACAAATATTCAATCTTACCTACCCAACGTTTTCTAATACTTTATTTATTATTTGAGTATTACTTTTTTTACAAGATTCGTGTGAATGCGGTTTTTGGGTCATTGTGACATATACGCGAACATTTAATAGAAAATTTATTGGCTGTGGACATGTCTGTTCAGAATCAGTGAAGCGTAGACATTTAAGAGACGATTGATGCTATTTTGGTTTTTGAGTTATATTACGTACTTTTAGCTGTTTTCAATGACAAATATGTACTTTGGTGGCCGTGACAAGAATGGTGAGGACTTATGAGCAGTATGGTTTTAAGTATGGAATGCAAATCTCGCGAGATTGGGGCTCAAGCGAAATCCCGCGAGTTTATGAATAACAATACTGCGAGATCTCGTCAATTTTGAGATCTCGCGAGATTGGCAGTTTTGTGTATTTTTTATTGCAAATAATCACAATATTTGAATAAATTAGAAAAGACAGTATTCAAATTATAAGTATTATAAGATAAACATTCATTTTCACGAATTTTCCAAAATTCATTAAAATGAAACATTGTTTGACGTATTTGTCTATAATTTTTTATTAACTTCTAAGTACGTACGTATCTATCAAATAACAAATGAAAGAAACAACCAATCTTCTCTATTTATATCAAACTAAAATCTTTTAGTAATAAAACAACTCTTTTATAACAAACAAAACAACGAGAAGTCAAAAAAAATGAAACTTTTATCTAAGTTGAGTTGACTATCAAAGCCCGATAAACCAGAGACAATTAAATTTTAATTATTATGTTATCTTAAGTTGACGTCTGGGCATTGAAGGATTAAACTGAGATATTATTATAAATTAAATAACTCCGTCCGTGTCAGGCCGCGCTTTGAATAAGACGTTTATCTGCTCGAGTGCAATCTCGTTAACCTCGCGAGATCTCGCCCTGTTTTCTTCCGAGATCATACTCGCTAAAAAAAGGCCGAGATCTCGCGGAAACGAGATCTCGCGAGAACGAGGTTGAATTTCCTAGTTTTAAGGCGAAAGTTATGATTTTTTTTATACAAAGCACGGCAATTGACCCAACTCCACCTGATGTGAAGCGGTAAGGAGAAGTCCATAATCGAAGACAGCTAGTGCAGAATAGACATAATGCAATGAATTCTGTAATGTCATTTGGGGATAAATTTAAGTAATTTTAATTAATTCAAATTAATAATTAAATAAATTTACCCTTACTTAATTTGTTACTTACTTTTAATCATTGTATGTTGTATGTAGTGTTTTTATAATTAATAAGAAAAATTAGCCGTCTTATGTTGCTATGCCCATAGGGCGTCACACGTATACTTGCGTGTAAAACTGTACCATCGTAAATTATGTAAATGTGACACTCAATAAATAAATATAAAAGCAATGATCTGAGTCGCAGCTATAGAAAATAATTAAGCACTGACTTACATTATTTCAATATAAAATTTCTTAGTTTTTTTTTTTTTGAGGTAATTATTTCTTATAATACTATATCCCGTAAGTCTGCAATTTGGGTACAATATTAGTATTTATTTTGGCAACCCCTTTGTTGTAAATACTTATTAAGCAATAATGATGTGCTCTCTATGGGCGTGAGGTTTTTTTCGCCACAATTAAGGGATGTCAACTACATCAAAATGTTAAAGATTTCTTTAATAAAAATTATAACAATACAAAACTAAAAATATACATATAGAACAAGTATGGAAAATATGTGAATGATATTTTTTTTAAAACACTAGACGACTTGTTGCTACACGTATAAAAAACACATTATACATGTTAGTTATGATACCCTGTAAGTCCCTGAATCATCAAACGTCGGCTTCATCTACGCAGTCAAACGAGCAGCTTGTACTTACCGACTGCTGCTAGATTCACTTGTTTCCTTAAAACATTGCTGCTGTATGAAAATAACAATATTATCACACTCACACTGAACTAGGGACCTCTATTTTGATCGATAAGAGTAGGTACTCGACCGCCAAAATCACTGGACTGGAGAAACTACAGTGGAGGACATCTTATAGTTTATAAGTATAAGAGGCTAATTCTAGTACATAAGGCTAAAAGATGTCATCTGCCAAACATAAGAATAAACAATACCATAGCTTTAAAAATAATTAAGTATGTAACATCTGATTCAACGACAACGACAATAAATGTTTTGTCTTCTACAAAATAGTAGGTAATCTATGGGGTATCTGAAGAGCTATACCTATCTATAGAGCTTTATAAGGTAGAAAGAAGAGGACGATCGTAAGCTCCATTCAACAAAGATAGTAATTATTATCCAAATTAATTATTAAGAAATATTGTTTTTTGTAATAATTTAACTCTGTCATGTTAAATTTGACAATATTTCAACCACGACTATTCTTTCATTGTACACACGCCTGCATATAAAGTACAACACATATATATTATAGTAGCTAATACTAGGTGAGGTACTAGGTAGGTAATACTAAATCCAGATTATAAAAAGTCCAAAAGTCAATATTTTTTTTGTAATGCTTAATTTCGAAAAATAGGAGTGGGCAGCCCTATCAGTAAAGCTTGGAGCCCACAGCGGGCGGTCTCTGCGCATAATACGCAGGTCAATTTGTGTACTCGTTTACAACCACATAGTAATTCAGTTATTACGTACAAAGATTTACAAATTGCACTAGAAGAGACATCAGCAAAAGATATTTCCTCGTTGTATTCCAAGGATGACCACCATAATATGAAGCGTCGCCCCACCTAAAAACGGACACGTCCAAAAGTCACTCAAGAAGACGCAAATAACTAAATAATAATTATTATAATAAAATTATTTTCCGTTGATATTGATCGATTTTTGCTTAGAGATATGGTTCGTGAGATATTCGTGATAAAGGAGTGCAAATAATAACAATATTAGCAACGATTTTCATTAGTTAATATGCGTGTTTTTTTATTATTTATACTTTATTTTATTTTACAAAAATCCACAGTTTAGTCTAAAACAGTTTACATATTTTCAAATGATAACCAAAACTTTTGGTAATGAAATGGTACTTACTATTTATTATTAGCTATATAAACTATAAACAAAGGCATGTCATATTGTAGTTAGATGTGTCTGTCTTGGGAGGGGAGGAATGTACCTAAGTATGTTTATGTGATGCTATGAACGACATGCCACTCTATCATTGTGGTGTTTTTTTTATTCAACTAGATAACAAACAAGCTAACGGCCCACCTGATGGTAAGCAGCTACCGCTTCCTATTAGATACATGCAATAACGAGGAAAAATCACTTGGTATTACGGATGCGCTGTCTTGTCTCTGAGACCTAGATGAAATGCCGTCCGGGCCCAGTAATTACACTGGCTACCTTTCCTTTCTATCCGAAACACAGCGAACTGTTTCAAGGCCGAAATAGAGAGAGTGAGAGAGAGATATCCGTTTTCACTGTCGATTCCCTAGGCTTAGGTGACTCTTAACAACATTTGTCTCTTTCTGTCTCCCTTAGATAGACTGAGATACAAATCGCTAAGAGAGGCTAAGCAAAGGTTAGTGAAAACGAGCAAAATAGTGTTTAGAGTTGATTTTCTAAAACAGTACAGATCTTTTTCACTCTAACAGCTCAGATGATTTTAGATCGACCGTACTACATTTCAACCACATCCAGTAAACTTCGTCCAAGTAAATCATCTCATACAACCAAAATAGTATACAAGAAAAAGAAATTAAATACTATTTAAAATCAAAATGTATCACAATGTCGATCCTTTCCGCACTTCCGCCGACTTTGTCGTGTGACATTTTTTGTCGCTGTCTTTTGTCGCAAACGCTCACAAAGCGTAATTGTAAACGTTTTGGTGTCATTTCGCTAAAGTATTGTGGTTCCACGCTTATTATGTAATCGATACATACCACTTTTGAGCTTCATAAAAACGTATTTTGTGTCAAACGGAAATTATTTGAGATATGAATCAAAATATAAAATTGCTTTGAATAAAATGGTTCTTTGTTTTTTTTTACTGAGTGTAATTCTATACCGTTTAATGCAAACAAGTAAGATAGTAATTATTTTATTTGAATCTTTATAATATAATAATTCAGTCTGTCACTGAGTTCGATTGGTGCTAAGTTATTTCCAAAAACAATTGAAAGTGAATACCTACTTATATTTAATTATTTTTTCATTTTTAGTGTTTTGAAGTCGGTTTTTATTAATTAAAATGTAAAACTAGAAAAATTTCACGTCCTGAGGCGAGAATCGAACCCGCGACCTTTCGCAATACGGGTGAGTGCTCTAACCAACTGAGCCACCCAGGACTTGAGATATCCCTGTGAAATTCGTCTAGTCTATCAGTATTTGCGTGTATGAGCTAACGTCCACCCTACAATGTCGAAATGTTCTATTTCAACAATACTTGGACCAGGACTTAATTCCCAGGACTTAGGATATTTTAACAATATCCCAAGTCCTGGGTGGCTCAGTTGGTTAGAGCAGTCGCGGGCGGATTGCGAAAGGTCGCGGGTTTGATTCCCGCCTCAGGACGTGAAATTTTTCTAGTTTTACATTTTAATTACTAAGTAATTTTTCAAACATTTATAATATTGTCAAATCAAATATTAAGAATGTCGGTTTTTATTATTGTTTAAAATTTTGTTGAAGTGTTGTTGCTTGTTGTAATTTTGTTGTAGTAAGTTTGTTGTAGTGTGGTTAGGTCGCCTGCTTAACACGGAAGTTCTTTATTCTGCTAGCATGATATTTCCTTTCGAAGGCAGACAACGTATTATTATAGTATTATCTTGTGGTAATTATACTATAACACAATACTATACTTATGCGTTGGTATTGTATTGTGGTAATTATACTACTACTACTACTACTACTATAGTTGGTATAGTCTGGTGATAATTATACTCATGCGTTGCCTGCACTAAAACAACTTTATCGAATTCAACTCGCGTTTAATTAGATGTTACATTGGTAAGATTGGTAACATCTAACTAAACGCGAGTTAAATTCGGTAATGTCGTTTTATTTCAATCATACATATATAAGTGTCAATATGTTTGTCGTGTGTCAGCGTGTTCCTCGTTTGCTTCTTCCATGTAGGAACGCCTGCGCCCAGCAGTGGGAAGTATAAAGGATGGTGATGATGATGATAACTGAGGTGTTGAACGAGACCGTTTATATCATGATATAAAAACATAAAGAGTCCGTGCTCAGATCCTGGTATTTAACATGGGTTTCCCATACGTCCCACTGCTGGGCACCGGCCTTCCTACATGGTAGATATTCATGATGAGTTTGGGCCATAACACCACCACGCTGGTCCAATGCAGGTTGGTGGGCTAAGTAAGGCGGTTGCTGTAACAGCCACTGAAGCACAGAGGAGCTCGAGATAACAAATCATTGATTGACTCATCCGGGTTCGAGCATGGCGAAAGTTTGCTCCTCAAATTAATATCTTACCTTAAATCCTAAAAGAAATAGAAAAAATACTTATCGTTAAAAACTTAAAAAACTCTATAATCGCTGATAAGACTAACTCACACGGGTAAATACATTGTTTCTTGTGAATCTACAAAAAACTGAAGACTTATTTATTATATTTTGTCCAACAAAAGCTAAACATAAGCTTCTATGAGCTTCTTTAACACTCAATTATTTAACACTTTTCTTCACAATTGAAGGGATTTCGCAAACCGCAGTAGCTAAAAATCCTTCCGACCACCCACCTTGAGTTCAAAGCTTTGTCATAGAAAATTGTGTCTTATTATTATGATACTTATGGTTCTACAAAACAAGTGACTTTTACAAGGATATACGAATGACGAAGCTTTCAATAGCAAATATTTGTATTAATTAGGGAATATTCTTAACACATTGTCACTTTGGGTTGCGGAGTTCCGGAAAGAATTAATACGGTCGGCAACATCAAGTAGGAATGGATATAAAGTAATCGATATACGGATTGAATCCTTTTATGTCATTCTTACTTCAAGCAATTGGAAAGCAAACTCAATGTGATGGGCAGGTGAAAAGTAATTTATGCTAGAGTAAACATTCACAATTCTTTATTAAACTCAATGTAATGGGAGTATGAGAATAAGAAAAGTCTGATCAAAATAGGAATTGGTAGAAATAATAGGGATTGAATGTCATATTGGAACTACTTACCGCATGAGAGAGTGGGTTTTATTGATGGCTTTTACTGTTCGCCATATTAACATTACCAAACAAAAAAAACAGGTAAAGTTTGTTTGTTAGATATCCATAATTTTTGTTAGATAGCTATAATTTTAAGAAAAAATTGAATACCTGGCTATTGTAATTGAGCAATGTTTTTTACAGTTTTTTTATGCATAAGACATGCGTTAGTGTAATCTCATTGCCATCAGGTCAGCAGGTATTCTATTCTATTTGAAATACATTTTTATTGGTTAGATGATATTTGCCATGCACAAGAAGGCAAGTAATTTTTTATGGAACCAGATTCAATAGATCTGAATAATCTGCCAAAGCCAAATTTTGTTTTAATCATCTGTGGAGATTAAGGAAAACAACTAGATCCTTCCGTGCTATACAGTCAATAAGCAGTCATTGTTGTGTCTGTTTCTGATTAAAATAAAAGCTTCTATAAAACATGCTTTATATTTTTCGGTGGAAGAATAAAACTCAAAATGTCATAAGTAATCTTTCAATAAAACTCCCCATCAGAAAGTTTAGCGGCGTAGAGATGAAGCGACCGGAACTCGCAGAACTGGTTGGTGCACCAGCCGCTGTGGCCGTCGGTGCAGCGGCAAGAGTCGCACTCATCCATGTACTTTTCTCCAGGTATGCACTTGAAGAACGGGTTCTTGATCACTGCAGAATAGGTTAAAAACTTCTTGAAACCGATTTTGGTAAGGATGCATTAAGACCAGTGAAACTAACCACTTCCTTTATTGAACATGCTCGACTATAGAAAGACAATTAATGCTACTTGATGTAAAATGCGGTCTTAAAATCTTTCAACTTAAGGTTTATAATTGCATGCACATCTGTATCACAGGGTCGATGATATAATTTGATTAGACATAGACCATAGATTTTGACACACACGAAAATCTGTTCCAATCTCAGAACAATAACTAAAGCAGTTCCAATAGGATGGGTTGATGGTTGTATAGAAAACCTTTTTGTTCAAAAATTTCAAATTATTATCTGCTATAGAAACTAGGGCATTTCATTTCAAATGACGAGTCAATTATTAATTTAAGAAATGAGGTTTATCAGCAAAAAGACATCAACACTCTTTGAGTGAATAGATTGCTTCACAAATATTAAAAGTAATAAGTATATAGAGTTCTAGACTTAGCATTTTAGCCTTTACTGCACAAAGTGTGACGGAGAATCTGATTTGAAAACTGATAATCATTTTCAGACCGCTACCATACACACACCAAATTAAGGCAATGACAGTTATCCATATTTGTGCTCCTGACACATTCTAGATGTGATGTAGTATTAATTCCTAAAGTATATTTGTATATCCTCTTAATTTGCAAATGTAAACAACGGCTGAATGTCGTATGAGTTCTTAAACATCTTTCACTACGACTCCTTTTTATTTCTATCCTTCAGGATCTAAACGGGAGATTTTTATACAAAGCACTGCTCTACCATGCCGGCCTTTTAGTTGAAAAAATCCTTCCTACGAAAGAAAAAAACACCTGCCTTAATAAACAAGGTCAGCTATAACAGGTTTTCCCTTTTTAAATTTTATCAGGATCCCACAATATGGGCTACTATAGCTATCGTTCTAGGACCATGTCGAAATTGCGTGTAGTCTAGATAATGAAGTGCTTGAAGACTTACCAGTGCACCTCAAACATGGTGTACTTCTCTCACACAGGGCAGTGACAGTCGGCTCGCAGTACACACAAGAAGGCATGGCTCTGCAAGCGCCAGAATCCTGCATTTCGCATAGCAGGCAATTCTTGTTCTCTGGGACGAGCGTCAAGGAGGTCTCCTCCTCCCAGTACTGATGGGGGGGCTTGGGTTTCACGAACTGAGAAACTACATACCTGGAATTGTTATAATCAGTTTTGACAATACATAACAACCAAAATGAGAGATTAGAAGCGGTATAGTACATATTAATAAGATTAATGCCCGTTTTCACTAACCATTCCTTAGGCTTAGATGACGCTTAATGATATTTGTCTCTTTCTATCTCCTATAAATAGATTGAGATAAAAATCGCTAAGAGACTCTTAATGCTAAGCAAATATTATTGAAAACGAGCTTTAGACTGATCTACTAAGACTGATCTTACTTTTCCCATAACAAATTTTAAACCTGGAATGTGTTGGATGTCGTCTGTTATGGTTTCACTACTCATCAGTCGCTAAATTGGCGCGACAACCGACATTCAGGCCCAAGTTTGATATAAATTATTAAATTGTAACATACGCTTGTGATCCTGGCCGGTATATTGGCGGAGACTCTTCTGCACCTCCGCCTATTGAGCTCAGGGTCCCGGGCAACGGAGCACCTCTGATGCGAGATCGCGGATCTAGGAATATGCGCCACAAAATAAAATCACAAGTGATTAGATAGAATGAATAACAAAACCGTCAATGGCCGCTCAGCTTCAGTTTTTATCGATACCTATCCTTTTATTACTCTCAAATTAGCGCCTACCTTACAGAAGATTCATAGTTCCTGCGGTGAGTAAGGTCGAAGGAGATTTTCGAGAATGATCTCGGGAGTAGGGGCTCATCTCCTACCAACGTAATGCTTTCTCGTGATCCAACAGAGCAGATAACGTGTGAATAGTGTGCAAGGTGCTTGCGTCTAGGTATAGGCTACGCTTACCACTTACTATCAGACTAGCCGTACGCTTGCTTGCAACTCCAAATACCTATTCGTCGGTTTAGCAAATCCTATTCAATGTTTCAAGTTGATAAGAGTCCATTTTTTCTTTTAAATTACCGTGGAGGACTGACAATGGAGTACCCATATAGCGAATTCACACTAAGATTCAGGTAACGAGTTCCTTCTGTGAGCTATTTGTTCTTTTAGCAGTTACTAAGATTATGTAATTAGTATCACTATTGTTGTTAAAGATTATGTTACTGAATTATAATTACCATCTCCATAAGCTAAGATTGCAGAAATAGAACTGGCAAATACAATAATAGTAAATATCGGAACCATCCTTCATAACACAATATTGACGTTACATTTGAATTTCCTTTGTAATCTTTAGGTCCATTAAAAGCATAGAATTTAGTGAGTTATGGAAAAAACCTCTACGAAGTTGTAATTGATCGCTGCACGCCAATTAGTCGTACCTATTGGCTTAAACTTGCCAACGATATACAGACTGATTCGAAAAGGGGTTTTCGAATAAGGATTGTATAAAGAAATACGTAAAGAAAATGAATAAACTAACAAGGTAATAGAAATATTGTTGGCAAGGTTGATAACCTCCTCGTGTTAGCTGAGTCTCCTGATGTGCTCCCATGTAGGAAGGCCTGTACGCAGCAGTGGAACGTACAAAGGCCGCTGATTATAATGATGAAGGCATATGACAAATCTTAATACAAAAAGATCAAGTGGAGAACTGGCCCAGCCTTGAGTCTCTAATAGCGTCCTGACATTGCGTCACTTAAAACCTTCTATTGGCTGTTCCATGGAGAGTGGTTTGTTTTTATCATTATCATATTACAGTTTCTACACCACATCCCATATATTCCTTCCTAGTCAGGAGCTCGCAAGCGGGTATCTGAGGATACAATCCTGTTTCTTTGTCATGTAACACATGCTTTTCCGTCTTTCCATAAACATGATTAATTAATGAAAAGATGCGTGAACAGACAAATGCAATGCAAGGTGGAAGTGGCTACGAATAGCACACTAGGTTTAAGCCGCACTAGCTCTATTTACACTATGGACTCCTCTTGGTGCATTATACTCTTCTTTGCTCTTCTTAATATAAAAAATATTACATATACAGAGCTATTAGCGACCAAACAACGCCATGTATATGCTAGTATCGGCATCACTCCAATTAACAATGTGTAAGCTCCAATCATTAAACAGTAAGATTAATTGGGAAACACTAAATCGATACTGAACAAACACTCGGGTAGACTAACAGAGCTCTCGTGTAGATTCACATTAGTTTTACGGGTAGGAGTGCACATAGAGTAGCATTGTCAGCATATATAGGAAAGAAGAATTTAAATAATAATTTGGTTTTTATTTAATAATATTATTTCTAAATACTTTTCCAAGACATATCGAATCTGGCGGAGGGACTACGAGTAATATTTTTATGAGCAGAAATCTGTATTCTTCCAGGAATATAATGCGATTATAAAGACACCGAAGTTCAACTTGTGGTGCAAGTGCAACCCGTGTGGTGCAGCAACAGCAGTAAGATCTTGGAGGTTTTTTAATGTAGAGAAAGATATTCATCGAGGTCAAACCGGGTTGGATGTCTGAAGATTTTCTTCCAATTATATTACCTTCACCTCTTACACGTGTCTTAGTGTGGATCTTTAACACTGCTATTTCTTAAGTGAAGATCCTACTAGTAATGAAGTCCAGAAAACAGCATTATAAAAATGCCCATATTAAAATTACAACCTTATATGTGATTTTTTATACAAAGCACGGTAAAAACTCAAAACCACATGAAGTAAAGCGGTAAGAAGAGTCCATTTGCAAGCCATCTAGTGCAGCTTTAAACACATTGTTCTGGCCCCAGCCTTTCCGGCCCAAGGGGTGCCTTTTTACGCCTATTTTAAAGGAACCCATGTTATAAGAAAGAAGAAAGACATGTCCTGCACGGGAAAGAATTCCATGTATTGGAAGTACGACAAAGAAACGAGTTAGTAAACTTCTTTGCGCGTGATGTTGAGGTGAGAGTGAATTGATGTCTCCGCGCATTTGTGGGCTATATGAATGTAGATGATTGTGGCCGTGAATACCCGTTGAATAGCACTTGGCACTAGTAAATATAGTTAACTAACGAGTCAACATTTAGCTTTGATGCTTGAGTTTGGAGTCGAGTGTAACAATTGAAGTATTCCACTTTTTTTACTTGATGCTGCTGTGTGCACATACTTTGGCTTGTTGTCTAGTTATCAAACTATGTAATCAAGTAATTAAATGTAATAGTGACTGTAAGCTGTTCTGTGTTCCTAATAAATAATAATAATAAAAAGACTGTCTAAGCTGTAGAGAGTAGAACTACGCTGTAATCCTTGTAGCATATAAGGAAGATAATTGATAACTTGTACAATAACTATAACTGCTGTGTGAACTAATTAATCCTTACTACAGGTGGCGTTTCCCTCGCAATGATGGATGGAACAAATTAATATCTTTTTATAGCTCATCGTTAAAGGCTATATTGAATTCATTACTCCAAATGACGTTGATCCAGTTTATCAAACTTATTGGGCTTGCTGATAAAATTGTAATTATGATTTCGTAGATTTAGATAACATTGGTATTATTAAGTTCTGGAGTGTTAATGTGTGAATTCCTGGTATATTTTAACAATTTGGCGAGAACCTTTCATTTATAATAGTATTAAAATATCATCATTATCGTCATCATCAGCCTATATACGTCCCACTGCTGGGCACAGGCCTTCCTACATGAGAGAAACAATGAGGAGTCTGGGCCATAACACCACCACGCTGAACCAATGGGGGTTGGTAGCCCACTGTGGATTCGTGTGCATTGTTTGTATATTAAAATATACAAATAATTGATAGCTTAGTCTAAAAAGTAAATAACACCTGCTAGAAATACTTACATTTGAAGAATTCAAGTCGCAGCAAACGAAAGGCAATCTATAAAACTATTAAAGTGAAAAAAATATTTTTTCCTTTTTATTGTTTTGAAGACGGTTTTTTTTTGTTTAAAATTTTTTTTACAGTTTTTAGTGATAAATTTCGACGGCCAAATCCAGATGGATGATCGTGGACCAACCTGGTAATATTCCAACGCAAACAGAATCTTCTTCGCTTACATTGATGATTTAATATATTCCAGTTATTTTGATATCAAAGCCAAACTAGTGAATCGATTTTGAATAATAATTAGAATACTCTTTTATTTTATTTTTTTACAAATGACGGATTTTGTTAACCAGCATACAGCTGTATTGATAATCTCCTCCTTTTTTGAAGTCGGCTAATGAAATCGGTTAAAAATACACATGGACTTTCGACAAAATTTAAAAAAAATGCATTTTTTTATACAACTAGATAACAAACAAGCTAACGGCCCACCTGGTGGTTAGCGGTTACCGCCGCCTATAGACACCTACAATAACAAGGAAAAGCACTTGATATTGCAGGTGCGTTGTCATCCTGAGGCCTAAGATGAAATGCCGTCCATGTCCAGTAATTACACTGGCTACCTTTTCCTTCACTCCGAAACACAGCAAATAATGCAATAAATCGCATGTTTGGTTGAGTGGTCTCTCTGCTCTGCGTTGTATGTTTTTGAAAAAATATTATTCTTATGACAAATCGGTAGATAACGAACTGCGTGTATGACAAAATGCGTTTAAGCCCAATAACAACGCAAGCGGAGCCGCGGGCAGCCACTAGTTATGAAGTAAGGTCGTTAACTAAGTATAGTAACCCAATATGTAGAATTGTTGAAAGCACAACCAAAAAAGATTCTGTTTATCAAAATTATTTCCATTGCACCTTGGATTATTAATGGAACGGAATTTTTGACAATATTCAAAACCCAATCATTATTTATTCAGAACAAATTACGATAAAATTGTATCTATTTTGAAGTGTGCAGGTGTGAAAACTAAATAATTGTCTATTGATTAGGATTCTGCCGACTAAACTAATCGTTATCAGACACGCGGAAGTTCACACGATAAAATTGATTTAGAAATAGGTAGGGAATTCATATCTTTGTTATAAAATTACTTTTTTATTATAATATTTCTATTATGAAATTTTATTTGAATATGACAACACAATTTAATGTGTTAAATTATCAACTTAAGCAACATTAAGTATAAAAAAAACTAATCTTTATAACACTAACCTTATATTTACAAAGCTTAAAACGTGACATTAAAAAAAACTTACAAATAATAAACACCACCTAAATCTTGCGAAACAGGAAATGTACCAATAAGGCAGGTCGCATTACCTAATTATGAAATCAACTTTATCAAATTAGGTCAAATTTTATCAAAACCAGAATGTTATTAGTGGCCGTAAGTGGATTGAATTAAAAAAAAGACAGCACATCAAGTATAACAGTTGCACTACGAAATCCCCGTCTCTTACGAACGTAGTAAGGGTGGTCGTCTCAAGTTCAAACTGTTACTATTGATGTGCTATTCACTGTACATAACTTCACAACAGTTATAGCGTGTTTCGTATTAAAAGGGAGAGGTAGCCAGTGTTAGTTACTGGGCATGGACGGCATTTTATCTTAGGCCTCAGGATGACGACGCACCTGCAATACCAAGCTATTTTTTCCTTGGAGGTGTCTATAGGCGACTGTAGCAACTTATCACCAGATGGGCTGTCAGCTTGCTTGTGATCTAATTGGAAGAAATCACAGTACAACTCTATTTATTAAGGATCCAGGCTTCATACAAAAAAACCACGATCCACGATCTTTTTTCCTGTTATTTGCAATAATATAAAGATATTACATTCAGTGCCACATCAAAACGCCCCGTTTTTCCAAAGCGTCCGATGAAATTATCCCTATAACGGTGGCTTATGATCGGAATCAATACGCGATGGTCCCAATAAGCCCAGATGTTTGCCGCCGCCTGCGGCAACCCCGCAATTTAGACGATATTAAGTTTAGACAGCGATTTGTACCCTTCTTTACACCGGCATCGTAGGGGCGGCGCGTACCGAACTGATAAAACGCTCATTCAATTACAGAAACAATCTCAATTATTTTTACCTTGTCTGTGTAAAACTAGCTTGTGTTAGTTCACATAATTGGACATCTTTCAAGTAGCTCCAAGACACATATAAGTCCCACTGCTGGGCAAAGACCTTCCACATGGGAGAAACACATAAAACCACCACACTGGCCCAATGTGGGGTTGTGGGTTAAAGCGGTTGCAGTAACAACCGGGACCAACGGCTTAACCTGCCTTCCGAAGCACGATAGAGCTCGAGATAACAAATTTTGATTGACCCATCCCGGGAGCGACCATGGCGAAAGTTTCTTTGTTCCCGTAATCGAAAACACAGCGCTCAAACCACTACGCTAACAAGCTCCTCAACACCACCGATAATAATAAAACTACTAGTCGTCAAATACACTGCGAGTTTTCATAATGTTCACATACATATTAAAATAAAGGAAACTATCAGATTATGCGTAATATTTTTTGATGGCAAAAATATTTTGAAAAATCTAGAAAATTAAATGTTTTCATGGTAATTTTATTTTTATCCATGGCCAACTTTTCAATCAAAAGATTATTATAATGATTACTATAAGTAAATGGGTGTCCTCATAAAATGATATTTTTTATGATACTTTCTTTGGAAGTAAATGAATGTCTCATTTACTTCCAAAGAAAGTATCTACAATTTAAAATTTAAGATGTATATTTGTGAACGACGCGCGGGACTTTGTATCTATGTTATTGTTGTGGAGAGAAATTATAGCCTCGACTACGGTTTTAATATTTCATATTTATTTAATATTTACATTATATTTAGAATACAAATCTCGTTGTGTCAGCAACTCAGCAGAGCTGTGAGAAAATGATTATTTTTAATACAACTTTAAAACAAACAAAAAACTTGACCCCCCTGATGGTAAGTCGTTACCGCCACCTATAGACACCTGCAATCACAAGATAAAAAATATTATTGCTGACATTTTCAACTAAAATCGACATTTTATATCAATTTTTACAATAATTTGTTTTGTTTGTACAAAGTACGGCAAATGACTCAACACCATCTGATGTGAAGCGGTAAGAAGAGTCCATATGCGAAGACACACACTTGAAACACACTGTTCTAGCCTCCTCCACCTTTCCGGCCGTAAGGGTGCCTTTTCACGACTCTTTTGAAGGAACCCATGTTATAGGAAGGACCTCTCCTTCCCATAACATCACGTGTGCTGGAAAAGAATTTTAAGTTTTGGAAGTACGACAAACAAACGTGATGTTGAGATGGAGACAGTGAACTGATGTCTCCGAAGACTAGCACACATGCTCCTGAGTAGAAAGGGTGAAGGTGGGATTAGGTCGAAAAGCTCGTCAGAACACTTTTCATGATAAAGCCGATAGAAGGCGCTTAGCGATGCAATGTCACGACGCATTCGTGAAGGCTCTAGGCCCTTAGTTCCCCAAGTGGTCCAGGTGCAATCTCAGGGGTGTACGGGAGACTCAAGGGGGGTCTACGTTGGCGTGACAAAAAACACTTTTTGACGAGTTTTGGGAATATGGTAGAAACGTAGCTGCAGGAGGTCCACCGGAACCAACAAAATTTTGGAAGTGGTCTATGAGAAAAAAACTCTGGGATCCTCTGCTACAGGCTGTTCGTGACCTCTCCATCGCCAATAATACGGACAGCACGACGCTGCAATCTATCCAGTGCATCGAGGAGGTACTTGGCGGAGCCATCTCACAGGTGCGAGCAATATTCTACGCAAGACTACCCGTATAAAAAATGTACTCTTTGCGCAAGACTAGACCTGAGTTTAAATAATAGTTAAGTTAAGTTTCTTATTTTGTAAAATCACAGTAAGAAAACAATTTATAGC
This sequence comes from Nymphula nitidulata, assembly GCA_947347705.1. Classification (NCBI taxonomy): domain Eukaryota; kingdom Metazoa; phylum Arthropoda; class Insecta; order Lepidoptera; family Crambidae; genus Nymphula; species Nymphula nitidulata. Next base: position 11,235,058 of record OX374641.1, on the reverse strand, counting down.
GGGTAAGCTACTAAGTGTGCGTTGTTCATTTGTTCTACAGTTGGCAGTCGTTATTATTGGGTCAATTGCTCCTCCCCGCGTCGATATTAGTTCCTTGTCAATTAATCCCTTCTTATTTACAAGGATTAGCTTCCGACGCGGGTTCTTTATCTGGGTAAAGTCCGTGTTTTTTCATTCTATTCAGGACCTGTATTACACTATTCTATCTCGACATTATTTCGGAATTCCGGACCGAAACCATTTTTTGACTTAAAGAGTAGATTTGCAAGTTTTTCCGGAATTCCGGACCGAAACTCGCGTAATTTTGGTCCGAAATTTCGGAAAAATGAAGTAACTAACTTCATTTTGGACTTCATCAGACTAAAAGTCTAGCTTACACCAACTACTTGTTAGACACATTTTATGTCTATTTAATGAATAAAATTTGACGACCGTCTGGTCGAGCGGTGTGTACCCCTTGCTATGCAGGCTACTCGATCAAGAGGTCCCGGGTTCGAATCCCGGTAGGAGCAAATGTTTGTATGATGAGTACGAGCATTTGTTTACGAGTCATGGATGTTTATATGTTTATTTAGTATATTTCTAATATTTATATACATATTATTATTAATATTTATCCGTTATCTAGTATCCATAACACAAGCTCTTAATGATGCTTACTTTGGGCTAGATAATAGGTGTGAGCGTTTGAATATTATTATTTTTATTATTTATCAAGAAAAAAAAATCGTTATCTTTGTTGAGAAAACATTGTGCCGTATAACTGTCAATACCAAAAGCCTTTGTACCCGAAGCCATTACAGTAATATTTTTTTTTTTTAATTCATTGATAACTTTATTTTCGACATTGTTGATGTTCATCCAAGTCTTAGTGGAAGACCCGTATGTAGGGTCGTCTAGCTAGATACCACACCGCCTTTCTTATTTCAGCCGTGAACCATTTGCTGTGTTTCGGATTGAAGGGAAAGGTAGCCAGTGTAACTGATGGGCATGTAATTACTGGGCATCGACGGCATTTCATCTTAGGCCTCAGGATGACAACGCACCTGCAATAACAAGTGATTTTTCCTGTATTGTGGGTGTCTATAGGCGGCGTTAACCACTTACCACCAGGTGGGCCGTCAGCTTGTTTGTCATCTCGTTGTTTAAAAAAGACAAATATTGAGACGAGAAAAGTATGACTTTTTTATAATGTATATTATGGTATGTAATAAAAAAAATCTATTCAAAGATAAAGAATCGTTCCCGGGAATCATTATAAGGAATTAAGTTACTGTCTTGCTCCCGATACCTTCATTGGCGTGAATTGATTGTAGCTATCTGTAGGCGGCGTTAACCACTTACCACCAGGTGTGGTTGTATATAAAAAAAATAGCATGGGAGTAAATCACGGTTATTGTTGTTGCATTTCAAACACATTTTTAAATAATGCGTCGACAAACAAATTAATCTTATCAAACAAATTAATACCTTATAAAACGGCTGATTTCTCACGTAAATCAATATTCAGTGGTCTATGCTTAATACGCGCAAATATTCGCTTCGTCCAAATGTGCGCACAGCTCAATGCCCATATTATATTTTGCGATGTGCAAATTAACCGGTTAAAGTTAACTGCTGTTAATGGAATCAGACGAAGTATAGCCCGGCGTGGGAAAAGAGGGACGCCAGTCGTATTGTGATATAATTATTTAAATTGAAAACAATAAAATAAATATAAAATGGGCGACATAATTTAAGGCAGTGAATAATAATTCAGTTCTTTAAATCCACTTTATGCAAAGTATATTGGATATGTGAGCAGAAATAAATGAAAATTTTCTCAATGTCAGTTTTTGTTTTCTCAATGTTAATATAACGCGGAATAATCTTTGATAGCTAAAATTCAGTATGAAAGATCTTTTGTAATATATCAAAACTAGAAAAATTCATTCCTGGGGCGGGACTGAACACGAACCAGTGGAACGAGGACCAACTGTTTGCTACCCTTAAACTAAAACAAATGTTTAAAAAAAACAAAATAAACTTTTGGTATCCAATACTTGCGTAGGTACTTACCTAGGCATATTTTTTAAAGAAAATCAATTTATCGGATTTAACTCGAGTTTAATAGATGTTACATTTTTATTATACACCCGAAGTTTCGATTACTTTACAGCGACCGTGGTCACGGGAAGACTGAAGATGTCAATTGTCTTCGGTAAGTTTTAAGTTCACAACCATCACTTTGTGTTATATTTTGGGAGGTCCGATTCACGCATACGGAGCCTATACGGTGTCAGTTTGTCGGACAGTGTGAGGACGGGCTTGGGACTTTATTAATCGCATGATGGGATCACAAGCTGGTGGTACACTCTAACCATCTTCTCTATTGAAATTTAGATGTTTTTTTTGTTTTTTGGGTGATTGTATGTTTTCGCTAAATTGATTTTTTTTTCAAATGTGTAGCGCTCGCGAAAATATAAGACAATACTAATTATCTTTTGTTGGTCAATACAATATCCGTACCCAAAACAACACATCACGAACCACAATATAAACTCTTTACCCCCTTATTATAAAACGCGGACTAAAGTTAGTACTGGTCTAAATCTGATGCTGTCACTTACATAAATTTGTTAAAAGAAAGACAGTGACGGCATCAGTTTTAGACCAGTACTAACTTTAGTCCGCGTTTAATAATAAGGGGGTTATTAATGACTTACTTTGGACTAGAAAATAATAGTGGTGTGTTTGAGTAGATATTATTTATTATTATGTGACTTAAAAACGAATTTTACATAATGATTTTATCACTTTCATGTTGTCATTTTGTAATGGTCGATTAAACAAGCATCCCATCCTTATTACTCATAATTCCACCCTAAACACACGAAAATCATTGTCTCAGATGTAATTAGGTACGGTCGAGAACCTAAATGAAAACGAACTGAAAATCTCGTAGATAAACATTTATGTGGTACTTGACAATAGGGTTTTACTAACTTTCACAGATCCGATTGATTTGAATTAAAATTTTGGCTTATTGTTACTTTGGTGGTATTGCCATGCTAACTCAAAGCTGATCCTGCACCATCAAATTGTCTGCGGGATGCTCAATTCTTCAGAAACTTACACCTAAACATAGCGCGTTTGGGCTCATAAGAATAGTCTCAATGAGATTGTGCTAGATAGATGATTAATGAATCCAGTGGTTGCTTAAAATTTTCTATAAGGTATTGCATTATGTTTCTTCAAACTAACGTGTAGAGTTTGTAACATGTAGAATATAGTTTCACAGTGAAGAAATTATTACAAAGCATAATATCATATATAATTTACATTAAGTATTACATTTTAAAATAATTTCGAAATAATTACAAATGAAGAAAAAATTATATGCTCCAGGCGCGAATCGAACCCGTTGCTTTTGTTTTTAACATTTTTATAGAAAAGTTTAAAAAACGTTAAAAAAGAGTAGAAAGAGGTGAAGAAATTATAGGTTACATCTAGTGCTCCGGTGGCGTAGTGCTAATCGTGTCTGGCCGGACCCCAGGAGACGCAGGAACCTCTTTTCTTTATTTGTTATTGTTACAATAAGTAGGCGTTATAATCGCACAAAATCAAACATTAAAATGTAATTTAGAAATACTTATCGTATTAAATGTATCTACCATAAAGATTTCTCCGATTTCTCAAATAATATAACTTGATTCAACGGAGTATTCTACCCAAAACACAATTATTTCAATTCTTCACGTAAACGAACGGATTCGCTTAATTCAAACCTCAACTCCTTTATATGTAAAATGCAACTTCACAATGTAGATAGCGAGCTAATGAAACTGCTATCATTAAAAAGCAGTTATTAAACATTAAACAAAGGTCCGGAGCTGTCACCAGCAGCGGTAACGAGCTCTCATTGTTACAGCCCGGGTTCAAATCCCGGCAGCGTCTATTGTGCGAGAGCGGGTGTTGTCAATTACAGTACGATATTGAGTTACGTTTCGTAATTAGTTTTCCTGTCAGATATTCCGGCTTATTAAGATTATTCGTAAGTATATTCAACAGAATTAGTAACTGCCTATATTTTTTTGTTAAATTTTACAAGAGCAAGTAGAGACCGATTATTTTTTATTATTATTTTCGTACTTAGGATGCGGATATTTTCAGTATATTTGTGTATTTAAAAGTAAAAATGCTGAATAGTTTGCGTGGGATATGATTTATTCCATTTAATAGATTACTTAATATTCTACTAGATGGCCTTAAAAGTCAAATTTCTAATTTTATGAGTCACGCATTTTGATAATTAGTCTGACGGTAGTTTTATATTATTTATATTAAGTAGGTAGATAATATGATGATTTATACCTTGTTCATGACTCCAGTATTTTTATATAGTGGCCATTAATGGCTGTGTTCTTGGAACTAATGCAATTAGCTATTAAAGCACAAAAACTTTTATTGCGGTGGTATTAAGTTTCTTAAAAAATTCAATTTTTAATTTATTGTAATATAAGCAGGTACAGTATTGACATTGTTCTGTTATGAACGATGTTAGCGTACCTAAGTGATGTTTTAGCTATAATTCCATTACAACATTTTAAACCTTGTTAAAATGTGTGTAATGAAATCACAGCGATTCGGTTTTCTTTATCACCGCACTCCATTTTAATATCGCAAAATATTGTACAATGTATTGGCGCCAAAATGAGAAAACTCAATGAACAATCTTAAGAAAATGACAGATTCCAAATTCAAATGTAATATTTTGTTTATTTTTAATTGTAACAGTATTAATGGCCAGACTAAGTATACTTAATAACGTTGGCTAAGGGGCGTGTTTGTGTGGGCGGGGGAAGGCTCGCGAGCTTAATGAAATTACCGCAGTGGTCTGTTGACTATCAGATAACCTGCCAATGGAATATAGCACTTACTGTGTTGAGATAAACTCCAAACGTAATAAGGCTGACGTTTCAAACTGGTTTTGATTAGGTAGGTGGGTCGCTTGGTAGTGACTTGTACGTTATCGTAAAGCAACGTTCGCCACAGTCTAGAGTTGGATGGGTGACCGAGTAAAATTAATCTCCAATATCTCTTTACTTTAGATTTTAGAAAACGCGTTACCTTATGATTATGATTTCGATTATATTTACAAAAAGTAAAAGGAGATGACAAAAAATTGTATGAAGTCCTACACTTAACTGAAAAATACTTAAAATATGCGGATCAGTTTAAAATTATCTATTTTTCTTTTAATTGCTTTGTTTCGTCGTTCAAAACAAGAATTTGCATAAAAAAAACTGCAACACAGCCTCATTATGGCGTATATGAAACATATTCTTTAGTATTTAACTATCAGTCTTATCTCTCATTACAATGTCTTTCTCATTTTCTAAGCAGGCAGTATAAAAATTGACTATCACAAAATTCGGGGCTTTTGTTAAAGTCTATGCCATGTGAATGATTTTTATTTTGAATTGAAATAATTCAGTACAAGGTAATTGTGTTTGATACTTTGCGGCAGAAGTCCTGTCAAATGTTTCATAATTATGGTTGGAAAATCCTCAGAAGAAACCAAATGATATTGATACTTTCAGCAAAATGTGCGATCAAAGCTTTCATTCGGTTTCACAGTCCAACCTGAAAGATATAATAGTTTTTTTCTGAAAAACTCATAATTAAATCATTCATTAGATCCAGATTATAATATGGGACCCACCTGGTAGTACCTATCTACATTTGACGGAGATATGCGTTAACATAACCCAAAACAACTCGTCATATTGAGAAACTGCTCTTTTTTAAGCCAGTTAAAAACGTCCTTATGTCACATTGGAGAACGCATACTCACATCCACAAAACATTACTTCCATCCGATAAGAGCACACATTAATCGTATTGGAAAACGCGTAAAGCGTCCACCAATTACACTCTCGAAGACATTTCCGTACAATGGCGCGATCCCCCCATTCTCCCCCCTTCTGGGAACAATAAGTAACAGTTTAAGGAGATTTGTGGAGCGATAAGCCGCGCTAAGTAGATCGCCGCAACGCTATTACGCTTCAGTTAAAAGTTGTGGATTAGATTTAAGATGGACATTCTATGTAGATTAGTCTGTCTTGGCAACTGGCCGTATAAGAAGATTTTTGGATATAGTTGAAAAGTAATTAGTTTCTGAATTCAGCTCTTACTCTTAGCTAGAGTGATTGGGTTTTGGGGTTGTTTGTTAAAAAACCACATCGTTTGGGATACTGTTGTTACTTTGATGTTGAATATATATTTCCTCCATTATTCCTTACTTCCTTATTTCCTTGCTTAAACAAAAAATGCATGCAAAATGCATGTAATTTTGTACTTTGAATGATGTTGATTCTAAAATTCAAATGTACCCGAACACTGAATGTGGATTCCAAAATCCGTATTCTGGTAACTTCGTGTTTCGACATCGAGACACCTTTTGTTTTCGAGATTTATAGCTGACTGTGTTATATTATTGTTTGGAACTATTGTGTAATCTATGAAGCCTCCAATTCCAGACGAAATTGACATATGGTCTAGACTCTCAGGGGTCTTACTGCGGCTCAACCAATCAAATTATTTTGTCGATGACTCGTTCTTTGTCATAATACAAAACAACTCCGCTATCTTTAATGAAGGTACGCACAATTTAAGTACAGATGCATGGTTCATAATGCATCGTATTAATGGTGTATTTCATGCATCGTATTCCTTGCAAATTTTGGGTGGGTTGCTCTTAAAGCTGCCGTTATTCCCAAATTTTGGCTAAATTAATCTGTCTTCAAACACTCCACCCGCGGAACAATCGACCGAGGAGCAAATTTAATCTTGCTGGACTGATCCTGAACTGGGGAGAAGGGAGTATAAAAGAATTTGGCAAATACTGGACTCATGGGAAAACGTATGTTCTGTATATTAATATTAATAACTATTGACTATATCTTACTTTATCCTGGAGATGATTCAGTATTTCTATGCGACATCAGAAGCTCTGGAAATAGTCTCATCATGTAAGTCACGTAAAACTGAAGACAGATTTTTTAATTCACAGAATGCCAAAGAAGCCATAGCTTCAATATGTAGAGTTGTTGCACAGCCATAAGCTATTGTTTGCTAATATTTATTATTTGCTAAAATTTTTTATATAAATAGTTTTGACATTTTTGATGACAGCTGGCCAAGTAATCAGTACCCCTAGCATGAACACTTTTAAATTTCGATTCGCCATCGTAGCGTTTGTTAGCTTATGTTCGAAATTTAAGCGTGCGTGAACGGTGCGATTACGATTCGAATTTTAAAAATGTTCGTGCTAGGGGTACTGTACGAAGCACGAACACTTTTAAATTTCGAATCGCCATCGTATCGAGTAGTAACGTTAGCTTTTGTCTGGCTTTTGTTTGAAATTTTAAGCGTGCGTGAATGACACGATTACGATTCGAAATTTAAAAATGTTCGTGCTAGGGGTACTGTTTACCCCACTGTGTGGTACAGGCCACTCGGTCAGGGGTTTCGCCAGGTAGGGATACATGTCTGTATGATGATTACGAACATTTGTTCACGAGTCATAGATATTTGTATGTTTATTAAGTATATATATGGGTTTTTAGAGCCATATTATTATTAATATTGCTCCGTTATCTAGTATCTATAACACAATGACTTACTGATGCTTACTTTGGGAAAAATAGCTGTGAGTTTAAGAATATTATTTTCGCATCACCACATCCTTTTTTATAGACACATTGCATTTAAACTTAAATGCAATGCGTCTATAAAAAAGGATGTCAATAGAACTCTCAATGGATAGAGAACCGTTGACGTTAATAAAATTAAAAATTTAAAGCCTTTTTTTTGTATCAAAAACCACGTCATTCAAAGTAAGCATTTCAAGATTTCATCGTGTAACAATGTGTACTTCAGTACTTATGGAGGGCATTAATTTTTGGCCTCAGGTGTCACTTACCACCAACTTGGCCGACAGCTGTCTCGTCATCTTGTTGTATAAGAAAAGTAAAAGAAAAGGAACATCAGAATCTATTGATTTAAAGTCCCACTTCTACACAACAAGTTCATAATTACTTAATCACTTTATCCTAGACATTATTGTGATCCAAAAATGGTCTTTTGTTTAACGCCGAACGAAGTAATAATTTATTCCATTACTGACTACTTTTATCGAGGTTCTTTTCATCTGCTACGGACCCCAAAGTCGTTTAAAAAGTGAATCGATTTGGACCGCGCGAATGAGTCGAGCATTATGTGCTCGAGTGTATTAGGGTTGAAAGGTTGTATTAATGTCACTTAGGCGGAACACAGTATAATCTTTTATTGCGATCGCTTTATTTGCGATATGGCATAGGTGGTTTAGCTTTTTTACTTTTAGTATTTGGAGCATTATTTTCTTCTAAAGTGGTTAAAAGGTTTAGGACTAAAGCTTCAAATTGTATTTCTTTTACAAAATGGCGTTCTTACCTACTTATAAGTGCTCATGAAACGTATTTTAATTCATTTTTCAAGCCGTTTTCTCAGGAACATATGTCACTTAAAAACCCATTCCCATTACGAAACGTTGACTCAAGAGAGGCCTGTTTTAAAACTGATGCTATCACTTTTATTTGTCAAAATAAAGACTGAGACGGCGCGTCCGCGGTTTAGAATAAGGTGGATTGTGTCTGAAATGTGTGACTTGACGGGTTAAACGTATTTAGTTAGGATTATGGACACTCAAACATGCTTTGTCTTTTTCAATTGCAGTATGAATGAGAGCAATATAACTATAATTACTACATACAAATAGTTCGGTTAGTTGAAATAAAATCTATAGGAAATTTCAAAATTGATTTTAGAATTTTGAATAACTATGTTAACATGGGCAGGTGCCCTTGTTATATCGATTACCTACCTTAAATGTTTGAAAATATTAGAAAAGTATTTAAACAGTAAAATTCAAGTTCATAGGCGAGAGCTGAACCCGCGACCTTTCACAATCCGGGTGACTACTCTAACCATCTAGCTACCGAGGACTGGGCATGACCCTGTGAATTCACATTTTTAATCGACTTCAAAAAAAGAAGGAGGTTATTATGTTCCACTGTAATAGTAAGTATGTATTTTTTTTTTGTATGTATGTTCACCGATTTCTCTGTCAATTGTGAACCATTTTCAAAATTCTTTTTTTATTTGATAGAGTATACTTCTGAGGTGGTCTCGTTGTCACCAAATCAGGATGTGATGATGGGATCCCAGGGAAATCGAGGCCAAATCTCAAAGTTATAGGCACGTATGACTTGTTTTACTTTTATCAAAGCTTTTCAAGTATTTGCTTCTGTTAGTCATCATCTCATGTTGATGAACTGGTGATGGAAGGTACAAATCTTAAACGGTTAGGAGATATAAGATAATTCTTTCACTATGTATTTCAACCAAAGACTGAGAGACAAACAAGTCGATAGTGCTGACGGTCACCCATCTTGCTTTGATCTTAGGAAATCACTTTAAAAAGTGAAAAAAAAAATACAAAAATAAAACCGACTTCAAAAACTAAAAAGGAAAAAATAATTAAATTTCAATACCTGGGTACTTAGATACCTCCTAATATGTATTTTTTGGAGTTAGTGCTATAAGCTGTTTCCAGAGACAATAGAAAGTGAAGCAGTGAAGTATTTAAAGAAAAAAATAAATCCTGTGGCAGCCACCACCTGCCATCTTCTTCAGATGCAGATGATACATAGCATCATAGTATCTGCATAGTATCTTCAGGTCAGTCCACTCAGTGATCGCCTTAACACTACGTTCATTCATTTATCATCATATAAGCCGAGAGACAGGCAGGAGGCATAGGCCTCCCCGTGGCCTCCCCTAAGGATCCCCGAACCGATCGAAATCTAATATCGGAAATCCCATACCTACCTATCACTTTCTATCACAGTGCGTTAAAGCGAGAAAGTCACATTTCGAATCAAATCCGTAATCCAACAGTTATTCAAATTCAAATTCGTTTATGTTCCATGAAGTTTTACATAAAGTTTGTATGTAATTAGATCCTCCTTTTAAACATAATAATACCTGTGCCAGAAGACACCGCTCTTCCATATCGTACTTATATATTCAATAATATTAGAATCAAAATAACAAATTTCAAAATCGCAAAAGTATTTTATTTACGTCTAGAAATAATATGCATGCATTTATATGTTGTATGTGTGAGAATGTGTTTGTGTATGTATTTATGATTGTGTGAGATTTGAATAAAAAACTAAATAAAAGTTCGCTCTATTTCTGTTTGTCTGCAAGGTCGTCTGTACGTATGTCTGTTATATTTTAGTATTTAATTCATTTATTATACTTACTGTATAACTGTTTCTGTTTCCTCGTCGGTTAGAGGCTTTCACCACCCAGTCAGCTTTGTATTACATTCATTGGATATATTATCAGATACGGGTGCAGGCCAAGAATCTTATTTTCTTAAATAGAGATGATAGGAATAAAATACCAACATAAGATTTCTCATTATACATATATTTATTTGATTAATACTACATCGATACATTATTGCAAACTTCTAGCTCTACTCGTATTCAATAAATAAATGTTCTAAGTACATGCTTGTATACAGGGTGTGAACAAAACTTAAGTATTTAAATTATATCACTAGAGTCGCACTGGTGCTAATCTGCTGCTCATTATCTAAATAAAAATTTCAGTTCGCCTCTCTTTCTTTCCAGTTGAACAAGAAAAGGATGGATAGTTTCCCCATGTGACATTTCTTAAATAAAATAGCAGTTTACCCATATTTTATTCATATGTGATTGTAACAATCTATCGCCTATACTATTTTAACATTCTGTGTATTCTATGGATTCGTTACCTGTTATTATCGTTTCTAAAAATCATTCTATTCCTTTCTAATTTGTAAGGAAATGAAAGAGAGGCAAGGAACTCAATTTTTTTTAGAAATTCTACTACAGAACCAGCACTATTGTTTTCTTTGTGATTTAATATGTACTAATGCAATGCGTGACAGTCATATGAATTTTATGTGTAACATCCTGTATAACTCTATTCATCTTACATCAAGTAAAATTTATACTAATGAACTCGTTTATTGGTCTAAAATATACAATATTTACATTTAAAATAAGTACACACCTATTTACATTTTTTAAATATTTACTGACTCAATTTCAGAGTTATAAACTTTAATTAATGCGAGGGAAATAATAATCGGAATAATAAAAAATTCAGACAAAAGATCTTAGTCCAGCACGCGTAGTATAAAGGCTCGGGGGTAACTTATCTTAATTATATTTTTTTACCAATCTCAATTTTCAGAAATAGTTTTGCCCTTTTTTCCACAATTTTCATTTGAGCAAAAACATAATTCACAATCTTTTGGAATAACGATTCGTTTTTGTATTTTTTTCAAACTCGAGACATTTTAAAATCCCACTCGACGCTTTCTGAAGCTATTAATGGTAGATGATTCTGTTACCATGCAAACAAGCAGGATTGATTGCGCTGGCTTCGCTCGCTTAGCTCGCACCTTATTGTGATCATATCTTAAACTAATATAAGGAGTAACAAACACTGCAGATAATGGATTAACACAATTTTTAGTATTTGAAACTGCGTCTGACCTTTTTCTAACAATTGAAATTCGAACAGAAGTTGCTAAAGTATGGTATGTTACTTGCACGGGACTTGAGTTAAGTTTAGATAGGGAAACTCGTCCTTTGTCAATGACCTACATTATGTATCAAGCGTAGTTTGACAGCGTGACCAGTGCTCTACATAATGCTCGGGATTATAGAATTAGTCTGAGCCTTCCTAAAATTTATAAACCTTATTAATCACTTATTATCTTTTGTTCGAATTCAAAATGTTATTCGAACAAACGTGAGAAAAGACTAGTGCCCTAAAAGTCTCATTGCCTCTCGGGTGTGGACAGTCTCTCACTTTACAACTCAGATAGGTATAAATACAGATGACAGCACATTAAGTGTAGTTGCACTACGAAAGCCCCCTCTATTACGAACGGAATAAGGGCGGTCTCAACGTCAAACTGTTACGCTCTCGGATCATAGAAACAAGGTTACGCTTGATGTACACTGCATTATAACAATAAAAATTATTATATTCGATGTACACAAAACAATTTAAGAATTCCTTATGCTAAGCGTGATGGTTGTTAATTTTTATAAAAAATCTAATACTTAATTTAAAACTAATACCTACGTGGATCACAATTCTGGGAATTTACGCATAACATTTTCAAATTGAAATGAAAATAGACATATTGATAAAGAAACCTTTACCACATCCGTTCTAAAACTATATTTATTTCAGAGAAGCAGATTCGTTGCTCTCAACTTAATTGTAATTTGAAACTATTTACAATATTAAATTACTTACAATAACGTAGTATCTACAATGGAATGAGATCTTGAGAAATTAAAAGAAAATATACATACACACAATTAAGGCACACGTCCTAATTATAATTTTAATGCGCACACCATTGAAAATAGACATAACAATAATGTACTAGGTACTTACCTACTAAATTATGAAAGAGATTATTATAAAAAGTTTTTATTTTGAATTCAATTAAATACAAACAAAAACAATACTTATTATTATGAATAGATACGGGGGTTTTCTCGAACAAGAATAGTATAGGGTTCTGCAAACATGCGTGAAAAAGTTTAGACAGTGTCGGCAATGTGCGAGTGATAGATACCCTTACGGTGACGTCTTACCATCAGGTGTGCCGTTACTTGATTGCCACCTTAGTTGTATATAATATTAATGATAATAACAAGATTGTATACAAAATAATGTTAAAACAGCTCAAAATCAGCATGCGCCGTAGAGGTTGGTAGAGAGAGTCTTTATAATATAAAGACTGCCTTCTGATTAAAACCAAAGAAAAATTATAAAATAACATATTATTTGGTAATTTTTATTCACTCGCTTTAATACCTCATTAATTAACGTAATTTTTTTGTAATCAAAAGCATAAGCACATTAAAGATATAATCACCATATATGTATAAATAAGTACCTAATCCTTCGATTGAAGAAGACATTTATAACACGTCATAATTATGCTGAATTGATTAAGATTATTTGGTTTGTTTACGGTCACTCTTAAACACAAAACTTTAGGACGATGACTGACTAGTGCATTACTAAGAAATGGTTATCATTTTTTTTTTGGATGCAAAAATAAAACTACAATTTGGAAGTGTGTTCACCGTACTAAGTAATAATAATTTATTCATATTACTTGTAGTTGTAGCTGATGAAAAAATAAATGTTATATACATAGGTACAATTCTGTGGGGGGTGTTTTCGCCGATTTTCGATAGTTATATTTTTTTATCAATCAAGCAATGGAAGTTAGGGTATGTAAAATAGCAAATTTTGTGATAGCATTTGCAAGGGCATTTGTTTTTTAAATATTTCATTTGTAGAATAATCTGGCAGTTGTCATCGCCCTAGGCTATGGATTTCAGAGAATATTTGACTAAAAATATAAAATACATTCTACGACCAGATAGACAAATAGTTTTTTTGTTGATTTCGTATTGTTACAAGACGTTAATTTCTCTTATCATTAATCCCTGATGTTCAATTCTTCATTATATTAAGATATTAATATCTGTACAATAATTTATAAAGCAATAAAGATTCCATCAAGATCTTTAATTCGTTACAAAATTATGATATATTTTGGACGAATAGGAGATGTTTCGTGTCCAGCCAGGTGTATGTAAGTACACTATCTCAAAAAATCAAGAAAAATCCGCTGAATCCAGAAAAATACTGCTAATTTATTTTCATTGAAGCCACTTACGCGCTATGATGAATATTTGGCTGAGTTGCACTATTTTTTATGTAAATTCTTGTTTTAAAATGAAAATGGCATACTTTTGCTTATTTTTTAATACAGTGTACATAGACTTGACTTGGTCCATATATTTTTGGTAGACATCCTTTATCCCAAATCCCTAACACATATTTCAGAAAATGTATCCTCGCACAAATTATTACGTGTGCACCTTGCTGTTACTGTGGAGGACCACTCGTTCTTGCATGAGAGCATCATGAGCTCGCAACCTTAGGGCTTCAGCGCTGGCCAGACGAGCGAGAGAAGAAGACGGCGACGGCGGAGAAGGGGGTGAGGCGGGCGCGGGGGGCTCCGGCTCAGGAGGGCGGAGGGCGGGAGGAGGCAGAGCCAGTACGTACCTGATGGAGAAAGGAGGCTTTTCAAATGGTTCAGACTACTAAAAACAAAACACATCTATCAAGCTTACCTCTAGCAACGTTATCGTGTTATCTTTAAAATGCTATGTTATGAATGGAGATAAACATTTCTGTCTTTTTAGTTTTTTGGTTTAAGAATTAAAAGCAAAATGATGCCATCTTAAAAGGATGGCCCAACGCAACTAGGTAACAATTATCAATTTAGCCTAGGCATTTCTGTCCACTGTTGAATATAGTTCTGAAAACGGCGAGTTCTTAGTGTTTTAAGAAGATTTGTTTCTAAAATCGTTTTGGAAATGTAAAAGAAAAAATTGCAGAATTAGATTATCTATCCAAAAAGTATGTAACATTTTTTTAGAAAACTGTGTTTTAGAAAGCTGTGCCTTTTTCTTTTACGGCATATAGTAAGAAACCCTCGGCTACTAATTCAAATTTTTCAACGTATTATAACGCAAAACATTTTCTGTTTTCTTTTCCGTTTTCAATTCAAACCATTAGCCATTAACTCCATAAGCTTCGTACTGACCTATGTAGCAAGGCTCTAAAAGCCGCAGCTGGTTCAGCTTCGTGCCACAACGGGGCTGGTACTCCGAGTGCTCCAAGACCTGCCCCAAGACCAAGGGCCCACCATTCTCCTCCGGGAGGACCGCCACCACCCCACTCACCGACAACTGGAACAATATATAACAGTTAAAACAGGTACTTACTTTCTTACTGATTTCCAAATCTATTAAAATTAGTAATGGTAGGTTTGAAGGGCTTTTTGTAAGATGGTGATAGCTAGTTGGCAGGACTCAACTAGCTATCACCATCTTACCTAACTGTGCCGCTATAACAATAATGTTTTGCTAAGGCAGTTGGAGGTAAGATAACCAGTTCCTCTGTGATTGAGGAGTCCGCTTGTAGCTCGCTTCCATCTTCGACCTTATTATCACTCACCATTAGGTGAGATAGGGCTGGAAATGATTGAACAAGGGCAACCCGTTAAGAATTTAAAAAATCATATATGAAAGGTCGCAGTCGGGGACCCTTCTTATAATTGACTTAACATAATTTTCAATTCGCATAACAATACATTTAGAATAAAATTCCTAACTTCGCTTAGTATAATTTTAATAAGCCTTCTTCAAAAGACTTTTGTACGCCTAAAATTCCTGAGCATCATGTAGAAAAATTATGCTATCATTTCAATACTTATATTATTTTTGATTAGCATATTTTTATATCAAATTGCCTTCAAAGTAATTTTGCAAAAAAAAACCTTTTTTTATATACAGTTAATTATAGGGCATTTCGTATTTAAAAAATAGTTTTTTTTTTATTAAATTTAATAAAAGATTTTCTATTCCAATTTGAGCAGCCATTATAGAAAAGATAATAATAATATGATAATGATAATAATCATGGTAATATTTTTTCACAGGGTATTACACACTACGATTACATACCGTAGTCAATTAAGCTAATGCTTCTACGGTAATTAACCACTTATAGGCAAGACGTTAGTTTGTTTTCCACCCTTGATCTATCAAAAAAATACCTACACCTATCTTATATTATAACAATATAAGCCGATATTTACGAACTATGTTAGGTGTCTATATGCGAGATAGAATCAGAAATGACCCTAAGAAAACCAAAGTCACTGACATATCTCATAGGATTAGGTGAAGAAGCAGTTGGCGGGGCATCTAGCACGCGGAACAGACGCGTTTTTGGCGTTAAAGTGCTAGAATGGCGATCACGTACCGAAAAGCGCAAAGTAGGACGGTCTCCCACTAGATGGACAGACGGCCTGGTCAGGGTCGCGGAGAGCCGTTGATTGTAGGCTGCGCAAAACCGTTCTATTGGGAAATCGATGGGGGAGGTCTTTGTTCAGCAGTGGACATCATAGGCTGGTATGATGATGATGATGGCGATATTTCAACAATGTGAAAAAACTGTACTAAAATACTTCGTCAATTAAATAGTATTTATCTATATTAAAGTGAATATATCTACAATGTTTGCTTCAATACCAATATTCTGTTACAAACCACCCCACGCAGGTGTACAATGGCTAATGTTGAATTAATAGCGTTTGCCGAAGCCCTGATAGCGAACAATGACATTTATTATAATAACTCAACACCTGCGGATAGTGTGTACACAACTTAACAGCCCGCAAGTGATAGGGGTTGATATATTTTTATTTACATAGTCAAAACTCTTTTTGGAGTCTCCATCTTAATCTACCGTCATGATTGCATATTATGTATCTATTTAATGTTATATCTATTTTAATATAATACGATATCTGTAAATATTGCATTCACATGCTTTTTTGAATTCCTTTTTTTAGTTTTAGAACATTTAATTTTTGCACTAGCTATTTAATATATTATATTTAGACAAAGTTATCCTGAGCAAAATTTTACTCTTCTAATCAACCAGTCTGTGAGTTCGATTAAGTAGTTAGGTATTTCTAACTAGGAACACTTATAGGAACATGTAGCAGTAATTATTGATTTTATAGGGTTGAGGAGCTGAATAAAATACGGAATTTCGAGAAACGAATGATAATTATATTCAGTTTAATTATTTTCACTAGGAAGTTATTGCGACTGAATTCTATCATAGAGCAATGACAGTGATTTGAATGAAACGTGTGAATAATAGACGAGATTTAACGAATGAAAGAACATTGAGTGAGTGACATTCTGTTTATTGTAACATGAACACAAATAATGATTTTAAATAGATTAAGTTTTGCCAATTAAATTGTATGTCAAATTCAACAGTTATATCATCATGAGAGCATCAATTTGGAAAAATTTAAGTTAGTAATTGGAGAAATACGAGTCCGAGAGCTGAAAGCTTAAAATTGCGTAACTCCTGTGGTAGACGCTGTGCTATTAGTGTCACCATTTTTCTTAAAGCTTTACTCTTGAAACTGGTAAAATTAGATCACTTATTGCATGTCATACATACTGATGATTGTTACTATAAATTATGAGCTTATATGTGACGCCCTTTAGGGAAATGGTGGCAACATAGAGCGCTAGCAATTGTTTTTCATCGCCATTTTCGTTTCAGCCGACAGACGTCCACAGCTGGACAAATAAACTCACACAGACAAATAATCACTAGGTGGTAGGCCCGTATGTAGGGTCATCTGGGTAGGTACCACCACCTTTCTTATTTCAGGCGTGAAACAGTTCGCTGTGTTACGGATTGAAGGGAAAGGTAGCCAGTGTATTTACTGGGCATGGACGGCATTTCATCTTAAGCCCCAGGATGACAACGCACCTGCAATATCAAGTGATTTTCCCTTGTTATTGCAGGTGTCTACTTACCATCAGGTGGGCCGTCAGCTTGTTTGTCGTCTAGTTGTATATAAAAAAAAAACTGTTGGTCTTGCGCTACACGCATCCAGCGGCTACCAGCTATGCGATCCTCTAAAGTCAGCAGCCTTGAGTTCATGGCTGTGGACAGCGCTATGATACCTTTTGGCGTTTGACAACTGTTGGTGACACTAGCGTTCCGACGACGAGCGCGGCGTGAGCCAGAACTATAAAGTTGTTTGTTTTATATCTTTGTGTCAAGTCGATCAAATATTAAGTGGAGTCATTGCGATACATTTTAGATTAAAAAAAAACAAATCAAAAATATCTAATGTACTTCATATCGTATCTCTAAACTAACGTGGAACATAAACAGCCAGGAGATCGACGTAGAGATTAGTAAACACGCTTACGCGCAGCGCTGTGCTCATACGTCAAAATCAATGGCGGCTCGTCATCTTGTCAGTCGTCTAGCTCGATGTAGATTCTGTTAGTGAATCATACTGCAGAGCCCTTCACTTTGTCGGACTACCTAAATATTTTACTTATGACCAAATAAAAAAATATTGATGTTTTAGTAACAAAAATAAATTTAAAGCGTAGTAAATATCATTATAATTACCGGGAACTTTACCCCCCGTCGCTAACAGGGTAATCACGGCCCCTAAATAAAAGATTGCCTGGTAACAACGTGTGATATCGTTAGCCATTAGGCATCGATCACTATCGCCCGGCTATTGCCAGTAATCATTGTCATTATAGTGTATCATGGTTGACATAAAATTTGCTGTCGGGCTTTCGCAGCAAAAAAAGTGGCACTATGTTTTTTGTATTTACGAAAACTTGGCATAATTTTGTTTCAATTTGATACCTAATTACAATGCTTTATTGGATACACGGCCTACCTGATGGTAAGCGGTTACCGCAGCCTATAGACGCTTACAACACCAGGTATAACTCGTACGTTGACAACCCTAAAAAATGTTTTCGCTCCCCTTTTAAAGTATTGTATTTTACATAGTTTAAAATTTTAAATGCGTATGACAATTCACGGATGCATTGTTAAGGTTAAGTAAGTAACACAAACTACTGTTCATAGGTACTTCTACTTACTAATGTATTTATTGTTACAAAAATGAATACATAAATATATATTAATAGCTGATTAAGTTGATTTTAATGAACCAATGACTACCATGTAATGTATACAATAATCATAGGCAAATAAATGATTGATTGATCGAATTAAAAACTAGGAAATCATTTTTTTATACAACTAGATGGCAAACAAGCTGACGGACCACCTGGTGGTAAGCGGTTACCGCCGCCTATAGACACCTTTTTTTTTTTAACCAGGAGAAATCCATTGCCGGACCTACCCGCCACTGTGCGGGGCTCACCCAGCGTCTAAATTGTCCCTGGCAATACCCGCTAAAACTCCTGGATAGCTTCCGTGCCTTTTGCGGAAGTGGTCTGGGGTCTGCGAAGCAAATTCACCAGACCACCCCGAGCGCCTATAGACACCTGCAATAACAAGGAAAAGCACTTGATATTGCAGGTGCGTTGTCATCCTGAGGCCTAAGATGAAATGCCGTCCATGCCCAGTAATTACACTGGCTACCTTTCCCTTCAATCCGAAACACAGCGAACTGTTTCACGGCTGAAATAAGAAAGGCGGTGGTACCTACCCAGGCGACCCTACATATGGGTCTACCTACCACCTAGTAGTCATATAATAATTTAGGATTTTACTTAGGATCTGATTGTATAAATAAGAGTCGTTGAATTTTTAAATTTTGATGGTAATAAGACGTGAATTTATTAAATTTAAATAACTAAAGAAAGCTAATATTGAGCGCTTAAATATTCTATTGATTTTATTAATTTAAGTAAAATCAATCATTAAAAATACAAATTTTCAAAATGTAATACTCAGTAAATGAAAGTTTCACACAATTGTAACCCTAAATCACGCAATGACATTATACGCACATGTTGATATGATAGCCATCGGTAAATAACCGGTAATTACTGGTGATTACCGGTAAACATCGCTATCCGCGTCAGTATCGCCGTAAATATCGGTATTTCATATTTCATTATCACCTCCCGTAATCGTCACAAATAGGCCCAGAGTTTAAAAAGAAAATAACGTGTAATTCGATATTTATAACTGCTCCAAATGACAGTCGGTAAGTTCGAAACCAAACACATTAAAAAGGATTTGATGAATCAGTTATTATTTTGTTGTTTTAGGGTAATTAAGGTTTGTTTTTATTTTTGTGGTAATTTTTACTTTCATCCTCTGCCTTCAGTATGAGTCAAATGAAAATCAAATCTTACCTCCTCATCTCCGGTGTTTGAGTGTAGTAAGGCTAAGTTTTACTCACCATGTTCGTGATGCATGAAGGGAGCGTGATCTCTTCCTAGCGCCTTCTCTCGCTTGCGCCATTTTGCTCTTCTGTTCTGGAACCAAACCTGTGGACAAAATAAGGAACTGAAACACGTTGACTAAAATGTTAAGAGGCGTTATAGAATAGAATAGAACATATTTATTGTGAAACTGTTACAAAGTTTCGAAACTGTTACAAAGTAGCGAACAGTTACCCTTATCGGGCATACAATAATAAAATCCTATGAATTCGTCAGAATTTTTTATAATTTTTATGTCATAATAATATATTCATACTTTTATTATAGTTTAAAAATTCATTAATATCATAAAATGCATTATTTAAAAGCCACCTTTTTAAAGAATTTGCAAACCCATAATCAGGAAGATCTTTTAATAGTACAGGTAAATTATTATAGATTCGTATTGCAGACACATAGGTACTTTTCTCGAAAATTTTGGAATGGAACTGTGGTAGTAACAAATCATCATAACGTCGAATTGGAACTTTTCTTACTCTATAATCTGATTTATTTGGAAACATTGATTTACGACTCCTAACAAATTTGCAAATTTCTAAAATATGTATGCAACATAGTGTTAATGGCCCTAATTCTGGCGAACACATGCTAAGTTTAAATTTAAGTTCTTTCACAATGAAAAATGAAAAAGAAAAGGATCGCAGTCATATTAATTGACATTTAGAAAGGTGCGTTCAATTTTCGACCTTATTGAACGTGCTAAAATGCAGTGTTTAGAAGGCACCTCCGTACATGCCGTCTAAAATTGTCTATGGTTTCTTTGAAATCTATCTAAATTTATGTGACAGCTCTAAACAGGTTCTTGCTATCTTTTTCCTATTACTTATTGCGAGAAAGAGATATAATGTACTTAAATTTAGAATTAAAGTGTGTTCCCAGAATTAGGCCCAATATTTGTTTTTCCTTAAATATAGGACTTAAAGTTTCATCACTACATTTACTATAGATTATTCTAATACATCGTTTTTGTAGAACAAATGTACTGTTAATGTTTACAGAATTACCCCAGAATATTATTCCATAGCACAGTATAGAATATACATTGGCATAGTATGCATTCAAAGCCACCTCCACGGAGGACACGTCAACCAATACAGATAAAGCATAGCAATGACTAACAATTTTACTGTTGATAGTTTCTAAATGTGATTTCCAATTTAAGTGAGTATCTAGTGTTAGTCCTACGAATTTTGCATGGTCAACCTCAATAATTTTGCTATTATTAAGCGTTATATTAAGATTTAATGATTCCTTTTTATAATTCCGTAGTTGTAAAATGTTTGTTTTTTTGGAGTTAGCTGTCAAATTCAGGGAATTCAGCCATGCCGTCAGTTGTTTTAAAGTCAAGCAAATAATCGATTCATAGTCATTAACACTCATATCATAGTCTTTTACAAATAGAATAGTTGCGTCGTCAGCAAACATCACACATAAATGTTTAATAATGTCAGGGAGCTCATTAATATATATTAGAAATAACACTGGACCCAACACGCTATATTTTGATATTTACATTTTTACCATTTTTCTTTTTAGATTTAAATGTTATTGAAACTAAAGTCTTTATCTTTCTAATTAATTTAAAAATGCGAACCAAAGAAATTCCATGTTGAGGTGCTTTAAATAAAATTTACTTTTAATCATACCTATATATTTGATAGCAACACTCGCGCAGTCATCGGGTTAACTCGACATACGCCTTAATTGGCACATTAAATATTCGCAGTACTTTATCCGAGTCGCCTTTGTGCTAATGCGACGGCACGAACATTCATTTCACAATTATGAAATTACACCAATTTTTACATTCTCCAACAATTTCTTTTTATTAGCGCAATACGACTCGACTGGCTCAATTTATTTCTATTCTCATAATTCTCGACTGCGAAAACGGACTCTGCTGCATTGTTGTAAAGTCGTTATTGGCGCATCTGAGGCTTGGTGTGGAAACCACGTATGAAGTAATTGCTTTTCATTACGAGCTATTGTAGTCGAGAGGTGAGGGCCGGGGGGGTGGGGTGTCCAAATTGCTAACAATTACACAATAAAAAAATTAAACGGCGGCCGCAGGCGCGGGTAACTCCCGAAAACTGAAGGCTCCGTGCTGTTGAAAATATCAGAAAATCTTTTACAGCTCGAAGGATTTCATATCGAAAGATGATTAATATCTTTTCCGACACCTTTTTTTAGCAAGCGCTTTTTAGATATACTTAAACCAAAGAGGCTGTAAACCTCTGATATAATTTTGATTTGGACTCTACGAACCGCTAAAGACTTTTTTTATCCAAAGCACGGCAAATGACATAACACCACCTGATGTGAAGCGGTAAGAAGAGTCCATATGCGAAGACTAGTGCAGTTTGACACTGCTCCAGCTGCCTCCACCTTGCCGGCCCAAAAGGTGCTTTTACACGCCTCTTTTGAAGGAACCCATGTCATAGGAAAGAGTGAACACATGTGCCGATAAAGAATTCCAAGTTCTGGAAGTACGGCAAAGAAAAGAGGTACGGAATTTCTTTGTGCGTGGTGTATTTGAAATATCGTCGGGCGATTGATTTAAACAACGAAATAAAAAAAGCGCTTTCTAACTATAAAAAATAATAACCACTTAAAATCGCAGTTTAACGACTGCCAATTAAATTAAGTACTATGAAAATTGATCCATATATTTCAATAAAATGGAGTTGCGTCTCTAGTACCCTCTAAACAATAGGTCGTGTTGATTACAAAGTGCAATCACTTGAAATTCCCATTGCAACCTCAAGATCAATCAAAAACCTCAAAATCATAACCTTCGTCATTCAATAACCACCTTTAAATCAATAGAATTAAATACTACTTTTCTGCAAAGCTGAGCAAGAAGTGTGACTAGAAATCAAAGAACACATCATGCGAAAATGAGTTTTAAAACTTTCGTATTAGAGTTAAAGTTCGTTTAAATGTATCGTAAAGGGAATTTGGTAGTAAGCGCCATCTATTGAGAGGATTAAAAGCAATTTGCGCTCTTGGAGTGTGATTTAAGAATAGTGTGGTGCGCACCCTAAGCGGTAGGGTTGTCGACTTACACTTGAAAAGGATTTGGGGTTTTAAAGATGGATTTTCAAGGTTGTGTTTCGTTTTATTTTTTAAATGTTAAGTAATAATACTCACTCTTTAATACTATATCAATTTTACTTGGAAGTACCCACAAACCGAACACTATGGACTAGTAGGTACTACATTAAATATAAATATAAAAATGTACCATAAAATGATTAATTATATTTTTTATAAATATCTAATCTAGAAAACGCTCTATTTTTTTGTTTAGATATATTCGCCCTTACTAAGTTTGTAATAGAGGTGGCTTTGTAGTACAACTGTTACATTTGATGTGCTGTCGTCTGTCTGTTACCTTTCATCACACAAAAAATTGCCGCTCTCGGAATTCCAGCCCGTAACCTATAGTTTAGTAGACCTTGCACACTGTGCTTAACAAGTCTCTATCTTAGTTATTTTTTTACTTTAATTAAAATAATTTCGTGTAATTTAATAGTGATTGTTTGCTTTGACAAAGCTAAAACAAAAAACCCCAACAATATTATTGACAGCCCTAATATGAACCGCATTTGTAAATCACACCGTCTAACTTCTATAACAATGTCATAGAGCTCCTTTTCATTTGATAAATTTCATTCATTTATGAAAAATTGAAATTCATTCGTTATTGAGCACAAAGGCACAATGACGCATGTGTCTGAGTGTACTTGAGTAGGACTCGGTAGAAATTAATAGGCAGCCTAAGTGGTTGTTAATTCAAATATTCCAAAATTAAGTTTATTAGATAACTCACATAAAATCGATAAAAGCTGGGTTTTTGATTAGTTATATTACAAAATATCGGAGGAGGAACTGGGTGGTGTATTGGTTTGAGCGCTCAGGTTTCCATACGAAAAACAAAGCAACTTTCGCCATGGTCAAACCTGGGATGGGTCAATCAAAGTTTTTATCTCGAGCTCCTCCGTGCTCCGGAAGACACGTTAAGCCGTTGGTCCCGGTTGTTCCTGCAACCGCTTTAACCCACCAACCCGCAATGGGCCAGCGTGCTGGTGTTATGGCCCAAACTCTTCATGTTTCTCCCATATCCCCAGCAGTGGGACGTATATAGTCTGGTGATGATGATGTGATGATGATATTACAAAAATGTGTGAAGCGTAAATAAATACAAAATTACTGCCGCAGTTTTTTGTTATCTAAAAAGGTATTTGTCAATTAATAGGAGAAATACCACTAATGTAACACTGTAAGTATTTTTTGTCATATACAAAGGAACTCGCAAGAATATTATAAAAAATGTAAGTTATAAGTAGTCAATAATTAATTAAAAGACATTAATTTCTAAGACTATTCTAATGAGCCCAAACAAGCTGTATCTGCTGTAAGATTTGCCACATGGTAAGCTTAAGAGTAAAATATGACAAAACTAAGAACTAGCTTTATTATTATGTTGACGACAAGAGACATAATTAATACATAAATTATATATTACCAATTACTTAACCGTCCATTGTTATATTTATCCCTACAACATATCGTATACTTTAATTACTAGTATTTTTATCTTCTTTTTGGCTTGCCAGCCACGACAAGAGAACTAATCTCTTTCAAGTAGCTTAACTCTGTCCCAATCATACTATAGACACCACATGATCCAAAATCACATTCTCTATACAAAAATGACTCTTATTATCAACGGAATAAGTCGCCAAATATGACCACTTGTTGGAGATCTGTGAAATCATTAGTCAGTATTCAGTCAAATGTCCTTTCGAGAGAGATTAAAATTTTTATCACTATGAGACGTTGCAATTTAGTTTTAATGAAACCAGCTTGAAGGTTGAGGTTTGTTGTAATGACGTCAATTATAATAAAAGCCACTGATTCACAATTGTTCTATTCAAAGCATTTGTTAGATATTTCATGATCTTTATTCGCCACTCACCTCCAATTACTCACTTATTTTAAAGTTTAGACAAGTTACAGGTTTTATTCAATTCAATTAGATATCTGCGCCTGAACTAGGTTATTAAGTAATCTGTATCTCAGACAACAGCGCTCATCCCCAAAAAATTTTAGCTACTTATTGTGCAAAAACGTGACCACTCATTAAAAGAGATAAAGTATAAATAAATTTACTAGTGGCAGCAATTGTACGAAGAGCTATTATATCAAAAAAATAACGCACAAATTTAGCTTGCATATTATAATAATCATCACATGTATTACGTTAAATGTATTACTAAAGAAGACACCTTGATTTTGAATTGTAATTTGAAAATGTAATTATAAATCTTTGAGTTTATTAAAAATGCTCTCTGACTGAACCGTGTCGCCATCTTTTTCTACCAACAAAGGTTGTACAACGGTTTAATTAAGCGAGATTTAACTGGAGAGCTCTGCAACTGCAATTTGGCAATAATTGTGGCCAGGAGTAGGGACCTGGGAGGGTGGGTAATCTCCCACCACGCCCTTGACGGTATCAAAGGACCGGATAATATAACATTAAAATATGAGTAATTGCCTTTGTAACTTGCTACTTATTAATAAAAGGAACTATATTGTTAAAGACAAATGTGAAATTGTTGGTAAAAAATTTAATTCTTTAAGGAACATGTCCTGTTTATTAATCGACTTCAAAAAAAGATGTTATTCAAAATTTGTGGCTTATTATTCCGATTCAGACTTTTGTCTTCTCTCTTGATTACGCAATGGACTTTGAGTGGATGTAGATTCGCGATCGCTTTCATTTTATCTGACTTCAAAATGGTTTTCTTTCAACTCATATTATTTCACTTCAAGCGTCTTTAACTGTACTGTATCTATCTTTCCACCTTTTTATTGACTGAAGCGTTAGGATCATCTCGCAAAACTCATTAGAATTAGAAAACTATTATATAGTTTAAAAAAATCAAAAAGATTTCAGAATTTGAACCATATATTATCATGGGGGCATGGCAATGGTCAGCCTCTCCTGCTAATACTCCAGAATAAGGCTGCCATTACCATATATTTGACCAGAGTGAGCCTACAGGCTTCGAATATACCGCTTCTAGGAGACTCATCTTTAATTTTTTAAGAGGGGAAAATGCACTTACGCATTCCCTGCATTGTGGGGAAATGCAGGGATATGTCGAGCTTCTCTGCCTAAGAAACTTACGGCTGAGCCTATACCTGACCAAAATCGCACAGGCTGATTTGGGCGATAAGCGCCTTGTCTCAACATTCTGGTATGGGTGTGACCGTATATTAGGCTTATGTCCAGCGCGATTGTGCAGCAGGAGAATCGTTCTAACTTAACGGCCTGGCCACGGTAAGGGGCGACGGCGACGCGACTGGCGATAGCGTGAAATTCGCGTCTGGCGAATATTTGTTCCAGTCGTCGCAGTCGCAGTCGCCCATTCCCGTAGTCAGGCCGTAAGGCAGAGCTTTGCATTGATATAAAAGATGTAATTAAAAGAATATAAAACTAAAAAAATTTCACTTCCTGAGGCGGGAATCGAACCCACGACCTTTCGCAATCCGGGCGACTGCTCTGACCACTGAGCCACCCAGGACTTGGGATATCCCTGTGAAATTCTTCTAGTCTATCTGTATTTGCGTTTATGAGCTAACGTCCACCCTACAAAGTCGAAATATTCTATTTCAACATCCGAAACGAGTATTTCAAACATTTATAATAATGTTAAAATGAAAAATTAAGGATGTTAATAAATTCCTGCCCATCACCACGTGCTCGGCAAAATAGTTAACATTCATTCATTTATTTATTTCATTAACAAAACAAAACATTTAACCTTTTAAACAGATATCACATTTCATATTCATACACGAGTTTGTTGCCGGAATCTTCTCGGTAGTTTAACTTTTGGAACTGGTGTAAATTCAGACAGACAGACACAGACTGTCTGACTGATAGACGGACCGAAAGACAGATCGACCGACAGATCACCAGACACACCGATAGACAGACTGATAATATAACATTGTTAGCTTACGTAGACCCAGACAAAACAGAGAGACCAACATTATGACATTGTTAGTTAATATTATATAATGTGATAGACATAAGGGTTTTTTGACGATTCGAAAGTGATTCTTGGGGGGCAGGCTTTGTAGAGCCTGGGAATGTTTAGCGGCTAATTGAATAAAGATATTTTCATTTCATAATCATTTTTTCCCAATATATTGGATTAGTATTGAAAATCTACTCTAAATTTCAGCTGATTGGTAGTACTTCCCAACACAGGTCAGTAATCGCGGTACCACGGTAAGCTATCTCCCAAACAGCACGAGGTAGCCATTAATCTAGGGCTGGCACAATGCGTTGCTAATTCGCGCGTCATTATGCACTTGCAGTGAACAGCCCTAATGTTTGCAACGTCCGTCATCTGCCACGGTAGGGTTGCCACGCTGGATTAAAAAATTTGATCATTTCGCTTAATTAAATTATATAATGCATAAAACTTAGATATTAAGCTAAATTTATTAATAAAACGCATTTTGATGAAAATCATAAATATCTTTATTTCTAGGTCACCAAAGAAGCTGATTTGAATCGTTAAAAATTCCATCTGTCACTATCACAAAAGAAAACACTTAAAAAACCTTTAACAATATGGCGGATTTTCAATACGCCATGTTGTTAAACGTTGAGTGAGTCTAGTTCAGTTAAATAGAGACCTAGGCATTTGATTGGATGCCGGCGTTTAATCAACGGGCTAGGCATCTAATTAGGCAGCGAATCCTACACGACCCGTTTGTATGGAAGAGCTCAGTTTTTTTTTTCGCGTTTTTTTTTTATGCAAGTCATGTATTTTTTGTTTTGGCATCCGCCTTTGTTTTGGAAAGCCTACACTCTGTATTAATATGGATTCTAATGACCAGTGCATTACATCTGTCCATATTTATACGTATAGGCAACCCTGTCGCTCAAGCTTGAAGTTTCTCAAATTGTCGCCTTTTCAATCATAATTGTCTTCTATTACGCCGTAATCCGTCTCCAGCTGCCACTTTTTTTTTAATTCCCTGGCAATTTCCGTGACACTAGGCTACATAATTAACGCAATAATAATCATCTACTTGTAAGGCTCAACTTTTAAAGCGAGAGAATGAAGTAAGTAGCGGCATAAAATACTTTAGTCAGTAGGGTCATACACCATATAATAATAGGACCGGGACAAAATTTTGATTTGATTTTTAAATAATAATAATAATATTCATACCTATTATCTAGTCCAAAGTAATCATCTTAAAGAGCTTGTGTTATGGATACAAGATAACGAAGAAATATTGATAGTAATATGTAAGTATATAAAAAATTGAAATATACCAATAGACATAATTATAAACATCCATGATGCAAACATTTCCTCCTACCAATATTCGAACCCAGGACCCCTGACCGAGTACTTATCTCGAGTGTAACTGTTTGTTACAGAAATATACCTATAATATGTCAAATATTGACCCACTATTTGAATAACGAAAACCCGACCATCTTGTTGAAATTAGCTATACAAAGGAGGTTAAACTTAAAGCTCATTACACAATGGTATTTTTAATGTGTTCTCGGCAGACACATCTATACGCTACGAATAACCCCTATATAGCACGAACACTTTGTAATTTCGAAAAACCTTCGTATCGAGTAGAGTTACGTTAGCTTTTGACAAGCTTTTGTTTGAAATTTTAAGCGTACGCGAACGATACGATTAAGTACGACTCGAAATTTAAAAATATTTGTGCTAGGGCTACTGTACACTGTACACATCTCTATGTCAATCATCAGAAACTGTATCACACATAGTTACGAAGGCAGAGCACTCGACACAATTTGCGTCGATTGTATGCGGGACGATATGCAAATCGCGGTTAGAATGGATCTAATTTTAATTACAGATCACTATTCCCATATCTACGGTAATTCAATGCTTATTGTAGCAAATTGATTAACATGCAGTTCCTGTGATTCAAGATTTGACAAAATATAAAAAAGACAAAAAACAACGAGGTTTGTTTGTCATTTTTAAAATAAAACCTAACATTTTATCATTTAGGCACTTACGTACGTATACACCGCACCATAGTTGCACCGCATAATAATATACTAATAATTTGTTTTTGAAGTACAAAAAAACTTTTTTTTAATACAAAGCACGACAAATGACTAAACACCACCAGATGTGAAGCGGTAGGAAGAGTCCATATGCGAAGACAGCTAGTGCAGCTTGAAACATACTGTTCTCTCCGCCTCCACCTTGAAGGCCAGTAAGGATTTCACGCCTCTTTTGAAGGAATCCATGTCATAGAAAGGAAGGAACACATGTGCTGGCAAAGAATTCCACGTTTTCGAAGTCCGACAAAAAAACGAGTTACTAAACTTCTTTGTCCGTGATGTTGAGGTGGAGACAGTAAAGTGATGGCTCCAAAGATCGGCACGCGTGCTCCTGAGTAGGAACGGGGAAAGTGGGATAAGGTCGCAAAGCTCCTCAGAACACTCTCCGTGATAAAGCCGATAGAAGTCGCTAAGCGATGCAATGTCACGACGGAAATGTAGAGGCTCTGGGCTGTTCGTGACCTCTACGTCGCCATTGATACGGACAGCACGACGCTGCAATCTGTCCAGTGCATCGAGGAGGTACTTGGCGGAGCTATCGCACAGGTGCGAGCAATATTCCACGCAAGACTGAACCTGAGTTTTGTACAGCAGGCATAATTGGTCTGGCATGAAAAATCGACGCACCCTGTTCAGGACACCGTGTGTAGAATTGAAAACCTTAAGACATTAACAATCCGTTAGATAAACAAGAGAAACGCTCCAAATCTAAACGAGACTGTATCTACTCTTGCCTACCTAAGAATATAAGCAATGTCAAAGAATCAATAATTGTAATGCATAAAATGTTCTAGTTAGAAAACCCCTATTGTTCGAGCAATTTGCGTTACCGAATTTAATTATAAGCGAAATTTACAGAATTACAAAATTCCTCTCTCTAATTATTCTGTCTAATTACCATTTAAATGGAAATTTAATACACGCAACGTTTATTAATTAAATTATCAATTGATCAATTCGTTTCGTTATGGCTCCGCGACCGCGATAATAATAATATGTAGCTGCTAATAGGCGTATGCTTAATTACATTGGTGCCAATAAATGAAACTAAAGTTACTTTTTTTTTTTATACAACTAGACGACAAACATGCTGACGGCCCACCTGGTGGTAAGCGGTTACCGCCGCCTATAGACACCTGCAATAACAAGGAAAAGCACTTGATATTGCAGGTGCGCTGTCATCCTGAGGCCTAAAATAAAATACCGTCCATGCCCAGTAATTTCACTCACGATATTAAATATCTCACTACTTTACTAAAAATCTACACCTAATATAAATTTCACAAACCACTAGCTTAACATAAAATTATTCTTAGTCTTGGCATTGAGAAAATTAAAAGTTACCTTATAGATACCACACTTTACCAATCATTTGTAAAGTTAGTATAATCATCGTAAGCTGCATCTTATTGCATCATATTTTATCTTATGTATGTATATAGTTGGTAACTCATATTACTAACTATGTATATAAATATTATATTTACCCGTATAACATAATATCAAGACTTAAATTTTTGTTAATATCCACTAGCATCACTATAAATATTGTTCGGTTCTATTCAATTTCAGTGTTGGCTGTTTTTTGAAGTTGTGCCTACATTCAAACAGTTAGTGTATTACTAATTATAAGTTGAGTTGTGCACATTTTGATAGGCCTCGCCTGTAAATGTACTTTCGACAGCACATCACGCGTAACAGTTTGACTTTGACATCGCCCTTACAGCGCTCGTAATAGAGGCGTGTTTCGTAGTGCAACTGTTACGCTTGATGTGCTGTCATATGTACCTACCAAAAAAATAATTCAAAATTCAACACACACACACATACCCTCACTTCACAGCGCTCACGCTCACGCTACTATCACAGGAGTAAATAAGCGGACAGAGTGTTAGCTTTTAACCATAGATAGCTAACCTCCGTCGTATCGACGGGTAGCTTAAAGTAATATCGCTGTATCTTTTTAACGATGCATCCGAATAGAGTGGTTCGGCTAGTCAACTAAGTCGCAGGTGAGGCCTTTTTCGTGGCGCACACACTGAGATAAGTGTTATGTTTTTTGAGATACGTAGCCGTTTTACGTCGTTTCGAGGGAAGATCGCAGTATGTGGTGAACGTAAGGTTGTTTATTGTGTCACATGTTCTCAAGAAAAGTAGGTTATTTTATATTGTTATTATGTATATTCTAATGTGCCATGTAACACCAAAAGTCTGAGTGTTTTTCTTTTTTTTGTTGATTTTGTATGAAAAAATATTTGTATGAGAAAATTTTTATTTTGAGAGGTCTAAGTAAAGTGGCCGTAATTTTATAACGTAATAAATAAAGTTGATTTATAAAATGTATTTTTATTGGTTAGCCTTTCAATTAACTATAATAAACATCAAAAGATCTATCAAGTATTATATCTTATAAAAAATAACTGTTTTTAATACCCATCGTTTCGGCGGATGGTTAGCTTAAAAGGGTACACCAGAAGGTTAGCTATCTAGGGTTAAGGAGCGGCCAAAATGTTAGCCTACTCTCGCAGGGTTGGCTCAGGAGTCTGCGCTGTCGACTGTTCATACTTCCATACGAATGGATCAGGGAACTACGTATTTTAATTTATTAACATAATCCTTACTTCTTTATACTTACTTTCCTTACTATCTTTACTTCCTTACTATATATTATTAATATTATAAATGCGAAAGTAACGCTCTCTGCCTGTGTGTAACGCGATCACGCCTAAACTACTGAACCGATTTAAATGGAATTTGGTACAGAGATAGTCTAGATTCCGAGAAAGGACATAGGCTACTTTTTAATGTGAAAAAAGAGGTTGAAATAGGGGATGAAAGTTTCTGTGGAAAAAGTTAATATACCACGCTGACGAAGTTGCGGGCATTATTCAATAACTATAACATCGGTACATACTACAGCGTATCACGGTTGCACTGCTCTAGCCACTCACCTGTACCCTCGCCTCGCTCAGGTCCAGCCTCATGGCTAGCTCCTCCCTCGTGAACACGTCAGGGTACTGCGTCTTGTCGAACGCTCGCTCCAGCTCGTGTAGCTGATAGGTGGTGAAGGTAGTCCGGCTGCGGCGCACCTGCTTACAGGACGAGAAAGAGGCTTATAGGTAAGCGGTATTTGGTGGTAGCATAAGGTGTATTATTCGTCACGTCAAGTGTGATAGTTGCACCATGAAAACCGCCTCTATTACGAATGTAGTAAGGGCGGTCTCAAGGTCAAACTATTACACTTGATGGGATGTTGCCTAAGTTTGAATCTGGCGCTATTTTTCACAAATTCAGAAAATATACGCTACTGTTACCTATAAAAACAATTCAAACTTAAAAGATGTGGAATATTGTTGAAATTGTACTGATTTGAAAATTAAAAAATGGTCATTTTTATTTTTTCATAATTTATCAAAAATTTTAATGATATTAGATAGCTGACATCAATTAAAACAACTATTATTATGACAACTATTAATAAAAACATACTAAATACATAGTTATTATTAATTTTGTCAGTATGCCCATACATTTCTTAGTAATATGGGAATATGTGACGTCACCTGTTCCGTAGATTTCCTATGGAGCGTTTTTGGACGTTGCGCCGCAACATATTAAACATACCACTATATCTGTGAAACTATTGATCTTAGACATACTATTTCTTTTGCAATATTTCTTTAGGAGTTATAAACTTCTTATTTATGAAATAAAAAAAGTTGTCAACTACCATTACTACGAATGATTGTGCGACTGTACGGTCGGTAAGAAACTCTGGCATTTATGTCCTTTTCTAAATAAATCTTGGAAGCTTTATTAGAACATAATAATTATTATAAAAAGTACATTCAGCTATGCGATTCTCTTAAGTCAGCAGCCTTGAATTCGTGGCTGTGGCAGCGCTGTCATACCTTTTGGCGGTTTTTTGACAACCGTTTTCGATACTAAAGCTTTGGTCTCTTGATCGTAACGCAAAACGCTGCGGTATGCGGCGCACAGTGGTCCGGATTCGGAAAATAGTGGTCCTAGACAAAAAAGTCTTAGCTTTATAGTATTTATATTTGTTTATAGTATTTATACAACTAAAAATGTATTTTTATAGCTTTATGTAAAAGTCAATTAAATATTGAAAGCATAAGTCATTATGATACAATTTAAGTACAAGAAAAACTAAATAAAAAAATTTTGATTGTAGGTAGGTACTTCATGTCTATCTCTAAAACAGCGAAAAACATACACAGCCAAGAGATCGACGTAAAGATTAGTGAATACGTTTACGCGTAGCGCTGTGCTCAAACGTCAAAATCAATGGCAGCTAGTCGTCTTGTCAGTCGTCAAGCTCGATGTCGAATATTTCTGTTAGTGAATCACACTGCAGGTGTTCCCAGTAGATTTTACAGGATTATACCATTATCTGTCTTTTAAATTTTTCGGATGATTGTACATTTTAATAATTCACTGTACTTACTAATCGTGAGCAAATGTTTTCGACTCAATGAGCGTTTGGGATTGATGACCCAGGTTTTTTATTTAAGTATAATACTCGTATTTCGAAGTACGTATAGAAAAAAAACTACATTTTCACCTGTAGGCGATATACCCATTATTTAAAATACTTAAAAAATAGAGACACATGACTTTTCCAAATATAACTTTATTTTCCAAATGCTTTTTAAATAACCATCATAATAATAATAAAAATCAAAATACTACTTTACTAGGTGGTAGGCCATATGTAGGGTCGTCTGGGTAGGTACCTCCGAATTTCCTTGGCCGTAAAAGAATTCGCTGTGAATTGGATTGAAGAGAAAAGATAGGTGCCCAGTGTAAGATTAATTGTTGGGCGTCGAATTAGGCATTTTATCTAAGGCCCCTAAATGACAACGCATCTGCAATATCAATTTTTTTCCTTGTTATTGCTAAAGTCTTTAGGCAACGGTAGCTACTGACGATGGTCGTCGGCAAGCCGTCAGCTTGTTTGTCATCTAGTTGTCATAAGAATAACAATAATATTAGTAAATTACCTTGCGCGGTCTCCCAGTGTCGAGCGCCTCTAAGTGGTCAGAATGCTCAGCGAGTGCGTGGTCGCTGTGCTCGCTGTGCTCTGTTTGATCAGCGTGTTCGTGGTCATGCTCGTGCTCGGAGTCGGAATGAGCGCCGCTCTCGCTTTTTAGCTCTACGCGATCTGAGAGCAAGAATAACCTAATTTAGTAATAGCTCGTACGGGAATATCAGGCACAATAGACTTTCAGTATGTTGGTACAAACAAAGGAGTAAGCATGTATGAAAGCAATATAGAAACAAACAAAACAAGTCAACAGGTTTATTTACACGTCACAATAAGCTGTGGTAAACATTGCTAGTATTTATATAGATAACTAGCTGACCCAAACGTTGTTTTGCCATAAAAATAAAAATTTCCAAAAAAAAATTGATAGTAGCCGATTCTCAGACCTACTGAATATACATATAAAATTTCATGAATATCGGTCAAGCCGTTTGGGAGGAGTATGGTAACTAAATTTGTGAGTCCAGAATTTTATATATAAGATTTTTTTTATCAAGCAGTATTAAATCATTTGTTTTTTACTTTATATACTTCATATTATTGAAAGAAAAGATGTCGCAGTCAAAATTATGAATAACTATTGAAAACTATCTAAATATTATATTCTAAAAGCAGATTATCTCTCTGATCACCACCCATTATGGATATTACTCGATATTGAGGTGTATTGACATTCTGGAGATAAGATCTACCTTACACTTATTGTCTACTATTACACTGGGCACACTGGCTACTGTTCCCTTCAGTTGAAACATACGGAACTGTTTTATGATGGTAAGAAGTAATTGAGACCTATCCATTCTTTACCAAAAAAGGTTGTAGTGAGACTACTTAGAACTTTTAAAGGAGAGCAATTCCGACGTACAGTCTACATACAGCACATCAAGCGTAACAGTTTGACCTTGATACCACCCTTACTAAGTTAGTAATAGAGGCGGCTTTCGTAGTGCAACTGTTACACTTAACGTGCTGTCGTTTGTACATGACTTTTGCATAACTTTCACCGTTTATGCAGCGCACGCAATGAAAGCTCTAAAACTTTTTTCCCTTTGTTGCAACATTTTTCATTGATGCTCAACTACTATTGGGCGTAGAGTAATGTTATAAAGCCTATATAATTTGTCGATAAATGAACTGCTCAACACAAAACGATTTTTTTAAAATTAGCGCGTTCAACTAAACATACGAGCAAACACTTCAGCTTTCTAATATTAGTATCGATTAGTTTTGATACGATGTCAACATCGAGCAAGAAACAGTAGAAATAATACCGCGATTGAATAATAAATAATTGACTAAGTATAATATGTTTATTGATTGACTGCCACGGGCTCGTCCCTCGCTTAGTTCATAGCCGTTCTGTACCAATATTCCCTTCCCTCATTAATCCAGCATTTTTCCCACCAACCAATATATGACATGTATCTCTTAATCCCCAGTTTGCGACCTATAGCGAACAAAAATGGCAGTAGCGGCATAGTGATGTGCCCGAAAGTATAGACACACGATTTATTAAATATTTTAATCGCAATTCGATAAAAAGTTGTAGTGATTTATTTAAACTTTGACTAAGGACTTTTTTTTGTAAATTAATAGATAAAAAATTACCCATTATAATAGTGTAAATTCTCAGGCTCGATCGTCCCAAGTCCTCGGTAGCTTAGATGATTAGAGCAGTTACTCGGATTGTGAAAGGTCGCGGATTCGGTCCCCGCTTGAGGACATGATTTTTCTACCTTAAATATTTTTTTCTAGGTATAGGTATATACATTAGAATATGTGTTTCGTATTTATTTATAAAGCAATAAGTATCATAACAAAAAAACGGGCAAAGTGAATATTAAAAATATATATCTATATTATTATGCAACCAACACGAAATAGCATATTAGAATAAATTCTTCTTAACTAGTTTTCATTATTTTTTTATTAGTCTCTATTGATCTTTAATTACTAATAACTCGTGTAATAATAATTCAGTATACTAATTAATACAATTTAAATATCGACAGGTTTTTCGTTAATAAAAGTATTTATATGGCGCTAAGTCATAATTAATTTGACGTACGGAGGGACTTGTTTATTAAATATCATTATTATATTATAATGGATAATTACAATTACATTAGGAAGTAAAGCATCAGTAGGTACATTAAGGTCTGAGAATAGTAAAGATATCGTATACAATCATTATTTTGTTTCTTTCCAATTCTTTAAAGTCTACTTTAAATATATGAATAGTTGGCCTAGAAAAAAAGTCCTGGGGTAATATTTAGCTTATAATGCTAAGTTACAAATAAATAATACCAAAACTTAAATAACTAATACGCTATTATAACACAAGTGCGCTTGTGACACACTTTTCCCATCCCTAACTTCAAAACACCGCCCTACTCCACAAACTGGCTAATTCGTATGCAACATACGATTTACATTCTTAACACCTACGTATAAGGTTGACAGTCCAAAAGCTTGTCCTTTGTAGGGTTGACCCTTGATATTCACAAAATACTCTTTTTGTTAAGCACTTAACGTCACTTCATGTTAACACAGTATTTATTTATACTAATTCTATTTTAATTTCTTTGTAGTAATTGTTAGAGGATTTAATAGTGATTTAACAATGAGACTTACAAACATATCAGTTTGTAAAACGAAAATATTTATTGTTATATCTCGTATTAAAAGATCGCCCTCACCTTATTTTTTGCTTTAAATTTAAATAAGTTATCTTATTAAGCTTATTTTTTATTATAAAGTTTTGGTTTTTTATAAGTGTCTGCAGAGATTGGTGGCGCTATGGCATCATGATTAGTAGAGCATTAAGGAGGAGCTTTAAGGGAAGCTGCGGAAAGAAGAATCCATATGCGAAGACAGCTGTGCAGCTTGCAACACACTGCTCTATAGCCGCCTGCACCTTGCCGGCCCATAGGCCTTTTCACGCCACTTTCGAAGGCACCCATGTTACAGGAAGGAGGGAACACAAGTCCACTTCTATTTTCAATTTAGCTGTTTGAATCATCATTTTATTTTATGAAACTTTAATTTATTCAAATTTCATCAAAGTATTTCTCTTGTAAGCTTATCAATATAACAAAACATCACAGAGAACAACTAAGTTTGTTTCATGCAACAAAGGTATTTTGTCGCGTGAGAAACAAAGCGACCTGTAAAATTAATATCGTGTTAAACAATTTGTAACTGCGCATTGTCACCAAAAATGTAATTATGAGTTCAGTAGGGTGACTATGAACTTAGTTAGATTTGAGATAAGATTTCCTTTGACTTTTATATTTTTGCAACGCATTTTGGGACAGCTTCTCACTAAATGTGTTGAGAACCATTGTAAAATAAAAGTAAGAAAATATGCTTAATTTTGATTTTAACATTATTATAAATGTTTTTGAAAAATTATTTTCTAATAAAAATCTATCTAAACTAGAAAATTTTCACGTCCTGAGGCGGGGATCGAACCGGCGACCTTTCGCAATCCGGGCGACTGCTCTAATCATCTGAGCTACCCAGGAATTGGGATATCCCTATGAAATTCTTCTAGTCTATCTGTATTTTGCGTTATGAGCTAACGTTCACCCTACAATGTCGAAATGTTAAATAAAAATCTATCTAACTAAACTAATTTAGAAACTAGTTTAACTAAACCTTTTCTTAAATACCAGTCAAAATATCCAACTCTGCTTGGTCATAAAAAATAACCATAAACCCACTAGTAATGCCATTATTTGTATTGAATTATTTCTAGCGACGGTCGGCGAAACTTTCGTAGACGACAAATTGTCAGTGAAGCGTTAAACACGGTTAATAATGGTATTGCATATCATGTTATTATTATTTTTTTAAATCTAAAATTATTGGAAATTATAGATACAATTCTTGACTCTTGAGTCCCAATACTTGTTTTTGAAAATGCATGTCATGTTTCAACTCTGTTTTGCTATTTTTATTTTGAAATATTACTAACGAAGTAACAAATTAAAAAAATACATATCTTTTATGAACTTTATGGCTCTCCGAA
Source organism: Nymphula nitidulata (assembly GCA_947347705.1). NCBI lineage: Eukaryota > Metazoa > Arthropoda > Insecta > Lepidoptera > Crambidae > Nymphula > Nymphula nitidulata. Next base: position 11,196,776 of record OX374641.1, on the reverse strand, counting down.
ACAAAACTTGTATTTTAAATTACCAATATTCTATTTTTAAGTCGTGAGTTTATGAGCGCACATTTAACACGTGTCATTGTGAGACAGGCATTTTGTATCTATCATTAATATAATAATATAATATATTCATACACTCACACCTATTATCTAGCCCAAAGTAAGCATCATTAAGAGCTTGTGTTATGGATACTCCATGGCGGATAAATATTGATAATAATATATATATAAACATTAGAAATGTACTAAATAAACAAATAAACATCCATGACTCGTAAACAAATGCTCGTACTCATCATACAAACATTTGCTCCTACCGAGATTCGAACCCGGGACCACTTGACCGAGTATCCTGCATAGCAAGGGGTACAGACCGCTCGACCAGCCGGTCGTCAAATATCATTATATAATAGATAATACTATCCCCAATATTTTCGAATGACTGTCATCCTACTCGTACCCTATTTAGCCATTATCAAAGCACTCCGACGCAGCCGAGCGCGAGCCGTGAATGACTCGACTTCCAAAACTCAACTGTCTGAATGGAATTTAACAATCGACAGAAATTAATTAACATGCTTACATCGCTCACAGTAATTAATATGAAATTATATCGCTGCTCATAATATTGTAAAGGAGATGTTTCAAAAATGTATGGAGTCTGGGCCAGGTCTATGTACAATAGGTATACTGAAAAATAGGTAAAAATATAGTGTTCAATTGTTAATTTTCTTTTTATTCGCTTTGTTGCGTGTTACAAAACACGAATTTTCATAGAAAAAACTGCAACACCCAAATATTCATCACGACGCGTATGTCACTTTGGTGACGTTTAGATGACTTCTATGTCGCCCGCCATATTGCCATAGTGAATAACGATGAAATCGACGAAAAATTTCCACTTATGTACCTACAAACAAATTATGCGTGAAAATGAATTGATAGTATTTTTCAGGGATTCAGGAGATTTTTCTTGATTTTTTTAAATACTGTACATATACCTGGCCGGTTATGAAACATCTCCTTTGATAGAAATTTGAAGAGAACAGTATACTTAATACTAGGTATTAAATATAGAAATTCATACATTCATAATTCACTTATGCTTTAAAAATCATACATCAAACTGTGATAGGGATACAACCATCTAAACTAAGAACATTAACAAGAAAGCAACTGCAGGAGGCTCATCAGCCTATGTTGTCTAGAAAAATAATTCCGGTGCACCGCTGATTTATATCCAACCCCAAACCCCACCCCTGTAACGGCTGGTCCCACTTTACTCTGCATAGGTAGAATTATGCTTACTAAAGTTTTGTGGCTAATATTTTTTATGATTTTATTTATAAAAACGAAATTGCTTGGTAATCAAACCGTGGTAGGCTATATCGGAAAGTATATTGGGACCGGCCGTAAAGATCTTTAGCGATGAATTGGTCTTGTGGATTTCAATTAGTAACATTATACTTACACACACACACACATTATTATTACACATGTTACACAAATAAATTATCTATATCTTTATCTTGTCTTTATACTTTAAACCAGTTTAAACCGATGTCGCCGAATATGGAAAATGACAACATTGTAAATTACATTCGTACATTTTTATTTTTTTATATTCTAATTACATCAAAAAAGAAACTGATTGGCTGGCTGATTGATCAACTAACAGCCAATACCACTGAATGTAGAAAGTTTCTAAAAGGTCCCTTAAAAAGTAAGTGAACACCTATGATTTTGTAAAACCATCCTCTAAGGGGGCAAAATAGTGTGTGAATGGTTGTTTAAAAGTATGTGATTGTTGACCCGTCTCTTGGGATTGATCCTCGAAAAGTGAATTGGTTCTGTAGCTTCAGTTTCCTGCTGTATTGCCACTATGCTTAGAAAGTCGCTAGAAAAAGCTTAGATATAGCTCCCACTTATCCAATGGTGCTTATATTGTCGTGTTATAGAAATCATGTGCGTGACAATATGTTTTATAGAGTTGAATAGAATAGCATAAATTTTAGTTCAGTTTTTAGAAACAAAGACCGAAAAAATATTGTTGGTAAAGTTAGAAATAACGACGAATGACCAACATTCGTCGTAATGAAACATCGTATTTAAACAAAGCGACAATCTTTTACTGTCTCTATGTTTAAATATGCTTACTAACAGATATACTAATACAAAATAAATAAAATATATATTCTTTATTGCACACAAAATACAAATTAAATTATACATACTTAGATAAACAAAAATAAACAGTACCATTGGACAGCCTTAAAAAATCAAAAAGGGAAGGACATAGCGAATCATGAAAATAAATTTATAAATAAATAAAATACTCTTTGTCTCAATGCCGAGTAAAATGATCTCTACATGAAACCACATAGATTCAATTTTCGAATAACATCACGAATCAAAGAGTAACAACGCATCGAGTGCCAATTTGGAAGGATTACGTATGTTTCCCATTAAAGTAAGTAACTTTATCTTGTTCAAGCGATCTGAGCAATTATTTGATGTATGTAGGGCTTTTGATCTCAATAAAAAACTTCATCCATTCCATTTAGAGCTAGCATAATAATATTACTCGATTGATTTATGCTCAGTTATACAGCTTTCTGGCTTATTCCTGTACCTAAAAGTTTTTGAAAAATAACGTTTTATAATTTTATGCTAAATTCTGTGATATGGCGATCCCAAGTTTAAATCACATCGAAACACGCACTGCAAAAAAAGTTCATCATCATCATCATCACCAGCCTATATACGTCCCACTCTTAATACTATGATCTGAGGTCCCACTGCAGGCCTTCCTACATAGGAGAAACACATGAGAAGTTTGTCTATCGCAGGATCAACCATGGCGAAAGTTTGCTTTGTTTTTCGTATCGAAACCAGAGCGCTCAAACCAATACGCCACCGAGCTCCTATTATGAACTTTATATCCAATAAAACCATTATACTATAGCGGATCTTATTGATAGCGGTATAGAACCAATGTCAATATAATCTGTTTTAATTTTTACGTTTTACGTTAATGTGATAACATACAAACCCACAACTTCACACTCAATCATACGAAGACATTATAAAGTACTTTATTAAGTAAAGTTTTTTTTTCTAAAAGACGATTTTTTAGTAGACTCCACGCTAAACCGCATTGAACAAACTTTCAAGTGATCATTAAAACCACGAGTGCTACTCAAACTTTCAAACACAATAACAATGTAATATTTCACATTATTACAACGGTATTACATCTGTAATCCTTTAATGACTATCGAACTGAGATAATAACTATTATACTGTATGATTATTAAGTACAACATGTGTTAAAATATAATAAATGTTATGAATTATGTGAGCTTTGGAGAGTCGCGCCAGGGGGTCTGTAATAAGCTTCGCTGAATGGAAGTTTTTCTCCGGTAAATTTTTGTGGTTTCAAGGGCTTTGTGTAGCCAAACGAACGAATGTTACGCAAAAACCACTTCTATTACGATCGAATAAGAGCATGAAATCTAAACTGCGTAACGTGCCGTCGACTGTATAAATTTATTTATTGTAATTACTAGTTTTATCTATTCATGGAAAGAAATTTCAAAAGGCAGAGAATTGAGATAACTTCCATTGACGCTTGGAGTCTTATCTACGGATATACTCAGAAAGCTTATTATACCTTTTTTATATAAAACACTGTTTTAATAAATTTTGTCATTATCGTTTTGCTTACGAGTGAGAGAAACAAAACACTTAATAATCCGCAATAATCTTTAATCGTTAAGAGGGTTTTGTCATTGTAAAGTTAAAATTTTTAGAATACAATACTGAGCGTAAGTTTTGGGTCGTGCTGTTTTATATCGATATTTAAGAAAATAATTATTATATTAATAACATCTATTGTTATTTTGCGTAATTTCATTGATTACATTTAAGTAGGTATTTCGCGAAACAATACTTCTACACATTGAGCACATTTGAATTCTGTTTTAATTGGATATTCAAATCAATGCAATTTAATTAAAGACCCGTTTGTTCCTTATTAAATCTAAGTAACAATGAAAATTTCGCATCATAATTGCATGTAAGCATCGACGCCTAAAAGACGAAGGTTGATAATACATTTTTTTATTTAAGTATATTCTATTCTAGGCCCTAGGATCTAGGGGTTTGTTTGACAGATTAACAATCAAAATTCTAATTTTGTTTGCCATTTCGTTTCGACGTGGTAATATCGTCGAAAGCATACCACGCCAACGTGACACATAATTATTTGTCAATTGCTTTCGTGTGAATTGTTTCAGCGATATGATATCGGCACTAATATAAACACTATTAATTACAGGTGAAGTATCACTCTCATATTAGACATTCGTTTTCTAGAGGTTTTATATCGTGTCAATTGAGTAGTTAACAACTTTTTTTATTTAATAAATAAGAAGTTTATGACTCATGAAGAAATATTGCAAAAGAAATAGCATGTTTAAAAATAAAAAAAATAAAAATCTAAAAGTCTGTTGTGTCTGTTAAGTAAGTACTTCACAGATTTAAAGTTCAATAAATATCAAATGTTTATCCAACTAATACACGAGTGAACATTAGTGAACAGTCCTCAACTCTAACCACGTATTACCAAGAGATATTACCGGCTGGTAAGTAGATAGAGCTTCTCCTCGATGTCAAAAAAAGGTATAAAATATATTAGAGAAAACAACTTAGCACCAACTCAAAAAAATATGTTTCTAGGAGATAAGAAACCTACTTAAATTTAATTTTTTATATTTTACGGTGTTTTGAAGTCGGTTTTTATGTTTGTTAAAAAAAATCACCATTTTAAGTGATAACTTTCTAAGGTCAAAACTAGATGGGTGACCGTAAGCCTAAATTGTTTCCTACTGTCGCATCTTTTCACTAAAAAGTCATCCGAAAGCAAAGATTTTCAATTTCGCATACATATGTTCCAGTCATATTGATTTGAAACCAAACTGCCCAATCGATTTTAAAGAAAATTTCATCACGTAAATCGGACCAAGAATCTCGGTGTACATACATAGATAAAAAATAACAACCGAATTGAGAACCTCCTCGTTTTTGAAGTCCGTTAAAATGTGATCTGAATTCAATAAAGTGTAGTAGTAGATTAAAATGAGATTCAAATTGCTACGAACATAGCGCCTCTATAAAAGACATCAATGCGTGCACATAATTTCGTAGCGGCTCTGCAGTAGTTTAAAATCGAAGTGAATAACTAAAAATTCACTTAAACTACTATTAAGTTTTCAAGTGGTATTCATTACTGTCTCTATTATTTTTGTAAACTCAACAATTAAACAATGCCTACAGCAATAAATAAAATAATTTTTAACGTTGGGTAATGAAGACATTTTTAATTGTATTGTAGCTAACCTAAATACAGATAAAACACTTACTTTTATGTAGTTACTTATTATGCCGCATTAATTACTTACTGAAGTTATATTTTTTTTTAATTAAGAGCCTAGAAATATGATAGAGTCTAAATGCAACTGACGCTTTTTTTCTCAATTATTATAATACTTATTTTATTTATTACATACTTTTTATTGCACTGTAAAATTACAAAATACTTTTATAATGCTTTTCTCGACAATTTAGCAAGGGTTGACTTATCTTTTAAATTCTTCCAGTCAATCCGAAAATGTGTGAGACAAAATTAGGTGGAAGTTCATTTAAAACATCAAAAGATAGAATTTTGGTATATCACATTACATTTTTTTTATTTAAATAGTAATAATACCATCAATGTCTTATTATCGTTATATCAATCAATGATGTCCCCTGCTAATGGTATCAATGGTGATAGGATTACAATTATGACACAATACTATTTGTATATTTAAATAAATGAATACATACCTACAACCTACAGAGATTTATCCGCCGCTATGAAAGTTTTGTCTTTGGGTACCTATTACTTACAAGCTTGTTGATAATTATACACCTATCAATGAGTATAATTTTCATCATAAATTTTATGTTTACCAACCTAGGTATGTAGGTAATACAATCTTTTTATACACCACTAAGTCCTAAGTGATTTTAACTACTTTCCACTGAGTTAGTTTAACTAAAGCTAATCAAACAAGGCTTACCTGATTGTCTGTCTGTATGTCCTAATATGTTGTCTATTGTATAAGCGGTACCTCGGCGACTGGTCTCTGACATCGCGACAGTTTCGAACGACAGACCACTAAAGATTGTTTCTAGTCAAAGTCAACTTTAACTTTGTTTTCTAACAATATTTTTAAAGTCAATAATAAAACACGCAACTCACAATAAAGAGGTAACAAAAGAAATAAATTACACTGCAATTTAAATGGAAAACACTTCACTTGAATTTTTTAAGGTAAATAATTTAAAATAAACAGAATCGGTTTGCAAAATATAGTTACGCCGTTTCACAACTTATCCGGTGTACAACGGCGGGTCTCCGTTGCCAAAACTAAACTTTAAATGACCCCAACTCGCCCAAATCCGTACCGCCCGATTAAATTTTACAGGCTTATTGAAATATAAACGGCTCGCTTACTCGTAAGGTGTAACGGCTGTTGTCGTCTCTGTCGCCCACCGCACCCCTAGTTTCTGATTGGTCGAGTATAGGAGTGGGGTTGTAAAATACAAAACGATATAATATGATAGCGATAGTATCAATTCTGCTAGATTGTGACGACCACTCATGGAGGATGCATGATTGGTGCGCATTCTCAGGAATCTCTTTGTTGTTCGTTCAAAAATAGTTTTTTGCCGAACCAATTTTAATATTGCATATTTGTAAACTACAAGTACCTCGATATTATTTATTTGAATAACTTTTAAGTGGTTTTCAATTATTTATAACTTTCACAAAGTTCCAGGCAGAGGAATTCGGTAGTTATATTATTAAGTTATTGAACAAAATTTTTGAAAATAACTTAATATCTATATCTAATAAGTAATAATATTTAATATCTAATAAGTACCAATTTTTTAACTGGTAAAATTTCTGTTCATTATTTTCAAATATATGTAGTTAGGTAAAATTAAATAATTATTACCCACCTATACCTAATAATTACAAACTAAAAGACGGGGGTCGAAGGTGTCAAAACCAGACAAAATTAAAAAATAGTAATAAAGTATTTTAGAAGTAGTAAGACTTATTTAGAATTTATCATACTTAGGACTTATTTTAATTGCCAATTTTTGTTTTTATTTCTAATTCTATGTTCACTATATAAGAACCACATTACTACATTCAATTTACAAAACATATAAACAAATTATGCAAACACAATTAAAACTGCACAGCAAATTCTTGATTCCCACAATATTGCTGTAATTTATTAGGTTTAGAAAATTAAGCACAAAGTCATTAAAATTGCAGACTACTTATGACTATGACTTAATTAGGATATTATGTAGGTAAATTAATTTATGATTATAGTTAAATTACTTCAAACAAATAAACCAGACTTTACCTGATAATTTACGCAGGCAAACCTGTCTAAATTTACCTCAAAATTTAATAAGTTATTTTGTAAGTATTCTCAATTAAATACCCTCAGTGAGTTAATTAATAGGTAGTTACTTACTTTAAGTCTTACTACAGATAAGATAAGATTTTTATTTATTGTAAAAACTGCATTTTTTATATTTAGGTGTAAAAAAATGTAGTTTTCACAATAAATAAATTCCAACAAATTTGAATTCAGTCACCTGAAAATTTGACGAAAATGCACTGATGTTATTCAATAAACATAAAAGAATTCAATACATTAAATATTATGAGAAAAACAAATACCTATCATAATTCTTAGTAGATTTATGAAACCATAAAAATCAATAAAATAATGTAATACCTAGTTGGTGTTTAGTAACTTTTATTCAAAATGGATAGATAGGTAATTATGTATTAGCTATACCTGCCTGTGCCAAGTCAAATTAATCACAAGAACGAAGAATGATTAATGTTAACTTTGAAAGACATAAATCACATCCTAGTTTACAGATAAAAAATTTTAATAAAATGACACATTACTTAAATATCGATTATTTTATTTACCTACATAATGTTTTTTTATCAGTTAGTCATTTGCAGGATATTGTAGTAGGACTTTTCAGCTTACAATCCTCTATTAGGAATATAATTTTAAGCACATTTTTTTAATTCTTGGTTCACCATTGTACCTAACTACCAGTATTTTTCCAATATATTTTATTAAATTATAATTTGATTTTAAAATATTTAATTTGTCTTAGTTGATAATAACATTAACAACTTGATTAATTACTAACATAGAGTAAATGATATTGTTACTAACTAAATAAAATATGATAAGGACTTGAAATTAGGATTACATAATAATTTACAGACAGATCGACAGACAGACTGACATTATAACATTGTTAGCTAACGTAAATCCAGACAAGACAGAGAGACAAACATTATGACATTGTTCATTAATATTATTTTATGGGATAGACATAAGGGTTTTTTGACGATTCGAAAGTGCTTCTTGGGGGGCCTTTTTGAATAAAGATATTTTCATTTTCATTTTTTAATATACTGCCTAATTAGGGTAGTTGTAAACTTTTTTTTATTTCATAAATAAAAAGTTGAGAGCTCATAAAGAAATAGTAAGTAGGATGTTTAAAATCAATAGTTTCACAGATACAATTCTATGTTTGGTGATGCAGTGCATCGTAAAAAAAGGTTCCATAAAAAAATCTGCGGAACAGATGACGTCACATGTTGCCATTAACTAAAAAATGTATGGACATATTGACAAAATTGATAATAACTATGTAATGTAATGTAATGTGTATGTTTCATTGTTGTCATAGCAATAGTTGTTTTACTTGATGTAAACAACTAAAAAATATCATTATAATTTTAAGGAAAAAATTTTACTATTTTTCATAAATTTTCTAAATCGCTAAATTGCAACTATGTTCCAAACTTTAAAGTTGTAAGAGTGGCGTATATTTTGCGGATTTGTGAAAAATAGCGCCACAATCAAAATTGGGCAAAATATACATGACACCACTATATGAACACATCCATTTATCTATTGGTAGATATTCACTTGGCTGTGGACGTCATAACCATCGCCGATGCATTTACATCGAGTAAAAATAAAACAACAAGATAAAAATAACAATAATATTATTTTAGATGATAACCATACGTAATGAATACTACTGATATTGATAGATAGAAATACTTCATTTTGCACATTTACATAAATATCACAGAGATAAAACAAACACAATAAGCCAAAAGGCGGTCTTATCGCAAGAAGCAATCTCTACCAGACCACCTTGTGGTAAGGATTTTACTAAATTCTATGGTTTTATTTAATTATAATCCCAATTAAATTGGTGTTAAATTAATCACTAGGTGGTAGACCCGTATGTAGGGTCGTCTGGGTAGGACCACCGCCTTTCTTATTTCAGCCGTGAAACAGTTCGCTGTGTTTCGGATTGAAGGGAAAGGTAGCCAGTGCAATTACTGGGCATGGACGGCATTTCATCTTAGGCCCCAGGATGACAACGCACCTGCAATATCAAGTGACTTTTCCTTGTTATTGCAGGTGTCTATAGGCGGCGGTAACCGCTTACCATCAGGTGGGCCGTCAGCTTGTTTGTCATCTAGTTGTATAAAAAAAAAAATAAAAAAAAAATTGATTTTTAATTGTTGAATGTATAAACTAATAGAAATTTCTCTGATATTTGTTATAATTAAAAACAGTAATTTGGTTATAAGCACTGTATGTAAGTACTATTCCTAATAGCAATAATATAAACACTTAATATGCAAATATATAACATAGTTTGAATTTTTTATTATACTTTTTTAGGCTAGGTAGTTATATTAATTTCATGAATGACTTTCTATTTTAGCTTTAACACGATTCTCCTCTAACAGCAGTATAAATAGACACGTTTATTAGAACCTCTCCACACAATAAGATATGTCGAAATTACATTATTTATTAACTTCTGAACATGTAATTAAAACCACCAAACACATAATAAAGCTGCCAGCTAATATCTATCAACTAGTTTTTATCAAGACATATTATATGTACCTATAGGAGTCAGTAATAAAAAGCAAAAAAAGCGAATTGGAAAGCGAAAGGTGAATTAATGGTAGGGTTGCCAGATGATAATTTGATAAAGGAGGGCAGATGGGTCTAAAAAGGAGGATTTTCTGTAAAAAAGGAGGACATTTAGAAATTACACGATTTTTTAATATTATTTTACTTTATTTTATTCATATTTAGCTGAGCTGCCAATATTGGAAAGAAGTTCTTGGTTTTTTAAACAAATAATTATGAAAATCTTCACATGTCATATTTTTGAAGTTGTATTGAGTAAGAATTAAAGATTTAACTGACTGCACGCTCAGTCTATTTCTCTCTTTGCTCCGCTGAGTAAGTCCCGCCCGATGTTTAGCAAAAAGGAGGACTTACAGTAGGTAAGGGAGGACGGGAGGACAAAATATGGAAAAATCTAATTTAGTACGACGAAACAAAGCAAAAAATAAGAAAATAGAGTATTAAAAACTGTTCTGCATATTTGCCTATTTTTTATTAAAGTGTATAGGTACATAGAACTGGCCGAGTGCCCGGGTCTCCATACATTTTTGGGACATCTCCTATCATCTAAATAGGTTTAGTGGTGTAGGAGTGATAAGGTAACAGACAGACAGCTTTACTTTCGCATTTATATGGATCGAAAATGAAATGTAGGTACACAAGAAATATCAAAAGATCAAAAACATTAAGTTTTAGATCTGATGGCGCCAACAGGTGGCTTATGTTATTTCCCAGAATGGTATCTATCTCCATTTATGATATTAGTATTATGGATAAATAGTAGATTATTAACCAAGGGGATAAAGCAGTGTCTTCTGTCGCGGGTGACGATTTAAATCGCAAGCGTAACGAAGGACTCGAGGTTTACTCCCGAGCGTAGCGAGGGTGTTTAAAACTTAAATCACGAGCGAAGCGAGGGATTTAAGACGAGTCTTAAGTTCAGCGAGGGATTTTAGATCACCCAAAACTAAGACAGCTTTATCACCGAGGAAAATACTCTACTTTTCGTACCATTTTCGAAAAAATTAACACAATAATAATATGAGATAAGCATTTATTAAAAATAATGACAATTAAAAGTAAAAGTTAACATTCGAAACATTGGTCCAATTATTGATAGAGAGAGTTACATTTTTGTGCGTATTCCTTTTTCAAAAAGATATATAATGCTTTATATACAAACTCAATGGTGTAAACACAGATGTAGTTCAGTATAAATTTCGGTAAGTATTCCAAATTTAAATCACATTCTCCCCCTAGAGGAGGAATGACATTCAGTACAATTTTCTTTCCCTGTTTTTAACAAATTATAAATGACTATTGTTATGTTCGCTTTTTGTGGTATAGAATGTCACTTTTTTGAGCAAGTGGTACGAAAAAAATATTATTAATACACTATACAAACTAACATCCATGCATGACTCGTGACGTGAACAAAATGTTCGACCTCATCATACTAACATCTCCACTATGTAGAGTTGTAAAGGACTCGAGTCTTTGAGTCTTAGCTGTAGACTCGCCTCAACTTTACAAGACTCTGTTAGTGTACTGTGTGTGTCAGTAGCTGTACTCGGAGTCTCGAGTCGAGACTCGAGTGCTAAAATAAGATTCGAGTGTTAAAACGAGCTATAGTCTTCTGCAAACTTGTAGCATTAAGACATGACTTGAAGCAAGTATTGCGAAAAAGGCTTAAGTTTGATTTGAATCGTATGACATAGGTTTTCGAAATTCATTGTTCGAAAAGGATGCACCGGCTTATAAAAAAGTTTTACATATGATTGGTAGATACTTAAATTTAATTATTGTTTTTCCTTTTTAGTGTTTTGTAACCAGTTTTTATATTTGTTCATCTATACAAATCAATGTTTGTATTTTTGTCCCCTGTGCGTTCCCAAACCATTGGTCAGATTGTGATAAAAGTTTGGTAATGTGTTTTAGTGACGCCCACGGAAGTTCCTGGATAATAAAACCTTTGTTTTACTGTTGTAAAACCTAACATTTATTTTTGCTGTTTGCGAGCATTAAGAAGCATGCCTGGTGCAGCAAGCAATTTTTTTTATACTACTAGATGACAAACAAGCTGACGGCCAACCTGATGGTAAGCGGTTACCGCCGCACATATACACCTGCAATTACAAGGGAAAATCACTTGATATTGCAGGTGCGTTGTCATCTTGAGGTCTAAGATGAAATGCCGTCCATGCCCATTAATTACACTGGCTACCTTTCCCTTCAATCCGAAAAACAGCGTACTGTTTCACGGCTGAAATAAAACGGTGGTACCGGTGGTAAACGTACCCAGACGACCCTGCATACGGGCCTACCACCTTGTAAAGTAAATAAATTAAAAAAATATAAAAAGGAAGAAAACTCGGTCGGGACTCGCCCTGTAAAATGACTCCAGTGCTCAAAGACACTGATGTTGCGCCTAAGATCTGATATCGACTGAAGCCTTCTAGTCTTGGAGTCTTATAATTCGAGTCATATAATTTGTCGCCCGATCTCTAAAATCGGGACTCAAAGCTAAAAGACTCGAGTTCGTAGCAACTCTACTACCATGACTGCCGGGAGTTGCGATTAGCGATTTTTTCCCTTGCTATTGCAGGCGTCTATAGGAGACCGTAGCCACTAACTACCAGGTAGACCATCAGCTTCCTTGTTATCTAGTTGTATAAAAAACTCTGTTTTAGTATATTAAATTTATTTATCTGATTTTTTGAACTTTTATTGCACATGCTACGGTACAATTTGCTACAATTGTATAACAATTAACAGATTATGAGTAAATCCAGGTGTAAGGAGGTCGCTCTCTAAAATGAAGGCAGATGGGACTGCTGGTCATCCGTAACACGACTCGTTAAAAATAAATTTGAAATAAGCCAATCCATACAAACAGATCATGTAGGTTTTGTAATTTAGAATTAAACAGGTGACTTTTGTTTTGCGATTGCAATTTTTTTTTTCAATAACTCGGGGCTAGGGTCACCAGCGTCCGCCGACACCCGGTATACTTATATAGAATATAATTGTTAATTCATAGATCATCCAGTTTTCAACAATTCGATGTCGTCGCTTCGCACTCTCCTGGAATTATGTTAGTTCCTGGAAATATCTACGTAGCTACCTTTATGCCCAAGACTGGCGCCCGGAGTGTATTCTTTAACCAAAAGTTATAAAAAAATGGGATAACATTTTAAAAAACCTGCGAGGTGCGTATCGGACCACTTTGCATTGGGGTTCTTGTAGCGTAGGTTTGCGTTTTTAAGTCTTAGGTTTGCAATTTTGGGAAAATGTTCCAAGTCGTGTATATGTCTCCAATATAGGCCCAATTATAGTTATCATTATGTTTTCAATGCGACTAATGCTTAAAAAAATTATGTATCTTTAATTCCGTTTCAAATTCCGCTCTAAAACGCCATAAATATCTAATATGACCGCTGTGACGTCACCGGCTACCAAACATCGATAAACTGCCTATCTTCTCGGGTATAGGCCTCCTCCAACTGTCTCCACATTTTCCTATTTTTTGCCTTCTGAGTCCAGTCTGTACCGGCAGTTTTATGTATCTCGTCGATCCAGCGGTCTTTAAGTTTTAGCGGTAATTAGCAAATTAAAGCTTGATATTTTGCAAACGGATCTCTGTATCGATAAATAGTATGCACACCTCTCATCTCTTTGAACGACAGCCTACACTATGTCATTGTGATCATCTTCACTTTACCACTTCACGTGTGGGGTTATGTACCTAAGTACCTACATTTTTTTTGTTGGGGTTGTTATATGTATACTTACATACCCATGCCAAATGAAATTACACCTTCTAGTAGTCTCTGAGACAGACAGACGGACATGGTGAAACTAGAAGGGAACCCTAAAATGGGATAATATTTTAAAAAGGTCTGGCCTTTTACAAAAATAAGTGAATGAAGCACTTCATTACTTTTAGCAGTTACATAATTTCGCAAGATTCATTGTCATAGTGGTTTGAGGCTACCCTTGGCTGATCCGCGCTTTAGAAGGCGCGTTAATCCCTTGGTTCCGATTGTTATTGCAATCGTTTTTGATGACTACACTGGCACTGCAGTAGACCTGAGTCGATCGTGATTGATGGGATCACTTTGATTCGATCACTATTCATTCAGGAGTGATCGGGTCGTGAGCCATCAAAAGATTCGATCACTGAGATCACTCACTTTGTTTCGAAAGACTAAATTTTCTATTTACACAGTGATAAAATCTAATCATCGTGATTAAGAATTTGAATTAATAACACAAAACGAACAAATACTTTATAAAAAATATTGATATTATTTTTAAAATACTTAAATATACTATTATTTATAACCTCGAAACATAATTACGTGTTCATTATATAACGCTATAACAACGCGCCCGCGACACGAATCGTACACAGTACCCAAAAGGCCACGTTGCGACCCGTGACGTGCGTGACCCACGACCCGTGAGCATAGAGAACCGAATTATGTGTTGTGCGGCTCGAAAACACTTGAGACTCGCGATCGATCATTTGATCGAATCATTGTGAGTCGATCACCAACCTAATAGGTCGTGATCGACCCGGGTCGCGGGAAATGATCGATCGACACAGGTCTACACTGCAGTGTTACTACGGTGGATGGTGTCGCCAAAGCCCTTTAACCCATCAAGATTCCAGACACAATTGATTTTTCAATTGTCATAGACCTTCGGTGGGATATCGCCGCTTGAGGGATTTATGGGTTTCTCTTCTGTTCAACATAACAGGTCCTCTTTCTTTTTTACAGACACCTTTGATCGTTTATTATTTTTAAGGCAAAGTATGTGTTAATGGAAAATAGTTCTAGTCCTAACAATATAGTTAATTTTAATTAATAAAACAATTAGAACGCGACGTGACTTAGCTGTCGTAGTTGTAGCCTTCATCTCACCTGATGGTAAGTAACGATAAGGCTGAAGATAGAAGCGAGTTAGGTACACCCGGATTCCTCCACCATAGACGAACTGGCTATCTTACCTCCAACTGCAGGAACACAACAATGCTGTTAACATTATAGTTATGGCGGCATGGTCAGTGGTTAAGAACCTCTGAGGCGGTCTAAATGACATAATTTATACAAACAGAAGTAAGTACACATTATATTTAAATAAGTTCAATTAATTGTTTTGTGGGCAGGCCACATAGCAAGGACTGACGGCGGTTGGGGCGGTAACGTCCTCGAGTGGCGACCGCGTACCGGAGACACAGCGTTCGTAGGCCCCCCACAAAGTGGACCGACGATCTGGTGAGGGTCGTGGGAAGCCGATGGATGCCCAGCAGTGAGCGTCTCTTAGCTGAAATAATGATATTGCTAATAATGCACTCAAAATAGCACAAAAAAAAATGTACGCCTGCTAACGAGGCTGGATATCATGGGACACTAGGATAATATTGTAAGACCTTATTTATTGTTTCTATGCAAATATTCGTTTCATTCCATTTCCCACGTTCTATACAATCGCAACTAAGTCGAACCCACTCAAACAATGCTTTACCTACAACATTATTCAGCCACTTGTGAATGGCTCGTGTCTTTGACAAATTTACGATCTTAAGATAACGCATTTAGGGGTACTTTTAATCTTATTTTGAAACAGAGACAATCGTCGGATTTACTGGAGAGAGGCTTAAAAATAAAAAACGGACCAAAAAAGCATAGAAAAGTGAAATCTCGTATTTTATTTGTAAGTTTGTAGGTATATTTCTAAAGAATTTTGGAGAGTATTTTTCGAAATCTCCTGTTTGGTTTTATTTATTTACCTGCACAGCTGTAATGTTGCTTCTGTTTTAAGAATCACAGAAAAATTGCTTTTCAACGTTAAATACCTAACAATATTTAAAGAAAATAATTAATTAGAAAAAGCTCTAAGTACCTATATTTTTTATCCTTGCAAAATATTTGAATTAAAAATCAATAAGTAGGAACTTTATTGCTCTGTTTCTAATCAATTATTTTCTTCCAAACAATGTTTTTTCATCGTAAAATATTAGAGATATTACAGACACCTGTACCTATTTGTTATTGAGGTAATGTACTTACGAGTACCTATATTATTATGTGCTTAAAAATGTTTGATAACATTTCGAAACATTTTTAACACGAAGTGCTTTTTATTCAACATTCAGTTAGACATGTTTTCAAAGCTTCCACACTAATAAAACATGGTTTTCGTTCATTTTTCTCTGGTTTACGGCCGCGGCAGGTCCCAACCTACTATCCCTACCTACCTACTATCCATAGAGAGATGATTACTAAACTTTTGTAGCCTAGCATTTGTTTTATTTTACTAAAAATATCGGAAGTTGCATGTTAAATAAGCTGTGGTAGGCCTAAATATCTCTGTGGATTATTGGGATAGGTCTTTAGTAGGCCCCTGCCTACTAACGACCAGTCCCAATAATCCATTCGACCAAACTACAAAAAAGTGCTGTAAAGATGAGTATTATGCCTAGTAGGCGGAATAAAATGCAACTTCTCTTGTTGAAGTCTCTTATTCCTTATTAAATTGGTATATTATTCATCGTTTTAAAACGCCATATGAATAAGATAAAAGGTGAGCAATCGCTTATCGCCTGCTTAAAATTTTACAGCAAATTTACATCGAAACAAATTGCTCTACAACAAAGCGTAGGCGCTCGCTGTATACTATCATTATCTAAAAGTATTCACCGTCCCGTCTCTTTGTAGCGAATTAAGGCAATTTTCTGAACGCCGGAAAATAAAATAATAGCCAGCCCATTAGCGAGAAGCTAGGGGGGAGCCCCCGCCTCGTCTCAAAGACACCACTCGCTAATCGTCGGAAATAAATTTGACGTTTCACTCTCTCCGCGCGCGCTTTGAGTCGGGACTCGTTCCGGATCATTTAACGTCGCCGCCGACGCCATACCCAGCTTAGGGTGGCGATACTCGAAGGGAACCCTACTGGCCTGGTGCTAATACAAGCCTGCGTTCATTGCTAAGGGAAGAAAGCTAAGAAAATTATGTGATACTTACAGCAAGGCCGTATAGGTTCGCATCATAATGGCAAATGTCAAAATCTTTTCAATATTTAAGCGGAACATAAAGGAGATGTTTCAATTCCAGCCACGGGAAAAGCTTAAGTACCTACACTATCTAAAAAAAATCGGGATAAATTCCCGAATCCGGGGACAACACCTAAGTATACCTATACTTAGTGTAATTAGTTTTCTTGCATAATTCACTTCAAAATGATTCGTCAATTTCACCATTAAATATTTATCTAATAAAAGGCAAAGTGATATAAACGCCATGATGAATATTTGGCTGTGTTGCAGTTTTTTACTATAAAAATCCGTTTTGTCCAAGCAACAAAGCAAATAAAAATAAAATGGTCACTATTCTGCCTATTTTTTAGTATAGGTAAGTAGTTTAAGTACATAGGCCTCGCCAGGTCCCTGTTCATTTTCGGGACGTGTCCTTTAAGTTGCGTGTAATTATTAGGCGGGTTAGCCAATCTATCACCTTCTTGTTTAGCGTCGATACTGAACAAAGAGGTTGTGTTTTATATCTACTTCTTCTTAATATCTATCTACCTACCGTACGGGTATCTATAATACCATACCTCCCTACTATTTGCAGCTATGTTACAAACAATACCTAAAGAATTTTGAACTAAAACTAGGTAGGTACTTACCTAACTACAAACCACTAAGTAAGTGTACTTTCTAAGTATTCCAGCCGTGTTAGCAGGCCCTAAGCCTCCGCAAGTGAAGGGAGGAATAGGAAACGTTTACAGCATTACCCGCCACTTAATTACAAACAAAATGGACATGCCTATTGCTCCTGCTCACGCACACGCACAAGAGGCTCATCAAAGCTCACCTCAACTTAAGAGAGAGCTCGACGAGGCACCGTTGGATTGTGATAGAGGACTTCTTAAGAGAACAATACATTCGATCCTACTTTTAAATCCATTTTGTATTCAATTAGGTACGTACCTAAATGTCTATAGGCAACCCAAGCAAGAATCTGTAGGGATACCTTAATTACCTATTTAGGTATTGAACCGCACATTTGGCTTGAACCGCAATCACAAATTGCATTACAAGCGTGCCTCAGAAGCGACTAATGGCCGAACCATTTGTTGTATTGTTTAAAATCGATGCATAAAGACCTCTCCTGCTTGAGTGGTTTCGCATTAACTCCCCATTGCTGGAGTACCAAGAACGTACGAAATATTTCTATGTACCTAACGATGTTGTGAATGGCAGACAAAGCGAGAAATTGAATTGCCGACGCCACTAGCTGTTATAAAAAATATTCTAGGTATGTTTTATACCTACAACAGGTGGCCAACAAGCATACAGCGGCTGCCTTTAGACTAAGTGTAAATACTTATCTACTACCATAGACCAAATAATATATGTACTTACCTACTTCTATCGTTCTTAATAGTACAACAGAGGAAAGAATAATACTACTCCTAAGTTTTCTGTTATAAGGACCTTGTGGGAGTCCTTTCTTTCAACTTCTATATTAATAAAGCTATTACCTATCCGTCATCGTTCGCGTCTCACGCTTCTAAATAATAATAATAATAATAATCATTCGCTCACACCTATTATCTAGCCCAAAGTAAGCTTAAGAGCTTGTGTTATGGATACTAGATAACGGAGAAATAGTGATTTATTATGTATATAAATATTAGAAATATACTAAATAAACATCCATGACTCGTAATGATCGTACTCACCATACAAACATTTTCTCCTACCGGGATTCGAACTCGGGCCCTCTTGACCGAGTAGCCTGTATAGCAAGGGGTACAGACCACTTTGCCAGCCGGTCGTCAAAAAGTTAAGAGCGTTCCCTATTACGTAAAGTCACCTTTAAACATATCTAGACGCAGCAGCGTACCCCTTGCTCGAGCTCTAGCGACGTTACGCACCGCAGTATCACAATAAACGAGGTAATTATCAGAGGTCGGAATTAGGTAGATTTATTTATGTACTTACACTGATTTCCTACAGCGAAAGATGAAAGTGGATATGCCTCAAATCCCGAGATTAATTTTAAATAGCAGAAAAATACCGTGAATTATTAAATAAAATAGTAGATTATTAACCAAGGGGATAGAGCAGTGTCTTCTGTCGCGGGTGACGATTTAAATCGCAGAGGGATTTAAGATCACCCAAGACTAAGACAGCTTTATCACCGAGGAAAATACTCTAAGTACTTTTCGTACCATTTGCGAAAAAATTAACACAATAATAATATGACAACGCACCTGCAATATCAAGTGATTTTTGGTTGTTATTGCAGGTGTCTATAGGCGGCGGTTACCGCTTTCCATCAGGTGGGCCGTCAGCTTGTTTGTCATCCAATAGTATAAAAATAAATAAAATAAATAAATAAATATGAGATAAGCATTTATTAAAAATAATGACAATTAAAAGTAAAAGTTAACATTCGAAACATTGGTCCAATTATTGATAGAGAGAGTTACATTTTTGTGCGTATTCCTTTTTCAAAAAGATGTATAATGCTTTATATACAAACTCAATGCTGTAAACACAGATGTAGTTCAGTATAAATTTCGGTAAGTATTCCAAATTTAAATCACACTCTCCCCCTAGAGGATGAATGAAATTCAGTACAATTTTCTTTCCCTGTTTTTAACAGATTAAAAATGACTATTGTTATGTTCGCTTTTTGTGGCATAGAATGTCACTTTTTTGAGCAAGTGGTACGAAAAAGTTATTTACTTTTTCACAATTTAAACCACAGCACGCGCGACGTTGCCAAATTTACATCAACGACATCGGATGTCCGAAGTTGCAAAATTTGAAATCCCAGGAAGGTCCATATTAATATCAACATTTCGATGCAAGTACCTACATAAATAACTCTACCTAATTCCGACCTCTAAGCTGTGATCTTGTTATGTGGAGGGATTTCCCCAGATTGATATAATAGTAGGCCTACATGTTATTATTCTTACAACAAATCTAAACAGCATTATGGTCATGCTGTAGGCTTTTTGCATTCACAATATTGTTTACCCCTCTAAATAGTTTTGAGTCATCAACAACAACTAGGTACAACAACAAAATTGTAATATGAATGAATGAATGAATGAAAAAATGTTTATTTGGTACTAACAAATGCATAGAATGAAATACAATACATCAGTTTTAAGTTTGAATTGAAACAGAACCCAAGCTACAGAACTTAATTTCTGTTCCTTAACAAAATCAAAATGTTTTCAATAGCAACTTAAATCTAATAAATAAAGATGAGTACCAAAAAGGTCTCCGCTCAGCATAAGCCGTGACATAGAATGCCACGACGCTGGTCTTCCGCGGATGCCTTCTAAAATGTGAGAATAGCGCCCGGCATTGAGCAAACAGATAACTCGCTTTCAATGTATAAAATAATCAACAAGTATGAAATTACATAAATTTGACAGTTTGGTCTGTGCAATGTGATTCGACCATGATCCAGTATAGATATTGACAATATAATAGTAAAAATGAGAAAAAATATCAGTAAGTATAAAAAACTATCGATAGGTAGGCAATGAATGTAACGAAACTTTTTGAATACATAGTAAATGGTTTTTATATTTGGTTGTAAAAGTTTTTGCTGTCATTGAATTTCTAATAGGAGGTGGGATATCATTCCAAATCCGCGATGCACAGTATCGAAAGCTACCGCGGAAAGCTGCCGTATTAAAGGTGGGGCAAATAAGACGGTCTGTTATGCGTGAGCAACGAGGAGTAAATTTTAATTTAACAAAGAGATATTCGGGAGTTTGATTTTTTATGATACCGAAAAGTAGCCGAGAAAAGTGTAATTTCCGTCTAGTCTCCATGTTCATTAAATTATTATCATTCAGATACGGAGTTATGTGAGCTCTACGAGGCACAGAAAAACAATATCGCATACAAGAGCTTTGAACCCGCTGAATGACTTTTTTAGTTCGTGCCAGCAAACATCCACTGAGAACTACATCGGAGTAATTTAGCTTTGACAAAATAAGTGATTCGCAAAGATAGCTGGCGCAGCTCCAGACTGAGATATTGTCTTACTTTATATAAGCACGCTCACATCTCGCACGCAGGTTTGACGACTTCCAGCCTCCCGAACAAGCCGGATTCCGAAAAGGCTTTAGTACCATAGACCACATACATACGCTGCGGCAGGTTATACAGAAGACCGAAGAGTACAACCTGCCATTATGCTTAGCGTTCGTGGACTATGAGAAAGCCTTCGATTCTGTCGAGACCTGGGCCGTGCTTCAGTCACTCCAGAGATGCCAAATAGACTATCGGTACATCCAAGTGCTGCAGTCACTGTACGAAAACGCCACTATGTCAGTCCGCCTTCAGGACCAAAACTCGGAACCAATACGTCTTCAGCGAGGTGTGAGACAGGGCGATGTTATATCGCCGAAACTGTTCACTGCCGCGTTGGAGGATGTGTTTAAGCTTTTGGACTGGAGAGGACTTGGCATCAACATAAACGGCGAGTACATGACTCACCTTCGTTTTGCGGATGATATCGTAGTCATGGCTAAAAACCTGGAAGACTTGGGCACAATGCTCGACGACCTCTGTAGAGTCTCCCAACAAGTGGGTCTTAAAATGAACATGGATAAGACGAAAATAATGTCGAATTCCCATGTCGTACCCACTCCTGTAAAGGTTGGAAGCTCTACACTGGAAGTTGTTGACGAATATGTTTACCTGGGACAAATAGTCCAACTTGGTAAGTCCAACTCCCAGAAAGAGGTCAATCGACGGATCCAACTCGGCTGGGCAGCGTTCGGGAAGCTTCGCAGCATATTCTCGGCCCAACTCCCGCAGTGTCTCAAGACGAAAGTCTTTAATTCGTGTGTGTTGCCAGTGATGACTTACGGAACTGAGACGTGGCCGCTTACAATGGGCCTCGTAAGAAGGCTCAATGTCACCCAAAGGGCAATGGAGAGGGCTATGCTCGGGGTTTCTCTGCGTGATCGAATCAGAAATGATGAGATCCGCAGGAGAACTAAGGTCGCCGACATAGCCCGAAGAATTACGAGCCTCAAGTGGCAGTGGGCAGGCCACATTGCAAGGAGGACTGACGGCCGTTGGGGCGGAAAAGTCCTCGAGTGGCGGCCGCGTACTGGGAGACGCAGCGTTGGTACTTGGTAGGCCTCCTACAAGGTGGACCGACGATCTGGTGAGGGCCGCGGGAAGCCGATGGATGCGGACAGCGCAGAACCGATCGGTGTGGAGATCTTTGGGGGAGGCCTATGCCCAGCAGTGGGCGTCTCTCGGCTGAAATGATGATGATGATGATGATATAAGACCTTCAATCTATAATAGCACTGTTTAGCTATATCATTTACGTGTTTCTCAAATCTCAGTCTCTCATCCATCAATATTCCCAAATTTCTCGCCTCCGTCACATTTTCAATATAAATACCTTTCATTTTTATTGCTGGTGAATTAGTTTTGATACGCTCTATTTGAGTTTTTGAGCCTAAGACCAAGAACTTCGTTTTAGAAGGGTTCAATACAAGACCATTTGTGTCAGACCAGTCTCTAATGTATTCCAGGTCTTCATTGATTTGATTTACTGCTATCCTGGTTACACTGGATTTAAAAGATTTATAAACCTGCAAATCATCTGCGTACAGTTGATGCTCAGCACTCAATATAGACTGAGGCAAATCGGCAGTGTAAATAATGAATAGTAGTGGTCCTAGAACTGAACCCTGTGGTACACCTTTGTTAACAGGAGATGGCGCTGAACGTCTTACTGTCCCGTTACCACAAGTAACTTCCACATGTTGCGAACGATTACACAAGTAACTTGAAAACCACTTTAATGAAATATTGTCGAATCCGAAAAAAGAAAGTTTAGCCATTAGCAATGTCGTATCAATTGTGTCAAATGCACGGGAATAGTCCAGCATAACCAATATCGAGCCCTCTCCTGAATCCTGAGCAGCCAATAAATCATCCACAACATTTAACAAAGCAGTCGCTGTACTTCTTCCTGCTCTAAAACCTGACTGCTTTTGTGGTAAAATATTGTTTGCCTGTAAGTATTTATTAACTTGAATGCATACAGCCTTTTCAATTATTTTTGACATGAAAGGTAATATACTAATTGGCCGAAGTTCTTCCAATTTCGTTGGATGGTTTACCTTAGGCAGAGGTTTGACGATGGC
Organism: Nymphula nitidulata; assembly: GCA_947347705.1. Classification (NCBI taxonomy): domain Eukaryota; kingdom Metazoa; phylum Arthropoda; class Insecta; order Lepidoptera; family Crambidae; genus Nymphula; species Nymphula nitidulata. The sequence goes on along the minus strand of OX374641.1, from coordinate 11,173,449 downwards.
TCTCTTCCACAGATTTGGGAAAGTACCCGTTTCTAAGGATTTATTCATAATGTCAGTAATCACACGCAGTGTCCGTGGTAATGTCAGGAGGATCATATTCAGTGTAATTCCATCAATGCCTTGTGCATTTGTCTTAATTTCTTTAATAATTTTAAATACTGTGTCCTGGTCTACTGGTCTTAATTTAAAAACCCCATCATTGTACCGATTTGACAGTAAATATGACAGCTTTGAGCCGCTGATGTTATTATTACCAGGCAAATCGAGAAAGTGTTCATTAATACGATCTGGATCACTTATATTCTCTGGCAATTCTATATCTACTTGATCTGCTTGTATGGATTACCTAGCTGATTGTTTTTCGAATTTTAAATTATTTTTTAAGAAGCCGTGTTTAGCCTTTGTTTTCGAGTCCGTCCCCTTACAGCCTGTATATTAATTAGCTGATAACCCTAGAAATTTATTTTTATCAAAACCCGAATTACTTACCCCACTTAAGGGGGAAAAAAGAATATTCTGAGACAATAATTCTCGAAGCAGTTGGCTACTGATTTTCAAGACGATTCTGTTCTCTTGACATTCGTTATAGAGTCCTCGACGCCCAATAAGTACCTTTACATAATAAACAGAACCTAGAATCGATTTACATGCTTAAATATGCGAATATGACTAAATCGTTCATGTTCAGTCGTTAAATGCTGCAAAGAATGGGAATGGCTTGGGTTGCCATTATTTTCCTGTTTTCCCGGATATAAATATAATCGTAATTTCATTTTCAGGTTGGTGCCGTCAATACGACAATAAATTGAACAATGGGCATAAATTAGTTCATAGAAATGGTTTGCCACTTTCAAAAACTCTTATTCATTTGATAATTTCATGACATTTGTATTAAATAATATAACATTGGCTGCATTATTACACCTACATTATTACATATGAGGAGCTCGGTGGCGTATTGGTTTGAGCGGTGTGGTTTCGATACGAGAAACAAAGCAACTTTCGCCATGATCATCCTGGGATAGGTCAATCAAAGTTTGTTATCTCAAGCTCCTCCGTGCTTCGGAAGGCACGTTAAGCCGTTGGTCCCGGTTGTTACTGCAACCACTTTAACCCACCAACCCGCATTGGGCCAGCGTGGTGGTGTTATGGCCCAAGTTCCTCATGTGTTTCCCCCATGTAGGAATGCCTGTGGCCAGCAGTGGGACGTATAGTATAGGCTGGTGTTGATGATGATGATTATTACCTACATACAAGTAATTTATAAGTAAAATATATTTTTGCATTTTAGACTTCTACTCATTTTTGCTTGCGGGTTGCCTTGAAGAGATTGCTGCTTAGCAATAAGACCGCTTATTGTAGGTATACTTTTTTTATTTCAGTTACGATACCATTTATGCGGATTTTTAAATAATTGTTATTCTTTCATAAGCCAAATGAAATGAAAGCGATAGTGGCACCACCATAACACGTTTTTTTATGTATCTGGTCGCGCTTTAAATGAAAGTAATATTGCGATTATTTAAAATCCGGCTTTGAATGGCTATCCATGGTGTCCCTACAAATGGCGGTCCATTATCCACTCTGCCAAGTTATCCGCTAACAATGTATTGTTCACACACTCGCTACTCGATACCCCGATACCGTTGGAAACAGGTAGCTTTCAGTGTATAAGTGGATTCATTTCTTTTTAGGTTGTGCCAGACGAAGAGAATATAAGCACTGTTCAGTGCATACCCTAGGTTTTGAGGCAAGTTTTTGAAAATGACTTCAATGACTTTGTGGCGGCCTACCAAGGAGTTTACATGTTAACAAAGAAGAGTAGGGATAGAGGATTCAACCAATTGAATGCCCACGAAAATAATACCTCGACAATTCGGCGTGAAATCACAGAATAACTAAGAAACAGAGTAAGAATTGCCACTTTACGGCCCGAACCAATCTTAGTTTCTTTACCCCCGTCGAGATCAGCCCCCTTATTCAGAACTGTCGGAAAAGAATCGAATTTCGGAATCTCTATACTTGTCACTTTTTTTCACGGTGCGTCAAAGCGAGACGGCATGTGACTTTTCGAATCGAATCCGTGATCTGACAATTTCTGAATAAGGGGACTGGTGGAGGGTCTTCAGTTTGTGTGCACACAAGGGGCCATTCATTTATTACGCAAGACGATCTTTGCTAGCTTTCGACCCCCTCCCGCCCTTTTATAAGAAAAAATAAGAATAGACCGACCGAATATCACTCCTTATATCGCCACAGCATTCCTTATTATTGCATTTTACAATTTTGTAAAAAGTATTCGGACTCTTGCACATGTGCGCGGGTCCGTTGCCAAGGAAATGGAAATCATTTACTATAGGCATCCGAGCGAACCTCTGCACTCGCGCGGTTGCCCGCGTTTTGAAAGTATAATTTCAACTTTGCGCATTTTTGTGATCTTACATAAGAACTATCGAGATCGAGACTCCCTCCCACCCCCTTGTAAGAAAAAATAAGACATGGTCGACCTCCCTCCCCCCTTAATCGTCTTACGTAATTAATGAATGGCCCCCAAACAGTCGCGCGAGTTGTTTGTGCGCGTCTGTAAAATCAGTAAAAAAACCACGGCGACCGCATGAATATTTTATGTTTCCAGGCCTCGGTGTGGATGCAGCATTATCATGGTAGGTGTGATATTAGCGCTATTTTTGACGACCGGCTGGCCGAGCGGTCTGTAGGTACCCCTTGCTATACAGGCTACTCGGCCAAGGGGTGCCGGGTTCAAATCCCGGTAGGAGCAAATGTTTTTATGATGGGTACGAGCATTTTTTTACGAGTCATGGATGCTTATATGTTTATTTAGTATATTTCTAATGTTTATATTCATATTATTATCATTATTTCTCCGTTATCTAGTATCCATAACACAAGCTCTTAATGACGCTTACTTTGGGCTAGATAATAGGTGTGAGGGTATAAAAGTTATTTGTTTTTATGAATATATAAAAACAAACAACTTTTTAGTTCCGGCCCACGGCGTGCTCTTCGTCGGAACGCTAGTGTCACCAATGGTTGTCAAACGCCAAAAGGTATGACAGCGCTGCCGACAGCAACGAATTCAAGGCTGCTGACTTTAGAGAACCGAGTTCACGCAGATAATGCGCACATCAAAAACGCACGTTGTATGCTCGGTCGAAAGACGGCTTGTAAATAGGCGCTAAATCATATTACTATAATAAATGAAAACAACAAGTTTAGTACAAAACACTTGCATATAATTTTCACAGTAAAATTAACAAAACCTTTACATAGAAACGATTACATTTGGCTACGATTCACATAACATATTATATTCTAAGTTCCTCTTAATTAAACAGGCAAGTAATACCCAACGGATTATTGTTGGAGTCTAACAGATTATCCAGTAAATATTTTACTCTATAATTATGAATAAACAGGTTTCTTTACATCTGCTGTTATTAATTACAATTTAAGTAGGCTATTCAATTTATAGGGAACGAACAAAAACGATGGAAAACAAAAAAAAATAGTTAGGTATACCATATGGGGCCGATTTTACAACTCTCAGTTATCATTGAACAAGTTTAATTGTTTACTAGTCTTGTCTGATATTTATTAAAAAAACTTTTTTTTAATAAATATCAGACAAGACTAGAAAAAAGTCATGTCTTGACTGGGAACTAAATCCGCGACCTTACACAATCCGGGTAGCTGCTCTAAAACCAATCAAATAAACAACAAAAAAGTATTTGCGTTAAAAGCAAAGTATACCGACACAACATAGTAAATGTGTCTGAAAGTCTACAAAATCGTTCGGATAAACAATGTCTGAGTGTTGAAAAATCGACCCTATATACATATGCAACAGAAACCACCACTCGATAGCGATACAGTACATAATAATGGAAATAGCGGCATAATTCATTCGGTTTTGTGCATAGGACTCTAGACCTTAACAAAATATAATATCTCATAATAATATACTCAATATTTAATTATCAAACAAAGTTTATGAAGACATATAAAACTTATAACGCACGTAACAAACATACTTCACGGTGGCACAGAAATAACGAGTAATATTTTTTATAAGCTAGAGGGTAGTTAGCAGCACAATGTTACTAATCAGCCCATTACTTGCCTATGTTCGTGAAGACTAATCTAACAATTAAAATTGTAATAACTATATTTATTTACTTAGAAAAATATCTAAACTAGAAAAATTTCACGTCCTGAGGCGGGGATCGAACCCGCGACCTTTCACAATCCGGGCGACTGCTCTAACGATCTGAGCTACCCAGGACTTGGGATAACCCTGTGAAATTCTTCTAGTCTATCTGTATTTGCGTTATAATAAGCTAACGTCTACCCTACAATGTCGAAATGTTCTTTTTCAACATTCGAAACGAGTATTTTTACATATACCTAAGATTCGGTTAGGTTGGGGCATTGCCTCAGGACGTGAAATTATTCTAGTTTAGATATTTTTATAAGTAAATAATTTTTCAAACATGTGTTATAATGTTAAAATGAAAATTAAGTATATTTATTTTATTTGGCATGTGAATAACAATATTGGTAATTCGAGATTGTTTTACATTTGTTTTGCGACCTTCATTTGTTTTTCCGTCTTTTATTTGTTTTTCCCACTTTCATTTGTTTTGTCTTAGTAACGCCTACTGTTGTTTTGCGACTTTGATTTGTTTTACCTACCGTCTTTTATTTGTTTTACCGTCTTTTATTTGTTTTACCGACTTTCATTTGTTTTACCGACTTTCATTTGTTTTACCGACTTTCATTTGTTTTACCGACTTTCATTTGTTTTGCCTTAGTAACGCCTACTATTCACTTTCGCTTCGTTCCATACGTAGCTATGTCCACGGAAGCAGCAGTTGCATTCTACTATACAAGTCCACTAACAACGTCTTTGCCGCCACGTGCATATAAATTATTGCGTATCTAAACTTCAAACAAGTGAATATAGCAAAACGTGCGTTTGAAGTGACGGATTAAAGTAGTGTTTTATTGTCACCACATGCTGCATATTTCGGAGCACTTTTGTCTGTTTGTTTATTTAAAAAGCGCGCCAAACAGATAGATTTAAATAGCTAAATATTTAATCTTCTAGTTCGTTTACTACACAAACAGCTTACATTGTTTCTTACACAACCATATTATTCGTAATCAAAATGGTTTACTTAATGAGACAGCTGTTATACTGCTAATTGGGCAGCGTCGAGGAATTCATTAGCCTTTGTCTAGCAGTTGATGTCTCTAGGCTGGAATGATGATGATCATTCAATTGGAACCAGTCTTTACAGAATTTAGTTTAATATTATAAGAGCAAACTCATTCAAGGTTAAAAAATATTGATAACTGATTGTGCTGATTATGTCGTTTCTAATTATCATCATCACATCATCACCAGCCTATATACGTCCCTCTGCTGGGCACAGGCCTTCCTACATGGGAGAAATTCATGAGGAGTTTGGGCCATAACACCACCACGCTGGCCCAATGCGGGTTGGTGGGTTAAAGCGGTTGCAGGAACAACCGGGACCAACAGCTTAACGTGCCTTCCGAAGCACGGAGGAGCTCGAGATAACAAACTTTGATTGACCCATCCCTGGATCGACTATGGCGAAAGTTGCTTTGTTTTTCGTATCGAAACCAGAGCGCTCAAACCGATACGCCACCGAGCTCCTCAATTAGTAGAATTAACTCCTTCTGTTTCTAATTACATATGAGAATATTTATTTCAGCGGATTAATAGACTATTTATTAACTACGGTATAATGTTGAATAAAGTGTGAATTTTTCAAGTGGGCGTGAATGTCCAAATCAGGAACTATGAGAAAAAGCGAGAAGTACTCTAACAAGTCTCAAGGCCGATTTAGATCGCCGCTACGTGTGGACTGCTTAGTACATTTCCATGCATGTTTTTATTCGGGCGAATAGAAGCGCGAATATTCGCCGCGGCGAATTTCCCGTGGCCAGTCCGTAAGGCAGTTCCAAAGTGTAATCGTAACCTTTGATATGCTGGTGACTGTACATTAAACTTCGAAGACGCAAGGTTATTTGACGCGTGCGAGATTTTTGACCAATATTCTTAAATCGCACATTATATATAAATTTTATTATACTATGTTACACACAAAGGGATATTATTTACATTAATACTGGATATAAGGGGAACGTTTCCGTACGAAGGCAGATGTCATCCTAAACACGATTTAAAAAATATATATATTAAATCCACGAATAAGAAATCAGCTGTTCCATACAAATCAGCCGATCCATACAAACAGATCGTGTAGGTATTACAATTTTGTATGGAACGGCTAAAAATTTTTCGCGATTTAATTATTTTTGACCGTGCATGGGATGAATAGCACTTAAGAAATTGTTTCCCTTATGAGCATTCAAACTACTTTATATACAGGCTGTTTGGTACAAAACATAACAAGCGGGCAACTACCCATGTTAACATAGTCATATAAATACTTAGGTGCTATCATAAATTCTAAATTGTAAAGTAAAATTCAAATTTCTTCATACAATAGTTCAGTCAAAAAACTTTTAAGGAAAATTTCAAAATTAATTCTATACAGAGTAGTGATGAATATAAGACAACAAATTAAAACAAAGGCTAAAGGTGCACAACATTTCTATAAACTAATATACCCTTTATTATCGTTTTCTTATCACCATACTGTATGTTAACATTAACATACACAGACATACATGCATGACATACAGACCTACGTCTGTTATACCATGTACCAAACACCTTGTTTAAATACTAATAATTATTTTTATACAAAGCTTAAACCATTCGTGTAAATAAAGGGAAAATATAGTCAAAGTTTATTTCGAGTCGTATATAAGTTTCCGTATAAAAGTATTGTCCTAAAATACATATTTTTATAAATAATCTATACATATATCAGTCATACATTGTTTGTTTTATATTTAAGTCATATTGTATAACTCTACTAAATGGAATTTGAAATTTAAGGTCGTCACAATAAAGCTTTTCTTTGATTGACTTACTAAATATTTGTTGCGTTATACAATATGATTTCAACATGAAACGTCTTTCATACTTTTACAAAATCTATAGCTACCCTATTTTTATTAATTTAAGAATACATTACACATACTATATTTATTCATTATGAAGTTATCTATATTCCTGATAAATAAAGATTGTGATTGAGAAAGCGTTTTCTCTGTTTTGTCTCACTAGTACCAAGTTTGTATAGGTAAACTTTTGTAGGAATATTATACAAGGAATGTGGTATTATTTTTCATGGGTAAAACGTGTACGGGTAAAGAGAAAAGGGGGCAAAACCTTCGTCCCCTTGTTATGGCTTTTAATTCATCATACTTCAAAATTTTCTTTGTTGAAAAATAGACCTAGAATTGTTAATTGTATAAAGAGGATTTTGCATTTTAAAGTAATATGAATTTAATCATGCTATAATTGCTTATGAATAGTCTAGTAATAAAATAAATATCACACGCGCCAGTATACCCCTGGTGTTGCAAGCGACCGTATGCTACGGTTACCTGGGCCCCGATCGCGCTTATTTACAATGTATTTATTAAAGCTAAACCAAAACGTTTCGCTGCACACAATTTGTGTTGCGCGAAACTTTTAAATTGTCCTCCAATTAGCTTTTTTTTGAGATTATACGTTGAATATGTAATATAATTATAATCAAAGAAATCAACGTATGTTCCGAAAAAAAAAACTAATTGGAAGCCGTTTAAAAGTTTCGCGCAACATAATTTGTGCGAAACGGAACATAGTAAATTAGCGCGATCGGGGCCCTGCACCGCTGCAAGGCTCTACGCTGTACCGCTGTAAGGCTCTACGCTGTACCGCTGCAAGGCTCTACGCTGTACCGCTGCAAGGCTCTACGCTGTACCGCTGTAAGGCTCTACGGTGTACCGCTGTAAGGCTCTACGCTGACCGCTGTAAGGCTCTACGCTGTACCCCTAACGCTAAATCAGGCGAAGCTTTCCCCAACACTACTTTATCGGGCATGTGGTGAGGGCCAGGAGTTAATGGGACATCTTTTAAGTCAATGCCATGGCCTGGCTAGGATCAGAATGATCTCCTGGAAGTGGCGTATCCAAAGCCAGAGGACTATAGGCTCTTTCAAAATCATAGTGAAGCTTATGGCAGCTATATTCGGAACATAGGAAAAGTAGAATCAGGGAGGCGAAAAGATCCCGAAGGGTCGAAATGTATAGTCGTGTGGTCACGGCCCCATAAGATAGTATATATCGAGGCGTTTGGTTACCATCTTATTAAGCTCTTTACTTCTTGAAACTTTAATATCGGCAAGATCACAAGCTAGTTGCAAAATAGCTATTATACTAAAATCACATAAGATATCCTAATTTAAAATGCTGCCTGCTTTTCACTGTACTATCTTTGTTGCTAAATTTCAAATTTAGTCATCGAAACTAACAATAGTTCAGTAATTAGTATTCAAATTTACATACTTTTAAGTATCATTCACAAGCCTCAATATGAAATTGAGATCAGAGGTTATTTAGATTAAATCTGCATTTAGCCTCAAATGAACTCAAATACTTCAACCAGCCTAACCTAGATTAAACTGGATTAAACCAATCGATCATCCAGGTTTGACCGGTTAGTACTAGTTTCAACCGACTAAAACTAGTCAGAAAGTGCAGCTTTTTATAAATAGTTATTTCTGTCATCAATTGCTTTTTGTTAAAGCAATTGGTAAAGCTATTTTTTTCAGTACAATTTTTTGCTGTAAATTATAATTTAGTGCAATGCTTCTCTTTTAATGGATATATAATTTCATTTTAAGGTTGTGACTTCACATAAATGCATAACATCGAAAAGTACAAGGCTCATGTTAAATCTAATAGTTGTTAACCTTTAAATTAATAGGTCGATATGTTCGTAACTATGTAAGTAAAACAAATTACCTCATCATTTATATATAAAACAATCTATATCTATATGCCTGCCCCATATTTACGTAACTTTAATCCTAATTGCTTAAGGATTCATTTTGAAAACAGAATAATGTCTCTGGCTTTTAAATGTCATTTTTTTTATAGAAATTATATTATTCACCCACCCGCTAATTAATTAAAACAACATTTTATTATAACTTAGACAAATGCATCACATAAGTAGTAGATAAACTACAATAAATGTATAAGCTAAATATAGCTGTGTCACAGTCCTTAAGGTGACAAGAAGCGAACTTTGTTTCAACCGAGACAGAGAGAGATAGAGATATGACTTCTCAGTGCGAGGAAAAGATACAACCATAGAGCAAGCGCGCGTAATTTTACCTTTGCCTGTCCCAATGGACGACTGAATACTACTACCCACTTTATTGCTTACAATACATCATTATCATCACCATTCGATCGGAAAGAAGTCCACTGCTGGACAAAGGCCTTCCAAAATCCAGTGGGACAATACATTATGCATACGTTACAAGCGCGCGCGATATATTTGTCTTTTTCCTTGGCGCTGAGAAATCATATCTCTATCCCTCTCCGTCCGGCCGAAACACAAGGTATGCTAGCGTTGAAAAAAGCGGGATTTTTTTTGCTGATTTTTTTTTCAAATTCCTTCGTTTTCATCCAAGTTTTATTCGAAAGTTTCAATAGAAATAAAAATGAAATATTTCATGTATTTTATTAATGAAACGGTAAAAAACGGGAAAATATGAAAGAAACGAAAAAGTATTTATGTTCTTTTAGTAAAATATTTTTAAGTTACCCTAACTTACCCTGTAGATAAAAATTGTAAGAAATACGCAAAATGTCTATGGTGACTATGATGGAGCATTTATTCTCCTGTGCACAGTGTCTTAAGACTACAGACTTATTTTATCCTAAGGTTTTTTCCCGTTAAATTTCAATGTAACAAACAAATAAAACAGTAAAAAACCAAATAACGTTTCATTCGCCAAAAAAAACCCAATATGTTTCTTTCGGAATTTTCAACGCTAGGCATCGCCTTAAAAGTCACCTAGTCACAATACTGTCGGCAATATCCTAAAAAATTCGTACTAAATACCTTGAATTACGTGCTAACAGACGCACAGTAAGTCTGCATATGTTCTATACCAGTTCCTACTGCGGCCACTCGAGCATTAGCAGAGCTCACCGCTGGGTTGATGTGGGCGTTGTGAAGTTCCGATATTTGAGTGGAACTCGCCGCGGCCGGATCACCTGATTCCGTTAAGCTGCCGATCCTGGGAAAATGGACTTTATTTTTAATGCGGTAAGGCTGAGATTTTTAAGTGGAAGTGAAGACGAACACAGACGGTAATATTAAATGTGCATAATAATAAAAATATCTTCATAATCATCATCATCAGCCTATATACGTCCCACTGCTGGGCACAGGCCTTCCTACATGGGAGAAACACATGAGGAGATTGGGCCACAACACCACCACGCTGGCCCAATGCGGGTTGGTGGGTTAAAGCGGTTGCAGTAAAAACCTGGAAAGTGCCTTCCGAAGCACGAAGGAGCTCAATGTGGGCGACAGCGTTACATAGTTTTTTAATTAATTTACCTAAGTTAAGTTTTTTAATTTTAATAATAATATAGCATAACTTCAAATCGATGTCAAATTGCTAAATTCCTATGATGTTGAAGCCGAAAACAATATTTAAATGGAAGGTAGATACATCATGATTTCAAAAAAAGGTTTAAGTCGGTATTGATGTCTACTGTTTCCGGTCTGTTTCGAGAGTCAAAAGTCAGTGTCTTCCATATTTTGTATCGCTCTGTGCCTAATTAAAAATAGTGGAATCCTTAACCGAGTGGCCTTATTCTAACAACCTGCAGCTTTATACTTTACTTACACTGAAGATTAGAAATTTTGATAGACCTATCACGGGATCGACCGTGGCGAAAGTTGCTTTGTTTTCGTGATCGATACCAAAGTGCTCAAGCCAGGACGGCATCGAGCTCCACATATACTCGTATAAATGATATGAATTGTTTTAATTTGTATGTTTGTGACATAGGTAGATATTAATTTTGTGGCTTTAGTTCCAATTCATTTATTATTTTAGGAAAGTTAGAAACACAATCTTTAATTACGCTCATTAATAGGATAATTGCTAATAATATCTATTGTCTAACATAATAGTTTTTATATGAATTTTTAATCAGTGTTTGCATCATTGATTTTTATTTAAATCAAAAACAAAAATATAAGACAAGAAAATTTTTGTAGCTGAGCCCGAAATTCTTAACATAGATTTATTGTACAACGAGTTGCTATTCAAATTTACTTTTGCGCCTTTACCATATTATCATCATCGTCAAAGGTATATTACACGTTTCACTGCATAAGCTTTCGTTCAACACACGTGGAGTGTTATAGGTGAAAATAGGTCACTGTTATAGGCTCGTTTCAGACTATCATAGATCATTACCAGTGATCGGAATAGGCTGAGTATATTTACCTACAGTTTGTAGAACAGAGATAAAAATTGGAGACTTCCCTGCAATATTTTTTTTACCGGTAAATTTACCGGATCTTTAATTACATGAATTTAAACATCTTATTATTAATATTTACCGCGTAACAAACATACAAAAAAAACGATCAAAAATAGTCGATTAAAAACCTTTTTTTTTTGAAGTTATTAAAAATGAAGAGCCATGTGAAAAAAAATTAAGGAAGAATATTTACGCAGGCGATCTTTCTACTTAATTTATTTGATGTTTGAATTTACGTAGTTAAAATTCCAGTAAATTAACGGTCAGGCAAAAAAAATGTTTTAAGAAAGTCTCCGATTTTTATCTCTGTTCTACAAACTGTAGGTAAATATACTCACCCAATTCCGATCACAAGTCATTACTTACCAAAACTCATTCCCTGGATGCGCGTTCCCGTCCCACGGATAAGTTATAACTAGCAACTTCCCTTCGTGTTCCCCAACCAACTTAGCCGACGACTCCCTGTTCTCCATCAGAACAGTTATGCCTCCCTTCGGATGCCTTTTACTTTCGAATAAAATCCTTCTCTCTGTCTCCGCGTCGGATCCAATAAATAGATTTAATATACTGCTACTAGGTCGGATGTAGGCAAAGTTAACGTCTGTGACGTGGTTTAACAAGTCCTTTTTGAGGAAAGACCGTATCCTTTCTAAGAAAGTTAGGACGTATACGTCCGATTGATGAGGTGAAATTTTCCATACTCCTAATCCTGAAAGTGGTGTTATTAAAATAGTAAATGAATTACAAGATCGTGTAATATACAGGGTGTAAAGATAACGCTGCCGAAAATGAAGGCAGAAGGCAGTTTTGGTGATTCGAAGCACGACTTGTTAAAAAAAACAAATCGCAAATTTCATGACATTTCTATGAAATAATGCAGCCAATGGCCCTAATTCTTGAGAATACATGCTGTCTAAATTTAAGTTCAGTGCATCTCTTTCTCTCAAAATAAGTACGAAAAGGATGGCTGTCATATAATTTGACATTTAGAAACGTGCGTTCAATTTTCGACCTTATTGACGTGATAAAATGCAGTGTTTAGGAAGCACCTCCGTATATGCCGTCTAAAATTGTTAATGGTTTCTTTGAAATCTATCTAAATTTAACTGACAGCTCTAACCATTCTATGCACTGTATAAATCAAGTAATGATATAATTAAAAAACGACTTCTATTCTACTTTTATTTCTAAGCTACGAACGGGAACTTCACGCTTTCGAAAAAAACTCTGTTCTCTCACTACATGAGACCCGTAATAATTCATAGTGGCCTTGTTATTGCAGGTGTCTATAGGCGGCGGTAACCAATTACCACCAGGTCGGCCGTCAGCTTGTTTGTCGTCTAGTGGTATAAAAAAACTTGGTCTTTCTTAGACGATATTAAAAACCTTATTAAAGCTTTGATTTGGGGAAAAAATCAAATATATATAAATTAAGTCAAAGAATATTCTATGACTTAGGGGCAGGCTAAAATAAATGTACATAGATTACCCGTTCAATTGAGTAACAGCTCTATATAATAATGTCTTCTAAAGTAGTAGTTTTGTTTCGAAAGTAAAGGACAAAGAACACTGCAATACAGCTAATATTCACTACTAATGATAGTCTGTAAAACTATGTTATTAAGGTCTAACTTACCACAGCCAACAATATTAAGGAAGGCATCTCTCCCGGATTCCTTCGCTCTGTAGTCAGCTTCTAATAACGCTGTTTCTGCTATTATAGTTAATCTTTTATAATAGACTTCATTATCAAATATGAAGTCACTAAACCGGACATATCTGTCTATATACTTTTTATCGTCCGGTTTATCTTGTGATGATACATAGGATGTTAATTCTTCATAGGTGTAACTGTGTACCTGGAAATAGAAACATTTTTTTACCTGTCTATAAAAGGCAAAGGCAACTCAAGCTACAGCCATCGCATCACTAAAAGAGATGTTTGAAAAATGTATGGGGACCAGGCCAGGTCTATATACAAACAGCAACAATCTTAACTGCCCGTTCGAGACGCAACAGACAGAAAGGTAGAAAGAGATGAAATATAATTTCTCATAGAAAAAAATAGTTTCATCTCTTTCTACATTTAGAAATATGTGGGTGCAAATTTCGACCTTAATGAAAGTGAACGTGATAAAATGCAAGTTTTAGAAAGCACCTCCGTAAGTGCCTGCTAAAAATATACATATTATTATCATTATTTCTCCGTTATCTGGTATCCATAACACAAGCTCTTAATGATGCTTACTTTGGGCTAGATAATAGGTGTATGAATATTATTATTATGATTATAAATTATTAAATTCTTGCTATCTTTATCATATACTTATCGAGAGAAAGAGACATACTGTACTTAAGCTTAGATTTAGTGTTTTTTCAAAATTAGGTCCATTACCTGATAAAACTCCGACCACATCTGCCGCCACATATGCCTCGCTGACTGGTTATTTCTGACATACGTAGTCTTTAGAACGTTTAGACATGTCGTCGGCGTCACTTCCTCTCCGTAACCGTTCTCTAGGCAGTTCTGTTGCTCTGTTATCAATACATCCTCGTAATCCATGCGGGATTTCCGCTCGAAACGCGCTCCTATTAGGCCTGGAACAAATACCAAATTTTTTTATACAAAGTTTTTTTTATTGCTAGGGGGGGGGCAGGGGGGGCACACTAGAAAGCTGTGGGCCCGATTTGTCCTAGAGGGGGAAGAATCTCTAGGTACGCCAGTGCAATTGACCCAACACCACCTGATGTGAAGCAGCAAGGAGAGTCCATATGCGAAGACAGCTAGTGCAGAATGGACATTGCACTAGCCGCCTCCACCTTGCCGGCACAAAAGGTGCTTTTTCACGCTTCTCTTGAAGGATCCCATGTTATAGGAAGGAGACACACACACATGTGTTGGCAAAGAATTCTAAGTTCTGGAAGTGCGACAAAGAAACGAGGCACTAAAGGAGATGTTTCATATCCGGCCAAGTATATGTACACTATTACAAAAAAACAGAAAAAACTTCTGAATATGGTAAAAATACTAATAATTTGTTTTCATGCATAGTTTGTTTGTTCAAAAATTTAAAATTTTCGTCGATTTCACAGTTATTCAGCCTGGCAATATGGCGGGGGACATAGAAGTCAACTAAACGTCACCAAAGTGACATAGCCGCCATGATGAATATTTGTCTGTGTTGCAGTTTTTACTATAAATATTATTGTTTTGTACCACGCAACAAAGCAAATAAAAATGAAACGGACAATTGAACACCGTTGTGCATATTTTTACCTATTTTTCAGTATACTGTACATATAGCTGGCCAGATCTCCATACATTTTTGGAACATCTCTTTTGGCAAATGACTCAAAACCAATTGATAAGAACTGGTGTCTATTTGCGAAGACATCTAGTGCATCTTGGACATACTGTTCAAGCCGCCTTCCCGTTGCTGGATTACAAGATGTTATGGGAGTCATGGTGCATCACATGACCGAGGCGCGGCAAACGCCGTACTAGTTTTCCGCAACGAGTCCAGGCATATTTATATGACTAGAGCGAAAGGAGTGTCATTGTGTCTCGCTCCCACACCGCCTCGCAGAGCAGCGTAGACACAGGACGTGCGCACTAACCGAGTATCGGGCGGACACTGAGGCGACGAACCAGAGGACTGGATATATTAATACTGTGCGAGTAGGACAACCTAATAACCTATCCAGCCAACTCTGTCCAACAGTCCTTTAAATATAATACGCTTCCTTCACACTCTGCCCAAGCCTCTACAATGTCATTCCACACTTCTATTCAAAGAACGGAAGTCTGAAAGATTGCCGCCTTAGGGAAAAAGCTGTTTTAAGAAAATTAAAGCTTTTTTTTACTATTAACAGGATAGCTCTTGGGATTCATCTAACCTGATGGTAAGTAATAAGGCTGAAGGTGGAAGCGAGCTACACCCGGATTCCTCAACCACAGAGGAACTGGCTATCTTACTGGTTAACATTATTGTTATGGCGGCATACTTAGGTAAGATGGTGGTAGCTAGCCAGAAAAACTTTAAAAGGGGCTTACCACCAACCAAACTGAGCGGGACATTTCTGCCCCAACGTGAATCGGACCTCAGACTGATCTGAGGTATGTGTTCTCAAACATTAAACTAGAGATGCGGTTAAATCTTACCAATAATAATCGCATCTGGTTCAGCGTTATCTTCCCTGACAACCCCGGCGTTACTTCTCACGCCGTCATTGATGCATTCAGTCGGTCCACTGACGTACACCATAGCTGAGAGTTTGATCTCGTCATAACTAAGGCAATTTTCTAATAATAAAGGCGGTTTCTGCTGTAACGTTCCGACTGATTCCCAGCCGTCTTCGCTGTAAAAGAATAAATCTATACTAATATTATAAAGCTGAAGAGTTTTTTTGTTTGGTTGGTTGAACGCGCTAATCTCAGGAACTACTGATTCAAATTGAAAAATTATTTTTGTGTTGGATAGTCCATTTATCGAGGTATTATATAGGCTATATGACATTACGCTACCACCAATAGGAACTGAGCATTAATTAAAAGTGTTAAAAAAACGGGGGGAAAATATTCCTTTTCAGAGCCTTCGCTGCGTGGCTGCGTAAACGGTTAAAGTTGCGTATAAATCACGTAGATATGCAGGAATTGTTCTCCTTTAAAAGTTCTAAAAAAAAGTCCGCGACAGCATATGTCTGTTCTTTGAAATTTACTCTCTAGAACCATTTTTTGGTAATCAAGTTTATTTTAAAATGATGTACTATCTGCGAAGGTGTATTTGTAAACATGATATTATTCCTTATCGAAATAAATACATTATTCACCACAAGTATTTAATTGTGAGCAAAATTGTCCTTGTCATCATTTGATTTCAATGAATACCTTAAGAGATGTCATAGTTTTAAAATATCATGCTTTCATGATTTTCAAGGCGGGCGGGCGCGGGCGGAGGGACACGCTCCATACAAGGGCGGTCATAAATAGTTAAAGTCCTGTTACTATCAATACATTGTATTATTTTAGTGACTTATAGTTGTAAAAGTGTTTTAGGAACATTAAAATGAAAGAAGTACATGTATTTACGGAATAAAAAACGTTTACTTCAGTAAAAAACAAATATAAACAATAACATACTTTTACCTAAATTTATCATGAACAAACACTTAAAAATTGGAATGTAAAACATATATTTTAAATAAAATAAGAGTCAAAACATTGATAACATTATTTAATTATAATAAAATAATAGAAATAAATAAATTAAAATTAATTAAATACAAAAAAAACAAAACAACTAACAAAATACAAATAAATTATTCTTATTCTAACAATATTAAACATGTAACAATTCTATTACACTTTGTGACAGAGTATTTTTCTTTTTAGGGGGAAGTTTCCGAAGACTTGTAATATAAGGATCTGAATGTAATAATAGTCGTTGTATTAAATCTTGATTGGTAACTTCACGTGACATTTTTCGAGTGTGACTTCGTCTATAAATTTTGATATACTTATTTGTCGCTTCAGCAGCTTCTTCGGAAAGTTCTCCTATAGATAACAATGCATAACTTATAATATCTGATCCATGTACGAGCACCTTGTGGACAGAAGCAGGAAGACTATACCACGGATATTCCTCGACCAGGCTGTATGCTGTTTGTAATGCATAGTCTTTAAACTTGCATTCATTAATTTTATGTCCAGAAGATAACGTTTGTAATATTACACAACAACGATCTATGAGATCCTTATTCAAACCTGTAATTTCAGCAGATACAGCTGATTCCAAAAAAAACTTCCTGGCCGTGTTTCCGTCGTTAGACGTCCCGCTTCCACCACTACGCGGCTTGTCAACTATTAAACCTAATCGTTCCCTAAACTGGGACTGTACATATTGTTTTTTATTTGATAACAATTGTTTATCACTATCTAGCCTAACTTGCCATTTTTTTATGTCTAATCTATATGAAAGATGAATAAAATATTCGAAGAAACGTATCCAAGAATGTAGTGGTGATAATCCAAATTGGTATCTACTCTCTATTACAGGTTTTTGTAAACATTCGTCTATTTTATTCATCTCTTTAGGGGTAGCATTACATATATAACATCTACTTGTAGATGTTTCACTTAAAGCACTACAAATTTTACCATCTACCATTGAAAGCTGCAACTTATGAGAAACGACCAATTCACGATTGTCGATCTGAATAAAAGTAGGTTGCAAACTTTCAATTTTATCCTTAAAATAAGCTTCCTCTTGCAAAGACACTGCTGTGCTTTCTTTCAAAAATTGAAATCGAATAGGACGGCAGTACCTAGTGGAAGAGGGTCGAGGATTTTTCCATAAAATTTTACAATTATCTTCAGCTAATTTTACAATAATTTGAAGGGGTACATAAGATGTTACAAACAAACTACTATCTTCTAAAGTTGAATCTGAAAAAAATTGTTTGTATTCACTATGTCCAGTGCTGCCATCGAATCCCCATTTCCCAAGTAAAGAGATATTAGACAAACAATCATCAGGAATCTGATCTAAGACCTCTTTTTGAGATTCAAGGATTCGAGAAGCTGTGTGATCAAAAAGACTTTGTAATTCAACTTCAGCTGAAGACTCGGAAACAGTTATATTAGAAGGGTAACATCTCTGTTTCGCTTTAGTAATTTGTTGGTAACATGGTAATACATTAGGAGAAATCTTACTATTAACAAAGTTTTTAATTAATAAATACTGATGTTTTGTCAACTGAGCATCAGTCACAAGTGACAAGACATCATCAGTGCTAACTCTAGATATACACGAATCGAATGAACAGTCTGAAACATCAAGCAATGCACTCACAGTAGAATCATCAGACTTTGACAAATCAGCTACTCTCCGACGTTTAGTCCTTTTACTACATTGCGTAAAAGGTTTTCGAGGACGACCACGTGAATGACACGGCGACGTTTCAGACGGAGTACATTGCTTATTATTTTTCACAAGTTGAATTTTTTCAATAACATTAAACCAATCGGAATTCTTATATAAAAGCTTGGTTTTATCCCTATTACATTTTTTCCAGAATCGAGCAATAGCTTTACATAAATTATTAACAATTTTCTCTAAATAATGAATATCAATGTTCTCAGCATCGTTCAGAGTAGTCAACAAACTTTGTAGGACTTGACGACACTTTTCCGAGTCATTATCGGTATTGACAGTTAGCCATATTTCAAGAATATGCATTCTTGAAAACGAGCATATATATAAATTACCTAAAACAAAAAAAAAACGGTTAAAATTCAGTCACAAAACCTACACAAAGCACTAAGACTAAATAAACTAATTTCGTAGCAAATGCTACGAGATAATCTGGCAACCGTAGCACCCTTGTCATCGCCAAAAGGGCAGATAAGGGCAGCCAAGTTTTAATTTTCCTAAGATAAGAAAGTCTAAAGATTATGGTGCAATATACCTCCATAGTCGGAGCGAGTGGGAACATATTTAAAAGTTTATTCAAACTTTGAATATTAAAATATAATACTCCAAGAAAAGTCGCCTCGTAGCAATGACATACTAAAGAAAATATATACTAAGATACAATTAAAATAAAAATATTAATTATTACATACCCTGTTCTTGGATATCCATTTCAGAAAAAACTCACACAGCACTCACAGGTCCCGCAATGACAACAAATGACGTCACGCTTTTTAATGACTCACTGATAACAGTATTTACGATTGGCGATGCGCTCTCTTTGAATGCACAATAGATAATGAAGGCGCACTCTAATTACTGACCTATTTATAGTTTCAGAAGGTACCGCAACTATCCAATGTAACGACAAGGAATAAAATGTAAAACAAGAAAGCAGGTTTTTAAGATTTATGACCTATGGATGTCCCACTGTGGGGCGGGGCGATCAATGCATTAATTGCAAAGGTGTTTTATAAACATGATTTAAATCCTTAGCCTACCTACCCCACCATTGTTATTTCCCGACATCCACGCGAACGAAGTCGCGGGCACAGCTAGTTTATTTATAAAACTTGCCGACCCGCCGAACTTCCTACCGCTTCAGAAGCCATCAAATTAAATCTTAATATCGCTATTAAGAATTGGGGGTAGGTGTTAGAAAGGTGAAAGATAGCGTTTTAAGTATTGTTTATGCTTAATCATGATAAAAACATTTTTTTTTAAATTTTAATTGTCCAATAAACAAAAAAAAAATGGAGACGGCTATCCTTATCACCTATGGGTATAAAAAATTACGATCTATTTTTAGACCTATCAAATATGTGAAAACAAAAATTTCATAAAAATCGGTCAAAACTGTAAAACGAGATTTTTTATAAACATATTAGATTCAATAAATTCAGTAAAATTGTCATAAATAAAAATAAAACTTACTCCTCCTCGCCAGTTAGTAATTTATAAGAATCCTGTGCTTTTAAAAATGTGACTGCTCTCTTCTTCAATAACCTGTCGATTAGTTCTGGTACTGTCATGTCTTTGTAGAACGCTTTCTCTATGCTTGTGCCAAATTCCCTGGAAAAAAATATATTCAATATAAAATAGGTACTTATGCAATAGTTACTAGTAAGAAAGATTTAAGTAAGAATCTGTCATTTTTCTATCTACAATGACAGAAAGATAAGCTTTTATAACTGAGAATTGGCTGTATGGTCTAGAGATCCCTTAGCCTTCCCCATAAGCGTAACGTAGCTAATACATACATACCGTGTGTTTTAAATTAAAAATACACAATATCATTTGCAATTTTGATTAAATTATTTACAAAATTATTTAATTTTTATTACAGGGATTGTAAAATTGTGTCTGAATAAAAATTGTGTTATTAAATTGGTGTAGTTTTGTGAAAGGTATGCTTAGTTGATATCTCAGTGGTACAAAAAGTTTGATTGTATTCCACAATGCCACTGTGAACGACTTTTGTTTAGATTTTGCGACACAGATAATAGTAAGGTTTCACGTCTAATTATTTAACTAAGCGCTGTTTGACGTAAACAATCGTAAATAAGCTTATCATATTTTTAGGTCACCACATCGTAAGCATTGACCGGATTTCAATTATTTAGCGTGCAATAAACCAAGACAATTATTTTTCATATGTCCTTCGGTTTGGTAATATTTTTTTATTTGATTGAATAATATAAAATTTAAAGTTTTAAGTAGCCCCCGGCCTCATTAATCATCTATCTAACAACATCTCATGGAGACTATTCTTATGAGCCTAAACACGCTATATCTGCATTAAGTGGTTTTCTCGAATGAGTACAGCATGGGGTTCTTCAAAAAAGGCGTGAAAAGGTTTTTACAGGGTCGGCAACGCGCAAGTGATACCCCTGGTGATGCAAGCGTCCATAGGCTACGGTAACCGCTTACCATCAGGTGGGCCGTATGCTTGATTGCCACCTTAGTGGTGTAAAGAAAAAAAAAGGTTTCTGAAGAAGTGAGCATCCCGCAGACTATTAATGTTATGGTACAGGGTTAGCTCAAAGTTAGCATGTCTTGGAAATACCACCGTAGTAACAGTAAACCAAATTTCAAATCAATTTGATCTGTGAAAGTTAGTAAGAGCCTTTTCTCGAGTAAGAAATGAGCTGCGATCAAACGCCTGAACAGGTTCTTCATAAATTATAGCTAAGAACCATGTCGATCATGTCAGCTTTCAAGTAAAAAAAAACTCAACCAAAATCGGTCCATTCATTTAGGACCACAGACAGACACACAGATACACAGCCGTCAATCTTATTACACCCCTCTTTACTAATAAAAATGTATCTAAACTAGAAAAAAATCACATCCTGAGGCGGGGATTTATAATAATGTTAAAATCAAAATTAAAAACACCCCTCTTTTTTCGTCGGGGTTTAATCAAATACTGATATGTTATATCATTTCTAGGTTACCTTCAAGTCTTCAGAAGTAGGTCGCATCCTGTAGGATATTTTATCGCCTAAGCAATTTTCTATTAACTTACCTCTTATAAATTAGAAAATGTGTCATAAGTAGCATTACCCTCTCGTGTATTAGAGGGTATGTAGACACTACGTTCTTCTTAAGCTTCTCTATAGGCCTCCTCACTTTCAGCTTTTCCAATCTATAAATGAAATCATTACTATTAATAACAACATAAGGGTCATTTCTTTTTTCTGTTTATTATGGTAACCTATATAAATGCGAATTTCTTTTTTAAGAGTTTTAATTTTACAAAATAGTTTTTTTCCCTTTTTTGCTTTCCACAATTCTTATTTTACCGAAAACATAATTGAAAAACTATACAAATTAAGATTTCATTACTTAGTCGTTTTAAATTCTATACGTTTTGAAATCGCATTCAACGTATTATTGCAAGATGATTTAATTCCTAGAAAATGAACCTAGCCTAAAATACAAAACGATTTAGAAGCTTACGCAAACAAGCTGTCCTCTAGTGTTAAGTAAAGCGCAGGCCACACCGACAGCGAGCGGGCGGGCGAGCATCGTTTTACCTCTTTTCATACTTTGGTTTACACCGCCGCGAACTACAGAGCTAAGCTACGTCGGCGTAGTTTGTATAGTTTCCTTCTCTCGCTTCGCCGGCCTGCTAGCTTGCTCGCCCGCTTGCTGGCGGTGTGGCCTGCGCTTTAGTTTCAATAGAATCGAAACGAAAACGATCATCGCCGTGTTAAGCCCTCAAAGCCATCAAAGCCTCAAATATTATATAAAAAGTGGTTTCCAATAATTCACAACAGAGGCGTTTCTGCCGTTTTCATACGGTCAGACAGTTATGACGCCGATGAACGTTTTCGTTTCAATTCGACGGAAACTTACACTAGACTAGAGAAGAGATATCCGCTCGCTCGGCTCGCGCCTTTTTTTGTCAACAGTTCTAACGTAACCTATACCTACGAGGGAAAAATTACAACGGTATTTAATAATTTAGAAATGAAAATTATTGCGAATAAAGTCGGAAAATCGTATAAATGTTTATCAGGAAAATAAAACATAAGTACTTACAGTAAAAAAGTTTACAAAATTATGTAAAAAGATGAATCTTGTATTTAAACCTTCGTCAACCGTTTCCGAATAATGGAAATTCGCAAAGAGAAGTTTTGAAAACATGATAGGTTACCTACCACTTATTAGAAACAATATTCTGAAGAATCACAATCAATATTGCTGTGTTATTGTGATTTTATAGCATTTCTAACCATCTGTTACAAATCGATGTATACAGTCTAAGCTCAGCAACATCAGTAATGCCCTAAAACAATAGTGCAATTAACCGTTGCTGTTAATTTTTATAGTTATGCTCAAAGATTGAGCAATAGAGCAAACTCTCCAATGACTGTGAGAACTTTACGCTCTGGTTAACTTTTAAGTTTGACTCGTTTGTAAATGTGGCAACAAACTTGAAATAAACCTTATGTTCGTTGACAATGAGCTGAAAGGAGATGTTATATATCCGGCCAGGTATATGTATACTATCTCAAAAAACCAGAATAAACTCTGAATCCGGGAAAAGTACTAATAATTCGTTTTCATGTATAGTTCCCTTATCCGTGTATGTAGTTCAAAATTAAAAATAATTCGGAAGCCACTGAACAGATTTAGATGAAAGTTGGTAAAGAGATAGATAGTTTGAGACTGGAGAAAGGACACCACAAGACAGTTTTTATTCCAGATATCATCTTTTAAAAGGGTATAAAAAGCCTGGGAAAGAAATGGATACCGATATGGATGTCGGTCATCGCGCATATTGTAAACACGAGCAAGACAATATTTTTATTAATTTAATTGAAAAATAAAAGTGGTCTACAAGGTGTCAAACTTTCAAAGGTGCATCTTGACATGGAACACAACCGCCACATGCGCAAACCTTGCAATAATACATGCAGAATGACTTTGTTGAGAAGTATTTTTAGCAATGCTCCTTGAATTTACAATGCAATTCCAGTGTCTATCCAAAGAAATCGTGACATTATTGTTATTTTTTTAAAATTCTAGTGAAAAAAACCCTATTACAATACCTATTTAAGTTTTTTTCTCTGATAAAACCATTTAAGTGTTATTATTGTTACTTTAGTTTTTGACATTAATCTTCATTAAGTACCAATAAATAAATTAATTAGTATAGTTTATATTGCATGCCAAAGACATAGAATGCTCCTGTAAAATATTTTTATACCTATATTTGCAAACAAAAGTGATTTGATTGATTTATTTTGTAATTTGTATCAGTTAAAAAGTGATAAACACCTTATTTATCTTAACTAAATCACGGTAGACTACATGACTACATGCATCCTTTTTATAAATGTTTAAGTAAGCAATTGACCACAATCTCACCTAATGTTACCTAAAAAATATCTATTCACTCTAGCCTTGAAGAGCTCCAAGTTGTACTGCTCAGGGATGACATCAGGAGGTAGGGAATTATCAATGTAAAAATTTTACTCAAAGAAAATGTGATTGTTCATATTTACCTGACACTTTCGATTGGAAAAGGTATAGGGAAAGCTTTGCTTCTCTTGATTATTTCATCAATGTCATCGGAAAGTTTAATTCTAGCCAAGTCTGCACACTGACGCAGGAGCTCATTAGTCTCTTTGCTCATGCTAGGAAAACACCAATCTGGTTTGCACCTAAAATAAAAAAGTTATGCAAGCCTTAACATGTAATTAGATAAGAGTTATTTTCTTGTGTTAAAGGTAAATAATTATTTAAAAGTATTTGAGTTAGGTTTAGATAGTTAAATGACAGTATAAAAATATAGAATTCCTTCAAGTACAGGAATCTTTTAGATTATCAATAAGTTTCACTATCTTTTGGTAAAACTACAAAAGTGCAAAATAGGACAAACTTAAAAAAACTATATAGGTACTTCTCACTACCTATGCCCCACCATCAATAGTCAATATAGATATCTGAATGTTACATAGGGCATAAATTAGTTAATTTGTCAAGCTGCATAAGAACCTGGGTTTCTTATGACAGTTAAAAACCAATTGCCTCTGGTATCTGTGGCTTGACAAGGTAATGGTTTATATGCTCGTTTTTTTACCTGATAGGACAAAGTGCAGGAAATCTAATAAACTTTTCAGATTAAATAAATTTATTCTAGTTAGTCATAATCATCAGACAAGTATACAAATCATAATTTGTACAGCGGGATTACAGAAACATGGACTTTATATTTTAATGTTTTTCAGCAAGGCTTACTAAAATAGCCATTTTAAAATTCTTTTTGGTAGACCATCTCCCCACCTCATAACAGGTTTCCCTCTTCCCCTTTTCCCATCTCTAGGTTTCCAATTAGTTACCACTTTTGATGTTGATCAAAAGTGGAAACTAATAGTTAACCAAAAGAATGAGGAGGTGCAGAACCAAATGAGATGGATGGTCAATGAAGGGGCGGGCCTATGTCAAAGGACAACCTGACAGTGATGTTGATAAACAATAATAAACTATAGACCTATGTGCATGTAAAGTCAATTAATAAAGGCTATTTTTGACTGAATTTAAATTTAATAAAAGCTTGCTTTTATCCAAGACAAGCTCGGGTAAGATAAACAAAATAAGTATGGTGTAATTTCAGATACTGCAATCAGAAAAATATACATCAAATAAAACTTACCAAGAGATACTCTGAAACTGCCTCCAGACATCCATGGTTTGAGATTTTCTCTTAAAAAAATATTACACGTTTAGTATCTTATCAGCATTAGTAAATTCATTTGTGGTATTTTAAGTTCATAGTAGTTCTTTTGAAATGTGGGATTCTACTTTTAAAGTCACTATTATAATCTTGGTATAATAATTTATTGGATTATGTATCACTACATACCTATTGACGAAATTTAGGTATCTTACGAATTCAGTTTATTATTCAATCAAATGCCACTACTTATTAAATCATTTTACTTTTTTTTAGTATAGTAGAAACAACGAACACAAATAGCAATATGAATATCCATACTAATGATTCGTGACAAAGATTTCAATGACTCATTGAATTTCGAATTTAAAACCGCTCAAAAATATCGCAGTATTTTAACACTACGCTTGCACGATTGATGATTCCGTAAGTTCATAAAATTAAATTCAGATACGAACGAACAAAACTACGCAGCACACAAACTAGATGACTTACCAAAACCTGTGTGTTAGATCTCCAAATAAGAGATGCAATTCTCAATATCAGCATAAAATAAAATAAAAATATTTCAATAGCACTGATTCGAAGTAACTGATACAATTTCAATTTGTGATTCACAAGAAAGATGTTCACAACTTCACATGAACATTCCGAGACAAATTAAATGTCTTCTGTCAGTGACGACCACAGATCAGATAATAGTAGTGACGACTGTCAATTCAATTCAATTTCTTCTTTGATGGCTTTCTGCTATAATGTGTCAAGTTTCTGAACTGTCAATTAAGGCTGATTTACACTTGCATAAGTACAGTAGCGAGTTAACTTGCGGTTTTGGCGAGTTAAGTTCTTAACATTGTTTGGACGGGAATTTGAACTTAACTCGCCAAGACCGCAAGTTAACTCGCTACTGTAATTATGGAAGTGTAAATCAGCCTTTAATATTATCAGTTACTGTCACTGTCAGTGACTGACAGTTTTTGTGGTTAATTTACTGGCCTGGATACAAGTCTATTAGGCCACGTCTTAATTAGAGTCTGAGGGCCTAGACAAGATGCTATTCGATAATCGCTGATATGTTGCTTAGCGGAAAATTAATGGGATTAGACATAAGACATCGAACAACTTTAGGTAGTTATTGTCAAATCCCATACATTTTTCATTTAGCGATAGCGATAGCGATTGTCAAATGGCATCTTGTCTAGACCCTCTGGCCAATGTATCGTGTCACTCGTATTTTCAATGAAGTTTTTGTAGGCAACGCTTGAAATGTCATATTGACGTTTCATTTCTCATTCTTATATCGAGTTTACTTTGTAGTTTTACTGTACAATAATGTCGAAATCAATAAAAAGTACTACTCGAAAGCTTGTGTAAGCTATGATACATAAATACAAAGATGTATATAGTGAATTTAATCGGAAATCTGTAAAGAAAATTCTACATTTAGAGGAAATACGTTCGCTACATGTTAGTTTATTGTTTTCAGGGTGTTATGGCATGATACTTGTTTGTTTTCTGCCCACATCACCTACCTAATAAAATCCAATATTCCATAATATTCATGTTTATCGTTTATTTTCAGAAAGTGTATATGAAGAATTAAAACTCAAAATATTAATTCACTTAAAACTCAGAGAAGCCCGTAATGTTGCATGCAAGATCTAAAGAAAGTTTTCTGTCTTTAATAGTTTTCAGTGCAAAATCCAAATCAGCTGATTACCATGGTAACATGAATGCATAAAACTTATTGAAATGGATAAGGGAATATCTACCTATTCTAACAAAGCCATGTGTAATTTTTATGTATAATGCAATGCAAGTTACCATGTGAAACTAACAAACAAACCTCCCACAATATCTAATAGCAAAGGTGATATTCGGAAATGGTTAATAGAAAATAATGTAACATTCCAAGAGTACCCATACAAATGTTATTGTGCTTTGTTCATGACAACGGATGTATTTAGAATCTGACTTTGATTATGAATCATCCTGAACAACTTATTAAATATGCCTTATTTCAAATTTTATACCTTATTTCAAAATTTATTTTATACCCGCTTTTTATCTTCTTTTTTCCCTGTTTTGATAGTCAGCCTGTAAGCGTCTAATGACTAGCGAATAGCTGGTAATTAATTACAATTAGGTATGCTATTTATAGCATAAAAAGAGCCTTTAAGAAAGTGAAGTAAGTAAACATAATGATTTAAAAAATTGAGATTCAAAATTAAGATTTGTGTTATGTAGTATAGATTTTATTTAAATTTTTCCAGTCTATTATTGATGGTAACAAATTTAAGTGAAGGATACTATTTAACCCCCGACGAAAAAAGGGGGGTGTTATTTTATAATTTATTTATTTTTAAAGTATCGTCGGCCTATGCCCAGAAGGGAGTATTAAATAATTCGAATATTTTAAGAATATTTTAAGCTAATTAATGAGCTGGGATAGCAACTGTTTCATGTAGTGATAGCTTGCCTACCTACAGTCTCACTTGGTCTATCATATGGTCTAACTAACTCATTAATGCTCATCAAATCTACTTTATACCAAAGATGATATATCCATGATCTTTACCCATGATATATTAAGTCTACTCAAGTTTATGAAACTGATTATTTCGTAAGCATATATCACCTTGTGTTTTAATAACCATTAGAACATCTAAGAGAGTATTAAAATTATAAATGTTTTGTTGTTTTTATTATTGAATTCTTTTTTTTTTTAAATAGAACATTCCTAATGCATGCGCGTTTCACCATGTATAAAATTTTTAAAGCTAAAATAGGTTTTACTCGGCGTCATTGTTGTCGAGTATCTGATATAACGACTTTTAAAACCCTAATAACTTTAAATACTCGTTAGGGAGCTCGGTGGCCTAGTGGTTTGAGCACTCTGGTTTTGATTACGGAAACAATGCAACTGTCGCCATGGTCTATCCCAGGATGGGTCAATTAAACCAAAACTATAGTAATAAAAATATTATGTATTTAATAAGGTAGGCATCCATTTAAAAAAAATATTACATACCTAAAAAACGAAGTATCAAGACTATTTATTCCTTGCGAAAGAAGTGTTTACGGCTAAAGATTTTTTAAAATTGCCGCTCTTTTTCAGTGACACGATTCACTGGCCAGACTATAAATCGCGAGGACCTAGACATTTATACCTTTCGATCATCGCTATCACTAAGCCAAAAAAATATGAGATTTGACATGAGCGCTCAATTTTATTTATTAGCAATTATCAAATACTTTAGATTTTCCATTTAGAAATAGCGATTAGCGAATGACAAAAGGCATCTTGTCATTCTTGTCTAAGGCGGCTATTCCATGCCAATGAGGAAGGAGACGCTCACGGACTGCTGTCCATAATTCTATAGGAATCGTGATCATAAAATATATATCTCAACTTAACGACATAAGAATGTCAAACGTCAAGTTGTCTCTTTTTAACCAAGCGAATCGATGATAGTTGCATTTGAAAAGACGGATAATAAATATTATTTGTTGAGTACTTATCTTGGCAACTCTTATGTGACGTCATTGCCATATACCTCTGTAACCGATTCCGCCATATTTTTGTGCCAAGTCTTGCGGTCTCAGAACAATGTTATTTGTTCTGACTAAAGACGGTTTTATAGCAAATCGAACTAAAAAGTGAAAAACAAAATATAGTTTAAAAAAACAAAAAAAGAAACACGCTTTAATAGCAAATCGAACTAAAAATCAGAAAATAAATTTAATTTATATTTTATTCAACGGTTATATAAAGTATAGGTACTAACTCATCAATGTGTTTCAATAATTTTCAAAAATTCTAAAATAAAAATAAAGTTATGAAAAGAAAATTAATTTCATTGTAAAAAAGCGTGGGGGGCTCGATATTGATTGTTGTAAATATACATATAATTAGTAGTTATTCGTAAACATAGAGTTAGTATAGAAATATGATATAAAAAGCATCCCACGCTTTTTACAATGAAGTCAATTTTCTTTTCATAACTTAATCTTTATTTTAGAATTTTTTTTTGGTTATTTCTCCCTATAAAAGGAAGGCAAACGGAACTAATGCCCATACAGCCATGTCTTTCGTATTTCTTTATTTCTTCTTTTATTGCATTCAAATGCTAGCGTAACACATTTCAAAGCTTTTTGGGAGTATTTGACACGAAATATATGATGACAGTCACTTTATGTGCTTCCTGATGAGGTGGATAACCACAAAAAAGTTCTCATTGTATTTCACACCATAATTACTTTTATTCAAATAATCTTTTAGTTGCACGTCAACACAAATACTCGACTAATAAAACTACGCCGCTTTTATAACTCAATGTTCGCTCCGACACAGTTTTTAATTATTGTAATAAAAATTTTCACTGACGCCACAAAAACCCGCCGAACACTCGTCACCTACGTCTTTTTCGTAGAGTAGCGTTGGCACAGCTTCATGATGTCACAAAAATTTCGGCACAAATACGTTCATTTCGGTTCGTTTATGATGAGCGCGCTATGTGCGCAGATTATTCATTGTAGACCGTAGGGATAGTGACTGACAGTGACATTAATTTGTTTTCCTCTATTTTTGGCGGGTCTCGTGTCTCGTCTATACTTTGGTATTTCGATTTAACTAAAAAAAACTTCATTTTTGAATTTGTAAGGTTCGCTTAACGTGAATATCACTACCAAATAAGAAGAAACAGAACTTAATTTTTGCAAGAACAAAAAGAACTTAATTTTTTCAAGATTAAATAGAACTTCAACAAGAATTGAAATGGCAGACTTACAAGCAATACGTTTGGAAGTAAATAATGCATTCAAACTCAGTGGTTTTACTATTCGTCGCGAAGCTAGTACTTTTGTGGCGGAACAACTTTCGTTACTAAAATCCTCTGAAAGACAGAAGATGATTGACAAACTCACCGCTCATTTATTACACCAGTGTCTATCACAGCCGGTTTTAGAGAAAGAACACTTAGTAACAGCGTATAGAGAATGCTCGTCGCTTGGCTTAGAAGAGACTGAAACTGTATTGCAAGTCATAGATGCATTTAGTATACCAAAATTACAATACGATAATGAAAGGAAACGATTCACAAAAGACTCCATTACTACCAATAACTTGTATCCGGAGCCAAAATGGAAAGCACAGTATTTAGTTGATAGATATACACTTATTTGGCAGAGAACTATTCGGAATAAGCTCTTTGCTAAAGAAGTATTACCTTCTGGTGAAGAGGAAAAGAATTTTCAGCTGCGTAAAATTGAGGTGCTGTTGAGTTCTTCAAGTAGAATAGATGAAGTGGTAGTATTAGGACTTCTTACGCAGTTGACTGAAGGTAAATTTTATCTGGAAGATCCTACCGGCAGTGTTTTACTTGACATGACACAGACCAGTTACCATTCAGGTTTGTTCACAGAAAATAGTTTTGTTTTAGCTGAAGGTTATTATGATGATAAAGTTTTACATGTCATGGGTTTAGTTTTGCCACCATCTGAGACTAGAGCT
This sequence comes from Nymphula nitidulata, assembly GCA_947347705.1. Taxonomy (NCBI): domain Eukaryota; kingdom Metazoa; phylum Arthropoda; class Insecta; order Lepidoptera; family Crambidae; genus Nymphula; species Nymphula nitidulata. The sequence continues at coordinate 11,142,749 of OX374641.1, read as the reverse complement.
ACTTCGTTACCTTACTTTGGTAGCCTGAATACTTTTGGTGGAAAATCTAAGACACTACTGAAGAATTCTCAGAGCTTATTGAAAATTGAACAAGAAAATGAAGACGGTATGATTGTGTTTCTTTCAGATGTATGGCTTGATAATTTGAAAGTTATGGCTAAGCTCAAGAGTTTATTTACGGGTTACAATGATTTTCCCCCAATAGCCTTTGTGTTTCTAGGAGAATTTCTGTCATGTCCATATGGATATGAACACAGTATGCAACTAAAAGCCGCACTCACTAATTTGGGAGACATGATTCATCAATTCACAAAGTTATGTGAATCTTGCAAGTTTATATTCATACCAGGAAGGGGAGATCCAGCTGCAGCAAACATATTACCTAGGCCAGCAATACCAGACTCTATTACTAGAGATATAAGAGATAAATTAGGTGACACTGTCATATTTACTACAAATCCATGCCGAATACAATATTGCACGCAAGAAATTGTTTTGATCAGGCAAGACTTGGTGATGAAAATGTGCAGGAACTCTATACACTTTCCTGAATCAGGTGATATACCAGACCACTTAACGAAAACTTTACTTAGTCAATGCACACTTTCACCTCTGTCTTTAGGTGTGCAACCTGTTTATTGGAAGAATGCTGATGCATTGAGTTTATATCCCATGCCTGATCTAGTTGTTGTGGCAGACCATTTTCAGCCATATACTCGGGCATACCAAGATTGCCAAATCATCAACCCAGGTTCATTTCCACGAACTGAGTTTTCATTTAAAGTTTACATACCTGCATCTAAAACTGTTGAAGATTCTCAGATACCTAAAGAAGATACTTAACTTAATTTTATATAATTTATGACCAGTTAGGTATGTCTGTAAATAAAACAAAATAAGAGTTTTGTTACTTTAATTTAAGTAAACTAAAATGTATTTACATGTCATAATTCATAAGTTAAAATTTTCTTATTTGTCTAAACATGACTAAAATCTACATTTTACTGACTATTGTTGTAAAGTTAATTCAAAATGTTAGTAATACAAACTATCAAACAACAAAACAATTTATTAAAATAGCAACAATTAAATGCTGAAATCAAGAGGAATGTGATGTATTTTTTATATTTGTAATCAAATAAACCCAATTATTCTGTATTGTCTGTGTTGTCATATGGCTGCTTTGTCCAGATGTAATTCATTGAAAGTGAAAATCATCAAACAATATCACAGCAAAACAAAAACCATTTGAAAAATAAACATTAAATAATAAATCACTATTGTTATACAAATTTTTGAAATTATAACAAGAGTAACTTTTTATTAAATGGTTCAAGGCGAGGAGCAACTAAAACTTTAAAATATCAAAAAACTATACATATACATAAATTTAGCTTTATATATTATATATTGTAGGTTTGGAATAGAGAAAGGAAATAGTCCAAAGTGTTTTAACTACTATAGAGTTTTATTCTTATCATTAAATACTTTCTGGATAAACTTAAATTAAAGATGTATTTACAAAAATATCGCACATATCGCATACAAAATCAATACAATTCAAAATGGCAGTTGAGCTATCTTTTTCGGGATAGGATTGATTGTTTCATACAATATTCAGATTCGAAATTTTTATTATAGCTGGTACACACTATTGACTTTCCTATATTATCACATAGAACTCTGCGTTAATGACTTAACTGTCGGTCGATAGATTTGATCTGGTCGGGTTCTTCATGTATGATTTAAACTTTATGGTTGTTCAAAAGTCTGTAGTGTGCGGTAGCTCATAATTATGGTCGTTTAATTAAGGCTTCAATTGAATATTTATCTCTACTTTGATAAACTATTTGCCCACACCATTTTCATTTTGATTATTCTTTTAAATTAAGAACCCATGATAGTGTTGTATGTGGTTCCTATGGGAGCTAACGCTACTAGACAGATCATGGCCACAGCTATGAGTAGTACGATTGGTGCGTAAATGCCTAGGAGAAGTCTTCTGAAGCTGGAGAACTGTGAACAAAGTTCGGAATTAGTTTTTTTATACAACTACATGACAAACAAGATGGCCCCACCTGGGAGTAAGTTGTAACCGCCGCCTATACACAGCTGCAATAAGCGTGAGCAGGTGCGTTGTCATTCTGAGGCCTAAGATGAAATGCCTTCCATGCACAGTAATTTCAGTTTTAATTTGTTTAAGTAGGTACCTAAATCTGAAATATTTGCTTTTAATTTTAATTAGAAACTTAGCAATTTTAGTCATTTCCTGGGGGAAGAGTTCGAACCCGCGACCTTCACAATCCGGATGACCTTATGAATTTTCATACTAACTTTTAAATCGAAAATATTTCAAACACACAATCCGAATCTAACAAAACTGGTCATGCATAAGCATGTCAGGATAGTCTAGAAAGTTATCAGAAGATTGTTACAAAAGTACCTAGTTATTGGTGATTTTTGGTACGTATGAAAAGCTAAATGTTCTTACTCAATCCTCTGACAACTATTTAGACTAGCCGCATGTAGGTACAGTCTTATTAATTGTTTATTTCAAATATTTTCGACTTAAAATTTTGTATGAAAAGTCATGCAATGTCATCACTATGATGTCCACTGCTGAACAAAGGCCTCCCCCATCGATTACCAAATAGAACGGTTCTGCACAGCCTGCATCCAGCGGCTCCCCGCGACCCTGACCAGGTCGTCTGCCCATCTAGTGATTCTAGTGGGAGGCCGTCTTACTTTGCGCTTTCCGGTACGTGGTGGCGATTCTAGAACTTTAACGGCTATGTGGCCTGCCCACTGCCACTTACGCGCTTAATTTTACAATGTATCTTTTTTTGTAACGCCATGTAAGTATACCAAAGACCCTTATTTATAGCTGTATTCACTCACCGGTGCGTCTGTGCTCCTGTCTACTTGAGTAGTCTGTCGTGTATTTCCCATCATGTCCTTCATTGGGAAAGAATTCACGCGGCCGTTGCTTATCCTACCGTCTGACACGCATACGGTAAGCTAGAAAAAAATAAAATTATAAGGTACAGTCGGCAGGACATCAACCGTAACAGTTTGACCATGAGGCCGCTCTTACTCCGTACGTTCGTAATAAGGCGGCTTTCGTATTGACAGACATTAGGTATAACATGCACTTCAAAAATGACCCGTATTACAATGTACTAAAGTGCATATGGACTACAAAAGTCAGGATTTTTGATCTGCAATCTGCAATCCTTAGTGACGAATAATAAACATGATTTTTTAGTGATTGCGCACTAATTTGACCTAGACAAAATTTTGATAATATATTTAAAAGGGCCTCTGGAGAGCTTTTTGACGTTTCAATTACATAGATATACATATCTTTGACTTTGACAATACTAAAAATATAATAGATAGGTACGTGACATAAAATGGCCAAAAATTTCAGAAACTTTTCATTCACTTTTAGTATTTCGCCGTTACTCTCTCTAAACCGCCTCTGTGCTCTAGTGGTACCTAGAGGCAATAGGGGCGGGTTTCGTACTACTTCGTTTCCTACTAGGGGAAGGGAGGGCAAGATGAATATAGCGGGCAACATGAATTATTCTAATATTTTGTTCTATCGGCTTGGTACAAACACCTACTTAAGGTGTGCGTACGCGCAGTGAGGCGGAGGTTCGCAAATCAGGACAACTTGAACTGCAAGTGGAGGTTTACGCGCGTCAGTGCAAAAAAACGAAAAGAGTACTCGCCACTATAATATTTTGCTACGGTACGTTTTTAGTTTCCTATTTCAGGATTCCTAGGAGGAAATTGTTTTAATTTCCTTAACTAATGTAAATAAAAGTGTATTGAAACATTTTTCCAACAATATTATCATAAAATTTTTAGGTTTTATCTGTTATATATCTGTTATATAGATCGCTAGATTCATCTTGCCCGATAGTATAGGGTAAGATGAATCAAAATAAAAATTTTAAATATTGATCTCTTGTTACGCTTGTGATAAAAATTAAAGTTATCTGTTTGATTATTATGAAAGTTTAATGATAGTTGATTTTGAGAAAATAAACGATACTTAGTATTCTACCGCAATGTATTTTTTATTATTATTCTAAGTTAAGTGAACCATCCTGCCCTCCCTTCCCCTTTCCCTTCATGGCAACGCCATGGCTTTTCCCTTCATGACATCATGCTGAGCTGGTCACGCTTTTGGTTACATTAGTTCTCATATTATTATTTGCTTACCGTTTTGTTTTTTCCTAAAATTGTGACCAAATATTTAAACGTCTTTTCTTTCTTTCTTCTTTCTTTCTACTGTTTCAATTAATTGCTGTCGTCTGTATCTACATAAGAATCTCTCTAAGGATAAACTTACCGATAGCACAATATGCATAACAACATGGAATGCTACGAAGGCAGCCAAAATGTAGACGCTCCATGAGGGTAGTTCAGCTTTCTGCAGGTACACGGCCAGGAAGATTGTGACAACTAGAAATAGAAGGTGATATTATACACTTTCATAATCAAATAGAAAATACCTACCTACCTACTTCCTGTTTTGGTTGCGACGCATTAATTAGGATACTACACTGATCCTAAGTCCTTACAAACCGCGATGAGCTCTGCCGACCTTTCCGCAGAAACACAAGTACATAACTGTTATTTGACTGCAAACTCTAGTAATGTGGAGGTGCTTCCCCAGTCAGACAAATATCACTATAATACATCTCCTAAAGTAAAAAAATAGAGGGAGGCAGAGAACATTTTTTTATACAACTAGATGACAAACAAGCTGACGGCCCACCTGATGGCTAGGCAGTTATCGCCGCATATAGACACCTGCAATAACAAGAAAAATCACATTGTGTAAAAATTATAAACGGAAACTACAGCTTAACGAGGTCTCGGTCTGCATCTCTGGTGAGTGATGGTAAGTGATGATAAGGCGGAAGATAGAAGTGAGCTACACCCGGATTCCTCAAGCACAGAGGAACTGGCTAGCTGACCTCCAACTGCCGGAACACATCAATGCTCCATCCAACAGAAAGCCAGAAAGTAAGATGGTGGTAGCTAGCCAGGCGGACTTAAAAAATCTCTATAACTAAGCAAACCGAGCAGAAAATTTCTGCCCCAACGGAAATTGAAGCCCGGACGTCTAGATTTATGGTAAGTTTACAATACACAGGCGGTTTAAAAAATTATTAGGTACCCCGTTGTTGATTAGTTACCTCGTCTCAATATTTATTAAGGAGTGTCTATTGGCCCTTATCCCACTTGATGGTATGTGGTAATAAGACTAAGATGGAAGCGAGCTACATCCGAATTCCTCAACCACAGATGAAATGTGTGCGTTACCCCAGCAAGAAAATGCCGTCTAGAATGAGATAAAATGTATTAAATTGAGTTTACGAATAATTACACCGTAATGTGCTGTAAATGTGATCCAAATTAAAATTTTGTGCGTGCTGTAGTTGTGGAGATAAATCAAAAAAACTAATCCTGCTGGAGTAACGCTCTGCCAGCAGGAAAATTATAAACGAATTATCGGAGCGAATGTAAAGTACATGAGCAGATAGCTTATAAATATTTGTGCGTAATAATATAAATAATAATAATATACAAAAATCATGTAATCTCTATTCGGTACATACTTCCCAGGATGTGAGCAGCGTTCCCGGCGAACCAATGCAGCCAGTTGAAGATCGGGCGCTTCTTGGTGCCCGGGTGAGGTCTGAAGTAGGCTCCTGAAAATTAATGTCACGTCAGTACCATATTTGTAATCTAAAATGCGGACAGTTAAATATGCGGACAGAGAGGCACAAATGAAACCCAAGAGAGCTAGTAGCACACTGGTTTATTGGCGACAAACAGTCTAACATTCCCGGAGGGCGGGGTGCGGGGAGGTAGTAGATGTGTAAGACCGAGGTCACGCGCACCTTCATACATAACATCTCCTCCCTCTTAAGACAATGCATAGGGTGATAAGTAGGTACTAAATTATTTATTTAACTTAAAATGACATCTCCAAATATAACGACTCGTGGCATCCTGACATACTCATCCAGACGTATCTATACATCATTTCCGTCAAGTGCATCTACTACTTCTAGCTGGGTATGTCCAGCTGCCTCACTCGCCCTATCTGATGTAGGTGTTTGCGGTGCTGTCTCTGGTGATTTAAAACTTTCGTTCTCAGCTGAAGTCAGCGAAACATTAGGGTAATATATTTCCTCTCTCCTCCCTCTCCCGAAGTATCTACTCCTCTCTGGAGTTCGAAGTATGGACTCCAGTGGTGATGATGTATCCAATGGAGCAGGCAGCGACGGCGTTAGAGGTGATGGTTGCGGTGTTGACAATGCGACCGATGGAGGCGACGGTGGTGATTGGGACGGCGGTGTAGACGACTGGGCCAACGGAGGCAGAGTTGACGGTGGGAAGGAGCATGACCCAGGTGAGTATATTTCCACTTTCCCTTTATTATCTATTATACTAGTGTCGTTATTACCTTTGTACAACATTAATTGGTTTCTGTGTCGTTTAAAACATTCAGAATTATTATAACAGTCTTTTACTAAGAATAGAACTTTACCTAGCCTCTTAATTATAATACCTTTACACCATTTGTATTTTTTTGTGTTTATAAACTTTTTATACAATATTAAATCGTTTTGCTTAAAAAAGTTTGTTTTATTTTCCCCATACATATTAGTTTGCATACACTGTTTACGTTTTAAAACATTAGCCATGGCTGGTGACGAGGGAAATGATGATTGCGGCCTTAGAATATCTAATCTTGACCTTAACTTACGGCTGAAGACTAATTGAGCAGGAGTGAAACCTGTGGTAGTGTGAACTGAGTTCCTATAATCCATAAGATACTTCAACAGTTTTAACTTTGACTCTTTTGCGGTATTACATGACATGAAGCAAGACTTTATTCCCTTTTTGACTACCTTTACTAAACTCTCAGCTTGACCATTACTCGCGGGGTGATACACAGGTGATGTAATATGCGTGATTCCATTTGCAGTGCAAAAGGTCTCAAATTCATGGGAGCAGAAGGCTGTGCCGTTATCACTCGCTATAGTCCTTGGTAGACCGAATCTCGACATAAAATCGCATAGCTTTTCTATCACCGCACTTGACGTAGTCGTGTGAGCCATGTTGTATACTTCCACCCATTTGCTATGAGCATCTACTATTATTAAATATACGGCCCCTTTAACTGGTCCCAAAAAGTCGATGTGAATTCTATCAAATGGGCAAGGTGGAAATTCCCAATGCGCCAGAGGAGCACGAGGTGGTGACGGCCGAAGTTGAATGCATACGTCACATGAATTAATCATCCTCTCTAATGCTTTGTCGATTCCTGGAAACCAAAACCTTGACCGAGCTTCGGCTTTTGTTTTTACTATCCCTAAGTGGGAAGAGTGTAAATCTTTTAAAATATTATCGTATAGACTCTCGGGTATAACCACTTTGTGCCCCCTCATAACACAGCCATCCTCTACAGATAGCTGCGACCTACATAAGAAAAATGGCCTTAACTGTATATTACTAACATTTTGTGGCCAGCCCTTAGAAATATAAGTTATAACTTGACTTAGAGCAGAATCTTTAACCGTTTCGTCGCGTAATTTAGTTAAAGTTACTGGCATACTCCCGTCGGTAACAAAAAATAAATAAGTCGCCCGATCTCCATACGTTACATTGTCGCAGCACGCGCCTGCGCCCGCGCCGCATTGGCCGGTGCTCGTGCACTTAACGTGAGCGCCCCGCTCGAGTGTCGGCGCGGCGGCCAAGCTCGCGCGTGATAAGTAATCAGCACTATTGTCTGTACTGCGTATGTACTCAATTTTATAATTGTATGCACTAAGAAAGAGCGCATATCGCTGTAGCCTGTTAGCAGAAACCTCGGGTATTCCCTTATGTGGTCCAAAAATAGTAATTAACGGCTTATGATCAGTACGTAAAATAAAGGGTTCTGATCTTCCGTACAAATATTGATGGAACCGTCGCACGCCGTAGATGATAGCGGTGGCTTCCTTTTGGATTTGTGCATACCGACTCTCTGCAGCGTTCAACGTCCGAGAAGCGAACGTTATTGGCCTTTCAATGTTATCCGCGCCTATTTGTGATAAAATAGCACCTAACCCGGATGGCGAAGCGTCGACTGTCAATATTAATTTAGCTTTTGGGTTAAAATGAGTTAAGACTTGATCCGACGTTAACATTTTTTTAATTTTTTTAAATGCCTCTTCATGGTCCTTGCTCCAGTTCCATTTGCAACCCTTTTTTAGTAAATCGTACAAAGGTTTTAGAATCATGGAAGCGTTTGGTACAAAACTCCTATAATAGTTAACTAATCCCAAAAACGACTGTAATTGAGAAACGTTAGCGGGAGTAGGGGCCTCCACCATTGCTTTAATTTTCTCCGGTGACTTCTTTAGACCATCTTTTGATATAATATATCCTAAGTAACTAATGTTGTCTTTGAAGAATTCACATTTCTCTTTTTGTAATATTAAACCCGAGACTTGTAGCCGTCTTAATACTTCATTCAACCTATCTAATAGTTGTTTCCTATTTATGCCACTGACCAATATATCATCTAATAAACAAAGAACACCTTCCATACCTGACAGTATACTTTCGATTGCGCGTTGGAAAATAGCTGGCGCTGATGCTAACCCAAAGACTAAGCGTGTATAATTATATAATCCACGGTGCGTGTTGATGCATGTTAGCCTCTGAGACTCCTCGTCTAGTTCTAATTGCAAATAAGCCATAGAAAGATCTAATTTAGCGAATTGTTGACCGCCATGGAGTTTGGAAAACAACTCGTTGATCGTGGGCAATGGGTACTGTTCTACTAATAATTGCTTGTTCAACCCTGTAGAGTAGTCAGCACACAACCTAACTGATCCGTCCCGTTTTAAAACTGGTACTACCGGAGACGCGTACTCTGAATGTTCCACGGCCTTAAGAATACCTAAGCTGACTAATCGTTCGATTTCTTTTGCTACCTTATCACGCAACGCAAAAGCCATCGGACGTGCTTTAAAAAAAAATGGCTTTGCATTATCTTGTAGCAACAACTTAACTTTATATTTTTTGAATGTCCCTAACTTATCTGAGAATAATTCTGAATATTGGTCTTGTAAGCGTTTGACAATGAAATCCGAATCTTGGCAATAATTGACTGGGGTTAATTGTAAATTGAATCGGTATATGAAATCTCTTCCTAACAGGGGTGGGCCCCCATCACGAACCACGTAAACATCAATCTCGTGCTTTTGGCCTAAACATACCATAGGTAACCGGATTATACCTAAACAATCAATATTGTTTCCAGTGTATGTCATTAACCGTTTGCGCGTACATGATAAGGGCACATCCCTGAAGTGAGTGTTGTAATACCGCTCTGAGATCACAGTTACTGCGGAACCACTATCAATTTCAAATTTGAAGGGTATTTTTTTGATAAAGATTGTTTCTACCATAGGTTCTCCCCTGAATGAACGAATATAAAAACAATTACCGTCATCATCATCATCATCACCCTTGTCACCGCAATCCACCTTCACGAAGTTCACTTTTGTGCACATCCTACGCAGGTGGCCTTTTACGTGACACTTTTTACATGTATAATTTGCGAATTTGCACTCTGACACTTTGTGGTTATTATAGCCGCATACACTACACTTCACTTTGCCGTCACCTCCGCTTTTGTTGGTTTTGGTGATCCTGTACACATCCGGCCCGGAAGTGCCATAGTCGCTGGTGGAGTACGTGCTTGCGCTGGTCGCGGCAGTTGCGCGCGCACAGCACAAGTTTTCTGCTAGCTCCAACGCCTTAGCCAGCGAGAGGCCCGCCATGTCTTGCGCATAAAGCTTCTCCTTTTCGTGGCTTGCTCGCATACCCATGACGAACTTGTCACGCAGTGTCTCCTCCACGTTCAAAAATCCACAATGTGCAGTTAGCCCGCGAAGTCTCGCAGCCCATTGTGAGTGTGATTCGCCTGGTAGTTGCATCGCCGAATAGAAGTTGTGGCGCTCGCCAAACCCAACCCGTTTCGGAGTGAAATGGTCATCTAGAAGCGTTAGAATGTCTTCATAGGGAACTTCACCAATATCTTTTGGCAGGGCTAGATCCGCTGCCAACTTGTAAGTCCCCTCGGCGAGTGCGCTAAGTAAAATAGCTCTTCGTTTCTTGCCTGTTGGATCCGCCAGCTCACAGATGTCGTTGGCAATAAAATATTGATTTAAACGACCTTTATACGTTTTCCACGTCTGTAAATTGTGGTCAAAATTATTTAAAATGCCAAATTGTAAACCAGACATTTTAAAAGACAATTTTTTTCCTATGTGGGTAGGTAGAACTCGTCGCCACTGTTAAATATGCGGACAGAGAGGCACAAATGAAACCCAAGAGAGCTAGTAGCACACTGGTTTATTGGCGACAAACAGTCTAACATTCCCGGAGGGCGGGGTGCGGGGAGGTAGTAGATGTGTAAGACCGAGGTCACGCGCACCTTCATACATAACACTCATTTGTCGACGTTGACATTGTCGTACTACCAAAACTTGGAAATAAGTATAAGCCAGAAGGTAGGTACATGTGTTCCCTCCTTCATATAAGATGGCTTTCTTCAAACTCAACTAGTTTTATTTTTAACTGCGTCTTGCTTTGCAAACTGTACTCGACGTCGTGAGATTCGACGTAATGGGAAAGCGACGTATCGAGAATCACCGTAGTGAGACTCGACGTAAAGAGAGTCTACGCAGAGGGAATGATTCTCTTCAGACGAGGTGTGCAAAGCACATTATTGGCTGGCAAGGTGAAGGCGGCTACAATAGTGTATTCTTGCTGCTCTAGCTGTCTTCGGATATGGACTTATCTTACCACTTCCCATCAGGTGGTACCAAGTCATTTACCGCGCTTTGTGTAAAAAAAATAATCTTGAAAACGATTCAAATCAAATCAATTGAATCTTCAATTTTTCAAGTTTAGATATACCTATTTAAATTAGTCAAAATCATGAGTTTATTTTTAAAGTCATAACGTTTAAAAGATATTTGGAAAAATATAAAAGTAAAGTAAAAAAAACATGTCCTGGGGAGGGCAACGAACCCGCGATTTTCACCATTAGTAAGTCGGAAACATTATTACTTTAACATCGTCTGAACATTTAGCAAACCTTCTGCCCAGCTAATACTATTAGCAACATTCCTTTGCATCGTTCATTTACGCCATGTTGTCAAAACGTTGATCGAGTCTACATCAAATAACTATCGGCCTAGGTGTCGGCTATTATTAGACTTCTCGAAAAATACTCTGATAACTTTTTAAGCTACCCTTATGTAAGTTTTGTTAGGATGGGTTCGTTCGTTTTCATGTTATAGACTTAAAAGTTTCTATAAAAAACCGTGCAGCGTTATTGCTCTTAGATAATAAATAGACAAAAAATGATATAATATGTTATTTAATATGCATTCACCATTATGTAAGCCGAAAGAGATACAATGTAATCTATGAAGATAAACAACTGCGAATATATTTTATCGAAAATCTATATCAACTTCAAGTTTATCTGAGAATCTAAAGTTATTATACTTTGTGATTATGTCACATAACATCGTGGGCATCTCAAATCAACATTTAATTCTAAGTACCAAGGTCGATATTTGATGCAGCTAAGTATTTAATCAGTTTGATAAAAACAGACAAACGTTTTAGAAAGAATTGACACATGTAATCCCAAGTTGTTGAAGATAAAAATTCTGTCACTTTTGCCTCATTATTGACGCATTTAAATTTTTTTTTAGATAACCGCCAGATGTCTAATGGAGGGTACCTAAGTGGCTAACGGTCATTGATTTCGAAGTTCGATAGTTAAGTTCGCTAGATCGCGATCTGCCTAGGCCCATCGTGTAATACTAATAGTGTTTGTGTGACTTGTAAGCTCAAGGTTATTCTTTGTAACCATTAAATAATCAAAAATAGGACGACGAGATCTTTCGACGCATTACAAAAAGCCTAGGCAGATCACGATCTTGCGGATTTAAAGATCGGATTACATATTATTATCAGATTTCTCCGTTTTCACGTAGGTATCCATAACACAAGCTCTTAATAATGTTTATTAAGGACTAGGAGCTCGGTGGCGTTTCGTAATCGAAACCAGAGCGCTCAACGCTCTGGTTTCGATTACGAAAACAAAGCAACTTTCGCCATGGTCGGTCCCGGAATGGGTTAATCAAATTTATAATCTCGAGTTTCTCCGTGCTTCGAAGTGCACGTTAAGCCGTTGGTCCCGGTTGTTACTGCAACCGCTTTAACCCACCAACCCGCATTGGGCCAGCGTGGTGGTGTTATGGCCCAAGCTCCTCATGTGTTTCTCCCATGCAGGAAGGCCTGTGCCCAGCAGTGGGAAGTATATATAGGCTGATGATGATGATGGATTAGGTAACATAGGTGTGCCCTACCGACGACGGTGAATGTTTTCCGGCCAACACGTTGTCGGTAGGAATCAGGAAAGAGGTACATCGCTGAGGGGTTTAGTGAGTGAGAGCCCCACACACCCTTCCCTCTTCTTCCTAAGCAGAGGGAGGATAGGCTGGTAGAGCTTCCCCTTACCTTAGCTGAGTCTTACTGTCAGCGATTACACGAAGCTTCTATAAATTAAATACCTAAAGCACTAATAATGAAATATAAGATAAATATACCTGAGTGTAGATCAGTACTTACACAATTCACCTTGGGGCGCCCCGCTCTTTACAATAGGCACACACTTTTTGTTTGTTGGTTTTATGTATATAATGATGCAATACATATAGAATAACACTATATTTCCCGTAGGTACTCAAAATCCGAAGTTATTATAAATCTAGCACCGAATCGAACCGAGAGCTAACATACACCGACTGGACAGTTTCACAATGACATCTCAACTGCCGAGAGCTAAACCTTCAATAAATTAATAAAAATCTGATATAGATTAAGCATCTATTCCGAACACTTACCAATAGGCTGTATGAAGCACAGCACCACAGTGACGATGCCGGTGATCGCGTGAGGGTTGTCGCCAGTGGTCGACCAGCCTCCCACCTCGCAGAGGATCAGGATGAACCCGCAAATGGTCAAGAGCCAAGTCCCCACCATCAGGACGCGGTGGTACTGTAACATCGACACCGAACGTTTAAAATCTCGCCATCTTTGAACGGGGAAGAGGGACGATTACAAGTCAAATCTAATATACCGAAGGGAAAGGTAGCCAGTGTAATTACTGGGCATGGACGGCATTTCATCTTAGGCCTCAGGATGACAACGCACCTGCAATATCAAGTGTTTTTCCTTTGTCTATAGGCGGCGGTAGCCGCTTACCACCAGGTGGGACGCCAGCTTGTTTGTCATCTAGTAGTATAAAAAAATATATAAAAAATATCGTTAGATTAGCCGTTAAAAGTAGTCGAAACTAACAGTGCTGATTGTATGTTTGTCGCAGCCATCTGGTTTTTTTTACCACTAAGGTGGCAATCAAGCATACCTACGGCCCACCTCATGGTAAGCGGTTACCGTAGCCTATGGACGCTTGCAACACCAGGGGTCTCACTCGCGCGTTGCCGATCCTTTAAAAACCTTTTCACAACTTTTTTGAAGAACCCCACGCTGTACTCATTCGAGAAAACCTCTGCTGGGTGCTCATTCCACAACCTGAGCGTACTAGTCACTTAATCGGATGCCTAGGCTGTTGATTAAACGCCGACATCCAATGAAACTGCTGTAGGACTCCTAGCCATGTCATTGAGTGCAACGTTTAACCAGATGCCTGAACGTCGTGTCAGCTGTCTGGTTCAATTAGCCATTAGACCCAGCGTTATTCAAAGCTAAAATGTGAAAGTTAAAGAATAAAAAAACATTTTGATACTTACAGCAAACCATATATCCTTTCCGCCAAGTTGTCTGCCAACCCACACCTGTCTGAAGTATCTGGAAATGAACAAATCTTACTGTATTACATTTTTATAGATAATATAAAATTGAAAATTTTAAGTAATCTATCTAACTCATTGAAACTATTATTATGAGTAATTTCCTAAAGAATTGAGCATCCCGCAGACATTTGATAGTTTGAAGAAAACAATAGCTAGCTGTAATCTCGAGCTCCTCCTGTGCCCAGTAGTGGGACGTATATCTACAGGGTGGTGAAGACCTACCTACTAGACCTACTAGGTAAGTACATTAAATTAGGACATAAGTAGGCTGCATTAGTTCATACAAATGTGATGAAATTATCAAATGCCTAACATGAATTTGAAAGTTGTTAAACATTTGTATGAACTAATATAGCCCCTGTTTTTATTTAATGTCGTACTGGCGTCACCAGCTTGTAAGTATGGTGATAATGGGCCTGATTCTGAAGACATACTTTAATTCTAAATTTATCTATATTTCTCTCTCTCGCAATATGTCATAGGAAAAAGACAGCAAGAATCTGTTTAGAGCTGTCATTTAAATTTAGATAGATTTCAAAGAAACCATAGACCGGTTTTACACAAAAATTTTAGACGGTATGGTACGGAGGTGCCTCCTAAACACTGCATTTTATCACGTTCAATAAGGTCCAAAATTGAACGCACGTTTATAAATGTCACATTATATGACAGCCATCCTTTTCGTATTCATTTTGAGAGAAAGAGATGCAATGCACTGAACTTAAATTTAGACTTAGCACGTGTTCTCCAGAATAGGGTAAGTAGTTTTTTTTTATACCACTAAGGTGGCAAGTTTTTTTTTATTTTATAAATAAGAAGTTTATAACTCATAAAGAAATATTGCAAAAGAAATAGTATGTATAAGATCAATAGTTTCATAAATATAGTGGTATGTTTGTTGTGCTGTCGCGCATCGTCCAAAAACGCTCCATAGAAAATCTACGGAACAGGTGAAACACATGTTTCAATATGGTGACGTTAAATTTATGGGCATACTGACAAAATTAATAATAACTATGTATTAAGTATGTTTTTATTATTAGTTGTCATATTAATAGTTGTTTTAATTAATGTCAGCCATTTTAATATCATTATCTTTTTTGATAAATTTTGAATATGAAAATTTTTTTCATTTTCAAAATAGTGCAACTTCAACAATATTCCATATTTTTTAAGTTTGAATTGTTTTTATGGGTAGCAGTACCGTATATTTTCCGAATTTGTGAAAAATAGCGCCATATTCAAACTTAGGCAACATCCCAATTAGGGCCAATGTTGAGTTGCCTTACCTAGCAAGCAAGATGCCAACTGAAGCTGTCCCCAACCAGGCAGCCAGCATGAAGGAGCCGTGGAGCTTCAGCAGTAACTTGGAAGAGCCCGCGGCTGACCCAACGGTAGCCAAAGCCAGGGGCTGGCCGGTCGCTTCGTACGCCAAAGTGTGGAAGCCAACTCGATCGGCATCTAAATTTAAATAAAGAATAAAGAAATTTATTTCGCTTGAAATATGGTACATGTTTCGATGTTAACAAAAGGTTTGGCATCCACATATTCCACCAGAAACTGGCATGCAAAATGTTTTTTTTGTTTTATGTTAAAACCAATTAACCGACTTCAAAAACGAGGAGGTTCTCAATTCGGCCGGTATGTTTTTCGAGATGTTCGCCATATTTTACCTATTTAATTGTATACCTAGGTCTCCATACATTTTCGAAACATTTCTTTTCTAAAGGAGTTCCTCAGGGTTCATATTTAGGTGCACCCACTTCTTTACAAGTAGTATTTAGATTTACAGTGAAACAACCCGTTATCAAAATACAAATACTTGTTTTTTATTGCGAGTTGTTAGCAGAATGTTCATGATGTTCCCATGGCAAGTGCATCGATTATATCAAAGTTCAATGCACGTTGAATGCTTGGAATGAAGCGAAATATTTGTAAACAGGTTGGCTACATTTCCCTTTCCTTTTCCTTTCCGCTGTTCTGTATTGCTTTACTTTCTATTGTTTTTGGAAACCACTTAGCACCAACTCCAAAAATATGTTTATAGGGGATGAATACCTACTTAAATTTATTTATTTCATCCTTTTCAGTTTTTTGAAGTCGGTTTTAATTTTTGTTTAAATTTTTTTTTTCACAATTTTTAGTGATAACTTTCTTCGGTCGAAGCTAGATGGGTGACCGTCAACTAATATTGTTTCCTACTATCGTATCGTTTCACTAAAAAGTCATTGGAAAAGCAAAAATTCGCAATTTCGCTTGTGTAGACGATTTCATAATTTCAGTTTTTTTAAATTTAAAACCAAAGTACCCAACTGTTTTTGAAAAAAATTTTATGGGACCAAATGGCAGCTATTCCGCATCGAACAAAAAAAGAATCACGTAAATCGGATCAGTAATCTCGGCGTAATCGGTGTACATACATAGGAAAAAAAATATATATATACCGGCCGAATTGAGAACCTCCTCGTTTTTGAAGTCGGTTAATAAATTATGATACATAATGTGAAAAAAGATTCAAAATAATCGAGTTACTACAATTTTAGTTTCATATTACAACAATTATAGATTTCTAATGTTCTTTAAAGTATTCAAAGAACTCATTAAATAGAATAAAAGCAATTTTCGATTAATCATGTTTTGAGTTTTTTTTCGAACAAAGGTGTAGGTAGTATTTTAATGTCATTGTTCAATTTGTTATAAATTTTTAAGGCCATTGCATAACTATTTTTATTAAATGAAATAGAAAAAAAGAACACCGTTATTAATACATTTATTTAATTAAAACCGACTTCAAAAAACTGAAAAGGATAAAATAATTAAATTTAAGTAGGTATTCATCCCCTAGAAACATATTTTTGGAGTTGGTGCTAAGTGCTTCACTTTCTATTGTTTTTGGAAACCACTTAGCACCAACTCCAAAAATATGTTTCTAGGGGATGAATACCTACTTAAATTTAATTATTTTATCCTTTTCAGTTTTTTGAAGTCGGTTTTAATTTTTGTTTAAATTTTTTTTTTCACAATTTTTAGTGGTAACTTTCTACGGTCGAAGCTAGATGGGTGATCGTAAACTTATATTGTTTCCTACTATCGTATCGTTTCACTAAAAAGTCATTTGAAAAGCAAAACTTCGCAATTTCGCATATGTAGACGACTGCATAATTTAAGTTTTTTAAAATTTAAAACCAAAGTACCCAACTGTTTTTGAAAAAATTTTTATGGGACCAAATGGCAGCTATTCCGCATCGAACAAAAAAAGAATCACGTAAGTCGGATCAGTAATCTCGGCGTAATCAGTGTACATACATAGAAAAAAAAAAAAAAAAAAACATACCGGCCGAATTGAGAACCTCCTCGTTTTTGAAGTCGGTTAAAAATACCTACGTAGTTTTAATGCTGGGGGTGAATACAGAATTAACTTTAGACAAAAAGTACCCGGAAATTGCACTATAACTGTACTATACTCGGCGGCAAATATACATACAACACAACACTAAATCTTAATCGACCCAAACCCAATAATAGCAAAGAAAAGCTCCTTATTAGGCGTGAGAGCGTCAATGTCTATAATCACACGAACAGTATAAAAGTCGCGTGTTGTACCCCAGTACTAAGCAGTGCTATTCAACTGCAATCTTATGTAAGGTGCTGCTACCCCAGTACTAAGTAGTATTATTTAGCTGGGATCTCCTGTAAGGTGCTGCTACCCCAGTATTAAGTAGTGTTATTTAGCCGCGATCTTCTGTAAGGTGCTGCTACCGCAGTAATAAGTAGTGTTATTTACCCGCGATCTTCTGTAAGGTGCTGCTACCCCAGTATTAAGTAGTGTTATTTAGCCGCGATCTTCTGTAAGGTGCTGCTACCCCAGTAATAACTAGTGTTATTTAGCTGCGATCTTCTGTAAGGTGCTGCTACCCCAGTATTAAGTAGTGTTATTTAGCCGCGATCTTCTGTAAGGTGCTGCTACTATCCAAGTACTAAGTAGTGTTATTTATTATGTATAAATATTTAGTTCTAAACTCACCTTTCATACTGTCTCCTGAGACCACCATCAAATTGTATTTGTTATTCGCCAAATCAAAGGTCTGTCCCTTCACAGTCGATACAACGTCCCTAGTGAATTTGCAGTACAGTTTTCCATTGATCAAAGAGAAATCCTTCAACTGCACAATCTCTTGCGGCGAGTCGGATCTGCTCACGTAAGGCTCGGACTTCGGGTAAGTCCAAGAGGTGAAAAGGCTCACTCTTCCATTATCGTTGCGAACGCACTCCATAGCGCTGTCGTCACCCATTTTCGTATCCATACTCAACCCTGCTGCAACGTATTTAGGGTTGTCAGTTCCCTGTATTTCGAAGGTGTAAATCTCTCCTGCGACGAATATAGCAACGATGGCTTTGCAGTTGCCTTGCGGTATGCAGTTTTGCGGGACTCCGAAACAAAGTTTAGTGTCATCGCATCCTTGGTAGATGAGGTCACGGGTTTCGGTTTCTGGGCTCGGCTGTGGCGGACCAAAAGTTTGGAATTATTTATGTAATGCAAAAATCTTGGTGTGAGTTTTGGATTAAAAGATAAATATGAACATCGAATGGACTAAATACAGACATTAAACAGTTTAAAGCACAACGCTTTACGTATTATCATTTTATCAAATTAAATTTGCATTCGGGGTACCTATCAACAGATGCCAAGTTGAATCCAGTGCATGGTTGTGGATTTACAATTAAATTAGACTTTATCGAAGTGTGGTATAGCAGTAAATTTGTAACAGAAGACCCAAAAGAAATGACTAAATGCAACGCCACGTATGTACACGATCTGATGTTATCGCTCTTAGTTTACCAATTTTACCTTAGTTTCCAAAATCACAGGTGGTGATGGTGTAGTCGTAGGAGCTGCAGACACAGGAGCATTGGTGGTGATTACAGTATCCCGCGTCACCACTTCAACGACTGGAGACTCTACATTCTTCCAAAACATCGCGTAGCCCTGCGCTACTGTTGCTCTGAAAGAAATGATATGAAGATCAGCAAAATTAATGAATAACCTTTACATGTTTATTGGTTTCAAATCTAAGTAGAAATGTATCTAATCTTCTGACTTGCATCCATTTATACTGAACCGAAGAGAGTGATGATAACATTTCGATGTGTCTCTGAAAATTACTTCTTCTCCCTTCCTTCACAGGAAGCTTGCGTGTTGATCTTTGGAGTCATCCATACAATGTTCCCACCTGCACTTTGAGCACAAAGAAATTCGGTTACTCTTTTCTCTGTCGCATTATCAAAGTATGAAAGAACGTGGATTCCTTCAAACGAGGAGTAGGAGTTCTACGTCTAGGGCAGAATGCAATAGCAGTTTCCACATGTGGATTCAACTTTCTGCATAATATAAGGTAGGATTGCCAGGATGCCAATTTAAGATACATGAGCAATTATGATATACCAATAACGGTGCTGTAATCCAAATTAGTTCATTAAGATTCAATACTTTAAAGTATATAAGCGAATATAGAGGAGCTCGATGGCGTAGTGGTTTCAGCGCTCTAGTTTCGATTATAGAAATAAAGCGACTTTCGCCATGGTCGATCCCGGGATGGGTCAATCCCATCCTATCTCGAGCTCCTCGGTGTTATCCCGCCATACCGCATTAGGCCAGCGTGGTGGTGTTATGGCTCAAACTACTTGTTTGGAATTACTTTTAATTGTTTTGGGCCGCGCTATTTTAACTTTAAAATCTAATAAAATAAATAAAAATATTAAACACTCCTTATGTGTTTCTTCCACGTAGGAAGGATTTTGCCCAGCAATGGGACGTATACAGGCTGGTGATGATGATGATGATGACACCTATGCCACCGTAAGCTGAAATGGCTGAAAGAATCTGGTCGGTCACTAAAATCGTTCGAGATTACACAATCGTTATGGCTGACGTTAAAGCATAACAAATCAAGCCGGTAGAACGAATATCTAATCTCAGAAGGTATCATGAACAACTTTGCTGCTTTGATAAATAAAACCAACTTCAACATCAAAGTACCTGAATCCTACTCCCCCCAAGAAATCGGTAGGAGCTTGCCATTTGAAGGTGAGGGCGGGTTTGTCCTGGGGATTGGAGTGTGTGGCGGTGTCATTCTCGTTACTGCAGAGCGAGAGGTGCGTGGTCCCTGGGTCGGGAACTGACACGAATTTTCCGACGATGGTGTCTGGATTCTGAAATTTTAACCATACTGCTGTTGAGTTTCTCGCAAATAGGTATCATTTAAGTTTATATTTAGCGTAATACTAGATACAGTGATGAAGTCTTCGAATAGGATGAGGTGTATTTAACAGGTGTCTGAAAACTACTTGAGATTCTATTTTTGTGATTACCCAATTGTAAGTAATTATTTGATATATGATTATTTGGTATTTTTTGATAAGATGGCATATTTAGCACGACCGGAATTTAAAAGTTGTTAAGATTGAGGTATACTTTCCTCTTCCTGTCTTGATTATACAGAGTTTAAGAAGAACGCTCTGGCAAAGGAAGGTAGATGGCAGTGCATCCTAAAAGATCCTAAAAAAGACTTGTCAAAAAAAATTAAACCGTAAAAAATCACCTGCTCCTTAAGTTTCATCATATAGGTATCACAATTCAGTATGAAACAGCTTATTAATTTTTGTGATTTCTTATTTAGGATCATTAGCACTAACATTGGCCTTCGTTTACGAGAGCGCTGCCCTCACAGCCTATGTAGCCTTATACTGTTAAAAAAATGTATACTTAGCGACATTTTATTTTTTTATCTAAACCTATCTAAGTAATGTAAATCTGCATACAAAATCTGCTCTAAACGTGAGCCATGTTTAACAACTATACAACGATCAAACATTTTATGTCAAATGGCAAACCAATAAAAAAAGACTGCTCATTAGTAATGCTTATTCGTATTCTATTTCCTAGAGATTCCAACTCTCCACTCCCAACAAACCGTTCCACCTTGTGCTAAGAATCTAAGATATCACGCATAGTTTCTCTTTCTCACCTGAATCGATCGAGCCTGCAATATGAACCCGCCTATTGGCACTGGAGCACCTGCTGGACTCCCAATAGTCACATTCAGAATATCTCCCTGCCTGACTTGTGATGATGAAGGCACGATGATGTATGGAGGCACGGAAGTCTGAGGGATGATGGTGGAATGCCGGGGCGTTTGGTCGATGCAAGCCTGAAAAAGAAACCACAATAAAATGATAACAAACTGATTATGTTTTATGTCTGGCTGATGGTGACCACCTGTGTTAGCAAACCATTACCCACCCATATATTAGACTCGTTTTACTTATAACCCGCACTAAATATATGTTTTCCTACTATTTCTACCAAAAACCAAACAAAGTATGCCATTGTTTGAGGAGAAATATTTAAATTATGGCAATTCCATACATTAGTTTGTTCTGTAACGACTGTAGAACAAGTTAGTCCAAACTTAATAGTATCCTACGTTCATAAATGATCTTGAAGACAGCAATTATGTAGGTAAGTCGTATAAAAAAATGTTTGCTTGCTTGATTCTCATATTTAAAATTAGTCGAGGGCATGTCTTCTTTTATAGAAAAAAATAAACATAAAACATATTATTCGTAGCTGCATTTGAAGCAACACATTTCGATATTATTGTCGGTATATAGGGGAATATTATCATTTAAATGTCTAAGCATAGGTACTCGTATTTTTTGTTTCGTAACCAATAGGTAATCGTTGTAGACACGGACCAACAATTTGGCTTTTATCTAAGAGAGTGATAATCGTTAGGTGTTACTCTTACCGCAGAAGGAGCACCGGAACCATGTTGCTCGGAAGATTTAATAATCAGTAGCAAGGTGAGCAAAAATATTCTCTTCCTCGGCAACATGATGCTTGATTAATCTGAAAAAAAGGAAAAGCCCATTAAATTGCTTGCAATAAGATCAATAATCGCGGAGCAAGTTTACGCTTGAACGAGCGACGCGTCGATTTACTACACGGCTATTATATTTCTTCACAAAAACAGGCGTAAATGTTTTCTAATATTGAGTCATTGCAAACAGGAAATCTTTTTTGTAATCGGATGATAGCATACACTCAGCATTAAAAATTTATTATTTAACATTTAATATTTTTCTCTGGGAACTCTCTCATAAAAAAAAACTGAATAAACTACGCGATCTGTTTGTGTGGAACAGCCAGCTAATTTATTTTTTCGATTTTTATATTTTTGTGACAATTATTGTGATTACTTACTACTTTAATATTTTGCTCGAGGTCTCGTTAATAAAGCGTTATGGTAGTATGCCCTAGAGTAGTGGTCGGCAAAGTGGGGCTCCAGAGCCGCATGTGGCTCT
Source organism: Nymphula nitidulata (assembly GCA_947347705.1). Classification (NCBI taxonomy): domain Eukaryota; kingdom Metazoa; phylum Arthropoda; class Insecta; order Lepidoptera; family Crambidae; genus Nymphula; species Nymphula nitidulata. The sequence continues at coordinate 11,120,403 of OX374641.1, read as the reverse complement.
TTGGCTCCCTAAGTGCGGCTCTCCATAAAAAAAACTTGGTAAGAAAAAGTCTTATTGATGAAAACTTGGAATCATGGCAAAATTAAAAACTACAACGGTACAAACCTGGCTTACTCAAACTTTCCAAGGAGATGCAATCACATTGTTCGCATTAATAAATATTTATATAACGTTATTATGAGTAGGTATTTATATTTTTTTTTATACAACTAGATGACAAACAAGCTGGCGGCCCACCTGGTGGTAAGCGGTTATCGCCGCCTATAGACGACGATATAACGTTAGTATGACATTTAGTTTTATTAAATGTAATAAAAGTTTACTAAACAAGCAGACTTGGCTCCCATTTTTTTTAAAATTGTTGTAATGTTTATATTTGGCTCTTTGTCTAATACTGCCCTAGAGTCTAAGGTATACTACCATAACGGTATTATATATCTGCATGCATATCTGGTTCATATGGTCTAAGGCTTAGACCAGATATGCAATAAACGTTTGAGTTTCATATCTAAGTACCTACGAGTCTCTACAAGTGAATCGTTAACCTTTCGTTACGAGCCCGCTGACTTCTCTTCAACAATTGATAATCTATTGTATCTGTTTTATGGGTACCTAGTTAACCAAGTTCACAAAATGTGGGTACAGTGTACTTACAATGCAAGTATCATCTTTGAGCGTATTGAAATATATCTGATGGTATCTAATTAAGTTAGCAATATTATTGTCACTTTGCGTCGGACATGCTTATTAAATCTGTCAAATGGCGTTATCCCTCCGGAGGGCTATGACAATTCAAAGATCTATTGTGTCTGGAATCTGATGCTTGACGGGTTAAGGAGCACATTTAGATATCTTGTACAAACAGTGCATAATAATTATTTAGTTAAATAAGAAATTAGCTGGTTTCTTATTCATAGTGCGCAATTAGATAAGTAGGTACTGTCCGAAATTCCAATTTATTTTGGGCACTTTATGTGCCTACCTCATATCAATACACGTGTAGGTATTTTATCAGAAGAGATCATTCGGCTGAACAATGTTTTTTTTATCTCGTAACATCTCAGAACAATATGTTAGTTATTGTTCTGAGCGTAACATAATAATCTCTTTGGATTCGTCTAATAATATTGACAGTCTTTGACATTAGGTACCTTTTGCAAAAATTTCAAATAATAATAATAATAATATTTATACACTCACACCTATTATCTAGCCCAAAGTAAACATCATTAAGAGCTTGTGTTATGGATACTAGATAACGGAGAAATAATGATAATAATATGTATATAAATATTAGAAATATACTAAATAAACATATAAACATCCATGACTCGTAAACAAATGTTCGTACTCATCATACAAACATTTGTTCCTACCGGGATTCGAACCCGGGACCTCTTGACCGAGTAGCCTGGGGTACAGACCACTCGGCCAGGCGGTCGTCGAATCATTAAACTAATCATCAATCTTAGAAATAATAAAGTCAATCTTAGCTTCAATTTCTTCTTCACATACATTTTTCATCGTCTACTCTGATATAAAAAAACATTCAAATTGTCGGCAAATATTAGAAAATGGTCTTGAGGTCTTTTGCCGTCGAATATTACTGATAATTGACTGTCGAGCATTTTATACAGAAGATTTTATATCACTGGTGGTACCCAAGTAATGTAGATATAATTATGCAAATGACGATGGTTATGTTTTTTTGTCGATCTTGTTTTAATTTTAATATATTTATGTCTATTTATTTTTTAAGAATATTTTAAATGTCATGATAAAACCCAGTTCGTAACTGATTAATTATGAAAAATGCTTGAAAAAAATTTTAAACAAAAATTAAAACCGACTTCAAAAAACTGAAAAGGATGAAATAATAATTAAATTTAAGTAGGTATTATCCCCTAGAAACATATTTTTCGAGTTGGTGCTAAGTGGTTTCCAAAAACAATAGAAAGTAAAGCACCGAACCGAACCGAAAGACAGTTTTTATTTTCGTTTAAATTTTTTTTTCACAATTTTTAGTGATAACTTTCTACGTTCGAAGCTAGATGGGTGACCGTCAACTTATATTGTTTCCTACTATCGTATTGTTTCACTAAAAAGTCACTGGAAAAGCAAAAATTCGAAATTATGCTTATGTAGACGATTTCATAATTTCAGTTTTTTTTTATTTAAAACCAAAGTACCCAACTGTTTTTGAAAAAAATTTTATGGGACCAAATGGCAGCTATTCCGCATCGAACAAAAAAAGAATCACGTAAATCGGATCAGTAATCTCGGCGTAATCGGTGTATATACATAGAAAAAAAAAACATACCGGCCGAATTGAGAACCTCCTCGTTTTTGAAGTCGGTTAAAAAATATGTAAGTGCTTAGAAAATATCTAAACTAGAAAAAAATCATGCCCTATAAAGTTTTTTGTTACAAAATAAAAAAGGAAATAGACATTAGAACTCCACAATGAACAGAATTTCAGAAGGAGAACCAGGATAAGCGATTCTTGAAAATTCTCTACCCTCGTTTATCAGGAAGCGATGCAACAGATTTTTCATTTTCGGACTAACTATTGCTGTTGTTCGCAGATGGCCTTTATAGCGTAATCGGGGTTTTAAGGAGGTGAGAACCTTGGTGAGTCATCAAGCTTTATTTGGGAAGATTCGCTTTCAGTGGATTTGTAATCGATATGCATCACTTCCTGTGAAGATGTCCCGCTGTCATTTAGTCTTCAGCCCCCTTATTCACAGCTGTCGGAAAAGAATCGAATTTCGGAATCTCTATATCTGTCACTATTTATGATGGTGCGTCAAAAAGAGACGACATGTGACTTTTCGAATCGAATCCATGATTCGACAGTTACTGAATAAAGGGGGCAGGACGCTCGCTCGAGCCACAAGGCCATAAGGTATAACTGCAATGAAACTTGTCCTAGTTGCCACAACAACTGATTGTAATGTCGTCCCCAACACTCAGGTGTTACCTATTAGTGTCGCAAGAGCAAGACCCGCAAGCACCTATTACTTCTGTGACCATATAAGACGGTATATTTGTCTGCCACCATGTTTGTAAGCAGTTATAATAAGTTACATTACATACTAAACATTGTAGACTCGTTGTTGTTAGGTTTCGCATTGCTGCAATGAAGTTACATCTATGCGTGAAGCGTGACAATTAGCACCTTATATCGGCTTTGTGTGGTAAATATGACAAAATAAACATAGTTACTGGCCAATTTTGATGGTCAGCGATGTAGGATTTTAGTTCTTATTTTAGCGATCACATAGCCTCTACATCAGCATATTGTTAACAAGGATCCCCTTTTAATGAAGGAGATATGCTTGACGAACTGTCCTTTCTTTGCAGGAAAAAAAGAAAAGGGATCTAAGTCCCCTGTTAGGGTCCCCAGTTAGGTTAACAATAATGCTAACAATATTGTTGTGTTCAGTTGGAGAGATAGTGCAACCTAGTTCTGTGGTTGAGGAGTCCGGGTGTTTATCACTTACTATCTTCGGCACCATAATAGGCACCGAACTGAATGGCAAAAGGTACCGCGATTAAGACACTCCAAGTTCTTTATGGGGGGAGGGTAGGGGAATGGAGTAAATATATCTGTACAAACGGTAGAACACAGGTGCGCTGCCTCACTGGAGCACTCACAGGACATTTTGCCACCAACTCATGCTACACAAAATGCAAATGGTGGAGGCCAGGAATCGATGGAACATCTTTTGTGTCAATGCGATGCCCTGGCTAGGATCAGAATGGGTCTTCTGGAAGTGGCATATCCAAAACGAGAAGACTATAGACTCTTTCATCCCAGAGATCTAGTGAAGCTTATGGCAGCTATATTCAGGACGTGGGAGGAGTGATGGCAGGGGTGGCACAAAAGATCCCAAAGGGTCGAAGTGCATCGTGGCATAGTCAAGGCCCCATGATAAGATAAGATAAGATACCATCTTCGGCCTTAATCAGATGACATGAAGGAAGGACCCGCGATGTCGGGGTAACTGCTCTATTAATCTTATTATTAGGAGCTTTATTTTATTTCTTGCATCCATATTTTTATTCCCTTCTATATTATTTATTTTCACTCCAGGTTGTTCGGAATAGATTACTGCTTAGCTAAAAGGTCGCCTATTGTATTTTCTTTTATTGTCATTGATTTTTATTTTATCTGTGCCCTATTGTGCATATTTAATTTTTAGGTGACCGTGTGCTTAAGGAGAACGTATTCGCATTTGATTCCTTGAATTAAGACGTCTACAAATTGTTACAAAAACTGCAGTCATTATTATCATGTTAACAAGCAAACGTTTTGTAATCTAGCTAATGGCCAGAAAAATTATAATTTAGACGGATTTCACATGTTTACATTCATTAAGAACACCAGACAACCATAACATACTTGTCACGTGAGATAGCATCACACGCATACCATTTAACTTTTAACCATAAGCTGTGAAGGACAGGTTTATACAGCCAGTGTGAGTTAAAGTGAGATGGAGTATCGAGGAAGTGAAGGGAACTTATGGTGGTGACTCAACAACGAGACGCATTGTTGCTGTTATAGAATAGATTGTTTATCATTGGTTCAGTATCCGCGTTTAGACTGTAACAAGGCAACAATTTTGTATCTTATAGTTCAACGTTAAAGATGGAAATCGTTTGTCAATAATTTTCGGCAATTTCAATAGTTAGGCGTGATAAACACGTTTAGTTTATCCCTAATCCATATCAACGGAAATGTAAACGTAATGTTAAGGAAAAATGTATGTTCGCAAATTCTACGTATTCTTACAATTCATACGAGCTGCATAATTATTGATTACTATACAAATTCTTAGGATATTTGCACATGCCTAAATATAACTTTGCATAAGTAAAATTAAATTTAGGTAACTGCCTCTCTTCTGCCTCTACTCAATGAAAGGGGGTAGTTTAATGATTTTTAGAAACTTCAAATTGATATAGGTAAGTAGTATTCTAATCGCCAACCTGTGGCTAAACTAAAGAAAATGCGTTTGTGTCTTTTCATGTTGAGTTGTAATGAAAAAGTGTAACCCCAATTTAATTTTTGACGGTTCATAACAGAAGGAGGTCCATCGATCATAACCTAAGAAATACCAAATTATAGACATTCTAAGACTTAAGCTTCGGTTTATTTTTCGATACCAGTTTTTGTAAACTATATTAATAATACATCTACTAAAACCAAAAATAAGATGACTACATTTCTTACTATCAACACCAATAAGAAAAGGATAGCAATTAAGTATATTATTCAAATTACCAAAATTAAGACAGCTATTAGAGAAACCATTGACCATTTTAGAAGACATTTAAGAAGGAAGCCTTAAATTCATTAGGGCATTGTAGACTACCTACCCGTATAAAAAAAAAAAAAAATATACATAATTTGTTAAGTTCAGAACAAACCAGAATTAATGAACAGCTTCTCAATCAATCCCACTAAAATATGCCTAGTATTTTCTAGCTAAAAAGACCTTAAATTTGACAAAGTTTTTGATTTAATTCTTATTTTTTTATTGCTATTTTATTTAGTACGGCTGTTAGTAGGCCTTGTTCTGCGGTCATTTAATCCGAATTTGCCTTAAAGTTCTTTCTGTTGCATACTGTTGTAGCGGTTCAATGTCAAAAATCGCTTCCTGTTCGGCGTGCAATGTCAATTCGTCTGTAAGGAAATTCATTGGTGCCACTTGATTTTATAGAAAATTACTTTATTTCAATTATGTATTTTTACAAAAAGATGACAAAATAAATCGGCGGTGTGCGACAGAAAAGGACTGACGGACGGACAGTCATAGACATGATAAAACTTTAACCCGTTGGGTTTGAAACAATGGTTTTGACTCCTACGCCCCTACCCATTAAGCTATGTGACGCATAAGGCCAAGCCCAGCATTTTCAAACCCATGTTATTGTTATTACTTAAAATTTTTGTTTATGTTTTTGTAAGATCCTGGGTAAAAACTGAGGCTGATTTTGAGAAGGCATCAACTGAATGATGATTAAAGTCCACTAATAATTCTCTTCTCTTTCATCATCACCAGCCTATATACGTCCCACTGCTGGGCACAGGCCTTCCTACATGGGAGAAACACATGAGGAGTTTGGGCCATAACACCACTGGCCCAATGAGGGTTGGTGGGTTAAAGCAGTTACAGGAACAACCGGGACTTAACGTGCCTTCTGAAGTACGGAGGATTTTGAGATTACAAACTTTGATTGACCCATCCCATGATCGACCATGGCTAAAGTTGCTTTGTTTTTCGTATCGAAACCAGAGCGCTCAAACCAATAGGTACGCCACCAAGCTCCTCATAGGTACGCCACCGAACTCCTCTTTAAAAAGTTAAAATATGATATTTTATATGATAGGTACCTATACGTAATAGAGTTGTCACTGTAGGGTTTACCTAGTGACAACTTTATTAACACTTTTACAAGGTTAATAACCGGTTTGTGATACACCAAACCACTTACATATTATAATAATTAAGATTTATTATCAAGGAAATACCGCAAAGCGAAACCGGATAAAAAACAAAACAACAGTGATTAATTGGAATTTCAAAATTACCTTAAGTATCGCCTACAAGCAAGCCCTATTTGACTCACAATCGCTGTAGTACAACTTTGAACTATGTCTAATTTATTTTGAATAATCGTGTCAGACAGGCACGTTCCTAAAATGAATCAAGCGAATGTATGAATTTGAAATTGGAATCAAAAATTTTGCGCGCAAAATTGGATCGGTACAATTTATTTAAGTAAGTGTCTAACAGGAAACCATAATTAGGTACCTAAGTAAATTTTGTGGTTTTCATTTTAAAAAATGTGAGCATCGGCAGTATTCGGCAGACATGGCAAATTTTCGTGTTCCGAATGAATACTTGGTAGTTAAATAGTTCCGACTTATGTAGGTCATCAAAGGAAATGAAGAACAATTTCTTACTAACGCACTTAAGTTAAATATTTAACGCGTCTATTGGGGTCACAAGAAATGTAGGTTGTATTTAGGCACCGCTTTATGGACATCAATATATTTACGGTAATAACTGAATTGCTGTAAACACAGCGAAGGAGTTTAGCGATGTGGACTAATAAATTAAATATTGTCGTAATCATCGTTACTTAAGCAAAAGCAAAAGAATATATAATATTCAGTATTTTTTTTTAGATTACCTATGAATATGAACCTATGATTTTAGGAATATCTTCTTTTTCCTTCTACCTTCTGATCCTTACTGAGCTGGAATTCAATAAAACCCTAATGTAACTGATACCGAGTGCTACAGATTACTAGCAAAAATACTCGTTCGGGCTGGTTTGGATGTAGAAAATTAATGTTAAGAAAGAGAAAATTAGATAAAATTGAGAAAGATTCCCCAAGCTATCAACAGGTAGATCAGTGGTTAGCAGTCACCCGTATTTAAGAAGATAGTGGGTTCGCGTTACATGTCTTTTTTTCTTTTTCAAAGTTTGAAAAAGAAAAAAAGACATGAATGAATGAAAAGAATTTGAATACTTAGTAGGTAACGTATTTACTTTTGAAACAGTAATTTCAAAGATCCCTCAACTGATACTTTCGCAAAATAGCCGTTGTTAAAGAAATACAACTTATTTTGTTTTAATAACTTACTTCGCTTTTGAATATTAGAAGGGAAATGTAGCCAACTTGTTTACAAATATTTCGCTTCATTCCAAGCATTCAACGTGCATTGAACTTTGATATAATCGATGCACTTGCCATGGGAACATCATGAACATTCTGCTAACAACTCGCAATAAAAAACAAGTATTTGTATTTTGATAACGGGTTGTTTCACTGTAAATCTAAATACTACTTGTAAAGAAGTGCACCTAAATATGAACCCTGAGGAACTCCTTTAGAAAAGAAATGTTTTAAAAATGTATGGAGACCCGGCCAGGTCTATGTAGGAATACTATAAAATAGGTAAAATATGGAGAACAGTGTTCAATTGTCCATTTTCTTTTTATTTGCTTTGTTGCATGGTATAAATAAGATTTTTTATAGAAAAACTGCAACACAGCCAAATATTCATCATGTCGCGTATTTCACTTTGGTGACGTTTAGTTGACTTCTATGTCGCTCGCCGTATTGCCATAGTGAATAACGGTGAATTCGACGAAAATTTTTAACTTTTGAACAGACAAACTATGCATGAAAACGAATTATTAGTATTTTTCACGGATTCAGTGGATTTTTCCTGTTTTTCAATATTTTTTTTCTAAAATATTGAATATTTTATTTTATTAATATGAAATTAATTTATTATTTATATTTACCGAGAAACAATAAATGAAGTTTCTTGATATCCATATCCATGTACAAAAGTAATGGTTAAATCAAAATAAGTTAGATTGTTAATTGCTTTAAAAGTGAGCCATTATGCTTAAAAACAGGAAGGTAATCAACATTTAAGTCTGAAAGCTAGCAATTCACACCCGAATTATCACCAGAACCTTGAGTTAGTCATTGTATAGACGTAATACAGGGTGACACATAGCAGCTATAACAGCATGATACAATGGTAATTATAGTAGGTACCTGACATAATCAATATTAACTATTCACTAGGTGGTAGGCCCATATGTAGGGTCGCCTGGGTAGGTACACCGCCTTTCTTATTTCAGCTGTGAAACAGTTCGCTGTGTACCGGATTAAAGGGAAAGGTAGCCAGTGTTATTACTGGGCATGGACGGCATTTCATCTTAGGGCTCAGGATGACAACGCAAGGACTGTGAAATCGACAGGTTGTGCGCATCCACAGCCATCTGACAGCATCCATTTTGTTTTATCGGGCCGGCGGCGGGCGTCCACGTTGTCTTGGACAACGAATTCGTCTTGCCCAATCACCGTACAACGTTGCCGCAAGTTATTTGCACATTAATTTTACTTGACATTAGAAAAAATCGTAATAACGAGAGGCCATCAAATAAATAAGAAGAAGTAGAATTACAAGTTCAATTTTCAAAACGTCAGAGGTCTATCAAATCGAATACACCAATAAGCATTAAGTATAGAAATAAATCATAATTAGACACTATTCTTCTAAGCTCAAGCACGCGATATATGTTGTAAGTTTCTGAAGAATTAAGCATCCCGCAGACTATTTGCTGCTACAGCATCAGCTAAAGGTTAGCATATCTTGGAAAAACCGGCAAAGTAACACTGCACCAAATTTTAAATCAATCGGATTTGTGAAAGTTATTTAAATCCTAGTAGGAAATAAGCTGATGCTCTTCATACGCCTTAACTGATATTTAATAATTGTGGTTAAGAACCATCTCGATTATGTCAGACTCCAAACATAGAAAAACAAATCAAAACGAAGCAAATACACCGACTATTCGTTTAGAAGCTAAGATCCCACATAACAGCCAGACACACAGACAGATACGTCAAACTTATAAACCCCTCTTATAGCGTTGGGGGCTTAAATGGCAGAGAATGTCAAAACTAGCATGGACTTACAGTTAAATATATTCGATTACTTTCTTTGCTGACCGTACCTAATGATCCCTACCTACACCATGAAATGGAAAATATAAACAATGCATGCAGGCTGGATAAAATTTATCCATTTGGATATCGATGGCTTTTAAGCAGTGGACATCCTAAGCTGCAATCAGATGGTAGATAAATATGAAACTTTTGAAAATATAAAACATCGGGTATTTCCAATTAAGAGCATTCTAGATCTTTAGAATATAATGTAGAATGACGAAAATATACTATAAGTCTATTTTCCTTATTTGAACATGAAATGATGTGATCAATAACATTGCTGACTTACTAAAAACAGGTGGTTGGAATATTCCTGTTTGAGAAGTATAAATCGTTGTTTATGTGCCATTCTGTTCTACGTTTTGAAAATTTTGTTATTCATTACTAATTTTAGTCTTGCCAACCAAACAGCTATAAAGTCTATTTTGTTGCAACATCCATAATCAATGCAGCCTTCGATACCGCCAATATCTGGAAATCATACATTATTTTCTTTCCAAAATCCAAGTTTTTCATGACTGTAAGATGATTTCCGAGTTCATTTTTAACCCCCGACGAAAAAAGAGGGGTGTTATAAGTTTGACGTGTCTGTCTGTGTATCTGTGTGTCTGTCTGTGGCATCGTAGCGCCTAAACGAATGGACCGATTTTGATTCGGTTTTTTTTGTTTGAAAGCTGATGTGACTACGATGGTTCTTAGCTATAATTTTTGAGGATCAGTTCAGGCGTTTGATGACTATCAGCTTATTTTCTACATAATAATAGGATTTTACTAACTTTTACAGATCCGATTGATTTCAAATTTGGTGTACTGTCACTTCGATGACATTCTCGTGACATACTAACCTTGAGCTGATCCTATACCATCAAAAAGTCTGCGAAATGCGTAATTCTTCATAAACTTACAGCAGATATAGCGTTAGATAGATGATTAATGACGCCGGGGGTTACTTAAAATTTTTAATTTTGCAATTATTATAAATTTAGCTTCTACGCAATATAAAACATTTTCTTAGAATGTTGATTCATTAATTGGAAAATCAAGATAGTTGAGGATTGTGTCAATTAATTCAGCTGTAATAAAATTACATTTATTGTTCTATGGAGGGATAAAAAATCTCTAAAGGAGATTTTTTTATTTTTATTTTTATTTGGTTCTAAAATTAGTATACAGGTATCTTGTGTGTATCTTTATACTATTGATGATAGAACATTTACTGGGAACTTAATATTTTAAGATGGTGCGTATTAGTTTTATAATATAAAAACTGTATGACAGATATTATACTCTAAAACGATAAATCTCACGTATACAATAACTGATTAATCATTATATTCTGTTGTATTGGAAATATTAGGAAAAACCTGTTATGAACTTTCGATTGAATCTGCACAGCGAAGCAAGTTTAATTTAAGTAATTTTGGTAGGAGGAATAGAGATGAAAAAGTAAGCGGTTTTTCGGAAATTATATGGGATAGGGATATTGCCTCAACAGATATAACCTCTGTTATAGAACCTCTACAGTGTGTATATGATGAAAATATATAAATTGTTCTATTTATTACTTTAGCTACTATCGATTTACCTGTTTATACCTGGCTACCCGAGAGTTGTGACCGGAAAAGAATAGGCAACCTAACGTTTGCATATTCTATGGGCTTCATACTTTCGATTGGTTTTTCTAATAATCATTCAATTTGTCTAATAATCAAACCGGTGAAATGTTTAAAATTTTTTTAAAAAAAATTAATAATTAATCATACCCTGGACTAAAATTTGGTACGCAACCCATATGCAATATATATATTGACATATTAAATTAAATATAAAATACGTTTCATCAAAGAAACATCTCGGTGAAGGTCGTTCTATAGCGGGATCCTATACTATATGTTTCTCTTAGTTCACAGAGTCAAAGTTGTGTCGTACTATTAGTCGGCAATTGGCATACATAATGTTCTGTTGCCAGAACGTTTGTAGCGGGGTTTTCTTTATCTCAACTATGACGCGGAGTTGAATACGCTCATGTGTAAATGAAAGATAAAGATATTACTTCATCAGCCTCTTTTTAAAATATTGATATAACAGTTCCCCTTAACAATTATCATAACAGACTTAGCAAACACAAGTGCGCTGCGCTCCCACGTACATACCTACCACCATTGTTTTACGTGACTCATTACCCTCATTAAGATTATCGTAAAGGTCGGATGCCGAAATGACTGGTTCAAAGTCACTCTAATGTAAAGTATAAAATGTGATAATAGTTGCAAACAAACACATTAATAGTATTACGGAGTAATTTTATTTGGCGTTGATCTTGTTAGGTGGAGGAACTTAGTCCTTTCTTACCGGTCACCGTTCCTTTCCAAGTTAGACGCTATATAAATTCGTATAACAAATCCACACTATGCCCTACCTCCGAATTCCAAATCGGAGTACCTACCTACTTATATTGATGGTTTAAGAAACTTCTCAAGTCTTATTATAAGTCTGTAATACCATTGAATTTTCCTCTAAGAAGATGAGGATTAATACCCATAACGCCAGGGACTACCTTTGTGTCATTATTGATAATTTTGCCAGTGACCAAGTGTTAAAATAATCAAAACTCAGGTCCGGTCTTGCGTTGAATATTGCTCGCACCTGTAGGATGGCTCCGCCAAGTACCTCCTCGATGCACTGGACAGATTGCAGCGTCGTGCCGTCCGTATCATTGACGACGTAGAGGTCACGAACAGCCTAGAGCCTCTACAATTCCGTCGTGACATTGCATCGCTTACCGCCTTCTATCAGCTTTATCGTGGAGAGTGTTCTGAGGAGCTTTTCGACCTTATCCCACCTTCCCCCTTCCCGCTCTGGAGCACGCGAGCCAGTCTTCGGAGTCATAAAGTGAGTGTCTCCACCTTAACATCACGCACAAAGATGTTTAGTAACTCGTTTCTTTGTCGTACTTCCAAAACTTAGAATTCTTCGCAAATGGACACTTGTTACTGCTTCACATCAGGTGCTCTAGAGTCATTGTCCGTGCTTTGTATAAAAAAATATCAATCAAAACTCAAAAGTATTTCAGAAAAATTTAAACCAACATAAAAAATCACTTCTATGATATCTAAGCTCTTGTTGCTTAAATGAATGTATATTTAATATTTATATACGTACGTGTACTTAACCTATTATGACTTAATAATATTGTACTTAAGTGCCTCTTAAGTACCTATCTATTATCATATTAGTGTTTGACAAACATATTTGTCGTTCCAATGGTTTGTATACCCTTAGAGCAGATATATTTGGAATTTATATAAACATCACAAAGTAAGCACTTGCTAACAACGCTTTCTCCACCTACCTATGTGAATAAAAACCTGCATAGAGTATTAGTACCTACATATGTAGGTTTTCACTTGCATAGAAAAAACAAGTCTAAGTTTCTAGTCTTACTTAAGTGATGCAGTCCATAGTACAAGTACCTACGGAGTACAAGGGACCGCAAACTGTCAAGGAGTATTAAGTTTTTGGAGTGTTTTTTGTACGCTGTCATACTTTTCGAATTTGTGATTTTGAGATGAAAAAGAACCTACGTCGATGACATTTTCTTACTTACTCTACTCTCACTGAAATACTGAAAAAAATATTAACAGAAACTAATGACGTAAAAACAGAAAAACTACGAGAACTTCATAGTGATCTCCCGAATCCGAGAAGTGTCCCGGTTTGTGAAATGTCGCAAATTCCCATCTAGCTCCAGAACATGACTTTTTTTAGTCTAGATATTTTCTAAATTGCTAATTTAACATTTTATGAGTGCAGCTCGTGTAAGTTCAATGAACGACTTCGAGTAGGTGGCATACCAAAAGCCAGAAAACTACAGGCTCCTTCTGCCAAGAGGATATAGTGAAGTCAACTATGCTCAGGACAAAGAAATAGCTTAAGCAAGGGATGCAGAAAAATCTGAAAGCGTCGAAGTTCACTATGTTATAGTAACAGCCTTATAACAAGATAAAATGAGATAAGGTAAGACTTCAGTAAATACCAAAGGATAAGGTAACTGAGCTGTCTCTGTGAACTGACGATGACGTAGTGAATTAGTAAGAACATAAGGCGGCAGCAAAGCGCAGCGTAAAGAAAAGGCATTGTTTTGAAGTGCTCATGATACTATTTTGTAGAGCCTATCAGCCGAGTAAGACTCCAGGGAGTTTATGACGATAAAAAAAATCTACAGCTTGACAGGTTAAAGTTGACAAAACTTTACTCGGTAGCAGAGGAAATGATGCCTAAGAATCAGTACAACCTCTTGAGGGGACGATTTTTGTTACTTTAATTTTTTTGAACTAATGAATGGTGAAAGTGTTCTAATTCTAAGTCGTCAACATACAACAACGTATCTTGAAACTTTATTGATTCTAACGAACTCAAACTTATTGACGACAAAATTACGTAATATTCAAATTGAAATTATTTTGCTGATAGGAAATTATAAGTTCAAGAATTCGTCACAATTATGTATGAAATTGATTATTTTAAGTCGCCCACAGAGCCTCAAGCTGGGACAGAAAAGGCACAAGCTCTTAATCACAAACTGGTAGACCTTGGAAACTTGCGTGTTTATAGACGAAGTGACCTGTAATCGGAATGTGACCCTAATTCTTACAGCACGAAGGTGTATTTCTATGTGATCGAGTTGACGCCTTGTATATCCATGGTAGAATCTTGTGGTTTTATTATTTTTTCCAAAGGGCTGTTTTGTCCGTATAGGTTTTTACAATGAAAGGCCTTGGGGGTAAATTTATCGTATGATTCACTTATACTTTATTCAAATGTGTAAATTATTATAACAGATAAGTTATTAGAATTCTGTGTTATCTGACCTCTCCCAAATAATATAGCTGTACGTAACCAAACAAAGGTCGTGTGTATTAGATTAGGCGTAAATACATTTAATAATAATTAGTTTCCATAATACAAATATTTCTTATAGAGAACATGGGACTGGGAGTACTAGGAACTGGGTCTGATAATGATTGCACTAAAGTAACGTTATTTCTCTGGTTTTTATTGGTATAGTGGAAAGTAACGCTATTTTTACATCGTTACCAAAAATAACAATAAAACCGATACCTTGTTATCGATACCATAAAGCCACGAAGTTGCCATTTTTCGTAGTGTTTAACTTAAATTTCTATAAATACCGATAGTTAATTACTGGATATTTTAATGGTATAATTTTGTAGCGATATTTTTGGCTATTGTTATCAAAATTTCAGTCCCTGGCTGGAACCATTGTTATTATAAAGGTAGGGTCACTGACCTCTCCAGTAAACCAGCCGGTCAATGTTTAAAGAGAGAACAAAGCATACAGGCATGACCATTGGAAATACCTGTTCAAGATATACCCACACGCACTAAACATTTCCGGAAAGTAAAAAAAAAGAAAATGCCAGTGTTTCACAAAATATTTTCCTTGGCTGTTCTGCAAATCATAGCTATAAAAAGTCGACTTGCATGGTACAATTATCGCCAGCAGTCTGAAGGCGAGAGACAATCTGCTGATGCTCGAAACAACATTTAAATCAAAATAAATCACACTGCGAAAATTTTCACGAGTTAACGCAGTACCTACACACGCTCGCTATACTTGAAATAGCGTCAAAATGTAAAATAACTAAAATGTCAAATAGATGAAACCAACTGCATTTTAAAGCAAAATACCAAAGAGTTCCATTTTCAAATTTCAAAATTAGTTTGATAGAATTTTCAAATTTGGATGAAAAAAAACAAGATAGACAGAACGCTTGGAGCAATCAAGTGAAGTCGCGTTTTTGGTCCGCACGAGCCAAATGGTTCGCCAACTCAACAAAAATTCGCTCGTGAATGTCGAAATACGCGCAGAATTGGACGTATACAGAAACGTTCCATTCCACAAAGTGGTCGAATTTGAGTTAATTATTATACTCAGGGTATGTCTTTTAGGCCTTTCTATCAGGTAAAAAAGATACTGATTCTCTTGATATTTTGTGAAATAATCTAATGCTTTAAATGACATGATGATCCAAAAGACATTTATTTAACGAGGAAATGTACCAATGGTCTTGAAACATTTTGTCTTAAATAGATTTATAGCAAGATCTTTAATACAATGTCTCATAATTACTCATAAACCTTGGAACCTTTTGAACAAATGTTATTTAAATGATTTTTACCCTTTAAAACGTTTCATATATTATTGTTTGGTTTGTTTTATTAAAATCTCAAACGATTGGAGCAATCGAGCATCTTTTTTTTATCTTAAATTAGTAACAGCTGTAAAATCAGTGAGCTTGTCCCGGAAAATGGTCATCTTCAATGTCAGTGACTAACAAAAACTGTTGGTTTTTCCTTCATGACACTTTACCTTGGTGTTTCGAATTAGGAAACAATGGGCGTTCCTTTAAAATAAACTGTAGGTTTCGTTTATTAAGTACCTTTTTCCTGTATTAACTTAATTCATTGAATTAAATTCTTTAAACACTTGATACATGTGCTGTCGTGTACATATGTTTCTGTTTAAATTGTTTCTTTTTTAATGTTGTGCATGAATTTATATAAAATAAAATCAGAAAATGTTTTATTATTCTCCTTTTGATTTATGGCTCTCAGTTTTATACTCGTGTAGAATTCTGCCGAAGTTAAGTAAGATATTAGAGTGACACTGGCGCAGGGGTATTGTGAAATCACATATCCTCTCAAGCCGAAGAATCCAGACACAATCATTTTTAATAGGGGGTTTACGCGGCTTGACGAATTAAGTTGGTATAGTGATTAGTGAAAATAAACTCAAGCTGAGTCGGCTGAAACTGAACACTATCTTATACTTAGATACTTAACCCGGCTAAGCCTTTAGCTAGCTTTTGCTTAACTTTGCTTTTAGACAACCAACTCTACGTTCCTTTTGGATTGCCGCTTACATTAATTTGCAGTGTTTGCATTGGGGCGATAAATATAAAATAACGCAAAACCCGCCAAGGTACAGACAGCGCAAAAAGTGCGCTAGTTTTGTGTCACGAAGGTCGGTCACGGTTGACGACACGCGAGACGTGTCAATGACATAGTTAGGTAGCTGACAATGCGAACTTTACCAATTATGTACTTCAGTTCAATCAGTAGAGCCTGCTTGTCTGCCTGGGCGTTGGACCACCGGAAATTTTGTTTATGTGAACATGAAAGAACAAAAAATGAGATCGGAGCCGAATACGAGATTAAATGTACCTGTGTTAAAATCAAAAATTAAAAATTAAGAATAAATGTACCTAGTCTCACAATGTAGTCAAACTTTAAATTGTAGTCTCACTGGTAGGCCGTCAAGGTTTTCAAGAATATTCAAAATAATAATAAGGAATTTAGCCATTTGCGAACAAATGACCGAGAACGAATGAATGATAATTGTCTTTTAATAGCTAGGTATGTAAAAAAAGCAGTGAAATGGGTGTTAAAATATAAACAAAAAATAAAAAATTACAAGAATGGATCATCATCATCACCAGCCTATATACGTCCCACTGCTGGGCACAGGCCTTCCTAAATGGAGAAACACATGAGGTGTTTGGGCCATAACACCACCACGCTGGCCCAATGCGGGTTGGTGGGTTAAAGCGGTTGCAGTAACAACCGGGACCAACGGCTTAACGTGCCTTCCGAAGCACGGAGGAGCTCAAGATTATAAATTTGATTGACCCATCCAGGGACCAACCATGGCGAAAGTTGCTTAATGGATATTAGAAAACATAAGTTAGGTATGTGTAACAATTGAAAATAATAAAATAATATATCTATCATCAACTTTAATGTTATCATTAACTTATGAATTTTCACATCTTCACATTAATGTTAATGTTATCATTACTATTATTATATTTTTCATTACACAAATATTATATATAGTTTTTTTTATTATTTATTATTGTTTTCTAGTTAAAGTTATCTCTCAGTGAAAAATTTTGCATGCCTGCATGCAGGTTCAATTTGATTATACCTAATGTTATATTATCCTAATTACATTATCCTACCTACATACTTTTATGATCGTAGTTGTTTGTAGGTAGGTATTCTTCAAATAAAGATTTATTCATATTTATTCACTTCATTTATTCAAAATGTTTTCTAAGTTGTGTTATTGTTTTGATCATTACTGCCTCACCTCCACAAACCTAATAAAGACAATTACCATTCATTCATTCGCGGTCACACGTTCGTAAGTAAATTACCTACTTATATGTGAATTTTACAAAAAAATATCGAGACCATTACCGTATTGATTTGAATCATTTTACATAAAAACAAAGTAAAGCAACAAAGGAACAGGTGTAATATTAAAATTTACCTAATTTCAATTGAAGTCTTTGTTATTTACATAATCTAAATTAATATTCCATTTGCTCAGAGTTTTAATTGATAAAGGTTTTAGAATGGCTGTAAATTTGTCAATTAGAAGTGTCAATTAGAAGTAATTTTATCAATGCATAAAACCATTGATTTAAAAATCAGCGCGTAAAACATTCACCTCGTACGAAACCAAAATTTCTCTCTGTATTACCTCTATTACCTACTTAGCGGCGTATCATAAAACGTTTTTCTCAAGTTTCGGAAAATCAAGCAAGTTTCCTGACATAAGATGTTCATTAGGGAACCCTGTTCTTTTGTTTACCGCAAAAATGATCTTTATTATTCTAAATTAAGGTTCAAAATCAAAACAGTCCTCATGACGTTTCGTGATTCGTTTTTCACAGTTTCGGATACAATTTTGAACTTGAAAAATAATTTAAAATAAACTTTTTTAAACATTTCAACAGTACCTACTCGTACCGCAAAGTCGTAGGACTACCAAGCGGCCATATTTAGTTAAAAATTGAGGCTGGTATGGTACCGACCTCAAAAAAATTGATTAAGTATTTACTTTTACATTTTTTAAAATATAAAAACTTTTGTTTCCCTCTTTTAGTTATTAATTAAATAAATTACAGTTTTTAAGACAACTTCTTTCTTTTTATTACTTTTTAGTCGTCTTCGTGGTTACGGATTGAATTTTAGATACGTAGTAGCGCCTTTGATTCTGACACCGTTCCCAAAACACATCCATAGTTTTTAGGTCAAGCGAGGACTATCTGAGATCTGAGATGATTGTTTACTGACTTAAAAAAAGGAGGAGAATGTGTTATTTTGAATAAAAACCGCCTTCAAAACACTAAAAAGGCAATTAAAAAAATTGTTTAATAATTGCAAGTATTATCTCATAAAAAAGGTATTTTTGGAGTAGGTTTCATGCTTTTTCCGGAAACAAGAACGCAAAGTTCCGTTCCGACTTCAAAAATACCTATAAAGAAGATAAATAATATTAAAATTGATTCTTTTTTGAGTTATTTGTGTTTTGAAATCGGTTTTTTTATTTTTGTTTATTTTTTGTATTAGGTATAAATTATTAACATAGAACTTTAGCAACATTAGTCTCAATCTTTATATTTACACCACACAATTTGTAGTTTGCTTACGCAAAAATCTGCAATGCTATACATTCATAAGGCGTATTAAACGTGGAATTTTAAGCAGGTAGGCTATTAAATTTAACTGCGAGCTTTGTAGCCTACCTTAAAATATTTTCACGCTAACAGAATTTCATCGTACTTTTACTTTCAATACTTACCAAAACCTGTCGTGCAAGATTGTCCGTGTGCGTCGTATTATAAAACAAGTTTCTAACTGTTGATCGTGAACCAAATAGTTGATTTGTCACAAAAAAAACTTCACACAATTTCTCACGATACACAGAATGCCAAGCTGTTTTTATTTCGATGCTGTTGACGCGATGTCTTTGTCCACTCACTTATCTTCAGTAAATACAATTAACGTAATCTATTTTAATTCATAAATGTAACGCTATGTTACGAGATCGTAATAATAAAAAATCGAAAAGTTTGAAACTAAAAAGTTTTGAATTGAATTGACGCGAACGACTACCTTGAATGACTCCGCGCAACTACTAGTTCATTGAATGACACGAACCGTGAACGGGCGACGGGAAATGAGTGAACGCGGAATGAATGAGTCATACTATTAAACTTACAATAGTCTGTGGTCATACTACCGACGTTACGTCTCTCGTGGGTTTTTACGTTGGACAGGTGATTGTACTATCACGTAGATATAGTATAAAAATTACCGGTTTTTATAGCATTTAATGGTTGTTCGGAGAAAGGCGTAAAATCCATTCCGTGGAATTTGCCTTAGATTCGATATCAGGAAGGTATTTAGTGAAACACTTTGAAAAGCAGTTTCCTAAAATAGGTTGAGTGTTTATTATAATAAATTGTATACCTAAACATTGCTATATTTTTTTTGTCAGACCTATCACCTTATAAATTAATAGCTAATTGAACGTTTGTTTTATCGTGAACAGCCAGAGTGCACTTATGTAACTACTTACTTACTTTCATGTTAAAAACACATAACTGTAGGTATATCAGCGATATTAATCATAAAGTGTTAATCATTACAAAAAAACAAAAAATTAATCAATAAAATCAAACAAAAATAAAGAAATAAATGATAGAAAATAAACTTTATAGATTTAAAATCATTTATTAAATAATGGGAAGAGGAACAGTAATCGATTGTTTAATATTTTTCACTATATCATTTAGTATTTTGGAACGAGTAAAAAAGCTATCTACTAAACTTAAATATTACAAATTAAATATCATAACTTGTTTTAATTTCTCCTCATTGACGGAATCCCCAAATAAGACGTGTGCGTGTGCCCCGAGGCCTCGACCAAAATTAGCTACTCCCGCGCGGCGCACGGCGACGATTTCATTTTCTTTTTATGAATATTATTAATTTTATTATATTAAAAGTTTATCATCATCACCATCATCATTTCAGTTGAAAGAAGTCCATTAATGGACAAAGGCCTTTTTTTCGGGGAAGAATCAGCTTAAGAACTTACCTACTCGCCGCTGGCTAAGCGACGGGCCTGTGTGGGGGTAGGCTAGTGTCTGATCGCAGCGACACTGGGAATACCCACTCAGACTCCAAAGTAGCTCCACTGCCCTTCGTAAGGGTATACAGCCTAGGCTCTGCCGAAGCAACTTCACTAGGCCGCCAGCCGGTTTCCGCGTAGATGGAGATTACCCAGTGCAATGCATGCGTGGGAGACACCTACGCACGCGTCAAGCGGCCGTGCCTAGGGCGCAGCAAGACGGGCGATTGACACCAGTCTCCTTTATCCACCCGTCTACGTCGGATATTGGCGGGCAGAGAATTTTCTTCCCGCTCCCTTTCCGCCTACTGCGTGCACACAGTCTGTCAGAAGGTGGCAACAGCCCCCCATACCCTCTCGCTACGTGACTGACCATGCGTTAAGCCCGCAGGGCCTGGATTGCGGTGACCCTGTGCGGTTGCCGTAAGAGAGCTCTTGTGCGGAGCTGGGGCTTCTTACCAGTGCCATCGACTTTACCACCCCCTGGTAAACAGGCCGAACCGAGTTACTTAAGGAGCCCCTCGACGGGGATCCAGACATCCAGACCCTTTCCACCCGGACCTTGAGCCCCGGTGGAGTTCTGCGTCTCGGGGCGTGGAGTCACATGGCTTTTTGGTTAAAGCCACCTCTAGCCCTACGAGGTGAATACGCTGGACGGCCATGGTCATGGCTAGAGTCAAACGACGCCAGGTGGACCGCCTCCTCCCATTCAGGCGCCCTTGTTACAATTAGTGTGTCGTCCACGAAGCAGACGACATCCATCCGTGGCTAGAGCTCGTGCTGGGCAAAGGCCTACCCTAAAGATTTCCACGACGATGGGCCCTGCGCTGCACACGTCCAGCGGCTACCAGTGACCTTCACTAGATCGTCGGTCCACCTTCATCATCATCATCATCATACCAGCCTATGATGTCCACTGCTGAACAAAGGCCTCCCCCATCGATATCCAAATAAAACGGTTTTGCGCAGCCTGCATCCAACGGTTCCCCGCGACCCTGACCAGGCCGTCTGTCCATCTAGTGGGAGGCCGTCCTACTTTGCGCTTTCCGGTACGCGGTCGCCACTCCAGAACCTTAACGCCCCCACCCCACTGCCACTCGGTCCACCTTGTTAGATGCTTACCCACGCTGCGTCTTCCCGTCCGTGGCTGCCACTATAGAACCTTTCCGTAGTCACCTAGTAAGGGTCTTCTGAACCAAACACTTAACTTACAAATGTCTATTGGATTCAGTGATTGCATATGATCAAAATTATTAGAAGGAGCTCGGTGGCGTAGTGGTTTCGATTACGAAAACAAAGCAACTTTCGCCATGGTCGGTCCCAGTCCCAGGATGGGTCGATCCGTGCTTCGGAAGGCACGTTAAGCCCTTGGTCCCGATTGTTACTGCAATCGCTTTAACCCACCAACCCGCATTGGGCCCGCATGGTGGTGTTATGGTCCAACCTCCTCATGTGTTTTTCCCATGTGGGAAGGCCTGTGCCCAGCAGTGGAACGTATATAGGCTGATGACGATGATACGATTAAAATAGGAGACTGTATTTGCTTATCACCTCCTGACCCTCTGTGTTATGATTAGGTACAGTCGACAGCAAATCAAGCGTAACAGTATGACCTTGAGGCCGCTCTTACTACGTTCGTAATAGAGCCGGCTTTCGTAGTGCAACTGTTATACTTGATGTGCTGTCGTGTGCACAAAGCCTACTATTTATTTGAAAAATATACTTTTCCTATAGGTACTTGGTGTATAATCGCGCTAATCTGAAATTCTTTTTAGGATCAACGAGTCTCCGAAATGAACAGGTAGATAATGTAAGCCAGTATAATTACTGGGCATGGACGGCATTTCATCTTAGGCCTCAGGATGACATCGCACCTGCAGGTGTCTATAGGCGGCGGTAACCGCTTACCATCAGGTGGGCCGTCAGCTTGTTTGTCATCAGGTTGTATAAAAAAAAATAGATCCATTGTAAAAAAAACTAATTACTAGATTGTTTAAGTGTAAAGAGTATAAAAGTGATTTTGCTAGTTTAGGAGCACAAGGCTTCGCGTCGTATTCTTGTCGGTAACGTACTACTGTAATTCTTATTTGTCAGAGGTAGAAATTATATAGAAAAATGTACAATTGGTCAATTAAATTTAGTTTCAGCTAAGATAGTTCTACAGAATAAAAGTCTCTTTATACATTTTCATTACATTTTATTGATATAATTTTGTACAAATAACGGCGTATAATACATCGGACAGGTCTCACATACAAAACTAATGCTAGTCAAGCTAACCATATGTCACAAGATCTACGTTAACTTCAATCAATAGGTAGGTACTTGACATCATTTACAAAACAATATGGTACAAAAAGTACTAAAAACTGGATATTGCAAGCGTAATTTATCGACTTGGGTTCATTAATTTCAGTAAATAATTCATTTATTTTAATAGAACTCAATTCATATGAAGTTTATTTAGATATGCGATTATTATTGCGAATTTTCTCAATTTATTTAAAGCAAACATTACATAAAATGTTACAAAAACATAAACATTATAGAATACAATAAAGATATGCCTTTCTGTATGTTTCCTCACCCTGTGAAATAGGTACTTAATTGACAAAATTATTTGGTGTAAATGACAGCCCGTGAGGGTTCATAAACATTATAGTATATTACGAAGTTCGATTATTTAATGAACTATCTATAATACATTAATAAATGGAATAAATTTGTTTTTTGCAAACACACAATGTCTTTTAGTCGTATAACCATGGCGTAAGTCTGATAAGAATACAAGAAAGCAATGTCATTGATAAAATACTAAGGAACTTTTGAATTTTAAGATGAAAAATATTTACATATGAGCGATGTTTGGTTATTAAATGCGTATCAATTGTGCTTACTTTTTAACATTCATTAAATAATCGTACATCCATCCATTTTATACATACAAAGCGCATTTAAAATTACTCTACCAGGTAAATATAAATCTATGATTATTATCACTAAAGCAGTGCTAAGAGATAAGTCGCTTTGAAAACTTCATTTGCTGAAGCGAAACTAAATGAAGACACCATGAAACTAAAACTAGTTACACATAAATGTAAAAAGCCCGATTACCAAACTCTATTGTATTTCGTTATCTACTTACAACTGTCTAAACCACGTCCATATGAAAAATTTCGATATACAAACGCTATGTATGTATACTTATTGAACTATTTATAAAATACACTCACATCGTAACAAGTTTGAGATAAGCTATTTCATTTAGTAAATAAAGTTGTATAAAAGAGGTAAATGAAAATGCGTGCATACCACTCATATTATGACTAGACTTTCATTTATTTTAACATTACAAATATTTTCCTCTCATATACTACTACATAGTAAAGCACTTTGAAAGTTACTCCATTACTCATGGAAAATTATAACGAAGTACATTTAAATGATTTAAACAAATGATAGTCATGAAAGAACATGTGTTTAGTTAAGTTTCTCAGTACCCTTACTCTAAATTGACTAATAGTATTTAATTCAGTTACCGAACTAATATTTTCGTTAGTGTTAGATGACAATTAATATAAAAGATTGCAATTTTAATATTGTAGTTTATTGCCTCCGATTTATATTTATACATTGATATGTAAGTACGGAGTAATTAAATTAATTGGTCATTTCATTTAATAAAGCAGATACCCAGTAAATTAAATATGATTTAACGAAAGTATCAATCGGAACACACCTAACATTTCGCGCTTTGGAGCCGACTGGTTCATTTAAAATTCGAGTGCAATAATAAATGAACCGGTGTAGCTAGCGATTGTAACAAATGAATGATTTGATTCACTTAAATGAACCTCTTGATCCATTTAAATGAATTGGCTAGTTTTATGGAGCGCACCTGCCGACGTTATTTGTGATAGTGTGCGGTAGTTTTGATAGCGATAGTGGAATATCGAAGTCACCACTGAGAGAAATTTGTGATACGCAGCCTACTAATCCGCTGTTGTATTTGCCCATTGTGTTCATTTCTATGGAGGGTAGACCGCCTGAAAGAGAATGAAATGCGTCAACCAAAAAAAAAAACATACAGACGAATTGATAACCTCCTCCTTTTTTTGAAGTCGGTTAAAAAGCTCTTACATCATAACAACTTCCAATGTTTACCTACGTCTAAAATAAACACTACTACGCTTGAGATAATTTAGGGAGGATCTACAAAAACGATGATAATAACAAATTAAGTAAATAAAAAATACTGATTGGGCGACGGATATAATGAACTGGCATCTAATCATTGATGCTCAGTTTTTTTAATTAAAAAAATCAACAAAAAACAAAGATTATAAACAAAAATAAGATTAATTTAAAATTATGACATTGGTTGTTGCTAATAGAAACAAAAGTATATTATAACTCACCTATGTAAAGTCCATTTTCTGTATTTAATTGCTTCAGTTTTCCTGGAGATATCTTCCCAACGGAGCCTAAGCCATCCACCTCGAGTACTCCAGCTTGTCTGTTTCTGGAAACACAAATATTAATATTGAGATATAAATCGGAGAATTATAGCTCGCTCTAAAAGGAAATAGGAATTAGACCAGAAGCTTGTAAGAGACTATTACTAAGCTAAATTAATTAACAATTGAGTTATATACTGGTTTTTAAAGTTGTATAAATAACTACTCAATGTCACGTCTCAAGAGGTGTATGAAAAGACTTCAATTGGTACCACCATATCGTCTATATTTATATACGTACTAGGTGTTTGTTGCAATCAATCCGGCACTTACCTACCCAAGTTCACAAAGTCATATAAAGAGGTAGGTACTATAGTGTTAACAAAATTCAAAATAGTAAAATAAATTTCAATTTCCTTCATACAAATATGTAGTTCAGTTAGTTGAACAAAATGTATGGGAAATTAAAAAAATAATTGGTTATTAAAATATGAAACTAGAAAAATTTCACGTCCTGAGGCGGGGGAGTAATTTTTCAAACATTTATAATAATGTTAAAATTAAAAATTAAGAATATTACAAAATTCATTTTACAATTTTGAAGTTCTTAAAACATCTTAGTACGTATAATGAAGCTTTGAGTGTATATACGCATTCTTTTGGAATTACAGCTTATTATGTAGGAATGAATATTACCTTACTATTTTTTATTTGTGGTAACTCATGTTTTGTTGCCAATAACGACAATAATGTAAAATATCACTGAAGTGGATTCTAAACTAGTCTTCGGAGGCTAAAGGTGGTTTTCCACCAGAGGGGCGAGACGAGACTTAAAATTTGTATGGCAAATTTTCAATCCTCGCCTCGCGCAGCTTTGGTGGAAATAGTCAGGATTAACGAGGAAGTGCGAGACATGAATTGTAATATTTGTTGGTGTAAAAATGAACCATATTGTATCCGATATAGAGTATAAATTAACTCTGCAATCTCCAACAGAAACACGCTTATCGCGATAGGTATAATGTTGTGCTCAAACATCTCGCGCGAGCTCGCGCGGACAATTTTTAGTGGAAAAGGGTCAGTGCGATTTCAATTCTCGTCTCGCCTCGCCTCGTCTCGCCCCTCTGGTGGAAATCCACCTTAAGGCCAAAATGTGTGTAAGTATTTTCAACCGACATTTTTTTACTATAATTTTAATGGCTACACACCTTGTAGCTCGAGCTCTGTGCCAGAGTCCATCATCTACTTTCGTGTGATTGGCAATTATCACCACTTCACCGCTTCCTAAATCGTATCTGTAAATAAAATTAATATAGTCAAAGTCAGAAGGAAAATAATTAGGTTGGGATCAGAAACT
Organism: Nymphula nitidulata; assembly: GCA_947347705.1. NCBI lineage: Eukaryota > Metazoa > Arthropoda > Insecta > Lepidoptera > Crambidae > Nymphula > Nymphula nitidulata. The sequence continues at coordinate 11,094,025 of OX374641.1, read as the reverse complement.
AAAGGTAGAGGCAGTTAACAACGAGTAGGTAGTGTAAGTTTCGGTGTCCTGGGCCTTACCACCATCTTTATAAAAGCGATTCATATTCCGCTCGGTTCAGTATTGGTTCCTAAACTGCATCGCTGTCATAGTCGTAGATAGCGTCGTAGTACGAATTAACGATTCTACTCAGTTTAGGTCCTAAACTGGATAGCGATAAAAGATGGCGGTACGGGTGCTGTCATTTGCCAAATAACATATGACAAAATTATAATTTTACAAATAAACAACGTTAAATTGTGGTTTCTAAATTCGTATGATAAACTTTAATATAAGTAAATCTTGGGATAAATATTAAAACAACCATGACCTAAAACCACAGTAAACTAATGTGTTTTTTTTTAGAATTTATATTATGAAAAGTACAGGAGTAAACTTATATATATTTTTTAAAATTATATTTAGTGTGCGCCCGCTGTTCCGCAGGTCGATTATCGCACCAAAAAGTAGCTTTTATCCTCTCTTAGGATAAAATATATTTCCGTGCCAAATTTCATTTAAATCGGTTCAGTAGTTGAGGAGTGAAAATGCTGAAGAAATGCCTCCCCCATCGCTATCCAAGTAAAACGGTTCTGCGCAGCCTGCATCCAACGGCTGCCCGCGACCCTGACCAGGTCCTCTGCCCATTTAGCGGGAGGCCGACCTCCTTTGCTCTTTTCGGTACGTGGTCGCCATTCTAGAACTTTTATGCCCCACTGGCTGTCCGTTCTGCGTGCTATGTGCCCTGTCCACTGCCAAGGGTAGTTAACAACTTTTTTTTATTTCATAAATAAGAGGTTTATAACTCATTATATTGCAATATTGCATAAGAAATAGTATGTCTAAGATCAATAGTTTCACAGATATAGTGGTATGTTTTATATGTTGCGAGTGCGGCGCGGCGCATCGTCCAAAAACGCTCCATAGAAAATCTACGGAACAGGTGACGTCACATGTTCCCATATTACTCACAAACGCATGGGCATAAAGACAAAATTGATAATAACTGTGTATTAAGTATGTTTTTAATAATAGTTGTCATAATAAAAGTTGTCTTAATTGATGTCAGCAATCTAATATCATTAACATTTTTGATAAATTTTGAAAAACAATCCATTTTTTTAATTTTCTAAACAGTAGGTACTACTTCAACAATATTCTTTGAATTGTTTTTATGGGTAACAGCAGCGTATATTTTCTGAATATGTGAAAAATAATGCCATATTCAAACTTAGGCAACATCCCAAGTGAATATTCCTATTCAATCAAAGATAGAGCGGCGTGCATACCTAAAGACAAGCACGGAGTCCTCGACGGCGAGCGCGAGGAAGTCGCCTCGAGGGTGCGCGCGGCCGCTCCACACCAGCAGGCCGCGCGCCGCCCGCGCACGGAACCTGATGTTGATGTCCAGCGTGTAGCTCACCAGCCTGCGCACACCAAAGAGTACATTTTTATACGAGTATAGAGGTATCACTCCATACTACAAAATATATCGCGCTTAGCGATATCTGGTGATCTGAACCGGTAAACAATAAAAAAAAAATTTTTTTAATAAAACATTTTTTTTTCTTAAAAACTGAATGTAAATAATGATACAGTTACATAAAAAAGTATATTTATGTATTTTTATCATCAAAATAAAATTTCAAGAAAAAAAAAATCCATCGGGTTTTCAACTTGGTTTCCTTGATTTAGTACGCCAGATATATTCCAATTCTGCCATCTCATCATTGTTTACATGGATGAATTTGCGCTATCATATATACTTCAGTAATACCTATTTAACTTAAATATTAAAATGTTAATGGAAAAAATACTGTATAAAATTATATCTGAACACCAAAATCTTAGAAAAATTAAACTGTCATGAAAAATTCAAAACTGCTATGACGGCCTAGCTTCAAATCCCAGCTACTCTAACTAAGTAATTAATAATTTGGGGAAGATATTATAAGTTATAGTAAGAATATTACTAATGATATAGTGAAAGAATACCAAATATACCTAATATTAATTAAAAATTGAAGTAATTATTTTTTCTCAGATGTAATATAAGTTTTAAATTTTTTTCGAATCCACTATTTTTTTATGGTTACAGCGTCATCTATCGACTTGGACCTGAATTTCTAACCCATTATAAGGCTGCCAAATTAAATATCAGGTTAAACGAATAGTCTGTCGAGATAAATCAATGTTGCAACCAAAGTTTTTACAAACAAAAATCAACCAATTGCAGATTAGTCGTGTATGATATGGTTATTTTAGTATGAAGATAAAACACCGTGGCGCACACATCCTTTTACTGTGACACGAGCTATTGCCGCCATTTATAAATGATAAATGACAACTTTTATTGCCACAATATACACAATGAACAAAAGAGAGAAAAAAATAAAAAATAAATGGTATAAATTTCCTTTTTAGCATTAATAATAATTTAGTTTATAGGCAATGGGTACCAACCTCAGCAAGTTGCTGGGCGCAGCCCAGCGCTGGTTTTCAAATTAGTCCCGTTTGGTAAAAACTTTTTGGTTAGAAGGATGAGGCAGAAAGGTAGGTAGGTGATGTGTACAGTATAGTGTGTGAGTGTGACAGACGCATCGGTTAAGAAATTATTATTCATCATCATCTTTATACCACCCTATGATGTCCACTGCTGAACAAAGGCCTCCCCCATCGATTTTCAAATGGAACGGTTCTGCTCCGCCTGCATCCGACGGCTGTGACCAGGCCGTCTTTCCATATATTATTATTAGATAACACTTTTTTTTTCTTTTATGTTCTAGAATTCCAAAGCAAAATTTGGAATTCTGGGGTTGCAATATCGTAGTATGTGCGCGGGTTGTGTATGTGTGTCTAATTATTGTAGTGTGTGTGTACGATACGCTGTAGTACGCATTTTTTCAGTGATAAAAGTGATGCCTTTAGAACTTTATTTCTGCAGTGACAGAGAGAAAGAGAGAGAGATCTTTTTTTTTCACGCTAATAATCCTTATTAGCGTGAAAAAAAGAGATAACGATGGCGTGTTCGCGTGTTACGAAGCAATTAGGTAATTGGGAATAATTTATTTATTAAAAAACGAAATAATTTTTGAAAAATACACGTTTGAGATTAGTTAAAATAGTCTAATGCTCTTCGTTTTGGTTTTAAATAATCGTCCAATTGCTTTTAAAACAGGAAAAAAAGGAAAGAGAAGCATCATCTTTCGATTTTATTTTATCGAAAAAATTGCTTCCATTCTTGTTTTGATTTAAAATATTTAAAATGTAATTATACTAATAACTACATATTAGTTTATCAAAAATTAGTAATTCTTGAGCGCCTATTATAATTATCAAAGCAATATCATACATAAAGTCATAGATGCAGTTCCATGCGTTGCAATCATTTGCAATGAGCAAGCCGTAATTTTTCGAGTTGTTATGCCTAAATCAAATGCTAAATGTTAACAATGTGAGGCAAGAGTTTTGCTTTCCTAAATATTTTCTTACAAATGTGTCTGTATATTACTTACCTTTTCATAGTTTCATCGTCATCTATATGAATGAAACTATCCTTCCCAGTGAAGCTCGGGTAACTATTCGTATCACCCCAGTTTATTTCATTCGAGTTCAGATACTTCACTTGCATATACGTCTGTCCATCATACGGTGGTTCTGTTACTATTTCATTATTTCTCTCCATACTGTCTTGCATGTATTGATACTTTTTACTTGCTATATATTTCTTCTTCTTAGATTTCTCTATGTGTGAGTGTGGAATGTGTTTCTTGGGTTTCGTTTTGTGGTATTTCTGCTTCGACCCCTTCTTTGCTACAATAGAATGGTGAACGTCTGTCGCCGATATATTTTGCGAGTAAATTGGTATCGGTTCCAAGACTTCTTTACATTGGCTTTTGTTTCTGAAAAAATAAAGAAATATTATAAATAATACATCTCTTACGCTCATATCTATTATCTTGCCCAAATTCAGCATCTTAAGAGCTTGTGCCTTAATTGATACTACAAATATACCAAATGAAGAAACAAACATTCATGACTCTTGAACAGACGTGAACAAACTCATCTTACTAACATCTACTCCTACCGGCATTGGTGTGCATATATATGTGACGGAAAAGGAATGGATAATTAAATTAGCAACTCACATGCATGTGTTATTGATGGGGTCTTCACAGTTGTCCACATTTACTCCACCCAGCGCTGATGACACTACTGATAGTTCCTCGTCGTTGATTACCAACTGAAATGTAAAACAGTTAACTTTGATTTTAGCGATATAAACAAAACATAACTAAAAATACACAAGTTCAACAGAAAATAGTTTGTCGTCTTATAAAATTTATCCTGTATTGTAATATTTGATGTTGTTAATAAGTTGCTATAACTTTAAGTAACTCTTAATTTTTAAATTTGAACATTATTATAAATGTTTGAAATATTACTTAGTAATTAAAATATAAGAAAACTAGAAAAATTTCACGTCCTGAGGCAGGAATCGAACCCGCGACCTTTCGCAATCCGGGCGACTGCTCTGACCACTGAGCCACCCAGGACTTGGGATATCCCTGTGAAATTCTTCTAGTCTATCTGCATTTGCGAAATACTCGTTTCGGATGTTGAAATAGAATATTTCGACATTGTAGGGTGGACGTTAGCTCATAAACGCAAATGCAGATAGACTAGAAGAATTTCACAGGGATATCCCAAGTCCTGGGTGGCTCAGTGGTCAGAGCAGTCGCCCGGATTGCGAAAGGTCGCGGGTTCAATTCCTGCCTCAGGACGTGAAATTTTTCTAGTTTTATTATATTTTAATTTAAGTAACTCTCCAAATTACGTAGGTACCTATAACTGTCTCAAGACATTGTGTCTCACTAGGCTTTTCGAATTAAACTACTTTACGGGAGTTAGCTCCCGTTTAATTAGATGTACTTGACAGATTGCTGTGTCGTGCCTTTCGTAACATTGACGTAGAGTTCACAAACAGCCTAGAGCCTCTACAATTCCGTCGTGACATTGCATCTCTTAGCGCCTTCTATCGACTTTACCATTTAGTTTAGAGTGTTCAGAGGAGCTTAACGACCTTATCCCACCTTCCGCCTTCCTACTCAGGAGCACGCGTGCTGGTTTTCGGAGTCAACAATCTACTGTCTCCACCTCAACATCACGGACAAAGAAGTTTAGTAAATCGTTTCTTTGTCGGACTTCCATAATCTTTGGCAACACATGGGTTCCCTTCCAATACCATGGGTTCCTTCAAAAGAGGCGTCAAAAAGCACCTTATGGCAAGGTGAAGGCGGCAGTGTGTTTCAAGCTGTACTAGTTGTCTTCGCATATGGACTCTTACCGCTTCACTTCAGGTGGTGTTGAGTCATTTGCCGTGCTTTGTATTAACAAAAAGTTCCGGTAAAGCAGTTTTATTTCAAATGTGCAGTGATCGCGAAAATTAAAGGCTTTTTGTGCAATTTGTCAATCAATCCATACAACTAGTTTATTCAAAGGAAATTCAAGCTTGAAGAGCTTGCTCTTCAAAAGATACAGACAACAGCACATCAAGTGATACATTGCACTACAAAAGCCGCCTCTATTAAGAGCGGAGCAAGGGCGTTTTCAAGTTCAAACTGTTACGCTTCATGTGCTGTCGACTGTACAAGGAGCTGAGAATGGGATATGATCTGCCGAACCTACAATTTTCGGTGGAAGTAGTGGCTTAAATCGGGTGGAGAATCTTAATCGTTAGCTAGAACGGTGATTTTTTTTTTCCTTCTAGAATAACATTGACACATTGAAAAACGTAACGCTACGGTTTGATATTTACTGTAGGTAGGTAGCCAGAGTCGAGCCGCATACCTTTTTACTTTAACAAAATCTCAATTCATAACTCACCTGTCCAACACATCCACTAAACGAAGTCCTCAAGGCCAACCGCGGCGGTAATGGGTGTGGCGCACCTCCCAGCAACATTGGCTGACGCAGCGTCAAGCGTCGTGCAGTGCCCCGTGACGTCACTGAACGGGTGGCGTCAGTGATGTCGCGAGGAGAAGTCGTTCTAACGCGCAACGATGCGCGACGACCTGACCGACTGACGGAGACGCGGTGCCAGGAGTTTGGTGCTAGAGGGTAGGCTGACCTGAAGTAAGTATTGGATATTGTAAGAGATTTTAAAAAGCATGAGGGTCACCTAGGGGTATGATTCATGCACAATTTACGCGACAACTAGGCACCGACTTTACAAAGTCGCTACCAAGTAATTTTGAGGCAAATAATACGAAAACTCGCATTGCTAGCATATGAAATGAAATGAAATGAAAATTATCTTTATTCAAATAGGCCACCAAGTAACACTTATGGCCAAAAATCACATTTGTAAAAATATATTAATTAATAACGTCATAGAGTCTGTCTTTCCCTCCGTCTGTCCATTTGTCGGGACCTTCCAAATATTCTTGGACCTTATAGTAGCCTTTTTTCGTTAAAGTTTGTAAATTTATAATTGATTTTTCAAGTATACATTACAATTAAGTACTTAAAAGGCTCCTTATACCAACCGACGACCTGGGTGCCCAATATTTTGAAAGGAGTCTACACATTACAAAACATTTCATCCAACAGGTCGCAGAAACTAAATTTAGAACAATGGGTCAATCTTGGAATGCGACGGAACTTGATGAAAATTTGTATAAACCTTTATTTTAAGCATACTAAATATTGTCTTGAAAATCTCATATATTCACGTGTGAGCGACCTTTGATATACATATTACTTATTTATGGAAATATCTCGCTCCTTTTGCCCTAAATCCTATTTGTATCAACATTAAAATTGTAGAGTTTAGAATTCTCTACAAAATTTGTCTAAATTTGTACTTAAATTTTATCCCATTAACCTTAAACAAACAAAAAAATAAATCAATAGTTATTAACTAACATTTAACGAATAACTTTGCGCTATGGCATATATGGCTGAGCGCTCCGCAATCTTCGCGTTCTATTCTAAAAACGGATTTTTAATTCACCTTTTATATTGATGCAAATTCGATTCGAGGCAAAAGAACGGCCATATTTACAAATACACTGATTTCCGCGACATCTCAGCTCACACGTGATGATTTTTCAGAGAAAATTTAGAATGCCATAGTAAAAGTTTACATACAAACAGCTCGTTCCATTTTATTTCGAGGTGAAGCCCTATTTTGACTGGATGCGCTATTAACTGAAGTCATAGATAGGTATACCTGAAGCAGGTGGAATGAAATAGCATGAAGTACCAAGGTATGGAATGCTCTATTTTGAAAGTTCTAAGATAAAACTGTTTTTGGCCAGATGTTTTTTCTATTTTTATTACTAAAATAATATTTTTAAGTCCTAAAAATATACCCACAATACATAAATGAACTTTAGTAAAAATTATAATTTTAGATTTATAAAAAATAGAAACTCAGTTTAATTGTAGAAACAAAATTTTATATTTTAGTGAACCAACTTGCACGCACGCCAAACATCAGATTGATTGATTGATCCAATTGTTTTTTCTCTCTCATAGACTTGCAGAGATATAATAACGCCGCTTGTCAGATTAATTTAGAAGTAAATGGAGTAAACTGCATGATTCTACATTTAAATGAACTTACCTCACAAGCGCGATCCCAGAACCGAGGTCAAACGCGAACTCAACGAAGTAATCTCTTAAGTGTAGAGAAAAGAAGTCCCCATCGCCACTGGCGTGCTCCGAGTTGTACAGGATTAGACCGTCGCCGCTTGTCGGTTTCAGTGTTATCTGTAACGAATACATGAAATTGTTATTGGGATAGAAAGTAAGAAATATAAGCTCACCTACACGGCACTGCTCTGGCACAGCAACCAAAAGAACACTCAAATGTAGACCACAAGCCGTGCGCTGTAGGTATACTTTGCAAAGACAGCTCTGCTTGTCGCACGCCGCGCCATTGCAGTTGGCTGTTTTGTCTTTCTAAATTGTGGACTTTTTAATGTTCGTTCCGATATCAGTGCCGCAACGTAAGTGAGCGTCATAGCCCACCCTCAAAGATCATGCTCTAAGCTCTTTACCAACACCAGCAACGGTTGATTTCAACAAAAATTTAGTAGCCTTACGTTTATCTGAAGCTAGAATCTTGAATATCCTAATAAGAATGTAAACATGTCTTTTACGAGGCAGCGATTTCCTCTATTACTTCAAACTCCAGAATATAATTATATTATAATGTCCCACAGATATATTGAACTATTTTGTATGCCAGCTTTCCAATTCTCTATTAAGCACAAAGTTTTCCTTCAACTGAGCACTAACGATTTGCGTCAACATTTTTCAAAGTTAATCAAAAATGGTATTTCTATTGCACTGTAATTGAAATTTAGTGCTGGAACGATGCATAAGTAAGAAAAACTGTCGGTCGGTATACTTAGGAATAAAATCAGCTGTCGTGGGAAGTTGTATATCGGGCACGTTCCAAGAAACGGGCTATTTAAAGTTTCAAACTTTACCGTTAATAAATACAGTGGGATACTTCGTAATGGATACCGCGCGACTGCGATTGGAAATGTTTGCGGGAAACTTTGAGACGAGTGCAAACTGATAATTAAATTAATAATGAAGTTCAGTCATCTTAAGATGTTGTTGGTAGTAGCTTTTTGTGTTAAGATTCCTTCAAACTTTATGAAAGTCAATTTAAAAGTATCTGTAGATACACGAAGAGCTGTCAGAACCTTATCTTATCGTGAGGCACAAAGTCGCAGAGTACCTCGACCTGTTGGGACCTTTTGTGAAAAACGTGGGAATGTTTTTACTTTTCCTGAGTCCAGAATAAAGATGTCGCCGCCATCTGGTTAAATTCGCCGCTTAATTGGATGCCAAGCATAGCCCATTGATTAAACGCCGGCATCCAATTGAATGTCTAGCCCGATAGTTAATTGAACTCTACTCACTTATCGTTTAAAAACTTGGCGTATTGAATGGATCGTCTTGTACTAAAAAGTTTTGATTTGATTAGTAGGTTTAAGGTTATTCTTCTTATTATTCGATTTAAACCACCTGCCTAGGCGTCCATTTGATTGGCTAATTTAAACCAGACGGCTGACATGACGTTTAGCCATCTGGTTAAACGTTGCGCTCAATGACTTGGCTAGTTGTACCTACTTCAGCCGTTTGATTGGATGCCGGCGTTCAATCAACGGGCTGGGCGTCCAGTTAAGCGACTGTTTAACCAGACGACTGCGACATAGATACCATAAGCCTCGCTAAATCTCTGGGCAGAAATAGCCTGTGGTCTTCTGTCTTTGGTTATGCCACTTCCAGAAAATTAGTCTAGACCAAATTCTATCATCCTTGTTTCTGGTGTTAGCCAGAGAATCACCACTGATACAAGCGACGCGCCATTGATTCCTGGCACTATCTATCTGCTGGACAAAGTTGTGTTGGGGAGAGTTGTTTTTGTGTGGCGTGTGGTAAGTCGTGAAATGCCCCGTGGAAGCGGGTTTGTTTTCTACTCTTTGCATAGTACTTAATCCATCATCCTACGTTCTTCCCTTGGAGGGATGAAAATCAGCCTCGTCGGTTTTCGACAAGCTCTTAAATGGCTGTGTTTATGAATCTTTGTGAATGTGCTAGAAAGGGTTCAGGGCCTACGTATGTCTTCTAGGAGTTCCTCGTTGCTAACTCATCAGTCAGATCAGCCTTCTTATTGCCTCTCACGTATTTCACTTTGAATTTTTACGTCATCGATCCACCTCCTGATTGTATAGTTAACTGTAGCATCCCCAACTTATTTCTAGATTTTACGATTTACTTATAGGTTTTGTAGGCCAACATTTCGCTCATCTGTCCTGTATCATGGCAGAGTGTGTGTCATAATCGTATAAATCTAAAGTAGGTATTCTTAAACTGTGTTTGCCTTGTTCCTAGTTTTGTTTTGACGTCACTCCTACTTTAGCCTATTCGAGAAGGTTGTTATTTTTGTACTTATATTTACAAATTAAGGGACGCGTAGGATTATTATTGTTTATTTTCGTCTCAAATTTTGAATTATATATCGAGTGGAGCTATACCCAAGACGTAGCGTGGGACGGTTTCTTATGGAATAAATTGAGTTATGTGCCTTTTATAGGCTGCAGGGTATTGTATTATATTCTAGACGTTTTGGGCGAAACACATTATTTCAAATATTCTACTATGATTTCTGTTTGTAGTTAGGTATATATATAACTTGACGACCGGCTACTTGGTCGGGAGGTCCCGGGTTCAAATCCCGGTAGGAGCAAATGTTTGTATGATGAGTACGAGCATTTGTTTACGAGTCATGGATGTTTATATGTTTATTTAGTATATTTCTAATATTTATATACATATTATTATCATTATTTGTCCGTTATCTAGTATCTATAACATAAGCTCTTAATGATGCTTACTTTGGGCTAAATAATAGGTGTGATTGTATGAATATTATAATAATTATTATTATTATAACTTCGTTTGAAACATAATTATACTTTGATTTTTTTATTAAGTATCTACTATTTTATTTAGTTATAATTGAATTAGTTTGTATAACAATTTTTTTTTAGGAATTTGGTTGTCAAAATAAGTATCAACTGTAGGATTTTCTTTTTATTTCTTCCAACGAAAAACATTTTGGGAACTTTTTGTAGGAGTAGGTATATGATTTTTCTTTCGTGAGAGCCTTTAAAAACTCTTCAAAGTTTTTCCTGCTTAAAATTTTATGACAAGTTTACTTAGCACTTTGTCGTCGTTTTTAATTGAATTGTTACGGTCACGGCAATGTTGAAAACACGTAAGTAGCTTAAAAAGAATTTTTAAAAGTTGGTACCAACATTGTGACAAAATAGGTATATATTTGCTATTTCTCCATGCCAACATCAATCAACATGACGTAACTATTATTCTAGACAGCCTACAATTTAAATTGTAGAGATAGAAAATCCTTACCATTGTTATATTATGATAAAATAATATTGTCCTTTTTGCTGTTTTATTTGCTTAGCATTAAAGCCGTCTATTGTATTCTTCATATTTTGTTATTGCTGTTTCTTATGTATTATTGGGTATTTGATTTGAATCTTTAATGAAACATTTATTACCTGTATATCCAACCATGATTGCGCTGAATTCCCTAGGCTTGGCAATCGAAGATAAGATGATCCGTTAAACCGGGGAACCTGCAATGGAGTATATTTTATTACACTATTCATATTTTTTTACAGATACATAAAGCTAGAAATTTAGATAAAAAATTAAGTAAAATTACTTTAAAAATACTCTATTCTTATGGGTTAAAAAAGAAATTGGTGCTGTTGAAATAAAAATAGCTTTTACTGTTTCTGTTTATCAATACCAATTTCGCTTAGAAACAAGATTAAATAAAACTGCTGCATCATCTTCTAAAAAAATTTAACGCCATACGAATTTTCATACAAACTTTGAAGTCAAAAATATTGGAAAGCAACAAATCGAATCTAATAAAACTTTATATTGCATCAGCAAGTCCGGCGTAGTGTAATTAGTTATAAGAGGGTTTTTGGAAAAGTCTAATTTATTTATTTTAGAAAATATAAATAATTTTAATAAAAATCTTCTTACAGGCTGTAATAAAAATTATACTTAATTGTGTATTATGAGTGTTGTGGGCGCATGTTATTAATTTGTGTAGATACCAGGATTATAGTACTTACAAGATGTTGGATAATTTTGTATATCTCGTTTTGTTCTTTAATATATAAATAAAGAGAGAAATTTACTTGACACATCAAGCTACTACTTTTCTGATCAAATCGATGAATCACAAAAAATAAATTTGAATTCCAGAAAGGCCTCCTTGTTTACCCACCTTCAAATCCAAAGTTATTTCGCATTTATCTCCGGCGTATCCCAGCGGACACAGGCACACACTGCCGACACAACCGCCGCCATGCTGACATTCACATTTCACGTCATTTCTATCCGTTTTCATCCCTTTCCTATCATAACTTTTCAAATTGTTTTCAATGTCATTATTAATATTATCAATCTTATTATCACTTGCTACTTTTATTTTGTTGATACCATTAAATTTTTTTACAGTCTTGAAGTGATCTATGGAATTGTCCAATTTATTATCATCTTCGAATTTATGGGAATCACGCATAACTATATCATTGTCTTCAAAGTGCACTATGTCATTTATGTCATATAAGGGATGGCTTTCTAAATCATTGGTGTATTTGTGGGGGAGATTTTCACTGGTGGTAACTTCCAAGATAGGTTTCCATGGGGCTAATGTTGGCGCACATTCACCTGAAAAAGACAAGAATATACATTGAAAGATTTACGCGTTTTTAAAAACTGCTCCTCTATATAAACATGTTTTAAAGGTTATTATTTTTTCCTAAGTAAACTCGTAGAGTCAATATAAATTTTATCGGATCATTAAAAAAAAACCAATGTCTGTATAAAAAACAATGTTTTTTTAAGGAAATTTAACTTTATTTACATCGCGAAGGACTCGTTTTCCATAACAAAAGTCTCATGGAAAAGTACAAAGATTTATAAGATGATTATCCTGTGCAAATAGAAATGAGTTAAGTAGATTCAGAGGCTCCTCGATCTACGGGTTTTGTTAAGGAATATTTTTTCGGAGTCCATTGTAATCACAGACGTGTATTTAAAACGCTTCGTAATGCCTTGGGCAAGAATAAATCTGAACAAAGGATGGACTTGAAGTGACTGGTAAATAAAGCAGAAAGAGAACTCCTTTACCAACCTTTAAGTCTTTCGAATGGTTTTGAAAATATTCTAAAAAGAGTTTATTTAAAATTTATAATGTTTCTGATTTTAATTAAACTAAAGTTACGTCTGAAGCAGATAAGGCAGACTATTTGAATAATACAAAGAAAAAGTCAGCGAAAGAGAATATTTCAAAGTTCGTTACAGTATCACTCAAATGGTTTTTTAATCAACAACAAAAATACTTTAGCTAGACAAAAACAGTGTTAAAATGAGTTGGAACGTATGAACAAGACGTAATTCAATAAAACAGTAGACAGACGAGCGTTGTGTATTCGAGGCAAATCGGTGGCATAAACAAAAGAGAACAGAAAGATATAATAACATAACACAAAACAAAAACATAACACAATATAATGTATATTGTGTTGCTGCCGTAAAGATTTAATAGCGAAGATTTAAGATACAATAACTGAATATAATTACTGACCTGAGGCTGAGTGGTCACTACCTCTAACTATACCGGGTGTTTCTGAATTCCGAAATAGAATTTGAAATTCTGGGGTCAAAATCGTATTGCCACGAGCAGGGCCCCGATCACGCTAATTTACAACGTGTTTACCAAAGCAAAACCAAAACGTTTTGTTACGCACACGATTTGTATTGCGCTAAACATTTGAACGGCTTTTTTTCGGAACATACGTTGATTTTTTTAAATTATAATTATATTACATATTTATTAAATTCAGATTACATAAATTAATAAAATAAAAACTTTCTAATATTCTTAATTTTCATTTTAACATTATTATAAATGTTTGAAAAATTATTTACTTATAAAAAAATATGTAAAGTTTAGATAATAATATTTTTCTAAATTGAGTATGTATCGATAGGTTTTTGACAGCATCTAGATACAAAGACGTTTCTATGGAAACCATCTATGGGAACGTATTTACCGCTATCAGGCGAACGTTTTTGATTTAGTTTGTACCTAGCAACTTTTCAAACAATGGCAAAAATATTTGTTGGACAGCGGAAAATACGTTCTCATAGTTCTTTGTATATAAATGCTGTTTTAAACCGTTCGATATATTTACACAATTTAAAATGTTATTTATTTATTTATTTATGTAATAAACACTAAATAAATATAACTAAATATAAGATATCAACGTATGTTCCAAAAACAACCTAATTGGTGGTCGGTAAAATGTTTAGCGCAACGTAACGTTTTTCGTTATACTTTGGTAAAACGAAAAAAAAAACGTTACGTTGCGCCGTTTTCGTTTTACGTTGAAAATTAGCGCGATAGGTGTCAAACTTTCAGAGGTAAGTCTTGACAAGTAATACAATCACCCCTCTAAACCCTCACAGCCCCTCCTTTTATTTCGGACTTTGGTTACACGCTGTATACATATTACTATCAATATTTCTCCGTAATGTAGTATCCATGACACATGCTCTTAATAATGCTTACTGGGCTAGATAATAGGTCTGAGTGTATGATGATGATTATTATCATTAGTTTTTGCTTCAATATTTTAAAGCAAAGTACTGGTATCATCATCATCATCACCAGCCTATAAACGTCCCACCTTCCTACATGGGAGAAACACATGAGGAGTTTGGGCTATAACACCACCACGCTGGTCCAATGCGGGTTGGCGGGTGAAAGCGGTTGCAGGAACAACCGGGACCAACGGCTTAACGTGCCTTCCGAAACACGGAGGAGCTCGAGATAACAAACTTTGATTGACCCATTCCAGGATCGACCATGGCGAAGTTGCTTTGTTTTTCGTATCGAAACCAGAGCGCTTAAACCAATACGCCACTGAGCTCCTCAATCCTCCTCCTGTTAGTGAAGGTAACATTATTATTGTGTTATTGGTTATACCACTTTACTGTACACTATGTCATCATAAGTATTCAGCGAGAGATGTGCCAGAATTCCGTTATTCAGAATACGCTGGTATTAGAATAAGGGTGTATTGAGTGTCGAGCTAGATGCGTTGTTCTCACTTATCCCCTGTGAAATAGTGCTCCATTCTCGTACTTAATTACTAAGCCGCGTTACGTTGTGGAGGAGTTTTCGTATTGTTTCAATTAGTGCGAGTGTCACAGTCTCACAGAGATGTGTTGAACAATAATACGTAGCGCCTTTGAATGACGAGACTTTTCAAGTAAACACAAAGGGCGTCACCCTAAATCCTTATTGAAACAGAACCTGATTGTAGTACAGAATCATCTGTGCTGTCAGAGTCACCGTAAAAAATGTACTCTATGGTCAGGGAATTTTTTGGCGGGTTTTGAAAATTGTTGTTTTGTGAAGCAAATACCCACTAAAACTCCCCGGTAACTCCACTGCCCTTTGCGGGGGTAGCCTAGGCTTTGCCGCAACAATTTCACCAGTCTACTACCAGAAACTAGACCCTAGATTATATATCGCCCCGAGTAAGTAAGTTAATTCTAATCGAATCGAAACGTCTCGAAACTGATGTAAGTAATGATATCATATCATGGTTCTTATTTTCGTGCTAAAGTGTAAAATGAACAAAAACATATTTAAAGATATTAGTTAATCGTGCCTAAATCGGTTTTATTATTTGGAAAGCAATTCCTGATAAATTTAAATTCCAGATGAAAGATCTAAAGTAAAGAAAAAAAGAAGGAAAACACGGAAACAAAATGGTGAACACAATGAAAGACCTATTGTAACAATCCTCATTGTTCGTCGTGCTCCCATATTCATTTGAAAAACATGACGAAAAGAAATCGATTCGACTTTTATTTTATTTAGAATTTACAAATACATACTTTTGTAGTGGTAACATAAGGAAGGGAAAACTCTTGCATGTAGGTATGCATAGTTTACAGAATAAACCCCACCTTATTTTGTGATGGGAAAGCTTATATAGATACCCGGCTGTGATATAGGAACTTTCTAACTGACGTACGCAGTCGACAGCACCTCAAAGTTTGATAAAAATATTAAAATACCTTGAAATATTATTATACTGGTAATCACAAGAGCCAATCTAAAGAAAACTTCCAAACACCTCTCAATCGTATTACAAACTTTCTAGATTAGCTGAATTCTTGATAATTTATCTTAAAACAGTCTCAGCTTTTATTCTCCGAGGAAACGTACAAGTAAAGTTTGTTGAACCGAAAAAGAAATTATCATTTTTCACTCTAATACATAATCCTTTAAGTTGCCTGTCGGTACGTTTGAAACAAATGGTTCGCGTTGCCAACTTCGTGTAGATTTGCGTGGAGTGGAGTTGGTTATAAATTGCTGTTTACATGACATGGGTTTAAAATTAAAATGCCAAAATGCCAAAGGAACCTTTAGTTCGTACAACTAATATCAATGTTTTCTCATACTTGTTTGGACATTTGAGCATTATTTTGACAACCTTCTTCGAGATAAATCTAAATTGCTGTATTGGCCAAATACATGCGAGCAGCGGCCGGCGAAAGTTGTATGAAAATCCATATATGATCTATCGTGTTTTAGCGGTCAAATAAATTACTATGTAAACTCATATCTGACGTGCGATTTAAAAATGGGATGATCTTTTACTCCGAAACATAGCAACCAAGGAGGTAATTAATCAATGGTTTTATTTGAATTTCGAACTGGCTTGCAAATAGAAAGCTGTTTATGGAAAAAAAAACAAATTGAACACTTTGGCGCGTGAAAAATTATTTCTGTTCATTGCTCGTCATTGATATTAGACAAGTAATTGTATTTTAATTTCCGCGCATTATTTGAGAAAAGTACTAAGGCAAGTCAATCAAAGGCATTTGACTGCGTTGACCATCAGACGCTAATTTTAAAATTACAACACTATGGGGTTACAAATTCAGCTCTGAAGTTAACCTCATCTTACTTTAAGTTCTAGAACTCAAATAGTTGACATCAATGGAACAAAATCTTCAGGGTCTTATGTCAAATGGGAGTTCCACAGGGTTCAATTCTAGGGCCCTTTTTATTTTTAATAATACGTAAATGACTTACCATTCTTTGCTAAGGAATTTTGTGAGATTGTGTTGTTTGCAGATGATACTTCTTTAATTTTTAAATGTGATAGAAATAAAGTAAACTTTGACGACGTAAACAATGCACTATCTCAAGTAATAAATTGGTTTACTGTGAACAATTTACAACTGAATGCAAGGAAAACTAAATGTATTAAATTTATTTTACTTAATGTTAGGGAAGTGGATACAAACATTAAATTAAATAATCAGTCGTTAAATTTAATTCAATCCACTACATTTTTAGGCATTACAATCGATGCGAAACTCCAGTGGAACCCTCACATCACAACACTTTGTAGTAGACTTAGCTCCGCGGCTTATGCTATTAGAAAAATAAAGCAATATACTGATATTGCCACGGCGCGCTTGGTTTACTTTAGTTACTTCCATAGTAATATGTCGTATGGTATTCTTCTGTGGGGTAAAGAAGCAGACATTGAAACAGTATTTATCTTGCAAAAACGTGCAATTAGAGCAATCTACTGCCTTGCTGCTCGAACATCTCTTAGAGACTTATTTAAAGAAATAGATATACTAACAGTTGCTTCTCAATATATTTATGCTTGCATAATTTTTGTACGTCTAAATTTAAATTCCTACTTAAGACACAGCGATGTACATGCATTAAATACAAGAAGTAAAAATAAGTTGATCTTACCGTCTCTAAGACTGCATAAAGTTTTTAATACTTTTATGGGTCAAAGCATACTTTAATATAACAAGATTCCTATTAACGTACTAAACTTTCCATTTGACAAATTTAAAATTCACATTAAGAAAACTCTAATGTCCAAAGGTTACTATACTATTAACGATTATATAAATGACATAAATGCTTGGTTGTAACTTATAGTGTCATATACTTAGTTATTTCCACCAACAGCATTTCATTGATTTTCTGGTTGCTGGAAGATGTCATGCTCTCTATAAGTTTCTGCGGTGGTGGCGTCGTGTGCCGGGTCGCTCCGTTCCCTATAATATGGTTGAGCGGAGCGATGGCTGGCACATGCGTCATACTTGTGAACAGGTGCCACTAGTGGAAATGGTCATCTCTAAGGTTCCTTGATTTTCTAATAATTTACCTACATATTCATCAATAGTATCATATTTGTGAGGGAATTTTGAGGTGTATGGCATTATAGGAATTATATAAAACAATACAGTTATTATTGTAATAACGTGGTCAGACAACTGTTTAAAATTAATGAAAGATGTTTGGCTTTATCAGGCCTTTGTATATTAATTGTTGACTTTTGTGTATTATAATACCTATATTGTGATGGTGCATTGACGGACAGCCTTTAAAAAGTAAATATTCTTGTCATTAGGTACTTATTGGTACGTTAATATACCTTTTTTTATACTCTGTGCGACACTGCACTGCTATAACTGTGTAATTAAGCATTGTAACTTAATAATTGAAAAAAGTGACTACACGAGTTTGTTGCCGGAATTTTCTCGGTAGTTCAACTTTTGTAACCGGTGTAAATTCAGACAGACAGACAGACTGACTGACAGACAGACAGATAGACAGACTGACTGACGGACAGACGGACCGACAGACAGACCGATAGACAGACTGACATTATAATATTGTTAGCTTACGTAGATCCAGATAAGACAGAGAGACAAACATTATGAAATTGTTAGTTAGTTCATATTATTTTTATGTGATAGACATAAGGGATTTTTTTTTGACGATTCGAAAGTGTTTTTTGGGGGGCCTCATTGAATAAAGATATTTTCATTTTCATTTTCCCCCTAGGAGGGGACGTACAAGGCAGCAAAGGTTCCAGACTATCATTTTTCCCTATACTAGATTAAGTAAAAGTTAAAGCTCGCATGTGACGCGGGCCCGCATCTAATCCTCTTAACTCGCTCCAAGTTACAAGCAAGCACATACATACCTAACTTTTACAAGTTTAGTTTGTACCTAATTCATTGAAATTAATATAGTACTAGTTGGAAGCTCAAGTATTACGCTCTAAACACGTATTAACGATTTTATAACACTTAAGGCGATATCTCTCGAATATTTAGCATTTTAATAAGAGTATAAATAATCCGGTGGAGCTACTTAGCAACCCAATGATGATAAATATCCCGAATACATTTACTTAGAAAAATATCTAAATTAGAAACAGCCCACGTCCCGTTTTATAATTTTAAAAATTAAAAGAATATATTTTAAAATAAAAGTAATTTTTGAAGCCGCGTTTGACCTCCGGAGACCTTATGACAATTAAAAAGAATTGTGTCTTAATCTTTGGCTAGACATGTTTTTTAAATGTTATCTTTCTCGTGTAAGTGACTGTCATAGTTTTTTTAGATATAAAGTTTTCCACCTTAGCTTATTAAAAACATGATGATACTTAGCTAATATTCTAGCAAAATAAAGAATAACTAAATGAAATTATTTTAAATCATTTTTTTAAAAAAACGAAGTGATTTCTCTAAACGTTGGAATGTTTTATTAAAGTAATTTACTAAGTGGTCCTTAAAGTATAAGCATTGAATTTTAACAATATTGTAAGGAGCAATCGTACTTAGTTAAAAATACTCGATGAGTGTCAAACGTTTGTATAAAAACTCACTTAGCAGAATTGTATTTCGAAGTCTTTTTACACCCCAGCCTCCCCAATACTTGCAATGTGACATTGAGGAGTCAGTAGGGATACATACATTATTTAACGCGTAAAAACACGTACTTCATTTACAAACCTTAAAGTCAACGCAAAAAAATATAACATTATTGACAAATTTAAAATGAGATTTTTGGAAAATGAGAAACCACTAGGTGGTAGGCCCGTATGTAGGGTCGTCTGGGTAGGTACCACCGCCTTTATTATTTCAGCCATGAAACAGTTTGCTGTGTTTCGTATTGAAGGGAAAAGTAGCCAGAGTGAACTGGGCATGAACGGAATTTCATCTTAAGCCTCAGGATGACAACGCACCTGCAATATCAAGTGATTTTCCCTTGTTATAGCGAGTGTCTATCGCGGCGGTAACCGCTTAACATCAGGTGGGCCGTCAGCTTGTTTATTATCTAGTTGTATAAAAAAAAACCAAAAGGGTAAAAATTACAAATATTGTGACCGTCTTTTATTTGAGAAACACCTGTGCCGAAATGGCACGACCTTCCCTAACAATCACTAATAATAAAAATACATAAGTACCTACCAAAAAAATATTAGGTATTTTTTATTTATTTTACATACGCTCAAAGACCAAAAACCGCCACAGAGCAAAACCACAGCTTACAACTCGTTTAGACTACTTTTAGTGGTGGTGGTGGTGGTGGTGGTTACATTATTGTGGTATAAATGTATGTAACACACGCGTAATATTAATACCAATCATGCGTGGCATCAAATAGATGTGAACTATCTAATGCCACGCATGATTCAAATAAACAATCCCTATAATTAGATGCTCACTCACAACGTAAAAAGCTATTCAAATGTATTTATCAATTAGCAACAAAGCAAGCGATGTGAACTGAATTAAGTAGCTCCACTCAAGTGCCTCAATGTCCTTGATAATTCGGTTCAATAAATTACATAAATTGTTTTTAAATTTACACACATACATATATTGAAATTTACTGTCTTTAACAAAATTAAAGTAGGTAATATTTTCATTAACTGTATGTTGTAACTATCAACTACAAACACTGCAATATTAAGGAATCAATTAATCTTTCAGCAGAGGCAGGGCATAGCTCGGTGGCCTAGTGGTTGAGTTTGCAAAGCTATTTTCGTCATGTGGGCTGGTTCTACGTCGTGCAAGTAAGCCGTTTTTCCTGGCCTTGCAACCGCAATAACCCACACCAGCATTGGACCAGCGTGGTGATGTTATGGCCCATGTAGACTTCCATATATAGGAGTGCCAGTGTGCAGCAGTGGGACGTATTTAGGCTGGTGATGATGAGGGTATAGTGGTATTCACCACTCGAATATCGGGCGTTCAATGGGGTAGCACCTCCACCTTACAGCAGATCGTATCTGACACTACTTTGTCATGTTGTGTGCCTGCGGTAAGTAAGGTCGCCAGAGCTCAATAAAGAAACGTTATATTGTGAGCAAAGGAACTTATCTTCTAAGCTGTCAACATAACACTTTCCGTTGATTTTATATGGTAGCAGCGCGCGAGTGGTGCTCAAGGTGCCGCAAGCGTCTATACGCTATGGTAACAACGCGTTAGTAGTGCACAAGGTGCTACGAGCGTCTATAGCCTACGACCACATAGAGTTAGTAGAGCCAAAGCTCTACGAGCGTGTATAGGTTACTGTAATAACGCGTGAGTAGTGACAAAGCTGCTACGAGCGTCTACATGCTACTGTAATAGCGCGTTGGTAGTTCTCAAGGTGCTACGAGCGTCTACATGCAACGGTAACAACGCGTTAGTAGTTCCCAAGGTGCTACGAGCGTCTATAGGCTCCAGCCACAAAGCGTTAGTAGAGCCAAAACTGCTAGGAGCTAAATAGGCTATTGTAATAACGCGTGAGTAGTGACCAAGCTGCTACGAACGTCTACATGCTATTGTAGCAGCGCGTTAGTATTTTCCAAGGTGCTACGAGACCTACATGCAACGGTAACAACGCGTTAATAGTGCCCAAGGTGCTACGAGCGTCTATAGGCTACGGCCACAAAGCCTTGCCTGTATTAAGTATTGCCTGAGGTGCTATGAGCGTCAATAGGCTATGGTGACAACGCGTTAGTAGTACAATAACGCGGGCTGCACGCTTGTTAGACACACTTGTCTTCTAACTAAAATTAGAGTATTATCTCTATTAACTATTCTGAACTTATTGGCTTCCAAGGCCAATAAGTTCAGAAGTTACCTGTTAGCTATTTAAGCAGACGTTACGTTCCCTAAAGTATCGTTGAATGAATCGATTGCTGATTTATGGGTCACGTGTGCACAGGTGCCGTCAATGAGCTGGGCGGCTCACGTAACAAAATAAGGACTTTACGAGTATGTGATTCGTGAAGTAACTACAATCCAAACACAATCGATATTCTATTGTTGAGGAGTCCCGGTGGGCTAGTAAGGGACAAAAGATTTTGATATCTATTTATGTCAATTCAATTTTAAACTGTCAAGCCACAGATTCTAGATACGATTGGTTTTTGATTGTCATAAAACTCCCGAAGGTCTTCGTGGCTTTATAAATTAATCATAGATGGGCACAAAAAAAGGATACGTGAATGTTGAATCAAAATATTGGAGGAAAGGTCGAACGTTCATTCGGTTTTGTGTAGCTTTACATATTTTTGCAAGTTTTTATATTTACTCACCGCATCAATATAATGTGTCCATCCTTTTAACGCATGTGAACGCATACTGGGTAGATGGAATAAAATCTTATATTTATTCTACACTTCTCTATTTTCAACCAATAGGTACCAAGTTCTATTACAACATAGACTTGCTTAGAAAATACTTTGCTTCGTAAGATCTCTCCTATAGTAAGTACTGAGTAGTAGTGTTTCGAATACCGACGTCGGTCCCAAAGCAAGATATTGTGAAACATTTTGTCACTGCCTCATCTGTTCGAAAGCTAGTTAACTCCAATTACGCAGCCGCGTCAACTCTGTAGCGGGCTAAGAGTTATAATATGTATATCTTTGTTGGAAAACACTATAAAGCTTCCTATTAAAGTCAATTTTTGTAAAATGTTATTTATTTTCTATCTCGGATTTGAAGAAGAGTCAGCAGGAAAACTTGAAGGCTACATCTTTTTGGTATAAAAATATAGTGCATGATAACTTTTTAACCACCAAATATTATCTTGTTAGGGCGATCTATCGAAACTTTGTTTTGGCCGAGACAGATAAGGAAAGAGATATGGCTGACTCAGCGGGAGGAAAAAACACAAAATAGCGATCGCTCGTGCGGAAGCGAAAATACACAAAAACAAAAAATCGCTTCTAAGTAATTGTGAATATTGATAATATCTACTATTTAAAGAAATTTCCTATTGAATACAAAGTATCGTTTACCAATAACATTAAGTTTTCTTATTTTCAAGAGGTCTTTTCGGAAACAAAATGTATCGAGGAAAATCCTTCAATGGTATTTTTTTTCTACGCGTATCTATGTAGTTATAGATATGAATGTATATTTGATTTTAAGATCCGTAATATCTGCGAGATACATTAATTAAACATAAAAGTGCGAATTTTCTCCTTGAGTGAATTTATTATCTCATAAGTAGGTAGGTACTTACCTAATATGTTTCGTAATATCAAGGATGATTCCATGGTAATATGGTATGTATTACTACATAAAATAATATTTCTTGCTGTGTTACAATATTATTCACTAAGGGCTGATTTTTCAATCCTCAGATAATTTGTATCTGGAGAATAATTTTGACCTTTTGACAGATATTCTTAATTTTTGATTTTAACATTATAAATGTTTGAAAAATTACTTAGTAATTAAAATATAATAAAACTAGAAAAATTTCACGTCCTGAGGCAGGAATCGAACCCGCGACCTTTCGCAATCCGGGCGACTGCTCTGACCACTAAGCCAACCAGGACTTGGGATATCCCTGTGAAATTCTTCTAGTCTATGAGCTAACGTCCACCCTACAATGTCGAAATATTCTATTTCAACATCCGAAACGAGTAAGTATTTTTACAAATACCGACGATTCGGTAAAGTTGGGGCAGTGCTTTCAAATATTCTTAATTTTTGATTTTAACATTATAAATGTTTGAAAAATTACTTAGTAATTAAAATATAATAAAACTTTTACAGATTAACTTTTGACAGATTTTCTATGGATTAACTGTCAATTTGTTAAAGTTATTCTCTGGATAAATGTTATGTGGGGATTGAAGAATCAGCCCTAAATACCCATTTAGGGCTGATTTTAGGGCGACTCTTTATTTAAGTTTATTAAAAATTATAAATTCATAATTCTTTATTTGTTAACATAGGTACATGTATAATTAAGTCTTAATGTATAAAAAGAACAGCTATGTTAGCCTACCGGCGTACAAATATTTGGAAAAAAAGGAAATTAAATTTGAATTAAACCAGTGTAAGGAGACGCCCGTTCCTTCTTTTTAGCATTATTTAAAGATAGTGAACAGATGACTTTTTAGAAGTACATAGAGATTGGGATAAGTAATCCTAATCTTTGTTCTTCCAAATAGTCATGGTAAGTACTTAATTATCTTCAACAGACTATATACACTTCCCGCTGCTGGCCACAGGCGTTCCTACATGGGAGAAACACATCAGGAGTTTGAAGCATAACACCACCAGCCACCAATGGGCCAGCGGGCCCAATGGTGGTTGGTGCCTTGGTGGGTTAAAGCGGTTGCTGATACAACTGGGCTGAACTGGGACCAACGGACTATCGTGCCTTGCAAAGCACGGAGGAGCTCGAGATCAAAAATTTTTGATTGACCCATCCGGAATCAACCATGGTGAAAGTTGCTTTGTTTTCGTAATCGAAACCAAAACGCTCAAACCACTGTTCCAGCAAGCCCCTCAAGACAATGTACATGTAGTACTATTTATGTATTACAATATATTTAGCTAGTATTAAAAAGGGAAACCTGTTTGTACCAATTTATTTCTCTTTAGAGCGGTCTGCGTTTCTGACAGCTGGGCGCAGACCTTTTCTTTATTATATGGGAAATTTTACGACCTTAAATCTCAGTGTATCAATCTTCTAGACATAAAAAGGCTAAATAGGGTTGTATTTAGCTCTATAAAGCATTAATTTCAACCTGTGATGACAACTATTAAGCAATAGGTAAAAAATCCCTAATATTATTATTATAATTAAAATACGCATTTGAACTTAACAAAATGCCAACAAAGTTTCCACTTAGAGCTATTGAATTTCGTTGAAATACGTTTGAGCGGACACAAAATTAATCGTTTACTAAAACAAATAAATACGTACAAAATTTTAAAAAATACAACAAATAACAAGCCTAAGTAATATGTTTTTGTTAGATTGCCGAGACAAAACCATTAAAAGTGATGTGGAAAATATCAATGTCTGAATAACTATAGTTATAGGTAGCACGCACTATAATACGGTACTGCGTGTCGATTCTGTAACAAAACTCGCACCTTACTTCGAATTCAACTGTCAAATTGAGCAAATTTTCATACATTTTTTGCTCTATTTGACAGTTGAATTCGAAGTGACTTGCGAAGTGAGGTGCGAGATTCGTTACAGAATCGCACCCCTGCAGTGTGATTCACAAACAAATATTTTCGACATCGAGGTAGACGCCTGACAAAGACGACGAGTTGCCATTGGTTTTGACGTTTGAGCGCTGACTGCGCTGCGCGAAAGCGTATTCAATAATCTCTTCGTCGTTCTCATGGCTGTGTATGATTGTCTCTGTTTTGGTTATACGACATGAAGTACAATCGATATTTTTTTTATTTTGTCTTTGTTGTGTTAAAATTGTATCGCAATGACTTCATTCAATATTTGATTGATTCTGACATAAAGGTAATATAAATCAACAACTTTTTAGTTTCGATTCATGCCGTGCTCGTCGTTGGAACGCTGGTGTCGCCAAGAGTTGTCAAACAAACGCCAAAAGGTATGACAGGGCTGTCGACAGCCACGAATCCATGGCTGCTGACTTAGAGAATCGCATACTTAGCTGATCATAACGGCACTAGGAATACTCACTAAACTCCTCGGTAACTCCGCGGGGTAGTCTACTCCCTTCGCGGGGTAGCCTGGGCTCTTCCGAAGCAATTTCACCAGCCCGCCCCCAGAAGAATAACGAAGTTTGGAAACCAAGTATGTGTCTTGCGCACTTAATTTGAAGCCAGTAAAATTAAGCCAGTTGGCACAGTTCGTCCAACACTTATGATTAGGCAATTATACCACTGTTAATTTCTTTCATATATTGAATAAGGAACAGTCCCTTACTTTTGGAGTTTTATATTTTGTTATTCAACTAGCAATGTTATTTCTAGTATTTAATTACTAGAAATCGGCAGCAAAATTGCTGCCTAAAATAGAAACTCTATCTAAGTAGGTACGCCTACAATGAATCGGGTTTTGGTTTTTCGACAGTACAATAAAAATATTATTCTAAGCGTCATGACCAATTTAAAGCTCAACTATAACTGTATTATCATAACTTACTTACACCTAGTTTTTGTTACGGAAAGAAATTTCTCGGGATAATCTGCTTGTCGTCCATCGGAATATCCTTTCTGTTCCTTTTGAAAGGTACCTATGAAAGTTGTATTCCCCAAATTGCCGGGAACCCAGCTAAATAACGTAAAAGCAAGTGGGTTTTGTTCCCCTATAGAACTTTATTTTCTTTTGTCAATAAATCAGTGAAAAGGGTTTTTTTGTTTCGTTTCCGCAACAGTTGGCAAGATTGTTTTATTGCTTAGTTGGTACTTGAAATTTTTGATCAAAATCGGAATTATTTTGAAGGCAAAATAAAGTTTTTTTTACAGAAATAGTCAAGATATTATTGTGCCTCATAAAGTATGTGTGTCTCGTGAGGTTCGATACTCAATTTTATCTAATTCAATAGAGGTAAGTACATAATAGAAAAAACAATCCTAAGCTCTCATAGAACATTTAACCTCATATCAATTTTAAGAATCTTTTATGATGAAAAAATGAATAAATTTTACGCGCTGCTCATTCTAACCAAAGAACTAAGTTTTATCGATTTAGTAGGCCGTAAATAATAGGGGTTCAAGTATGAAGTTGCCGTTTTATTGTAATAGGTACTTCGAATTGACATAGAACCTTCATGGTTTGAGATTTTTGAGTAAAACTTTTTTCAAGCGGTACCTATGAGGTTCTTCTTTTAAAAAATGTGCAACATTCGATTTTTTTTTTAATATATGGCTTGGCGCGGTTTGCGCATTTCGCCAATGTCTCGTAAAAATTAGGGAAACGAGTTGTAAGGAAAATGGAAATCGGTGAAAAATAAAGCAATTGATTGGGGATCAGGAAGGCATACTGGGTAGCAATTTACAAATATATGCATATATACTTCTTATAGTATAGGTATACGTATTAGATATAATAGGAGTAAGGAACTACACTTTTATGTTATTTAAAATAAGGAAAGATATGATACATTTATATACTGCAGCATCATGTGTATGTAACAAGGTAGCTAGGTTTATCGGGAATGGAACTTTCAGGGATAAAAGAACATTCCAGAAGGAGGATCTTTGAAATTTTGGACAGGAAAAAAACATGTGATTAAGATGACCCTCGTCCAGTCCGCACTCACACATAGGATTATTAATTACATGAATTTTGGCAAGGTGGAATGGAGTACAAGTATGTCCCAACCTCATACGGGTAATGATAGAGGTTTCCATCTTACCAAACTTCATATTAGCAAACCAAGGCTTTTTTGGTATAAATTCTTGTATAAGAGAGTAAAATCTGCCCCTATCTTGCCGACTACTCCTCCAAAGTTCATCCCAAGAATTCAATAGTGTTAATTTCGGTAGATTTATCAAATCGTGACTAAAATTAGTATATGGAAATAGGTCTCCACACGCAATTGCCTGCTTGGCAAGGTGATCAGCCAACTTATTGCCATCAATACCCCTATGGCTGGGTATCCAAGCAAATTGTATAATACATCCTTTAGTAACACATTTATGGATTATCTGGCGTGTATCAAAAATGATTGGAGAATATAATTTTAAATGAAATGGGAATTTGCCTAATGATTGGAGAGCACTCTTTGAGTCCGAAAAGATAATCGCTTTTTTAAGATTCATTATTCTAATATACTCTACTGCTTTAAATAAGCCAAAACATTCGCCAGAATAAACTGATGATTCTGGTAGAAGTTTGATTTTTTGTACTACTTTATATTGTGAATGAAAAATACCAACTCCCAAAGGCTCTCGAGGAGATTGTTTAGAAGCATCACAAAATAAATAATGATAATCTGGAAACTGAGATTGAATAACAGAATTAAAGCTTATTCTAGCATCTGAATTTCTTTCAATAAGGTTATAATGTATGGTCGGCGAAAGAATTAATGATTCGTAATCAACATTAAACAAGGGCAATAAATTCGAACGGTGTGTAGGAGAGGAAAGCGACCGATACTTTTGATAGCTAACTACCAGACAAGGACGAGATTTATGGTTCCAATAGCTTGATGATGATATTTTAACAGAAAGAGATTCAAGTTTAGATATGATGGGATGGTGTAAAAATTGAATGGTACGAAAGAAGAATCTATCACTTAAAAATTGTCTTCTTAAATACAAAGGCGGATCACAACATTCAATTTGTAAGGCATTTGTTGGACTAGATTTCATTGCACCAGTTATAATCCGTAACGCTTTATATTGAATTTTATCTAATTTTCTAAACGCCATTACACTCCCGGGTTCTAACAAAAAAGTACCATAATCTAAAACACTTCTGACTAACGCATTATAGACTAATCGTAATGAATAAGGATGTGCTCCCCACCAAACTCCAGAGAGACACCTTAGCATATTCAAAAGACGCTCACATTTGCTTATAAGATATTCACAATGAAAGTGACCAGTAAGTTTACTATCCAAAATAACGCCAAGAAATTTAAAATGGTCTTTAACGGGTAAAATAACATTATTATACGCTAATTGAATTGTTGGAGGTCTACGCATTCGAGAGAAAAGGACAACTGTACTCTTAGATATAGAGAGTTCTAAACCATTTTTGTCCATCCAGATTTTCAACAGGCTCATTGTTTCAGATAAATCTGAAAACGCCTCGTTAATAGTGGAATGTGTAGTATAGAGCAAAAGATCATCGGCGTATTGTAAAATTTTTATTTTGTCATTAACCACGACAGCTGATTCTAAGTCGGATGTGTAAATATTATAAAGAATAGGACTAAGAACAGATCCTTGGGGGAGGCCTTTATAGGCTATTCGGGTAAAATTTACGTCAGCTAGAAACATATTGATTATTCGACCTGTTAGCATGTTTATAATAAAATTCGAAAAAATGGGATGTACTTGTAAAGCTTCCAGTTTAATTTTAAGAACATCTATGAGTACATTATCATAAGCTGCATTAATATCTAAAAAGGTTGCTAAAATTGAATGGTTATCTGAAAATGCTAATCGAATATCAGACGTAAGTATTGCTATATTATCAAGTGTACTCTTACCTTTCCTAAAGCCATATTGGGTATTTGCTAATAACCCTTTGGACTCTAAAAACCATTCTAAACGATTTTTAATCAAATGCTCAGCAAGTTTAATTAATACAGACGATAATGCAATAGGTCGGAACGATGACACATCTGACGGGGGTTTATTAGGTTTTAGGAATGGTAACACTGTTTGACATTTCCATGATTGGGGAATATTATTTGTAAACAATATAATGTTAACGAGGTTAAGATAATAATGTAAAGTTTGGTCACTGCTCTTCGCTAAAAAGCTATAAATTATCCCATCCCACCCCGGAGCCGAATCTTTAGAATTATTCAAAACTCCTTTTACTTCATGAATTGTAAACGGAGAACTGAGACCAGTTAGGTTAGATGGAGACAAATAACAGAAATCATCAATAATGTTTAAAGGGACCCACGGAGGCGCTAATTTATCCATGAACTTATCAGCTAAAGAACTTGGCAATGAACATGAAGGAGGATTGTTAAAAGCACATTTAAACCGCTTTATGTTACGCCATACCAAAGTTGGGTGAGTATTTGGTGATATCGAACTACAAAACTTTCTCCAACTCTCGAACTTCTTTTTTTTAAATAATTTCCTTGTCACTGTTAAGGTATTAGACATGATCTCATAATTACTATCTGTCATATGAGTCTTATAATTCCACTTTTCTTTTTTTCACAGCCTCTGTACATTCCGAGTCCCACCAAGGAGGAGAGGGAATTTTATTGGAATAGGTTTTATTTGGAAAAACCTCACTAGCAGTTTCTATAAGAATGTTAGTCAATTCATTAGCACAGTGTGATACATCTCCATTTATTTCGGGTAGTAATAAAAGCTTCTGTTCAACTTTTGTTTTATATTTATCCCAATCTTTGCTGTCTCTATTGGGAACTACATGTTTTAAATGTGACACACGATGTGAACAATTTTGTTTATTAAAAGGAAAAGATATAATAATAGGAAAATGATCACTTCCATAGGAGGATGAAAGAATGTCCCAAGACAGTGAAGGAGCTAAGCCAGTTGTACATAAAGAAAGGTCAACAACACTCTTACTTTGGTCAGGTTTAGTATAACGTGTAACAGCACCCGAATTAAGTATACATAAATTATGAGAGTCAATAATGTCTATTAAAATTTCACCAAAATTATTTGTTATCGAGCTTCCCCAAGATTGATGCTGACAGTTTAAGTCACCTAAAACAATAAATGGTTTTGGTAGAACAGATAAAATTTGATTGATTTCATTTAAAATAGATACAGAGGGGTGAGAAATGTATAAAGAAACTATGCTTATTTTCTGTACTTTCACTGCAACTATAGAAATTTCCTTACAGTGAGATGGTAAAGAAATAGGAGTATAGGGAATCGAACTTTTCACAAGTATGGCTGCACCACCATACCCATCAAACCTGTCTTCACGTGTAGTGTAACCATTAATTCTAAAAATATGTTCAGCCTTTTCTTTGTGCTCTATCAAAGAAAAGGAGCACAAAGAAAAGGATCAAATTTGTTAAGAAGATGAATTAAATCACTTTTTTTATTATGTATGCCTCGGCAATTCCATTGTATAACTTTGCTTGGACTGTTGAATTTCACAAACTTGTTGAAGATTGCTAACTAAAGAGGCTACGTTGGACGGTTCATTTAAATCTACTTGAGAAAACATATTAAGGGACTAGAAGAAACTACACTTGAATAAGATTTAGAAAGTTTTGGAATGAGCTTAGAGGCCTCAGCATAGGAGGTGCTGTTTTGTGCCATGTACATTTTAATATCTTTCTGAAGATTTACTTCAGGGCATGTTTTATGTATCGCAAAATGTGAACCAGAACAATGACAACAAATAGCATCACTTTCTTTAACTAAACATGAATCACTGGTATGATCCTGACCACATTTAAAGCATCGTGGCTTAGACCTACACTGCGCTTTGGTATGACCAAACCGGCAGCAGCTGTAACACTGTATGGTAGGATAAATATACAAATCTACTGGTAAGGCATTATAACACATAAATATTCTCTTGGGTAAAACTTTTTTTTTTTTTTTATACCACTAAGGTGGCAATCAAGCATACGGCCCACCTGATGGTAAGCGGTTACCGTAGCCTATGGACGCTTGCAACACCAGGGGTATCACTTGCGCGTTGCCGACCCAGTAAAAACCTTTTCACGCCTTTTTTGAAGAACCCCATGCTGTACTCATTCGAGAAAACCTCTGCAGGGAGCTCATTCCACAACTTGAGCGTACGCGGGAGAAAGTTTCTCTGAAACCGTACAGTACGCGACCACTTTGGTTCCAATTTGTGAGGATGAACTCCCTGCCGATGGCGAGCGGTGCGATGATAGAAAGAAGCCGTAGGCATCATGTCAAATAATTCCTCAGAACACGCCCCGTTATACAAACGGTAGAACACACACAAGGAGGCAAAATCTCTCCTTAGGCTTAAAGGTTCAATACCGCTTGTGAGCTCAGGATCGTCGACAATTCTCATAGCGCGTCTTTGGAGCACGTCAAATGGTCCAAGCTGGTATATGCCAATAAATGGCAGCAGTACTCCATCAAACGTACTTGACCATCAAATGTAACAACTATTGACTGTGTTGGCTTCCATGATGGAGAACCGTCAATAATAACTTTATAATTTATACGCCTCACTTTGATAATTTTGCCACAACCCATTGGACCCGAAATATTTTCCATTACCTCCTCTGGAGACCACTCAGCTGGTACACCTCGAACAAGACCCATTCTAGTAACATTGAATGTAGGTATAAAAGCTTTCATGCTGTGTGCATCTAAATTCCTGTCATTAATAAATGTATTAGCAGATAAATAGTTAGAGAAACTCATCGATATTTTATTACGACCAATTTGCTTCACACTACCATTGACTATGTTATCTACAGAATTCCTTTTTAAAAATTAGCGTTTTAAAGAACGGCCCGATGTAGACCCATCAGTTTCCATGCCTGATTCATTAGACATAATCGTGACAAAATTTCCCGCCGGAGGAACAAAGTCCCCCGGGTCGGGAGGTTCATTCATATGAAAAACTCACCAGATACAGCAGCGTATACAACAAAACTATTAGTAATTTCAATAATAAATACAAATAGAGACAAAAAAAACTACTTCTCTGACCACCAATACCAGTTAATTGTAATAAATTACGAATTAAATTTAAAATCGCGCCCGCACAGTCGAACGTTTCCCGCCTTTTTCAGTCTTGCTCTTCAAACATTCGATTATCAACTTTCATTTGTTTTTTTTTATATTCAGCTTAAACAAGATAGATGGATACTTAGAAAATTCGAGTGATTTTTAAATACGAGTTCCGACGCGGAACTAACGCGGCAGAAACAGCTCGCAATATCAATGTTGCGTTTGGAGAGAGGCTGCTAATGAGCGCACCGTGCGATTTTGGTTTAAACGCTTTCGTGATGGAAATTTTGATTTGAAGAACGAACCACGTGGAAGACCGCCTACACAGGTGAATAACTGAATGAATTGAAAGATGGTGGAAGCCGATCCGAGCCAAACTACCCAGGAATTAACGGCATGGTTTAAAGTTACCTTACCAACAATATTGACTCATTTTTTTATTTTATTGATTTGACGCAAATATGAAAAATGGGTGCCTCATGATTTGACTGATCCGTAGAAAGAAACGCGTGCTGAAACTTGTGTTGCCTTGTTGAATCGATACAGAAATGAAGGAATATTGGATAGAATTGTGACATGTGATGAAAAGTGGATTCTTTAAGATAACCGTAAGCGAAAAATGCAATGGCTGACCCCAGGTTAAACGCCGCAACAGTGTCCTAAAAGCAAAGCTTACCAATAAAAAGGTAATGGTAACTGTTTGGTGGTCTCAGCATGGTGTTATTCACTAGAGCTTTCTCCGATCTGGTCAAGCAATAACGGCAGATGTCTACTGTGCCGAACTCTGAACAATGATAGCAAAACTTGCAGTGAAACAACTGCAATTAGAAACCATTCG
This sequence comes from Nymphula nitidulata, assembly GCA_947347705.1. Classification (NCBI taxonomy): domain Eukaryota; kingdom Metazoa; phylum Arthropoda; class Insecta; order Lepidoptera; family Crambidae; genus Nymphula; species Nymphula nitidulata. The sequence goes on along the minus strand of OX374641.1, from coordinate 11,061,042 downwards.
TCACCCTCCGTACTCGCCAGACCTTGCTCCAACGGACTACCATTTTTTTTGTGATTTGGACAATTTTCTACGTGATAAAAAGTTGTCTGGTGTTCTTAATTTATATTAATGATCTGCCTAAAGCCATACACGAAACCTGTGTCTTATTTGCCGACGACATATCCCTGCTAACCTCAAGTAAAAACGGTAGCGATATTTATGAAAAACTTAGTTTGCTTCTCACAAAAACTACAGACTGGTTAAATGATCACAATCTCGAAATTAATTATTCTAAAACAAAATTAATGACTTTCTATCCCCATCAAAAAACAGCTTTAAACTTAAAATTTAATTATTTTGGTAGAATAATAGAAACCGTTAAAGAATTCAGATTACTCGGTATAGATATAGACACTCATTTAAATTGGAAAGCTCACGTTGGTAGAGTTCATTCCAAGCTATCAAGCTTCTCCTATGCTCTGCGCGAAATAAAAAAGACGACGAACATAGAAACGGCAATTACCACCTACTATGCATACGCGCACGCTTGGTTGAGCTATGGAGTCGTTTTGTGGGGCAATAGTACAGATGCAGCCTCTCTTTTCATCTTACAAAAGAAGCTGATCCGAATCATAGCAAATATAGATCAGACTGACAGTTGTAGACCATATTTTCGTAAATATAGAATATTAACCTTGCCTTGTTTATACGTATTGGAGATATGTAAATTCATTAGAAAACATAAACAGTTTTATACAAAACGTGAAGACGTACCAAGTAAATACTCAATACGGCATAAAAATAAATTAGTAGTACCAACTTCCCGATTGAAATTAAACTCTAAAAGTACGTTTAGCCAAATATATCTATAGTCTATAAAAATATATAATAAATTACCCGACAATTTAAAAGCTGAAAATAATGACAAAATATTTATAAGACAATTAAAACAACTCTTGACAAATAAATGGCGACGACCGGCTGGCCAAGTGGTCTGTACCCCAGGCTACTCGGTCAAGAGGTCCCGGGTTCGAATCCCGGTAGGAACAAATGTTTGTATGATGAGTACGGGCATTTGTTTACGAGTCATGGATGTTTGTATGTTTATTTAGTATATTTCTAATATTTATATATATATTATTATCATTATTTCTCCGTTATCTAGTATCCATAACACAAGCTCTTAATGATGCTTACTTTGGGCTAGGTAATAGGTGTGAGTGTATAAATATTATTATTATTATTATTAATAAATGCTATTATGATATTAATGAATTCTTTATTGATAATACAAACATAGGATACTGACAATAAAAATAAATTTACATTGAAGTATATATAATGGTAATTTTGTTTTTTAAGTATAATATACAATAAGACATAATATAAAATATGATTTTACCCGACAATCTAATGAATGAATATAATAACAATATACTTTTATGACATTGATAACAATTCATGACTAGTAAATGCTATTATAAATGTTGCGTACTCCTTAGAGACCGTTTTTGTATACTTTTTAATTTGTATTCTTTTACCTTTGATATTACGTTGTTATTCTGTTGTCATGGTGTCATTCGTTTTGTTTGCTTACTCGTTTAATACTGTTATTGTGATTTCGCTTTAAAATATATTCATTACCATCAAGTTTTGCTGCTTTCAATCATCTTAAACTCCTTTTCATTGGTCCTTCTCCCATAAAATTCAGCTACCTAGATTTTCGTTCATTTATTTTTCCACGTAAGTAATTTTACTTTCATTACAGTTCATCGCTTAGTTTCCGTAATAATCATGTTTACCAGATCAAAAGCACGCAAATCTACATCAGTCACCGACATTACGACTAGCACCAAACCCATCGCACCTCAAGCATCAGATCATGCACTGCCAGTATCCAGGTCCATTGGCTCTGAAGTTTCAGTGTCGTCAACTTCAACGATTAAAGCTAGAAAAGCCGCGGCCGAAGCACTCGTTAGGCGCCGTCAGCTCGAGCGCGAGCAACAGCTCGCCGAAGAAGAACGGCAGAAGGCGCGACAACTCGCCGAGGAAGAACGGCAGAAGACGCGACAACTCGCCGAGCTTCAAAAGCAAGTCGAGGAGTGTGAATTGCAGGCAGAGCTGGCCGCGATCGAGGCGGAGGGCAGCCGAAGCAGTCGCCATGGCTCCGAACGCTCTCAGCGGTCACGAAGGACAGAGGCATGGGTTCAAAACGCGGTTCGTAGTTCACCTTTCATTTTTCAAAACGCTTTGGAAGGCACAATTTTGTCCGAGACACGGCAGTCTCCCGGGGGCATTGACCTTTCTAAGCCTAATGTTTATATTCCCGTACAGGCCACAAACACGTCTGAGGTTGCGGCACGCATTTCGCCACCTCCTCACATAGACATTGACCTGTGTGGATCTCACTCTAACAAGCTATTACAAGCAGTGGCAGACACGGCGGCAGCAGCGAAAACTCTCGCAACCGCCCAAAATCATTCTTTCGTTCATTCAAAGAAAATCATCGAACTGACACCTTTCGCAGGAGAAACAACTCAGTGGCTACAGTTCAAACGTTTATTTGAAACTACAAAAGCTTCTTTTTCTCCCCTAGAGAACGTTGCACGTTTGCAGCAAGCTCTCCGTGGACAAGCGCGCGAGGCCGTGGCAGCTCTTCTCGTCTCAGCCCACGAGCCTGACGAAATAATATACGTGCTGGAGCAGAACTTCGCGCGCCCGGAGATGATTGTTTTTAAAGAGGTCGCCGCTATGAAGTCGTTGCCTCGTTTGGGTAATGATTTACGCGAACTAGGTACGTTCGCGACAAAGGTTCGTAACAGTTTGTCTACAATACAGATGTTAAACCACATGGAATACTTATTCTCGCCTGAACTTTACCACACAATTTTGGGAAAGCTCAATCCTACCATAAAGATGCGGTGGACGGATTTTGCGACCGAAAATGTCACACCAGGTCGTCCTAAACTAGAGTTTTTGTCCGCTTTTCTCATGCGCGAGTTCGACAGGCACGTAAAGTACGGACTGGCACCAGAACACACTTCGTTGGTACAGCTTTCTAACTCGTCGCACGAGAGACAACATAAGCGAGAGTACATACACGCTGTTACGCAACCTAAAAACAATTTCGCTTATAAAAATAGGTCGGGTAACAACGAACCTACCGCTTCTTTTGGAAATATTAATTTAAAAAATTGCTTGTTTTGTACCAAAATGCACGTTTTACAAGTGTGTCCTGATTTTAAAACACTATCTGTAGACGACAGGTGGCAATGGCAACGTGAAGCAAAGGTGTGTTATAGGTGCCTACGCCGTAAGGCACACAAGTGGAAAACGTGCAAAGTTAACCCTTGCGGTGTCGACGGTTGCACACTACACCACCATCCTTTGTTTCACGGCGGCCAGTGGCCAAACAACAGTCATGTCACAGTCAACAATACTTCAGACAGTGAGAACAACATTCCGTACACGTCGACTCCTAAGTGTAGGTCACAAGAGGAAAAAGTAATCGTCTCGACTACATCTACAGACACAGTTCCGCAACACATCTCGTCGCACATGGGTCCCACCGCGCTACTCAAAGTCGTACCTGTTACCGTATTCGGTCCGTCAGGCAGTTACGACACGTACGCTTTGCTCGACGACGGCAGCACTGCCACTCTTATAGATGCCAGTGTTGCTGCGCGTGTCGGGGCAACGGGGCCTCGACAACAGATCAGTGTGAATGGCGTAGGTGGTCTTACCAAGGATGTTAACATAGCCTATGTTGACTTCAAAATAAAGGGTAGGTACACGGAAGAAATATTTGACGTGAAGCGCGCTAGAGCCTTACAGTCATTGGCTCTGCACACACAAACTATTCGCAAACAAAATATTCTTTCTTATAGGCACTTACAAGATTTAGCCGACTATCTTGTATATGACAATGCCACTCCCATGGTACTTATTGGTGCAGAGCATTGGCATCTGTCTATTAATCATGTAGTACGCAAAGGCACTCGTAACGAGCCCGTGGCTTGCCTCACTGCATTAGGTTGGACACTTTACGGGTTGTCATTGAGTACTACGAAACGTATACAGTTTGTCAATCATACCACTTTTATAGCAAAGGAGCTCGAAACCGAAAATAGTGATTTAGAATTTCTTATTAAGGAACAATATAAATTAGACTCAATAGGAATTTGTAAGTATGATACATTACTGAATAAGCAAGATAAACGCGCTTTAGACATTTTAGAGACCACAACATTGCGCTTAGCAACTGGTCGTTTTGAGGTAGGCTTACCTTGGCGCGATGATATAAAACGGATACCAGATAGTTATCCACAAGCTTTGTCTCGTCTCCTTAGCCTAGAAAGGCGCATGCGCCGCGAACCAGAATTTACAGATGCTTACAAAAAGTTTATTAAAAATATGATGGATAAGGGCTATACGGAAGAATGTCCTCCAAATTCATATTATAGTAAACAGGAACATATAAATTCTAAATTAACTCGTTTATATTTACCACATTTCGGCATTTACCATCCCCAAAAACGTAAGCTCCGGGTTGTTCACGACGCTGCCGCCTTGAACGAAGGGGTCAGTCTGAACTCTTTGCTGCTTCCGGGCCCTGATCTCCTCCAAAACCTTCTCCACATCCTCTTTAGGTTTAGGGAAGGTCGCGTGGCTCTAACTGCTGACATTAAGGAAATGTTTCCCCAAATTCGTATCAGGCAAGCAGATAGAGACGCCCTACGATTTCTTTGGAGGGATGGGGATCAGAAGCAACCTGTCAGGGAGTACAGAATGACATCCGTCATTTTTGGCGCCTCCTCAAGCCCCTTTACTGCACTGTTTATTAAGAACAAAAATGCGAAAGATCACGAGCAGCAGTTCCCAGCTGCAGTAAGGGCGATTGTGGAAGACCATTATATGGATGATTATCTAGGCTCTCATGACGATGTGGATAAAGCTGCTCAAATAGCCAGAGACATAGTCACTGTACACGGGTCAGCATGCTTCGAAATGCGAGGATGGATCTCAAACAATTTCGCTGCGTTGAGACTTATCCCTGCTGAACTGCGTGCTGACAAGCCTACAGAGGTTAATCTAGGTGATTCTTCAACCATTATAAGGGCGTTAGGAATAGCCTGGGATCCTAACACTGATACTCTAGGGTTCCGAACGGGTTTGGGTGAAAGCGCTCCTACTAATCTTACCAAACGCAAGGTAATTTCACACTTAATGCGTGTATATGATCCCTTAGGGTTGCTAGGGCCAATCACAGTAAAGGGTCGTATACTTTTTCAACAAACCTGGAGATCCAATATAGGTTGGGATACGGAGCTGTCGTCGGCAGATTCCGCAAAGTGGTCAGAATGGTTCCAAGAACTTTCGAGAGTATCGACAATAAGGATTCCCCGTTGGTATGCCAAAGCTAGCGATGCAGAGCCATTTTGTCGTGAGCTGCACATCTTTGCTGACGCAAGCGAATCCGCTTACGCCTGTGTAGCATATTGGCGGCTCTTGTACGCTAATGGATCTGTAAGATTAGCACTCATCGCTAGCAAGGCTAGGGTCACACCGCTTACACCAGTTTCGATTCCACGTTTGGAACTTCAGGCCGCTTTGATAGGGTCTCGCCTCGCCGTAGCCATCAAGGAGAGTCATGTGAAAAAACCAACACGGACATATTTTTGGACCGACTCCACTACTGTCCTTGGCTGGTTACGCAGCGATGCGCGGACGTTCAAGCCTTTCGTTGCCCACCGGATCGGTGAAATTTCTGAAAATTCTGCCGTAAAAGATTGGAGGTGGGTACCGACAGACATGAACGTGGCTGACGACGCGACTCGCCTACGGTCAATTTCTTTGAACCCATCAAGCAGGTGGTTCATCGGACCCTCGTTTCTTCTTCTCTCTCCCGAGGACTGGCCTGCAGAGCCATCCATAGAGCTCCCGCCGGTTCGGGGACAGAGCGAATTAAAACATAAGCCTTCTGAAGCGGTGGGGGTTCTAACAGATCGCGTTAACCTGTCTACCGCGGTTACAGCAGACTGCTAAACTTTGAGCATTCGCTCTGTCCCCGAACCGGCGGGAGCTCTATGGATGGCCAATGAAAAGGAGTTTAAGATGATTGAAAGCAGCAAAACTTGATGGTAATGAATATATTTTAAAGCGAAATCACAATAACAGTATTAAACGAGTAAGCAAACAAAACGAATGACACCATGACAACAGAATAACAACGTAATATCAAAGGTAAAAGAATACAAATTAAAAAGTATACAAAAACGGTCTCTAAGGAGTACGCAACATCCTCCCCCTTTGTGCAAGCACTAATTTGAAGTAACATTGAGCCTGACCAGCTTGCTGAGGGGACGACGCAGCGTACCTGCCGCAGTGGATACGTCTACCACCCTTACCACACCATCACGCCCCGGGTGTGTTGCTGAAACCCGCCCTCTAGGCCACACTCCTCTTGGTAGGCCGCCGTCGACCACAAGGACGAGGTCTCCAATGGCAATCTGGTTTGCTTGGCCTTGGCGGGGTATTTGACGTGGCTGCATTACCGGAAGCACCTCTTTGACCCATCGAGTCCAAAATAAATCTGCGAGCCGCAACGCCTTCCTCCACTCAGCTCGCCCAAATAAGACGTCATCGTCAAAGGTTGCAGGGAGCACGTTTGTTGAGGATGAGCCAATCAGGAAGTGAAAGGGCGTCAGTGTCTCTTGGTCGCTAGGGTCGACAGAAACGTACGTCAATGGGCGTGAGTTAACTATTGCTTCCGCTTCTGCTAAAAGTGTATGGAGTGTCTCCTCCTTCGGTGAACGGTCTTTCAGCGTAACTTTGAGGGCAACTTTAACTGAGCGGACGAGTCTTTCCCAGCAGCCACCAAAATTTGGAGCAGCAGGTGGTATGAAACTCCAACTGATTCCGTGGTTTGTGTAGAAGTCCTGCAACAATCTATTTGCCCCAACAAAGGCCGTACCATTGTCCGAAAATATGGTTGTGGGAGCGCCTCTTCTCGCTATAAATCTGCGGATAGCAGCAATCGCTGAGTCTGCCGAGAGCGAATGTACCAGCTCTAAGTGAACCGCCCTTGAGGTCATGCATGTAAACAAGGCGACATATCGCTTTTCATGCCTTCGGCCAATCGTCACCGTGATGGGAACAAAGTAATCTAGGCCCGTGAACGTGAAGCAGCGACTATGATGTGCCATACGCTGTGACGGAAGATCGCCAGTCGGTGGTGTTTGTGGAAGAGTCTTATGTATACGGCAAATTAAACATCGGTGCGCTACTGATCTGACAGTGTTTCGTAGCCGTAGAAGCCAGTACTGCTGCCGTAGCTCATTTATGACCGCTTCGTGATTTGCATGACCCATCTTTAATTTGCCGTATACATAAGACTCTTCCACAAACACCACCGACTGGCGATCTTCCGTCACAGCGTATGGCACATCATAGTCGCTGCTTCACGTTCACGGGCCTAGATTACTTTGGTCCCATCACGGTGACGATTGGCCGAAGGCATGAAAAGCGATATGTCGCCTTGTTTACATGCATGACCTCAAGGGCGGTTCACTTAGAGCTGGTACATTCGCTCTCGGCAGACTCAGCGATTGCTGCTATCCGCAGATTTATAGCGAGAAGAGGCGCTCCCACAACCATATTTTCGGACAATGGTACGGCCTTTGTTGGGGCAAATAGATTGTTGCAGGACTTCTACACAAACCACGGAATCAGTTGGAGTTTCATACCACCTGCTGCTCCAAATTTTGGTGGCTGCTGGGAAAGACTCGTCCGCTCAGTTAAAGTTGCCCTCAAAGTTACGCTGAAAGACCGTTCACCGAAGGAGGAGACACTCCATACACTTTTAGCAGAAGCGGAAGCAATAGTTAACTCACGCCCATTGACGTACGTTTCTGTCGACCCTAGCGACCAAGAGACACTGACGCCCTTTCACTTCCTGATTGGCTCATCCTCAACAAACGTGCTCCCTGCAACCTTTGACGATGACGTCTTATTTGGGCGAGCTGAGTGGAGGAAGGCGTTGCGGCTCGCAGATTTATTTTGGACTCGATGGGTCAAAGAGGTGCTTCCGGTAATGCAGCCACGTCAAATACCCCGCCAAGGCCAAGCAAACCAGATTGCCATTGGAGACCTCGTCCTTGTGGTCGACGGCGGCCTACCAAGAGGAGTGTGGCCTAGAGGGCGGGTTTCAGCAACACACCCGGGGCGTGATGGTGTGGTAAGGGTGGTAGACGTATCCACTGCGGCAGGTACGCTGCGTCGTCCCCTCAGCAAGCTGGTCAGGCTCAATGTTACTTCAAATTAGTGCTTGCACAAAGGGGGAGGATGTTGCGTACTCCTTAGAGACCGTTTTTGTATACTTTTTAATTTGTATTCTTTTACCTTTGATATTACGTTGTTATTCTGTTGTCATGGTGTCATTCGTTTTGTTTGCTTACTCGTTTAATACTGTTATTGTGATTTCGCTTTAAAATATATTCATTACCATCAAGTTTTGCTGCTTTCAATCATCTTAAACTCCTTTTCATTGGTGTCTGCCACTGCTTGTAATAGCTTGTTAGAGTGAGATCCACACAGGTCAATGTCTATGTGAGGAGGTGGCGAAATGCGTGCCGCAACCTCAGACGTGTTTGTGGCCTGTACGGGAATATAAACATTAGGCTTAGAAAGGTCAATGCCCCCGGGAGACTGCCGTGTCTCGGACAAAATTGTGCCTTCCAAAGCGTTTTGAAAAATGAAAGGTGAACTACGAACCGCGTTTTGAACCCATGCCTCTGTCCTTCGTGACCGCTGAGAGCGTTCGGAGCCATGGCGACTGCTTCGGCTGCCCTCCGCCTCGATCGCGGCCAGCTCTGCCTGCAATTCACACTCCTCGACTTGCTTTTGAAGCTCGGCGAGTTGTCGCGTCTTCTGCCGTTCTTCCTCGGCGAGTTGTCGCGCCTTCTGCCGTTCTTCTTCGGCGAGCTGTTGCTCGCGCTCGAGCTGACGGCGCCTAACGAGTGCTTCGGCCGCGGCTTTTCTAGCTTTAATCGTTGAAGTTGACGACACTGAAACTTCAGAGCCAATGGACCTGGATACTGGCAGTGCATGATCTGATGCTTGAGGTGCGATGGGTTTGGTGCTAGTCGTAATGTCGGTGACTGATGTAGATTTGCGTGCTTTTGATCTGGTAAACATGATTATTACGGAAACTAAGCGATGAACTGTAATGAAAGTAAAATTACTTACGTGGAAAAATAAATGAACGAAAATCTAGGTAGCTGAATTTTATGGGAGAAGGACCAATGAAAAGGAGTTTAAGATGATTGAAAGCAGCAAAACTTGATGGTAATGAATATATTTTAAAGCGAAATCACAATAACAGTATTAAACGAGTAAGCAAACAAAACGAATGACACCATGACAACAGAATAACAACGTAATATCAAAGGTAAAAGAATACAAATTAAAAAGTATACAAAAACGGTCTCTAAGGAGTACGCAACATCTGTTAACATCCTTGGTAAGACCACCTACGCCATTCACACTGATCTGTTGTCGAGGCCCCGTTGCCCCGACACGCGCAGCAACACTGGCATCTATAAGAGTGGCAGTGCTGCCGTCGTCGAGCAAAGCGTACGTGTCGTAACTGCCTGACGGACCGAATACGGTAACAGGTACGACTTTGAGTAGCGCGGTGGGACCCATGTGCGACGAGATGTGTTGCGGAACTGTGTCTGTAGATGTAGTCGAGACGATTACTTTTTCCTCTTGTGACCTACACTTAGGAGTCGACGTGTACGGAATGTTGTTCTCACTGTCTGAAGTATTGTTGACTGTGACATGACTGTTGTTTGGCCACTGGCCGCCGTGAAACAAAGGATGGTGGTGTAGTGTGCAACCGTCGACACCGCAAGGGTTAACTTTGCACGTTTTCCACTTGTGTGCCCGGCTCGAAGGACCAATGAAAAGGAGTTTAAGATGATTGAAAGCAGCAAAACTTGATGGTAATGAATATATTTTAAAGCGAAATCACAATAACAGTATTAAACATCGGTGCGCTACTGATCTGACAGTGTTTCGTAGCCGTAGAAGCCAGTACTGCTGCCGTAGCTCATTTATGACCGCTTCGTGATTTGCATGACCCATCTTCACCTGGTAATGGTGCACCAACAATCTGACTACGGGGTGACAGCCGTCCAAAAGCACCGGAGTCTTGAGGTTTTGGCTCACATCCTCTGCGGCTCCGATCCTCCCTGCTAAGCGTAGGAGCTTATCATCTCCAAGAGTAGGCGACAACTTGGCAAGTCGACTTTTCATAGATATCGGTTTTGCGTCTAAGATGCAGCGGTATTCTTCGGCAAAACTTTCCATCTGAGTTTTCAACAAGATGTTCCTTTCTGCAGCTTTCATAAATTCTACACCAAGCGGGATCAGAGTAGGGGTGGTGGTGGACGTATTTTGTGGACGGTGATTGTGGTTAGAAGACGAAGAATTTTGAATAAGTTGCCGAAAAGTATAAGCCGCTTGGTGGACGCGTGCGGTAGCGCGTACCAAGCGCAGCCAGCTGCTAAACTTTGAGCAGTCTGCTGTAACCGCGGTAGACAGGTTAACGCGATCTGTTAGAACCCCCACCGCTTCAGAAGGCTTATGTTTTAATTCGCTCTGTCCCCGAACCGGCGGGAGCTCTATGGATGGCTCTGCAGGCCAGTCCTCGGGAGAGAGAAGAAGAAACGAGGGTCCGATGAACCACCTGCTTGATGGGTTCAAAGAAATTGACCGTAGGCGAGTCGCGTCGTCAGCCACGTTCATGTCTGTCGGTACCCACCTCCAATCTTTTACGGCAGAATTTTCAGAAATTTCACCGATCCGGTGGGCAACGAAAGGCTTGAACGTCCGCGCATCGCTGCGTAACCAGCCAAGGACAGTAGTGGAGTCGGTCCAAAAATATGTCCGTGTTGGTTTTTTCACATGACTCTCCTTGATGGCTACGGCGAGGCGAGACCCTATCAAAGCGGCCTGAAGTTCCAAACGTGGAATCGAAACTGGTTTAAGCGGTGTGACCCTAGCCTTGCTAGCGATGAGTGCTAACCTTACAGATCCATTAGCGTACAAGAGCCGCCAATATGCTACACAGGCGTAAGCGGATTCGCTTGCGTCAGCAAAGATGTGCAGCTCACGACAAAATGGCTCTGCATCGCTAGCTTTGGCATACCAACGGGGAATCCTTATTGTCGATACTCTCGAAAGTTCTTGGAACCATTCTGACCACTTTGCGGAATCTGCCGACGACAGCTCCGTATCCCAACCTATATTGGATCTCCAGGTTTGTTGAAAAAGTATACGACCCTTTACTGTGATTGGCCCTAGCAACCCTAAGGGATCATATACACGCATTAAGTGTGAAATTACCTTGCGTTTGGTAAGATTAGTAGGAGCGCTTTCACCCAAACCCGTTCGGAACCCTAGAGTATCAGTGTTAGGATCCCAGGCTATTCCTAACGCCCTTATAATGGTTGAAGAATCACCTAGATTAACCTCTGTAGGCTTGTCAGCACGCAGTTCAGCAGGGATAAGTCTCAACGCAGCGAAATTGTTTGAGATCCATCCTCGCATTTCGAAGCATGCTGACCCGTGTACAGTGACTATGTCTCTGGCTATTTGAGCAGCTTTATCCACATCGTCATGAGAGCCTAGATAATCATCCATATAATGGTCTTCCACAATCGCCCTTACTGCAGCTGGGAACTGCTGCTCGTGATCTTTCGCATTTTTGTTCTTAATAAACAGTGCAGTAAAGGGGCTTGAGGAGGCGCCAAAAATGACGGATGTCATTCTGTACTCCCTGACAGGTTGCTTCTGATCCCCATCCCTCCAAAGAAATCGTAGGGCGTCTCTATCTGCTTGCCTGATACGAATTTGGGGAAACATTTCCTTAATGTCAGCAGTTAGAGCCACGCGACCTTCCCTAAACCTAAAGAGGATGTGGAGAAGGTTTTGGAGGAGATCAGGGCCCGGAAGCAGCAAAGAGTTCAGACTGACCCCTTCGTTCAAGGCGGCAGCGTCGTGAACAACCCGGAGCTTACGTTTTTGGGGATGGTAAATGCCGAAATGTGGTAAATATAAACGAGTTAATTTAGAATTTATATGTTCCTGTTTACTATAATATGAATTTGGAGGACATTCTTCCGTATAGCCCTTATCCATCATATTTTTAATAAACTTTTTGTAAGCATCTGTAAATTCTGGTTCGCGGCGCATGCGCCTTTCTAGGCTAAGGAGACGAGACAAAGCTTGTGGATAACTATCTGGTATCCGTTTTATATCATCGCGCCAAGGTAAGCCTACCTCAAAACGACCAGTTGCTAAGCGCAATGTTGTGGTCTCTAAAATGTCTAAAGCGCGTTTATCTTGCTTATTCAGTAATGTATCATACTTACAAATTCCTATTGAGTCTAATTTATATTGTTCCTTAATAAGAAATTCTAAATCACTATTTTCGGTTTCGAGCTCCTTTGCTATAAAAGTGGTATGATTGACAAACTGTATACGTTTCGTAGTACTCAATGACAACCCGTAAAGTGTCCAACCTAATGCAGTGAGGCAAGCCACGGGCTCGTTACGAGTGCCTTTGCGTACTACATGATTAATAGACAGATGCCAATGCTCTGCACCAATAAGTACCATGGGAGTGGCATTGTCATATACAAGATAGTCGGCTAAATCTTGTAAGTGCCTATAAGAAAGAATATTTTGTTTGCGAATAGTTTGTGTGTGCAGAGCCAATGACTGTAAGGCTCTAGCGCGCTTCACGTCAAATATTTCTTCCGTGTACCTACCCTTTATTTTGAAGTCAACATAGGCTATGTTAACATCCTTGGTAAGACCACCTACGCCATTCACACTGATCTGTTGTCGAGGCCCCGTTGCCCCGACACGCGCAGCAACACTGGCATCTATAAGAGTGGCAGTGCTGCCGTCGTCGAGCAAAGCGTACGTGTCGTAACTGCCTGACGGACCGAATACGGTAACAGGTACGACTTTGAGTAGCGCGGTGGGACCCATGTGCGACGAGATGTGTTGCGGAACTGTGTCTGTAGATGTAGTCGAGACGATTACTTTTTCCTCTTGTGACCTACACTTAGGAGTCGACGTGTACGGAATGTTGTTCTCACTGTCTGAAGTATTGTTGACTGTGACATGACTGTTGTTTGGCCACTGGCCGCCGTGAAACAAAGGATGGTGGTGTAGTGTGCAACCGTCGACACCGCAAGGGTTAACTTTGCACGTTTTCCACTTGTGTGCCTTACGGCGTAGGCACCTATAACACACCTTTGCTTCACGTTGCCATTGCCACCTGTCGTCTACAGATAGTGTTTTAAAATCAGGACACACTTGTAAAACGTGCATTTTGGTACAAAACAAGCAATTTTTTAAATTAATATTTCCAAAAGAAGCGGTAGGTTCGTTGTTACCCGACCTATTTTTATAAGCGAAATTGTTTTTAGGTTGCGTAACAGCGTGTATGTACTCTCGCTTATGTTGTCTCTCGTGCGACGAGTTAGAAAGCTGTACCAACGAAGTGTGTTCTGGTGCCAGTCCGTACTTTACGTGCCTGTCGAACTCGCGCATGAGAAAAGCGGACAAAAACTCTAGTTTAGGACGACCTGGTGTGACATTTTCGGTCGCAAAATCCGTCCACCGCATCTTTATGGTAGGATTGAGCTTTCCCAAAATTGTGTGGTAAAGTTCAGGCGAGAATAAGTATTCCATGTGGTTTAACATCTGTATTGTAGACAAACTGTTACGAACCTTTGTCGCGAACGTACCTAGTTCGCGTAAATCATTACCCAAACGAGGCAACGACTTCATAGCGGCGACCTCTTTAAAAACAATCATCTCCGGGCGCGCGAAGTTCTGCTCCAGCACGTATATTATTTCGTCAGGCTCGTGGGCTGAGACGAGAAGAGCTGCCACGGCCTCGCGCGCTTGTCCACGGAGAGCTTGCTGCAAACGTGCAACGTTCTCTAGGGGAGAAAAAGAAGCTTTTGTAGTTTCAAATAAACGTTTGAACTGTAGCCACTGAGTTGTTTCTCCTGCGAAAGGTGTCAGTGTCTACCGCGGTTACAGCAGACTGCTCAAAGTTTAGCAGCTGGCTGCGCTTGGTACGCGCTACCGCACGCGTCCACCAAGCGGCTTATACTTTTCGGCAACTTATTCAAAATTCTTCGTCTTCTAACCACAATCACCGTCCACAAAATACGTCCACCACCACCCCTACTCTGATCCCGCTTGGTGTAGAATTTATGAAAGCTGCAGAAAGGAACATCTTGTTGAAAACTCAGATGGAAAGTTTTGCCGAAGAATACCGCTGCATCTTAGACGCAAAACCGATATCTATGAAAAGTCGACTTGCCAAGTTGTCGCCTACTCTTGGAGATGATAAGCTCCTACGCTTAGCAGGGAGGATCGGAGCCGCAGAGGATGTGAGCCAAAACCTCAAGACTCCGGTGCTTTTGGACGGCTGTCACCCCGTAGTCAGATTGTTGGTGCACCATTACCATGTGAAGATGGGTCATGCAAATCACGAAGCGGTCATAAATGAGCTACGGCAGCAGTACTGGTTTCTACGGCTACGAAACACTGTCAGATCAGTAGCGCACCGATGTTTAATTTGCCGTATACATAAGACTCTTCCACAAACACCACCGACTGGCGATCTTCCGTCACAGCGTATGGCACATCATAGTCGCTGCTTCACGTTCACGGGCCTAGATTACTTTGGTCCCATCACGGTGACGATTGGCCGAAGGCATGAAAAGCGATATGTCGCCTTGTTTACATGCATGACCTCAAGGGCGGTTCACTTAGAGCTGGTACATTCGCTCTCGGCAGACTCAGCGATTGCTGCTATCCGCAGATTTATAGCGAGAAGAGGCGCTCCCACAACCATATTTTCGGACAATGGTACGGCCTTTGTTGGGGCAAATAGATTGTTGCAGGACTTCTACACAAACCACGGAATCAGTTGGAGTTTCATACCACCTGCTGCTCCAAATTTTGGTGGCTGCTGGGAAAGACTCGTCCGCTCAGTTAAAGTTGCCCTCAAAGTTACGCTGAAAGACCGTTCACCGAAGGAGGAGACACTCCATACACTTTTAGCAGAAGCGGAAGCAATAGTTAACTCACGCCCATTGACGTACGTTTCTGTCGACCCTAGCGACCAAGAGACACTGACGCCCTTTCACTTCCTGATTGGCTCATCCTCAACAAACGTGCTCCCTGCAACCTTTGACGATGACGTCTTATTTGGGCGAGCTGAGTGGAGGAAGGCGTTGCGGCTCGCAGATTTATTTTGGACTCGATGGGTCAAAGAGGTGCTTCCGGTAATGCAGCCACGTCAAATACCCCGCCAAGGCCAAGCAAACCAGATTGCCATTGGAGACCTCGTCCTTGTGGTCGACGGCGGCCTACCAAGAGGAGTGTGGCCTAGAGGGCGGGTTTCAGCAACACACCCGGGGCGTGATGGTGTGGTAAGGGTGGTAGACGTATCCACTGCGGCAGGTACGCTGCGTCGTCCCCTCAGCAAGCTGGTCAGGCTCAATGTTACTTCAAATTAGTGCTTGCACAAAGGGGGAGGATGTTGCGTACTCCTTAGAGACCGTTTTTGTATACTTTTTAATTTGTATTCTTTTACCTTTGATATTACGTTGTTATTCTGTTGTCATGGTGTCATTCGTTTTGTTTGCTTACTCGTTTAATACTGTTATTGTGATTTCGCTTTAAAATATATTCATTACCATCAAGTTTTGCTGCTTTCAATCATCTTAAACTCCTTTTCAATAAATATATATTTTTATTGATGATATTTACTATAAATTCAATTGGATTATTATTTAATTTATTTTATTGATATTTATATAATATTTAATTAATTGTAATGATAATTTATTATGAAATAGTTTAAATATAGAACAATTTATTGATTCGTGTAATTACATAGTACGTTTCCTCTCTCCTAGTCCTTACATTGCGTGCCCGTCAGGGTCCATAATACTGGTCTAACATGCTATGTAACATCCTATGTACATTATGGTTTGGCAATAAATGATTGATTGACTGATTGATTGATTGAAAAGTTTTCTTCCCAGGAGGCAGTACAAAATGCTTTCACCGAGTTTGTAGAATCTAGATCAGCAGAGTTCTATCGTAAAGGCATAAATGACCTTCCTATTAGATGGCAGCAATTTATAGATAATAAATGCTAGATATTTTGATTAAATAAATATGTTAAATTAAAAAAAAACGAATTTCAATTTTTCAGTACAAATCGGCAATTTCTTTCTTTAACCCCATATGATAATTGATATGAACTATTTTTTTACTTTCATAGTGAAATTGAAATACCTACCTTTGTACCCTACCCTGGGCGTTAAAGGATCAAATGAAATAATGTACTTTTGTATTTTTTTCAATCTAAGACGCTTCTGTATTTTTATGCCATAGTTCTTTCCACTTAAAGGACAGCTTCTTTGGTGAAGAACCTCCTTGCAGTGGCTGCCTTTTTTAATAATACCGATTTTTAAAACTGGCTGGTTTAAATTGAAGTTCCTTTACTGCTATGTTTATTTCCAAACTCTAGTGTTTCGAATAAAAATAATAATTTGAAAATTCAAATTTTAACATTCTTTATAGGGGTCCAAATAAAGGTGAATAAAGGTTCCGAATGCAAACCAACTTTATAGCGCCATTGTTTTACAGGAAATTGAAACAGTATTATCTCCCCCATTTAAAATGCCTACGGTGAGTAATGTCTTTTATATACATGTTCTTATGCTGCCTACCTAACACATCATCCAGATGTTACGGTTAGCAAGTGCTTATGATAACCCTTTAATTTCCACAAAAAATTAAAATATTGTTCACGTTACAGAATTATGTGGTTAAATGATTGACAGAAAAATTATGTCGAATCGCGTAGTGGCGTTATTTATTTGACGGCCTGTCCACGGGAAATT
Source organism: Nymphula nitidulata (assembly GCA_947347705.1). Taxonomy (NCBI): domain Eukaryota; kingdom Metazoa; phylum Arthropoda; class Insecta; order Lepidoptera; family Crambidae; genus Nymphula; species Nymphula nitidulata. Next base: position 11,044,048 of record OX374641.1, on the reverse strand, counting down.
CGCCGCGGCAAATATTCGCGCTTCTATTCACCCGAATGAAAACAAATGTATGTAAATGTACTAAGCTCGCTACGTGTAGCGGCGACCGGCGGCCTCGCCAGTCGCGCCGCCCGCCGCCGCCGCCTGCTCCCGTAGAAGATTCGAATTAATGTCGCATTCGAGAAGAATTTTTAACATGCAACTGCGAAATTGTTTAATATGAAAAGATTATGTTCGTAGATGATTATCTGGACAGTAGGCTGAAATGTGATTTGATTCACAAATACTAGGCACCCTGATCACACTTCATTTCACATTTAGGTATTTATAAAAGTATACATTTGGTAAAATAAACTAGAACCTAGCAAAAATCATGTCTTTTTCCAACCTTTCACAATCCGGTTTGTGAAACGTCGCGAGTTTGGTTCTTATATTAAATTAAGAATATTTAGGTATTGTATTGTTTTGTGAACTTTGGCTGCAAATAAACGTTACATATTTATTTGACAGTTGTGCGCTTATCAAAAGGTAAAAACTTATAAAGGTAGCCAGTGTAATTACTGGGCATGGACGGCATTTCATCTTAGGCCTCAGGATGACAACGCACCTGCAATATCATGTGCTTTTCCTTGTTATTGCAGGTGTCTATAGGCAGCGGTAACCGCTTACCACCAGGTGGGCCGTCAGCTTGTTTGTCATCTAGTTGTATATAAAAAAAAACAATGCGCTTACGTTTATTAAAAAAAAAATGGTTTTTTTAATTGTTTTGCACAGACTCGAAATTTCGTTTACGGATGTAGAGAGTAGGCCCCAGCAAGTCTAAAATATTCCCCCAATATGGTTTCATGAGGAGTTGGATGGCGTAGTGGTTTGATCTGGTTCGATTACGATAGTAAATAACTTTCGCCATGATCGATCCATGAATGTGTCAATCAAAATTTGTAATCTCGAGCCGTTCGGTCGTGATTGCTTTTGCAACCGCTTTGACCCACCAACCCACATTGGGCCAGCGTGGTTATAGCCCAAACTACTCATGTCAGGTAGGATAGGAAGTATAGGATAACGTGTGCCCAGCTGTGGGGCGTATATAAGCTGTTGATGAAAGAATGAAAATATCTCATAACACCTGAATTACAAGTGTATGTTTGACAAACGTTGTCTTGAAAGCGCACCCCTCTGAACACCTAATAAATCATTACTTTAGACTTTACGGCAAGCCCGCATAATATTGCGCTCTCTGTCATGTTAACTCAGGGAAAATATAAGAGTGTCTACCCCTTAAGCCCTCCATGTAGAAAAGGGTGAATAGAGTAGAAAGTTAGTGATATATGTATATCGTCTTACCTAAGAAGTTGGATACATAATAGGTGGCTAGGTATATTATGTCCTGGGTTCCTTTTTATATAAAAATAATAGTTAATCTTTATTTGTTTAATAAAAAAAACCTAAACTAGAAAAATATATGTGCTGTGGCGGGAATAGAACCCGCAACAATTCACAATCCGGGGGACTGCTCTAACCACTTAGCTATCAAGGACGTGGGATAACCCCGTGGATTTCCTCTAGTCTATCTACTGTGTTTGTGTTATAAGCTTGACTCCGCTGTCCGTCCGTCCGTATCTCATGAACCGTGATAGTTAGACAGTTGAAAATTTATGTTGCCGCTATAACAAGAAACAGTAATAAACAGAATAAAATAATTATTAAATAGCAAAAAATGGGATTGGGAATGGTATGGGAGCCCCCCATACAGCAAACGTGATTTTTTTTGCTTGTTTTGCTCGATATTGATAAAGGCCTACAAATAGACGCTTGTTTATAGATAATGGTACGGAACCCTTCGTGCACGTGTCCCACTCGCACTTGGCCGGTTTATTTATTTAAGAAGTGAATTATTTAATTTTTAAAATATATGAAATATTTTTTATATTGGCAATATCCCACCATATATATACTTAATGTCGTTTGCATTAGTCTTTTTCAAATAATGTTTAGTATATCCGAAGATTTGCTAGTCATGTTCTATTAACTATAGTAATTTTATGACATGTCAAGAAAACGTCAACTCAACAAAGTTGTACAGAAATCTGCCAAATTGTTCCCTTTAACTAACAATTTGGCAGGTTTCCAGAGACGTACTTACATGGTACCATGTACCATGGCATCTTAAGAATTGAATATGAAACCAGAGCGGTGAGGAGTAGTATCCTATATGCCTAGAGTAAATTAGCTGCTTGAACGGAGACGCCACGACTACTTATAGGAAGCAGCCAGATTTTCTGGCGCTTGTGAATCGTTGAATTTTACTATAGGAAGCAGCGTGGATAGGATTCTCAGAGCCCAGACAATCAGAGAGGCTTCTATGAAGACGTCTAACCAAAGCTTCAGAGACAAACGAAGAAAATAGTTAAAAAAGAGACATGAAACAACCTTGAAGTTTTTTGATATAGAACCTTTTATTGAGACTCATAAAGAACATTAATGAAACAAAAAAATAATAAGTATCCTTAATGAACATTTATTTAGAATATCACGAAACTCGCATTATTTTGGAAAACTTCAGAAAACGTTTCAAGTTTTTCACCATCTCTCAATGGTTTTCCGAAGTTCTCCTGGTTTAATGAAGGGCTACGTTCCATTTTCAGCCCTGCGTAAAGTTTGCATAAAGTCGTATTTTCTGTGATTGACACATGTAGAGGGAATAAATTTTGATTTGAAATCAATAACCTCTTTTTCCTGTTCTCTTTCTCCATCAAGATCAGCTAGTCAGCAAATGTTAGACCACTGCCTCAGCCAGGTGTTTGAGGTAACCGCAGAAAAATATAGTCATGTTAGTGACATTTTGCTTTTACAAAGCCTCCATAAAGGCAACTCGAATTAGGGCGACAAGGCGCCGGCGGGACGACAGTAAAGGCATTTCCGTTTCGAGCCAAAGGGAAACCCTTGTACTTAAGTTGATCAGTACAAAGGTATGACGTATGTCAAAATGTCAATTTGTGCTTGAGACCAAAGATGTCAACTGAGGGACAGTTTTGGGTTTGATGTTTGATAAACAGATTATATTAGACAGAGATAATTTTTATCATAGAACTCCGTACAAGTAGTAAACAAAGAACGGATTTTACCAAGTATTTCAATGGAGCAGTACCTTTTAGCAATAGAAAAGACGAAAGTGTAAATTTCATTGCTAAAATAGCTATTAATAGTTCTATATACACTAAAACGGTTCTAGCAAGAAGCCTAAGTATGGTCTTCGAAACAAACATGTTTATAGTCTATGACGAGCTAAATGCGTTGTCATCTTCAAAACTGTTATTTATCGCGTTATTTCACGCAAATTCAGAATTTTTAGTAAGGATTTAATCCTATAGACAAAAAATCTAAAGATGCCTCCTTTTCCTTTTTTTCGTTTTAAATTAGTGAACGGATGAATATCTAATCTTAAAACTAAACTAAGTATACATGTTTATGAAAGACAATATGCAGTTGCAACACTTTAGAACATGGTTATTTTTAATTCAGATAGTTTTTTATTTAGGAACTACTTAAGTTTACAGAGGATGTCTTATGAATTATTCCCAAATACAAAGAGCAGCACTGTAGAAAGATCAGTACTCATCTTTAGACCCTGCTACATTGTCATTAAATTACCAATAACTCTCGAGTAGCAAGCATTAAACAAGAAATACGAGCATCTTATGTAAAGAACTAAATTAAATGAGAATCCATGGCAGGCGTAAATATTATACTTCCGCTAGTTTCCCACATGAAGGAACATCGTGATTTCTGCCTCAAATATAACAAAACCTTTTATGGTTACGAAAGGACAATGTCATTTTGGCACCTCACAACCCGAAATCTATCAAATGGTTCACAAAAAATTTGTTACCGAACACATAGAGAGAAAATGGGACGATCCGTACTGATAGTGCTGTGAAATAATAGACTAACACACGGATATCGATAATTAATACAACTAGATGACAAGCAACATGACGGGAGACGCCGACAGTTGTAGGTCCATATGTTGGATCGTCTGGGTACGCTAGGCACCAACGCTTCTTTTGTTTCGACCGTAAAACATAGTTCGCTGTGCTTCGGATTGAAAGGAAAGATAGCCGGTGTAATTACTTGTGCATGGGAAGCATTTTAGCTTAGGCCTTAGTATGATAAAGTGTTTTCGTATTCCAGAATACCAAAAGATTTTTCCTTGTTATTGAAAGTATCTATACGTGACGCCAGAGATCCTGGATAACACCTTGCTAGCTTGCTTGTCATGGCATTACAAGATAAATATTAATTAGATTTAGTATCGAACGTGGAATATCGATATCTGACCAAGCCTAGAGTTCTTGAACAATTTCGTATGCGAAAGTCGAAGTGAGAAATTACCTTGATAGGAATATTATAAAGAGGGATCATGGGACCGACCTCAAACTGTCGATTCTGAGCTTATTTTGAAAAGGTTCGTAAAATATTGCTTTTAGCTGAGATACCACCAATATATTTGCTTTGATCTATTTTATGTATTGTAATCTTAAAAGTAATATGGTTATTTTACTTTCAACCTTACAATTCCCGGGAGAAATTGGCTTTTTAGAGTTTATGTAGAAACAAAATTTTATCAATCATTAATAAGTTGCTTCAAACAACTATGTAAGTTTGCTTGAAGATTATCTGATTTTTTTATTTAGAACCATCGCTTACATGAACCAGAATATTTCTCAGTTTATTTTGATATAAATCAGTTTCTTTTTGTTTGTTTCGCAGTATATTCTTATTTCAAAATTTTTTGTAAACAGTAACAACGCGTGAGTAGTGCCGAAAGTGCTATGAGCGTCTATAGGCTACGGTAACAACGCGTAAGTAGTGCCTAATGTGCTACGAACGCCTAAGTATAGGCTACGCTTACAACGCGTGAGTAGTGCCCAAAGTGCTACGAGCGTCTATAGGCTACGCTAACAACGCGTGAGTAGTACCGCTTACTATCAGGCAGTCTTTACGCTTGATTGCCACCCTTATTCCGTAACAAAAAACTTGTTACCGGAATGCTTTGGACTTTTATAAATTATGAAATATATTTTGAATCTATACAAAAGGTGAGAGAAGTATGGTATGTATATCATCATCATCAGCCTATATACGTCCCACTGCTGGGCACAGGCCTTCTCACATAGGAAAAACACATGAGGAGCTTGGGCCATAGCACCACCACGCTGGCCCAATGCGGGTTGGTGAGTTGAAGCGGTTGTTGTAACAACCGGGCTCAACGGCTTACGTGCCTTCCGAAGCACGGAGGAGCTCGAGATTATAAATTTGATTGCCCCTTTCCGGGACCGACCATGGCGAAAGTTGCTTAGTTTTCGTAATCGAAACCAGAGCGCTCAAACCAATACGCCACCGAGCTCCTTGCAGGTATATATAATTTATCTATTATTTGGTCCATGTCTCAACCAAGTTTTGCAATACCAAGAGAAAGGAAATGTCTAACCAATGCAGCGAATACTAAGCGAAGATCAACGGAACAGGACCAACAATTCCCTAGAGACAATGTTCCGAGTTAGATCACAACTTCTGACGTAAACTTAAGAGTTTTCGATAGTTAATAGTCATTGGAAGCTTATTACAGTCTCTAGTTAGAGTTTGCTTGTGGCAGTGGATTTAACTAGGCAGTCATCTAAAACTAAAATTGAGTTACCTCTATTCTCTCTATCTTCATACTTCAACAAGAAAGGGATTGAATGACTTTTAGTTTTAACCCCCGACGAAAAAAAAGGGTGTTATAAGTTTGACGTGACTGTCTGTGTATCTGTGTGTCTGTCTGTGGCATCGTAGCGCCTAAACGGATAAACCGATTTTGATTCGGTTTTTTTGGTTTGAAAGCTGGTGTGACTACGATGGTTCTTAGCTATAATTTATGAAGATCAGCTCAGGCGTTTGATGACTATCAGCTCATTTTCTGCATAATAATAGGGTTTTACTAACTTTTACACTTCCGCTTGATTTGAAATTTGGTGTACTGTCACTTCGGTGATATTCCCATGACATACTAACCTTGAGTTGATCCCGATACCATCAAAAAGTCTGCGAAATGCTTAATTCTTCAGAAACTTACAGCAGATACAGCAGAGCAGTGTGTTTGGGCTCTTATGAATAGTATCAATAAGATGGTGTTAGATAGATGGTTGATGTCGCCGCCGGGGGTTACTTAAAATTTTTAATTTTGTATTTTATTAAGTTATGTGAAACTTGGGCGATCCATAGACTGACTTATTTTAATCGGCATGTTTTAGATGTGGGTTAAATCAAGGATAAAAGGCTTTTGAATTCACCGTCACCCAATTGTACGTTGAGATAGTTTGATGAAGGATTGTATTTCATAATTCGACAGATCGCTGGTCTAATAGTTAGTAGTATAATATTAATGTTTTGTAAGCCAGAGGTCTCTTGTTTGAATTTTCTATTGAATATTTCAGTAAAATATAATTGGCTATGTTTGCTGACTTCAAAATTTTATTTTAAAAAAATTAAACGAAATATTACTTCTAATTTGTGTGTCACCTGTATACTTCAATTCGACGACTTTTTATTTATTTTTTGTAGGTTGCCGATTGATCCGTCAAATGATGTAGATCTATTCAATCAATCAATCATTATTTATTTGAGAATATAGGTGTACATTATTACATGTTAGTAGTTAAAAAATACAAATTACAGGAGCATTATGTCCAACCCATAGAGTATACAAATTAAAATTGTATACTACAAAATCCAAAATGTTGCGAGTGGCGACAGCACTAGAAATTTAAAACAGGATAAAGTTCTCACTACTCAATTCATGCTTCCACGAACAACCTAACCTATTTTCAACATCTATCTCTTTCCAATCCTATAGGCATGCAACGGTTCGTTTAAACAATTTCTGGCAGTACAAGCCGAGCGCCTGTGCCTCGATTGAATTTAAAACGTTCCATTTGACACGACAAACAGACTAGAGCGGCCATGTTTAGAAATGTATTGTGATGGCGCTAACGCTTTTGAAAATGGAACTCTGTCAATATGTTGAAGGGCGAATCGCGATCGAGGGTGAGCTAGGGGGGTAACAGGTTTTATTCTTATTTAAATGAAGTCGTTCAACTTTCTCGTATGATAACGATACTTTGGATTCGGATAAATACTCGTGAGTATTTCATTTCTACGATTTTGGAAATGTAAGGGATGTGCTATTTTCAAATACCATGGTATTTCAAACTGAACTGATTTTGTTTTACGTGGGTATTGATTTTGTGTTCTTTATTCTCTAAAACAAAAATTCAGTTTTCATAGAGATATATTATACACTTTGCTCACAAACAATTGCATCATCACCAACCGCCGATTAGTTAAGTAATATTTTGTCATCACTTTTTGAAAAATAAACGTTTTTCAAGTTGTCTTCCAAATGAGCCCTAATCTTGATGAAGTGTTTTTTACATACATACAAATCACGACAAATGACTCAACACCAACTGATATGAAGCGTTAAGAAGGTCTATATGCGAAGACAGCTAATGCTGCTTGAAACACTTTGTACTAGACGCCTCCGCCTTGCTTGCTGGCCCATAAGGTGCCTTTTCACGCCTCTTTTAAAGGAACCCATGTTATAGGAAGGAGGGAACACATGTGCTGCAAAGAATTCAAAGTTTTGGAAGTACGACAAAGAAAAGAGTTACTAAACTTTTTATGCGTGATGATGAGGTGGATACAGTAAATTGATCACTACAAAGACCGGCACAGGTGCTCCTGAGTAGGAAAAGGGAAGGTGGATAAGGTCAAAAAGCTCTTTAGAAGTTCTAAAGAGCTTTTCGACCTTATCCACCTTCCCGAACAGCCTAGAGCCTTTAGAATTGAGTCGCTTAGCCTGCTATCGGAACACTCTCCATGATAAAGCCGATAGAAGGCGCTAATAGACTCAATTCTAAAGGCTCTAGGCTGTTCGTGAGCTCTACATAGCTATTGACACGGACAGCACGACGCTACAATTTGACCAGGGCATCGAGGAGATACTTGGCGGAACCATCCTACAGGTGTGAACAATATTCCACGCAAGATTGGACTTGAGTTCTGTAAAGTAGGCACAATTATGCCTCCTTTACAAAACTTTTCAAAACTTTCAATTTTTTCGAAAAAAAGTGCGAAAAATCAACGCGCCTTGTTCAGGACACCGAGCTTCCGTGAGGCTTTATTGATAAGATGTTATTCCTTTGATTCATATCGCAGCATATCTCCATACCGAGCAAGTTGATGGAGTCCTGTGCCGAGAGAGTAGTGCCCTGAAGAAAGTGACTGGGTATGAACGGCGACATTTTGGCTGTGAATGAGCACACCTGTGTTTTTTAGCGTTGAATTCAACAAGATTATTTAAATCCCATTCAGATATAAGGTTCAAACACCCTGTTGAGCTAAATGGTAAGATTGATATTCTCCGTCACGGTTTCAACGCACCCAGCCCCTGGGCGACCGTAATACCCACCTTGCACTGTACTGTCATTCGCATAGCAATGAATATTACCTAATGGATGCATGTCATTGATATGAAGAAGAAAGAAAGTGGGGGCTAGAACAGAGCCTTGTGGTACACTAGCATTCACAAACTTATATTTCCTCGTAAGTAGTTCAAAGTTTCAAACTGGATTAAACCTAACTTATTTCACTTCAACGAAGTTAAAACAGATTTATCATAAAATTGTAAACCGCCTACAATTACAATTTGTAGTAAATTAACCGCATCCGTGGTCTAGTGGTTGAGACCACCTACCTCAGATCTAGGGGTCCGTGGTTCGATTCCCGTGGGGGCAGAATTTTTCTGCTCGTTTTGGTTGGTGGTAGGGCTGTTCAAAGTTCGCCTGGCTAGCTACCACCATCTTACCTAAGTCTGCCGCCATAATAATAATGTTAACAGCATTGTTGTGTTCCGGCAGTTAGAGGTAAAATAGCCAGTTCCTCTGTTGTTGAGGAATCCGGGTGTAACTCGCTTCCATCGTCGGCTTCATCTTCACTTACCATCAGGTGAGATGAAGGCCAATAGTTATCCCGTTAAGACAAAAAAAAATGTGACCTAGCACGTTTTGTTAAAAGCTTCCGCTCACTTCTCTAAAATTCTGCACGGTTACGTTTTAATCGTCGTTTGAAAATAGAAGTCGTGTTCGCATTTTTTAAGGTAAGGACTACGAAATTGAGTTTAGAATTCTCTCCTTTGACCCCTTAGCTGTTGAATATAAACGTGATCCAAATATCTTAGCATACGTATGCAACAGTTTTAGGAAATATCTAAGCTTAGCTTAAAGTCTTAGGCTTTCATAAAGAATTTTTCGAAGAATATGCGTTTGGGCACTGCATGGGCACAATACTTACAATATAAAGTGGATTGGAGTTATGCAGGGAGCAAAGTTATTAAAGAGCATTGATCAGTTCCATGATCATGCGAAGAATTGAAAAAATAGCTATTGGGCAGTAGTAAGGCGGGTGTTATCGGTCTAAATTTAAGGAGACAGTTGAATATTGGCTTCTCACCAAGATTCCGACCGACATTTAGAAGAGAACACAGCCTATAAATGTTACACTTAGAAGAGAACACAGCCTATAAATGTTACAAGTAAATAAAAGGTCTATTTAACTTTACACTCAGGGTATCATTATGTAGACCTTTTAGACCTTGTACACGAGATAGAATTTGTTCCCGTATACGGAAGTAACCAGCAACAAAAGCCAAATCTGACAAATCTGTCTTAAGGACGAGTGGAATTAACTTAATTAACCCCCTTAATCCGGTGCTTATTTTTAGGCAATTTATAGAATACAAGAGAAGTAATACCGGATGTAAGGGAATGGCTCTCGAAACGGAAGGCAAATGGAACGGAGACCCGGGCTGGTGACCCTTAAAAGTACTTGTCGGAAAAAAATTAAAGTCGCGCAAAAAACTAATGCCACAACCTCTAGTAACAAGTATCAGCGTTTAATAACAAGGATAAGGTATTTAAACTATGATTTGTAATAAGACGGAGTTTGTATCTTTTCTTTTTGCAGTCGAGATTTACTTATAACGACTAAAATAATGAGAGTTTAACAATTATCTAATCTGTGGTGAGAACTTATGAGTCCCTAAAAGATTAATTAAATAAATGTATACTTATATAGAAAATACTATTAGATTTCATTAAAGTTTTTATTCCGAAATAATATGTTTGGTTGTTGTTTGATCTTTTATTTATTAGAAACGGTCTTAGTTACTGTTTTCAGCACATCAGGCATAACAGTGTGCCCTAAGACCACCTTTACTACCTTCGTAATAGAGACGGCTTTCGTAGTGCAACTGCAACACCTGATGTGCCTTCGTCAATACGTCACAAGTTTGATTTGTCTTATTCAAGCACTTACCAATATCCATAAGAGCAACAGCATCCTTCACCAAGCGGTATGTGTCTCCGTTGATTCGGAGGAAATCGACACAGCCGAGCAGTCCGTCAGCTATGCCCAATTTGTTTTGGAGACCAGTGGTGTTGCCGGCTCCGCCAACCCAGACTGGCTCTCGGAAGGTCATGCGGGAGAAGAGACCCTGAGGATAAGATGGTCAAGTTTAACATAGACGAAATCACACTGGTTGCTTATAGAGGTAGCCAGTAAGAGGCTTCTCAGACAAGAAATCAGTACTGGAATCGTATGTTGGTACTACATCATAAAAATGAGCTTATTGTAATCCACTGCCTCACAAAACGATCACGATAAACGATCTACCGCTTTTCTCATACGGTTACCACTTGCACATTCTTTATTTCGTTGTTCCATCTAGCAGGGAGACGCCCTACACTATGTTTGCCAAGTCGTGGTCCCCGTTCATGAACCTTCTTACTCCACCACTCATCGATTCTGCGACACAATGACTTCGTTCTTCATCATCTCCATAGCCAGAGAGGCCATGCTATGCTATCGGCAGGCCAGATTCACTGTCATGTAACACGTTTCGGCTTCATACCGTATTTAGTAAGTCGAAAAAATCAAACGCATTGGTTGTAGGGTAGTAGGTAGTCCTGCTCTTCAGGTATTGCGGTAGTGACTATGATGGAGGTAGTAGTAGTATAAAGATCATATTGGGGAATTACAGAATTGGTAAGTGAGTTATGCCAACTTTTACTTCTAACAATAGATACCTGCGTACTGGCTACCCCTGCTGTAGCGAGCTTGGTTCTTTGTAGTATTTAATTAAATTAGGCGTCTTCATTAAAAAAAGGGTAATTGTCCTCTAATGTCAACTGGACTATGTAATCACACTGAAAAACTGTCAGAACTTACAGATATAAATACATGAAAAGATAATATTTTATTTAAAAGTCCCACACTTCCCGAAAAGTCATTTGTGACCTGTGATTACCGATTCATTACCTCAGTTGCCCTCAATTGAGAGTCAGGAATTCCGCCCTTCTTCTAAGACATTACCCCCAACAGTTTTGAGCAATTATGCTAACGAAATAGGATACTCTGGATCAAAGATGAGAATTAAAGAAGTCTTTGATAATTTCTAGATATAAAAAGCCTTAGAAGCGGGGTTCGTTTGTAAGACGTTTTAGAAAGCAAGAAATTAATTAATAAAAGTAACTACCTTTTTAAAAGTATAACCCAATTAGTTTTAGAAGGTCTTTTCCAAAGCGTGTTCACGAGTAATTTGTTAGTCAGTAAAGAGGTAATTTCTTACAATTAATTATTATTTACAAAAAAGAAATTACCAGCTAGTTTCGTGACTTTGAAAACGAACTCTAGGAACGAAGTTTAATAAATGCTGAATTTTAAATTAACTATATAAGAAAAAAACGTGGTTGATTTATTATATAATCGGCTTGAACTATTTTAAAGAGTGAGGTGTAAGGAGCGACGTCGCCACAAACAGACACACAGATACACTTCACACTTCCGTTCTTTTACAAAAGGTTATTAACCACATAATTATGTTAAAAACTCATTTAGATCATCAAATCGTGACATAATAACTCATGTTGACTGATATCATTCGGTGTAGTAAAAAATCGCTATCGTATACTCCACACAAATTAATTACATGACGCCTACACTCTTAGTCTTAATCCGCCTATGTTATTAGTCCAGCTTTCTGTTTTTGTATATTGTGGGTGTTGTTTACTTCTTCTAGTTACTTTTGGAGGGCTATGATCATTTGTTAGCGATCAACCTTATGGAACAGAAACGTGCAAGCAATTTTAAACCTTACGACATATACCTTACTTCTTTCTAAACTTGGTTTAAAGTCAGATCTGGTACTCAGCTGAGGCTATCTCAGTTTTTATTCATAAAGACAGACAAAGACGGCAGCAAGATGAAATAAAGGGTAATTTTAGGTCGCGTTTGTAAGAAGGCTGTTTAAGTCCCGGATTTTAATACTGCAAGTATAATTTTTCATGTAAAATCAATTTTCATAGTCAAGTTAGGTTTTGTGATGACGGCAGAGCTACTCTTCGTTTTAACCGACTTCAAAAAAAGGAGAATGTTATCAATTAGTCTGTATGTTTTTTTATGTTTGTTACCTCAGAACTTTTGACTGGGTGAACCGATATTGATGATTCTTTTTTTGTTCGATGCGGAATAGTTCCCAATAGGTCCCATAAATATGTTTTGAAAGTCCATTGGGTAGTTTGGTTTTTAAATCAAAAAAACTGTAAAAATTAAGTCGTCTATGTATGCGAAGTTGCGGATATTTGCTTTCCTATGAATTTTTAGTGAAATGATACGATAGTAGAAAACAATATAAGCTCACGGTCACCCATCTAGCTTTGACCTTCAAAAGTTATCACTAAAAAATTGCAAAAAAAATAAATAACTTAAATTAAAACCGACTCCAAAAAACTGAAAAGGATAAAATAATTAAATTTTAGTAGGTACTCATCCACTAGGAACATATTTTTGGAGTTGGTGCTCAGTTGTTTCCAGAAACCATAGATAGTGACTCACCGACTCCAAAAATATGTTCCTAGGGGATGAGTACCTACTAAAATTTAATTATTTTATCCTTTTCAGTTTTTTGGAGTCGGTTTTAATTTTTGTTTATTTTTTTTGTTACGTTACAAAAAATTAAAAAATAAGAATCACCACATTTTGTTGTTTTTGATGCGTTGAAACGCCTATTCTATTGTAACAATTACAAATAAAGAAAGAAAAAGAATAAATATATGCTCCAGGCGGGACACGTACCCGCGTCCCCTATTTTCAGGCCAAACGCGATTACCGCTACGCCACCGGAGCACTATGTACTTATAACCTAACATTGCTATAAAAACATTGGAAAAGGAAAGAAGGTGGTGAAGAAATTATTAGTTGATTTTTTTAGAAAAAACTGCAACACAGCCCAATATTCATCATGGCGCCGATGTCACTTTGGTGACGTTTAGTTGCCTTCTATGTCGCCCGCCATATTGAATAACGGTGAAATAGACGGGGTGTAAGGGGTCCCGGATAACACCTCACGGGATCCAAGCCAACCTCACCTGCACGTGGTGCACCCTGCTGTTTAACAGACGAGGCTCTGGCGCTCCCCACCAACCCGCACTGGGCCAGCGTGGTGGGAGACGGCCCACAACCCCCCAAACATGAACTCACAGAACGACACAAGGCCCCAAGTGCCCGGCGGTACCGGAGGCCGCGCCGGCGGTGACGGACGTTGGCGAGGCGCCGGTACCAGGGGTGCCAAGAATCCCCGGGTGGTGAAGATATCCCGTCAGACGACCTTGGCCCTGGCAACTTATAACACACGGACATTGCGGACCGAGGAGAAGCTGCTGGAACTAGAGGAAGAATTGAGCAGGATTCGCTGGAGTATAGTCGGACTATCTGAAGTCCGACGAGAGGGCGAGGACACGATGGTCCTGAAATCCGGCAACCTGCTCTATTTCTGGGAGGGCGAAGATCTGTCCCAAGGTGGTGTTGGGTTTATTGTCCACAAGTCTCTCGTGAACAACGTTGTACAAATCGGAAGTGTGTCGAATAGGGTGGCGTACCTTATACTCAGAATCACCAAACGGTATTCGTTGAAGGTCATACAGGTATACGCCCCGACCTCGACTCACCCCGACGAGGAAGTAGAAGTAATGTATGAGGATATCTCTCGGGCAATACATACTTCCAAAACTCACTACACCGTTGTCATGGGAGACTTCAACGCAAGGCTAGGCAAACGTGGCGATGATGAGTTGAAAGTGGGGCAATTTGGAGCTGGAATCCGGAACTTTAGAGGTCAAATGCTGGCCGACTATATGGAGAGGGAGGGACTCTTTATGATGAACTCCTTCTTCAAAAAACGGCCGCATCGAAAATGGACCTGGAAAAGTCCGGATGGCGCAACGAAGAATGAGATCGACTTCATCATGTCGACTAAGACTCGGATATTCAATGATGTCTCAGTGATCAATTCGTTTAACACGGGGAGTGATCACCGAATGGTACGAGGCACATTGAATCTCAACGTGAATTCCGAGAGGTATCGACTGATGAAGTCTACGCTCCGCCCTGCAGCTATCCAGATCCAAAACCCCGAACTCTTTCAGCTCGAACTGCGAAATCGCTTCAATTGCCTGGAGGACTGCACAGATGTGGACACGTACAACGACAGGTTCGTGGAAGCTGTTCTTACGGCGGGTTCAGGGCTCTTCAAACCCAGCCGTAACAAAAGAGGTAAAAAAATCTCTGCGCCAACTTTAAAGCTCATGAAGGAAAGACGTGCACTGCAGTCTTCCGAAGACGCTCGTCGGCAACTCAACAAACAGATCTCCAAGTCATTGACCCGCGACATACGCCACTTTAATACAGAATGTATTAGAGAGGCAATCGAGCGGAACAAAGGCTCCAAAGTGTTCGCCCGAGATCTGTCGATAGGACAGAGTTTGCTGACGAAGCTGAAAACGGAGGATGGCAGATTCGTTACATCCCGACCTGAGCTCTTGGCCGAGATTGAAAACTTCTATGGACAGCTTTACGCGACATCACGCACACCTGTCACTAAGGCCACCGATCCAAGAGCCAAATTAACCCGACATTACACGGAAGATATCCCGGACGTCAGCCTGTACGAGATTAGTGTAGCTCTCAAACAACTTAAGAACGACAAGGCGCCGGGCGACGATGGAGTTACAGCCGAGCTTCTGAAAGCAGGTGGACGACCGGTCCTGAAAGCTCTTCAGAGGCTATTTAACTCCATCATGCTCGAGGGTAAAACGCCAAAGGCATGGCACAGGGGCGTGGTGGCACTCTTCTTCAAAAAGGGTGACAAGACTCTATTGAAGAACTACAGACCCATCACGCTCCTGAGTCATGTCTACAAGTTGTTTTCGAGGGTTGTTACGAATCGTCTAGCACACAGGTTTGACGACTTCCAGCCTCCCGAACAAGCCGGTTTCCGAAAAGGCTTTAGTACCATAGACCACATACATACGCTGCGGCAGGTTATACAGAAGACCGAAGAGTACAACCTGCCATTATGCTTAGCGTTTGTGGACTATGAGAAAGCCTTCGATTCTGTCGAGACCTGGGCCGTGCTTCAGTCGCTCCAGAGATGCCAAATAGACTATCGGTACATCCAAGTGCTGCAGTCACTGTACGAAAACGCCACTATGTCAGTCCGCCTCCAGGACCAAGACTCGAAACCAATACCACTTCAGCGGGGTGTGAGACAGGGCGATGTTATATCTCCGAAACTGTTTACTGCCGCGTTGGAGGATGTTTTTAAGCTTTTGGACTGGAGAGGACTTGGCATCAACATAAACGGCGAGTACATGACTCACCTTCGTTTTGCTGATGATATCGTAGTCCTGGCTAAAAACCTGGAAGACTTGGGCACAATGCTCGACGACCTCTGTAGAGTCTCCCAACAAGTGGGTCTTAAAATGAACATGGATAAGACGAAGATTATGTCGAATTCTCATGTCGTACCCACTCCTGTGAAGGTTGGAAGCTCTACACTGGAAGTTGTTGACAAATACATTTACCTGGGACAAATAGTCCAACTTGGTAGGTCCAACTTCCAGAAAGAGGTCAATCGACGGATCCAACTCGGCTGGGCAGCGTTCGGGAAGCTACGCAGCATATTCTCGGCACAACTACCGCAGTGTCTCAAGACGAAAGTCTTTAATTCGTGTGTGTTGCCAGTGATGACGTACGGAACCGAGACATGGCCGCTTACAATGGGCCTTATACAAAGGCTCAAAGTCACCCAAAGAGCAATGGAGAGGGCTATGCTTGGTGTTTCTCTGCGTGATCGAATCAGAAATGATGAGATCCGCAGGAGAACTAAGGTCGCTGACATAGCCCAAAGAATTGCGAGTCTAAAGTGGCAGTGGGCAGGTCACATTGCGAGGAGGACTGACGGCCGTTGGGGCGGAAAGGTCCTCGAATGGCGGCCGCGCACCGGGAGACGCAGCGTTGGTAGGCCCCCCACAAGGTGGACCGATGATCTGGTAAGGGTCGCGGGAAGCCGTTGGATGAGGGCAGCGCAGGACCGATCGGTTTGGAGATCCTTGGGGGAGGCCTATGCCCAGCAGTGGGCGTCTCTCGGCTGATATGATGATGATGAAATAGACGAAACATTTAAACTTTTGTACAGAAAAACTATGCAAGAAAACGAATTGTTCACTTTTCCCGGATTCAGGAGATTTTTTCTGATTTTTTGAGATAGTGCACATATATTTCGCCGGATATGAAACATCTCCAGAGGCAACAGATTTCACATTCATAAGATTTTAAATTGGCTTTATCTCAATCTATTTACGATATAAACGTTTACGTTTGTATGTCTGTCCCCTATGCGTTCCGATACCATTGACCAGATTGTAATGAAACTTTTGTAGGGTATTCTAGAACGCAAAGCAAAGGTTCATAGATTGAAAAAAAAAATGATAAAAACTTTTATGTTTTATTATAAGGCCTTGCAGTTTTCTCTTTACGGCCATTGTAAAGCATGCCGAGTGCAGATAGTTACATAACAATTTTTGATTTGAATCTTTTATTTTTCTTAAAATTATTTTTCACGTCATCTTACTCAATGAGTCAAATAAATTTTATTTAAAAATTTAAAAAATATATTTATGATTTTACTGCCAAAAAAGAATCAAAACTGATAGTAATGTTTTCGCCAAATGTTTCCTTAGTTATATGAATCTTTATCTCCTTTGTCACTTTTATTGAAACAGACGAATATCGGTTACAGGAAATCTACGAAACCGTTGAACGATACGAGCAAACCTTGTAAGTCCGTCTTATATTCTGAATCATAACAAAACTGCTTCAGGTGGTGAACCCAGCACGATTCCGTGTCTAATCCGTCGGAAGCCCGGCCGCGACCGCCTCTGCCTTGCCCATATCGATCCCGGCTAAATGGATAAAACTTTACCCTCCCCCGGGAAAATACTACAACTTTTATCCTCAGATATACGGGCACTTTTCTAGCGAATTACTTCTAGTTAGATTTTCTCTTTTAAGTTGAGACGTGAATAAGTATTTTAATAATTTATTTACTCGACCTTATCAAAAGAAATTTCACGTTGAAATGTAAGGTTTAATAGTAAGCACTACTAAGAACTATAATGTATGAATATACAACGCATTGCTTTAAATATTTTACTGAAATACATCATCAAATACATCATCCCAATTAAAAAAACCTAATTGTTATTAAAACTGTACTGTTACTAAATTAGAAGACGAATTTGAGGCAAAGACAAAACAAGAACTAATTTTCTAGCGACGTGGATTAATAAAATATATATATATATAGTGACGATATGGAGGGTGGTGTCGTCAATACGACAATAAATTAAAACATGGGCTATATTAGTTTATAGAAATTGTTTGATACTTTCGAAAACATCTTATTCGTTTGACAATTTCATCACATTGCTATGAAATAATGCAGCTTATTTCATACAAATGTCATGAAACTATCAAATGAATAAGATGTTCTTGATCTCAGGACTTATACTGGTGCCTTGTTCCTGTTATCGCTTTGAATTATTATTGTTATAAATTTCGATTAAAAACGTGAAATATACAATTTAAAAATCCAAGCCTACAAAGTCGTAGCAGGTATACAGCTCGTAGCATCGGTCGTAGAACCTTTGCTACGAAGCACGTAGCCTAGTAATGAAAAATGTAGGACTACTCTTATTTTGAATTAAAGTTTCAAATTACAATTATTATTCTGTTGGAAATTATTTAAAAATAAGGCGACATCGGGGAAGTCCGCCAATGGGGCAGGGGGCAACTTGAAATCAATTTATTTATTTGATTTCAAGTTGCATTTTGGCTATTCCATATAGGCAGCTAAAATATACCTTGTAATCATTTTATTTCTTGCGAAATGAAAAAAGAATGCGAAAAATGAAGCAATTTTCGCCAATTCGTTTCGATTCTACAAACAAAGTAATTTTCGCCATGGTCGATCCTGGGATGGGTCATTCAAAGTTTGTTATCTCGAACTCCTCCGTGCTTCGGAAGGTACGTTAAGCCGTTAGTCCCTGTTGTTCCTGCAACCGCTTTAACCCACCAACCGCATTGGGCCAGTGTGGTGGTGTTATGGCCCAAGCTCCTCTTATATTTATCCCATGTAGGAAGGTCTGTGCCCAGCAGTGGGCCGTATATAGGCTGTTGATGATGAATCATTTTATTTCATTGATTTCAATGGCTACCGATACGGACTTGCCCTATTGCACACACACAGGATTTACATTGTTTATAACACATAATAAGAATTGTTTTTTTTATTTTACCCACTAGACAAGATATTTATAAATTTGTTTTCTTTTTTCGTTGGCAATGTGCAAATTATATTTTTTGTGTTACTATCATTTCTTTTTGCTGCATTTGTAGAAAAAATAT
Organism: Nymphula nitidulata; assembly: GCA_947347705.1. Taxonomy (NCBI): domain Eukaryota; kingdom Metazoa; phylum Arthropoda; class Insecta; order Lepidoptera; family Crambidae; genus Nymphula; species Nymphula nitidulata. The sequence goes on along the minus strand of OX374641.1, from coordinate 11,025,166 downwards.
TATACTTATTGGTGTTAAGCCCGCCAAATTGTATATTCTTTTGTTCAATAAAAGTTTAAATAAATAAACAAGTAATTACATTAAAATGAAAGTATAATAAACCTTTCTTAAGATGGGACAATCATTAGCTAATTATTCACGAACAAAAACAAAATACCTTTTCTTTTAAAAAATTACTCTTTTAATATTAAATCTGGAAACTTCTATGAGGCAATTTGAGATTTCACTCCAGATTTAAATTGATTACGAAGGAAATATTTAATTCATTGTCGGCTCAGCTGAATCTCGGGAAGTTGAAATGATTTTAACAACTGCCATTGTGTAGGCAGAAAAGGGAGACTCAAAAGCGAAGACGGTTTAAAATTAGGGTTAAGTTTTGGCGTTTGACATAAAATATTTCGGGGCCCTGCGTAACTAAGCATAGGTGATAGTGCGTCACCCGCAACATCAAGTCATACACAGACAATAATTAACATTAATTCAACAAAAAAAAGTTAAAAAGTAATTTAAAAAATTAAACCAACGTCATAAAACTGAAAAGAAAAATAAATAAAATAAACAAATGAAATAAAATGTATTTTTTGGAGTTGGTGGTTCACTTTCTACTGTCTCTAGAAACAGAATAGCATTTTTTCCTTTTTAGTGTTTTGAAGTCGGTTTTTTTTTTAAAATCATTTTGGTTTTTCACATTTTCAAGTGATTTCCTATGGCTAAAGCAAGATGGGTGACCGTCAGCACTATCGACTTGTCTGTCTCTCAGTCTTTGGTTGAAATACATAGTGAAAAAAATTATCTTCTAACTCCTAACCGTTAAGGAGTTGTACCTTCCATCATCAGCTCATTAACATGAGATGACGATTAACAGAAGCAAATACTTGATTAGCTTTGGAAAAAAGTAAAACATGTCATACGTGCCAATAAAATTTGAGATTTGCCGTCGATTTCCCTGGGATCCCATTATCGTATCCTGACTTGGTGACAATGGGACCACCTCTGGAGTATACTCTATCGAATAAAAAAGAATTTTGAAAATCGGTTCACAATTGACAGAGAAATCGGTGAACATACATACAAAAAAAATACATACAGTGGAACATATAACCTCCTTCTTTTTTAAAGTCGGTTAAAAATAATTAGAACTTAAAAGTTAAGGAATATTGTTAAGATAGTACGGCTAAGAAAATTTATAAAAATGTTTCTTTTTTCTTTTAATTTTCATTCCAAAAATCTTAAATTATTAATATCGTAATAATTTAGGAATAGTTAGGAATAAAAACATACAAATTACAATGTGATTAATAATTTTGTTAATGTGCCCATACAATGTGAGTACATACTCTTCGTTTCGAGAGTGGTTGCGTACCTGTCAAATGCATATATCTATAAAAAGTGGTTTTACGCCTGTGAACGCGGTGCGTGCGCCTGTTTCTGCTTGCTGTACGGAGAAGGACTATTTATAGTCCTACAATAATAAGTGGAAAAGCAAAACAAACAGTTAGCTAATACTTATTATATCAATCAAAGTAATAGGTATACCGGGTGGTGTATCTATGTCATACATCATAATCATTTGACAATTTCATGACATTTCTATGAAATGCAAATAATGTTTTTATTTCATAGAAATGTCAGATGTTTTTGAAAGTTGCAAAACATTTCTATGAACTAATATAGCCCATGTTTTGATTTATTGTAATATTGTCGTCACCAATCTGTATAAACTTCGCGTAGTCACTTTAATTTGAACGTCGGTTCAACGTCAAAATTGATCTTAACTTACAAACAGCAAGGAGGTCCGTAAAGGCCCATTTACACAATGCAACTTTCTTGCCTTACATAGTCTAATGTGTGTGGAAGACTACTTATGTACTGCTTAGTAATTTAATTGTATATGCTACGGGCAAGAAACTTCAAGCGCCACCACACATCAAACGTAACACGCTACTCTAAATTGAGTCTTATTACAAATGACTTAAGTATCACAAATGCAGGCAAATATAATACGGGGAAAAGTTTTTGTTTCAACATCCTTTACATTTTTTACTCTGTTGAACTTTATAATAAAATCTAACCCCTTACTGCGGGTAGCCAAACTCGTGTAACTGAATCCATTAAAGCTAAAAAGCGGTGTTAAACTCGTTAAAGATCGAACGCTTGTAAATGACTCGCCCCCTCCCAATTCATAACTGTTTATAACTTTTCTATAGAATCAATTGTTTTATAGACGGCTCAAAGAAGTTGTAAAAGAGGTTTTAAAGTTGTATTACTGTTTTATAACTATTGCTACGCTTTTATGGCGTTTGGCTTCCTGAGTTTTTATGTAAAAATAATTAAAATATTGGTGAATTTAAAATAAAATTTTCAAGGCGGTAGGCCCGTATGTAGGGTGAAACAGTTCGCTGTGCTTCGGATTGAAGGGAAAGGTAGCCAGTGTAATTACTGGGCATAGAGCATAGGATGACAACGCACCTGCAATATCAAGTGATTTTCCCTTGTTATATATTGCAGGTGTATATAGGCGGCGGTAACCGCTTACCGCCAACTGAGCCGGCAGCATTTTTGTTATCTAGTTGTATAAAACAATCTACCAATTAAAACACTTTTGACAGACAGACAATGCAAAACGTAATCCGGTAATTATGAAAATTTGCTTTGTAGTTCCGTAAGTAAAACAAAAGCAATTATGTGACCACTATAACAATAGTAATAATAATATTTACACATACCTATCATGTATGATAATAATATGTAATACAGGATGATTCATCCCTTAGGAAAATGAAAGTTTTCAAACTTATAAAGTTTGTAATTGTCGATAGGAAATCCAGTAGAGCACAATAAAAGGATGAATTATTTAAATCTACAAATGAAAAAGAACGATTAAATTGACACTCTTGAAATATAGAGTGCATTAGAGACAGTTGCTTTTATATATATCTCGCACTAAATTAGCAGACAACATCTTCTCTAATATTGGCTATCAGAAAATCCAGCCTTTCTCCTAGGCATGATCGAGTCTCCATAATCACAAATCTGCTGCGAAGCAGATTTTTTGGTAAACATTTACCCCCGTATTCATAAAAACAAGTGAACTTATATGAGGCTTATAAAGTGTTTTGTTTTTCTCACTTGTATGAGAAAGGAAAAAGATAAAACATATTTTAGCAGTGTTTTTTCTAAAATAGGTTTATTGAGCGCTTAAGAATATGGGCGTTAATATATTATTTATGGGATGAAAGATTAAGAAAGGTAAGTTTAAAAGACGATCGCAGAAATACACAAAGATTTCATAATAGATCAGTTAAAACATTGTTTCGACATGTTTTATCTCTTTTACCTATTTTGCTTACGAGCGAGACAGAAAAAACCGCAATTTAAGCTTTAACAATGTCGCGGCGGCGTCCAGCCTCCTTGCCATACAAAGACATAGACTTGATCTTGACGGCACTGACAGGCTTTTAGAGGATATGATATTCGACAGCAAACGACTGGATTCGGATTGGTAAATAAATCGAGCATTTACTTTCAGTCAGTGGTTTTATTGCTAGACCAGACCGTACAAGATGTGAAAAACTGTAGTGCTCTATTTCCTTATTTGTATTTTGTTCCTAACGCACAGAAAGTCCTGTGCTGATGTCGCGCGATCGTTTGAGAACGGATTCAGAGGGCAACGGCGGGGATTTCTACTGAAAGTTTTAATCACTGAACATTCTGCCTGGTGACCTCATTACGCTACGCGAACTCAGAACTTTTGTTTGCTTCTGTCGTTTGTCTGTCGCAAAAATTAAAATGGTCAAACATCATATTTTCTACTTTAATGTACAAAATGAAACAGTGAACGAAACAGTTATGAAACAAACAAAAAGAAATAAAAACTTTTTTATTTTTTTAATGACACTAGATGCTGTCTACCCTTGCAGCATTTTAATATAATGAGGATAAATCAAACCAAAGGTAGAAATTAAGTTATGAAGTGGTTTTGATAACAATTACGAATAAATAAATAAAAAATATGAAAAAATATATGCTCCAGGCGGAAATCGAGCCCGCGTCTCCTAATGTCCGGCCAGACGCGATAACCACTACGCCACCGGAGCACTAGGTATATCTGGATAATTTCTTCACCGCTTTCTATCCTTCTTCTTAACTTATAGCAACGGTTATCCCCGTTCGATTCCCGCCTGGAGCTATATTTTTTTGGAGTTATATTTTTTCATCATTTTCTTTTCTTAATTTGTAATTGTAACAATAAAGTAGGCGTTTAAACGCATCAAGAAGTATAAAATGTGGTTTTGTTAAGTTTAAAATTTGATCATGAACTTACGATTAGCTCAAAATAGACGGAAAAACGTAAAATAATGTGCATCGACTGCTGCAAAGTTCGAAAGGAAGACAATGTTGAACAAGCTTTTTAGTTTATTATCCATCATCATCACCAGCCTATATTCGTCCCACTGCTGGGCATAGGTCTCTCTACATGGGAGAAACATATGAGGAATTTAAGCCATAACACCACCACGCTCGCTGGACCAATGCGGGTTGGTGGATCAAAGCGATTGCGGCAACAACCTGGACTAATGGCTACTACGCGTTGAATAAATGGAAAAGTTACCTTAGACCGTCCCCTGACCCTCTTCCCGTTGTTCAGCCTCAGCCAGGCATCCCAGCGGTGTCTGTATACTGATATGGTGTTCCAGTGTCCCAAACGAACTGGTTCAGGGGACCGGAGCACTCCGGCTCCGCTGCCGCAGTCGAACCTGAGGAAGAAGGAAAATTAATGAAGCGTAATCAAGTTTAAGGACAAAGAAAAATAACATAAAACTACAAGTACAAAATGTCCTATAGCTATCCGTTATGAGAAGAGCCAGCCCTAACAGTATAAAGGATCAAAAAGCTTTCAATAATTTAAATTCCATGTAGTTTGATGAACCGGAGTTGACTTACGCGGCCAAAATAGACAATAGGTACCTGCAAACGAATATAGTGAAAATCAAGTGGGCAACAAAAATGGTTTAATAGATGCCCGAATTGTTTAGATGCCCACTTAGTATTGGTCGTCATGGTGTGTCAATTGTGTCTCAAATCTGTGGCTTGATCAAACTCAACCATGAACCACGAACCGAGTCTATTACCTTTCAACATAAAATAAAAAAATCTATAAAAATATTCTTAATTTTTGATTTTAACATTATTATAAATGTTTGAAAAATTACTTAGTAATTAAAATATAATACTAAGTAATTTTTCTAGTTTTATTATATTTTAATTACTAAGTAATTTTTCAAACATTTATAATAATGTTAAAATCAAAAATTAAGAATATTTGAAAGCACTGCCCCAACTTAACCGAATCGTAGGTATTTGTAAAAATACTCGTTTCGGATGTTGAAATAGAATATTTCGACATTGTAGGGTGGACGTTAGCTCATAAACGCAAATACAGATAGACTAGAAGAATTTCACAGGGATATCCCAAGTCCTGGGTGGCTCAGTGGTCAGAGCAGTCGCCCGGATTGCGAAAGGTCGCGGGTTCGATTCCTGCCTCAGGACGTGAAAAAATTTTTCTAGTTTTATTATATTTTAATTCTATAAAAATACATTACTCATAAATATTAAAAATATTTATTTTTTGGCCGCAAGTAAGAGAAGAGAACTTTTAAATATTAAAGAAGAGTGGCAAACAAAGCTATGGCTCGCCTGAGGTAAGCGTTAACCGTAGCTAGCGCTTGTAATACCAAAGGTATTCGAAAAGTATATAAACCATTTTTTTTTATATACAGCTCGGCAAATAACCCAACACCACCTGATGTGAAGCAGTAAGAAGAATCCATATGCGAAGATAGCTAGTGCAGCTTGAAACACACTGTTCTAGCCGCCTCCACCTTGCCAGCCCATAAGGTGCCTTTTCACGCTTCTTTTGAAGAAACCCCTAACACGAGTTTCTTTGGATTTTTTTGAATTGCAAGTTTTTGAAGTACGACAAAGAAACGAGTTACTGCACATCTTTCTGCGTGATGTTGAGGTGGGGACAGTGAATTGATGACTCCGAAGACCGGCACGCGTGCTCTTGAGTACAAAGCAGAATGGTGGTTCTAACTATTTGAGCTACCAAGGATTTAGGAATTCCAAAAGGCCCTATTACGCGTTGGTTACTCTGTAAAAATAAAAAAGCTTCCGCGATGAGCTTAGGCGACCTTGCACCTTAAGAACACAATATACTACGAGGTTGTTTTTCAAATAAATCGGACCTGTGAAAGCTAGTTGCCCTTTTGTCAAGAAGGAAATGAGCTGCTAGTCATCAAACGCCTGAACTGATCTTCATAAAATATAGCTAAAGAACCATACTGATCATTCAGCTTTCAAACAAAGAAAACTCAAAATCCGTCTATTCGCTTAGGAGCTACGATGCCACAGACAGACACACAGATACACACAGACATGTCATTCTTCTAACACCCCTCTTTTTCGTAGGGGGTTATAAAATACACTTTTACGTTACGTGAAAACTCTGCGTAGTTAATTTCTTTGCCCAAGAAGTTTATCCTTTATTTACAAACAGAATAAAGTATAAAGGCTTTTGAATTTTAAAACGCCAGACGTTAATTAATTTAAAATGATCTCAGCGCTCTCCAACAACTTAATTACAGTCAACAACTAAAGCAACTTCACAAAGATCTTGATTCTTATTTCGACAGCAATACGAGATAAGAGACGTGAAAATAATCACTTTTGCTGTCGGTACAAACTCTTTTTCTCAATCCCCTTTCATCCTCGTGAGGTCACAATGTTATTAATTAGATGCAACTCGAATATTCGATGCAGGGTAATCCAAAATCGATATGATAATACATCCGAACATTCCGAGCCCCATTAACGAGCATAATACCAATAACATTACACATGCAGCTCCGGTTCGAATTGTCAACTTGGAAAACATGGGAAACTGTTACTAGGTGCATGTAGTTACATACTTTCGTACTTATGCGTAATTAATATGTGAAGAACATTGGATTTGTTGGTTCATTAGACGGCTTAGCGAAAAATGGGCATATGAATAAAGAGAAACACTATATTCATAACATGTTGATAAAATATCTGCTTATGTATGTTTATTTGTTATTCAGTATCCACTAAACGAGCTAATGATGATTATGGGGGTATCATTATTTATATAAGAGTAGTAGTCGTCCGTGGTACCGACCGCGTATAAGAAGGTATATATGTCCGTTATGGCGCCAAAAAATATCTAGGTATATTCGTTCTCAAGATTAATCACATTCCCCTATAATACAAAGTTAAAACGAATGCTGTCACTGTCTTTCTTTTAACAACTATAAGAGACAGCATCAGTTGTAAACCAGTTCCAACTTTAGTCCGTGTTTCATAATAAGGGGGTTAGTGTCAGTGTGATGTTCTGGCTAGAACAAAAATGGGACTTCTTGGATTGGCATATTAAAAAACAGATAAATACAGGCAGTTTATGATATAGTGAAGCTTTAGTAGTATTCTGGACACCGGAAGAGTAAAAGCAAGGAAGCACCCAATGGGTCGAAGTGCACTGTGAAATATCGTCACCTAATACCAACCTATAACATGAATCGAGCCACTCAAAAGACAATTAGTATCTGGAGCTTCTATAGAATTCTGTAAATTTGGACAAATTTTCGAATGATGATGCTAGCTTATCCCAAAGTCAGATATTGTGGTAGTATGTGGCAATGTACATTACGTTAGGTTTTACGCATAGTCTGCCACGTGTCATCGGGTCTGATTTCATAGTGAAGAAGGATTATCAGAATAGAAGAGTGCGATGTTTCGGGATCCCTAATGGAAGTACCTCTTTAAATAGACATCAAATTAGCTTAATTCACCACACGAGAACAGCACGTTCACCCTTTTATCATTGCTAATGTAATATTTATGATTCGTTCTCTAAGCAGATTTAATATTGTTATTTTCTGTTTACTACAACCTCCAACCACCTGCGCATTCCCTCAAACCCTTCACACGAGCAATTACTTTGAATTGCGGTAAGATGGCGTCTGCAATTGTTTTTAATTCCCTACAATGGCTCTTTTTGGAGGTTTTTATCGTCACTTCAAAGGGAAGCGTAATTGGTTCTTGTTTTATGTACATGGGGTACACTTTTAGCCGTATTTCTTTCACGATTTTCAACCTAATGTGTATGGTAATAAAGATTAGCTTATTCGCTTGGTGGTTGATTGCTCCGTCGATTTTGTTTGCACGACTGAGTAAAGGTTCTTGTGGATTAATGTTATTTGAATGTAAAACGATTGTTCTGTTTCGTGTTTTCGGTATTTGAAGAACGAGATCGAAACTCGAGTTATTCCGGGTGGGTTTTTTTACCGCACCGGATAGAAAAGTACTCTGAATACTCAAAATAGCAAACTTAACAATGATTAGCTTGGTTCTTTCTGTCTATCTTTTTATACAACTAGATGACAAACAAGGTGACGGCCCATCAGGTGTAAACTGCCGCCTATAGACACCTGCAACGACAAAGAACAATCACTTGGTATCGCAGGTGCGTTGGCATCCTAAAGGATGAAATGCCGTCCATGCTCAGTAATTACACTGGCTACCTTTCCCTTCAATCCGAAACACAGCGAACTGTTCCACGGCTGAAATAAGAAAGATGGTGGTACCTATCCAGACGACCTTACATACGGGCCTACCACCTAGTATGTAAAGTATCTATAATTTATTATTACACTGAATAGGGATATATTGTACCTTTTATGTGAAATTCCAGACTATAATCTACCTTTGTGCCAAAATTCGTCCAGGTCTGGTTACTTTTTGTCTGAGTAGGTACCACCGCCTTTCTTATTTGAGCCGTGAAACAGTTCGTTGTGTTACGGATTGAAGGGAAAGGTAGCCAGTGTAATTACTGGGCATGGACGACATTTCATCTTAGGCCTCAGGATGACAACGCACCTGCAACATACGGTGATTTTTCCTTATTAATGCAGGTGTCTGTAGGTGGCGGTAACCGCTTACTTGTTTGTCACCTAGTTGTATAAAAAAAGGCCCATTCATCCGTACTAAGGTGATTGTGTAACTAACGTCCATCCAAGCCTTCACGTTTATTTTTAATATTTTAAAGATTAGGATTTGTAGAATTAACAAGATTGTGTGTGTTAACTAGTCATTTTACTTTACGCTTAGGTTTTTATACCGCACCGCATAATCGAATAAATTTATATTCTGTTACTGTTTGTAAATACTGGCAACATTCTCTACGACTTAAATTTGTTCTCTACCCTCGCCAGGAATACAGTGTCGTATGAACTAATACCTGAATTATACTGTATTCCAGACACCAAAATGGATGTAATGCATTATTTATTACCGCCACGTCCTTGCTTCGTATTTGTAACGAAATAGAGTTGTACAAAGAGAAAGGATCTATAAAATGCACGTGGCTTTGTTATTACAGTACAGTCGACCAAGCAACACGTATAAATATATGCTTTTCACCAAGAGAACTTTCATTACTAATCTAGAATAATAAATAAGTTTTTCTACAAAAATCGTTCCACCAACCGTTCCAGTTCAACATCTGATAGATAGCCAACTCTCCATTTTGCTGTTGGGGAGTGTCCCTTTTCAGAACAAAGGAGTGGTACTCCTTTATACTCGTAGATTCCTATCAACTAGCTGAAAGCTGCCCTGGACGGCTTAGATTGGCAGATAGATGGTAGACAATTTATTTTAAAAAAACTGCAATCTCAGCATATCAGCTGGCCTTATAAGGTCTGATCGGCCTTATTCTGTCTTTTGAACTAAAAAAACTGCAAAAGATAATTTGTGAAACTGTCTATTCACGTACATGTCATGTCACTAGTTCACTCCGCATAAAACAGGTCGGCTGTATGTAAACATGGCGCTCGTTCGTCAAAGGCCGCTCCTGTTTTCTGCGGTTACGAAATATTTAAATTGCTTCCCGGCGTGACTCGTTTCAGTTGAGCTGTCTCTCTATTCGGATCTCGTAATGTTGGAAAGAAAATAATATTACGAGTACCTTGTGACGGCTACACCACGTGTTTGTCGAGCTTAGGTTACTCACAGTAAATTAGAATGAAGACATATCTGTCTGATTTCCAAGTGATTAGTCAAACCTTTCAATATTCAAAACTCTTTGTTGGTAATATGAACTACTACTGATTACTGAATTACTTTCCTAGTCGACAAATGTTCAAAATAGAATTGTGATCAGAATCAATCGACTTACATAAAGTTGAAATTTGACATCATCCATTATAATTATTGTCAATTGTTTCTATTCAACATCCAAAAACTTTAGGAATATTACTTTTGAGTTGTGAAAGTTGTATAATATGTAAGGTATTTTACTATTTAGTGAGTCAATTAAACAATAAGTGAAGCTGTATTATGTGTGACTGTTTGTTTTCGTAAATAAATAAATAAATAAAAAAATATATCTGGGCACAGGTCTTCCTAAATGAGAAAATCACATGAGGAGTTTGGGCCACAGCACCACTATTGATCCAACAGATTTGAGTAACAACCGGGACTAACGACAATTGTAAATAATTCTTAGCCCACCCATTCGATTCCCGAACGCTCAAATTTGGGTATTTTCAAGGCTAGAGTAAGGTGCAAGACGAAGCGAATTGATTGACCCATTCCGGAGTCGACCATGGCTTCTGCCATAGTTGTTTTGTTTCTTTTTCGAAACCAGGACGCTTAACAAACCACTACGACACCGAGCTACCCAATTTATTTAACAAAAAACATTATTTCGTAAGACAATGGCGCCTACCTGAGTTCCACATGCCCGTTCCTCAGCAATAACGCTAGGTAATCTCCAGACAAGTCATCATGCTCGCCAGTCAGCAATAGCACGCCCCTTGCTCGCTCAGGGCGCACGCGCAAACGCAAACGTACGCGTTTGTACGCGCCTCGGAGCGCGCGTAACGCGAGCCAAGAGGTGCCGGAGAAACGCGGCGTGGACACGTTGATATCTGAAAATAAGGTAGCTAGTTTAATTTCCTTATAAAATAAGGGTTTAACGTTATAAGATTTAAGGACGTTTTCCAAACTTAATGAGTAAATAAACAATATAAAATTGAAAATTTTAATCCTCTAATGCTCAGGTGACATGAATATTAAAATTCAATTGTGTCTGGTTTATCGGCCTCAATCTAACACCATCATTAAGACACCATTAAGACTATTCTTATGAGCCGCTTATGAGCGTTTAAGCAAGTATTATTTTTTCAACTTTGAAATGTTTTGATGATGATCAATGACACATTTTGTTAATAGTTGAATGAGGGTTAATATTAATAAATTTATGAAGTGCTCTGGATTTTTGTGAACAAAATAAAAATACACCTTTGGTTAAACAAAACTAAAAATATTTATACACTAACACCTATTATCTAGCTTTAAGTAAGCATCATTAAGAGCTTCTGTTATGGATACCAAATAACGGAGAAATAAGGATAATTATATGTACTAGAATAAACAGATAGTCATCCATAACTCGTGAACAAATGCTCGTGCCCTAACCGTAGCCTGTTTAGCAATTAAGGGACACAGACCACTCGGCCAACGGTCGTCAAAACAAACAAACAATAAACATTATCAAATATAATAATAAACGATATACACATTGAAATTGGGAAAGACTGAGGGATAAACACCCGCGAGAACTTTTAAATTTTTATGCAAAAGAAGAAATTCTTTAGCTATATAGCACACGTCCAGGTACAATGTTTTTAAAACATTTGATGATCCAAAGGAAAATCAATACATTGGTTAGGACACCGATGCATTGGATAGACTGATTTGTATCCCTTACCAGCCCGCGGCCTGTGTCTCTTCAACATTATAATACCTGGTGACTTTACAAATTAAAATATTTGCCCATCACGATTCTGCGCGGAAGAAGTAGCACAGAATAATAACGAAGTAGCTTAGATTATTGCAAGCAGCCGCTAAAGGATTTTATATTAATGTCTTCGACAGCTCTGACAGAAATAATAAGCCAAAAAAACTGTTATTTAAAAAACAGGCAATTTGTTTTTCACCTTAAAGAGATGTTGGTGTCTATCAACTTTTCAAAAGGTACAGTCAATACGGACAAAGTATGCCAATCTGATCGAGTGGAATTATGTAAAATTACAAAGAGTTACAAAGAAATATAGTGATACTAAAAGACTGATGAGAAACCAAAACATCAGGGGCATCATTAGACGATATTTTTATTCTGTACCAAGCTCATCTCTATCTACTACATGTTCTATCATCCTTGCTACGTATCATGCGCAACGAATAAATCATATAAATTCATGTCAGCTGTTCTCAACACGCGACGGAAAGGAGACGGGGACGTGATACGACCGACAGTAGGTATTATAAGAGTATATTTTTGAATTAGCTAACACGCTGTAAGTCTGTCTTTTGGGACACATAAAACAGGAAAATTTCAATCACATACGTAAGTTTGTCAGAATGAAAATAAAACAGTGCGTAATACTTGAGATTAACATTTTATTAATGATATTGGAGTGAAAATGAACTAGTTTCATGGAGAAATTGGTCACTATACCTGACTGAACTCCACCATTAAATATCCCAGGTATATGGAAATATAGCAATGTAGATAAAGATGTAAGTTTAAGAAAATCAGATAGCAAGTGCACTTTTATGTAAATTAGAGGTTCTATACCGGTGACTAACTAAAACTTTAAGCTCAAAGTAGATCCTCTCGTAATCATGTCGAAGAGAATCATGAAATTCACAATCTTAAGACCTTATTCAAATTACATCATAAGACGTTTAGATGTCCGGGAACTGTTACCTTATGCAAATTTTCTAATTTTGTGGTTAATTAAATTTAAAAGGGGTTCCAAGCTGTTGGCGGCATCCTCTTCTGAAGTATGAATATTTCCTAATTTTAATAATCTCTTGTAACATAACTTCTGAAGAAGCGATATTGCATTATTTTATCTAGAATACTATCTACAAAAGGTTAACTGTTAGTTAGCTCGCTAGATGTAATCGCGGAGCGTTTTGTTAATCACATAAGCTTGTCCCATATAGGTAAGTATAGCGCTACGTCTTCATTATTACAAGATCGGGAATATATTTAACTGTCTTCCCTATTATACTTTAGTTGACTGCTATGAATCGGACTGTGTTTTGAATATTTTCTATTGGTATCCATGTTCATAGCGAATTCATGTCACTGAAATTTGGGCGTGCCTTTTATTTATATAAAACACAGCTAATTACTTCCTACTACCTCATAATAAGTTCAAAATTGAGCCCACAAAATATACAAAGATAACCAGTGCAGTGAGGATTTACATAAATAGCCAGAGGAAGACGGTGGGAATACGTTTGATGATGGAGGTGTTGGTCGTCACGCCCCCAAAACATGAGCAGGCATGACATGGTTATGAGGCGACAAACTAACTAATTTTCTTTGTACGTGATGTTAGATTGACCCGATGATTTCGAAGACTAACACATATGCTTTTGCCTCCACCAAAAAAAATTGTTTAAAAAGTAGTTGCTTGAAACCTTCTGTAAGGACAAGATTGCATTGCAAGCAACTTCTTTATGCAGTACCTACTTTATTTCAAAAGTGAGACGAAAAACCTGTCAAGAAAGCAGAGGCACCTATAACTGCCATGGCAACCATTTTCAATCTTCACAGAGTTGGCAACACGCGAAAGCAACCGCATTCGCCCCTTCCTATAATAGCAGGAATTAACAGCTTACCGTTCCCTCTTTATCGACTTTCGTCACTGATCCGGATCATTCAGCAAAAGTTTTATATCGAGATCAAAACAAAACAACAAAGCCTTGCCAAAACCAATAAATCAATGAAATGTTTTACAACCTTTCCGTGTTTTTTTTACTGTAAAGTGAAAATATTTTTATTCAATCGCTGCTAATTTTAAACGATGATGACGTCAAGGTGAGAGTGGTATTAATCTATTTAATACTTTAGCATTTAAGATCTTTTGTGGTTTAAGAATGTTAAGTTGTTTGAGGTGTTAAGTTGCTATCGTAGCTTAAATACAGCAATAATAGGGGGAAAATCACTTGGTATTGTAGGTGCGTTGTCTGAGGCCTAATGCTCATTTAGACTGGCTACCTTTCCCTTTAATCTGAAACCCAGCGAACTGTTTTACGACTGTAATAAGAAAGGAAGTGGTAGCTACCCAGAAGACTCTACATACGCCCTAAATATCTGGTCTAAACTGCATCTTTCGGGAATGATGGACAACTACAGAGTTATATTGCACTTCCATAAACGTTTTAATAGATTTTGCCCTATGTTTAGTCTGCCTAAGGTCGGAATATTTACAACTCCATGAAACAGTGAAGGTGCTGGCGAATGTCATTTCTTCGTATCTCAAGCGAAATTACATCAACAACGTAATTTTGGTGATAAAAAAATATTGTAATCATTTGGTATGTATTTAAATGCCAGCTTTTAACTTATTGTTTCGGCTAGTGATACTGCCGGTAACAAGCAGATTGCAGCCGAAGCGAAGGTACAAAATATTGAATTGAACCATTACGTCATCATCTCTAGATAAAATAAAAATAATCGAGGAATATCGCACCATCAATGAACCTTTCGAAGTTTGTGTTGAACCCGCAAAATCGATTTCAACAAATATTGTTACAGTAACGTGTGCTAATAACCGGAAGAACTCACCGCTATTTGCCGATCTTCCGGCCGCGGGATAGTTCCGTACTTCCGTCCAGTTATTGCATTGCCCATGTATCCGGCATGTAGGTATAGGAATTACTAATCTGCTTTGGATCAGATATTTACAAAGCTATGTATATGTTTACCCGACCAGCAATCCATAGTTGGTCTGCTCCCCCACTAAATCCTCAGTGACCTTTATAAATAATAATTATTGCTAAGTGAAAAAAATGAGCAAATAAAATGTATTGTTAACATTACATATTTGATTGGACATCCTAAGTTTGATTATGATGAACGCGCGGAAATATTACTTCAGGGTAGAGAAACCAAGAACCCCACACTCAGATGTTTTTATAGTACCCTAATTTCAAAGAAGTGAACTTGAACTATTTTTAGATTTTGTAAAGATGTCCCTATATGATAATCGTCAATAATTTTCTTGTGCATATCTGTCAAATTTTCATGAACTCTCCGAATAATATCGAAGGCTTGATCCCATTACCGTAGTTTCACCATTATATATTATAGAACGGCAGAGTGCAAAACCAATTCTCTCGTGAAACTTTTCAATAGAATTTTCTCAGCCCAAAATATATCTGATCAATACTGCACCCCCAGAACATATTTCAAGAGGGCGTAATAAACTAGTGCACTTTTTATCATTCACCCTAAGGGCACATACCTTCAACCCCCAATATCACTTAATATAATTCAAGGGCCGCGTTCTTCAGCAGCGATTAGGGGCTGGACCCCTTGGGGTGGTGTAATCGAAAATTCGAGTTAAGGGGAAGATAACTCTTGGCGTAAAACGTAAATTTTGCGAATAGATTGTCAAGTCCGGTTTTTATATGAACGGAACTTTCAGTCTAGTGATGAGAAGCTCATATGATCTTGACAAGTTCAGCTGATTGACGCGTGTGTTCAAATCGTGGTCAAAGTTGTGAAGCGATATTTGCCATAGTCTAGACCCCGTAGAATCTTAAAACTATCCTTCGATTCTAAAATTAAATCAAAGGTTATGATGACTGTTAACATTAATGAATGTTAACACCCTGATTCTTGAATTTATTTTTGATAACATGAGCTACATAGTAATTAAAATATAAAACTAGTAAAATTTCACGTCCTGAGGCGGGAATCGAACCCGCGATCTTTCGCAATCCGGGCAACTGCTCTAACCAACTGAGCCACCCAGGACTTGGGATACCCTGTGAAATTCTTCTAGTCTATCTGTATTTGCGTTTATGAGCTAACGTCCACCCTACGATGTCGAAATTCGAAATAAGTATTTTTACAAATACCTACGATTCGGTTAAGTTGGGGCAGTGCTTTCTAATATTCTTAATTTTTTATTTTAAAATTATTATAAATGTTTGAAAAATTACTTAGTAATTAAAATATAAAACTAGAAAAATGAGCTACATTCGGCAAAATAAAAAATAAATGTAGGTAAGTTTAATGTATACCCCATGTTTTAAACTAAGAGCCCTTACAAGATCAACCCACGTTCCTATTAATATTCTTAAGACGAGCATGTGCTACGGTAATGTTATTTGAACAGAAGGGATGTTTTGAACGCTAGTATAAAAGATGAAAAATATTTATATTACTCATTAAATGAATTATCATGTTTGACAGAGCTTTTGCAGAAACTGATATGACCTAGTAATAAAAAAATATAATTTATACTATGACCTATGAACACTGAATCTGTGAAGAATGAAATGAATGTGTAATAAACATAATGGAAAGCATAAAGGTGAACAAAATTATGCAATACCTCTCTTTTCATAAATTTATGAATTTACCGAAAATTCTAGTATTTTTTTCGAGTCATCCAAATTCTAAATTTAACAGACAATCATACCAAACTGCAACCCAAATGAATTAGCTGAAAAAATATCTAATTGGTCAATGAAGGTTAAAAAAATAACGATTTGCACGACAAATATAACTAGGTATATATTTTATTGCTAAAAATGATAAATATGGTACATAGATGGTTCTTCATACATATAATAGTCTCATAATTTACATACAGCATGCAATACTTATGATAAGAATTTTATGAGAATATTTCCCAAACCGACATTAAAATTCCGTTGATATATGTATTATTAAAATACATAAGCATTACTATTAAGATACGAATTGAAAATGTTCATTGTCAATCTTCTAATCTAAAAATTCTTTTACGGAATAGAAACACATCTTAAGTAACCATCTCCTCAAACGACACTTAATTAAGTTTAGGAGTAGTGACTTTAATACTGCCGGTAAATGGTTGTATGTTTGCACCGACATGAAAAAGCAGTTTCTTATATAAATATGTGTCTTACTATTAGGTGGTTGAAATTTATTTGGGAACCTAGTGTTCAGCTCTCGATGAGGTGAAGATAAATTGGGTCTATATCGGGTCGCCAAATTTTTTAAACTTCTAAGTGGCAATGGCACACAAACGGTTAGCCTAAATTTTTTTCGCATAATTTCACTCTTCATAATCGTGTTTGGTCTAATTTCACTTCGCCTAACTTTTTATCGCCGTATTGTTATTTACCAAATGCGACATTTGGGGAAACAATTCACAATCCCTAAAGTTTGCAATTACTAAATATTAATTTCCATAAAATTAAAAATCATAAAGTAAAAAACGCCGACTCATTTTAATAAGGCAAAGTAACTTGGCCAAAAATTGTATTTGTTGCAAATTGATTAAATCAAACATATTATTATGTATTTATTCTAACAAAAAGTAGATGTTTTTCCTTTTAATTATTAATATTTATTAATACTAACGTAGCATGCAGGTAGGCATGCAGCATGCAAGCAGGTATGCCATGCAAACAGGCTTGCAGCATGAAAGCAGGCATGCAGCATACAAGCAGACATGCAGCATGCAAGCAGACATGACACATGCAAGCAAGCATGCAGAGCAAGCATGCAGCATGCAGCATGCATGGTCTCTGTCACGGCTCCGGTGCTGCGGGGATCCGGCGGTCCCACGCGACCCTATCGTCGCAGATGGTTTTCGCCCCCCACCGCAACTTTGGCTTGCTGGCCACGCCGGCCAGCCTCAGCAGCGGTGGTGGTCGTCAAAACCACCTGCTCCTCAGCTCGCGGGCCGCCTCCACCCTCCGCGCCTTCGCGGGCTTAAATTACACTCTAGGGGTAGGACAGACAAGACTACGTGGTGTCGGATTTGCAGCGATTTGCTTCTGTCAATTTATTTATTCAATAAAATTGTTTTTGTCTTAGGCTGATAAATTTTTGGCACATTTAATATTAGATATGCTAAAACTAGAGCTTTATTAAGCGAAATCGTCGTAATGCCAACATAACGTTATGCCAATATATTTTAGGGTATTTCACATTATAGATCCAAAAATTAGGGTTTTCAATTCTTAGATCAAATTATAATGGTGGCAAAACAATTGTTAGGCGAAACAATAATTGTTCGAAATTAAAATATAATAAAACTAGAAAAATTTCACGTCCTGAGGCGGGAATCGAACCCGCGATCTTTCGCAATCCGGGCGACTGCTCTAACCACTGAGCCACCCAGGACTTGGGATATCCCTGTGAAATTCTTCTAGTCTATCTGTATTTGCGTTTATGAGCTAACGTTAACATTTATAATAATGTTAAAATCAAAAAATTAAGAATAATTGTTCGCTTTAAGTTTATGCCAATACGGTTTGGCCATGTAATATTAGGACTAAAAATTTTAGGCGAACCGATGGGCACCCAGATAAATTAAATGCTTGTTGTGATTTTAAAAGTATTATTCTACTTAGTAGGAATTTGTACAACAAATAAACGTAAAAATAATGCTCTTCTAGCGCTGTGTCGCTGAGTCAATTGGGTTTTGTTGCCTGCGGCCGCCGATGATGTATTATTACTTCGCCTTTCTCTGTACAAAATTCTGGATGTGCTTTTGCAAAGGTACAGATTTGAAATATATATACTCGGAAAAATTAGTTTCTTCAATGAAATGAATAAAGGTCTGCAGGAATTGACAGGTCTTTAGCATCAACAATAGCTCTAACAAATTGTTTTTGAGCAATAAAAACTCTTTTAATATTGACAGAATTACCCTTTATCACCACACCATACCTTGAGTTTAAGACTTCGTAGCCGTGGTAGGCTATTATCACAGTTTCTTACTGATTTTGGATAAACGCCATAAAACATAGGAAAATCTGTTTAGTTTACCGCATATCATGTGAAGCTTACAGGAACATTTATCATCAAATTAAATACCCAAAAAATTTACACTAAGTATCTACTTCTGTTTTACCATTGCATATAATTTTTAGTTCATTTTTATATTGCCTTTGTTTATGAATTGTATTTAATTTGTCTTATTAATATTTACTTCCAGATTATTTAAAGTGAGCCAATATATTATTTCCATTATTGTTGAATTTATGATGTCGTTTGTCAGATATTATTACAGAAATGTCGTCAGCAATTTGTCATTTAGGGCAAACAGCTTTTTAGGCAAATCCCATGCTTAGGTATAGCGCCTTCAAGGGCATCTTGCGTTTAAGGTAGCTCGATCAAAAGGGGAAATTATTTGTACAAATAATTTCATAATGGAAAGACGGATGATGGATTTCTTTCCGTCTGTTGCGTCTCGAACGGCCAGTTAAGAGTGTTGCTGTTTGTACGTATACAGTTAAATCTTGTCATTTTTGGCAGATCATACTAATTGACCATTAGTACGATCTGCCAAAAATGACAAGATATGATTATATATTTCTTTTCTTAACAAAATTCCCCGATGTTATTTAAATAATTGGAATGATTTTATGATACATTTTTTATAGAATCAATTTTATTGGTGGATATCTAAATTTTAGGCTAAGCCATCACTGTGCTAATTTTTTTAAGTCTTATGACAAAACACCCGGCCAGTTACCGTGATAAAAAATTTGTTTTGATATTTTTCAATTCTTCTCTTGTCTTTTTAAACCTTAATAAAACGCACATAACTTGCCTGATTTACACTTGGTATGTGAACATGTGCATCCTCTGTCACAAGGGTCGCACTGGCAGCTCTCGACTGCCGCTGTCCACGGCGGAGTGGACGTTGCTCCTGGGACCTGTTGGACAAACATAGAATATAAAATTATTGGTCAACTCTCACTACATAGAACCATACTAACTACGTGATAAGTTGGCAGTGTGTACTAATAGACTCATATAAAATCATGTATTCTACTCGATGTGTTGGCGATCCATTTTCTTTATATGTAGTAGACATTGACATAGTTATTAAAATACAATTATTAATGTTCAAATTTTTTACCTTTTGCTCTAAACTTGGCCCCTGCGTCGTCACTTTTTGTTCACTATCCACAATTGCACTCTGATCTCCATCAGCTATGATATTAATATCTGTTTTACTAACTCCATCTTCCATGAGACTCTTCAGCCCATCCACCTCTTTACTTCTCTCACCAGTATACGTATAGCTTGGCAGTCTAACCTCCTTTCTGTCAGTAGGTAGTGTTGTAAGTCTTAGCGTGTTCGTATCATCGATATGTTTATCGCTAATATTAGTCTTAATAACTCTATTGGACGGGGCTATTTCTAGTTCAGCGGAGAATGAGACGTCTTTCTGGTAAAGTACGTCCTCTTCCGTGTCAGGGGAGACATCAGTCGCTCTGGTTGCATTTAATTCTGCAACAATATTAATATGTTTAAAGGGGGCTTTTGATTTTAGCGAGTTTATTATATTAGTGCTGAAAAATAAAGTACGTAAGTGTCAAGTAGCTGCTTCATCACCTAACCTCGAACCCTAAATTTGCATGCCTCTGACTCATTCTCAATGGACGTAGTATCCTTACCTAGACACCCATATCCATCTACGTGAAGTACAAAACCGGGCCCGCAACCACACTCGAACGTGCCATCATGGAGTTCCCTGCACAGCTGTTCACATGGGCTGCCTTCACCGCAACGACCTGCAACAATGGTGCTTTTTTATATTATCTAAATTTCATTTTCAAAACCATAATAGGTTGGAAAGGTATGGATAAGCATCTTAGCTAGACAAAATTCATGTCCTGGGGCGATCGATTTTGCTTTATAAACTAAAGTTTGTCCTCACAATATCTTTCTATTTCAATATCGGACGAGTATGTTTTTTATATCACTAGAAGATACCAGCAATTATACGAGTTTACTTAGAAGAAAGGGTCGTTGTGACATATAATTCTATTATTTAGGTCGGTAGACAAACATGTGTTATTTAGGGGTTTCCTTGGGTTAGAGAAAGAAACATATAAAACCTGTTTATAGTGATAGGCATTTATTTTTGTCTTTTTATATCACCTGCCATGTGATAAAGCCGATGTAGGTAGGTACAATGTGTATACGCTAAACAGATGTAAGGCGCTGTCCGTTTTAAGTGAACTCTGTAGCTATAATAAGCAAGCGAAAGAGAGATATAGAAATAACGCCAATTCCAGCTTCATTTTAGCTGAATATCAAACCCCAGAATCCAAAATAGGGTTTAGTTGTTTCAATTAGTCGGTTCAAATAAATCTATTGCTTAATAATTTATAGGTAAGTAAGCTACGGTGACTGTTCATTCTAAATTTTAATAACACAATCATCATATTACTTGACAGCTCAATAATCTCTGTTTTCATTGGATTTCCAACACAAACTTCCCATAAATTTCCCTAGAGCGCAATTTTTATGCTGTACCTCTATTTTATCGAAAACAAGTGCCTATGGGTAATAACTCATTGCAAAAAAAACCCAAAGCGAGAGCCAGCAAAAACTGACCCCCAACCGTTATGATAAACGAGCGGACGTATAGGAACGAAATATAGCCTACACACGTCTAAGCTGGACAAGCTCGCAGCCGTTGTCATAACCCTCATATGCAAATAGATACTGAGCCTGGGTGAGCCTAAACTGCGGCTTAAATTCATTGTAATGTAAGACAATTTACTAATATAAATGATACCATGCTCTAATTCTTAGTTTCACAAAAAAAGTCAAACGTTACATTTGTTAACTGCAAGTAGGTACTTGTCGGCGATATCCCACCGTCAGGTTCCATTATTAGAAATATTCATCTGTAAAGCCGCGATATACCACCAGAATCTCATGCTTGACGGGTTAAGACAATAATTCAGAAATTCAGATACGCTAATCTCTATTTTATTACTCGGACAGAGTAACAGCTTACCTACGCCACAGTTCAAGAGCGAATGTACCCCCTAAAGGCGTGCGCACTTAAATACTAAACGACAAGCAACCCCACTACTCCCACCACTACCTCGTTCTCGCCACTGTTTTATTTGAGCCAAACAAGTCACGTGATTCACAATAGATTCAGCTTCTAAGAAATCAATTTTACATTGAAAATAAATACAAGAAAAAGCATATAAATATAATTTTTATTTACATTTTATCAAATAATATAAAACGATTACCGGAAGTCGTCAGTACCTAACGAGAACATGAATTAAACATATTTTAGCATAAAACTAATATAATAACATATCGTACTAATAATTCAGGATAATTATAATAAACAAAAGGTTTGCCGCCCATAAACTCTTTAAATAAAATCAATGGCGGCTCGTCGTCTTGTCAGTATTCAAGCTCGATGTAGAATATTTCTGTTAGTGCATCACACCGCAGAACTCGAACAGCACATATTAAAGGCTCTAAATTGAAAAAAAAATACACCTAGGTATATTTTATTTACATAATACGCGGAGCTCCATGAAGTTCACGTTTCAAAACTATTTTTAAAGCCTCGTCGTCAGCGGATATTCTGAGCATATTTTTTGTGTTGTCAACTGCAATTTCTACCGCCATCCAGTTGTATGCCTGTTGTTTTAGTTTTAATATTCCACATGCAATGGTAGAGTTTGCACTATGTAATGACTCAGCAAAGCAGTGGGGGGAAAATATTTGGTAAGTCTAAAATGTAAGTTGCAAACAGTGCATTTATAATGGTCAAACTACAGTCGCACTTTTTAAATTAACGATTTTCTTCTTTCAGTATTAAAAGGGTTATCAGTAAAAAGTAGCTGGTGTAATTACAGGACATAGGAAGGAAGCATTTGCATCTTCTGTCTTCAGATGGCAACGCACCTGAAATATCAAATTTCCTCGATATTGAGGTCTTTATAGATGACAGCTACTGACTAGAGTTGAAAATGTCGAAAGATACATTTTGTTTCCTTCGAAACCTTGTATCTTTCATAAGTAAGTATAAAATGCATATAATTTTCGGAAAAACTAATTCGTCTGAAAAATACAATCATACACGTTATACTTGTATAAGTTTCATATTTAACAATCAAAGGGCAAAGCGATTGTAGTGCACTTTACATAATCGAATCAATATTTTTGTTGATATAAAATACGAATAAATAATAAAGCGAAAAATACACCGTGAAATACATGTCAAATGCTTAAGCGAAAGATTCAACTGAAGGCATGTAAGGAAAGTTTCTGTATTTTATTGAAAACTAGAGGGGTCGTTTGAAACATACAGTGCTGTATTTTTATCATCTAGAATTCTAGACAAGGGATTCCCAAAGTGGTCGATATCGACTGAAAACTAATTTTGAGTGTGGGCGAGGTCTAAAAATCGATCTTTCTAATATGAACTTGTGTTTATTAATAGGAATTAATTAACACAAGTTCATACTAGAAACTTTTAACATACTGTATAAGTTGTGTTACGTGTACCAACTTGTTATAAGACTAAATATTTTAGTAGGAAGGAAAACTAGAGAAGGTCTGAGATATCAGCTTAATTTGATGTAAAAGTGCTGATGTGGTCGATGGTGTTACGTGCTCACCTAGAACTAAAATTTGTGTATAAAAGTACTGGCGAAGCGTCCCCTACAAAATACGATTTCAATGGAAGCCTGTACACCAGAGAACAATAGTATTGCACTCGGAATTATGCACGATACCCGGGGGAAGAATCTGTAACAAACTGAATCCCACGCGGGCGAGGCAAAACTGAGTTACAGCGCTATGCCCATACTTCATCATATGAACTCGCCACTGCGCCAACGACAAAATGTCACCGATGGAATAGATGGATAGAATTAATACTGCGGAGCTACTATGCCACAGACAGACACACAGATACACAGACAGACACGTCAAACTTATAACAACTTATTTTTCGCCGCGGATTAAAAATTAACCAGAACGGCAAATTGTCTTTATTACGCCGGCTGATATATTTTTTCTGTCGACTGTTAACTCACTTGCGCACACTTTATGTATCAGGATAATCTGCTTATATCTAACTTCTATTCCATTTATAAATAAACTTTTAAGCACATACTTACAACTTCACTAGATGAGAAACGTTCCGAAGATTTGGCTATTTACTTTATGACTTTAGTTTTCCACGAAACTGGAAATTATTATTTCAGTCCCAAGTCGTCTCGGAGAAATATTAGGTTGGTAGTGCCAGATTGATATTAATTCCTTTTTATAAGCTAAAAAGGTTTCAATTCTTTTTTTTATTACAACATAGCGGCTACTGTTAAATTAGTTCTTCATTTACATATAAGTAGTAAATTTAGTATAAAACGTATTTAGTATAAAAAATTAGTTGGAAGGTAACTTAAATTTATAAAACCTACTGTGAAATCTTCCTATAGAAACGTATGGAAAATTTCACAATGGAAATTTTCCATACGTTTCTATTCTGAATTCAACCATATATTTATTGAGGCAATAAATCTACTTAATTCAAAACTAAAAAATTTTAACTTAGTCGAAAATTGTAAGTACTATTTAATAATAGTACTTACAATTTTCGACTAAGTTAAAATTTCTTATACCATATATTTATTGAGGCAATAAAAAATAAATAAAAAAAATTCTTAGTTTTGAATTAAGTAGATTTATCGCCTCAATAAATATATGGTTGAATTCAGAATCGATAGTATTAATTATTAGGTGTTTTCTATTACCTACACTTGCTAAGTCTTATTGATCACCTAATTAAAGTGTTTATTTTGGGAAATAATATTTAAAACTTGCACAATAAAGGAGAAAACACGGTGTGTTGAGAAATATGTCTCAATGGTGAAAGAAACCTTGATGGGCCCGTCCACGTGGTCGGCATTACGGTCACGTTGGAGTGATAAGGTGCTGCCACACTACTGTTTAAAAATGTTTACAAAAGTTAGTAAACATTTGTTAAGAAACATACGATCACAATGTTAGAAAATGTTTTCATGTTAGATAATATTAGTAAATATTTCTTAACTAGTTAACAAATTGTAACAAAATAAAACATTTGTTATCATTTGTTTGTAAACATATAATCCAGGCCAAATGTTATGTTGTTAAATAATTTCAAATGTTTTCAATGTTTGTCAACATTTTCCATCAGTGTAGGAGCACTTAAAACATTTAACAATTCCTAACAGAATGTAAACCTAACATTTGTTAGTAAATGTATTAGTGTTATATAATGTTTGTAAACATTTTTAAACAGCAGTGTGGCAGCACCTTTATTGAATAGTTACATTGGTAGAAAAGGCGGGGATTGGTAGAAAAGGTATACTTTGGCCTTACCTCTTCCCAATTTTATTTGGGCATACATTTTGTAGGTAGTGATTTCCCTAAATGAGAGTTCTGGAAATCACCAACGATTGAAAAATTCTTTCATCAATATTTAGAATGGTCCTTCAGCTTGGACTTTGGTTTGAAAAATCCTTCCACGCGTGCGAAGCCCGACAGAAATTAGTCTTCTTTAAGCCTTACGTCTTTCCACGGGTTTCTACACACCTTTTCGTTACAGTCCCATCAGAACTTTTTTATTTGTTAATGTTTTTGCAAATTTTGATTCCAATTTTATTTGGGTATACCTACGTCTTCCTCTTTCATTCTCATAAATGATTCGGGATTTCAACATTCACTAAATTTCATATTATCGTCATTAGCAAAGTCTATTTGTCTTTTCTTTGGACTCCTAACCATAAACTCATCCTACTCTCTTCATTATTATGTCTACATAATCAAAAATTTTATATAAATTTTCTTGTCGTTGAAGCTACTCACTATTTTGTTAGTGAGTGATATTAGGCGACATCTAATTTGGAGTGGCGCGACTAGAAAAATTATATAGGTACAAAACTTCCGACATCACAGAAAATCAAATCATCGATTTTTTGTTCAACAGTTGACGCATAACTAGCTGATCCTTATGTTGTCTTGGCATCAAAAGAACTTCAACCTGTTTTTGGCAATTCTCCAGCAACATCTAAAATAATTTCTTTTGTTTCCAGACATACAAGCAGTTTAGCCACATTATTCCGTCTACCAGAACAATATCACTAAAAGTCATTATTGAAGTAAAATTTTAGTAATTGGCCGTTTTCTCGGGGTACTCAAAGTCAAAGTTTTCATTGCAATCATGAATTTGATAAATGATTGTATTACATTAATTATCCTCTTAAAATTTTAGTAATTGGCCGTTTTCTCAGGGTACTCAAAGTCACAGTTTTCATTGCAATCATGAATTAAATGATTGTATTACATAAATTATCCTCTTGCAAAATATTAAGGTCTATTGAAAGTGATAATTTATTATTACTAGTTATAATGTACACTAAATTAATATCTTTACACCTAGTTGATAGATAATAGGTATCAAACAAAAAGCTTCCTTATTTTTTCGCATTTTTATTTTTAGATAAATTTCCCACCCACGATTAATCGTTATATATCGTTGCCTGAATCTTATTAGATCCGCCGTAACTGCAACCGCACACATTTTCGGGACTTTAGACCGGCCAGGAATATTATATCGTTTGCAATTAGTCCTTGTCGCCGCGTAATGGTGTGGGCTACCGACAAACATACCTATCTAAATCTACAGTTACACGATTTTATACTTCAGTCTTTGACGAAAAAGTTAGCACGCACTTTTCCATTAGAAGACTGTGCAATTAAAGAAAGAATAGGATACTTTTATTTAGGGGAATTCTTGCATTTAGGGGGAAAGAGGTAATTCCAACTTGGGTAGCTCCGAAAGAGTCTATTGACCTCATGACAGAAAGGGACGACTATAATTGTTATATCCCTTTCTATCATTTTTATATAATTAATAGGCAAACATTTGACGATGATATCGAATATTTTATAGCCTATAATGGTACATGTTTACAAAAGGCTAGAGGGAATCTCCAGCCTTGAAGATGTCCGAATTGTAGGTTCCGGGAAACTGATAGGCAGGCAGAGAGTTTCACTCTTATCAGGACGCATCAGACAAGATTTGGAAAAATACTTTGTGCGGATTATTGAAATATCCACATTGTTAGCGTGAAAATTCATTCAGAATCTTTTTTCTCAAAGGTTAAAGGGAGCTGGTGCAGTTAATTCATGAAATTCCCCCGCACACTCTCCGAACTATTTATAATAACAACCAACAAACGTGTAACTTTACGGCGATGTTAAAAAGGTCTTGGAGTTTAGCCTCTGCTAATGATGGGCTGTTGAAAAGGAGTATAGCTCGCATTTCCTCAGAGTCCAATGCAGATACATCCCAAATGTTATTGTACTTGCGCTGCAGAAATGGCCTGTTTATGATCACTTCGCGTTCGAAATCATCTCCTTGTTCCTCTGTCATGTCTAAACATCGGTTAATTGGATGCATTTGCATAAGGACTTTAAGTGAATATTTCCCTAGAGTTGATTTGAAGTTATTGGCTTTCAAACATGTATTATTAAGAATATTAAAAGGTAGCGTTGTGTCGGTAGCATGTGTAAATTATTTAAGTACGTCTAGTGTTATCCTTGATGTGCATTTGCAATAAAATTCCTCCACCTTGCACTTAGAGCCGTAAACGACCAGACGCTGTCATTATCTCCCGACAGACTAAAGCTCGCCACATGTGGTATAAAGCAGACTGAAGACTTATATTTTACAGGCAACGCCTAATTACTAACACTAATGAGGCTTTATTTTCTCTGTGGTCTGTGCTCGAGGCTTAGCGCCAAAGTAAAATTACCTGTCTTTTTATATGGCTGCACCATAGACGTTATATTTTTTAAGAAGTGTCTACAAAACAACTCAAACTTTTCGTTTATAAAAAAGGTACACATTACCTTTTTTATAAACGAAAAGTTTGAGTTGTTTTGTAGACACTTCTTAAAAATCAGACTCGTATTCAAAAATGACTATAGGCATACTCACATAAATTACGCATTGGTTCCTTGTCTTCGGAGCTCAAACACAATAGGTCTATTGTATCCGATATTTAAGGGTATATAAAACATCGTAGCCTGTCAATCGGCGTTATACCTCTGGAGATCTTTTACAATTGAAAAATCAATTGTCTTTCGAATCTGATGCTGGTTATGGATCTTGTCTTATTTAAAATCAAATGTTATTATTAAAATATCGTTTTTTATTTATGTTGAAGTTACGCGTTTAATACACCCTCTTTAAACATATTGATCTATTGTGTTACCCTTACCACAATCATTTAGATATCTACACTTTAAACATAGTAATCAAAAACTTTATTGAGTTAAACCTAATACTTACATATACAGGATGATGACAACAATACGACATTAAATTAGAACATTGGCTGCATTATTTCATATAAATGTTACTAAATTATCAAATTTGGTTGGTGGTAGGGCTTTTCTAAGTCCGCCGGCTAGCTACCACCATCTTACCGAAGTCTGCCGCCATAGCAATAATGTTAACGGCATTGTTGTGTTCCGGCAGTTAGAGGCAAGATAGCCAGTTCCTCTGTGGTTAAGGAATCCGGGTGTAAGTCGCTTTCATCGTCGGCCTTATCTTTAGTTACCATCAGGTGAGATGAAGGTCAAGAGTTACCCCGTTAAGATAAAAAAATAAGATGTATTGGAAAGTTCCAGAACATTTCTATGAACTTATTTAGCCCATGTTTTAATTGAAATGTCGTATTATCGTCACAATAATATACTGGGTGTTTCCTACTCACCATAACAAGCGGACACCTATTCGTGTTAACTTAGTCATATAAATACTACATGGAAAATTCAAAATTAATTTTATAACTTGGAACTTTCAATACACCGCTTTACCTTGTAAAAATATTTGTGCATACATACCTACAACTTCGTAATAAAATATTTGTGTTCATCATATAAACATCGGCTTCTTACGTGGTCAAACCAGAGACACCCGGATTAGTGGAGATCGAGACATGACGACCAATCGAGCAACCAGTGAAAAAAATCAAGACGGTGTTGGTGATTTGTTAGCATAAACTTATCACTGATTCTCCTATGTACCCTAACACGATAAGCAAGAGGAGAAAATACCAAGTATTTTTGTTGCGGGATCCATGCAATATTGCGCTAGATAGGTAACAGATACATATATCATTAATCAGTGCTAGATATGTCAGTTTTATGTCAAAAATTTTCTTAATTTTTGATTTTAACATTATTATAAATGTTTGAAAAATTACTTAGTAATTAAAATATAATAAAACTAAAACAAAAATTTTGTCATAAAACAGACATTGGAGCACAATTAAAACACAAGAGCGCTGCAAACTTTCAAAATGAAAACAATTAGTATCATTGGCGATGTAGAGGTCACGAACGACCTTGAGTCTCTGCAATTGCGTCGAGACATTGCGTCGCTTAGCGCCTTTTATCTGCTATATCATCGAGAGTGTTCTGAAGAGCTTTTCGGTCTTATCCCACCTTCCCCCTTCATGCTCAGAAGCCCGCGTGCCGGTCTTCGGAGTCATCAATTCACTGTCTCCACCTCAACATCACGTACAAAGTAATTTAGTGCCTCGTTTCTTTGTCGTACTTCCAGAACTTGGAATTCTTTGCCTTCCTATAACATGGGTTCCTTCAAGAGTGATGTGAAAAAGCAACTTTAGGGCCGGCAAGGTGAAGTGGAGGCGGCTAGAGCAGTGTCTAAACTGCACTAGCTGTCTTTGCTTAAGGACTCTTCTTACCGCTTTACATCAGGTGGTGTTGGGTCAATTGCCGTGCTTCTTGTACAACATAGGTATCACTAAATCCCCTAACGAATTTCCGCTTTCACAAAGGTGCTTCATTATAATTAATTGTCGCGATAATTACAGTGTTCGCATCGCTAATGATCGTCATAACGTGGGTCACTGTAAAAAAATTAAAAGAAATACATATAATACAAAAAACCTGATATTTTTATAGGTGAAATAGCTACACATTGTAAATTATGTTACGTATAAAAAATTTAAAAGTAGAAAGCGGTGAAGAAATTGGTAGGTAACATCTAGTGTTCCTATGGCGTAGCGGTTATCGCGTCTCGCCGGACCCCAGAAGACGCGGGTTTGATTCCCGCCTGGAGCTCTATCATCATTTTCTTTATTTGTATTTCTTACAATTAAGTATCAGACATTTAAATGTGATAATGTAACCTGTTATATTATAGATTCCTAGATTGAAAGAAACATGACTAACATAAGCAAAGGTCAAATAAAATATCTTTATCTAGACACGTGTTTTTTTTATACAACTAGATGACAAACAAGCTGACGGCCCACCTGGTGGTAAGCGGTTACTGCCGCCTATAGACACCTGCAATAACAAGGAAAAAATCACTTGGTACTGCAGGTGCGTTGTCATCCTGAGGCCCAAGATGAAATGCCCTCCATGCCCAGTAATTACACTGACTACCTTTCCCTTCAATCCGAAACACAGTGAACTGTTTCACGGCTGAAATAAGAAAGGCGGTGGTACAATCGACCACAGAAGTAGCTTAACACTTTAGTACCATTTCGCACCGATTATTGCGCTCGTATTTAATAGTGCTACCGTACTAATATTGATGCCATAGTTATTGTGACATGGTACTAAAGTGTTCAGCTACTTCTGTGGTCGACCGTACCTACCCAGGCGACCCTTCATATGGGCCTAACCCGTTTACCCGTGTAGGTAGAGCAAAAACACGATTAACCCGTCAAGCATTCCAGACACAATTGTTTTTTCAATAGTCATAGCCCTCCGGTGGTATAACGCCGCTTGACACATAACGATTTTGCCTCGATACATTTCATAAACTTAAGATTTTTGGTAAACGATAATTTGTATTCAATAGGAATTTACTTCGTACATTATCATTAATATTCATAATCGCGTAGAAGCTTTTTTATTATGACTCTTAAAGTTATTGTTTATTAATAAATTGCGTATTTTTGCTTAATTTACACGCGCGATCGCCATTTTGTCCTTTTTCCTCCCGCTGAGTCAGACATATACTATACCTATCTCGGCCACTTAGATAGACCATAATGGTCTAAGCTCGGCCAAAACAACGCCTTAAGAGAAAGCACTAAGAAAACACTATTGTTTTCTTTCATTTTCACGATTTTTTTTGATTAATTGTGTAACAACGTTATTAAAACTACTTAATTTATACAATGGTAAATTCAAACCATATTCGTAATCCCTACTCAATGAACCTACTCATAATTATTACAAACTACAAAGCAAAGGCTAAACATAATGTGCAAGTTATTGAGAGATTCACCCAAATATTAATATGAAACCTTACATAGGTCTTGACTTAAAGGAATTATTACACCCCTGGGTGACCTTTCACTTTCCTGTCATATGAAATCCAGGGAAGTGATATTTTAGATGTGTTTGCCTCAAAACTATTAAGCTATAAAAATTACCACAAAAACTGTGTGCCGCTACAGCAAGCAGTGGTATTAAATAGTTTAAACTAATTTTAAAAGTGCTTCTTTGTGGCCTATTTAAATAAAATATTTTTTTCTTTCTTCCTTTCTTTCTTATAACATATTTTTAAAAATGGTACTAATACAATTTGAACTACTTACCAGACGAGTGAGAACTTATCTGTCTCGTACGAGAAAGATCCCCCTCAAATCACTGTCATTCCTTACCAATATACTAAGGAGACAAAATTTTAAGGTTCATAAGCAGCACTTACCCCTTACTTTGAATTGCAAGAATGGCACACTATTGTGACTAGTCAGTGTTTTATAGTTGTTTTAACTGGCAGGAAAGTGATACAACAATCGTTTCACCCTAACTCAACCAACAAAAATATGATGAAAAAACAAAATATTTTAATGTCTTTATGTCTACTGAAAATTTAGTTCTGAGTTCTGTCTTGTGTTGATTAATATTATAGTTTCCAGATGAGTAACTTAAAAAGAGTCTGCTCAAAGTCAAATTTGTAGTCACAGTTTGAAATCGGGAAAACCACCCACAAAGAAGTGAGATTTTTGGCTATTTGGGAGTGTATTTGTCCAATATTTTATTTCTTGAGAAAGCTGATTTTGAATCCCCATGTACATGCCTATTAAGCTCATTTTACCGAGATGGATCAGGCGGTGTTGGGTCAATTGCCGTACTTTGTATAAAAAAAGAAAATAATGGAGAAAACCCGAAATGGAGACTCTGTGACCGAATCCGAACAAAATTCCTTTATTTGTAGAACTACCTATACCTACATATAACTTAGGTGAGCTCTAAGAAAGGGTATTGAAAATTTACCACTTAAGGAAGTTAAAAAGGGGCTTTAACTTTGTATATGAGTTAGTCTTTTTCGATGGGAAATCCAATCAGATACAGGACTAGTTTGAAGTAGCAATAAATTAGATTTGCAGCTGACTAGCGTACCGGAATAATCCCACAATAATTTACCGGTACAGATCTGGACGTATTGTATTATCCGGTTACCGGTAGACCGTTTCATCATTCCGGCACTGAATCAGCATGCAATATGACTTAGTAATGAAGTCTTTTTTTTTATACAAAGCACGACAAATGACTCAACACCACCTGATGTGAAGCGGTAAGAAGAGTATTTGTTTAGATCGGATGAGCGAGTGCTTTGTTTCATGAAACGCTATTGAATAATAATTAATTACAATTATTGTTAGCATTAATTTGTTTAATGTCAGTCTTTTTCTAACCCCCGACGAAAAAAGATGGGGTGTTATAAATTTGCCGTATCTATCTGTGTGTTTGTCTGTGGCATCGGAGCTCCTAAACGAATGGACCGATTTTTACATGGTTATTTTTGTTTGAAAGTTGACGTGATTAGGATGGTTCTTAGCTATATTTTATGAAGATCAGTTCAGGCGTTTTATGGTTATTAGCGCATTTCCTGCAATAATAAGGGAAAATCACTTGATATTGAAGGTGCGTTGTCATCCTGAGGCCTAAGATGAAATGCCGTCCATGCCCAGTAATAACACTGGCTCCCTTGAAACACAGCGAACTGTTTTACGGTTAAAATAAGAAGGGCGATGGTACCTACTTAGACGACCCTGCATACGGGCCTACCACCTAAAATTACCTACCACCTAGTATTCTTATATCATCAAAAAGTCTGCCGGATGCTTAATTCTTTAGAAACTTACAGCTGATATATCGTGTTGGGGCTCATAAGAATAGTAATAGAATATCAATTTTATTTATGTTCCTGTCATAATATTAAGAGAAATCTATGTACAGTTTTGATGTAGATTTGGTAAATATTTGGTAAGGTTTTGACTATTTTGGCTGCAAAAATCAATGGTTATCATGATTGGTAGGTAGTGGTATTGCCGTTCGTCTTTTGATCTCAAAACGGCTGCGAATTTTTCGGTTTGCCTGCGATTAGAAGCAACTGTAAGTTAAAGTATATTAAAGTTATAAACTTCAGTTTAAATACATTTTAGTGACCCCGGGGCATGATCGAGAAGTCTAGTGGGTGAGTGGGGGCAAGATAAAAAACGGAGAAAGACAAAAACTGTCTATAGCGACAGATTTAATTATTTTGTTTTTCAGCGCTGGCAACATCATTTAGACGGTAATTTTGTTAAGTCCCACCCCAAAGTCAGTGCTTGCCCTTTTTAGTGACTGGTTTTGTTAAAAGTTCCAATTTTTGTACTGTGACTTTTACGCTTCATTTTTCAGTTTTATTACCTCACATTTTAGTGATCCCGACGTGATCGAGAAGTCTAGTACTCACAGATGGAAGGCGAGAGTTCCGGAAGTAACATCACAAATCTACAGCAAACGGAAGGATGTGATTAGGAATGGGCTGCTTCCGTTTGCAGTAGATTAGCTACCTGTTCCAGGGTCTTATTATTGCTTCTTTTGTGGCAGGATTTTAGCTTCACTTCTCGGATATATGTAAAAAGTACATAGCAATTGTTCCCATTCTACCATCAATAAAGATGTTAAACTGTTTCTAGTACTATTTTCATACAAAATTATCTTTAGGGTGTTTAAAAATCATTAATATACATTTAATAAACGTTTTCATGCATGTGCAATACTTACTATAATATATTCAATGCACGAACAAATTAAAATAGTTATAATTTTGTAGAAAGTGGACAGTTAATGGATTCTTGTTAATAATTATAATAATAAATATTCTTCATTGCAACTAGAGACAAATTAAACAATACAAAGTAATACACACAAAGCAGGCCAATTGGTTCTAGGTCTACTCATTACACAACCGTCGGTACACGGTATGATCTGTGAACTTCAACAACTCATATCCCGTTTTACTATTAATAGTGACAAATAACGAAGGCAGGTGGCAGTGCTCGTCACCTTAAACACGATTTGTTGAAAAATAAATTTAAAATTACGATAAAAAAATCAGCTGTTCCATACAAACAGGCCGTGTAGATATTACAATTTGTATGAAATAGCTCCTTTTTTTTCTCTTTTTCAAATTTATTTTTTAGCAAGTCGTGTTTAGGACTTTACGGTGACCAGCACTGCCACCTGCTTTCGTATTCGAGAGCGTCCCTCTACCACCCTGTAGTTTACGATATTCGGATCTTTCTTGACAGTGCTCCATCCGTAACGCATAGTCTCCAGAAGTGTATCGAGCCTGTTCCTGAGCTGTGAACTCTCATTTCCCCAGATTCATTCCCTCCAATAAGTTATCATGTAGTTCAATGTGTGAATATAAGTCAACACCACCAAATACTTTCCTAGGTGGTAAGCCCGTATGTAGGGTCATCTGGGTAGGTATCACCGCCTTTCTTTTTTCTGCCGTGAAACAGTTCGCTGTGTTTCGGATTGAAGGGAAAGGTAGCCAGTGTAATTACTGGGCATGGACGGCATTTCATCTTAGGCCCCAGGATGACAACGCACCTGCAAAATCAAGTGATTTTTCCATGTTATTGCAGGTGTCTATAGGCGGCGGTAACCACTTACCATCAGGTGGGCCGTCAGCTTGTTTGTTATCTAGTTGAATAAAAAAAAAACTTTCTCAGAGCTTCCATCACGAAATCTAGTAATCGGGAATATCTAGTAGATACCTATTTATAAATGTAAGTAGGTAAATCACTCCGCAGTTTGACAGTAACATTAGTTACGAGTTTAGGAGTTAATTAATTTTAACTCGGTTGTACAATATTTAGATTCGGTTCGGAGAACCAAAATATGAAACACTTACAAACGACTACAATAAGGAAATCGGGAATCGGGGATCGGGCAATAGGGAATTTCACAGGGATATCCCAAGTTCTGGGTGGCTCAGTGGTCAGAGCAGTCGCCCCGATTGCGAAAGGTCGCGGGTTCGATTCTGCCTCAGGATGTGAAATTTTTCTAGTTTTATTATATTTTAATTACTAAGTAATTTTTCAAACATTTATAATAATGTTAAAATCAAAAATTAAGACTAAAATAAGTTTAAAAGAAACGTTTTATTTCGTCTATCTAGTTAAGAACTTTATAAAAAGGAAAAATCAATGACATATAGCTAACGTGGAGGTAGAAGGAGTCAGCATTTCTTATTTATACCAAACCAAACAAAATTAAAAAAACCGATTTCAAAACACTAAAACGGATAAAACAATTAATCTTAAGTGGGTATTTATCCCCTAGAAATATATTTTTTGGAGTCGATACTTCACATTTTATAGTTTCGGGAAACAACTTAGCGCCAGCTCCAAAAAATATGTTTCTAGGTGACGAGTAACTTTATCTACTTAAATATTTATTTTATCCTTTTTAGTGTTTTGAAGTCGGTTATATTTTTGGTTAAATTTTTATTAACAATTTTTAGTGGTCACTTTCTAAAGTCAAAGCTAGATGGGTGACCGTCAGCATATATTGTTTCCTAATGTCGTATCGTTCCACTAAAAAGTCATAGGAAAGCAAATTTTGTAAATTCTCTTACATAGACGATTTATTTATACCAAGTTATTTAGATCAAAAAACAAACTGCCCAATCGATTTTAAATAATTTTCTATGGAACCAAATGACAACTATTCTGCATCTAACAAAAAAAAAAACACATAAACTAGATCAGAAATCTCGTCGTAATCAGTGTACATACATAAAAAACAACCGAATTGAGAACCTCCTTCTCTTTGAAGTAGGTTAAGAAGTTGTCAACTTCCCTATTAATAACAACAGCAAAAATGTAATTACTATGTGTCTTGTACATTCTTATAATTTATATCCTGAACCTGAACTTTATAGTACCCAAGGGAGCTAAACAAGCCATTGAGAAATGGTTCGCTAAATTATTTAGAACTACTAAACCTCTAAGTCGTTCGTAAGTCTTAAATGCCCCACCTTGCACTTTGATATAGTAGATTAGATAACCAGCGCTTACCAGATGGCTTTATACACGAACAGTAAGGCAGTCTTAGTGGCCCAATATCTGTGATTTATACAATATTATACACCACTATTTTATGGACATGGGCTGATGAATAAGGTACTAATGTAATTAATGGACAATAAGTTTTTATCTACTATGACACCGTTGATAAGAAATTCATAGGGAGTGATCAGAACAGATTGCGAAAGATCGCGGGTTTGGTTCTCGTTCCAGAACCTGATTGTTTCGAGTCTAGATATTTATCTAAATAGGTAACAGACCTAACAGTTACACCTGTAACAGTTACGGAAATTGCGTGAAAAGGAATTGCAAATTTGAAGTTCCGAAGATTGGGACCCAGGAGCTTATTAGGCACGCGTGTTATGGAGTGCTATGTCCCACAATTATCTTAAGTGTTATAATATTTTTACATAATTAATAGCTCATAGTCATCATTTACCTACTACCGCAACGCAAGCCGCGTCCTAAATATAGCTAGAAACCAGTACAATAGTTTCGTTAGCATAACATGTTTTCGGCTGCATCAGTCGGCAGATGATGAAATAATGAATAATATCGGGCCCAGGGTACTGCCCTGTGGCATACCAAACTCCACTGACCCTGTATCACTTTATAGTCAAGGCGTATACAGTCACACTACCTGCGGGTTGGCAAGTAACTATTAAGCCAATCATAAACCATTCCCTTGATACATAGAAGGTAAAGTTATCTTAAGAGGATGGGTATCGATACAATGTCGAAGGCTTTGGGTAGGTCAATAAATACACCAGTAGAGAATATATTTAGCCGAGTGCCTTGCTTACCATTTTAGCTTCCGTGGACGAAGCTATTCTTCTCAAAGGAGCTAACTATTCTCTTATGGATAATTTTTATGATACTTAAGAAAAAATAGAGAGCCACGAAATCGGCAGATAGTTTGATGGGTTATTTATATTAATAGGTGCTTTTAAAAACTGAAAATATTCCATTACAATAGTTACAACCGCAGCTGTTGCACCATGGACCTGAAATAACTTCCAAAACTTATTTTAAATACCACTAGAACAGAGACCGCTCCTATAGTGATGCCATAAGTCAACAAACACGTGATTGCCAAACTTTTTGTCCATTATTTTTTTTACAATATTCAGAACTGGGAATCACAGTAGATATAAAACAAATGTAACGCAACAACTCATTTAGCGCACTTTACAGCAATGAAAGCCATTATCTTGCCAAATTGAATGAATAATGAAATCTCTCGCCATTGACGTGTAGGCGGCCGTAGGCGCCGCCCAAATTGTGCCAGGCTCGACTAATTGGATTCATGGCGCTGTCACTCATCGAGGTACGGCTTGGAAATGATTCTGACTATTACTGACTTTACTTAATTAGGTTAGATTCTTCAGTAATTAACAAAAAGTTTTGATTTGTATAATCAAAACTGGAGAGTCTAGTCCTGCTTAAGAAAATAGCAACATATTCGCCGAAGTCAGATTCGTAGCCCCAACTGGAAATCAGACGATGCTATGTCAGACCTATTACCAAGACGAACCAAGACGACGCAGTTGTTTATTGTCACTTGCCTAAAATAATTCGTGGTGTAACTGTGTTTGCGTATTTCAATTAAATTCATAAAAGTATTAAGTTCTGTTTCTTTCGTATCAAATTTCATTAATATCTTCTATTACAAGTCAGTTAAAATTAGATTACAATAGTATAGCAAAGTCAGTACTTACAAGTAAAATAACGAAGTACTACAAGAGTAAGCAATGCTAGACTTGTTGATTTGATCGACTTAATTTCTACTTCATCTTGAACTTTTGCTCCTTTCCTAATAGTATCGTTGTTAAAGACAATGTCAACTAAGAAATGTGTTGAAAAAATTTACAAATTAGATAAATGTCGGACATTCTTATCAGACACACCTCACACACCGCTATTTTATTTCAGGGTATGAATCCGTCAGCTCAAAGGTTACCCGGAATAAACCGCCATAAATGTAATATAAATAATGTACATTGTATCAAAGTAATAATATTATTTGTTAACCTTTTACAAAAAAAAAATATAATTCAATATTGATTCAGTCAAGTTGAGTAGCAGTATATTGCTTGGTTACCCAATAAGCACGTGGTTTGTAGGATAGCTAGGAATAGCAGCAAAGAAAAACTATGTTAGGTATATGAAAAGCTCTTAGGAGTCAATTTGGTCCGTGACCCACTCGAATCGAAATTCAATTGGCTTAAAAGCTAGGAACGGCCCAGCTAGTGTTACCGGGTGTAAAATTTTCAGATACACCGAGTGAATTTTACCTTACAGTTTAGAAATAAGTTTATAAATATGCCCTTCGATAGTCGCTATCGCTAAATGGAAAATGGATTGGTTTTGACATAAGCCTCCGATTGACTTTCCAGGGCAAATGTCGAATCCCTTATATTTTAACCAACTTCAAAAAAAGAAGGCGGTTATAATGTTCCACTGAATGTATTTTTTTGGTGTGTATGTTGACCGAATTCTTGGTGAATCGATTTTCAAAATTCTTTTTTTATTCGATTGCGTAAACTCCTGAAGTAGTCCCATTGTCACTAAGTCAGGGTGTCATGATAGAATCCCAGGAAAATCAAGGGAAAACCTCAAATTTTATAGGCACGTATGCATGTTTACTTTTTTTCAAACCTATTCAAGTATTTGCTTCTGTAAGTCATCATCTCATGTTGATAAGCTGGTGATGGAAGGTACAACTCCTTTCAGGAGTTGGAAAATAATTCTTTAAATATTATAGGTACGTATTGACGAATAGTAGTATTCCATTGGGTTATTCGGGTGAATTGATGATGAAAGGTAACGGTTTCCGTAACAGTTTGGAGTTAAATAATACTTTATCAGTGGTACGACACGATACGAATCTGAAACAATATTATGTATTTCAACCAAAGACTGAGAGACAGACAAGTAAATACTGCTGACGGTCACCCCTCTAGCTTTGACCTTAGGAAATCGCTTAAAAAATTTTTTCAACGAAAGTAGAATAACTTCAAAACACTAAAAAGGAAAAAATAATTAAATTCAAAAACCTAGGTGCCTATCTACTTATCTCCTAAAAATGTATTTTTTGGAGTTGGTTGGTTAGTGGACCCACTACAAAAAATACATTTTAGGAGATAAGTACTGTCGCGGCCCGGCTTATAGCGCAATCAAACACCGGGGAATCTTGTAATCGCTTATATTTCTTTCCAAACTAATACAAACAACGCTGTATAAAATTGTATCTTTAAAACTATCTAGCAATCGGCCGTCGCGTGTTGCCCCTCCGCCGAAATCTCTCTATCTTTCTCTCTCAAAGTCTAGACGAATTCTGACAGTCAAATATTATTTTAAATAAGAATTTCTTTTTCACAATAGCATAGAATGTGCCAATACCTATTAAGAAGGCCGGTTACTACAGTACCTAGGTGCTTAAATTTAATAATTTTTTTGAGAAGCCATCTATCTCTATGCCTCTCTGTTTCGGCCATATAGCCAAAGTTATGGGGGTATCAATGGACCAGTCCAAGCCAGTTGTGCTACATTGAGCACGATTCGAAACATTTGGGGTTCAAGAAGGCGTTTTCAAATTTAGCTACTCGAGGCATCTAAGATTGGGGCGCTGCAAATATTCACCTGCATCTATCCGTTGTTTGCGGAATACCAACTTCACGAATTACTTAAGCTCAATAGAATTTAAATTGAATATGTTATTTATGTGTGCACCGTAGTCAGGCGTAACATGACGAACAATGTCTGATGTAGGGTTGGAAACGTTGCTGTTACTAAAAGTTCTGTTTTTGCGCCAAAAGGTGTCCTTTCTCAGGATGTAAGTAATTTACCTACATCCCAAATAATTAAATCGGTTCATTAGCAAGAGTAAAAGTAGCAGACAGACAGATATACGAAGTTACTGTAATAGTAGTAGTAGCATTTGTAATAGTAGTATGGTATGGTTAGGTAAGTAGGTATACTAATTTCATAGTTTAAAAGATTATGATTGCATATACCAATCCATAGCCAACCTAAGTTATACCGATACCATTTCATTAGGCCTCTGCGGATTTGATTGGCTCAGTCGATTAAATCCTCGCACTTGAGTTACTGACCCCAATCGAGGGTAGATAAAAGTGCCAGGCTTGTTAGGCTTGATCAAAGCAATAAATACATCGAAATGATTACGATTTATTAAGTCGTAAACAGCTTATTCGCTTTTAGCAAAACAGAAACAGAATTTAACATAGTTTATGACGTCATATCTACAGAGTAAGTCAGAGTAAAACTCAGGTCCGGTCTTGCGTGGTATTCCACGCTCGCACTTGTGGGATGGCTCCGCCAAGTACCTCCGCGATGCCCTGGACATATTGCAGCGTCGTGCTGTCCGTATCTTTGGCGATGTAGAGGTCACGAACAACCTTGAGCCTCTGCAATTGCGTCGAGACATCGCGTTGCTTAGCGCCTTCTATCGTCTATATCACGGAGAGTGCTCTGAAGAGCTATTTGACCTTATCCTACCTTCCCCCTTCCTACTCAGGAGCACGCGTGCCGGCCTTCGGAGTCATCAATTCACTGTCTCCACCTCAACATCACGTACAAAGAAATTTAGTAGCTCGTTTCTTTGTCGTACTTCCAGAACTTGAAATTATTTGCCAGCCCATGGTTCCCTCCATCCTATAACATGGGTTCCTTCAAAAGAGGCGTAAAAAAGCACCTTTCGGGCCGGCAAGGTGGAGGCGGCTAGAGCAGTGTCTGAACTGCACTAGCTGTCTTCGCATATGGAGTCTTCTTACCGCTTCACATCGGGTGGTGTTGAGTCATTTGTTGTGCTTTATTTTAAAAAAAGGTATTTTAATAGTCGTAGTAATAATGTTCAAGGCGAATGAATAAACTTCATTTGATGGAAAGCGGTAAGAACTGTACATATGCGAAGACAGCTGTGCAGGCCAACACACTGCCGTAGCCGCCTCTACCTTGCTGGCCTAAAAGGTGTTTTTTCACGCCTTTTTTGTAACCCATGTTATAGGAAGAAAGAAAACATGTGCCGGCAAAGAATTCCAATTTAAGAGTTAAGAGTTTTAGAAGCGTTTTGCGACAAAGAAACAACTTTTACAATTTTTTTTGAGCGTGATGTTGAAGTGGAGACATAGTGTATAGAGATGTTGCCTACGTTTGATATAGAGCTATTTTCACAAACTCTGAAAATATACGCTGTTTTTACCCATAAAAACAACTCTTTAAAAGTTATAGAATATTTTTAAAGTTGTACGGTTTAGAAAAATCAAAACTTTTATTTTGTAAAATTTATTAAAAAATGATAATGGTATTAGATTGCTTACGTCAATTAAAATACTATGTCTTATTTATGAAATTAAAAAATTTGTCAACTACCCTATTGTGAAGGTCGAACAGTTATTTCTATGGTCTGAGGTTACGCTTGATCTGCTGTCTGTACATATAGTAGGTATACACATTCCACCGTCGACAGGCCTTCCTACATGCGAGAAACACATGTGGCTATAGCACCAACACGCTGGCCCAAAACATAGCAGCAACAAGCGTGATTATTGTGATGGTGCATTGTCGGATAGCCTTTAAATAAAGTAAATAATCTGGTCATTAGGTACTTCTTGGTAGGTATTCTTATATACCTAGTTTTTATACTCTGTGTGACACTGCACTGCTAAATACTATTACCACAGATTAATCAATTACTATGTAACTAAACATTGTAACTTAATAATTGAAAAGAGTGACTACACGAGTTTGTTGCCGGAATCTTCTCGGTAGTGCAACTTTTGGAACCGGTGTAAATTCAGACAGACTGACATATAGACAGACAGACTGACTGACACAGACTGACATTATAAGATTGTTAGCTTACGTAGATCCAGACAAGACAGAAAGACAAACATAATGACATTGTTAGTTAATATTATTTTATGTGTTAGACATTAGGGTTTTTTGACGATTCGACAGTGCTTCTTGGGGGGCCTAATTGAATAAAGATATTTTCATCATCATCAAGCACGGAAGATTACAAATGTTTGACCCATTCCGGGATCGACCATGGCGAAAGTTGCGTTGTTTTCGCAATCGAAACCAAAGTGCTCAAACCACTGTCATCTGCGAGTTTCTCGTTCTGGAGGAATATGTGGATCAAACATGTATATTGCCATATTTCAAGCGAAATAAATTTCTTTGTTCTTAATCTATCATCAAGTTACTTTTTAGATAATGCTCTATTTCCACAAATTCACCAAACGTTTTAAAATAAGTTGTTGAATGAAACGTCCTCCAACTTCACTTCGGATGCATTTAACTGCATTTTCCGGTTCTGGGCTCTTTCACTACGCTTTTACAGATAAAATGCTCTATTCAGTATGGTTACCAGGAAATTCCCACATGTAGAATTTATATTTTATCCATTTCGCCACTTTAAAAGTTTTAGCACTCCAGACTTTGCGTAAAAATTATAATCTTGGTTATATCGTATAGGTAATGCTTTTAACCTATCTAAAATAGAATGATTCTTAAAGCTAAAATTATGAATTAATGTACAAAATCAGAAAGACTTTGACTTTGCGGACAGCCCCCCAATTCGGCTATAGTTTTTGATCTGAAAAGAATCAGAAACTATTTAGTTATAACGTTTTTGTATTCTGATAACTCAGCGTAATCCACAGATTAGTGATTTATGTATCGGTGCAATCGGAACGTTAGCCAACACACATATTCTATTAACAAACTCGTAACGCTGTTGTTTTCTATTTTGCAAAATATTTGACATTTTTGGCAGCCGAAACGCATCGATACTTCTTTGGTTGAACTGTCAAAAGTTAAACATTATTGTCAACTCACTAAGCTAAACTATTTGTATTACAACCGCATTAGTAACGATACCGAACCGCTGCCGATCCGTTTAGGAAAGTAAATAGCAGAATTGACCCACAGGTCTACCCATATGTAGGTAGGCGGTTTAGCTACCAAGCATCCTTTGCTACTTTTACCTAATCGTTAGTTATAAATTCAGTGCCAATGCTTTACGCATTCATTCTTTTAGTTATTAAATGCCGTAAAGTTTTCTAATGGTTAAGAATCTAAACCTTCTTGAATTTCATTGAAATTACTTCACATTTGATAACATAAATGGTTATTAAAGAATTCCGATAAAGCGTATAACAATTGAGGCAATGACTTCAGGAGCTCATATCTCGATCCCAAAGAATTCATTGAGGGTAATGCGTCCCCTCATAAATGTTTAGCGACGCTCCGCCTATCATATCTTGCGTTTATTGGCGATATGAGCTGACTTTATTTCCTTTTCTAGGTGCAGATCGTAATTTTTTTAAGTGGCTGTTTTATCGTCTTTTCATTGCGATGTTGAATTGATTTATTTCTGATTATTTGTTCGATTTCTTTTATTTCAAGCCACACGTCGTTGTTTGTACTCACATTATTATGTATATGAGAAGTAGTTCAATGAATGTTCAATAATCCTTATATTACTAAATTGCCGAACCTCATAGTCACAGAATAAATAATAGGTGTTTTATTTATTCTGTGTGATAAGCAATTTTTTATTTAAAAAGCAGACATAGTTCATAGTCTCTACTTATATGTATTGAAAAGATTTTTTTACTTTTTAACGAATGGTACATTTAAGTTAAGTTCATAAGAATTCATCAACTTATTTATCTAAAAACTTTACAGTTATTCAACGAAGTTTGAGAGTATCGTGCTGCTTAAATATTTAATAAAATCACTGAAACTTCCCAGGCGACTGAAATTCATTGGGTAATGAAAGCGATCTCAAAAATAGATACTACTTAAGCTGTATAGAAAGCAATCTCACTATGTAACAGCTCTTTAAAAGCAAAAGGATTGAGACTCAAGAGCTATCTAAACCTTTTCGACAAAAATGCTTCTCCAGAAAAATTTACCTGGGTTTATTCGAGGAGGCTTAATGGGTGTACATTAAGTCGTCTTTCGTCGAAAAGTACTGACAGATATTAGAGAATTAAATCAATACTAGTTCGAGATCCTCTTCAAACATTAACTGCCCGATAATTAAACCATTCGCAAATAGATGAGGAATCCTGGATAGTACAG
This sequence comes from Nymphula nitidulata, assembly GCA_947347705.1. Classification (NCBI taxonomy): domain Eukaryota; kingdom Metazoa; phylum Arthropoda; class Insecta; order Lepidoptera; family Crambidae; genus Nymphula; species Nymphula nitidulata. The sequence continues at coordinate 10,980,691 of OX374641.1, read as the reverse complement.
GGACAATTGTGGGACGACGATACGGATTGCCCGCTGATTAAAAATGTTCAATGTTTGTTCTCGAACTTTTGTTTTAAACATGCCATAGTCTCGGGAGAACTGGCCATAATTAAATGGGGATTAAAGCAACGGTTTACAGAACAAGGATTATCTGACAGTCACCGCAACGATTAATGTCGTTAGAGGCTTGTAATTCTTATTTGGGTACACTGAGTAGATTTTCTGTTGTTTTATTTTCACTGCCACGATTGGAAAAAAATATCGTAACAGCTGAAGCGTCATTGCTGAAGAATAAGCTTGGCTTACTCGTGTAGCTACTTATTAAGTAGGTTGTTTTGAAGCACAACAAGTAACGAATTGCATGAATTCTTCAATCGCAAAAGAAAATTAACTCCCTTACAACTTTCCGAAATAAGCTGTAATTTTTTAACCGGCTTCAAAAAGAAGGTTTGTTGATTGGTAAGTTTTTTATGTTATACGTGATTCTTATTTTGTTCGATGCGGAATAGTTGCCATTTGGTCCCATAAAAAAAATATTTAAAATCGATAGGGTAGTTTGGTTTATAAATCAAAATAACTGGATTTATTAAGTTGTGTAAGTACTTATATGATGCGAAATTACGGATTTTTGCTTTCCTATAACTTTTTAGTGAAACAATACGATAGTAGGAAAAATACAGTATATGCTGACGGTAAGACCTTGGAAAGTTAATCACTAAAAATTGTGAACAAAAATAAGAACCGATTTCAAATTCAAAACTCTAAAAATGATAAAATAGATAATTAAATCTAAGAAGGTACCTACCTACTTATCCCACATATATTTTGAAGTTGGTGCGACGTTGTTTCCAGAAACAATAAAAAGTAAAGCACCAACTCAAAAAATATGTTCCTAGGGAATAAGCAAAGAGTAGGTAATGTAAGTTTATGGGAAAAGAGCGCCCACTCGCGGCAATTTTTTGTAACATATATTTGAAACGCCATCAGCGCCTCTGGAAAATAGTGCGGGAACTACTACTATATATACGTAGCTATAGGTAGGTTTGTATCTAAAGATTTTAAATCTAAATGGCGCGTATTTCCCAGATGTGATTTATTTTATTTCATTGAGACTTTACTTTAATGTACGGATAGCTTTTCAACATTAAAACAAACATTATCTCAATGAAATAAAATAACTCGAATCTGGGAAATACGCTTCATGAAATTAATGAATTGTATTTATTTCAAAATAAATAAATAAAACAGCTCATAATCTGTGACTTATTTTTATAATTTTTATATTGCAAACAATATTTTTGGGCCGCAATTTTCACTTTATCGTCTCTAACGTATACAATTTTCCTTTTTAATAATCTGTTTACTGCTCTGGATTTTTACATCCAAAAATACAAAAGAAAGGCATTGTAGCAATTTTGTTATCCATAGTCCACAGTCCACAACACATTCAGAGTCCAAAATACACAAAGCGTCTTTATCGCAAGTAAATACACCAAGTCTTCAAGTTAATAGAGTCTGTTGACTTGACACAACTTTCGCAGAAAATAATGGCTTCGATGTAGTGATATGGAAATCTGGACGGAGAAGTACTCTCAACTCAACGTTTGTTAGCACAGAAATATATCAAAACCACTAGAACACACACGTAATTAGATAACTGAAAACAACGTAAACGCAAGTGCAAGTTTCGGCAGCCATTACGCGAGTGAATGACGCAGTTATAATACGGGTACTACCAGGGTTGCCAAGGGTAAACATATTATTCCTTGCTGCTAAAAGTCATAAATAAAATAAAAATAATATACTTATCAACTTTTTGCTAAAGGAAATATCAATTTATTGCTATTATTTGTTTGTTTTCAACCTAGTAGCGGCAGCAGCGACATCTTACGAGACACTTAGAAGACTTCATTCAAAAAGGTCACCGCTAAGCTTCATAGATGGCGCTACTTTCTTTGCCGATAGCATTGTTCTAAGAGTGCCCCCCCTGGGGATAAGTGCCTACTTAAATTCAAATACTTTATCCTCTTTAGTGTTTTGAAGTCAGTTTTATTTTTTATTTTTAAACTTAAAATGATAAGCAAGCTTCTTTCCTGTAAAACATTTTTGGGTGAAAATGGTAGGTTTTAAAACTACCGTAGAGATATCTACAGTCGACAGCACATCAAGCGTAATAGTATGACCTTGAGACCGCCATTATTCCGTTCGTAATAGAGGCGGCTTTCATAGTCCAACCGTTACACTTGATATGCTGTTGTCTTGTATACACATACCGCTCGATCCTTATTTTGCTAGTGCGCAGTGAATCGACTCGTGTTCAGAGCAAACTAGATGTTTGGCGTAAGCTGGACCAAGGTAGCTTTTTTATATAACTAGATGACAAACAAACTGACGTCCCACTTGGTAGTAAGTGGTTACCGTCCGTCGCCTATAGACACCTGCAATAACAAGGAAAACATCACTTGGTATTGCAGATGCGTTGTCATCCTGAGGCCTAAGGTGAAATGCTTTCAATGCCCAGTAATTCCACTGGCTATCTTTTCTTTCATTCCGAAACACAGCGAACTGCTTTACGGCTGAAATTAGAAAGGCGGTGGCACCTACCTAGACGACCCTACATACGGGCCTACCACCTAGTAAACTATAAAAACTATAGTAGTACTTCTATAACTCGGTGATGTAATTTCCACGCTGGATTTTAGATCTGAAATGTCGGCTATGAGCAGTAGGTACCTCTAGCACAGATTAATAATCTAGCACGAACACTTTTAAATTTCGAAGTTACGTTATGTTTTGTCTGGCTTTTGTTTTGAAATTTTAAGCGTGTGTGAACGCTACCATTACGATTCGAAATTTAAATATGTTCGTGCTAAGGGTACAGGCTGCTAGCATTTCGAGATAAAATAAGTCTTACACCCGTATTCACAAACGACACTATGAGATCTCACAGTGCCCGCGGACGCACAGGGTGCCAAATTCCTATTCATAAACAATACTTGAGTGACAATCGGCACTATGCGTTTGTCATAATGAGCACTTAGCTAAGGGAGCCTGATAGCTATATTAATCAACGCATAGTGTCGAGCTCACCAAAGAGAATGTAATCACTACGGAGTTTACGATAAAAAGCAAACAAACAATAAAATTGAAATGTCAGTCAGTGAAGTGAACTACGTAACACTAATCAACCAATCACAGAGCTATATTCAACGCTATGCGTCCGCATAGTAAAGATTCGATTGAGTATTGTTTGTGAATTGAAAGGCTTGACATAGTGAACCCACTGAGAAATACCTTATTTCGCTATGTATTGCTCCTTTACTTACATAAGTATCGTTTGTGAATACGGGTGTTTTCCTAGCTCTCTAGGTAGACATAGAAAAATGTGGTAAGTACCTTGGAAGGCAGCCTCAAACTGCACGGGCTCCTGCGTGGGCGTGTGTGACGTCACCGTCACGAATAGCGCGGCGAGTAGCGCTGCGAGATGCGCGACCCGCGGCGCAGCCATGTCGCCACTACGACATGCCATCTCCGTCCATACTCGCGTCGCACGCTTACTCTGCAACAAGACAACGATGATAACTATTAACATAGTTGCCACAGCTGGTATTGAAATGTTTATCTTGACATTCGTAAACCCTACTTACAAATTAAAATCATAGCAAATTGCTCAACACCACCTGTACCCCTTTTTTTCGCTGAGGAAAAGTCGGGGGGGCAGCTGACCTCCGGGGGGAGGAAGGGGGGGGGCTCCTCCCACTAAACTCCCATTAAACGGATGGCCCGGAGACATTTCTCCATAGTGTCAATGGAGCGGCCCGACCGTATGTCGGTCCCACCTCGGAGTACTTTGCGGGGATAAAAAGGGAGGAGTGTAAGTTCCAATCGAATTCAAACGAAAACATTCGTCGTCGTGATATCTGCCAAATCGTATGAAAACGGCAGCAGCGCTTCTGTTTTGAATTATTGGAAACCACTTTTTATATATTGATTTGAGAGGTAAACACGACGATGACCGTTTTCGTTTAGATTCGATTCAAACCTACATGACAATCAACTACCTACTTGAAATCAGTTGAGCGGCAAGAAGTCAAGAGTCAGATTTGAAGCGGCAAGAAGATTATCCATATACGAAGGCCAGATACAACTAGTGCAACTTGAGCTCACTGCACGCGTAGCACAAGGAACACGAGAAGCTCGAGAAACGGATTTGTCTACACAGTAATGTCATTTTGGTCGGGCCTTACCTTACTTTAACCCGACAAAAATGACATTACGGTGTAGAAAAAAACCGTTTCTCGAGCTTCTCGTGTTCCTTGTGCTACGCGTGCTGGTCTATCCGCCTTCACCTTACTGGCTTTTAGGGAGCCTTTTCATGCCTGTTTAAATTCCCCATGTTAAAGAAAGGATAGACCACATGCGCTGGCAAAGAATTCCAAGTTTTGGAAGTAAGACAAAGAAACGAATTAAGTGGCCATAATTTTCATCTTTGCGTTAGTGGAATAACAAACAATTTATTGCTATGTTACGTAAGTCGTCGATAGTATATGAAGAACCTAGGTTAACGTTGTTACACAGAAAACCATATCTCCACATATTGCTGAAATATTAAAGTATGCACACAATCGGTATTTACATGAAAAAAGAAAATCTTTACAAAAACTATGTTTTATGTATGTAGCTAGGAAGTTTTATTTCCGTAACCTTTCCCGGTTTCCCTTGTCCTTATCCCTATGAAAGGTAGCGATGGAAGCTATAACACGCAGGGTTCACTCGACCCTCGCCTAAATCGTCTAGAAAGACAACTGTTACTTTTTATTTCGCTCACCGATTGTCGGAGTCTACGTGATGTCTTGCATTTGATGTGTCACCGGGACTTGATGCTTTGATATGATAATATTCGCGTTGATATGTACAAGAAGGAGCCTTTAACCATTTTTCATGGGAATCCAATTTGTACTACTTTCTGTTTGGCCGACTTCAAAAACGAGCCTCTTTGTTTTCTATGTATGTAACCGATTACACCGAGAATACGGATCCGATTTACATGGTTCTTTTTTTGTTCGATGCGGAATATTCGCCATTTGATCACATATTTTTTTCTTAAAAATCGATTTTGTAGTTAGTTTTTTAAATCAAAATAACTGGAATGAGTAAGTCGTCTATGTATCATCACCAGCCTATATACGTCCCACTGCTGGGCACAGGCCTTCCTACATGGGAGAAACACATGAGGAGTTTGGGCCATAACACCACCACGCTGGCCCAATGCGGGTTGGTAGGTTAAAGCAGTTGTAGTAACAACCGGGACCAACGGCTTAACGTGCCTTCCGAAGCACGGAGGAGCTCGAAGATTATAAATTTTGGTTGACCCATCCCAGGGTCGACCATGGCGAAAGTTTCTTTGTTTTCGTATTCGAAACCAGAGCGCTCAAACCAATACGCCACCGAGCTCCTCCGTCTATGTATACCTATCCGAAATTGCCAATTTTAACTTTCCTGTGACTTATTAGTGAAACGGTACGATAGTAGGAAACAATATATGCTGACGGTCTAGTTTTGACCTTAAAAAGGTGAAACTACAAATTATTGTAAAAAAAAAATTAACAAAAATTAAAACCGAGATAACCGAGATTACTTCCTTCCTAATAGAGGCGGCTTTCGTAGTGTAACTATTGTACTTATTATGCTGTCGTCTGTTACATACATCAGGTAACTTTTGACAAGACCTGCCTAGCAACACTGATCTAATTTGTCACTAGTTAAGCTAAAGGACTTGTATCCAATGCCAATAAATAAATAAAAATGTCACTAGTTGTCATTGTCATACATATTGTAAATAAATAAACACCTAAAATTCTTCAGTTTCTTTTTTAATTTCAACATTTAAATTTAGTGATTTAAACTTTCAGTAATGTTCAGGCGAGCTGTGCTCCGTAAACATTAGTAGGTATTTATTAGGCGACATGAGTGTACGTGGTTTGTTGTGTGTAGTTCTTGTAATAATTATGCCGGGTAATGTGAAATTATTGAATAATGGCTTAGCTCGGACCCCTCCAATGGGCTGGATGTCATGGGGATACTATATGTGCGGCGTGAAATGCAAAGAAAACCCGGACAAATGTTTGAAGTAAGTATAACTATAGGTAATCTAAAGCCAAGCTTTTGTAAAACACAATATTTTTGTATTTTAAAGTAATACCTTTAAATAGATTTCGATGCGGTATTTGCTTCTGTGCATTTCTTCTTAGGTGTCTACATCAAAAATGTCTCTGTTCTAGTCTTTATAATTTTTTTTCAAGTGAAAACCTTATACTCTCTGTGGCTGACACTTTCTATCAGGAGGGTTATCAAGAAGCTGGTTATGAGTATATCATCATTGATGACTGCTGGTCGGAACATGAGAGAGATAACAATGGACGACTTGTACCAGATCAAACAAGGTTCCCCAATGGGATGAAGTACATTGCTGACTATGTAAGTATGCAAAACATTTATGATAAATATTAAGCTACACTGGACTTTATAAAAGAAGTCCCAGTGATAAAAAAGATGCTTTTTTTTTACTAGAACACCCTTCTGTATTGGCAAATAAGGCTCAATAAATAAATGTAATTTTTATGTATGTATACAGTTTTTATGTCACAATAATACATTCCTGACTTTTATAGTTTAATCTGTCAAGCGGCATTATCCCTCTGGAGGAGTATGGCATTCGAGAAATCAATTGTGTCTGGGATCTGATGCTTAACAGGCTGAAAATATTAATTAACCTATGGGTGGTGGTGCAACGTCGAATTGACCACACTTGGTATATTTTTGTTCCTAATATCATTATTTCTTGTGATATGCAATTCTTATCCTCAGCTCTAGCCTGTCATTGTTTCACTGTGCACGAAATAAATAGATTATCACCACCCCTCCGGAGCCCCTAGGTGTGGCTCGCAGCCCAGACGTTAAAGCTCGTCAAAGACAAGGATATTAATAACTAGTTTGTCTTTAACTATTTGATCTCATGGAGCAGATTGATTCTGTTATTTTAATTTTATTATACCCTAGGAAAGAAGTGGACTTCTTTGGAGGAGGCCTTCACCCGCGGAGGGGTTCTTGCAGAATAATTGTAACAATATTTTATTCAATAGTAAGCATAAATAAGTATCTAGTAATAGTTCAATAGATAAGTAGATTAGAAAGAATAAGGTAAAAATAATTACAAAGATATTGATTTATATTGTATACTAGTATAAGTTTATCTAGCAAGAAATAAAAGGCTTTTTTATTTTTATTTTTTATTTTATTTATTTATACCCTAGGATGGCGACAACAATACTACAGTAAATTAAAACACTCTATATTAGTTAATAGAAATGTTTTGCAACTTATAAATACATCTTATTCATTTGATAATTTCAAAACATTTCTATGAAATAATGCAGCTAATGTGTTGACATAAGCTGCATTATTTTATAGAAATGTATTGACATTAGCTGCATTATTTCATAGAAATCAATCATCATGTCAAGCGGTTGCGCTTGAAGGTTATGGTCATTAAATGCATAACATTTATGCCACCTTTTTAAATATTTTGTGAATATATGATCAAAAAGATCTTTTGATAAAATCTTTATGATAATCTGTAAATCTAATTACCATCATTCTTTTTGTAGATTCACAAACGCAACTTAAAATTTGGCATGTACACAAATATAGCAGACACTACATGCATGAGATATCCTGGTTCCCGGGGATACTTCGATATTGATGTGCAGACCTTTGCTGAATGGGATGTTGACTATCTTAAAGTTGATGGATGTTTTGTTGGAGAAGAGTTTTTAAATACAGGTAACTTTTTATATCAGTTTGTAATGTTTTTGAAGAGATTTTCTCAATATAAGTATTAGGAGAGGTTGGGTGTCGCGGTAGTTTGCCATAACCTTGTTGGGATATCCATAAAATAATATTATGTACCTACATATTATAAACAATAAATTTAATTTTTTCCCTACCCCTCTCATGAATATTATATAATATGATATATAATGTTTATACACTCACACCTATTATTTAATTCAAAGTTGGCATCACAAAGTGCTTGTGTTTGTTGTGAATACTAGATAACAGAGATATATTAATAAAAAGGAACATATATAGAAACGCCCATGACTCGTGAACAAATGCTCATACTAGGTATCATCTGTCTCACTTATTTACTTAAAAGAAAGTTGCAAATTAAATCAGACAAAAGTCTAGGAAAATTAATTAATGCTCTGCTGAGCCTTCTGTTTTCTGTTCTATTTATTATTTATCTTTAATGGGAATGCAATTGTAATGTGTTAGAGTTAAAATGAAACCATTAACTCTCTTATCTATGATCTAATCCGACTGAACATATTGTAACTCTTAATGCTTTCATAATAAGAACTATCTTAAAAAAAACCACTTGCTTTTAACAAAGTCAGTAAAATACAATGTCCACTAAATTATAATTTATTTTGTATTACACTTACTTCTTGTACTGATGGTTTCAGATTATTCGGGTTAGATTTTAAAAAGTTATATTAATAAACTGTTGATAAGCGGTAACTAGTCCTGTATTACAATAGCTACAATTAAATAATATACCATCAACCGACATGCTGGTGGAGTAGTCAGAGATCCTGTCTACTAAACTAGATGTCTAGATTTGAGTGTGCGTATGCGTGGGTGAGTGTGTGTGCAAGCCTACGCGTATGTCTGCGTGCGTGTTTGTCTGTGTGTGTCTGGATACTAGATAATGCCCCTACCGCGATTCGAGACGGGGACCTCTAGTTTGAAAGAGGTATTGACCACTCGACCATATGGCCGTCAGGGCTTAAGGTCGATAATTTTCAAAAAACTCCCAATCTCTATGATTTTTCACTAGAGCACTCTTGAAAAATTCATCACGTGTATGAATATGTTTATTGCGTTTGTATTTATCGGATATCCCATATCCACAAGACTAGCGTATAATTTGAGATAGATATTTGTCGTCAGTGTTAGGGGCAAGACACACTGATCGACGTTCGAAGGATTCGCCATAAAAAAACGGATGAGTACGGCTTCCCTTAGTTAGATCGTCTCGCCGATCAGTGTGTTACTGTTGCCGACCCTTAGTAGGTACTATTACTATTGTCATTTTCACAGCGTACATTCAACTTGGAAATGAATTGAAGGCAAGTGGCAGAGATATGGTGTATTCTTGCAGCTGGCCGTATTACATACAATACATTCATAAGAAAATGGTAAGTGCTATTGGGTGCTTTGTAAAAAAAATAAGTTAACTTATGAGATGGAATATAAATAAGGATGTAAGGGGATCGCTGTCGAAAACGACGGCATAAGGCGAAGGCATGAAATACGACTTAGTGAATTTTTTAAATCGCGAACAAAACATCAACTGTTCCATACTAAATTGTAATACCTACTTATACGAGATGTTTGAATAGAACAGCTGATTTTTTCGCTATAATGTATTTTTTGCTAATTTAAAAGCAGGGACCGAAAACCGCCTTAACCGGTAACACAAAATTTGGTATCATTATTAACGGTGCCCAAATTCAGCAGTGACTCATTTAAAGATGTGTAAAATTTACGGTAGTAGTTATGTGACCGATATATCTACACTCCTAACGGGTACCTTAAAGATTGGGGTATCAGTATTTTATCATATATCGATAGCACAAGCTGGCAACGTTACGTGTAAAACCGTTTTAAAATACGGGTACCCTTTAAATTATGGTATCCTTTGAATGATAATTTAATTGATATCTAAATCGGGTACCGTTATTTAGGTATTTAAAAGCGCAGAAAACGGGTACCAAAAAAAACTGTTCAAAACCTTTGCATCGGGTACCTTTACAGTCTCTGTTTATAAAAGTTCTAATAATAATTCTAGTATTAGTAATAGACAGATATGACCTTTTTAAATTTAGCAAGTCTTACCAGAATGAAGCCTACAGAATAGTATTATTTATTTCTGTACAGCCAGATTACAAGCCAATAGCAGAATACTGCAACATGTGGCGGAACTACCACGACGTGGTGCTATCATGGCAAGCGGTTATGTCCATCATACATCACTACCAGATGGAGTATGATAAACTGAGCCCGTTCCACGGTCCCGGACATTGGAACGATCCTGATATGGTAAGATTACATGGATATGAAGGTATTAACATGTCTTGTTTGCCATTCTAAGGTGGCAGATAGTGTTTGCTTCACAGATTAGATAATAAATAGTTAAATATCTAATCTGTGGTGCAGCCACGAGGAAAGCGGGAGACCGTGAATTGTGGCGCAGCCTTCGGAAGGCCTACGATCAACAGTGAATTGCAATAGCCTGACACGATAATGAAGAAAGTTATAGAATGACAGAGTGTTTGAAACGTCATTCCATAAAGATGTGACTTATATTAGACTGCATTGCCATTTTAACAGTGTAAATTACTTAACGAAGGAGCAATATTGATCTTATATCTGCACAACAAGATTAGGGCCAATATCTCTCAAGCAAATCTTGTCTCGGTTGGATTATTCTAATTGTAGCCTGATTGAACAATCCATCTACACAAAAGAAGACTGCTCGGAGGCGATTTCCGCAGATAACTCACTGACAACCAAATTCCAATTTTGCTATTATGTACCTACACAGTACAGACGCTGTGAAACGCGGTCGCTTACTAAGACCCTTGTACAAGTTTAAGTACAGTACTTTAAAGGCACCCAATGAGATCCATAGCAGAACCAAAGTCACTGACATAGCTTATAAGATTAGGAAGTTGAATTGGCAGTGGGCACTTGGGCAGGGCACATAGCACGCATAACGGATGGCCGGTGGGGTGTTGAAGTTCTAGCAAGGCGACTACGTACCGGAAAGCGCAAAGTAGGAGCCTCCCTAGTGGGAGCGTGTGTCTATCTAGTGATGGGCACACGACCTGGTCAGGGTCGCGGGGAGAAGTTGGACGCAGACTGCGCGAAACCGATCCGTTTGGACGTCGATGGGGTAGGCTTTTGTTCAGCAGTGGCCATCATAGGCTGGTACGATGATGGTGATGACCAACATACGTTATAGCGTTGTCTATCGGCGGTATTGCACTATCAATAAAGAATAGAGAAACATATTTACTCTAATAAAAATTGATTTATGTATTTAATGTTTAATTGATTAACTGACTTTTTGATTGACTTTTGGAGTGATTGCTCTGACGACTGATCTGATGCCTTGGGATGACAACCCTATAAATGAATTTCTTCTAGTCTACCTGTTTTAGCCTCATAATGTTGAAATCACTAAAATATTTTGAAACTCGGTATCTTGTGGTCAGATTGTAAAAGGTGGTTCAACGCTGGTTCAGTTTTCATCCCAGGACATGAACTATTTCTATTCTAGATATTTTTCTAAATAAATTTCAAAGGCTTAAAGATTTATTATAATGTTAACTTTAAAGTTAGGAAAATGCAGGTCTTATGACAATTAAAAATCAGGAGTTGTGTGAAATCTCTGGGTTGACAGGTTAAATAATTATTCTTTTTCAGATTGTATTTGGTACAGGTGCACTAAATCCTAGTCAGAGTAGGGTTCAGCTAGTGGTATACCTGATGCTGTCAGCTCCAATATTACTAAGCTGCAATATGAACAACATCACCCCTTACGAGAAGTCACTGCTCCAGAATCTAGACCTGATCGCTATTGGACAGGACCCTTTGGGAATCATGGCAAAACCTTATCAGGTAGGCAAAGATTATGAAATGAATATATTCACTTGTGACTAAAAATGATAGGTTTTTTCAAAACCTTTGCTTTAACTGTGGAAAGGTACCGGTTCCACCCCGGGATATTTTTTTAAGTGTAGAAACGGAAAGGTGTGTTTAAAATATAAAATTCAAATTGATAATTATGAAATAACAAAAAAAGAAAATAGAATAAAAACAAATATAGTATAGAACCTAATCAAAATACAATTTAAAATAAAAGTTTGGTGGCGAAATAACGAAACTCACAAAAAAAATATCCAAGGTTACCTAGGCAAAAGGTGTAATATTTTTATTTATATTAGGTACACGTCATTTAATAATTTGTGTCTTAACTAAGCACTTGATGTTATTTTACTCGTAATTTGTTGATTGTTTTAAATTCTGATATCCATGTAGGTATATAGGTAGTAGGTAAATTCAGCGAGAGATCCGTCAGGAACTACGGTCTACTACTATTATAATGGTCATGAGAAGGAAATTTATTTATTTATTTAAACTTTATTGTACAATAAAAAAAAAACAAATCTGTTGCCACAGATTTGATTTTTTCTTTCCACAGACCTTCAACCACATGTTTTAAAAACAAAACAAATATTTTGTCTTTCTTACATTTAAGACTTACCTACCTACAAGAACGTGGCGAATAAGTGCCCTAATCTAATGTATATTAATTAGCAAATTTATATATTATAAATTTTAAAATAATTATACAAAATAATATATTTCAGCTAGAACAATCAGTAACGCTCTGGATCAAGCCACATTTACCGATGAAGGGAGACAAATTTCATAGTTATTCCTTCGCCATTGTTAATTTTGACACGCAAGAACATCTGATATCATTCTTCCCTGCTGCTTATGGTTTGAACTCTACTGATGGATATACAGTTATGGTAAGTATGATATCCATACGATTTGGTAAAAGAATATCAAACAAGCGAACGGCACGGCCTTGGCACCACTCACGCGTTGTGACCATAGCTTATAGACGCTCGTAGCACCTTGGCACTACTCACGCGTTGTGACCGTAGCCTATAGACGCTCGTAGGTCCTTGGCACTACTTACGCGTTGTGACCATAGCTTATAGACGCTCGTACCACCTTGGCACTACTTACGCGTTGTGACCATAGCTTATAGACGCTCGTACCACCTTGGCACTACTTACGCGTTGTGACCATAGCTTATAGACGCTCGTACCACCTTGGCACTACTCACGCGTTGTGACCGTAGCCTATAGACGCTCGTACCACCTTGGCACTACTTACGCGTTGTGACCATAGCTTATAGACGCTCGTACCACCTTGGCACTACTTACGCGTTGTGACCATAGCTTATAGACGCTCGTACCACCTTGGCACTACTCACGCGTTGTGACCGTAGCCTATAGACGCTCGTAGGTCCTTGGCACTACTCACGCGTTGTGACCGTAGCCTATAGACGCTCGTAGGTCCTTGGCACTACTCACGCGTTGTGACCGTAGCCTATAGACGCTCGTAGGTCCTTGGCACTACTTACGCGTTGTGACCATAGCTTATAGACGCTCGTACCACCTTGGCACTACTTACGCGTTGTGACCATAGCTTATAGACGCTCGTACCACCTTGGCACTACTTACGCGTTGTGACCATAGCTTATAGACGCTCGTACCACCTTGGCACTACTCACGCGTTGTGACCGGAGCCTATAGACGCTCGTAGCACCTTGCGCATTAATCACGCGCTGTGATCGTAGTCTATAGACGCTCGTAGCACCTTGGCACTATTCACTCGTTGTGACCGTAGCCCGTAGACGCTCGTAGCACCTTGGGCACTACTCACGCGTTGTTTACGTAGGTAGACTATAGATGCTCGTAGCACCTTGGCACTACTCACGCATTGTGACCGTAGCGTATAGACGCTCGTAGCACCTTGGCACTACTTACGCATTGTGACCGTAGCGAATAGACGCTCGTAGCACCTTGGCACTACTCACGCCTTGTGACCGTAGCCTATAGACGCTCGTAGGTCCTTGCCACCACTTACGCGTTGTGACCGTAGCCTATAGACGATCGTAGCACCTTGGCACCACTCACACGTTGTGACCTTTGTCTATAGACGCTCGTAGCACCTTGGCACTATTCACTCGTTGTGACCGTAGCCCGTAGACGCTCGTAGCACCTTGGGCACTACTCACGCGTTGTTTACGTAGGTAGACTATAGATGCTCGTAGCACCTTGGCACTACTCACGCATTGTGACCGTAGCGTATAGACGCTCGTAGCACCTTGGCACTACTTACGCATTGTGACCGTAGCGAATAGACGCTCGTGGCATCTTGGCACTACTCACGCGTTGTTGCCGTAGACTATAGACGCTCGTAACACAGTGGCAGTACTCACGCGCTGTCTACTTTATAAAAATGAAGGGAAAGCGTCGTAGGTCGTTTAGTTAGTGCTTATTGCGACAGGTTTAGGGTATACACAAATGCAGTATGTAAATTAATGTGTGCCTACAGTCGACAGCACATAAAGCGTAACAGTTTCACCATGAGACCGCCCTTACTAGTTTGTAATAGAGGCGATATCATAGTGCGAATCGTCTGTACAATCAATAAAAACCTTATTATGTTCTTAGGATGTCCTGGCCAACATATTTCCACGGAATGTAACTTTGAAACAATATATACAAGTCACTGTACCCGCAGAAGGTAAGTAAGATACTTATAAGTTTTAAAGCAGTAGTTGGATGCTTTTTACAAGCTTTCATTTAAAATTTAATACTAGTTTTAAAACACTTATTTTTGCATAAGTACCTATTGTCTATTACATATAGAGTCAACTTTCTGGTTGACTGGTAGGGATTTCCCAATAGCATTTAGTCTGCCAGACTATACTTTATTATGCAATAAAGATCAAATTAAATAAGATAATAACCGATCGATCGATAATGTTGAAAAATTGAAAAATATTTTAGTAACGTTATTCCCTTGTATCGCTACAGCTAATAATATACTGCTTCAATCAATGAACTAATTTAAAGCTCTTACTCCTTCAGCTAACTCGTATTAAATAGGTATTCTATTGTAAAAATTACAAATAAAGAAAGAAAATGATGAAAAAACATCAATATGTTTTTCTCAAGCAAATTTGAGCAATCTCCAGACGGGATTTTTCATCATTTTCTATCTTTATTTGTAATCGTTACAATAAAGTAGGCGTTTAAACGCATCAAAAACATTAAAATGTGGTTAAATAGGTATTCGTTTTTCATCGAAGGGTATGTATAAAAGAGGCCACTAAAGAAGGCTAAGATGCCCATTAAAATAATTAAATGACTACTGAAAATCCTAAAAATAAAATAATTATGAAACATAGATTTGGTACGCATTCAGCTATTTTTGGTAAGCCGGAACCATTTTAAAGAGTATTCGACCATTTTTTAGTGAGTGTTTAACTATTTTTGGTAAGCATTTCGCCATTTTTAGTGCTCATGTTTCTTTGGTTGGATAGGTTAGGTTAGTATGGTACACAATTAAATACAAGCCTTTTTTAATTGTTTCAGATGTTATCCTCTACACATTATTTCCGTTATAACAAAATCTCTTTGAGATTATGACGTAGGTAGGTACCTACTTAATAATATTTAACCATGGCCCAGTTCCGTTAGTCATATTATTTATTACAATTGTATTTATTTTGTGTCTAGTAATAGTGGACGGGGAACATGTTAAAATAAACTTAAGTAGGTGTAAATACTTATTTATATGCTAATGATGTATTTAATCATTTTACGGAACTTCTTTCGACAGATGTCTAATTTTTTATATCTCTCTAATTTTTTTCGTTAGAAAAAGATTAATTCAGTTTTTCATCTGTGAAGATCTGGTCTAGTAAATATATTCTAAAGGTTGTATCAGTACAACCCACTTCTTATGTAGTTCATTTACTTCACATAACGTTAGTAAAGATAAAAGTTATTTTAAATATAACTTTACTGGATTTAAGGCGCATTTACACGATGCAACTTTCTTGATGTTTAGACTATGCAAGTCATTTTTTTGTTTCAATTTAATTGTATGCTACTCGCAACAAACTTGCATCATTTAAATGGGCCTTTAAAAGCGTAAATATCGCACGGCTTTCCGAAAGTATTGGGAACAAACATGCCGATCTAACGAGACTTGGCATGAATCAAAAAATAGAAATCAAAAATATATTTATTCAAGTAGGCTCCTAAGAAGCTCTTTCGAATCGTCAAAAATCACAAATTATGTATATCAAGCTAATCTAAAAAGTTGCCAGAATATTTTGGTAAAGTCTAATAAAAAAATAATTATTGAAGAGTTTTGGTTAGTGTGAAAGGATAAAAAAAATATTCTTACTCAACTAGAATATTTTTTTCGAAACATCCTTTGATAGCTTTTAAGTTTAGCCTAACTTGCTTATGCATGGAAAGTCTTATTAGAATCTGTTTATTCTATTCTAATATTTTCGATTTAAGAGTTTGTTAGATGTTACAACTCGCATTCGGTTAGATGTTACATTATTACTTAATTAAATGCTACATTTTTGTTTTAAATGTATAATCATCGGATGACCAAAATTGCTTTGCAAATTTTATCGCATAGTTAAAAATATACTTAGAGCGCCTTCACACTAGCGTTTGTCCAGCGTAGGCGTTCGATGAACACACGACACACACACACACGAGTACGCTGCGCTAGCATCGCAGGTGCGTGACGCATGCGCCGCGTTTCTTTACGTAAACGAAATTGTGTGACGTCTGCGCCGCGTCAGCGCAGCGTTGAATTAACTGAAGATGAATCACTGCGAAAACGCGACGCGTGCGTTACGTGTGAAGGCGCTCTTAGTCAAGTAACTTCACAATACTATACCAGCGACTTTGTGATGTTTCTGTTGCGCATTCATAAACTAAAGGAAATTGAAGTCTAATTTGTATGAACAGTTACGCCACCTATAATATTTCACTAGCGGGCGCTGAACGATGTTTTGCGAAGTTACTTGAAGTTAGTAAGATAATAACTTAAATTATTGCCCGAGATAACAGTAGGTAAAGAAGCTGATTGCTGAATATAATCAACCGTTTTATTGTTGAATTGTCACGAATAATGTTAATGGTAGGAAAGTAAAACAAAAATTTCAGTTTGCAAAGAAACATAATTCGAAACGTCAAATGAGTGCAGTTAGAATAGGCTAACTATATATAGCAATGTGATTTGCTTTATTTATTAGGACTAAAATAGTTTAAAAATGTTATAGCTTGTTCGCATCCAAAAGGCTGTAAGCGCCGTGTTTCGTGTTTCCTTCTAGCAATGCTAGCAACCGACTAAGTGAGGCACGATCGCCACAGTCGAGCGTAAAATAGAGTGATGGGTATATGTGTTTTATACAATTTATGTCTCAATGGGTATTATTATATTTTAAGATTGTAATTTATCGTAGTTTTCTATTGTGTAACAATCGGCGAACGTAGAGAGCCTAGAAGCATAACTTCATACAAAACTCGTCGCAAAATGGGTACCCTCGGCGGCTAGAAGAGAACGTCGGATAAAATCGGCTAATATCGAAATTGTATAGCGCCCTCTCGGTCTTCTGATTTACACGCGCCGGACGGGTCATATATGCACAATGTAACCATGCAAAATTTTATGACGACTTTCATAATCATATATCGTAATTTTTAATAAATATAGCAATGTTGTAAATCGGTCCACTTATTCAATTTTAGAGTTGAGACGAATAATACTGATTTAAACAGTCAATTTAACGTAATGTCTTAATTATCTATTTTTAAAGATCAGAAATGAAATGGGTTCGCTTCATTCATTTAAATAAAAAAAATCTAAATATCTGTCATGACATTATTTATTTGTACTAAGGACATAAGAAAAAAAAATTGACATCAAGTGGTTTTATTTCTTGAAATAAATTTAATGAAATAAATTATTTCTTGAAATAAAACCACTTTACTGGATTTAACTTGCGTTTAATTAGATGTCTGTCACATTATAATTTGTTATACCCAATGTTTCGATTACTTTATAGCGATCAAGGTCTCGGGAAGACTGAAGTAAAGATGTCAGTTGTCTTTGATAAGTTTAATATTAACTACCGTCATATTTTTTATAGTTATATTTTGAGTGTTCCGATTCACGCCATGGAGCTTACAGTGTCCGAAGGAAGAGTAAATACGGGCTTGAGACTTTGTAATTTGTATAATAAGATCCCAAGCTGGTGGATCATGGTGATTATCTTCTCTATTCAAATTATGATGTCGTTTTATTTCAATAACCTCACGAAACTATCTTGCAGTCTACAACTTTACTTACTACGACTTATCCTTAACAGTTTAAAATAGATACCTATACTATTTCCACATCATATTGTAAATGTAAATTATTAAAGTAATAATTAAACATACACATGTTAAATAATAACACCTAAATTTAATTAGAAAGGTGTAGAAAATGGCATCATATTGTAAGGAACTGTGGCAAAATATCCATAAATTGGAGGTTTGTTTATCATTATTACAAAAATTATATAAGGCAACGATGTATAAAGCCATAATTGATTATTAGTAGGTAAATTAACTATTAAACAAACACAATAACAATAAGTCGTCATAAAAGTTTGCAGAGTTAAAAGTTGAGTTGAAAATAAATAAATACTGTCACACACAAATGACTGCATAACATCATCCACTCGTGTATTTGTTCAAATTGTCCACAAATATTGGCCCAACATGGCGGCCAATATTTTTGTTTATATTTGACTCGATTATAAAGGTTTAGGAGAGACTTACATGTAAAATTTAATTCCAGTGCTCTTATTATGTTCACCTACGCGACTGACACACCATTTTACTTCACTTTTGGACATATTTACTGAGATTTCATTATTTTTTTCGAGTACATCACCGTGACGCAGTCAATGACAAACTAAATCATGGCGCGGAGTCCGATTTAAGCCCCGCCCACTTTGGAGTCTCTTTGGGGGTGTCATTTTGGATGGGCTAGTTACTCGTCTATGTTATTATCGGTCGCCGGTAACAATGATGTAAATATTTTAAAGATTACCAACAGTTACCCGTATCGGTCAATTTTAGTAAGGTAAGTATTCGGGCTAGAGTATTCTTGTAGGTTAGGTAATTTTTGAAAATAGAAAGTCAATATGCATTCTATCTTTGTTGTAAAAAAGAGTTAAAAAAAATTTGTCATAAAAATATTGTTACTATATGTTATCTGTGGAGGTTCGGAGGCTAGGGTGGCCACAAATAAACAATTATTATCAATTTACTATGTTCTATAATACAGACAGGGTGTAAGGGGTTCGCTTTCTTAAAATAAAACAGACGAGAGGGCTGGCCAACGTAACACGACTTGCTTAAAATAAATCGCGATAAGAAATGAGCTGTTTCAACAAAAAAACAACAAACAAATCGTGCATGTATTACGATTTAGTATGAAACAGCTGTTTAAATTTGCGCCTTGTTTTTTTAATAAGTCTGCTTACGAGAGAGATCACCTTACAACCTGTATAATGCCTTAATAGCTCCTAAGTAGCTCCCATACACACGTGCACGCCAAGCAGAACGCATGCACATACACAAACACACACACACACACACACCTCAAAGGCATCTTACTACATATTACAGTTAACGAAAGTATGTAGTCAACAGACCTAATTATTTCAAGCATGATTTAGTTAGATAGTTAAGCAAGAAACTCGACTTCACTCGGCAAGTTTACATTAAGTAAAGATGCGGCTTGGAAACGATTTTGCTCACATTGTACTAATTGTGATATTAGATAAGTCATTTATTGTGAAGTAACAATAAAAATCTTAGCATGAATGGTGTTTTTGTTTTTGTATACCCTTTAGTAGGTATGGTGTATGTGCATTATGAGGTGTCTATACTTTTAATCCGTCAAGCGGCGTTATCGCAATGGAGGGCTATGACAATTGATAAATCAATTGTGTCTGGAATCTGATGCTTGACGGGATCTTATGTTTATTTAATTTTTTAAGCCACGAAAACTTCTGGAAGCATATTACAACAATTAGAAACCCATGGGCAATAGAGAAATCTAGGAATTCGAATCTCTAGCTTGGCCAACTTATAGAGAACTGCCTACCCACAAAAAAACATTTGAAAGACATTGAGCCTAGTCAATCAATCAATCAAACAAATACTCTTTATGGCGCAGCAATCTCTTCAAGGCAACTAAGAGTGACATGAAATAATACAGAAGGAAATAAAGATAGTGGGTGGAAGAAAGATATAATATTTATACAGGGTGGTGTCGTCAATACGACAATAAATTGAAATATGGGCTATATTAGTTCATAGAAATGTCATGAAATTATCAAAATAATATGATGTATTTGAAAGTGGAAAACTATTTCTATGAACTAATATAGCCCATGTTTCAATTTATTATCGTATTGACGGCACCACCCTGTATTTATACTAAAATATATTTAAAAAATAAATATACCTTGAATACATGAATTAGGCGTAGTCGTTAGTAGGGTCGGAAATATTTTGTAGCCACTTAGGTACTATAGCCAGCAACTGAAGTCGATTAACACTTTAGTATGTGTCTATAGGCGGCGGGAACCGCTTACCATCAGGTGGGCCGTCAGCTTGTTTGTCATCTAGTTGTATAAAAAATACCAAAAACATTTCGAATACCAAGGATATTATTTCATCTATGGTGATACTATACCCAATTGACGTATTGTGACATGATACTAAAGTGTTAATCTACTGTTGATGACTGTACCTATGTATCACTAGAAATACTTTTCCCGACTTTTCTTTTAAGCGGTTTATAAGTATCTTTAATTATTTAGATCTTATCTTCCTCTTAGACTATGATAAATAATGTGGCTTAGACAGACAGGGGACGCTGGGGAATGGGCCGCTTTGGGAATGAGACATCTCGGTCTGACAGATGAAAGCCCCGTCTTACAACTGTCGTGACATCAAGGCAAGTATTACAGATGCTATGGAAAAATCGCTGATAGCTATTAAAAAATCTTTAGGTCTAGGCAGTTATAACAGCTGTGTGGTGTTTGTACCTACTAAGATACAATTAGGTATTAGTAAAGAGAACACAGAACAGAATTATTGTCAATTTTTCAAGTAGTTAGATTGCATTAGTAGAAGTCGATTGTAACTTAGGACCATATCACGCTTTTGTAACCGCTACCTATGTATATATTTAGACATGAAAGACATATGACATTGTTAGTTTACCTACACATATTGAGACAGAGGAAGAATTATCTAGCTCGTATGTAAACAATAACTCGAGGTACTTAAATAATCCTAAATTATTGATTTATTCTGATTTAGGTACCTAATTAGGACCAATTTACATTTTTGTAATTAAATTGAAGCAAGAAATGCCTTGCTCAGTCTACACAACACAAAATATGCAAGTCATATCTTCGTTCTATTTAATTATATGCTACAGGAAAGAAACTTGCACCGTGTAAATGAGCCTTTATTAATCTAAATAGGTACCTACCAAGTAAAAAAAGAATGAGTAAGTAAACAGTCAAAACGGTAGATAATTCCCTACTGTGTTCCTTTCCCTAAGTGTCGGTAGGTACCTACTTGTCTTAATCCAAACAATAATATTCTCATTCAATCCATGGAGCTCCGCAGGTACGGTCGACAGCACATCAAGCGTAACAGTTTGATCTTGAGGCCTTCATTGCGTTTGTAATAGAGGTGGCTTTATGGCAACTGTTACGGATGTGCTGCCATCTGTGAAGTAATATCTTCCAAAAGAGCATTAATAATCACGGCTACAGAGCTTAACTTAAATAATATATTGTTCTGTTAATGAATGTTGGGTACAGTCGACGGCGCATCAATTAAACCTTGAGACCGCCCTTACTGCGTTTGTAATAGAGGCGGCTTTCGTAGTGCGACTGTTGCAATTGATGTGTTGTCGTCTATACCTTTATGAGTTCGGAAAGAAACGATGCATCCGAGCTACGAGGAAAGTAATTAAATTATCTACTGTTGTGAATCGAGATATATAAGGAGCCTAGTGTTAGGTGTTTTCTTTCCTACGATATGTATACACGATGGTGCCGTCAATACGACAGTAAATTAGTATGGAGTGCTCTGGTTTCGTTTTCGAGAACATAACAGCTTTCGCCATGGTCGATCCCAGGATGGGTCAACCAAAATTTCTAATCTCGAACTCCTCCGTAGGTACTTTGGAAGACACGTTAAGCCGTTGGTCCCGGTTGTTACTGCGACCGCTTTAACCCACCAACCCGCATTGGGCCAGCGTGGGGGTATTATGGCCCAAGCTTCTCACGTGTTTCTTCCATGTAGGAAGGCCTGTGCCCAGCAGTGGGACGTATATAGGCTGGTGATGATGATGATGAGGCGTCACCTTCCGCGGAGGTGTCCCGCTGTCGAGCTGTCTGGTGAGCCACTTAGCTACTGTGTATACCCGGCCACCCATGTTATCTCACTCTCGCGTGCCCTGTTTATCTCGCTCTCGCACCTGCCACTTTTCCAATAAATTGGCCTATTTGAAAACAAAATATAGACGATTCAGTGATTTGAGTTTTTAATTATTGGAAAACTTTAAGCTCCGAGGAAAGGAAGCCACCACAGGACGCTTACAAAATAAATGGTATTCTTTTCGCGTTGCTCTATAACATATACAAAATAATCCATCGCCCAATATTAAAGGAGTGATCTACAGCATGAACAAAGTAAAACGAAATTGCAGAAGATTTCCAAAATAAATATGTCATGAAATTATCAAATGAATAAGATGGATTTGAAAGTTGCAAAACATTTCAATGAATTACTAGAGCCCATATTTTAATGTATTGTTCAGTTATCGTCACCACTCTGTAATTAAAACCGGACGCAAAACACAAAACAGGACTTGTAACCATGGACATAAACAAAAAACTTCTAAGTAACACGAATTACTATAGCAGCGTATTAACTATATCATACTTTACGTACTACACAGTTTTAAAAGTGATTTATAGCGGCATACATTGCACAAGGTTATCTTCTATAATAACTTTTAGTTTCCTAGGAGGTAAGCAAGTAACCAACCTCTTTTTCAACTGGCTTCAAAAAGGTTATAGATTGTTTATGTTTGTTACCTCATAACTCGCTCATTTATAAACCAACTTGGAAAAGGTTTTGAAATACCTACTAAATTTTTGTGATTAATGTTATCTAATGCTAAAGCTTGTCCCTACCGCTTATTGAAAAAGCACCTTTTTAGGCCGGCAAGGTGGAGGCGGCTAGAGCAATCTCTTTATTGAACTAGTTGTTTCGCATTATGTACTCTTCTTACCGCTTCACATCAGGTGGTGTTGAGTCATTTTCCGTGCTTTATATTAAAAAATGTGTCTCACAAGTCCTCCTTTTGTGGCAACCCTGTATTCCTGAATCCCCTCATTAGGAGCTTTGTTCGCCGCGTACCTAATGACTAGATGAGGAACTACCCCTCCGATGTGCTTTTAAGGTTGGCATTCTAGACCGGAGTGCCTGGTACCGACTCTTTAGTGGCAATGCTTCCAAGTGCAAAAGATTTAATAAGATGCTTGAAAAAGGCTCCAAGGAGAAGATTGCTTTGGCGATGAGTAAATCTAGCAATAGGTACCTACTACCTAAGATCTAGAGATTTATTACCTACTAACATTTTTTCTGTTTATCCACCTATTAGCAAACTGACGAATATTTAAGAAGTTTATTAGAATGGCAATAAAATGTTAGAAATTTTTTTTAGAAGAGTATTTTCCAATAAACAGTTAATTTTTCAATAAATACATATTTTTAATATATCGCTTACGTCACGCACGCGAGCGCTATCGTTGACTTTTTTCCTGCGCTGCAAAGTCATATCTCTACTATGTCTATGCCTCCGCTGAAATGAAGTTCATGAGGTACCTAACCTACCTACCAATCACCTTAGCCTATAGCTGATCACCGGCCTATATACGCCCCACTGCTGGGCACAGTCCTACCTACAAGGAGAAACATATCGGCTGCTTAAAATCAAAACATAGTAACTCGTTCCAACAAGAATGTTCAGGAGAGCCAAAAAACAGGTGGGCTACTTTAATTCGTTGGCCCGACGAAACCAGAAATAGTAGCGATTGGGGTGTTTGACGAAAAGTTTCACTATATTGTTGACTGTAGTTTGTGATACTCGTAATCGTGTTAGAGGTTATGGATACACTTTAATCGCTCACACTCTGTTTTTATTTGAAAATTTACCCAAATATGACTATAAAAACAATATCAAAACTTAGCAAGTCGGTTTACTAGGTTCTCAATTTGATTTTCTGAGGTAAGGTAAAGACCAAAACAAACTCATATACAAAGTGTTTCATCATCATCATCATTATTTCAGCCGAGAGACGCCCACTGCCCAGGGATCTCCAAACCGATCGGTCCTGCGCTGCCCGCATCCATCGGCTTACCGCGATCCTCACCAGATCGTCGGCCCACCTTGTGGGGGGCCTACCAACGCTGCGTCTCCCGGTACGCGGCCGCCACTCGAGGACCTTTCCGCCCCAACGGCCGTCAGTCCTCCTTGCAATGTGGCTTGCCCACTGCCACTTGAGGTTCGCAATTCTTCGGGCAATGTCGGTGACCTTAGTTCTCCTGCGGATCTCATCATTTCTGATTCGATCACGCAGAGAAACTCCGAGCATAGCCCTCTCCATTGCCCTTTGGGTGACATTGAGCCTTCTTATGAGGCCCATTGTATGCGGCCACGTCTCAGTTCCGTAAGTCATCACTGGCAACACACACGAGTTAAAGACTTTCGTCTTGAGACACTGCGGTAGTTGGGCCGAGAATATGCTGCGAAGCTTTTCGAACGCTGCCCAGCCGAGTTGGATCCGTCGATTAACCTCTTTCTGGAAGTTGGACTTACCAAGTTGGACTATTTGTCCCAGGTAAACATATTCGTCAACAACTTCCAGTGTAGAGCTTCCAACTTTTACAGGAGTGGGAACGATTTGGGAATTTGACATAATTTTCGTCTTATCCATGTTCATTTTAAGACCTACTTGTTGGGAGACTCTACAGAGGTCGTCGAGCATTGTGCCCAAGTCCTCCAGGGTATTAGCCATGATTACGATATCATCAGCAAAACGAAGGTGAGTCATGTACTCGCCGTTTATGTTGATGCCAAGTCCTCTCCATTCCAAAAGCTTAAACACAATTCCTCCAACGCGGCTGTAAACAGTTTCGGCGAAATGACATCGCCCTGTCTCACACCTCAATGAAGTCGTATTGGTTTCGTTTCTTGATCCTGGAGGCGGACTGACATAGTGGCGTTTTCGTACAGTGTCTGCAGCACTTTGATGTACCGATAGTCAATTTGGCACCTCTGGAGTGACTGAAGCACGGCCCAAGTCTCAACAGAATCGAAGGCTTTCTCATAGTCCACAAACGCTAAGCATAATGGCAGGTTGTACTCTTCGGTGTTCTGTATAACCTGCCGCAGCGTATGTATATGGTCTATGGTACCAAAGCCTTTTCGGAATCCGGCTTGTTCGGGAGGCTGGAAGTCGTCAAACCTGCGTGCGAGACGATTTGTTATAACCCTCGAAAACAACTTATAAACATGACTCAGGAGCGTGATGGGTCTATAGTTCTTCAATTGGGTCCTGTCACCCTTTTTGAAGAAGAGTGCCACCACGCACCTGTGCCATGCTTTTGGCGTTTTACCCTCGAGCATGATGGAGTTCGAGTATAATGAATAGGTTATTTCTTACCTGCAATCGTTTTCGTTCTGCAAAGCACGCATTATACGCCTGGATCGATAAAATTGCATAAAACTCATTTTATATATTGATATCTTGGAGCGAAACACTCGAGCGACGGTGTCACGACACTCACGACGATTTACTAAATGACATTTCATTGATTTTATAATCGGTGCCAAATTCAAAACATAGCAAGTCGGTTTTGCAAATTCATAACTTAGTAAGTCGGTTGAGTTGCTAGGGTTTTAAATTTGTATTCTGACATGCTATGTTTAGAATTGGTACTTCATGGATTTTTTTATAGTCATGCCAAATTGCTCAGACTTGCTAAATTATATTTTTAAAATTACGTAAGAAACTGGGAGTTTTAAGGTCCACATCATATTGATACTGCCTAGTAAGTCGAAAAATGCCAAAAACGGTTTTTTTAAAAAATCACTTGTTACTAGGTTTTGAATTTGGGCAGCCGATATAAGGGGGTTTGAGCCATAACACCACCACGTTGCCCAATACGGGTTGGTGGGTTAAAGCGGTTGCAGTAACAACCGGTCTATCAGAACGCGAGATAAAAAAAAATGTTTGACCCATCCCAGGATCGACCATGGCGAAAGTTGCTTTGTTTCCGTAAACGAAACCAGAGCGCTCAGACCACTACGCCACCGGACTCCTCAATATAGTTGCCAAATAGTTTGTTACCTATCCTAAGATAAAGATGTCGAAATATACCTAGACAAGACACCGTACAAAGTGCCCGAGGCAGTCAAAGCCTAACTCGCACACATCTCTACGCTAGTTCTCGGCACGAATTTTCGTCGCCTTTGCTAAACTTCGCAAGTTATACTAATTTGCTTGAAAGTCCCAATAGTTCCGCTTTCTATGAGTGTTGATTGAGTACCTACTTAGAAGATAAGTTAAATCAGCAAAGATTAAGCACAAACAAAGCAAAGAGTTTCCAATGTATCGACAGTCACCAACGTAATGAAATAAGAATGGTAAGTGTTTAAAATTAATAAAAGATGTTTAGCTTTATTAGATCTTTGTATATTTCTTTGTATATTCCTGGGGGTGGGCTGGTGAAATTGCTTCGGCAGAGCCCAGGCTACCCCCGCGAAGGGCAGTGGAGTTGCCGGGGAGTTTTAGTGGGTATTTCCAGTGCTGATAGCGCTGGATGACCCCCACACACGCCCGCCGCTTAGCCAGCGGCGGGTAGGTCTGTAAACGGATTACTCCCCGTTAAAAAAAAAGGTCTTTGTATATTAATTGTTGACCTTTGTGTATTGTAATACCTATATTGTGATGGTGCACTGTCGGACAGCCTTTAAATACAGTAAATATTCTTGTCATTAGGTACTTATTGGTACGTTAATATACCTTTTTTATACTCTGTGCGACACTGCGCTGCTAAATACTATTACTGTGTAATTAAACATTGTAACTTAATAATTGCAAAGAGTGACTACACGAGTTTGTTGCCGGAATCTTCTCGGTAGTTCAACTTTTGGAACCGGTGTAAATTCAGTCAGACTGACAGACAGACTGACTGATGGACAGACAGACAGACTGACTGACGGACAGACGGACCGACAGACAGACCGATAGACAGACTGACATTACAACATTCTTAGCTTACGTAGATCCAGATAAGACAGAGAGACAAACATTATGAAATTGTTAGTTAGTTAATATTATTTTTATGTGATAGACATAAGGGTTTTTTTGTTGACGATTCGAAAGCGCTTCTTGGGGGGCCTAATTGAATAAAGATATTTTCATTTTCCTTTTTATTAAAAGGAGTCAGCAGCTTACCACATTTAAAAATGAAAAGCTTGAAAAGTACAATAAATTAAAGAATTTTGGGAATTGCCAGCTCGCTCGAACACTTTCTTATTTCAGCCGTGAAACAGTTCGCTGTGTTTCGGGTTGAGAGGAAAGGTAGCCAGTGTAACTACTGGGCATGGAAGGCATTTTATCTTAGGGCTCAGCACGACAACGCAAGTGCACTAGTAGTGTAAAAAACATAAATTAAACATAATATAAATAAGACAAAAATATCTAAAATCTTCTAAATCAATACCTACACATCCACCCACCAAGCATCTAAAAATCATACCTCGATAACTTGGTGAAAGATAATGTAGTAGTTACCTTACTACGAGGTATCTAATAGGCGTAGGAAAATGTTAAAACATTAATACATAATATAAATTGACATTGATAATATTATTCTTCTCCCCATGTGTTTGTCCCATGTATGAAGGTCTATGCATCTATCCCAGCAGTGGGGCTTTATAGGCTGGTGATGATGATGTTATTCTAGATTTTTTTACCATCAGTTAAGTTAAATAGCTCATAGGATTAGTAAAATCGCGGGGAGCCGTTGGATGCAGGCTGTGCAGAGCTGTTTTGAAAATCGATGGGGGGAGGCCTTTGTTCAGCAGTGGACATTACAGGCTAGTATGATGATGATGATGAAGTATGATGAATGTTTGAAGGTTTGTTGTTTTAGGTATCTAAAGTTCTAAAGTAGAAAAAAATAATGCCCGATATTTTGTCATAGTGAGCTGTCAGATAACGTGTCATTTAGTAGTAAAAAATCGGCAAAAAAATTGTCTTTCATTCAACCGCAAAAAAAAATATTATTACCTACTTTTCATCTACTATAGATTGCTTGCTAGTAATAAGGTCGCTTTCTGCATTGTATTGTAAGTTTTCTTGCTCTGCTATAATTTACCTATGTATTTACTCGTGCTCGTGTGTAGTGTAATAAAGTGTATTTGTGTAGTAGTATTGAATTGGATATAATGATTACCTACCTACTCTATAATATTAAAATGAGACAATAAAATTGTATTGACCTAAAGCTTTTCCAAAAAGGTTTGATCAATCCGCCTAGTTATTGTTATATTATAATGTGAAACTCCTTGGTGGAATTCTTATAATATATTTTTTAAGGATTTTTTTTTAAAAAGTTACATTTAACTTTCGAACAATTTAAACAGGCTTCGGAAACGCATTTTTTGAGCAAATGTGGTAAAAAATATTTTATAGATTCCGGTAGAAAAATTTTGTTTCTAATTTCATGTCATGCAAGTGTACCTACGTGTAAAATTGTAAACTTAAGTGGCAGTGGGCAGGACACACCGCTTGTAGAACCGCGATGGGCGTATAGGTTCTGCAGTGGCGACCACGGACCGGCACCCTTATTCAGATACTGTCAGATCACGGATTCGATTCGAAAACTCACATGCCGTCTCGCTTTGACGCACCGTGATAAAAAGTGACAAGTATAGAGATTCCGAATTTCGATTCTTTTCCGACAGTTGTGAATAAGGGGGCGGAAGACGCAGCATGATCAGGCCGCCAACAATGTAGACTGGTGAGGGGCACATGTAGCCGATGGATGCGTGCAATTTGTCCAATTGTCATGGAAATATTTAGGAGAGGCCATTGTTCAGCAGCTGAAATCATGACGATGATGTGTGTACCGTCTATCTAGACAAGGTGATCATCCATGCATTGCCCAGGAGCTCTGGAGACCTTACTCACCGCACGACCAGAAAATAGAGTGCTTCTTAAAGAAGGTCCCAGCCAACTGAGTGTCAGTACAAATAACAGGTAAGTACCCTCTATTCTCATAAAACGTCGCCCTCAAAGAGCGAGTCGTAAAACTCATGTTAATCACAGCTTCGCCTATGTTCGCTTACCATAATGACTGCTACTGTCATTACATGAACCAAACAAAAACCCAATTACAATTGCTAACAATTAGTTAATTAAGAGGTCCACGTTTGCATTAGTTAACGCTAGCGGGCGGAGTTAGAGCGTAACTTACGGACATCTTTAATGCTTACGTAGCTACGTCTAATGCTTCGTACATACAGCTCCATAATATGCAAACAATTTTGATACCTATGGCATTGATTTAAGAGACAGAATGTTTGCTTCAGTTTGATGCTGACACACACACCTTCTGCCTTCGCTAACTTTTGTCAGCGTAGATAAAGTGATGACTGTTGATAGCATTGAGTTAATGACAAGACCACTGCTTTTGTTTTGCTTCTACATAAAAAAATATAGTAAGCACATAATGACATGTGCTCAAACTTAATAACATTAATTAGGACATGAACACATACATGCAGTCACGCAAGCACGCAGTTAAATACGCACGCGGTCACGCACGCACACAGTCACTCACTACGCACGCAGTCACACACGCACGCAGTAACGCACGCACGCAGTCACGTACGCACGCAGTCACACACGCACGCAGTCACACACACACGCACGCAGACACAGAATCAAGAAGTCAGAGACGCACGCATTCACAGACGCACGCAGTTACATACGCACGCGGTCACGCACGCCCGTAGTCACGCACGCACACAGTCACTACGCACGCCGTCACACACGCACACAGTCACGCACGCACGCAGTCACACACGCACGCAGTCACACACGCACGCAGTCACACATGCAAGGAGTCACACACGTACGCAGTCACACGCACGCACATAAGCACGCACGCATTCACAAGGTAGTCACAATGTATACGTGAAACAAAACTAACCACTAGGCAAGAATCCAAAGCTACTTCTTGAATGGCGTAGAGATTTACGGAGCACGAGGAAATATGACTTTGGCGCTCGCACTAATGAATTTGGGGGAACGGGTCCGTATGGTGTTCTGCAGGGTTGACACATTCTTATTAAGCCATCTTGAAAAAAGGAGGAGATTTCAATTCGACCATACTTTCACACTTTATTGTCAATGTCAATGTGTGTCTTTAATTGTGGAAAAAATTGAATCTGTATTTTTAAAATAGGTAAAAATAATTGCTAGTGAAAACCTAACCCCAAAAATACATTTAAAAAGAATAAGAATTTACGTTTCTTCTTTTTGGTGTCGTTAGGTTTTAGTCTAAGGTTCAATGACATCAAAAGATCTACTGAAAACTCTTTTAAAACTTATTTGATTATTTTATTTTGCAATCAAGTAAGAGAAACAAAACAGTTTATACTGCTTAAGTCATATTTTATGAATAAGACGTCTCAAGCATTTTTTAATCGTATTCTATTGAATTATAATTAAAAGGATCAAGATATTGACAGCCCTAGTGGTTTCACGAAAGTTATTTCGGGTGTAATTGTACGTATGCAGCAAATAACTTGTGCGCAGACAACCTGTAGTCATTATTGCTCGTATTACTAAGATAATATAATTTTCAGGTTCCATCTCGAAGAAAGGGAAGCCTCGATTCAAATAATATTTCGATAAAAGTAAGTGACCAAAATAGGTTCCCTTTGACAACGGAAAACAAATTCGTTATGTCCCGTTTCTTGTGATTTTTTTCTGTCAGTAGTGGAGTAGGCTACGGTTAACCGCTTGCCATCAGGCTACGCTTGTTCGCTACCCTGGTCTGCAGGGCAGGATGGTGCCGACATAAAGACAATAGATAAAAAGCATGGGCTATATTAGTTCATAGAAATGGTTTGCCACTTTAAAAACATCCTACTCATTTGATAATTTCATGACATTTCGATGAAATAATGCAGGCAATGTAATATTTTTTTTCACAAATGACAAGTACCTAATGCTCTTTAGCTCGGTTCTTAAAAGTAGCGATAATTGTAAACATTTTTAGACTGCGATTGTACGTACCTATGTTGTGACTTAAAACAGTGTTTGTATTACATTTAAAGAACCCGACTCTGAGTCTAATGATTTACATGTGATCGTGTCTTAAACCCGCCTGTCATTAAGCCCTCTTTCAACGAAAAATACTCACGTTATTTGCACTGCAAAGGGGAAAAGACAGAGACATCACGTCACGTATTCGCGCAGACCCGACAAAAGTTGACGGAATGAGGCTTGATAATCCCGCTCTTGTATACAGGGAACATTGAACCCTTAGCGTAGTGATGAGTTGAATGGGAAAAACAGGGACTTCGACTGAACCGTATTTTGGGAATATATCTGGCACTTTGCGTTTTTCTCTGCGACTTTTAATAGAGTTCTTCAAAATTGCTCTCTGAAGCTCTGAAAAGTTTTTCAACCTTATCTCACCTTCCCCCTTCGGAGTCATCAATTCATTGTCTCCACCACAATATCACGCACAAAGAAATTTAGGGTCTCGTTTCTTTATCATCCTTCCAGAACTTGTAATTATTTGCCAACACATGTGTTCCCTCCTTCCTATAACATGGGTTTCTTAAAGGGAGGTGTGAAAAAGCAGTTTTTGGGCCGCCAAGGTGGAGGCGGGTACAGCAGAGTCTAAACTGCACTAGCTGTCTTCGCATATGAACTCATCTTACCGTTTCATATCAGGTTACTGGGTCAATTGCCGTGCTTTGTATTAAAAAAAAGTTTGTTCATTGACAACAATAACAAAATCAGGAGATAAAGATAAAAAAGATAAAAGATAAAAGATATTTATTTGCATGAAACATGTGTCGGTTTACATGGATGGTACATGAATAAAATATGGTTCAATATGTCCTGCCTAATTAGGCGTACAAATTATGATATTAGCACTTAAATATTCTTTAAATAAAATTGTTGAAAAAATTTGAAATAGAATTGAAATAGTAATAATATGTCAAAATAATAAAAAATTCAGTTGTATAAATTAAGCATGCTTAAAACAGTCAATAGAAAAAATCAAAATGATAAATTATTATAGTATTATACAATATATAATCATAAGGCAAAGTCAACAGTATAGCAAACAGGTAAAACAATAATTAAAAACAAATATTACAATAATTAAAATTTGTCATTAAAAAAGTCGTTAATATTATAATAACATTTGTCAATAAGGAGCTCTTTGACTTTTTTCTTAAAAGTATTAAAATTCAGATCTTTGAATGTCACAGGAATTTTATTATATAATTTTGGTCCAATACAATAAATACTTTTCCTCATAAGTACTGTTTTAGCCGTTTGTGTCCGTAGCTTATATATGTCACGTCTATTTCTAATAACGTAATCCGAAAGTAAGGGAAACAAATGAGGGTTCTTTTTTACAAACATGAGCACCTCAAAAATGTAAAGAGACGGAAGTGAAAGTAGTCTATGTTTTATAAAATAAGGTCTGCAACTATCAGTTGTTTGTAAACCAAACATGGCTCTAATACAACGTTTTTGCATTTTAAATGCTATATCTTTGTCTGTGGAGTTGCCCCAGAATACAATGCCATATCTTAAAACTGATGCTACCATACCATGATAAGCGGTAAGTAACCCATCAGTATTTAATATCGGTGCTATTTTAAAAAGAGCATATGCAGAACTGCTAATTTTTTTTGATATATAGTCAATATGTGCTTTCCAGTTTAGTTTACTGTCTATTTGTAGTCCAAGAAATTTAGTAACGTCAACTTCGCTTATAACCCCATTAAGGTCCTTAAATTTAGTAATCAATTGTCGTTGATGAAATTGCATTATCTGAGTCTTTTTTAAATTTATTTTTAAATTATTATTATTTAACCATGTCATTATCAATGTCAAAGATTTGGTAATGACAGATTCGTACATTTTTGGGTCCTTACATGCTACAGTTACTGTACTGTCGTCGGCAAACAGAGTCATGGGATGGTCTATAGAAACAGGCAAGTCATTAATATATATTATAAATAATAAAGGGCCCAGCACGCTTCCCTGAGGTACTCCATATTTAACAATCCGTTTATTTGAATAATACGCGTTTTCAGTTTTTGTTTCAATATTGATTCTTGAAATAGTTGTGTATTGTATTCGGTTTGTTAGATAACAATGTATTAACTTTTGTATATTTCCTCTAATGCCATATCGGTCTAATTTACTAATAAGAATATTGTGATCAACGTAGTCAAAAGCTTGGGTCATATCGCAGTACACAGCACAGATAGGGTTTCTTTTATCAACATTAAACATAACATTTTTCAAGAAGTCATATATTGCCATATTAATAGTTTTATTTTGACGAAAACCTTTTTGTTCGTTACATAATATGTGATTTTTTTCTAGGTAGGAATATAGTTCATTATAAATATATTTTTCAAAGATTTTTGATATCACAGGTATTAATGTAATGGGTCTAAAATTTTCCAGTAGTCTATTACTTCCTTTTTTGTACAAAGGTTTGACCACTGAGATTTTTAGGCGTTCGGGGAAAACGCCAGTTGATATGCTCAAATTTATAATATGACTAAGATGCACTGAGATTTCATCGCATATGGTTTTAATTATTTTTGTTGAAATACCGTCGTATCCTACAGCATTTGTTTTTTTAAGATTTTTTATTATTTTTCTAACATCAAATGGCGAACAAGGTACCATGAACATAGAATTTAGTTTTGATATTAAAAGTGAAGTTTTGTTTAAATTGAAATTTGGAACAGGTTTAATTTTATCTATAAAAAAATCATTAAAAGTATTGGCTATCTCTTGTGGTTTACTTATAACTTTGTTATCCACTAAGATCTGTGATATTTCATTTTTTGATATGTTTGTATTTGATTTATTTATTATTTGCCATGTAGTTTTAGCTTTGTTATCTGACATTTTAATTTTGTAATTATTCTGTGAACGTTTTGTGAGTTTAATAATTTTTTTAAGCTTTTTTGAATATTGTAAATATTTACATTTATTATGTTCGGTTGGATTGTGTCTAAAAGACCATAAAAGTTGTCTCTTTTTACAGCTACAGCTTTTTATTCCATGTGAAATCCATTTTTGTTTAGTTATAATTGGTATTTTAGTAAAATAAAACGGAAAGCATAAATCATAAAAGCATATTAAATGTTCCATGAAATGATTAAAAGCACTGTTACAGTCTTTAGTTCCATAAATTTCAGTGAATTTTAGACTTTTGATACAGTCTTTAAATTTGCATATATTTTCATTACTGTAGTCTCTTTGTTTTTTACGCCAATATTTAAGAAGTGGTACCTATTGCCCTCACGGGACATTGTATCAATTGCGCAGTATGATCAGAGAGACCTAAATCAATCACTTCAGTCTTACATACTTTCCTAAAATTATGTGCAAAATTATCAATGCATGTCTGGCTTACAATTCTAGTTGGCTGTTTGATGGCTAATTTTAGATTATAATTTAGCAATAAACATTGAAACTCTAGTGACACATTATTATTTTTCATAATGTCTATGTTAAAATCTCCAGCCAAAATAATATTATTATACTTGTTTTTACATATTTGCAACAATAATTTCTCTAAATTAGAAAAGAACTTATTTAAATTTACTACTTTTGGAACTCTATAAATACATAAAATAATTAATTTGTAGTTTAAAAGTTCAATTGCACAACACTCAAATATGTTAGTTACTTTTATTCACAACTGTCGAGTATCAAAAAGCCTATTCCTATCACTTTTTATGGCGGTGCGTCAAGCGAGATGGGATATTATAAAACTGAAGAGTTTGTTTGTTAGTTGAACGCGCTAATCTGAGATACTACTGATTCAAAAATAAAAATTGTGATGAATAGTCTATATAACTTTACGCTACGACCTATAATAGGAGCTAAGAAAAATGTTGCAAACATGGGAAAAAATATTTCATTTCAGAGCTTTTGTTGCATGCGCTACGTAAACGATTAATGTTACGCCTAAATTATGTATGCTGGAAATGTTTTCTTTTAAAAGTTCTAAAAAAAAGTCCGCCAACGCTTAAAACTATCTTTTAAGGTAGAATCAAAT
The DNA here is from genome assembly GCA_947347705.1 of Nymphula nitidulata. NCBI lineage: Eukaryota > Metazoa > Arthropoda > Insecta > Lepidoptera > Crambidae > Nymphula > Nymphula nitidulata. Next base: position 10,945,427 of record OX374641.1, on the reverse strand, counting down.
GTGTTTTAAAATAATGCATTATCTGCGAAGGTATTTTTGTAAACATGATAACGTAAAATGTTCCTTATCAAAATTAATAAATTATGCATCATAAGTATTTTAATTTTGTTCAAAATTGTTCTTGACATTATTTGATTTCAAGATATTGATTTAAATATCATCATAGTTTTAAAATACCTTCTCAACAAAATAATGATCAAGTACGCACACGCACCACAACACGCCCCACGCACGCATTTATGATAACCAAATCGAGCAGGCGCGGCCGGGGCGACCATGAGTGCGCGTGAATTTTTTTACCATAGTTCCACTCTTACTGATGTTTTTTTCTAGAATAATGCTTTAATTGCGAACGTGTTTATAAATCATACATGAACATGATATAAATCTTTACCCAAATAAATACTCAAGTAAAATCATTCAACTTACCACACCCACCTACGTACGACATGTTGTTGTTATCCGACATCCACGCGAACAAAGTCGCGGACACAGCTAGTTAGCAATACACGTACAATAATTACGTACGTTTTATGTCAAATCAATGCTTAGCTAGTCTACAGGACAGTTTGTTTGGTACAACCTACATAGTAAGTAAGTCTACTCGCGATAAAAAGTCACACAAAACATAGGCTATATTTTAGTTCTTAAAAATATTTTGCAACTTTAAAATACATCTGAGGAGCTTGGTGACGTAGTGGTTTGAGCGCTGTGGGCAAACAAAGCAATTTTCGCCATGGTCGATCCTGAAATGGGTCAATCAAAGATTTATAATCTCGACCTTCTCAGTGCTTCGGAAGGCACGTTAAGCCGTTGGTCCTGGTTCAAGCTCCTCATGTGTTTCTCCCATGTAGGAAGGCCTGTGCCCAGCAGTGGGACAGGCCTTCCTACATCATTATGATGAAATACATCTTTCGTATCCATTTGATAATTTCATGACACTTCTATGAAATCGTGCAGCCAATATTATTATTATTTCATAGAAATGTCATGAAATTATCAAATGATATTTATGTACCTACTTGATATTTATATTTTATATTTATGACCTTATATAGCCCATGTTTTAATTTATTGTCGTCACCCACCTGTTCAACCCGTCAAGCATCAGATTCCAGACACAATTGATTTTTCTTCTGTCATAGACCTCTAGAGGTATAACGCCGCTTGACAGATGATATAAATTCTTTATACAAATAGTTCGGTGAACAAATCAAAATGTATGGGGAAAAAAGATACTATGTTAACTTAAGTAGGTGCCCAAAGTGGTGCCCAAATACCAAACAATGTAGGTATATAAGTTTCTTACTAAGAAATCTACTAGGTTAATGTGGTTTCTCCGGTTGGATACAATTTCAACAAACATTGCTGTTTCTCTGTTCCGGCCTTACCAGAATAATTAATCATTCGATTACTATACAACCGAGTGCAGGAAATCGAGTCAACTCGATTTGCCACATCACTAAGCTTGTTTCGCCGTATTCGGAGCGTTTCCCAAACCGATCACGTACGTTCGTAGTCTATCGCACAAAACATTATGTCACTGGGTAAGATTATTACTTCTTTGTGTCTTCTAAAACTGACTAAGCCTTGTATTATTTTGTCACCTTATATCGGTTGCTTGTTGCACCTACCAACATATATGTATACATAATCTTATATATAAAATTATCGACTCACAGTTTTAGTTACCATACTCCTCCGAAACGGCTTGACCGATTTTCATGAAATTTTATATGTATATTCAGTAGGTCTGAGAATCGGCTACTATCTATTTATTTTTTATTTCTTGGACATTTTTTTTTTATAGTAATATTATGTTCATCTTTAGCTACCGCTTCTTTCGTCTAGTCACTAGACCAATCTGAGGTCGGTGCTCTCATCCACTAGAGTATAGTCAGATTTAATTAAAATTCCGGTGTTTAATTCCCGTGGGGACAGAAAAGAGATGTTTCATAAGTGTATGGAGATCCGGACAGGTCTATGTACACCTACACTAGACTGGAATGATATAATGATGTTGGTTAATGACGCCGGGGGCTACCCATAATTCTCAATTTCAAAATAAACATGTTAGGAATGTAAAGGTTTGCTCCCTACCTTTCTTGCTCATCACTCTCATACAAAAGTGACAGTGTTTGTTTGCATTTATTCTCTAAGTTGGCTGAAGTATAACTAAGCGAACAGTAATGCAATACCAACGGAATATGTTTTCGATGTGCCGCATGCCGTCGGCGTCCATAGGAAACCTCACAAACACACGTATGGTTGCTTTTAATTAGCGCTAAAAGTCATTCACATGTTGACAGGATGACAACGCACCTGCAATCTCAAGTGATTTTTCCTTGTTTATTGCAGGTGTCTATAGGCGGCGGTAACCGCTTACCATCAGGTGGGCCGTCAGGTTGTTTGTCATCTAGTTGTATAAAAAAAACATCGGCTTGTTCAATAATATTCAAACAAAACTAACATTGGAATCTCGTCGTGGTCCTGACGACCGTCTGGTCGAGCGGTCTGTACCCCTTGCTATGCAGGCTACTCGGTCAAGAGGTCCCGGGTTCGAATCCCGGTAGGAGCAAATGTTTGTATGATGAGTACGAGCATTTGTTTACGAGTCATGGATGTTTATATGTTTATTTAGTATATTTCTAATATTTATATACATATTAATATCAATATTTATCCGTTATCTAGTATCCATAACACAAGCTCTTAATGATGCTTACTTTGGGCTAGATAATAGGTGTGAGTGTATGAATATTATTATTATTATTATTGGAGTCGTTTTAGTGGAGTCGTTTTTTGTTTCGGTTGTCATTAATATGTCCCTTTGGAAAGCTTTGGATCATCAGATGGAAAGATGTAGGGGATAGAGAGAAACTACCAGAACTCACACTGATTACCTAGCTCAAAGTTAGCATCGTTATGAGCTTCCTAAGGATACAAGATAACGGAGAGATCGTGAACCAAAGGAGTGTACTTATCATAGAAACATTTGATCCTACCGGGATTCAAACCCGGGACTCCTGACAGAGTAGCTTGTATAGCAAGGGGCACAGACCACTCGGCCAGCCGGTCGTCTAAAGTGTACGTGGGACTTCCTCGCTTTTACCGAGGGGTTGCGGCCCTACCCACGCACGCAATACCGACTCTTGTGAAAGCTTCGCTGACTAAGGATAGTATCGCTAAGTCATGAAGGACCCTACTTCTCTTTATCTCCCACGGATCTAAAAAGGGCCCTACACCACCTTTCACGTACAGGAGTCGTCAAGGCGGGTAGTGGGCTTATAATTTTAAAAAATCAAGCTTGTCTTAAGCTTTCAAAGATTCGCTCGAACGCAACCGTCGAAGACCGCGTAGTTTTAAAAAGAATAGTCACGATATTGAGAAATAAATTACTGAAGAATATAGTAACCTTAGGTTCCAGATAGGCCTTAAGCATGTTCAATATGACTTTTTAGGGTTCCGTACTCAAATGGTAAATCGGGACCCTATTACTAAGACTCCGCTTTCCGTCCATTAAGTTACCAAGATAAATAACAGACTATTCGCTTAAATAATGAGTTACGTGTTTGAATAATACCTTATTAGGTTCTCAAACAAAATTAATACAGCCGTCTTCGTGAAGTTGTCAGTACCCCTACCTACATCAGCGAGGTTCCAAGTTTGAATCCCGGTAGCGGCGTATTATTGTTCTTGAGTCATGGGGCTTTGTATGCTTGTATTATCACAGCATATGATATTATTTATTTATTTATTCCACCAAACTTACAGCTATCATTACATGTGAAACCACATTTAATAGCGTTAACCTTAATACTAACTTATGTACCAAATTATTTAATATTGTAACTAATCATAAATAATGCACCCCTTGTAAATTCTAGCCGTCTGTCACCAGGCTGTATCTCATGAACCATGATAGTTAGTCAGTTGAAATTTATACAGATGATGTATTTCTGTTGCCACTATAAAAAACAAATAGGTACTAATAAAAAGAATAAAATAAATATTTAAGAGGGCCATACAACAAACGTGTTTTTTTGCTCGATATTTAACGGCAACAGGTAGACGCTTGTTTATAGATGGTACGGAACCCTTCGTGCGTGAGTCCGACTCGCACTTGGCTGGTTTTTTTTATACGATATGGGTGGCAAACAAAAATATAAAATATAAAATTTTAAGTACCTAACTCCCGGCATCATTAAAATCATCTATCTAATACTATCCCATTGAGACTATTCGTATAAGCCTATCACGCTATATAAGTTGCTGAAGAATGAAGAGTTTCGCAGACTATTTGATGATATAGGATCAGCTTAAGGTTAGCATGTCTTGGGAACACCGCCAAAGTAACATTAAACCGAATTTCAAGTCGATTGGATCTGTGAATGTTAGCAAAGCTCTCGTGTCAAATAGGAAATGAGCTGATTTAAATAGCTAAGAACTATCCTGTTCACGACAGCTTTTAAAAAAATATTCTTTAGGACACATCCTTTAGAAGCTACGATACCACTGTCTGTGTATCTGTGTGTCAGTCTGTGGTAGGTTTGATTAATAGGTTCAAGGTTTTTTTATGACCAATCATATCTATACCTTAATTGTTTTGGTTATAAGTAGCCATGAAAAAAACCTTGAACCTATCAATCACACCAAAACTATTCAGTTCAAGACGATCCGCCTAGGCATTTGATTGAACTGACTAGTCGTTAGCTAGTTTAATTTACCATCGGCCTAGGTATTTGATTGGATCATCATCACTATCCTATATTATACGTCTCACTGCTGGGCACAGGCATCCTACATGGAAGAAACACAGGACGAGAATGCGTTAATTGGATGCAGGTGTTAAATCAACGGCCTAGGCTAATTAGGTGGCTAATTTAACCAAATGGCGGCGACATTACACTAAAAGGTTTGAAAGGAACAGTGGTGATAGGTGTTATCATCTTTATACTTTATTAACTCAATGACCGTAGCCTGTTGACGCTCGTAGCACCTTTGGCACTACTCACGCGTTGTTAGCGTAGCCTATAGAAGCTGGGGTCTTCTGTGGAGGAGCTATCCCCATTAACTGGTTACGGCACGGCACGGGAACGGACGACGGTGACGTCGTCGGCGGCGCGATGGGCGGGTCGAATATTCGCCCGACGCGAATTTCACGCCAGGCGCAGTGGCGATAGTCGCCGCGATCAGTATATAACGAGAACCAGAATGTATTTATCAATGTTGTCACGACACTGTTTGGAGAGGAGCCCGACACATTATATTTAGAAGAGAATGTCGAGTAAGTAGGTACAAGAATCGATGCACAGATAAAAAATTGTACAAAATTACGAGAAATTAAAATTATATAGGTACAGGAAAAAAATTGTAGAACTAGTATGTTTGATGCGCACCTACAATTGAATGAATGCCACTTAAAATGAGAACAGCTGGCAAGCTTGACGTACTATTAACTTTTTTTACGATATTAACATACCTACACTTATTAACTTTGGATATTCGTGATCATTTTTTTAATGGACTAACTATTAATAAAGCTCAGATAGATTATTTTGTCTTGCTAGTGGCCGCGTCTGCCGCCCGACGACGTGGTATGCGTTACCCGTTTATAAAATGTACTCTATGATTTATTGTACTGTCTGATTTTATGCGCCCGTTCGCGCGTGCTATTCGTTAGGGCTATTTCGCCGCCGGTCGCCACGCCAATCGCCACTACGCGTGGCATGCTTGGTGCGAGTGTAATTCCATACATTTGTTTTCATTCGCGCAAATATTCGCCACAGCGTATTTCCAGTGGCGTAAGCTGCAATCAATACCAGGCATTTTCCAAATCCCACTCTTTATTAACCGAAGCGTTTCCGAGAATGCTTCCTGCTTTGTTAATATTTAATACACTGTTAAATTGTGAGATATTCAGTATTTATGATGAAATTTCCGGTGAATTTTGTATGCGAATTTAATGAAATTTTAAACTGTTCCCGTAGCGACAAGCGAGTACATAATTGAATATACTAATTATTTCCTCTTTGTTAAGAGTGATCATTTTTAATTATAGGTACCTCCGTTAAGCCAAACAAATGAGAGACGGATAAACAGAGTATAATTTAAAAAAATACATTTCATTTTGTTTTTATTTTGGATATTTAATTGGTGACCTTTTTGTTTTTATACAACTAGATGAGAGGCTCTCCTGCTGATAAGTGGCTACCGTCGTCAACCATCAGACGCCACTTGCAATAATAAGAAAAAAAAATAAGTTCAGTCCCCACCAACTTAAAGTTCGCCAATAAGCCTCATGGGTCTGCGTTCCACCGAATCCAGAGTGGCAAATTTCTACTTGGCTGAGACGTCACAGCACAGGTGCTAGGTAATTTACCACATTCAGTGAAGTACCTTTTTTTTTAGGGGAGGAATCCGCTTACGGACCAACCCGCCGCTGGCTAAGCGACGGGCGTGGGTGGGGGTCGTCCAGTCCCTGATCGTATTGGCACTGAGAATACCCACTAAAACTCCCCGGTAACTCCACTGCCCTTCACGGTGGTAGCCTGGGCTCTGCCGAAGCAATTTTACCAACCCACCCCCAGAGGGTAGGTATATTTTTACAATTTTTGAAAGATATTCCCTATAATTAGCTCGTCAAACACGTACCTTAAATCTATATTTAAGTATATACCTACATAATTGTCTCTGTCTCTCTTCATGTATAGGAAAAGGATAGCAAACATTGGAAACTGTCAAATACCATAAATTAAGACAGTTGTAGAGCAGCCATAGACAATTGGAAGGCGTATAGCGACATGCATTCTTAATCATATAGAAAACGAGATGAACTCCACTTAATTTGAGAACAGACTTTATTGAATATTTTTAGAACCATCAAGTTTAGTTAGCATTTAGCTGGCATCCATACAGTGTTGCTTAATTTTAGTCTGCATGTTTTTAGCCGTGCATCAAAATAAGGCAAAAAAGTGAATAAAATTGCCATTTTAGAAACGTCAATTGTCGCCATCTGTGACTATAAGTTGAGTTGTACAGATCTCTTTACGATTCCTCGACCCTCGCTATTTTTAAACCCCGACAAAAAAAGAGGGGTGTTATAAGTTTGACGTGTTTCTTTGTATCTGGGTGTCTGCCTGTGGCATTATGAATCTAACGTGATTAGGGTGGTTCTTAGCTATAATTTATGAAGATCAGTTTAGGCGTTTGATGAGTGTCAACTCATTTTCTACATGATATAAGGGTTTTATTAACTTCCACAGATCCGATTGATTTGAAATTTGGTGTACTGACACTACGGTGACATTCCCATGACATACTAACCTTATGCTGATCCTATGCCATCAAAAAGTCTGCGGGATGCTTAATTCTTCAGAAACTTACTGCAGATATAGCGTGTTTTGGCACATAAGAATAGTCTCAATGAGATGGTGTTAGATGGATGATTAATAAGGCCGGGGGTTGCTTAAAATTTTCAATTTTATATTTTTGTACAGTCATGTTAAGGACAGTTGGGTGGAGAGCAGAAGGAACAGTCTTTTTGATGACAAGGAGTTGGTGGAGTCTAGCTTCATAGCCTGGATAGCCACCGTAAAGTTGGCTGCTTCTCGCTCTTTTACAGATTGTACTTCAGTCCGATATTGTCCCCAAGATTTTCACGAACTCATTCCTCGTTGTTTCCTACTTATAAGTGACATGGTAAGGTACTTTACAGCAGAAATAAATCTTATAGTTTTTCAAAGCAAGACTGAGATCTTAGTTTCTAAAAAAGATCCGGGCAATAGAATAGGATATTTAAGTAATCACAATAATAGTAGTCTGAATTAGTGCGGAAGGCTCGCTTTATTATCTGGCGATTTCATAATAATAATGTTTGCTACATATTTGTGAACTAAAAACAACGAAGATTCTGAACTGAGAATTAAAGAACCCTCTTTAACAGAACCAAATGACCGAAATTAAAGTTTGAAGTAAGGTTATTTCTATCGTGTGAATATTTAGCTCAACATCTTTTTTTGTTCTGAAATTAAAAAGCTTGTGAAATGATCCGTCTATCGCTTGGAGCGCTGTCGATAATTCCACGTCGACTGATATCGTGAATTTCAAACTTCTTAAAACTCCGATATGATCGATCGACAAGGATTCCATTCCAAACTTTCCGTATCACGCTAACTTGGAATACATTTTGAGGATCTTTGAAGTGCGCGTTACATAGATATGTGTGGAGCCGATCTTGATGTTGATTAAACTTGAATTATGAAAGTAACATAAAGTAGAGTGTCGCAATTTTTCTAAAAATAAGTAAAAAACCTCTTAAATAAGGAAGGAGAAAAATCCATTTGCCCTTGAATTAGGTGAATCTTATGAAGCAAACTTGTTACTTTGCTTAATCTCCATAATACCTTTGGATTTAATGTAGCGAGTCCTCTTGACAAATTGTTTTCCAATAACAGCTTTCTTATTTGTCAAATAAAGTTGTTCTTTATTAGTTCTCACGAAAGAATATTACTAACTAACTTTGATAATAATCCTTGAATACAACTCTGAGCTCCAGCAGCCGGTGTCACGTCAATAGTCCGCATATGTCGCCCCCGCCTTATAAGTGTAAACGAGTCCTGAAACTTTCTCGCGATAAAGGAGTATTGATCCCTAATCTTTTGGGCGATCAACAGTTACTTTTCTGTCGTAATCCAATTTTTTTATTTAAGTGGCAGTGGACAGGACACAATGAGCCGATGGGCCGGAAAGGTTTTACAGGGGAGGTTCCACAGACCGGAAGAGGCAGATGGCAGGCCTTCAACAAGGCTGGAAGCGTGCAGTGCAGGACCGCTCGTCTTGTAAACTTTTAGGGGAAGCCTCTGGAGGTCTTTCGGCGGAGTTGATGATGATAATTGTCTCATATCTCTAAATTCGCTTACTTAGAAACTTATCTCAATGAAGTTTTTTTATTGCTTACAAGTTATTCACTCCGTAAAAATCAAGAAAAGATTTTCGACCTTATCCCACTTTTCTCTTTCCTGCACAGGAGCACGCGTGCCGGTCTTCGGAGTCGTCAATTCACTGTCTCCACCTCAACATCACGCACAAAGAAATTTAGTGCCACGTTTCTTTATCGTACTTCCAGAACTTGGAATTCTTTACCGGCACATGTGTTCCCTCCTTCCTATAACATAGGTTCCTTCAAAAGAGGCTTGAAAAAGGACCTTTTGGGCCGGCAAGGTGGGGGCGACTACAGCAGTGTCTAAGCTGCACTAGCTGTCTTCGCATATGGACTCTTCTTACCGCTTCACATCAGGTGGTGTTAAGTCAATTGCCGTGCTTTGTATATAAAAAAACAGAAACAAAGTTATTTGACAGCATAGCAGATAAGTCCTCAACACGACGCTTCCTTCATGAGCTTAAAGTTACACAGAGATAATTCGGTAAGAATATTTCACAAATTTCAAGAGATATAGAGCAAGGTACGATTCCAATCACGCCGTAACAATACCTTTGATTGAATCAACATTTACCTACAGAAATCAATCGTTGGAAATTGAGTAATGAATAACGCTGAACATTGGTAAGTTCTCAACTTTTGTTGACTGTCTTCCCAAAAAGTAAGTTTCAGGTTGTGTATGTTATATGTAAGTAGTCCAGTAACTGTGCTATTTGAAATATTACTTAAATCAAAAATGTAAATAAGGATCACGAAATTGGAACTAAAATTACTAAACACAACCACCTTACTTTCCATTAAAGATCAAGCTGAATTTATATTTTTATTTTTTTATGCAAAATACGACAAATGACTCAACACCACCTGATGTGAAGCGGTAAGAAGGGATTTGTCAAATTTACCTTTCCGAGGACCTTCTGGATGAACTCCAGCGTCGGCAGTTTCATGTGTAGGTATAAGATTCATCTTTAGTGTGGGTAAATTTGATGATATTTCTAACTTCAGTTCTCAATTCAGCTTAAGTCTAATGTGTTCTTGTTCTCCTGTACCTACACTATATTTTGCCTCTCAAGTTCAAAAAATATATAATTTGATACCATTTTTTACTATCTTTTTGTCGTATGTAACAGTTTGTCGGCAGTAATTCAAAAACACTGTCTCCTTTTGCTCCTCCATGATGTTTCGTACCTTATGTAACCCACCTACTCTCTCATTTTACGGATTTCCTGTATTTCGATACTCTTTGCAGTGCACCTTACGGTTTTGAATCACACTATCAGAGGATAGTAGTATTCTGGTTGTAGAAACTTAAAAAATATCAAATATTATCCGTGAAGTAGCCACGTACTTAATTATAAGACACAATACAGTTTATGTTGTGTTTGAGCGCCAGCAGACTGGTAAAGGAAGCAAACCTATAAATACTGAACTGTTCTCAACGATATTTTTTTAAAGCTGCCCATTGAGAAGGAGAACAACGTAAGTGTAATTAAGTTGGGATTTATCTAAAAGCGGGTCAAGTATCTGCTCGACTACAACTCGCCCTTGGCTGAATTTTGATTACGATTAAAAATGTTTATCTAAAGAAGTACAGATGTTCTTGACGCTCGTTAGAACAAAGCCAGCCTCAATTAAGCTGAGCCCGGGGCGTCTGGCGGCAACATCAGAAATTAAAAGCCCCTATATTCAACCGATGATATTTTTATTGGACACTCACAATTTCCCCGCTTTCTCGTTTGCATTTCAATTATATCCTTTCGTTTCTTACCAGCTCCCGGCGCTCACACAATAGAAAAATTATTATATCTAAAATGTGGGTGCTCTTGGCCTTAGTCGCAACCTTTAGATCATAGAAAGACCTGAGTTAAGTCGCACCTGATGGTTAATGAAGAAAAGGCCGAATATGGAAACGAGTAATAGCCAGATTTCTCAATAACAGAGGAACTGGCTATCTTACTGTAATTGGTACCATATTATAATCTTTCTGTAATTAGTAGCACTTTGAGGAACATGGCGAGTAATGGGTCCTCTACGATTCCTGTGAGGATCTCGGAGATTTATAAGGGAAAGAAGATGTGGGGAATTAATAGCGGATTGAGCTATTTTTACTAGTGTAGTAATATCAGGAATATTACTCCTTCACAGTGGGAGTATATGTTGGTGTCTACGTCTCGCCAAACAGTCGGTAGTCATTTTCATGTGTTTTGCACTTATATGGAAGAAATTTTTAAAACAGATGTTTCTATTTTGTCCTACGTGTTTGAGTGAATGTCGTTGTCTGTACAAATCAAGAGGGAATAGAGTTATATCTGATACTAAAGCGTTCGATATAGTTATGTCACCCCAATCTGTATAGGTCTCGCTCTTTTAACATTTCCTTATCTCAGGAAACTAATAAAATAGTAGACACATGTTTCTCCGTACGGGACAAAGAAAAACATGTATTAGTACAACAAAAACAAAGTTGATATTGGGTCAACTATCACAATACACCCATAGAACTACGACCAAATCCTGACAAAAACTACGGAAGTAAAACACAGGCTATTTGTTAGCGAATAAGGTAGTAATTCCTTTGAGTTACTATGAAAATCTTGAAATGACATCTGTAATTCACTGCTAAACAAAATAGACTTTCTGACAATGGAATAAAGACCATATCAGTATGAGAGGTGATTCAGGTCATGACAGGATATTAACTGTCAGCTGGCTGGCGCCATATCCGGTGCTCTGACTACTTCCGTTTCCGGTACAGTTGGCGCAATGATTTATAGGTATTCGAGTAGTATTGTCTACTGTGATTAGTGGAGGGCAATGTGTAATTAAATGTTTTGTTATTAATGTTGCGAGGGCTTCACGAGCACCTTTCCTTTTCCCACCAAGAAATAAAAATAATACAATAAGTATTAGTCATGATTATGTAAGACTGAGTTCATTGTATTAAAACATTCTAGAGATATAAATGAAACTTCTTAGTACGGATAAGTTAATTATGCAAGCTATATGAATAAGATGTATTTGAAAGTGGCAAACCATTTCTCTGAACTAATATAGCCCATGTTTTAATTTATTGTCGTATTGACGGCACCACTCTGTATAGGCTGACGATGAAGCAGCAAGAAGCAAAATTACACACACACACACATAGACACAAGTCATAATTACCTGTGTCTAATAAGTGTGTAATTTTGGTCATAATGACCCGTGTCTATTATGGCACCTTGTTATTTAAATACTAAATAGAAGAACTCACGATGATAGTTTTATAATAGGTACATTATCATCATGTTGTATAAAAAAAAAACATCTCCAGCCTATATACGTCCCACTGCTGGGCACAGGCGGTTCTACATGTGAGAAACACTGACACAGAGAGTTTGGGCCATAGCACCACTACGCTGGCCCTAATGCGGGTTGGTGGGTTAAAGCGGTTGCAGGAAGAACCGGGACCGACGGCTTAACGTGCCTTCCGAATCACGGAGGAGCTTAAGACAACAAACTTTGATTGACTCATCCCAGGATCGGCCATGGCGAAAGTTGTTTTGTTTTTCGTATCGAAACCAGAGCGCTCACACCAATACGCCACCGAGCTCCTCCATTTTATAATACGCTTCAACTAAAAGACTATGTCTAACACTAACTCAGTTTATGTATTCCCCGTACTATGGTATAGATAACAAGAAATAACATTTTGCCATTTATTTACTATGCAAATGATATTCTACTGGGAGCTGGGCTAGGTTGTTTACAAGTAGGGTGTCTATTTGTATTGTCTGCTTCGGATACAATGATAATTGCGTAACTAATCTTATTTCAATGCCTTTGTAACAAACATGTAGAATTCCAAGCGTATTTCAATTTAATTCAACATACCTAGTAAAGATATTTCTGCCGAGCTTCGCTAAATGTGTTGTTTTTGCCAGAATGATGGATGTGCTACTTTGGCATTAAGCTGGTGAATTGAGATATTGGTAGCAGAAGGATGTTTAAAATTAAAATCTTGTAAATATATGTATATTATTTTTATATCTATCTATACAAGATAGAAAGAAAGAAAATTATATATATTATACAGGGTCGTGCCGTCAATGCGACAATAAATTTAAACATGGGCTATATTAGTCCATAGAAATAGGCATAGGCACAATACATACGTATGACAGTTCAACAAGCTAATCAAACACTATTAAAATCCTTACCTACCTAATTCCTACCTACCTACTATCCAAGTCTACATAGACTTGGATAGTAGATAATACCTAATAGATAATAACTAAACTTATTTCTAAAAATGTTTACATTGGTACTATCTATCTACTCTTTTTTTGTCCCGAATAATAGCTATCATAGCTTCCTGTTTCTCGGGTCAGAAGGAGACTGTAGTCAAAGAGTACATTTTTTATACTGTAGTCTTCTGGCTTTAGGTAAGCAACTTTCTGGTGATTATATCCAGGCATCACATTGACATAAAAGGTTTCATCCTAATCCTACTGAGTACGTATTCTTCAAACGTATGGAGTCCCTACTAGATGCACAAAATGCAGGACCACTATCTCTAATGAAGCGCTGAAAGCTACGGAGATGGAATTAGTGGTTTTAAGTTCGAGATATAAACCCAGCGAATTAAATAGAGGAGGAGAATTCAACTTTTGAATGTCGAGAGCGACTGTTTTACTAGCAAATGTTTCCCCAACTGAAAACATAATTGAAATACAAACTTTGTTGGCAATCCATAAATAAATAAATACATTTTATGCACTATTACTAGATTATAAGATTTTTGATGTAAAACTTGACTTGTCAAAGGATTGCAGTGACGAAGATCTAAATTAAAAGTCTATAACAACGTAAGAGCGTCTTCCATCATACATCTATGAATTGATGACGAAAGTCAAGTGGCAAGGCAAACACTACAAAATGCCCCACTCCCTAACACAGCATTGCTGAACGTATGGCGAGGTCCAGGAATCAATGGATCATCTTTTATGTCGTTGTGATGTTATGGCTAGAATCAGATTTAGTATTTTATTTATTTATTTATCCTTTATTGCACAAAAATGTACAAATGGCGGACTTATTTTGAATATGGCATATCCAAAGCCAGAAAAATTCCCCCGATATAATATCAGGTTGGCGATGGCTCACCTGATACATGAAATTGCGTGCTAAGTGCCTGCCCACTGCGACTTTAAATTGCTACTAATTCTATGAGCTATGAGGAAAGAGAACCAAAATAAGTGTATTTTGGTTCTCTTATTGGTGTCCTCATTTCTGATTCCATCTTGTCGGGAAACACGAAATATATCTCGTCCGAAAGCTCGTTGAACGACCGTACAACTGAATATAAATAGGTGATGAACTAATTAAAATGTTATTATAATTTAAAAGAATTTTTCGAAGATAAATATGTAATTAACATGCAATAGAGTACTTTGACCTCGTTTGTTTATCTATTTAATTTAATTATTATTTTGTTTAATTACTATTTAATTTAATATATTAAATTTCATCATTTAATTATTTATTTAATTTAAATATTCAATAATTTATCAACTAATGATTTTTAAAATGAATTGATTAATCCAGTTTAAATTGAGAAGTGACTGAAGGTAGAAATTATAAATCAAATGTTATATATAAATGTTTTAAATGTTATGTTTGTATGTGCAATGTGTATAGTTTGTTTTTGTTTAGTACCTGCTTATGTCAATTGTGTAATTATTGTTAAACTATTACTAATAACTAATTTGAATATTATATCTTTATTGTTTAGTTAACTTTAGCCCTCTAAATTGTTTGCAATGCCCTTGCAGGGCGTCACAATTGTGCCTCATTTTTAATTATTATCACCTAATGTACTGTGACATGCAATAAAGAATTGAATTGAATTGAATTAAACAATTGTAATAACTGTTTGCGAATACCTACAACTCTTTGTTGAAATGATACCCAAAGCGAATTTCTCTTTCTCGTAACATCCCGTAACATAAAGGCGAGAAAGTTTATCCTTACACTATAAAACCAAAACGGTCACGTACAGTGCGGTTTCTGAACAGCATTCTACAATAAACGGTCAAGCTGTAAAAGAAGCTTACGTAACAAGGTCTTCACGAGAGAATTACAGAATAAGATTCTCCGAGAATAGCGAGAACAAAAATCTGTTATGTTAAGTTAGGAGTGTTCGCAATTGTTAAATTGTAGGTAGGTAGGTATATGGCTTAAATATTAATTTATAGTATGACAACACTAGTGACTCTTGTCATCTTCGTTTTGAGGTTTTGCTCGTCCCTTCTCATGGAAAGAACGATCGCTAAGGAAAGGAAAGGACGCTATTTTGTAGGTGACATTAATTAATTTGTAACTGTTTGTAGGAGTTTATTTTGAGTAATACTATAATAGTTCTTACAAACTATAAATATGTTTTGCTGTTGGTTGTGCCTGCACTCACTTCACTTCTTCATCAAATACAAATAGGAATAATGTAACTTACTTTTCTTTAATAAAGTAATGAATTGCCAAAAATAGATCTACATTTGACGGAGATATGAGCCAACATAAATTAAGAACTCATCGGATTGAGAACAATAAAAATAGTCTTGAAGACGATCAATAAAAATAGTTCAACCGATTGAAAAATACAACTGGTAGAATCAAATACCAGTAGCTTTGCGCCATTTGAAACCAATTCCAGTCCAAAAGGAAGCCGACCAATGGCAAGTGTGCTCGAGGAAATGGTGTTTTGCAATACGTATTGCTACCGATCGCTATCTGCGAAACCCGACAGTGTCACATGGGAAAAGGAAATTGTTTTTTAACAACGAAAATATACTCTGGCGTTAATATTTTATGAGGAATTGAAATAATCGTTATTTTTTTAAGTAATTCTCTTTAGCTTGAAGTCAAATAGGTACACAATGGTCACGTAACCTGCTAAGTATCGAATTCCAGACACAATTGGTTTTTAACGATCATAAGACTCCCAGGTGGCGCGTTAGCAGATGACGCTTTTTAATAAATTACATTTTAAGTCCTGCTCAATTTATGATAAGTGTCCATAAGGCACCTAATACAAAATGGTGGCGTCAATACGACAAGAAATCAAGACATGGGCTATACATATTATAGAGCAAGAGCCCACGACGGCCAGACCTTCGTTATTTTATAAAAGTTGAAACTTTCTCTGTAAATGCCCCATAGACAGGTAAGAACGACCAGCGACTATAGAGTTTGGGTTGAGGTTACCTGGGCAGGTAACTGGTAGCGAAGGTGTATAAAATAGTTACTAAAATTTGTTAAAGTATAAAGCTCAATCTTTCTATATTTTCTTCGGGATAACTTTAGAAATGTCGTCATCCATTGCCGGACACTTATGATAGTTACTACCCCCTGCCAGACACCCTTAAATTTAATAACTTATAATTACTTACACTTTCATTATAGTATACTTAATAGCTAAATTTTATATATTACTAGGGAACCTATAAAAGATGTCTTCACAGGGATATCCCAAGTCCTGTGTGGCTCAGTGGTCAGAGCAGTCGCCCGGATTGCGAAAGGTCGCGGGTTTGATTCCTGAATCAGGACGTGAAATTTTTTTAGTTTTATTATATTTTAATTACTAAGTAATTTTTCAAACATTTATAATAATGTTAAAATCAAAAATTAAGAATATTTGAAAGCACTGCCCCAACTTAACCGAATCGTAGGTATTTGTAAAAATACTCGTTTCGGATGTTGAAATAGAATATTTCGACATTGTAGGGTGGACGTTAGCTCAGAAACGCAAATACAGATAGACGAGAAGAATTTCACAGGGATATCCCAAGTCCTGGGTGGCTCAGTGGTCAGAACAGTCGCCCGGATTGCGAAAGGTCGTGGGTTCTATTCCTGCCTCAGGACGTGAAATTTTTCTAGTTTTATTATATTTTAATTACTAAGTAATTTTTTAAACATAATAATGTTAAAATCAATTATTAAGAATACAATTTATAATTATGTAATTAGAGGAGCTAGCTGGCGTAGTTTTGTCGATTTTCCATACAATGAAGCGTTTTTTGACGATGCGCCGCTACACATCAAACATACCACTGTCTCTATGAAACAATTTATCTCTACATATTATTTCTTTTGTAATATTTCTTTAAACGGTATAAACTTCTTATTTAAGAATCCAAAAAAATTTACAGCTACCCGCATTCTGCTTGATTTGTCGTTTGTTGTTTTTGTTTTGATTCATCTTGATGACGTCGTTTAGTGATAACGATTGCGAAAACAGCCAGAACTAAGCCCTATCGAGCTCAGAGGAGCCCGAAGTCATTACTAGTTTAGTAAGTCATAGCGAAAGCTTTTGATGAGGTTTTACGGCGTTGTTTAATTAAACAGTCCCTAAATTGTCTCTGTGGATTTTGTGGCGTGAAATGCTTGTAGTTTTCTGCGGCTGAATGTGAATGTGCTTACGAATAATTACGATTCGAAAGAGCTTCTTAGGAGCCTAACTGAATAAATATAGTTTCTATTTTTTTTTTTTATACAAAGCACGACAAATGACTCAACACCACCTGATGTGAAGCGGTAAGAAGAGTCCATATGCGAAGACAGCTAGTGCAGTTCAGACACTGCTCTAGACGCCTCCACCTTACCGGCCCGAAAGGTGCTTTTTCACGCCTCTTTTGAAGGAACCCATGTTATAGGAAGGAGGGAACACATGTGCTGGCAAAGAATTCCAAGTTCTGGAAGTTCGACAAAGAAAAGAGCTACTAAATTTCTTTGTACGTGATGTTGAGGTGGAGACTGTGAATTGGTGACTTCGCCAACTAGATGACAGACAAGCTATCGGACCACCTGGTGGTAAGCGGTTGCCGCCGCCTATAGACACCTGCAATAACAAGGAGAAATAACTTGATATGGCAGGTGCGTTGTCATCCTGAGGACTGAGATGAAATGCCGTCCTTGCTACCTTTCCCTTCAATCCAAAACACAGCGAACCGTTTAGCGGCTAAAAGAAAGGCGGTGGTAAGTATGTACCTTCCTAGACGACCCTATATACGGGCCTACTACTAAATAAGACTGGTTCCAGTGTCTAAGCCCCAGTTCTGGCTGAGATGCCTTTTGGGGTTTATAATTTAGTTCACAGTATAACGTCTGATCATAAATCAACATTTTTAACATTCATAATTGGCAAACGGATCCCTGAATTTAAAAAAGGTTTTCAGCATCATTTTTAAAGAACTATCCAACGACACCACACTATGAATCAAAAGAGAAAAACATCCAACTTTACAGTTAGGGGAGACAACCTAAATGTAGGTATCAAAGAACAAGCCCCCTCTGAGTTCTCATATTATAACGGACAACTACTGGTCCCTCCACTTCACGTGGCCCGATACGTCTTGGCTATTATTTATCTGGCCATATCCGACTGAGACTAAGCTTGGACCGGGCTGGAAATAGTCATCATTATTTCAGCTGAATGATGTCCACGGTTAGATGAAGGCGTTCTCTAAACCAAAGCATGCCCGTGTTTCATCATCATCATCATTATCAAAAAAATCAAAATGTCTGTCAGATAATAGAATTTCGTCTTCAGACACTGCGGAAGTTGGGCCGAAAATATGGCGTGGTTCAGAATAAATTAATGTCTATTACTTCCATTATCTATGGGTTTGTTTACCAAACTATCCTGAAATTCATCATCCCAAATTGATGGTAGAAGAGTAATAAACAGAACAAAATTGACTTCAGAACGAATTTTCGCAGTAGAAAAGTTAAAATTATTTTATCCCGTTATCCCGGAATTGTAAAGGAAAACATCAAATAATTACCCCCCTAAATCCACCCTTACACATCCCGATTCTACTAACCCAGTTTAATTTAAAACGAATTTTCCCCAGTCATTGACCCTCCATTACTAAAGCTTCAACCTGTTCCGAAACACAACTCATTGTTACGTGCAGGAGTGATTCAAATAATAATATAAATGATCTAGAGTTACTAGCTGAAAATTTTGCGTAGAACCTTCAATTGAATGTGTAGGTTTACAGATAAGTGATTTAGCTTTTTTATGATGGACGCACAAAGTATTTCGTCCCTTACAAAATGAGCTCACTCTCATCCATCAACATGAGTACTACTACACTGGCGCCACGAAAGTCTTGAGAATCTTGAGATGGAACTATTGAAGTGATTTGGTTGGATTAAAAATAATTACAAAACCAAGGTTTGTCTATGGATGAGTCGCCGGTTCCCAGTTCAACGCGCTCTACGGCAAAAGAACAATCCGCCAATCAGCATCACCCAATCTGAATTTACAGCCAATCAGCTCTGTCGCGGTCAGCTGCAGTAAATATATTACTTGAATGGCTCGCAATTAGAGCAGTCATCTGGTGTGATTTTAGCGCCTTTAATGTTGCTGGTAGGTACATCATCCTTGCTTATACGAATAGCTAATCAGAGATTATTAGAATTGTCAACATCATTTCGATTGCAAGATATCTCTGGAATATATAAAGCGCCAAATATTTTTTCTATAGCTACAGTACGTAATGCTTTTATAACTGTGCCCGCGACTTCCTTCGCGTGGATGTTAGAAAATAGCAACATGTCGTACGTAAGTACAAGGTACATGATTTTACTTCTTGAGTATTAAATTGGATAAGGATTTAAATAATGTTGATAAAAACACTCCTAAAATAGACACAACTTGGAGTAGCCCTAAAAGTGATTGATTATCACCTGATGGTACAAGCATTGGCCTTGGTAGCATGAGGTGCTACAAGAGTTGGCTGGTTCTATAGAGGGGAGTATGTTATATTGCCTTCAATATTAATTAATTATAATAATTCTATTTCACTCGCTGCCATCGTGGCTGGATTATGTGGTTTTGATTTAGAAAACAGACTTTATTGTTTAATCAACCGCTTTCAACCAACCCGTAAATCTGGCCTAACTCATAATAGCTGTTGAGTAATAATAATGAATTTTCCCATTAGGTAAATAAATATTTCTTACCCCACAACTCCTGAAGGATTACTCTGTAACAAAATAAAAATTCATTAGAAATTAAGAATATTCACACTCATTCATTAGAAATTAAGATTCTTCTCGGTAGTTCAACTTTTGGAACCGGTGTAAATTCAGACAGACTGACATACAGACAGACAGACTGACTGACACAGACTGTCAGGCTGACAGACGGACCGACAGACAGATCGACAGACAGACCGATAGACAGACTGACATTATAACATTGTTATAATTAGTTAACTTACGTAGATCCAGACAAGACAGAAAGACAAACATTATGACATTATTAGTTAATATTATTTTATGTGTTAGACATAAAGGTTTTTTGACGATTCGAAAGTGCTTCTTGGGGGGCCTAATTGAATAAAGATATTTTCATTTTTCATTTTCATTTTTTCAAACCGAAAGAAACAGAGTACCTACTGTGTTGTAATATATCTTACTAGATAGATCGCACGCACACACAACAGCTTGACAAAACGTAGGTATTGTGTTTGATTAAAAAAGTGTTCAGATTGATTGTTCGAGGAGCTCGGTGGCGTAGTGGTTTGAGCGCTCTGGTTTCAACAAAGCAACTTTCGCCATGGTTGGTTCTGGGATGGGTCAATCAAATTTATAATCTCGAGCTCCTCCGTGCTTCGGAAGGCACGTTAAGCCGTTGGTCCCGGTTGTTACTGCAACTGCTTTAACCCACCAATCCGCATTGGGCCAGCGTGGTGGTGTTATGGCCCAAACTCCTCATGTGTTTCTCCCATGTAGGAAGGCCTGTGCCCAGCAGTGGGACGTTTATAGGCCGATGATGATGAAAAAAGTGTTCGCTTACCACTCATGGGCTGGCTCTATATGGATGAATAAAACCATAAACAGTTTTGGCAAATTCTATACACGTCACTTTATTACAGCAATAAAAAGTGTCATAGTGAGAAAGTAGGAATGCCAGTTTCTTCAGTCTACTTTGTGTGAGAGCGAGAAGGGACTATTTATGAACATAGCACTTTATACTTAAATGGTTATTAACATTTGAATTAGAATTATTTACGGGATATTTACCATGCAATTTTATAGTTTTGAGTTCCCGATATTTCGGCACAGTAGCAGTTGCAGTTAAAATTACATGGTAAATATCTCTTAAATAATTCTAATTCAAATATTTATGAACGTGTTTCAAGGTTTACTTAACTTTGTAACACTGATAAACAAACCAATTAAAAGAGCATACCGTGACTTATGGTCTTTTTCACTAACCTAGGCTTAGGTTAGGTGACTTTTAATGACATTTGTCTCTTTCTATGAACTTAAGATAGTCTGAGATAAAAATTGCTAAGAGACTCATAACGATAAACAAATGTTAGTGAAAACGAGCATTAGTTTTATAAGTCTTACTTAAGTCTTAACTATATTGCCACGGTGTAATAATAGATTGTGATAGATAACAGCCTGAAACACTAATGCCCATTTCCACTAACCATTCCCTAGGCTTAGGTGAGTCTTAACAGCATTCGTCTCTATCTATCTCCGTTAGATAGACTAAGAATCGGGTCAACGTGTTCATCATGTGTCACGTCATCATGTGTCACATCTGTTCCCTCCTTCCTACAACATGGGTTCCTTCCAAAGAGACGTGAAAAGGCACCTTTTCGGCCGGCAAGGTGGAGGCGGCTGGAGCAGTGTGTTTCTAACTGCACTAGCTGTCTTCGCATATGAACTTTTCTGACCGCTTCACATCCGGTGGTGTTAAGTCTTTGCCGTGCTTAGAAAAGTATTTAAATCTTAGAAAGGTAAAAAATCATGTTCCCAGGCAGGGACTACGCTCTAACCAACTGAGCTACCGAAGACTAGGGATGCCCTGAGAATTTTCTCTAGTGCTTCTGTACCTGCGTTGGAAACTAATGAACGATGGATCAGTAAAAAATAATTTAGCTAACTGATAGCGTTTCTAATACCTACGTACTTTTCGAATAAATTTGGAAAACCTCTCTGTGTAGCCATTGACTTATATGTATATTATCTACTAGAGTAGGTACAGTGCTCATCGGCTGGTGATCCCTATTGTCTGTTCATGACTCTATTATTTCAGCAATAAAGGTGATTTTGTCAAAAAATATAACATTAATTTTTAGTAACCCCCGGCTTCATTAATCGTCTACCTAACACTACCTTATTGAGACTATTCTTATGAGCCCAAACACGCTATATCTGCTGCACGTTTCCGAAGAATTAAGCATCCTGCAGACTTTTTGATGGTATAGGATCAGCTCAAGGTCAGTATGTCATGGGAATGTCACCAATGTGACTGTACACCTTCAAATCAATCAGATCTGTGAAAGTTAGTAAAACCCTTTTATCATGTAGAGAATGGGCTGATAATTATCAAACGCCTGAACTAATCTTCATAAAATATAGATAAGAACCATCCTAGTCACGTCAGCTTTAAAATAAATAAAAAAACAAATTATTAATCAGTCTATTCGTCAGCAATAAAGACTCTATTATGTCAGCAATAAAGGTGATTTGGTAAAAAAATATAACATTAATTTTTAGTAACCCCCGGACTCATTAATTATCTATCTAACACCATCTCATTGAGACTATTCATAAGAACCCAAACACGCTATATCTGCTGTAAATTTCTGAAGAGCTAAGGATCCCGCAGACTTTAGTAAAACTTTAGTATGTCATGCGAATGTCACCGAAGTGACAGTACACCAAATTTCATATCAATCAGATCTGTGAGAGTTAGTAAAACCCTTTTATTATGTAGAAAATGAGCTGATATTGATCAAACGCCTGAACTGATCTTCATAAATTATAGCTAAGAACCATCCTACTCACAACTTTCAAACAAAAAAAACTGAATTAAAATCGGTCCATTTGTTTAGGAGCTACAATGCCACAGACAGACACACTGATACACAAATATACAGATACACAGACAGACACGTAAAATTTATAACACTCCTCTTTTTTCGTCGGGGGTTAAAAAATGGTGAAAAGCTTTCTCTGAAGCAAAAACTATCAGCCATCTCACCTCATCATATCCAACCTCGCTAGACAGAGAGGCCTAACCACAGAAAGTGAGAGGTTTCTGCTTCAAACAGGTAACGGATTCCCAACGCCCAAGCAAAAAATCCTCACTCAATATTGGGCTTCATTGGGTATTGGGTACTAGTATATAAAAATGACATACTTACAGGCATGATTTCACTACAAGTATTTACGTTATTGCCTTTTTTCAATCATAAAAGCTGTTGTGGACCGACGGCCTCTTTTCAACATTACTATAATAAAAACCTGCGCAATTTTCTGCGAATTTTCATCCTTTATTCCTAACAAAACAATTTCATACGGGATTAAAGACACCCCAGCCCATAACATAATAAAATGTCTTGATAAAGTAATAGCTTTTCTATAATGTTGCTTTGTAAGGTTATTTCTTCAACGCTACATCTAAATTGCGCATTCCGTAAGAGAGATTGATAAAATGCTAAAATAATTTAAGTTTACTTTTTTTTTATTACAACTAGATGACAAACAAGCTGACGGCCTACCTGGTGGTAAGCGGTTACCGCCGCCTATAGACACCTGCAATAACAAGGAAAAGCACTTGATATTGCAGGTGCGCTGTCATCCTGACGCCTAAGATGAAATGCCGTCCATGCCCAGTAATTTCACTGTAACTTAAACGTTACTTAACGTTAACGTTACTTAACTGTTACTTAAAAGTATCTCATTATAGTAAAATAACTGTTAAGTTTGTTCTGCAATAAAATAACACAGAAAAAAAACTATCAAACGATAAAATGAATTACCACACTTGAGCCAACAAAAGGATTCGATAAACAACTATATCGAAAAAATAGCTATTTCGCCGAAGGAAAATGTAAGGTTAACTTATTTGTAGTTTCCCTGAGAGACGAGTTCAAATCGGACCGAAGTTATGAATGGTCGAGGTCCACGGACGGAGGGAGGCAAGGTAACTAATTCGTATTTATTGGGGCAGGGATATTCAGGCTGGTAGAGCTGAATATTTTAATGTGTATAAATTTAGCTTGCCGGAGCGTGTTTTGGATGTGGAGCTCAATACAGAATGTATATTTAATTACAAGTATCTCATTTGATTCTGTTTACGGCTCCTTCGTGCTACAATAAGACGCTTACGTCGTGTTATGTGTGATCTTCATAAACTCTTGATAATTGCTCTACTTTTTGTTTTCGCATTAAAAACTCAATTCTTTTATACCTGACGAGTATTTATCGCTAACATAATTTAAACACAATTAGACAAACACACGCAAACAGACACGCACACCCACTCACCCATGCGCACATACCTATGCACACACACACGCACACACATATACATACCACACACAATAACAGACACTTACACAAACTAAGTACATTACATACACATCTTTGAACTATCTAATAATGATCATTAAAATCACATTTTAATGTTTTTGATGCGTTTAATAAAGTTTTTGTTACAACAAAGTAGGCGTTAGGACAATTTGAAATTCGAACAACAACTTTTATGCGTTTAACGCATAAAAGTTGTTGTTCGAATTTCAAATTGTTGCCCCGCGATGCTATAAAAATGCGTTCCATTTTTAATTTTTCGTCAAATTGCCTAGTGTAAGAACGAATCGTGTATTTTATTCTTACAATTTAATGATTTTCATATCGAAGTCTTTAATAGAGATAAATAACATTAGCAAACCTGTACTACATACAATATCTTTGGATGTCAGAGCGATAAGAAAATTAACGTATGACGTACTTGTTACAAATGAACATTACAGTACCTACTAGCTATTATTAATAAAATAACTTGTAATAAATATTCAATTTCATAGGTATCTCGAACAACAAATTAATGTAAGAGCAAATGTTTGCAAGACAAATTTTATCCTGCACAATAATCCTACCGTTTAATAAAATAGCGAGGGTTTATTTTTCTTAATTTTTCGTTAGTTCGATTCCCGGGTGAGACAAGCGAAGCGAATTTTAAAAGATCTTTGAATGCAGTTTTGTTCCTTTTTAAAAATAAAGGAATATTTCTTATCATCAAAATGAGCTAACTAAAGGATTTAAAGTAGTTCAGGGCCCATAGATTTTCCCCACCTTGTATAGCGTGTTTGGGCTTATAACAATAGTCTTAATGATATAGTGTTATTAGCCCAAACAAGACAAAATACAAAATTAAAAGTTTTAAGTAACCCCGGCATCATTAATCATCTAAGTATCTAACACCATCTTATTGAGACTATTCATAATAGCCCAAGCACGCTATATCTGTTGTAAGTTTATGAAGAATTAAGCATTTCGCAGAATTTTTGATGGTATAGGATCAGCTCAAGGTTAGTATGTCATGGGAATGACACCGAAGTGACAGTACACCAAATTTCAAATCAATCGGATCTGTGAAAGTTAGCAAAACCCTTTTATCATGTAGGAAATGAGCTGATAGTCATCAAACACCTGGAAGGTCCATTCGTTTAAGCGCCACGATGCGCTACACGCTAGATAGATGATTACTAAGGCCGGGGATTACTGAAAATTTTCAATTTCATATTATATCTAATCGGTCTTCAAGGATGATGTTGCGCAACATTCTGTACCTACAGTCGCCAAATAAGTAACTATTGACAGGTTAAAGGGTAGTTAACTATATTAGCAACTGTCAAAGCCAGACTTCTCTCCACAATTGTATTGAAACAAGAAAATCGTGACCCAGCCGTATATAAGATCAGCTTTGATATTGTTATGCTACCTTCGTCAGAGTTAAATTAATATCACTTTTATTCACTGACTGTTTGAAAATATCTAAATAATTTTCAATTCGTCATCATCATCATCATCATTTCAGCATAAATGATGATGATGATATTAAAGGCCTTCCCTAAAGATTTCCACAATTCTCGGTCCCGCGCTACACGCATCCACGCATCTTTTGTATTTTTTATTGTAAGTATTGAATACATTTTCTAGCATTTTATTTGATAACATTATTTATAACTGAATGAATAATCAAATACATCTTATTCATTTGATAATACTCGCTGGGGTGTTGAGATAGAATATTTCGTTGTAAGATACATTAGCTTCTTTCCCAAATGCAGATAGTCTAGCTAGACTCTAGAGGAAGGAACAGGGTCATCCCAAGTCCTCGGTAGCTCAGATGGTTACAGCAGTCACCCGGACTGTGAATGTTCGCGGGTTGAGTCCCCGCCTGAAGACATGATTTTGAAAAAAATCATGTCTTCAGGCCATGATATGATCATCATGTCGATGATATGATTTTTTTCATTTGCAAATATTTATTTATATAATACTAGCTGACCACGCAAACGTTGTTTTGCCATAAAAAAAAAACAAAAAAAAAATAGATAGTAACCGATTCTCAGACCTACTGAATATACTTACATATAAAATTATACTTATAAAATTATAATAGAATATAGTACATATAAAATTTCATGAAAATTGGTCAAACCGTTTCGGAGGAGTATGGAAACTAAATTTGAGACACGAGAATTTTTTAAATAATAATAATATTTATACACCCACACCTACTATCTAGCCCAAAGTAAGCATCATTAAGAGCTTTTTTTATGGATACTAGATAACGGAGAATTAATAAATATTAAAAATAAAATTAAGAACAGTCATTCCAATCATTCGTTACAGAACAATACGAAACAATAGACCCAAATACAATTACATTTAGTTTACAATAACTAAGTATCTATAACAAGAAAATAGTAATTTACAATATATAACTTCAAACTCTCTATAAAACTCTGTATCTCCATAATTAATAAGTCTGAATAGGCAATTTTATTATACCCTTCAAACACAATATACAGTAAAAAAAGTAATTTTTAAGAGTCTGCTTTCAACATATTTTATGGGTATATTTTATGATACATTTTTGTCATTATAATATATTTTCATGTTACAAATTAGATTTGGTACAGTCTAATTTTCATCCGACTTCAAAAAACGGGAGTTCACAATTATATTTTATGATGATTGATGGATGTCTTACGCGATATTATTATATCCGTCAATTTAAACCGATTTATATCATGCTTATGTTGTTGAAAATAGGGTTTAAGTTCCTATAGAACGAAACTCCTTAGAGGGCAACAGTCAAGCCTAATGAAAAACAATATAATAGGTGTATCTGTCACAGCCGTCCGGCATCCAATCAATCGGCTGAAGTACAACTAGCTAAGTCATTGAGCGCAACGGTTAACAAGATGGCTGAACGTCATGTCAGCCGTCTGGTTTAAATTAGCCATTTAATTGGACGCCTAGGCTGGTCGTTTAATTCGAAGACTTTTTGTATGACTGTTTGAGTGATTGGTGTCGTTTAAAAGTGGTCATAAAAATAACCTTGAACCTTCCAATGAAACAAAATTTTTAAGTACAAAATGATAAATACAATACGCCAACTCGTTAAACGTTAAGTGAGTGTAGTTCAATCAATTATCGGGTTAGGCGTTCAATTGGATGCCGGCGTTTAATCAACGGGCTAGGCATCCAATTAAGCGGCGAATTCAACCAGATGGCGGCGACATATCTATTACAATCAGCGCAGCGCGAAACAGACAGACAAGACAATTTTTTGTTGTTGTTTTCTTTGTTTATTTTATTCAAATCGTTTTATTATTTTCTTTATGTTTTAATGATAAAGACATTCAAAGAGAGCAGTTTTATTTTACCAAGCAATAAATCCAATTTCACATACAATGTGCGGATAAGTCTTTGATTAAATATTACGTAAGCAGACGGGTAGTACGTTATCAATGATTTATTATAACAGGATATTCGTCATGTCCTTATGTCAGAGGACAAATCTTCCAAATCCGAACACGTTGTTAAAATGATAGGCTGCACAGACCTCACGCCACTCATTTGTAACATGTTTAATCAAGTTTGAATCAACATATTCCCGATTTCACTCTGCGGCAACAAATATTAATGTTTCGAGCCCACGAGCTTGACGGGAGACCCATCAGTCGGGATTTTAATCAGAAAATATCGACAGAGTTGTACAGGTTGGCGATTTCTGTTAAACGAGTTTTAATATTTTGTTCTGATCTGTCGATCGTGTTGTGTTGTTCTAATATTGAAAGCTAACGTCGGTAGTGTGTCGTCAGATTAGAAAATAGTTATAGAAGAGTTAGTCTAGTAAACTATTAGAGCTTTTTCGACGAGCACTACTTGGACGGCCAGATCTTTTTCTCACA
Source organism: Nymphula nitidulata (assembly GCA_947347705.1). NCBI lineage: Eukaryota > Metazoa > Arthropoda > Insecta > Lepidoptera > Crambidae > Nymphula > Nymphula nitidulata. The sequence goes on along the minus strand of OX374641.1, from coordinate 10,917,206 downwards.
AACAGAGGAGGTCTCATTGTACCTATTAATAGCCCGGTACCCAAATATTTTACTAATACCAAGCGTATGGAGAGCTTTAAAATTGCATTTGGCTCCATGCCTACTTAGTGTAATGCAATCACAGCGATTCGGTTCTCTTTTTCACTCCACTCCATTTTGATATCGCAAAATATTGTACAATGTATTGGCGCCAAAATGAGAAAACTCAAATAACAATCATAAAAAATGACAGATTTCAAATTCAAATGTAATATTTTGTTTATTTTTAATTGTAACAGTATTTATGGCCAGACTAAGTACAATAATTAAGTGAATTGACGACCACATTTTCAATTCTAAGCCCGTTTGTAACAGAAAAACCATTTTACATCTAAAGTGCTAAGGCTAGAATTAAATTTGAATCCAGTTAAGCCTAGCCTCTAGGGTCTGTCTAGCAATCTCAGATGGCCTTTATCGCGTTAAAGTGTTACCCGCTGATATTGATTGCACGGAGATAACTATTTTTTTACGTACAGAAAGTAATAAACACAAGTACGTTTTAGAGCTAAAGAAGCTACCGTGAAATAAAAACATGTTTGAACCTTTCGTTTGGACTAATAAAGAACATTATTGAGGTAAACGAATGATTTGGAATCCCTAATCCTAACTAATATTATAAATGCGAAAGTGAGTTTGTTTGTTAGTTTATTACGCTTTCCCGCCTAAACCACTAAATTGATTTAGATTAGGTATGGAGATAGTTAAAGAACGTGAAAAGAATATAGGATACTTTTTGGAGCGATAACCGATATCCACGCGGATGGAGACGCGGGCAAAAGCTAGTAAATATATTATATAAAATATTAACGTGACGTCATACGTCACCAAACACGTATAACTTTGTTCCGAAAAACATTTCAGGTAGGGCTAGCATGGTGTCCCACTTTTCAACATTAATTTTGAAATATAAATAAAAACTATTAATAAAACGGACCGAATGTCCAATGCAACTACAAAATAGCCACTCAAAGTAAAATAAATCACAATAGTAAAAAATACATCAACAAAAACGAGGCACTTGAACCGTAAATCGGAACTCAATTTACGGTCAGTGCGAGTGACGTGCGAACACTCATTGGGTTAATACATCTCTGGGCGGACGTTCATTCGTGGAATCTGTCCGCACTCAACTATGATTGGTTGCTCTCAACAGCGGTCCGAATTAGGAATGTAGTATTATTATTTTAGGAGATAAATGTTATTAGTTTGATTTCGGTGTATGTATTTAAGAGCTGTTAGAAAATTCGATGAAAGTTTGGTTTGTCACTCGTTATTTCAAAGTTCTCAAAATATAGATGCAGGGTGGTGCCGCGTCAATACGACAATAAATTAAAACATGGGCTATATTAGTTCATAGAAATGGTTTGCCACTTTCAAAATCATCTTATTAATTTGATAATTTCATAACATTTCTATGAAATAATGCAGCCGATGTTATATTGTTTTATTGACGACACCACCTTGTATATAAATTATTAATATGCCCATTAACGTAAACAGAACAATATAAAATGAAAACAATATGCCAAAAGGCAGTCTTTTAGCTAAAAGTGATCTCTACCAGACAACCATAAATAATTAACAGACATTATCACATCAGTCTATTATTTCCACTGCTAAATAAAAGCCTCCGCCATCGGTGACCAAACCGAACTAATAGTTTTTGAACCAATATGGCTCCCCGCGACCCTGACCAGATCGTCTGTCCATCTAGTGGAAGGCCGTCCTACTTTGGGTTTTCCCGTACGTGGTCGCCATGTTAGAACTTTAAGGCCCCATCGAAAGATTGTTAGAGCTCGTTATAGTGGAAGTAGGGGGATTCGTCACCTATTTTTTAATTATTAAAATGTTCTTTTTATTATATACAAAGCACCACAAATGACTAAACACCATCTGATGTGAAGCGGTAAGAAGAGTCCAAATGCGAAGACAGCTAGTGCAGTTCAGACACTGCTCCAGCCGCCTCCACTTTGCCGGCCCGAAAGGTGCTTTGACGCATCTTTTGAAGGAACTTGATCTCACTTTTGCTTCGTCGACCAAGTAGGGGGTCGACAATATAATTGGGTACCCTTCTAAGTAAGCTTGCAAAGTCAGTATAATGATTCTTTCTTTTGTAGTGTAGGCATGAGTAGTGACCAAGGTAAGGTACTACCAGTATCTTTAGGCTACTGTAATCCTTACCATCTTGTTTGCCACCCTTTCGGTTTAAGTCGGTCAAGCTGCAGATGCCAGATGCAGATTTTTTTTATTGTCGACTCCCGTGGGTCTTATTGTGGTTGAACTAATTACTAAAGAAATTAATAATCTGAAATTGAAATTTTAAGTAGCCCCATCAGGTTAATCCCGGTTAAGTAAATCGTCTATCTGACTCCTTCTCATTGAGACCTTATAAGCCCAAACACGCCATATCTGTTGTAAGTTTCTGAAGAATTGAACATTCTGCAGCTACAGCATCAGCCAAAGGTCTTGAAAATACCACCGAAGTAACAGTACTTATACCAAATTTTAAATCAATCGGATCTGTGAAAGTTATTGAAACCCTTTAGTCAAGAAGGAAATGAGCTGATTGTCATCAAACGCTGCACCGATTCTTCATAAATTATAGCTAAGAATCATCTAGATCACGTCAGCCTTCAAACAACAAAAAAAAACCGGATCTAAATCAGTTCACGCGTTTAAGAGCTACGATAACACAGACAGATACACAGACACGTCAAACAAGACGGACACTTAACGAATGTACATACATTCAGTCAAAATAGTATCGGGAATGGATGATTTGTTTATGGTTCCAAATTCCATTTTTTGTTTTTTCTGTTGTTGTTAGATTGGCACAACTGTTTTCCATTTTGGCGCGGAGTTAGAGTTTGTTATTTTTTATCAAATACAGTGCTGTTTTTAGTTATACCTAACCTCACCTTTTTTTTTGGCGGGGAAAAAGACATTTATGTCTCCCCTGCACCGTGGGGAAAGAGCGGTTGCAGGGGTAACATATAGGAACGTCGATAAAGTATCAAACTTAAGCACTTTCCACATGCACATGGTTATCGTTGAAACTGTTATAGTACGAGCTTTATATGAAAGTTTTCACATGACTCTCCGACTGTGCCATGACCGGGTGACGCCTGCGCCCATTACTCACTAACACATTACTTTCAGAGTATAGTCAGAGAACCGTATAAATGTGAAAGCTTCAGGTTATAATGATACCTCGTGAAAATTGTTCAGCTGAGACAGAGAAGCATTCAGATATGACTGCTAACCGCGAGGAAAACAGACAATAGTGTACGTGCGTTGGGACCTTCAGACCATTTGTGTTTTTTGAGGAATTATTTCACATGATCCCAACGGCCTCTTTCTATCATCACACCGCTTGCCACCGGCAGGGAATTCATCCTTACATATTGGAAGCAAAGTGGTCGTGTACTGTACGGTTTCAGAGAAACTTTCTCCCACGTAAGCTTCTTCATAAAGGTACGCCAAGTAATACCTCTGGAGTTGCCACCTTCGTGGCTTAAAAAACATGTAAAACATGTCAACAAATTACCTACCTATTACTTGGTTCTTGTAACACCCGGTAACAGTCTAACGATACTTACCCGTAAAGAAGAAGAAATGAATAAAGAGTAAGGTAAAAGCAAATCTTAAATAGAAAAAAATAAAACTTTTTCTTCTATTAATTTTGCAAACAATGTTAACTTACAAATACTTATTTACACTTCTATTTTACCATTTTTCTCATCTTTCAACTATCATTACAATTGATTTTTATGCAAAAAAACTGTCTTCGAAATGCAAAATTTTTTACTCGTTTTTGTTTCTGGAACTACACCATTCGATATATGTATATAAATATGCCAAAAGTACTTATAATTACGTTAAGTACTTTATTATGTGACAGACCCACCATACCACTATATGCTACCGGTGTGCCTTAACTCTTTTGATTTGCTGCGTCTCTTAAAATAAAATTGTTATTGTGAGTACTGACTGGCTTGCGTTATTAATAACGCAACGTAATTTAATTTTTGCCGGAATAAATTCTTTTTGTGCGTAAGTATCTTTACCTTTTGACCATGAAAATTGAAAAAAAATATTCTACTAACACCTGTGCATTCTATTTAAGCCATAGTAGAAATATGAAAAAACTCTCGAGAAGCATTGAAAATTAAACGAAAGGCTTTCCTATTCAATCCTGTCTATACGACGAACCATTAGCAATACCTTCGTTTGTGTCTCCTAACTGTGATGACTATGCGTTTTGTGAGTTTTCAAATAGAAATCGTAAAATCAAAATACACAACCCTGGAACTGAAATATTGTTCTAAATGAATATTGATATTGATACTTATACATTTTCAGTGAAAATTCTTTATAATGCAATTGAAATAAAATAAACGAAGTTAAATATTCTACAATCTTATACATTTCTCCTTACCATTTCCCGAAGTTTTTCTGTGAAGAAGATGATAATAATAATATTCACACGCTCACACTTATTATCTAGCCCAAAATAAGCCCAAGCCTGTGTCAAGGATAACAAAGAAGTAATGATATTAATACGTATAAAAATATTAGAAATATACTAAATAAACATATAAACATCCATGACTCGTGAACAAATGCCCGTACTCATCATACAAACATTTGCTCTCACCGAGATTCGAACCCGGGACCCCCGACCGAGTAGCCTGTATAGCTAGGGGCACATACTACTCGGCCAGCCGATTGCCAATACATGGGTAAAGATTCTAATACGAAATTCATTTTTAAAGAGAAGCTTTGCTACGGTTGCAATCTCGTAGCCGTCGTCATGCGGCGCTACGAAAGGCTACGCCACTGCTACACGGTAGCTGCTACGAGTACTACGAAGTTTATTCCTTTAATTAATGTCATTGTGTTAACAAGCTGATATTGCATTACTAGTCTGCGCTATTTATGATGACAATAAAGGCCAGAATCCACAGAGTGCGGTGCGGATGCGATGCGAGACGGGATGATTTTGAAATTTTGAATTAGTACCCTGTTACACATAAGCCGGGTACTCATTAGCGAGGCGTAACCGTAACTTATGTGATACGCGTTTTACAGTTTAGGATCAAAACGTCGCCTAAAAAGCTTTCACTGAGCGTACTCATTTTGCGAGCTGTAACTGTAACCAAACAGATACAGTAACGAGGTTCTAGTGTGTACAAGCAGGCCCTATCACAATGACACCGTAATGACAAGGCAGATCTGTCCGCAGTTTTCGTTTGTAATTCGACGATGTCGGACGAAGTGTCTCTCCCTTGTGTAGCATACATACTTATAGATGATTTACTCGATGATCACAAACGACCACGAAGATGGTGGATTCATAAAATGTATCGGGAAAGTAGTGATCTACTTTGCATCATCTACAACCTCCCCTCTTGACGTCTACGAGCGCACTGCGAGCGCACTTTGATTCGCGGCAAAAACCGACAATCGTCGGCTTGCTACGAGTCGCTCGTGTAGCGCTCGGTGGAGGCTAGCGAACCACGTACACACTTTGTTTTTTGGTAACAGTATATGCAACGGTTACGGTTACAGCTCGCTAATGAGTACCCGGCTTTAGAATGGTCGCAGTGCGTTGCCGACTGTGTAACAGGGTACATAAGAGTTCTATCATTACAAAATCCCGCCCCGGAATGCTCCTGCACCGGAAAAGCAAATGTTATCAGAGGATTTTTCAAAAATTGTAATACGAAGGTTTTTATTGGCGATTTTAGGTTGGAATGAAATGCTAAAAATTTCAATTTCTCTATAGTTCAGTTTTTAGAAAAGATCGCTGGCAAGTACTAACAATAGCCTGATTTGCTTATGCATGTATAGTCTTATTACAATCGGTTAGTCCGTTTCCAAAATATTCGACTACATTTTTTTATGAAAAGCCGTGCTACGCAAACTCTCTTAGGTTTAATAAAGACAACATGCCTTACATACAAATCATTCTGATATAGAACTAAATTTGAGATATTTAATCATAATTTTCTTGTTATAATGAGAATAACGTGCTATCTAATATATCCATAGGCAATAAATATTACATGGTCACCGTATACCCCGCGCCACAATGTGTATTCAAAGACGGCTTGGAGAGGCCTTGTACCTGGCCTTCTTTTGTTTAGCGGCCTCTGGGGCCGAGTGCGGAACTAATTTATAGGCCTCTCTTGTGATGTATGGCGGATTGTGTAGTTTATGCTCTTATGGGGCAATGAACTTTTGTATTAACCATCGTGCGGACTGTCTTAAACATATTTCTAGTACCACCTTTTATTTTAATGATATGTAATCTATCCTCGTGGCAAAGGAGATGCCCCAAAAACGTATGGAGACCCGGCCAGGTCTCTATACTAACAAATGGTGAAAAATATGTAAAATAGTGTTTAATTGTCACCATTTTAATTGCTTTTTCATTTAACAGCCAATTTTTCATCATGTTGCATATTATGTCACTTGGTGACGTTCCGTTGACTTTTATGTAGCCGCCATATTGCCTTATTGATTATTTTGAATTTTGTACATGTCAACTCAAATATTTTTTCCGTTATCTAGTATCATTAACACAAGCAGTCAATAATGCTTACTTTGCGCTAGATAATTGTAATGTAAATATATAAAAAACAACTTAGTACACGCTCTATTTAAAAAATATATAACAATGCAGACGTCACTGCGTTTTCTCAAAGATCTTTGAATTATAACAACAAAATTGCTGTGTCCCCAGAGTGATTCCACTCAACCATTCAGCTTTGGCCCCTGCATAGTAATATCAAAGCTAATGTATTGGTTGGCACAGATGTGAGGCATGGAGACAGTACTAGTGATTTAAGTGCTATTCATGATATTTGTAGCGCCAGTTCAACCTAAAATGTACATATGTTTGACTGTACAGAAATTTTAGCTTCTACAATTTTGTTACAGACGCCGTCATAACTTACTTGGACAGTGAAAAACACCACGGCTTAGAAACCTGTGTAAATAACTAACATCTACAGAGTATTCTTAATTTTTGATTTTAACATTATTATAATATAAATGTTTGAAAAATTACTTAGTAATTAAAATAATATAAAACTAGAAAAATTTCACGTCCTGAGGCGGGAATCGAACCCACAACCTTTCGCAATCCGGGCGACTGCTCTGACCACCGAGCCACCTGAAAAATCGTCAATATATATACATATATATATATATATATATAAATATATAAATATAAAAATAATAATAATAATAAAAAAATATATATGAATTTTCTGAAATAGAATATTTCGACATTGTAGGGTGGACGTTAGCTCATAAACGCAAATACGTATAGACTAGAAGAATTTCACAGGGATATCCCAAGTCCTGGGTGGCTCAGTGGTCAGAGCAGTCGCCCGGATTGCGAAAGGTCGTGGGTTCGATTCCTGCCTCAGGGCGTGAAAATTTTCTAGTTTTATATTATTTTAATTACTAAACAACAGAGTACTTACAAATAAAAGTAGATTTCGTCGAGCATTTATAATTGTTAATTAAGTAAACCTAAGAAAAAACAAAAGAGTTTTAAATCCATACTTTAACCCTCAAGCATCAGATTCTAGACACAATTGATTTTTCCATTGTCATAACTCATAGCCCTCCGGTGGAATAACGCCGCTTGACGGATTCACATTATAAACGCAAAGTTACTCTGTCTGTCTATTTATACTTGGCATGGAGATTGATTGCATACTAAAAATAAGACACTTCTATTTCTTTTTGGCGCGATTACGGTAACCATAGCTAAAAGTAATAATTATAAATGTATGTACTTTAAAATAATATTGAGTGGGCCACAGAACTATAAGATTTCGACTAATAATTTTTTTAAATAATCATACACTCACACCCTTGTCCTAGTCAAATATAGTAAAATAAATTTATAAATTATACATGGGGTTGTAAATAAATTCTTTGAAGTATGCAATTTGAATTCATATTATCGTATACTTTACAGCAAATGTGACTTTTACTTATTAATATAACAGAACTAATCGATTCGTCGCGTTCGGTAAATAAAAAACTGTCAGAATAGCAAGCCGTCCAAATCGCTATTTTGGTCAATATTGCAAATATTCTTAAGATCAACATCACACAGCCATACCAAAATATAATTCATCAAAAATTTACTTGAAGCTAGGTACAGCCGACAGCACATCAAGCGTAACTGTTTGACCTTGACGTCGCCCTTACTGCGCTCGTAATACCTTTCGTAGCGCAACTGTTACACTTGATGTGCTGTCGTCTGTACATACAACATACATCGCATGAGCATTAACCACTCAGGTGCTGGCGACACATTAATTTTTATTTATTTATTCGGAAGACCAACAGCTATTACAACAAATTAAGTGACATAAATAAATAACAAAAAGCCAATTATAGGTCCTCACAAGTGGCAACATATTAACTAAGTAATATACACACTGCAACAAACTACGCACATGCACATACACTCAATCAGCGAATTAATAATCCCTAATTAGGTTCAAAAAAGTTTCCGCTCATAAGACGCTTCGCCGACACACAACTAGTATTATATAAATCAATGTCAAGCGTTCTGGACACTGCATTGAAACTGTTAGCCGCACGCCATAAATATGTATTCTGCCTATAGTTCGAATTAACACGGGGAAGGAATAGGGGCGAATGAAATCTGAGTGGCTTAGAGGGAACTTTAAGGGAGATACAGGATACAAGCTCAGGGCAATCAATAGTTCCGGAAGCAATCTTCAATAAAAATGCTACGTCTGAGATTTCACGGCGCAATTCTAATGGAAGTAGGTGATGTTTTTAGCATAAATCCAAATAAAGCTCAGAGTCATATGTATCCTTGGCACCAAAGCATAAATATCTAACGAATCGTTTCTGTATATTTTCGCGATAGATTCGCGAAATATACGTTTGGTACCTTGGGTTCCAAACCTGACATGCATACTCTAGGTGACTGCGCACAAGTGAACAGTATAAGATTTTGAGTGTTTCAAGTTGAGTAAAGCATTACGGATTAAAAACCCGAATGCCTTGTTTTCTTTAGAGACCGTATATTCAACGTGTGAATCGAACAATAGTTTACTATCATGAAATACGCCAAGATCACGCACACACACATTCCTTTGCAAATTGACTCCGTCTAGCTTATAATCAAACCTTACCAATTTAGTTTTTTTGCAAAAAGTCACGACGCTACATTTGGAAGGGTTAAGATCCAATTCTGTGTACAGTATTCACTCAGCCTTACAAGGTCCTCCTGTAGCAAAGCCGCATCATTCGACGACTTAATGGTAGAAATTATCTTCATATGGTCAGCAAAGCATAATAACCGCGACGATCGTAAATAATGTTCAATATCATTTACAAAAATTGTAAATAAAAGTGGACCCAGTAAAGACCCCTGAGGCACACCACTCGGAACCGTAACCCAACCCGACATATAATTGTTAATAACTACAGCCTGGGAGCGATTATCAATATATGACGAAAACCATCTGAACAAATCACCACTGATGCCAATCCCCTTGAGCTTGGATAATTAATGCACTCTAAATTTTTCTACATTTTATTTATTCTACATTTTCAACCTTTATTTGATTTATTAAATTGTTTTAGTACCTAAGAAAGAATATAATTATTAAACTTCCTAGATTCCTTTTTATGATAACACTTACGTTACGGATTCTAACTTTGAATTTAGTTTTATAACATAACCAAATATTCACCGGAAACTCGCACTGACGTTTTGTAATAAACCCAACAACGAAGTGAATTTCCGATTCGGTTAGGAAATGAACGCGGACTCCCGAATAAATTAATGATTAATGAACGTCGTAATATTTCACGAAAACACCGTTATTGAATCAGGAAAATAGGTAGGAAATACTTTCATGGAAGATAAATTAAATGTAGATAGTAGATATTGTATAAATATACTTTGATACTTTTAGATATCACTGTTCTTATTTTGTCTACATTGTTATTCTTGGTTTTATTTTTAACATTATAATAAATAGTATTCTCATATTTTCACAAGCACTAATGTCTGATTCTAACGGAAAAAATGTCAGCAATGGTATAGCCATGAATGAAAAATAATTTGTAATTAGTAGGTTTCTTACCTACGAGATGTTCGCCTCATAATCACTACTACCATTACGTCACCGAGCACCTTAAACAGGTTACCGCAGCCCAACGCCTTAGGCACTCTCAGGCTTTATGTCGACTTAGTGTATCAACCTCCCTGTAGCAAGGATATTTATAAGCGAAATATATATAACATGAGTATTAAAATTTATAATCTACTTCCTGACAATATAAAAGCATTAAAACGGCTAACCTTATTTAAAAAAAAATCTGTCTCAATGGCTTCTTGACAAATGTTTTTATAATATTAAAGAATACTTATGCGGCGGTAACCGCTTACCGCCAGGTGGGCCGTCAGCTTGTTTATCATCTAGTTGTATAAAAAAAAACTTTGGATTGGCAAAATAAATAATTAATTAAAATTAAGTAATTGAATTCATAAGACAAAAAAAATATAATTTTAATATTGTATACCTATTAACATTTGATAGTAAATATATAAATTGTTTGACATTTTAAGTTTAATTTTTTGTTATCTTTAACATTATAATTTGTAATTTTTGCACGACTGCGAGCAGGCTGAACACATGTACCTTTTTTAGCATTGTAAGATCTTTATAACTGTGTTTTGGCAAATAAATTGATTGATTGATTGCCTGCCATTTAAAAATCTTGAGAATTCGTTATGTTGTCAGCATGTACCTGTACTACGGGTTTCTTTTGGAAACCTGTCTCAGGCTCCAGTCTCGAACACAAGGGTTCTTGTCCTAAAATCAATGTAGGTACACTATATTGAAAATTGTAACGTATGTGAAAGAAAATAAATAAATAATCTATTCTATTCTGTTATATAGGAGACGAGTCCCCCTGCTACCAACATTACGCTACCTCAGTGAGCTCTAGCAACCTTACTCACCGCAGGAGCACTACACTACAAAGCAGTATTATTTAGCCCCGATCTTCTGTAAGTTAGAGGTGCTGAAGATTGAAAAAAAACTACTCTGCCTTACTTCTATTAAAATAAACAAATTAAAACGTTTATAATAAGTAATTGTTTAATTAAAGTAGTATTTTTGAATGCGCTTTGTGGTACCTGCATGTCGCATCTGTAACATCTCACTCTGGAAGAGATCTCTTTTAGAGATAAGTCCACTCTTGCAAACTTTCTATTACATGTAACTAACTACGTTTTAATTAGGTGCCTATAAAATGTCACCGAAGTTTTTAATCTGGTTTTAAGTTAAGACAACGACGAAGATTGATTGTTCCTTAACGATATAACCATTGCTGTTTGTAAAGAACTGCTGTATATACAGGATGGTGGCGACAGTACGACATTAAATTAAAACATGTGGGCTATATTTGTTTAGTTAGTTTATATTTTACATGTATTTTGTTTATTTTATCATAGGCATTGTATTTCTTATTATTTATTTCTCAAGTTTTAGAAAAGTACAAAGAAAGTTTTAGAAAAGTTAGTTTTTAGTAGTACTAAACAAAAATTACAATATTTTTTAAATTTTGTTTGATTCTAACAAATCGCAGTTCTGGTTTATAAAACAAATATGCTCTTCAGTATCTGCTTGCAGTCTGCTCTTTCTAGAGGGCATTGCATATCGAGATTTAGAGAATTTCCTCTATGAAGGAACCGATGTCGCTGGTATTGTCAGAAACTTTAACGCTATTGAAATTTAAAATGTGGAAATTTTTATTCAAAAAACCACTTCCAAATCGTCAAAAAACATTTTTTTTACGACTATAACAAAAAATATATGAACAAAAACATAATATCGCCTGTCTGTCCGTCTGTCATTTCTGAATTTACGGTCATAACAATGTCATAATATCTGTCTGTCTATCGTGCCTGAATTTACACCGGTTCAAAAAGTTGAACCCACAAACTCGTGTAGTCACTCTTTTCAAAAATTTAATGGCACTCTGAGTTTTAGGTGTTTGTTGAGGCACCAAAAATCTCCCGTATTTTAGCGGCTTTTGTGATCTTGGCTTCTTCGCCTCTCTGTCCTAAGGGCCTAGAGCCTAGACAATATGTCTTTCGACAATCACTATCGCTAAATAGAAAATGTATAGGATTTAACATTTGCAATCGAAAGTCGATCGAGGCGTTATGTCTAATCCCATACTTTTTCTGCTTAGCGATAGCAATTGTCGACAGGCATTTTATCTAGGCCCTCAGTTGTGTCTAAGTCTGAAGTATTGAATTTTATTTATTTTATTTATTTATAAAAAGTACTTGAAAGCTTACAGACAGGTCCAAGCGCTAACAAGTTAGGGTTAATACATGATCAATCTAGCATTTCATTAGATATATACATTAAATTACAATTATAAAGATTATTAAAATACAAAAAAAAGTAAAATTAATCAAAATGTCAATAATAATGTCAATATGTTAATTTAATTAGTCAAAATGTCAAACAGAATAAAATAATGTCAACTATACCAATAAAAATAAAAACAACACAATTAAAATGTCAAACACACAAATTAACAATTATTAAGAAAAAAAAACAATTTAATAGTCATTTGAGTTTTAAAACGTCAATTAAGGTCTTATGGATTTTATTATATAGATCTCCGAGGCGGTCAGCAAAGATGTCAATATCAGCGTGCCGAGCGAGAATGTCCCCGAGCAGCGTAAGTGCGCGTGTAGTAGGCGCATGAATGGGCGAGTTGCTGCAACTAAACTTTACGCTTTTAGCTTCAAAACGGTTTCAGAGGGAAAAGAGCGTAGTGTAACTGAAAGCAATCTAAATCAATGTTCAAAGACTCGAACACATATTTTATGATTGTAATCGGTTTTTCCAAAAAGAACCGGTGATTATCGGTTTTTATAAAAACCGGTTATTTTTAGGTTTTTGTGAAACCGGTTCACATCACTAGACGGCACAACCCTGTATGAAGGAAGATATAGTCAAATGACTATATTGTTTTAACCCAGAAAGAGTCCATTCACCTTACCATTCAACTTCCACGATTTTTCTCAATTACTTTTATAAAATATGATTATGTAGGTATCTACCTAAATCAAATTTGCTAAGAAAGCTCTAGCTGATTGCTTCAAAAGTTTCACGGAGATCCTTTCAGGCGATGAAGTTAATAAAAGTTAGATAGAAACACTGATTCAAAGACAAAAAAAATCTGTCCATTATAAAGTAATTTAGAGTGAAATGAAATATCGTTCTAAATTCTTCCTGCGTTATACCTAAAACTGTTGGTAATAAATTATTTCAAAGGTAACATTATTTCTATTTTGAGGAGCTGACTGACTCTGGTTGCGATTTTGAAAACAAAGCAACTTTCATCATGGTGGATCCCGGGATGGGTAATCAAAATTTACAATCTCGAGCTCCTCCGGGCCCCGTGCTCCTCCAAGATCTAGAAAAAGTATAACCCTAAACGGGGAAAACGAATTTTTATTTCGGATCTGTGAAAGTTAGTAAGGCCCTTTTGTCAAGTAGGAAATGAGCTGATAGTCATCAAACGCCTGATAATTTATAGCTTGGAGAACCACGTCAGCTATCAAGCAGTAAAACCCAAATCAAAACCGGTCCATTCTTTTAGGAGCTGCTATGCCCCACAGACAGTCAGACACGTTAAACTTATCAATTCCCCCTTTTTTCGTCGGGGGCTAAAAACAATATGAAAGAGACTAATAATCAGTAATAAAATTGGCAAGATTTTGAGAAATTTTGAGTACATTGTAAAAACCGCACAAAGAAAATATTTTTATTACAAAAATACAATTAATAGCTAGTTCAAAGAAACTAATAAAAACGAAGTACTGAGCATAACGTTTGTCCCCCCCTTTACTCCTTCCATAATGGATTCATAGTGTACACAATATAGATAAAATTATAATAATTATATCTAAATTATTTATGTGTCATTTTTCATGTGGCAACATTAGTCAATAAAGAAACCTGATGCGTACTCAGTTCCTTGCATTTCATAGACCAATCAGTAATTTCTTCACACAGACAGTTTGTCATGCCCAACAAGTACCTACCTATACTTTTATTTAAAAATCATGACTGTACGAAGAAGGTAGATATTGCAAAATTATAAATTCAACGTTATACTTTGAAAATAAGTTGAATGTTCCGATCGCGTGCTCATAATGCGAGTTACGTTTTAAGCCAACATTTTCGGTACGTTACATTGATTTACTGGCAACACTAGCTTTCAGATAACAAAATGTACGCTACGCTATTGCAGAAACTTATAAATTATACTTAACTAGCTTTTGCCCGCGACTTCGTCTGCATGAAGTCGGTTCTATCCCATAGGAACCGTACGTTTTTCCGAGATAAAAAGTAGCTAAAACGCTTTTCTAGACTATAATCTATCGCAGTGCCGAATTTCATTCAGATCAGATCAGCCTTTACGGCGTGATTGAGTAACAAATATCCATCCAATACTTTCGAATTTATTTATAAACTGGCACAAGTCCGCGGCTTCGCCCGCGTAAGCTGCTTATTGCGATTTTACTTTGCTGTTATCTGGCTTACATGCTGCTTGGATTATTCTTATCCTTACTAGATTATGCTTGCGGCTTCAACTTCAACTTTGAGTTTGATGGCAATCGGTCGTCATGTGATAACGACCAATTCTGCCAGTGTCAAGGTTTTATTGTTAGTCAACCTCAGCAGTGTGATTCACAAACAGAAACATTCGACATCGAGGTTGACGTCTGACAAGACGGCGATCCGCCATTGATTTTGATGTTTGACCACGGCGCTGCGCGTATGCGTATTCACTTATCTCTACGTCGATCCCATGGCTGTGTATGATTTTCGCTGTTGACTTCGTTTTTCTTGTGTTTAAAAAATTGTAGCGCAATGACTTCATTCAATATTGGATTGATTTTTACATAAAGATATAAAAATAAACAACATAATAGTTTCGGCTCACGCCGTGCTCGTCGTCGGAACGCTGGTGTAGCCAATAGTTGTCAAATGGTTGTCAAACAAACGCCAAAAGGTATGACAGCGCTGCCGACAGCCACCAATTCAAGGCTGTTGACTTTAGAGAATCGCATAGCTGTACACAGACACGTGCTAGCGGGCTTTTAATCACATAAACTGTGAAAATAAGTTTTTGACAGCTAAGGGCTTAGTGATAAATATTTTGGCAGCTAGTGGCAAATAGTGCAAAATTTCCAAAATTAAGTTTCGTGATTGCCAAAGCTATTTATTACGTAAATAAAATTTTACATACGTCATGATTTTTTGCTATAGTTTTATACACAGTAATAAAAATCATAATTCATCACTAAAAAACTGTGACTGTTATTTTTTCTATAAATTTTCAACGATTGTTAATAATTTCGTGGTAAAAATTCCTAGATTAATAAAAGAATAAAAAACCCCTTTAGTGTTTCCACTTTAGCCAGGGCTATACTTTGATTTTTACACTAATTGACCGTTTATTCGATGCCATCGAGACATTCTTCAAGGGTTAAAGTGATAAATATTTTGACAGCTAAAATGGGCAAAATTTTGTAAATTAGTTAATATATAAAAAATTGCAATGGATAATTTAACTTCTAGTGATACCTTCTGTGATAATATTCCACCAACAGCTTCAAAATTAAGTAAATAAAAAAGGATTTGGCTCGCCTTTTAAATGATTTTCCCTCTATAATTATTACTTTACTCAAGCCTTCTGTACCGTAATGCTACGTCTGTGTTATGAACTTCGTGTCTTATTCGTGATCCCGCGAAGTCTGTTCAAGTTTCTGCTTTGAAGTCGAATCTCAAAGCAAAAGGGTCACGCCATTTGTAAATTAAGATATTACGTTGCGAGTGACGCAAAACACCAAACTTTATTAAGTTTACCTATGAAAGAACATTAAGTTAGCTTTCGCTTTTTGACCCTTACATATCTCACCGGCGCGGGCGTTCAGTTAACATTAGAATAATTATCTATTGCATCTGGTTGGCGTTAAGTTCACATGCTACTTAAGATAAGATAAAAAAAAATATTAAAATTACATTTACATGTTTAATTTTGTGCGGTTATAACACCTACTTTAGTCTAAGAAACACAAATAAAGAAAGAAAACGATGAAAAATTTTAAGCTCCAGGCGGGAATCAAACCCGCGTCTCTTGTGGGCCGACCAGGTTCTACCAATTTCTATTTTTTATCATTTTTATAGCAACGTTTATCTCACCACTCATTGGAGGTCGGCTTGACTGCCCGGACCCCAGGAGACGCTGATTCGATTCCCGCCAGGAGCAATTTTTCATCGTTTCTTTCTTTATTAGTAATATCAAAATTATTAATTATTAAGGAACAATTACGAGTATAAGATAATTAGGAAATAATTTAAGCCCAACTAAATACTCTTGCAGAATGTAAAAACACTTGCATAGTATCCAATTATTTTCAAGTGGTCTCTTAAATGTGAAACCCACTGTGATTTTATAGATATTAAATTTAATTATAGACACAAAAATTTATTTGATTGAGGTTGAAGTTGTGGCTTGATAATTCATAATTAATAAGTTTACGGTAACCTACCTCCTCCTCGCGTCGCATTCCTCATTGATGAGGGTCGTGACCTTCCTTTGGTGTAATCTTTTCTGCGATGATTTTGCGCCATCCCGATCTATCTTCAGCAGTGTGCAGAGCATCGTGCAAGTTGGTCTCGAGGGTGGTGCGAACCTGGTCTGTCCAACGCATTGGGCTGCGGCCCCGCGGTCTTCTCCCTTCTACTTTGCCAGTAACCGTAAGTTTCTCAAGGTTATATCCGTTTCTCCTGGCAATGTGGCCGAAGTATTTAAGAAGAATCTTTTTGACGATATCTGACCGTGATCCTGCTATCTCCTATACTGTCAAGTGTCATCATAGTTTACCATCAGGCAATTATACGATTGTTGGTCACTCTTGTCTTATAAAAAAAGCTACATTTGAAGACAACTTTTATTTTTACGTGTTTGTTGTCCCTTACTTAACTCGCTGCCGGCGTCTTCTCAATACTATAATATCTATTATTTTTACTAGCTTTGTGAATTTGGATACCTGTAGCATATATATTTATATGTATTAAGGAATAAAGCTGTTTTTATAAAAAAACATTAACCCGCCAAATGCTAATAGTTCACTTAAATAAGCAGCTAATTACGTGTGACGCCATTAGGTGAACGGCGTCATTTGCATAGTATTTCTCTTGTAAGTTAATTTGGCATAGTTTCAGTACTCGACGGGCGAGTGGAATGAAGCCAACTTGCACCGCTTATCTTGAGGAACAAACGAATATGCTGCGAACAGTCAACATTACAAATGAATTGTGTAATACTTACTACGAATATATTTTAATAGACTAGTACTTTCTACTTTCTACTAGAACTTTCATCCCGGGATGGGTTATTTGAAATTTGTACCATATGGTGTCTTTCACAACTCTTTTGAAGGTACCCATGTTATAGGAAGGAGGGAAGACTTTTGTTCTCTTTATTTGGGTTAACAAACAGTATACACAATCTTATAATAATTTACAATAGATCAAGCAAAAGCTAATCCATTGCGCCACCAACAACATTAACCACACATTAATTATAACATTTTATGAGAAAAATGATATATGCTATTTTATATAACAGCAAAAAGAAATAAAATCATTAAACTAGGCAAACACTTGTGCTAGTTGTCTTTTAAACGTGCCAATGCGTGTAGAAATTATGTCAATGTTAGTGCAATATTTGTTGGTAAAGAATTTCAAGTTTTGGAAATGCGATAAGAAATGAGTTACTAAAGTTCTTTGTTTGATATTGTGGTGGAGACAGTGAAACGCGTTCTCCTTATTAGGAAAGGGGTTCTCCTTACTATCCTTATGGGATAAGGCCAAAAAGCTACTTAGAGTAAAATAGTAATAGTAGTGTAAAGTGTTACATGATACTTATAATAACCGAGAGAGGACGCTAAGCGACGCAATGTTGAAGGCTGTTCATGATATGTAAGAACAGTCTTCAACATTTCATTACATTCCGTATCTTTATACGGACAGCAGGACTCTGAAATCTCAGGATGTGAATATACGAAAAAATATATTGAATGTTATTAGGTCAGCATCAGTAATTAGTTTATTGATTTGTTTATCAATCAAACATCTAGGTTTTGTACCTTATCTGTATGCCTAACTTAGTTATTTTATAGCTATACCCGATATGAACCATGTGCACTAACAGTAAGTTGCAATTGGAAATATTAATGTAATTTTGTACATGCTGACCGACATTAATGGCGCCTAAGTTCGCAACGACGGCGACGAAGGACCCAATTCTACGAACCGCTTTTGAGGTTAAAGGTAAACTTTAAATATAATAAATAAAGGTTTTTCAAGAAAAAGTCCATAGGCTCGGACGGCTAGTGTAGACAGTGCAGTATGAACATGCTATTCTAGCCGGATCCAACGTGTCGAGATTCCTTTTCACGCCTCTTTTGAAGGAACCCACTTTTTAGAAGGAGGCGTCATTTCCGATATAGACACAAAAGCCATTACGACACAGAGGAGCCAACTTTATCATTACGTTCAAAATGTAAATTACTACGTAAACAACATTAATCGTTATTCTATCTCGACAAAGTCCTTAAATATACGGCGGCAGTACATTGGGAGTATAATCAAGTCTCCTAAATGGTTCGCAGTCAAACTCAGCGAGGCGTGTAAGCGGAATGAGCCGACATCACACGACTGGGGTAACCTCAGACTTCTTTTCATCTAACTGAAAGACATAATTAAGGGAATGTGTACGAATGAAATGGATATAAATATACTAGACAGGCGGCTTGTGAAACGTGTAAGGAGCTCAGTATACGCAGTCAATGAACTTATACTTACGCCGGTCGCCGCTACGCGTGGCCTGCTTAGTAAATTTCCATACATTTGTTTTCATTCGGGCGAATAGAAGTGCGAATATTCGCCGCGGCGAATTTCCCATGGCCAGGCCATTATTACTATTGAGCTTGGTTCGCGAAATCAAAGTGAGGTCCGAGTTGCTGTGAACGCGAATGCGGCTTACCAAAGCTGACAATTTTATAATTATTATTTTTTTTGTTTTTCGCAGTCCCCGAGCGTCTAGCTCAGCAGAATATATTCGCCGCTGATGGTTCGAACCCACCCACACCATCAAATTATTGTGTTTAATTACTATATGTCAGTTTTGAATAATCAAGTAAAGTATTTTACAAAAGCCAAATTATGAAATTATGAATAAAATTGGAATAATTTTTTCGATGGCAAAAAAATCCAAAGAATCTAGGACTTTTCCCAAAAAATTATAGAAACTCGGCCAGGACTATATAAACAGTCGACAGCACATCAAGTACAAACGTAACAGTTTGATCTTGAGGCCGCCCTTATTCCGTTCGTGATAGAGGCGACTTTCGTAGTGCAACTGTTACGCTTGATGTGCTGTCATCTGTACCCTATACAACTATATGACAAACAAGCTGAAACAACAAACAAACAAACTGACCTGATGGTAAGCCGTTACCGCCGCCTGTAATAACAAGGAAAATCACTTGATATTGCAGGTGCGTTGTCATCCTGAGGCCTAAGATGAAATGCCGTCCATGCCTAGTAACACATACTAAAAACTACACACTGTACACTATACTGAAAATATGCACAACAGTTCTCAATTGTCCATGTACTTTTCATGTGTTTTTTTTTCGTGGTGCAAAATAATTTTTAAAATATTAGAAAATACTGCAACACAGCCATTGACTTATACAGAATGGTACCATCAACACTACAATAAATTTTATTCAAACATGGGCTATATTAGTTCATACAAATAGTTTGCCACTTTCAAAAACATCTTATTCATTAGATAATTTCACGACATTTCTGTGAAATAATGCAGCCAATGTATTATTATTGACTTTAAATTTTCAACGACTCACGTGAATTACCGCAAATGATTAAAAAATAATATTTATCACGCCTGTAACACGCGCGTGCGCTATTGTTGTCTTTTTTCCTCGGGATGAGAAATCATATCTCTAGCTCTATCTGTCTTCGCTGAAACAACATTCACTATGTTCATGATGCTTTAAAAAGACCCAACTTTAAAATTTTATGGCATGGATCTTTCTTCAGGTTATTCAGATTCTATTCAGGGGGACGCAGGATGTCAGGGTTTTAGTTATCATAAAGACGACTTGTTAAAGAAAGAACTCGCTTAAAAAACAGCTGTTTTATACAAACACATCGTGTAGGTATTACAATTTAGTATGGGAAAAATATAAGGGGTCTACAAAAAATATTAGCCTGGTCATCAAAAATAATAATTGGTCTACAAATTTATTATGATGGCCAATTATAATTTTTGATGATCACTTATATTTTTAAGGTAGGTTAGTTTCATAGGAGAGTACACGGCAGGGGTTTTAGTGGGTGCGATCCCCACACTCCCCCATCTTCCTCCCCCGGGAAGATGGGATAGCGCGAACAGGCGATTCCCTGCCAAAAAAAAATGGTTTGTTTGGTGATCAGTTAAATACAAGCCATTTATATGTTACACAGCTGATATCATTTTCGCAGTTCATCGTCCATCCGCCATCCTGCTATCTGTTTTTATTTATTAAGACAAACATTTCCCTTACTACCAGTACTTATATTTGACTTATTAATTTCTCCAATCCAACCAAACAATCCAACCGTACAAAAGCGTTGAGACACAACCTCGCCTGCACATTAAATCTTCCAATTATTTCCATAATCGCAGCCGCGGTTCAACTCGACACTTACAATGTGGAGATTTTGGAATGAATCCTCCCTTTGCCACCTTACATGCAAACTTGCGGTTTCTCCCCTTGCATTTTTGACTAAGAGGCTGCGTACAGCGACCATCAGCTTTAGAAAACGTAGGACTAATTTTTAACTGGAGTTTGCTTGTGAAATTGCTTCGGCTAAGCCCAGGTTACCCCGTGAAAGGCAGTGGAGTTAACGGGGAGTTTTAGTGGGCTATGATCGAGCGCTGGGTGACCCTGACACGGTGACGTTCATCGTCAAAATGGGTTCTTTTAATAAACTTTTAAGGACCAAGAGATTAAAGAGATGTTTCATATCCGGCCAGGTATATATACAGTATCTCAAAAAATCTAGAAAATCTCCTGAATCCGCAAAAAATACTAATAATTCAATTTAACCGCCTCTGTGGTATAGTGGTTGAGACCACCTGCCTCAGATCTAGAGGTCCGGGGTTCGATCCCCGTGGGGCCAGAAATTTTCTGCTCGATATTGTTGGTAGGCGTTTTCTAAGTCCGACTGGCTAGCTACCACCATCTTACCTAAGCCTGCCGCCATAACAATAAGTAATGTTAACAGCATTGTTGTGTTCCGGCAATTAGAGGTGAGATAGCCAGTTCCTCTGTGGTTGAGGAATCCGGGTGCAGCTCGCTTCCATCGTCGGCCTTATCTTCACTTACCATCAGGTGAGATGAGGGCCAAGAGTTACCCCGTTAAGGTTAAAAAAAATCGTTTTCATACATAGTTTGTGTGTACAAAAGCTGAAATTTTTCGTCGATTTCACCTTTATTCACTGTGGCAATATGGCGGCGGGTGACATAGCAGTCAACTAAACGTCACCAAAGTGACATGGCACCATGATAAATATTTGGCTGTGTTGCAGTTTTTTATAAAAAAATCTTGTTTTGTACCACGCAACAAAGCAAATAAAAAGAAAATGGACAATTGAACACTATTCTGCATATTTTTATCTATTCTTTAAAATACTGTACGTAGACCTGGCCGGGTCTCCATACATTTTTGTAATATCTCTTTTGATTTATTTATGTATTAATTTTTACGTGTCAGGGGCTATTTTAATTTTTTTACCTGATTTTTGGAGCAGGTGTCTCGTCTTCTGTGCTGTCAACATAACTTACCTACTCTTATTCTTAATTTTGATTTTTAACATTATTATAAATGTTTGAAAAATTATGTACTAATAAAAATGTATCTAAGCTAGAAAAAATCACGTCCTGAGGCGGGGATCGAACCCTCGACCTTCCGCAATCCGGGCGACAGCTCTTTTAAACACACAGCGACAGCTTTCTTTCTTTCTTTCTTGATTTTTATAGCAACGCGTGAGTGCTACGATAGTTTCTATAGGCTACTGTTACTGCATACCTTCAGGCGGAACTAAAGCTTGTTCGCCATCTTTATTGTGTGAAAAATGTCAATTCAAAAATAGAACATCAATTTTATTCCACATAGTGAAGTAAAGTTTTATAATGACAATTTAGAAATGCAGTGGCTATTTGAAAATGCGAAATTTCCACAGTTATCCGGCAAAACCAGTATGTGTGGTAGCCATTAACGTCACCCTCGACACCCCAAAATAATCCTTAGTTCTCTCTGATATAAGACTACCATTGTTCTGTTCTAGCTCCGTCCATCTCTGTGGAACGGATACTGGGATCACGGGTAATTGTCGATGGTCTAAGGCACAAGATTGTTTCGTGGACCATTTTTATGGTTACAAACTTCGTAACTTATTTGTTTATAATATGTTCATCATGTGTCATACGAATGTTTTATAACACACCTTTAGAATTTATTATAGATACCTATTTCAAATCTCATTCGAGTTTGAGTTATAGAATAAAGTGATATTCCTCTGTGGTCATAGTATGACGTTAGATGAGCATTTTCATCGACTCTTATTAAAACAGACTTGGAAGAGTCTATGGCATGGCAAGATATTGAAGGTCTCTATGATCCTATTATCTTGATCATGGTGTCTAAAACAAAGATTATTTAAACTTTGAACCAAGCCATCACCTCTAAAGATCCTAATTTCTTGAATTCGGTTGGCGTTACACACATGAATTAAATAATTAACCAGCTACTAACGTATGTGCTTAAGACTATTTGGTATGTAAGTACCTATTACTTTAAGGCTAGTTGGTAGGAAATAAGAGATTTTAATTTTATGAATTGCGGGCAAACTTTTTTTTGTAGAAGTAAATAATGGTTATTAAAAATAAACAAACTTTTATTTACATACAGTTAGACGTCATATATTTACTTATAACGAACTGTTGGTAGCTGTTAGTACAGACTACAGACAAATAGAAAAAATGACTCTTAATAGAACTGATTAAGTTACTCACAAACATCAAAGTATTAAACTTTATCTGCGTCAATCATCAGAGACAGTCAAGGGTCAGTTTTGACAAATCATAACCCATTTTCTTTTCAAAATAAGAGTCACAACTGAAAAACGTAATTGTGACAAAGTGATTCTGTTTTAGGATTGTTATTAGTCAGGCTTTTGTTTCTACGTATCTTTCATAACTTGCACCTTGGAACGAGCTACGAGTACAAATGTTTTCCGAGGACAATCTTCATGCAAGTGAGTCGTCGCGGCTTCGTGCGGCATTTTAATAACTCGACGGCGCCATATTGTGCACGCAGCGTTGTAACAAAATGGCTGACGGTGCAGGTTTTGTCAAGTGTCTATCTGTCCGCATTTTATGAAATGTTTTCTGTATTCCTCTAAAATACCCTTCCGCTTAACATTTTGTGAAGTAATCATTTTGTTCGACTGTGGCACAAGAGGTGGGTGTTTTTAAGTTCATTCTCATTTTTTGCTGACGCCTTCTTTGTTTGCCTAAATTGACCAAAAAGAAACCACCTTTAAAAAACGTTTTCGAAAGACTTAATCTTCTTTCGAAAACGTTTTTTACCGCCACTTGTAGATTTAAGACTTGGACTTGTTTAATTACCTATATTTGAAACTTTGCGGCGTAGTTCCTGCTTATTTTAAGACATTATCCTGCTTATTTTAAGACTTATTTCAAGACATAGAGATAGGCTTCACCTGCCAAAATCTAGAATCAAAATGTTGAAAACCAGCCCTTACTATATGGCGGTTAAAATTTACAATGAATTACCAATCACTTTAAAAAAATCAACAAAACTATAAATCGTTTTCAAAAAACCTTAAATGCTACTTGATTTCTAAGTGCTTTTACTCTATATCTGAATACTTAAAAGACAAAACTTAACAATACATTAATAAAAGAGTGCTCTGCTTGATAAAGTAACCAAATGACTACGTTATAATATTATTTTAAAAGAATAGGCAATAAATTCGATGATGATGAAGATATTTTATGTTAGTAAATAGATTGTTAAATTAATATATATGTGAGATTTGTAATATATTAGAAACAAATACATAATGGAAATAAAAATTAAAATAAACTTAGGCCTATAAATAAACTAAAATTAACCGAACTTATAAATAAAAAACACCACCTAAATCTACTGAAAATGGAAGTGTACCAATAAGACTGGTCGCATTACCTCGCTGAATTGCGAGGCTTATTCTTTGTGCGAAATACATACCAGCCTTATTGTCACTTAAACTTTCACACAAACGATCTGCAATGTCCCTAAACAGTCGGTGAGCACCTGGACCCCAAGGTCCCAATGTCTCAACTCCAAACGGTTCAAATATGTATTCTTTAGATAAGCCAGCATATTTGCGCCGTTTAAGAGTTTCAGCGGAAGCAGCAGCCGATCCTGGTGTCGACGAGGTACTTGGAAGATGGGACATGGCTAAGGTGTCGACACAAGTAGCGTCCCACACCAAAGACCTACCCATCTTCCAGGGCACAAGAGTCATACCGTCAGGCCTCTTCCCATCATCGCGCGCTAAACCGTTCGGCTCCAGAGCAGCAGTGGTCCCGGAGGTAGCGAGAGCCCGACGAATGATGTCATTGATTTCAGCATGCCGGGAAAATCGACCTGCACTTCTTGCACAAGAGAGGCCATGGTGACCAAGATCATCAAACAAACTACCACAACGGCAACGGTGTGGGACATTGCAGACGGTTCCTAAACGCAAACAGATAGCAAAACGAAAAGCAGTGCGGTCAAGGAGTGTACCTAAATTAGCCGAAGGCAAAGCTTGTAGCCATAGACCAGATTCCCACTCTCCCACTGCCAAGAGACGGGCTCGATCCGCAGAACTGGTTGACGTGTTTAAAAGATTGTTCCGCACCAATTCGCAGAGAGGCCCGTCCCATTGTTTCTGGGAGCAGGGGGAAATAGGAAAGTCAGAGCCAGAGCAAGTCATTGACCAGCTAGATTTGGCCTCGGCCAAGTGGGACACTTCAAAAGTAGTTAAACTATCACTTAAAATTTTGTCAATTAAAGGACGCGTACTATAAATGGAAGATAAAAAGGCCGGAAGAGAAACACTTGAAATTTTCCTTATACCTAAACCTCCGAAACGTATTGGCAATGATGCTTGAGACCAAGAACGATCGCAAAGATTGATATTCAGAACAGTAGAAAGTGTTTCTTTCATTCTACTGTCCAGTTCCGAAAGAAGGTCAGGAAATTTCCAAAGTTGACAGGAACGAAGAGTATACATAAATTTGGGAACAAAAAGGCAAAAACGTAGAATTATGTAAGCCATGTGAGTGCTAATTTTAAGAAGCCTATGACATAAATCTGTGAAGGTTACAATTTTTTCATTAACAAAAAAGGGAATTGAATCGTCTAAAATAGGTGAACCAAGTAGACGAAGCGATTTTCTATCAACAATTGAAATATTTGGAGCCAAAGAGTTAAATTCCGAAATTATTTCGTCTCGATGTGAACCAGTGATTCTATCTGAAATAAATAACTCACACTTCGAGAAATTCAGATCGAGACCAATAGTATGAAGTTCTTGGATGGATGTACGCAAATCATCAAGAACTGAATTTGCGCAGCCACCTAAGGTACCATCATCAAGATACCATACGTTTAATTTTGAATTTAGTTTTTGAATGGTAGGGTGAATTGCTAAACTAAAAATGGCAGGTCCGAGGGGATCACCTTGTTGACAGCCTACAACAGAAGAGATCAAATTACCTCTGTATTGTAGGTTTGAAGGTGAACTATAGCACTGCCAAAGGAAACCGTATAAATAAGGAGTTTTATATAGCACCTGATTCAGCAGAGCAGCCCTGTCTACAGAATTAAAAGCATTTTTAACGTCCACCTTGAGAACAACCTCTCCGCACTCATTGTCCAAGAAAGTACGCAGAGCATGCATTTAAATTTATTTTTTCCTTTCTAATTGATTTGATTGTTATGAATTGTATGAATTAATAATATTTATAATTCTCATTCTTATTCGATTTATAATAACAACGGCTTGCTGTCCTCAAATTTGCTACACCTCGCGGTAGCTAAGTTTTAAGTGTCTATATAAATGTATACAAAGATCCAATGTACACTTAGTGAGCAAATAAAAAACTTTAAACTTTACAGAAAAACTAAAAAGAAACAGAAAAATAGAGTTCAAAGTTCACAGTTGACAGGTATTTTTATCATTCTTCTCAGATATGCTCAGAAATTAGAAACTGAGATTGTTAGGAGAGTTAATAGATTTTCTCGAAAATAAGTAACAGTAGGTAGGAGAAAGTGAGGTAAATTTGGACGAGGGGCAACTCCAGACAAGGCTGTTTACCGTGCTAATAAATAATACTTGAAAATCTATTTCTGTCTTAATATTTAAAGGTGGGTCCATCCAAAGAGCCCATAACTAGTGCCTGGCATAGCGCATGCTTATTGTAGCGTAATCGAAATCACCCTACTCTCCCCTTTTTTTTTTTTAACCAGGAGAAATCCATTGACGGACCTACCCGCCGCTGGCGAAGCAGCGGGCGTGTGCGGGGCTCGCCCAGCGTCTGAATTGATCCTGGGAATACCCGTTAAAACTCCTGGATAACTCCCGTGCCTTTCGCGGAGGTGGTCTGGGGTCTGCAAGCAAATTCACCAGACCACCCCCAGGCAACCGGGCCTTACGGCCCGGTTTCGTCCAGACGGAGATTGCCCAGAGTTATCATAGGCAATCTCAGACGTCGAACCCTACTCTCCCCTACGGGATAAGTCACAGAAGGTAGAGCTCGCGCCATCTAGTTCGCTCTGGAGTTGCATCGCGCAGCTGCCCGCGGCTCCCGTCCATACCTCGTTGTCCCGCCATTCCATATTTTAATACTGCTGTAGTATTTCGACTCGTGTTCAGATAAGAAGTTTGACGCGACCTGGACTAGATGGATCGAGCTCAGCTTTGCGATTCTCTAAAGTCAGCAGCCTTGAATTCGTGGCTGTCGGCAGCTCTATCATACCTTTTGGCGTTTGTTTGACAAACATTTGACAACCGTTGGTGACACTTGCATTCCGAAGACGAGCACGGCGTGAGACGGAACTAAAAAGTGGTTTATTTCTATATAGGTAATCAAATATTGTACGCTAGTAATATGTAAGTCAATGTATATCGTTTCTAATTTTATATATTTTTTTCCTGTATGGCACTGCAAAGCAAAATATTTAAATAATGTAACCACAACAATTGTGACTTCATATTTTTAAAAGAGTGACTACACGAGTGTGTTGCCGGAGTCTCCTCGGTAGTTCAACTTTAGGAACCGGTGTAAATTTAGACATGATGGACTGATATACAATATGACATTGTGAGACCATTTCTTAAAAAGATACTTATAGATAATTTGTGATTTTCGACGATTCGAAAGAGCTTCTTAGGAGCCTACTTGAATAAATATATTTTTGATTTTGATTTTAATGGAATAGAGTCAATGCGATACATTTTAAACAAAAAAAAACAAAAATGAAAAATATCGATTGTATGTACTTCATGTCGTATATCCAAAACAGCGACAAACATACACAGTTAAAGATCGACGTAGAGATTAGATAGTGAATACGCTTACACGCATAGCTGTGCTCAAACGTCAAAGCAATGTCAGTCGTCAAACTCGATGTCGAATATTTCTAATATTGAATCACTGCAGAAGCAGAGTGCTACAATACATATAGTTGTTGTGACGTCGCTATGTCACAATATAGTATAGCAATTATGTAGATAGATATTGTTGTACGAGCGTAATATAGTCGGTGTGATATGGTACTAAAGTGCTTAGCTACTCTTCTGAATTCGATATACTTATGACCCTCCTGACAAAAGCTTACGCGGCTTCAATATAACAAAACGTCTTGTTTTTGTTTTAAATAATCCTTTTTTCACCAGAGATTTTGCGAACATAAAATAAGGGGTAAAGTCTCTCGGCTTACACCTCTGGGGATGTATCGGAAAACAAAAAAAAAACGAGAACAAACACATAAATATGTATGCGTACGCGTGTTCAGAAAATAGTCCCCCGAGAGAAGATAAATTTAAGGGAATAATAGAAGATCGTCGAAACTGACAATACTGGATATTTATGATTTTTTATTTTTCACTTTAATATTTTTATTTTCAATTACGACTTTACTGTCAAGTGAAATGCTTAAGACCACCTTTTATCTCTATAAATATAATTGCAAAATTAAAAATTTTAAGTAATCCCCGGCGTCATTAATCATCTATCTTACACCATCTCATTAAGACTATTCATAAGAGCCCAAACACGCTATATCTGCTGTGAGTTTCTGAAGAATTAAGCATTTCGTAGACTTTTTGATGGTATAGGATCAGCTCAAAGTTAGTATGTCATGGGAATGTCATCGAAGTGACAGTATACGAAATTTGAAATCAATAGGATCTGTAAAAGTTAGTAAAATCCTAATATCTTGTAGAAAATGAGCTGATAGTCATCAAACGCCTGAACTGATATTCATAAATTATAGCTAAGAACCATCGTAGTCACATCAGCTTTCAAACAAAAAAAAACGAATCAAAATCAGTCCATTCGTTTAGGCGCTACGATGCCACAGACAGACACACAGATACACAGACAGACACGTCGAACTTATAACACCCCTCTTTTTTCGTCGGGGGTTAAAAATCAATATTTATATGTTTCTCCCCTACGCGTTCCGAAACCATAGATTAGATTAGGATGAAACTTTGGTAGGGTGTTCTAGGGACGCCCGCAAAGATGCATCCATTATAAAAACTTTTTTATAATAATACCTTACAGTTTTTTTTTCCTAACAACTTTAAGGGCATTGCAAATTTGCAAAGCATGCCGGGTGCAGCTAGCTCATAATAAAAATAAGATAAGTAAGTATCGTTTTTTTTTTACCTTTTCAACTAGGTGCTTACGTAACTCCACTTCTAATTGAAATGAGCTTCATGTGACATTCAATTTCATTTTTTTAAATCATTTTTTAAATCCTATACATTACCGTTTTTCAGCGTCATATGAAAAAGTTTTCATAGCGTGCCTTCAATGGATATACAATCATAGACCAATACATCCTTGATACAATAAACGTTTATTTGACGACCGACTATGGTCAAGCAGCGGTCTATACCCCTTGCTATGGGCTACTCGGTCAAGAGGTCCCGGGTTCGAATCCCGGTAAGAGCAAATGTCTGTATGATGAGTACGAGCATTTGTTTACGAGTCTTGGATGTTTATACGTTTATTTAGTATATTTCTAGTATTTATATACATATTAATAACATTATTTCTCCGTTATCTAGTATCCATAACACAAGCATTAATGATGCTTACTTTGGGCTAGATAATAGGTGTGAGTTTATGAATATTTTATTATTATTATTATTATATTAGGTGTGACACAGCAAGAAGGGCACTATAGTGCCCTACTCACTATAGTGTACTTATTAGTAATTAATGACCTAATCTCTGTGTCATTTTTACTTCAAGGCAAAACACTGATTTTCAGCAATCACACAAACCTAGGCACCGCACTGAACTGACGCAATATACTTCAGCATTCAAACCTACCACTGTTAACTCTCAATGGTATAATATAAATATTTAGAAAAAAATTAAACATGTAAGACGTGACTATAAAATTTTTTTGTTTGCCCTGGAGTTCCTGGGACCCCATCATCAGATCCTGCCGATTCTTTTTTTATTCGAACCTATCGAATAAAAAAAGAATTTTGAAAATCGGTTCACAATCGACAGAGAAATCGGTGAACATACATAAATAAAATACATACAGTGCAACATTGAACCTCCTCTTTTTTTGAAGTCGGTTAAAAATTTAATTTTTTTTCGCAATAAAATACATTTAGCTAATCTCCAGCCAAAGTTCGTTCAAAAGGGTTATCCTGCTAAAGTTTGTATATAATGTCCTGCAGACATTAGATTTATAATTATTATGTTTTGCTTCTGTACTCCTTGTCAAAGTTACCTGAATCCATTTTAATTAAGCAGCATTTCGAGCTACTTACCCGTACGGAGCGAATCCCTGAACACTTTGTGAGACAGATATTTATACATTTATTTTGTATGGGTATTTGAAAAAAATAAATAACATATAGCCGAAATGGGCTGTGTAGGTATTTACGCCAGTAAATGGCTTAACGTGCCTCCGAAGCACGGAGGAGCTCGATTACAAATTGTTTCATTGACCCATCCGGAGTCAACCATAGCTAAATGTGCTTTCGGAGGAGCTCAGTGGCATAGATAGCGGTTTGAGCTCTCTAATGTCGATTACGGAAACAAAGCAACTTTCGCCATTGTCGATCCCGGGGTGGGTCAGTAAAATTTACAATCTCGAGCTCTTCCGTGCTTCGGAAGGCACGTTAAGCCGTTACTCCCGGTTGTTACCGCTTTAACCAGCTAACCTGTATTGGGCCAGCGTGGTTGTGTTATGGCCCAAGCTCCTCATGTGTGTCTCCCATGTAGGAAGGCCTGTGCCCAGCAGTGGGAACTGATGATGATAAAAGTTGTTATGACGTATTGGAACCCAAAGCGCACCAACGTGCTACGAGCTTAAAGTAAAGCTAGAGGTTTCTCGAAGCCAAATAAAAAGTACCTAATACGTATAAATGAAAACATAAGAATTGGTGTGATATTGTAATAAAGTGTTATTCTACTTGCAGGACCAGCCATGCCGGACTTCACAACATAATTTGGAAAATGACTTTTATTACAACGGATTAAAATATATAGTTAGTGGCTCCATTCATCGAGTCGAATTACTACTTTAAATTATAACAATCTTTATCAAAATATTCGCGCCAAATCCCTTCCTACATCCTTTGCACTGGCTATCGAGTGTGGCTATCGACCAATGAGGAACCACATAAGAAGACACGTCACTCGTGTGCAAGAGCTGTAGCCGCACCGGCCGACACAGCAGTACAGGCTCCTTGGAGTAAAAGTGTTCTGTGCAGCAGTACGTCCGCGATCGAGGTGGTGAAATGTACTCACAATCCGCGTTACTAAGAACAAAAGGGGGCACCTTGCCTGTGCCATAATCGATTTAATCCACCGCGAAATTCATGTGAAATAATAAATATGTCGTGTGCTCGCGTGTCCGTCTGTGCGGGTACTTACAAGAGAACGGCGTCAAACATAGAGACTTGAAGCCGGAGAAGATCGCCGAACAACACCAATCAGGTCTGTCAGTGCATACCTATTACCTTACTCCTAATTCTGTTTTCCCTTTGGCGCAGTTAATTAAAATTATACAGTCTACATAAAATCATTTAAAAATATTCACCTACTAAACGAATGGCCGCATCAGTACTTACAAAAGTAAAAGTGCTACCCTAGATCTGAAAGCGTGTGTACATACAAAAAATATTATCTACCCGTTACATGCCGTTGCCGTTACTGAAAAATTGGCCTGAGTCATCAAGTTTTACGCTGCTTTCGAGGGTACAACTTCTGCCATCTAATCATTGTATAATCGACTATATTCCGTTAAGCAAGAGTTTTATTTTACATTATCGACGTTAATACTTTTAGGTCACGTCTCGGAGACAGACGAATTTTCGACGTAATCTAATATAAGTACGCGTACATTTGGCTAATGGTTCGCTCAATAACATCTTTTCGGTAAAGCCTTTTATGTCGCATTTTCCAAGATTTCAATGTTGCTCGCAAAAAGAAACTTGTTCATTTTAATGATTTGAATCATTTAGAAAGGTCAGGCTTAGTTTCCACTCGGATTAAGAACGTCCAGTTGTGAACACACTACAGTATCGTGTTGTGTTGCTGCGATGAGTAGGGTCGCCATACCTCATTGAGGAAGCATTGTGTTGAGCAGGAAAACTTTGTCTACCATGCTGACAACATTTTTTTTTTAAATATTCATACACTCACACCTATTATCTAGTCCAAAGTAAGCATCATTCAGAGCTTGTGTTATGGATACTAGATAACGGATAAATATTGATAATAATATATATATAAATATTAGAAATATACTAAATAAACATCCATGACTCGTAAACAAATGCTCGTACTCATCATACAAACATTTGCTCCTACCGGAGGGACCTCTTGACCGAGTAGCCTGCATAGCAAGGGGTACAGTACAGACCGCTCGACCAGACGGTCGTCAAATATAAGAAATATACTAAATAAACATATTAAGATCCATGACTAGTGAACAAATGCTCGTACTTACCATACAAACATTTGCTCCTACCGGGATTCGAACCCTGATATCTGTCTGTGTGGCATCGTTGCCCCAAAACGAATGGACCAATTTTGATCAGGATGGTTCTTTCATAGCTATAAATTTATGAAGATCTGTTCAAGCGTTTGATAATCATCAGCTCGTTTACTAAACAAAAGGGTCTTACTAACTTTCACAGATCCGATTAATTTGAAAATTGCTTTACTGGTACGTCGGTTGTATTTCCAAGACATGGTAGCCTTTATCTGATGCTGTGCCATCAAATAGTCTTGAGAAGCAGTGTAATTCACAAACAGAAATATTCGACATCGAGCTTGACGTCTGACAAGACGACGAGCTGCCATTGCTTTTGACGTTTGCGCACGGCGCGGCGCTGCGCGTATTCACTAATCTCTACATCGATCCCATGGCTGTGTATGATTGTCGCTGTTTCGGTTAAACGACATGGAGTAAAATCGATGCTTTTTGACTTCGTTTTTCTTGTGTTTAAAATGTATCGCAATGACTTCATTAAATATTTGATTGACTTTTAAAATAAAGATATAAAAATAAACAACTTATTAGTTCCGGCTCACGCCGTGCTCGACGTCGGAACGCTGGTGTCGCCAACAGTTGTCAAAGAAATGCCAAAAGGTATGACAGCGCTGCCGACAGCCACGAATTCAAGGCTGCATACTTTAGAGAATCGCATAGCTGCTTCATTCTTGAGAAACTTACAGCAGGTGTAGCGTGTATGGGCTCGTAAGAATAGTCTAAATGAGAAGGTGTTAGACGATGATCGAGGCCGGGGGTTACTTGTCCTGTGCCTATATTTTTTCCATCTCCATCATCCCGTTTTAAATCGCTATATATCATTAGCAACCCTAATAAACTCCAGGTACTGAAATCATCATATCTTTTTCATTCAATATAAACACCGCAGTATGTTACGACGCGAACGCCTCTAAAGTCTCGTTACCGACCGTAACATAATATAATATTCAACTCAAATACCTACCTTCGCATAAATTGTACAAAAAAATGAGTCCGATTCTGGCACACGCTAAGTAAATTGCTTTCTCTCAATGTGTAGCTACCTACATATTGAAAGAAGTGGGTAGCAAAAACTAAGACAAGCACAACAACGACAGTAAAACGTAATATAAAATTGAAAATATAAGTAACCACCGGAGTCATTAATCATCTATATAACACATCATTGAGACTATTCTTATGAGCCACGTTATATCTGCTGTAATTTTCAGAAGAATTGAGCATCCCACAGACTATTTGTTGGTACAGGATCAGTTCATGGCTAGCATGTCTTGGAAACACAACCGGACAGAAACTATAATACCTACTCCTTAATTCTATTTACAATAAAATATTATGAATAATCCCTTATAATTGTCTATCATAAAAAATATTAATTTAGTGTTACCTATAACAAAATCTGTGTATGTGTATCTGTCTGTCATATCTGAAGTTATTTTGGCCATGGTCGATAGGGTTAGGTGGCAATTAGTTCAATGACAAATTCGTCCCATTTTTATTTGTCAGGTCATAACTAACCTTTCTTTTTTTTGTTGGGCAGGGGAAACGCCAGTACGCGCTATCCCGTCTTCCTGGGGTCGAGAGACGGAAGAGTGTGGGGCTCGCACGCTCGCACCCATTAAAACCCCTGCCGTGCCTCCTATCCGCAGCGCTGACAGCGGCTATGGGCGCTCTTTGAGCCTTTCGTCCATTTTGCTGTCAGAGCGGAGCGACTGCGACCTTACGCGATCTCATCTTCGAAGGGGCTGTAACACCCTCCGTCACATGTTAGTTGATGCACGGGTACACGACATGCGTCAGCTACCCCTGGCTTAGTAATTGGGGCGACGGTCCCCAACCGTCACCCGTAGCCTTATAGAAGTTCACAAGGGATGCAGTAGGCGCCCGTAGGCCGCCCTCCTGCGTCCCACTCTCCTTAGGCGGATGGCACACGTGAAGAACCTAACCAATTAAGTTTATTCCTGTAATTTTATAATAATAAAAATACTTCGGTTAGGTTAGTTAATGGTTGGTGGTTGATGCTTAGTTAAATACATGCCAAATTAAATGTCCAGACTAGTAAAGACATCTCCTTTAATCTGCGACCTTTCACAATACTGTATCATTGGCGATATAGTAAGTACAACTTTGAGCCACGTAATTGCGTTGAGACATTGCGTCGCTAATCGCCATTTATCGGCTTAATCACGGAGAGTGCTCTGAAGAGCTATTTGACCTTATCTCACCTTCGCCCTCCCTACTCAGGAGCACGCGTGCCGTTCTTCGGAGTCAACAATTCACCGTTTCTTCCTTAACATCACGAACAAAGAAATCCTTGCTTTGTCGTACTACCAGAACTTGGAATTCTTTGCCAGCACATGTGTTCCCTCCTTCCTATAACATGAGTTCCTTCAAACGAGGCGTGAAAAAGCACCCTTCGGGCCGGCAAGGTGGAGGTGGCTAGGGCAGTGTCTGAACGGCACTAGCTGTATTCGCATATGGACTCTTCTTACCGATTCACATCAGGTGGTGCTGAGCCATTTGTCATGCTTTGAATAAAAAAAATACTTTTAAAATGAAAATGAAAATATCTTTATTCAATTAGGCCCCCCAAGAAGCACTTTCGAATCGTCAACAAAAAACCCTTATGTCTATCACATAAAAATAATATTAACTAACTAACAATTACATTATGTTTGTCTCTCTGTCTTATCTGGATCTACGTAAGCTAAGAATGTTATAATGTCTGTCTATCGGTCTGTCTGTCGGTCTGTCTGTCGGTCTGTCTGTCGGTCCGTCTGTCGGTCCGTCTGTCCGTCAGTCAGTCTGGCTGTCTGTCTGTCTGTCTGTGTTTTAGTTATTATTCTAAGATAACATTTTTTTTTCATCAACAGTCTATACGTAAGTACGTCCCACTGCTGGACACAGGCCTTCCTACATGGGAGAAACACATAAGGAGTTTGGGCCATAACACCACCACGCTGGCCCAACGCGGGTTGATGTGTTAAAGCGATTGCAGGAACAACCGGGACCAACGGCTTAACGTGCTTTCCGAAGCACGGAGGAGCTCAAGACAACAAACTTTCTTAATTTTTGATTTTAACATTATTATAAATGTTTGAAAAATCACTTAGTAATTAAAATATAATAAAACTAGAAAAAATACACGTCCTGAGGCAGGAATCGAACCCGCGACCTTTCGCAATCCGGGCGACTGCTCTGACCACTGAGCCACCCAGGACTTGGGATATCCCTGTGAAATTCTTCTAGTCTATCTGTATTTGCGTTTATGAGCTAACGTCCACCCTACAATGTCGAAATATTCTATTTCAACATCCGAAACGAGTATTTTTACAAATACCGACGATTTGGTTAAGTTGGGGCAGTGCTTTCAAATATTCTTAATTTTTGATTTTAACATTATTATAAATGTTTGAAAAATTACTTAGTAATTAAAAAATCAAAAATTAAGAATATTTGAAAGCACTGCCCCAACTTAACCGAATCGTCGGTATTTGTAAAAATACTCGTTTCGGATGTTGAAATAGAATATTTCGACATTGTAGGGTGGACGTTAGCTCATAAACGCAAATACAGATAGACTAGAAGAATTTCACAGGGATATCCCAAGTCCTGGGTGGCTCAGTGGTCAGAACAGTCGCCCGGATTGCGAAAGGTCGCGGGTTCGATTCCTGCCTCAGGACGTGTAATTTTTCTAGTTTTATTATATTTTATTTACAACAAACTTTGATTGACCCATCCCGGGACCTTGGCGAAAGTTGTTTTGTTTTTCGTATCGAAACCAGAGCGCTCAATACGCCAATGAGCTCCTCACTGCACTACTTTTTAGTGTTGTGTTTAAGGTCGCCCGTGCTTACTGAGGAAGCGATGTGTTCGGAATTGGGGACTGGTGTCTTATGCTGTCACATGACGCTTCTTCTTGATTTTTACAGAATATACAATGCTTGAGTATCATATTATGCATTCTTGGTGACACAAACGTCAAGTTACCGTAGCTTAAGGTGTAGTAAGACCACCTGACGGTAATCAGCTACCATCAGGCGAGCCATGTTCTGCTGCTTGTAATATGAAAATTTTAGTAAGTATAGGTTATATAGAAACAAATAAATATTCTTCTTTTGATTCTTTATAAGAAGAGTTAAAGTTAAAGGAGTTATTGCATGCGCTTTATGTTATTTTGATGATATTTTCATCCCTCTCTATCCGTCCATGTTATTATAATTTGCATTCAACAGAGTATCGCTTGGTGTTTTCAAAACGTAAAAAATCGCTACAATCTATATCGGGCGGTAACGAGAAGTGATGTGAAAAATCGAGTTCAATATAAACGGTTCTCTGTTTTACTGGTGTATTTTTATTCCGCGATGCTGCTAGTCCAGAATAAACAGTACAACACGTTTGGAACATAGTTGATAACAGTGTTAGTAGTTTTTATATCCTAGTATCCTGACGACATGAGAATCTTTTATGCACTTCATCTGCTCTTTCATAGAAGTTCAAACAATCAAAGGATATACCTAGTTACATTTTTGTGCATTCAACAATAATACAATATCAATTGTATCTGGTTTTCTGATAGGCACTTTCTACTTAATATATTAAAAGAAAGAAAGATTTGATATGTAAAGTCATGCAGCACCCTGTCTATGGGCTCCGGAGTGGGCCTACAAAACGTCTACCAGGACTCTCCTTGACAATTTATACCATAACTGTCCCATAGTCACATACCGGTGAATCCGCCATTCCCTACTATTGCGTAAAGTATTGTTATTGGCGATATGGAGGTCACAAAAGCTCTTGAGCCTCTAGAATTGCTACATAACATTGCTCCACTGAGCGTCTTTTTTACCCTGTACCACGGCGAATGTTCTAACAAACTTTCAACCTCGTTCCGCCCTCCCTTTTCCTTCACAGGATCACGATTGCTAGTCTTCGGTGTCATCCACATACTAGCTCAAACTCAAATTAGCGTAACAAAAATTTGGTGACTCGTTTCTCTATTCTACGTTTTTATCCAACTATATTAATCTTTCCTTGAAGCATGGGTTCCTTCAAAATAGACGTGAAAAGACACTTTATGGGACGGCAAGGCGGATAGAACATGCTGCTCTAGCTGTCTTCGCATGTGGACTCTTCTTACCGCTTCACATCTGGTTGTGTTGAATCATTTTCCGTGCTTTGTGTAAAAAAGAGAGCCATTTGAAGGCATCTTATAAATGGACATGATGGGAATATCTAGGGTAATATGTTCCATACTAAACTAGCTGTTTCCATTTTTGGATTTTCACTTTACTACATCACGTGATGTTGAGTCATTTGTCGTGCCTGATAAAAAAAAACCAAGGCAGCTGACCATGCTTTCCATCGTGAGTTCCAATAACAAAAACCTTAAATAAACTCAGCAGTATTGTCTTACATTTTCGCGAGCACTCACTACACATTAGAAATTAAACCAATTTCCGGTAAATTGGTCCTCCAACTCCAAATATTTAATCATCCAACCATCCAACCAAGATGATTGGAGTGTACCACCAGCTTGGGATCCCATCATGCGAATAATAATGTTCCAAGACCGTTCTCACACTGTCAAAAAAACTGACACCGTGAGCTCCGTATGCGTGATTCGGACCGCTCAAAATATAACACAAAGTAACGGTAGTTAAATTATAACTTATCAAAGACACATGATGCAATAAACGTTTTGAGTTTGACATTTCACATTTTCAGTCTTCCCGTGACCACGATCGCTGAAAAGTAATCGAAACGTTGGGTGTATAATAATAATGTAACATCTAATTAAACGTGAGTTAAATCCGGTAAATTGTTTTAATTTTAAACTATGTGGAACATAAACCTGCAATATTAGAGTCAGTACTTGATCAATATTTTGAAATATCTGGTGCCTTTGTTATTCTGGAGACAAGAGTTGCCTACTATGCCCTGCCCTGTAATTCCATTTGTAAATAACCCTTCTCACCTGACACATTTTATTGCGGTGTGACTAAGTTAGACGGAGAGAGTCTTTGAACCGAATCAGGATTTCGAACGTTTCCAACACCTACGCTGTTAGTACTGTCTGGGTTGGTTCCGCGCCACAATACAAAGGTCAGACGTTGATCGATCCGTGGATCTATTTAAAGCACTAACAACCTGTCAGTAGCCTTATACTTGATTACAACAATAGTACAGACAACAGCACATCAAGTGTAACAGTTGCAATACGAAAGTCGACTCTATTATGAATGGAGTAAGGGCGGTCTCAAGGTCAAGCTGTACCTTTGACGACCGTCTGGTCGAGCGGTCTGCACTCCTTGCTATACAGGCTACTCGGTCAAGAGGTCCCGGGTTCGAATCCCGGTAGGAGAAAATGTTTGTATGATGAGGAGTACGAGCATTTGTTTACGAGCCATGGATGTTGATATGTTTATTTAGTATATTTCTAATATTTATATACATATTATCATCATAATTTCTCCGTTATCTAGTATCCATAACACAAAGCTCTTAATGATGGTTACTTTGGGCTATATAATACGTGTGAGTGTATGAATATTATCATTATAATTATTATTATTATTACCTTTATTCGCGAAGTATCTACGATCTATTATTATCACGGAAACGCCAGCTGGACGCTGAAAGGTTAAATATGTTTAAACATAATTAAAATCTAAACTGGAAAAACAAACAAACATTTATAATAATGTTAAAATCAAAATTAAAGAAAATGTGTAAACAAACTTTTATCATAGCGTAAAAAATATATAAACTGTGCTAATATTATACCAACCCGCATTGGGCCAGCGTGGTAGTATTATGGCCCAAACTCCTCATGGCTTTCTCCCATGTAGGAAGGCCTGTGCCCTGTGGGGCGTATATAGGCTGGTGATGAATATTATACCTAAACCATATACAGGTTGGTGCCGTCAATACGACAATAAATTAAAACATAGGCTATATTAGTTTATAGAAATGGTTTGCCACTCTCAAAAACATCTTATTCGTTTTATAATTTCATGACATTTCTATGAAATAATGCAGCCAATGTTATAATGTTTCATACAAATGTCATCAAATTTTCAAACGAATACGATGTTTTTGAAAGTGGCAAACCATTTCTATGAACTACTATAGCCCATGTTTTAATTTATTGTCGTGTTGACGGCACTACCCTCTATGTAAGGGCCGCAGTTTATCAGTTAACATGCTAGTTCTCTTACACTATGCCAAAACGGTTGTAACAAACATTCCGCACTTACACCCGTATTCACAAACGACACTATGAGGTCTCACAGTGCCCGCGGACGCACAGGGTGCCAAATTCCTATTCATAAACAATACTTGAGTGACAATCGGCACTATGCGTTTGTCATAATGAACACTTAGCTAAGGGAGCCTGATAGCTATATTAATCAACGCATAGTGCCGAGCTCACCAAAGAGAATGTAATCACTACGGAGTTTACGATAAAAAGCAAACAAACAATAAAATTGAAATGTCAGTCAGTGAAGTGAACTACGTAACACTAATCAACCAATCACAGAGCTATATTCAACGCTATGCGTCCGCATAGTGAAGATTCGTTTGAGTATTGTTTGTGAATTGAAAGACTTGACATAGTGAACCCACTGAGAAATGCCTTACTTCGCTATGTATTGCTCCTTTACTTACATAAGTATAGTTTGTGAATACGAGTGTTAGGTACGTAGTACGTAGCCATGTACCCACCGCTTTTAACGCTGAATATAAAACTTTTGAAAATTCTCAGTTAATCTAACGAGGGAACCCATCGGACACGCCAGCAATATCCTTGCTCTGCAAAATCTGCGTGTTTATTGCTATTATATATTAAGCATGTTTTAAGCTATTGCATAGCTTCTATCGCGGGCCTTGAGCGCGGGGACCGAATCCAAAAATTCCGTAACGAAAAAACCTCACGCTCCCCACTCCGATGCGCAAGGAGGTGTGGCTTGAAGGCCGTGCATCGTCTAACGTCGTTTCAGTTTTCAGTCTTCGACACGGCGTTGTGTGCGTGCGATTAGACGTATTGTACGACTCTACGAAACTCGCACGAATCGAGACGAGCTGCTCCGAAATCGGACGAATACATAAGCAGCTGTTTATGAGAAAGTATATAGGTGTATAGGTATTTGTACATTATTATCACAAATGCAGTATTAATTTTAAATTGAAAATATAATACTGCTATAAAGATAACCTAAACTTTTGATATTAAAATGAGCGATATTAAAAGTAGCCCTCTTTTACACACACAAACACACACACGCGTATAGTTTAAATTCTAAATTTAGATTCTCAATATAAATAAATAAAAAAAATTAAATAAATAAATAATTTTTTTAAAAAAAACAGTCTTCATTATGTATATAACAGAAACCATCAAACCAAGCACGTGTACTATTCAGTACCTTTGTTTTTGGTGTATAGATAATGCACATAAATGCCGCGCAGAGAAAGTATATATGATATTATATCTATATAAATGTACATCGCGCGAAATTCGATAATCATTTTTATTTATTTAATAATAGAAAAATTTGTTTTCTTATCGGTCACCACGCTCAAAAAGTGTAACTTGAATTAATATCAAAGAAAAAGAAATACTGCATGAATAAAATAAATAAATAAAATTATAATTGCATAAGTTGATACAAAATGCTATGCAATAGCTTTACCGCGGCAGTCCCCGAGTGCCACACGTCTTTTTTATTAAAAAACATACTGAGTTATAAACTTCTTATTTATGAAATAAAACAAAAGTTGTCAACTAGTCTATTCTAGTGGAACATATACCTACCACTGTTCCTTTTACACCTTAACACGAATGGTAATAAAAACGCATCGAATATTAAAAGCTATAGTGATCGGAAAAGCGAATGCATCAGCGGCCCTTATTAGCCACAGCCGGGTGAGCTTCCAAAGGCTTCTTTGATCAATCGCTCGGACATGCACCTCCGTAAACGTACGTTTTCATTTAACTGTCAATAATAAACTTAATTCCAAATGCATTTTACCGGAGTTTAAAGTGCTCTTTCAAGGACGGCGAAAAAATAGCAACGACCCCCTTTTCCAAAAAAAAACGAGTTTAAATTCCGGAAAAAGAAGATTTTCCGCATTTTTAGGACCTATACTAGTTTAATTTCAAACTTTATAAATTCGATTTTAGAGTTAAATATTATCGTAAAAATTCTTTAGCAGCAGGTAATAAACAACACATAGGTATCTAAGTTCACAGAAAATCAATTCATTTTTCTTTTAATATAAAGGAGATGTTTCATTTTCGGCTATAAACATATACAGAACCTACATTAAAAAATCGCAAAAAAATAATAAAACTACTACAAATTATTTTGTGAGATATTATCGGCCGTTAAACCACATACAAAAATATTTTAAAGCATCCATAAAAAACCAAATATGGCAATATAGAGGGCCATACATATTAAGACATAATCTCTATAATCTGTGGCCATATTTTTAAAACGTTCGGAATAACGTACGTTTTTAGTTTAGGAATATGAAATTATGGACTCAGTAGTCTGATAGACAGATCCACAGAATACTTTTGACCGATCTAAAAAGTTATTTTTCGTACCACTTGCTCAAAAAAGTGACATT
The DNA here is from genome assembly GCA_947347705.1 of Nymphula nitidulata. Classification (NCBI taxonomy): domain Eukaryota; kingdom Metazoa; phylum Arthropoda; class Insecta; order Lepidoptera; family Crambidae; genus Nymphula; species Nymphula nitidulata. Next base: position 10,874,961 of record OX374641.1, on the reverse strand, counting down.
CTATGCCACAAAAAGCGAACATAACAATAGTCATTTTTAATCTGTTAAAAACAGGGAAAGGAAAATGTACTGAATTTCATTCATCCTCTAGGGGGAGAATGTGATTTAAATTTGGAATATTTACCGAAATTTATACTGAACTACATCTGTGTTTACACCATTGAGTTTGTATATAAAGCATTAGGTATACATCTTTTTGAAAAAGGAATACGCACAAAAATGTAACTCTCTCTATCAATAATTGGACCAATGTTTCGAATGTTAACTTTTACTTTTAATTGTCATTATTTTTAATAAATGCATATCTCATATTATTATTGTGTTAATTTCGTCGCAAATGGTACGAAAAGTAGAGTATTTTCCTCGGTGATAAAGCTGTCTTAGTCGTGGGTGAACTTAAAGCCCTCGCTACACTCAGGACTCGTCTTAAATCCCTCGCTTCGCTCGTGATTTAAGTTTTTAACACCCTCGCTACGCTCGGGAGTAAACTTTGAGTCCTTCGTAACGCTCGCGATTTAAATCGTCACCTGCGACAGAAGACACTGCTTTATCCCCTTGGTTAATAATCTGCTATTCTTTGTTTTGTATATTTTGTATAGTGATATAATTACAGAAGTTTGAGGTTATAGTGTTGCCATTATATTGATAATTATAAAACTGTCACTTATGATCAAAAAGTATTTTTTTTTAATTAAGCGGTGAATTTAACCACATCATCATCATCATCATCATTTCAGCCGGGAGACGCCCACTGCTAGGCATAGGCCTCCCCCATTTAAACACATGACGGCGACATATACATAATAAAACTAAGAAGTACAGACGCATGAAGCACAAAAAAAATATTTGGAAAATTAATCCCAAGTAAAAAATTGTACATTAAGTTCATCATTTTTGAAAGTCGTACCTATGGTCCTGAGATATTGCCAATGGAAGACCCCGACAGGCAATTTCAGAATAGAATATGTATTGCATCAAGTCTGTAGGTACTTGTAGGTATTTGTCCACTTCGACATATGTATGAAATCATTACGTTACGTAATCTGTAATCAATATTGACTCCCCGACAGTAATTGGAAGTATTTTCATGTTAGCAAGACAAGGTCTACATTTACGTGAGTATGTAATTGATGGCAAAGAACCCGCCATCAATCATACAGTATTTGTTCGCGTATATTTTAATGTTCCACAGAAAAAGGAAGATCGGTTTCGGGAATCTGAATATTTCGCCAAATCTTCTTGTTTATTGGTCTAATGCTATTTTCTATATTGATTTACATTTTCGAAAGAAACGAGATTCGAGATTTATTTTATTATATCAGGTGTTTGGTGCTCGGCTTAGGAAGCGGGCTACCAAGGTAAGCATAGCTTTATAAATCATCATCATCACCAGCCTATATACGTCCCACTGCTGGGCACAGGACTTCTTATATGGGAGGTTTCTCACATGAGGAGTTTGGGTCATAACACCACCACGCTGGTCCAATGCGGGTTGGTGTGTTGAAGCGGTTGTTGTAACAACCAGAACCAACGGCTTATCGTGCCTTACAAAGCACGGAGGTGCTCGAGTTATCAAATTTTTGAGTGGCCCATCCTGGGATCGACCATGGCGAAAGTTGCTTTTTTCCGTAATAAAAAACAAGGCCAATCAAACTACTACGCCACCGAGCTCCTCATTATAAAACAACTAAGGTATTATAAAAATAATCTAAATTATAAAATAAATTTTGAAATTTCCCATACGTTTTGTTTAACTGACCGAACTATTTGTATGAAGAAAATGCGAAATTTATTTTACAATCATAATTTTTAACAAAAATCAATAATTCCATTCGTAAAATCCTGCATGTATACGTCACTTTGAATGTAAATTGTTATATTTAAGGTCGAAATTAAAATTAATTGAATAAATCGGCGATTTCATATTTAAAGACCTATTATTTTAAATATATTGTTTTGCAACATTCATATACATCTTGGGCATTTGATAATTTTATGACATTTCTATGAAATAATGCAGACAATGTTATATTTAATGTTGTACGTATAAAAGTGGCTTAGTATAAAAAGTCATATACAGGTTGTTTGGTAATCACCATAGCATAGGGCCAGGTTAACAAAGTCATTTAATATGCTAAAGTGTTAACATAAATTCAAAACAGAAAAATTAATCTCGATAGGTTAAGTACGGTCGAGCACAGAAGGAGCTTAACTCTTTAGTAGCTACCATGTCACAATAACTATGGCGCTGGCGTTTATACGGTAGCAACTATTCAGTACGAGCGCAATAGTCGCGAGCGTATATAGCAGCATAATGTGTTTAGTTTTTTTTGTGAAAAATGTCCCTGGTTGAGTTGTGATCGTAGTAAATATTATTATCGATAAAATTTCCTCATTACTAGAAGCTCGTACCAGAACTATAGACAAGTTAAACTACTCATTGTACGTATAATTGAACAACGAACAACAAAGGAAAAATGCCTGTAGCGACATAATTACAGCCCTGAAAAAGAACCTAGAGTAATTATAAAAAAAGGAACTATGGCAACAGCTAATGCTTAGTTCTTATTTTTCACTTTAAAAAGGCAGGATATAATTGAAATTGTGCTTTTTTGACACATAAAATCAACTAGTTTTGTAAGGAAAGATCCCGTAAAATAGCCGGAATTTATATGAATATACTTTGGTAATGTCATATTTATCCCAACCTCTATAACAATTACTAGTAGGTATGTATTTCAGCAACGTCATATTTATACCAATCTATATCACATCACAATTGATATGTATTTTGGCAACGTAATATTTGTCCTAATCTCTATCACAATTACTATGTACTTCGGCAACGTCATATTTATCCCAATCTCTATCATAATTACTATGTACTTCTTCAAAGTCATATTTATCCCAATCTCTATCATAATTACTATGTACTTTGGCAAAGTCATATTTATGCTAATGTCTCTCACAATTACTATGTACTTCGGCAACGTCAAATTTATCCCAATCTCTATCATAATTACTATGTACTCCGGCAACATCATATTTATCCCAATCTCTATCACAATTACTATGTACTTTGGCAACGTCATTATTATACCAATCTCTATCATAATTACTATGTACTTCGTCAAAGTCATATTTATCCCAATCTCTATCATATTAACTATGTACTTCCGCAAAGTCATATTTATCCCAATCTCTTTCTTAATTACTATGTACTTCGGCAATGTCATATTTATACCAATCTAATAATCTATATCATAATTACTATGTACTTCGTCGAAGTCATATAAGTCATATAAAGATTGGGATAAATCTATATCACAATTAATATGTCGGTACTCCGGCAACGTCATATTAGTACCAATCTCTATTGCACTACCGCCGTAATAGACGCTTTTATCTTATCTAACACTAGCTGTGCGCGCGACTTCGTTCGCGTGGAAGTCCTAAAAATAACAACATGTCGTACGTTGGTAGGGTAAGTTACATAAGTTTAATTGAGCATTTAGTTGGTTAAGGATTTAAATCATGTTTATAGAAACACCTCAATTAATGCATTGACCGCCCCGCCCGCTCTCTATCGCCTTGGATAAAATAAATGCGTACATGATATTCATTGAAATCAAATGATGTCAAGAACAATTTTGTTTTAAATGAAATACTTCTGATGCATGATATTAATGGACATGGCAGACAAAGTGTGTAATGTCACGGAGTATGTAGTATGTGCTAAGCTCGGCTCTGTTGCTTGCTGGCGCTGCACATTCGCACCGTCACAACTATTTAGGTACGTCGAGATGGAACGAGATATTTGGATAAGGAATAATATCGTGTTTATAAAAACACCTACGCAGATAATGCATTATTTTGAACAAGTTTGATTACCAAATATAGTTATAGTGAGTCGATTTAAAAGATAGACATAAACTGTCGCGGACTTTTTTTTTACTACTTTTAAAGAGAAACGATTCCGGCGTACATAGTTTTTGCGTTTTAACCGTTTACACAGCAGAGCACGCAACGAAAACTCTGAAAATATTTTTTTATCCGTTTTTGTAACATATATCATTGATGCTCAGCTCCTATTGGTCATAGCCTATATAATTCCTCGATAAATGGACTATCCCACACAAAAAGAATTTTTCAATTTGAATCAGTAGTTACTGAGATTAGCGCGTACAATCAAACAAACAATGGTTTCAGCTTTATAATATTAGTATGGATAAGTCACGAATTTGTGTCAAGAAAAGATTTTATAAATAACCGTAGATCCTGCTATAAAGTAAGAGCCGCGGAGCTTTTGCATCGGCTTGCAGCCTCTCCAATGAATAAATTTGCCGTCACCCCAAACGTAATGTCGAGCCGGCGATCGATGTTCGCTATTCTGTATTACTGTGACTTTCTACAATTTCCCTTTGAAAATAGTTGGGGCTTTCACGCAGAAAAACAAAGTCGGAAAAAATACAAAGCAGGCTACAGGTCAAATGAAACGCTTTGACATGTGCGTACCCTAGTCCTTTTTGTAATACATAAGGCATTGTAGTGATAATGAGACTAGATTCAGTGAAGAGTCGCAAAATTGTAATCGTAGCAAACCACTGCTTACCTATATGCCTGACATATTTTTTGAGTATTAAATAGGTACTTTTAATATTATTTCAAAGAAAGAAAGAAAAAGTTTTAACGTCATACCACACCCTAAAAAAATATTAATCCTGATAAACAGTACCTACTACACCAGAATAAGTTGTAGCGCTGATATTCCATTAAAGCTGAATACCGATTTCAAATTGAATTGATTCCATATTGTGCAAGTGTTAGATTGCACCTACAAATGCCTTCTGAGGAAAGGACTTGCAAAAAGAAGAATGGCTGATTCTGTGTTGCTTTAAATATCGAGCGTCAATCTATGAAACTATACGCATTATATTGGATAGTGATAGGCTTTTCATTTATAGTAGTTAATTAGATTTTTTTATGAAACGAGAGAAAAGAAAAAATTTAAAAATAAAAAGTATGAAACAGTTCAGTTTGCATGAGCGGAACGCAACCTGACCGCGTCATCGGCCAAAGGAAAGGACTAACAGACAGGTCATGTTATTATGTGTATATTTATTTAAAAGAAAAATTTTAGTAATTAAAATAATATAAAACTAGAAAAATTTCACGTCCTGAGGCGGGAATCGAACCCACGACCTTTCGCAATCCGGGCGACTACTCTGACCACTGAGCCAGCCAGGACTTGGGATATCCCTGTGAAATTCTTCTAGTCTATCTGTATTTGCGTTTATGAGCTAACGTCCACCCTACAATGTCGAAATATTCTATTTCAAAACAATAATGTAATTGTAATTTTTCAAACATTTATAATAATGTTAAAATCAAAAATTAAGAATATTTGAAAGCACTGCCCCAACTTAACCGAATCGTAGGTATTTGTAAAAATACTCGTTTCGGATGTTGAAATAGAATATTTCGACATTGTAGGGTGGACGTTAGCTCATAAACGCAAATACAGATAGACTAGGAGAATTTCACAGGGATATCCCAAGTCCTGGGTGGCTCAGTGGTCAGAGCAGTCGCCCGGATTGCGAAAGGTCGTGGGTTCGATTCCCGCCTCAGGACGTGAAATTTTTCTAGTTTCATATTATTTTAATTACTAAGTAATTTTTTCAAACATTTATAATAATTTTAAAATCAAAAATTGAGAAAAATATTAAACAATTTAAAATCGATATTATTTAACTATTTAAAAGTTTATGCAATCCACATAGTACTTTAACTATGTTATAGGCCGCAGTCGAATCATTTTTGTAATAGCATGTAAGTAGTATAATAGCAAGGTTGTTGACATATTTGTAGGTTATACAGGGCGTCCAAGAAATAGTACGACATACTACAGGGGGTGATAGCTGGGATCAATATCTACCAAAATAACTCAATCATCAAAGTTCAGCGAAATTTTATTTCTAAAAATTAAAAAATATAAAAATATAAAATTTTTAGGGTGATAGCTGGGATCATATCTACCAAAATAACTCAATAATCAAAGTTCAGCGAAATCTTACGGGTTTAAAGTTATACAAAATGTTCCGAAATATCGAGAAAACTCTACCTTGAAACTGATTTTTTAGCATATCTCTATGAAAAATTTCTTTTTCAGTGTTTTTTTACATCAAATTATTCGTGAATAGTTACTCTACTCATTGATAAGTCTTTTTTTATCAAAAACAAGAATGTTTCCATGAAAAAAAAAATTTGTTTAAATTTTCGCAGCATGATTTTCTTATTACTTAACTTTAACCTACAGTGGTGAAAAAAAAATGTAAACAGAAATATTTCTGTTTATCTCAGAAACCCGATTGAAAAAACATATGCTGTTTTTTTTTAATTAGACTGTGATCTATCTTTTAAGGGCTACTTTCGTCGGTATCAGGTAACACTATCATACGTGAGCTTTAAGTGCGACACTGAAATAGCATGGGTCTTTGCCATTCTTGACTCATCTCGAGAATGTCATAGGCACCCTAGTCCATGTCGGACGAAGAGTAAATAATTTTTAGAGAGTCAAACATTAAGCGCGGAAGAGTTCAAACGCAGGTTCCGCGCGCATCTCACGGGGGTAGGTCATTATAACCGTGAAATTGGCATGATGGTGGGTTGACCCATCCCCGAGATCGACCATGGCGAAAGTTGCTTTGTTTTAGTAATCGAAACAAGATCGCTCAAACAAACCAGCACACCACTCTTCCGCCTGAATAAAAACGTTTTTTTTTTTAAGAATAAAAAAGGTAATTTTAATATTGTTACTAATATAAATAAACTTTATTCCCGGTACTTTTTAAAATCTCACTGTAAGTATTAATAACGACCTACTTAACAAATTGGGCAACCTTGGAGATATTATTTCAAGGCGTACAAGAGATAATAATTACAAAGACTCAATTAACATCACCAATATTCCTGCACTGCTGCTACATAAAAAAAAATATCCACCACACAAGGAGATGAAGGAAACTGTAACACACAAAAGTATCAAAACAGACTTCGATCTACTAATAGATAACAATAATGAGGTAAACAAAACAAGAGGGTTTCCAAATAAACTGTTGGCAACACCAACAAATTGTGCTTTTAATTATTGTCTCTGGCAACTCGCTCTCTTGCAATCTAATGGCGCCGATGTGCATACTTAATTAAATTTTTCTTCCACAAACAAATTTATGTTATACGTTTTCAAAAGTGTTTATCTTGCTGCTCACGACCTCCTCGAAGATCCTGACAGAAACTACGGAACACGTATAATGGTAGGCTTGTTCTTATTAGATTTGATATGAGGCGACACAGGTCCAATGGTGACCCATGTGATATCTGTCCAAATGCAACAAGTGGAATAGTAAAAAACATTACACTAAGATATTTAAAATTCATCCATTTTTTTAATGTACTCAGCACGGCTAATGGATCTACACCACCTGATGTGGAGCAGTAAGAGAAGTCCATGTGCATATTCGAGCAAATAAAGAATTTTTAATATCACATGCTCTGTTTTACTGTATTGTTTCAATATTCTGCCTAATAGTAATAACAAAAGTACAACATTTTCTATAAACAAAGGCTATAAATAAATAAAAATACTTAATATCCATAAAGATTTCCTTTGCGGTCAGAATAACAGGAAATGGCGGCGTGTGAAACAAATCAATTGACCTAAACAAATAATTGAATGGCAGCCAATCATAAAGGCAACATCGCCAACATCATAATATAAACATAGCTTTTCAGGATACAAATAAAATAAAGGTAACCTCCAATTTAACTGATTTTGATTCTGCTAGAAATTAATGAAGAAGTGTAATTGATCAAGCAAAAATCTAGAATGGTCAACAAAATACTTACACGATTATCTTATTATAATTATGTCAACCAATTCAGTTTTAGGTTAGTTGCGGCTTCTCATGATGCCCACGGCTTCTTTCTATCATCACACCGCTCGCCACCGGCAGGGAGTTCATCCTCACAAATTGGAACCAAAGTGGTCGCGTATATTACGGTTTCAGAGAAACTTTCTCCCGCGTACGCTTAGGTTGTGGAATGAGCTCCCTGCAGAGGTTTTCTCGAATGAGTATAGCATGGGGTTCTTCAAAAAAGGCGTGAAAAGGGTTTTAGAGTGTCGGCAACGCGCAAGTGATACCCCTGGTGTTGCAAGCGTCCATAGGCTACGGTAACCACTTACCATCAGGTGGGCCGTATCCTTGATTGCCACCTTAGTGATATAAAAAAAAAGTTAGACTAGAATAGTATGCTGATGCCCGAGGAGGATGCCTTAAGCGTCCCTAGTACGAGCTCTTGTAATGGTCTCATGATGGCTGGGAAATCCACGTACGTCAGTCCTTGACATACTGATGTGGAGGCGGCAGGAGGACTGTAAAGCCCTAATGTTAGAACAGACATGGCAATCTGTCTACTGGGCGATCAATCCACAGTTAACTATGAAGTGGAAGTTTAGTGTCCGAGCTACATATGAGATATTGTCACTAGTTAGTGGTAAAAAAGATTTTTTAGAGGTACACACTGTTGGGCGCTGAAGAGATTACCTACAGTTTTTGATAACTGTACAAGTTTTTGATAGTAAATGCTTTATTCTACAATAAATTGCATAGCGGTCTTATCTCTAAATAGCGATTTCACTCAGACACACTTTAGACGGACAGGGATAGACAAGAATACGAATAATGAGTAAAATTCAACTGATTTAAACGGTTATGCCATTAAAATCAGTAGAATTTAATTAATATACCATATCAACACTACATTGTGGTCAAAAGCTTGCCTAATAATACAGGCTATTACATTAAACTTGAACGCTAATCTAAGCTAACCAATCTAAATCCAAATACCAAGTGACAATCTCAGTGCCAATTGTAGAAATTATCTAAATCAAAATCTAGGGTATTGAGTCGGATATGAACAGGATAAATTCAAATTACAGATAATTATGGTAATAAGATTCGTAAGGTGTTGGTTAAAAGATAAGACGATAGAGAAATGTTTCCCGCCAACGACAGACTTTTTGTAGGTTCGATAATCAGACAAATTTTGGCTGTTGTTGTTACTTTTAGTACTGACAGTATTAATTTTCGCACTGATATTGCTACTTTTAGCAATGACATTGTGACTTTTAACATTGATATTGTAATTTTTAGCACTGATATTGCGACTTCAACCACTAATGTTACGATTTTTATGACTTAAGCTGCGACCTTCCCTAACAAGTGCCCACTATCTGTGCGTAGTCTGCGTTAGCAACGACGGACGAAGTCCCATACGTGAAGACCGTACCATCTACGATCTTCGTGGAATATAGTCACTTACTACGGTGCACCACACACAAATATACTGAGCTGAACATCTGCTTCCTCCAACGCTACCAGTCGTGCGTGCGTGTGAACATTCTATTTCCGCCAAAAGTTGCGTTGCCCGGGATGTACTAATTATTTTTAAGATTTGTGCATTTTAATATTAGGCTGAGTTCGGTTGGAGTTCCAAGACATCACATGAATTAATTCCACCACCTTTTCACCATTGCGGAGCCAGAAGGAGAATAGTTAATCACCTTGGTCTTTGCGGTTATTCCAACCATCCACATAAAACATTATGCCAAATTTTGTTTCTCAATTATAACAATTTTGACATCTTCAAAGCTAGAGTGAATAGAAATAGGCACCTAGTTGGTAAACATGTCCCATTGTAGGCCATATTATCATCACTTGATGTGGTTGTGGTCATTTTTTGTTATAAGGATATAACTTTTTTGTTTTAGAGGTTTAAGGGCATAAAGAACACCTACTACTATTAGAATAAAGCATACCTGAAGTCAGTATTGTAATAGTTGCACATTTTAAAATTTTGTTGTTTTTATTGTCATAGTTATAAGTTCTAACCGGTTCACGTATCCATACTTTGAATAATCTGAAGTTTTTACCTGCTGAATATACTGTTCACTTATTACCAGGCAGATCTTAATGTAAGTTAATTCTGTAAGCACATCTTTAAATACTCTTTTTTCACAAAAATATACGAACACTGACAATGAGTTTCGACAAAGCTGTGTTATTTGGTATACAATGCAGAATCCGGGTCAACCGATACCCATTATTATAGGCTATTTCCCGAATAGTTTAGCGGCGAGGTTTTGTTATTACATAGCGTCCTATGCCAAACAGCCTTGGACTGCTTATATCTATGAACTATGTATATTTCACCAAGGGAGTGTGGATATGTATAAAAATAGGACAATAACACCATAAATTATAATAAAGTATCTGTATAGCTTTCTATAACAATTTACTTTATGACAGCAAGTGATATGGTTGACCTTTCTCGTTGAATTCACGTAGCTTCTGGATAAAAAATAGTATGATTATGCCAAAATTATTACATATTATAGCCTACATATAATGCCGCCTAAATTCTTAACTTTAATTTTACGCCTTACGCTAGCTAGTTACTACCTTTTGATAACCACACAAAAACGTACTTGAAATTCATGGGGCTGTATGCTGTATGGCGTGGCGTATCATATCAAAGCAGCATGTTTATTACCGCAAATTTGGTGGCAGGGCTTTTTCTAAGTCCGCCTGACTAGCTTAGCTACGACATCTTATCGAAGTCTGCTGCCATAACGATAATGTTTACAGCATTGTTGTGTTGGAGATGAGATACCAGTTCCTCTGTGGATGAGACCCAGATCCCTCAACTACTGAAGAACTGGCTATATTAGCCAGTTCCTCGGTAGCTCGTCCTGATATTTTTGAAAACTCGACATACGTCGTGAGATTTTTTAAAACTCGTCACCAATTGCAATCATTATTTTCCCCCGAGTATATTGTCCCTGAAACTCTCACACACATACACTTACTTCTTCATACCCAAAACTATACAAAACCACACGAAAACAAAACAAACTCACACGTACACACACACACACACACACACACACTCACTTACGCATACATACAAGAACCTCACTAATCAATCAAATACCTACCATTACCCAACATACTTACATGGAAATCTGCAATCGTTGACCGTATTTTATCTTTGGGTCAGTTTTACATTTTTATTTAATAATTAGTTATGTCTTTCCCCAAATAATATTTTCTATAACACAGTCACTCATCAGAACCACTTCACATACTTTTTCTGCGGGAGAGGCCTAGTAACCTGTGGCACAGGTTCCTCTGGAACCTATTTCAGGTACTAGACTCTTCACAAGGTAATTGTTATATAAGATCTTTACAGAAGTGAGAAGACTATTGTGAAGAGTAAATAAATGTTTTTTTATTTTAATTGAATTTAGCGGACAGTTCATACCAAATTTGTTAAACGAAGTCCAGCCTTATCAATAAATTAACATAGCATTGCATTGATGCTTATTTTTTAGCTTTTATCATCTTACGAATGAACCTGCTTCTAGTTTTAATTACATAAAGATACCAACTTACAATCTAACAGAAAATGTAGAGCATTGCGAAGTAAGCTTTCGTGACTGGTGGGGTCTTTTTATATAGTCTTTCCTTGAAGACACACCTTGTCCAGTAATACCACATTCAAAACAAACGGTCGTGTCTCCATCAATCAATCATCCTTCATTCTTGCGAAGTATTTACCGACCCTACTATAACACAATCAATAGATTGTATCTAGTAATAGCCTCGTGGAGATGATTTGAAGCAAAATCAGAATGCACAAATTCCTAAGTAAGTATACTCAATCTTTAAGTAAGTAACTTACCTTGTTTTATGGAATTATACCCACAAATATCAATATCTGAAATCGGATTATCAGAAATACATATACCTACCTACAAAGATTTCTGTTGGAATATTTAAAGTAGTCCGCATTTTTATGGCGTATCTAATATATTTCTAATAAATTGCTACACTATTCCGGTGTAATTAAGTCAAACAAGGTTTGTATAGTTCCTTTATCTTTGTTTTGAGGGAAATATTTGGAGAGAGTGGGTAAAATGCTGACGAAGCATAATTATCTTTTCATAATTATCTGCGTGGGATCCACGCACTGTATCAAGGGGAATAATTAACAGGGTGATTATGGATCTTGTTATGGGCTGTTTTAATAATGATAAAAATTAACAATACATATTCTATTGCTGTAACATGTTTTTTTGCTATAAAACTTAAATGTGTTCTGTTTTTGACTGTAACTTTATGGACAAACTGTAGTATGTGAGTAACGCTGTAATATTAAAAGGTAATGTCGATATGGGTGTCTAAATATCGCTATTAATAATAATAATGAAGCTACGACCACTTTCAATAAACCAAATCGGCGACGTCAATTTAATACTCTACTCGAAAAAATAATGGAATATAATAAACTGAACAACTAAAAAATACAAAACGATTATTTTTGGCTAATAACCAACGAAAATACTAAGTGCGCACCTAAATAATCTGTTTTGCTCGACTATTCCACGATTTGTTGAAAAACAGATTATTTAGGTGCGCACTTAGTATTTTCGTTGGTTATTAGCCAAAAATAATCGTTTTGTATTTTTTTTAATCCAGTTTTATCGTGTCTTGCTTTATTATAATGGGCATCAATAACATTATAATTAATTCAGTATATGCGTAGTATTTAATTAGTATCTACTAATAAAACTATAGTAAATAAAAATACTATCTACTTATATCAAGTATCTTCTAAAGTCAAAACTTTATTTAACTAAACATTTAAATGTTTAACATTGTTATTATTAGGCTCTGTAAAATTATAACCAATTAAATAATTCGAAGCTTCTTGTGCATTGATTATTCATTATTATCTTTTACAACTGTTTGCATCCATTGAAATATTAAAATTCTAGTTCATCACATTAGTGTAATTTTCTATTGTATGCTTCAAACAGTCTTTTGGAATCTAAGAAAAAATATATTAACCAAGGCAGCCCAAAAGTGCGCCCTCGAAAATTGTTGAGGCGTGCACGGAGCTAAACTTTCCAAAATCAATAAACTGTTTAAACATTCCAAGTATACAATTAATGTTTCTTTCACAGACGCACTCACACAAACTCACACTGTACACGCACACACAAAACAATAGCACGCGACAGAATCACGCGCCATGGTGCCACATTTCTTATAATTTCACAAATGATTACAATTAACTACTCACGGTTCACCACAACCAGTGTAATCCAGAAAAATCCGGTTTTTTCGCCCCTCCTTACCGTCCGGTCCACTATAAACTAAACACAGTCACAGTAATCCTTCAAAAATGTTTCACAATAACAAAGTAACACGTATAGTTGGTAAATATTCGATTTTTAGTGGTTTTTAGTCACTCGATAAAGGTTATAGGAGTGCACGAATACGCGGCGTCGCGGCGTCAATACGCTGACTGAAGAAGCCATGACAGTTTGCCGGGGTGCGTACGCATGCGCAGTGAACACACCTTAAGGTCATCCCCATTGTTTGCCTGTGATGAGGGTAGAAAATTGATGCCAACTCAAATTGGAAGCGAAGAAACCTTTCCCAGTTTCAAAATCCTATTTCAAAATGGCTTTTATGCCATGCCAAATTTCATCCTATTAAATGGAAGCGATAAAATTAAAACTGAAAGCTTTATTGAGCTTGACGTTAAATAGGGATTATGAGATCAGATTAAGATCTATAGAAGAATTAAATTTATCTTGCACATTTTCCTTTGTTTCATTTTCAGATTCTTTCAAATTAACGTTATTTATTACTAGCGGCAATGGATTTTTGATGTCATAGTCTTATCCTGCAACAAATTAATAAAGCGTTCCCATTAAATCATTGACGGTAATATTTTATACCAATACAAACGATTATCAACCGATAATCGCTAAGGTAATAAGAGCTACTTAATTAGTTATTACTGTTAATTAAGACTTCTGTTTATCGTATGAGCAACGTGTAGGTGTTCTTCTCGTATTTCTACTTCCTATGTATTACGTCAAATAAAAACATCCCGTTACAAGGTCTTCTCTGAACAAGGACTCCTTTTTGAAGCACGGCTTAGATATTGACGATTAATACAAGTTATCACAAATCCAGGACACAATATAGCAGTAACTTTCACCCAAGATTGTAGTTTGGTTGAAGCAGCAATTTCTCCAAGACCTTGTAGGTACACGATGAATCAATGCACATAAAATTACGCGTGTTCCATACCTTGGGATGTTTATTATAAAACCTGATTTTGTAAATATTATTCACAAATACTCTTTATTTGTCGAAATGAAAGGTTACGGAGATGTAGATATTGTCTAAAGAAGCTTCAAACCCATTTTTGGCGATGTTCCAGTTCAATCTGAAAACGACCATTGCGGTCATCTTCTAATACAAGTTATTTACACTTAAAAGAAGATTTATATGCCCAGAAAGAAGCTAAGACCCCTCTTATCGTCGACAATCTAGTGAGCTTACCCAGAAGGTGACTATTAATTCCAGTTTTAAAGGAACCAAGTTAAAAAGGTATTTTTAGCTACCAGAAGTCATCTGTTTTTACGCAAAGACCATAACCCAATATGTTATCATGATCATCATCGAAAATAGAGCTCTAAGTTTCAAAATTTGTTAAAGTTAAACCCCTAAAAATCCAAGTAAACTTTTCTTGGTATCACAATTACGGGTGGCAAACAAGCGAACGGCCTGGCTGATGATAAGCGGTTACCATAGCCTATGGACGCTCGTAGCACCTTGGGCACTACTCTGGCGCTGCCTTCCCTGTAACAATCAAGAGAATCAGCTTATGAAACTTTAAGTTTGCTTAGTATTTCATTCAAAGTTTTGGATAGTTCTTTTTTCCATTGTAGTTTCTTTGTAGCTTTTGTAGCATAAGAAATGAAAGTAATATCAGTTTTTTTTATCATTAAGCATGCAGTTTTCACGAAGAAAAATCTGAAATCGAGTGAAATTTAGCTGGAGTAAATTCAGCCTAACTAAATATGGCTTTCGCCCGGATCAAATTTAACGTGTGAATAGCATTGGGTTCGGGGTAATTGCCCAGAAGACGTAGTTTCCCAAACTGTTCATATGTATTTAAATTACTCCTGCCTGATACATACCAGGCGCATGATATCAAGTAAGAAAATGATTGAGCCTCATTTTAGTTTGTAACGCGCTACATATATTATAAGAGTTTCATGATTGCAGTCATGAAACTCTTATAAATTACGTGTAGCTCACTTTCGGCCAAAAAATCTGGAATATGCGCGAAGCTAGATGCTAAGGGAGACACAAATATCGCAGTTACATAACATAAATTTAATAAGAAAGTTCCCTGTTGTGTACTTACCTACTATTTTTGTTTTGAAACGAGATCAAAACAACCAGTTTATAAAGCGGTTTTCAAATTTAATTTTCAAGCCTGTTCATTCTAGTTGCTTTATTTTTTATTTTATTATCTGCCCACCCATTGCATGTGCCCAATTTGTTGTACACCAAATTATTTACATAGTTTCGACTAATTTAAATATTTTTTTATGCAACTAGGTGACAAACAAGCTGACGGCTCACCTGGTGGTAAGCGGTTACTGTCGCTTATAGACACCTGCTATAATAAGGAAAAATCACGTGATATTGCAGGTTCGTTGTCATCCTGAGACCATAGATGTAATGACGTACATGCCCAGTAATTTCACTGGCTACCTTTATCTTTAATCTGAAACACAGCGAACTGTTTCATAGCTGCAATAAGAAAGGTTAGTTTTAATTTAATCGTTTTATGTGTGATGTCAGACTTTTTTAACCCCCGACGAAAAAAGAGGGGTGTTATAAGTTTGACGTATCTGCCTGTAGGCAGATACGTCAAACACACAGTCACAGACAGACACTCAAATACACAGATCGTAGCTCCTAATAGAATAGGCCGATTTTGATTCAGTTTTTTTTTGTTTGAAAGCTGACGTGACTAGGATGGTTCTTAGCTATAACTTATGAAGACCAGAAGAAGATCAGTTCAGGCGTTTGATGACTCTCAGATCATTTTCTACATAAAAAAAAGGGTTTTACTAACTATCACAGACATTCTCATGACGTATCAACCTTGAGCTGATCCTATACTATCAAAAAGTCTGCGGGATACCTAATTCTTCAGATACTTACAGCAGATATAGCGTGTTTGGGCTCTTAGGAATAGACTCAATGAGATGATGTTAGATAGATAAATAATAAGGCCGAGGTTTACCTACTTATAATTTTCAATTTTATATTTTAATGATCGAGAGGTAAAATTTAAAATTTGAGAAGCAATGATCGAGACAGGCTATGATAATATTAGGCTCTCGTCAATGAGTTCTAACAAGCTTTGTGCGGGGACTAAGCCGCAGGACTTAATATAATTGAAAATTGTAATCAGAGTGAAAATTTATAAGGCCGTTATACGAAGAATTCCAAGTTTATTCAAATTTTATATTAATTATGAGCGAAAGGTGAGGTTGGAGTTTTGGAATATTTTCTGTTTAGTGTTGCTTATTTATGTAAATTTTGATAACTCGTAATAGCAGTAATTTAGAGCAGTAATAAAATCATGTTAGCATATAATACAATCATTCAATCAATTAAAAAAACTATTTTTTGGTTACATTTAGAGCAGGTATATGCCTACCGGTTGGTGCCGTCAATACGATAATAAATTGAAACATGGGCTATATTAGTTTATAGAAATGGTTTGCCACTCCCAGAAACATTTTATTCATTTGATAATTTAATGGCATTTCTATGATACTTCATAGAAATGCCATTAAATTATAATTAATATAACATTGGCTGCATTACTATGCAGCCAATGTTATATTGTTTATTTACCCCATGTTTCAATTTATCGTCGTATTGACGGCACCACTCTGTATATAACCTGCTTTAAATTAGTAGCTTCACTAATTTAGGGGTTGGTTTTCACCGTGTTATACTCTTAGAAATTTAAATATGATACCACTTTTAGTAGTATTGGATTCCTTCGATGAGTAAGGTATATAAGAAAGGAGATGTTTCATATCCGGCCAGATATAAATATGTACACTATCTCTAAAATTCGGGAAAAATATCCTGAATCCGGAAATAATACTAATGTTAATGGAATTAACATGTTATTTCCCTTTGCCTTTAACTTTTGTAATTAAGACACACTGACCTCAGAATCGCACCCTATGTATTAGAATTAGACCCCGGTAGTACACGTAATATCTACCACTTCCTTCAACGCCCTCCTACGAGGCGGTCAGGCACGTTGTTGCTATGTGCGTCTGCGACGCCATGTTATCAGATAAAACTTAATTCAGATTTCAGTGAAATATTATGTAAATAGTCAGTAATCACTTCAGTGAATAAATCAGTGAAATTACGTCAGTCTTCAGTTTCATTTTAGCCACCAACACCCACTAAGCTAATAGGCCCGGGTGTCAACGTGGGGAGGCGCTTCGAACCCGCCACCGACCCACGATACCGCAAACAATATTTGGTGGCCCATGAGGGGAATCAGGATTCAGACTTCAGTATAGACGATCAGTAGCGCCGGCGCATCAGAAGCCGCGCACATAATCATCGCGTCACACCACCACGTGTGTGCAACCATCAGTCCACCGAGTCAGGAAGGAACGGTAACCTAACCTTCAACATCAGATCCAGCCGGCACGAGTAGGTACTCGTAGCCGTCTTCAGAACCTTTCCCGCGGAATAATCAGATCCCGCTGGCACGAGTAGGCACTCGTAGCCGCCATCAGAGCTTCGCTTCAAGAAGAATCAGTGTGAGTGAAGTGTAATAAAAAGGCAATCATTTCAGTGTATGTGATATTGTTCTCAGTGAATTAATTCAGAAACTAATATTGACAATTTAGTGACTATAGTCTTAAATATAATCAGTATCATTCGTATCATATCATATTTCAGGGGTATGTATTGAACATTTAATTGCTATTCAGTTTATTTCAAATTTTATTATTGTGTTATTTCATTTTTATATTTGACGCAATTTATGCAAATCATTGTCAATTATTATTAGGTTGGTACCACACACACTTAATAATTCAGTTTGCATTATGTTGGTACTGTCAGTCTATATCAGGTTGGTACTACATTGCCCACCATTCAGTTGGCAACATTAATGCGCCATTTTGAATACTTGACATTTAGTTGTCATTTGAATTTGACACATCAGATAATGACATCAGTTGTCAATTGAAGTTGACAGATCAGTTTGTTTATTGTTTTCGTAACGTAATTCAGTTTATTATTTTGATATTGTAAATTCCGTTTAAATAGTAATATTTTATCGTAATTCAGTTTATTTGTGATTATAAATAATTTATACATTCAATCATGTCTTCAGAAATGAAACTCAGTGCGGCAATAAGCCAATTTAAAGTAAAGTGCCGTATTTTAAATGATTTCGGCAAGAATATTACCTCAGACTCGTCGATTGCTGCTTCAGTGTCACGAAAGCATTTCGATAAATATTATACTCAGTTAATATCAGTGTTTGAGGTCATTGTCGCTAATGAGGACAATTTAAATTCAGAAGACTTCCTCAAATTTCAGGATCAGTTCTCTGCTATCAATGAGCTGGTAGTCAAGCTAGATACTACCAAGGTATTTTCAGGCCCTTCAGAACGGTCAGGAGAGAGCAGCCAAGTACATGCCAAGCTGCCTCTTATTGAGTTACCCAAGTTCAGTGGTAAACTATTAGAGTGGGTAAGCTTTTTTGATTTGTTTACTTCACTTGTACATGAGCGCCCTCATATGTCTCCCACTGAGAAACATTATTACCTCAGGTCCTCAGTTTCAGGAGAGGCATTGTCCATTATCAGGCACCTCAGTGTAGATGCGGCAAACTATGAAGTCGCATTAGGGCTTCTCAAAGATCGGTATCAGAATGTCAGATTGCTTGCCGATTCATACATTAACAGGATCATGACCTTACCACAGGTCACCTCAGGCTCCACACTCAGACAGGATCTTTATGATCCTTTGATGGAGTCCTATCAGGCACTGGAGAAGCTAGGGCTCCCAGTTGATCAGTGGTCATATCTCTTATTAAGTATCATTTTGCAGAAAATCCCGTCACGTGTCAGGACCCTCTTCGAGGAGCGGTACGGGACTTCAAAGTCAGTCCTTCCAACCTTCAGGCAGCTCATGGAGTTGTTGGATGAGCAGTGCCGCTTGCAGCTCAATGTCAGCGAGTGCAGCAGGCCTGCACGTCAGGAGCAGCGCCGCACCCCGCCCCGGGAGCGCAGGACGCCGCCACCTTCAGGTAGTGGAGCTCGCCGCACGGTAGCCCCTGCCACTTCAGGAAAGAAGGTGTGTTCATTTTGTTCTTCACTAAATCATACGCTATACCGGTGTAGAGGCTTCCTCGTGCTCAATGCCCAGGCACGTCAGAATTGGGCACAATCTTCAGGCCATTGCGTCAAATGCCTCAGACTGCACACTGGCTCAGACTGTCAGTATGCCAGTTGGTGCAAGCACTGTAAGGCTACCAGCCACAACACTTTATTGTGTCACCAGGACACAGAGAACTTCACCTCTACATCACATCAGGAGAGAAGGTCACCCACTCCTCAGTCAGTCAGACGGTCACCTGTGCAACAAGAGCACAGCATCAGGCCCACTTCACTGCCAAGGCAGGCACATCAGTCACCGCCAAGGCAGGCACGTCAGTCACGGCCACTTCAGCCTTATCAGTCCCCACATGAGTTCCATGTGGAAGGCGGTCAGCAAAGGTCAGGCAGAGTCGAACGCGCGCTGTCGAGCTTTCACGACCTACGCTTCGGACTCCCAACTTCACCTACCCCCAAAGAATGAGGGTGGTGCACTGTCGGTGCAGTGGCTCCAGTAGAGCCACCTATCAGTATCAGTCCTACTGCTATTGTAAATATCAGGAATAGTAAAGGTTATTTTATTCAGACACGCGCACTCTTAGATACAGGAGCAGGTGTTTCAATTATCAAGGAATCACTTGTAAATAAATTAAAATTGCATCGACAGTATAATTCTATCAAAATATCAGGCATTGGCAAACAAAGTGTCAATACTGGTGCAGCAGTCACCATAGTAATTAAACCTATTCATTCAATTGTTCCAGTTATCAGTACAAATGCTATAATTATGACCACACTTACAGATAAAATACCTGTACTTAATGTTTCAAAGAAATATATCTTCAGAGATTCAGATAATATTCAGTTAGCTGATGAAGGCTTTAGTACTCCTCAGGAAATAGACCTCATATTAGGTACAGATATCCTAAATTATGTTTATGATGGTTCTAAAATAAATCTTCATTCAGGTATGGCTGCTTATGGAACATGCTTCGGTTATGTCATCATGGGTCCAATACTTCAGCATCAGTCAGCCACTTCAGTTCAAGATTATGGAGTACTCATCACACGGCTCGAGGAAGCTGTGGAGAGATTTTGGCGCACGGAGGAACCACCGTCACCTAAGGTCGTTCACCCTATGCATCAGGAATGTGAGCAACTTTATCAGTCTACTACTGTCAGAACGCCAGATGGAAAATATATGGTACGTTTACCTTTATTATCAGATAGACCTCTTCTAGGAGATTCAAGAGGAACTGCTCTTCAGAGATTCAAAGCTCTTGAACGAAAGATGGATCGCAACCCATCCTTTGCCCAGAAATATAAAGATTTCATGGACGAGTATGAGCGTCTCGGGCACATGTCAGTTTCATCAGACCAAATAGACTCAGAGCACTATTTCATAGCACATCATGGCATATTCAAAAGGGAATCTGACAAACTCAGAGTAGTATTTGACGGAAGTTGTAAAACTACTTCAGGCACTTCACTAAACCAATGTTTACACTCAGGTGCTCCACTTCAGAATGATATTACTAAAATTCTCTTGAATTTCAGACGTCACCGCATAGTATTCACTGCAGACGTGAAGATGATGTTCAGAATGACATGGATACATCCAGATGACAGGAAGTATCAAATGATACTGTGGAGAAAGCATTCTTCAGAAAATATTAAGGTATACAAACTTAATACTAACACCTATGGCTTAAGGTCAAGCCCTTTCATATCAATCAGAACGCTACTCAAGTTAGCCGATGACTGGGAACAGGATCATCCTCAGTCACGAGCATCAGAAGTTATCAGAAGAGACGTATTCGTCGACGACATCCTGACAGGAGCAGAGTCTGTTACCAAAGCTCAGGAATTGAAATCAGAACTCATAGCACTCATGCAAAGTGCAGGCTATGAACTCAGAAAGTGGTCATCTAATTGTCAGGAAATATTAAAAGATCTACCAGGAGATCACTGCGAGCTACCACATCAGTTTGATAATGAAGAAGAAGGATTTATTAAGGTCCTTGGTATTCAGTGGGATCCTCATTCAGATATTATGTCATACAAGCTAAATATACCTATGGGTGATACAGTCAGTAAGAGAAATATACTCAGCACCATAGCCAGACTTTATGATCCATGTGGTTATTGTAACCCAGTCATACTCAGATTCAAGAATTTACTACAATCACTATTCATGGACGGTGTAAATTGGGATGAACCCTTATCAGATACCGTTATCAGTTACTGGGAAGATTTGCTAAGAGATCTTCGTTATTTATCTTATGTTCGAATATCACGATGTGTTTCAATTTCAGGTGCTGTGTCGTATTCACTACACGGTTTCGGAGACGCGTCAGAAGCAGGCTACGCTGCATGCGTCTATCTGCGGTCAGTTAATTCAGAGGGTCAAGTCATGGTTAAACTACTCATCGCTAAGTCACGCGTCGCGCCCAAGAAGACACGACAGACTATACCAAAATTGGAACTAAATGCAGCTCTATTGGTATGTAAATTATTAAATCATGTTTCAGAAGCATATGAAGACTCTATTCAGATTGAGAGTTTAAATGCATGGTCAGATAGTTCAATAGTCTTAGCATGGCTTCAGACAAAGCCTCACATGCTCCAAACGTTTGAATGCAACCGTGTTCAACAAATTCAGAATTCAGAACGTAAAATAATGTGGAGACATGTGTTATCAGAACACAATCCAGCCGACTGTGCGTCGCGCGGATGTTCAGCAAAACTACTTTTAGATAATCAGCTTTGGTGGTCACCGCCGTGGCTACATAACAAAGAATCAGATTGGCCTATGTCACCTATCAGAAGACCAGAGAACATGCCTGGCATAAAGAAGCTAGTTCACTTCTACACACCAGTTGAATCATGGGATTTGTCATTATTAGAACGAATTAGTTCATTCAGTAAACTTATTAATGTTACAGCTTTCATTGTCAGATATTGCAGAAACCTCACGCTGCCTTTGTCTCAGAGAAACTTCAGTAGAACCTTGTCGCTGTTAGAAACTCGTAATGCTATTAAGATTATAGTAAAGCGTATTCAGTCTGTTTCATTTGAAACAGAATTAATTATGTTACAGAAAGGCAAGCCAGTCTGTACTGCACTTCAGAAACTCAGCATTTTCTTAGATGCAGAAGGCCTTATCAGAGTTGGAGGTCGATTGAAAAACTCCACCTTACCCTATCAGGCGCGACATCCGCTACTGTTACCTAAGGATCATAAATTTGTTCAACTACTCATTGAGCATTACCATAGGTCACATTGTCATGTAGGAGCAAATGCATTAATAGCTATTATCAGAAGAGAGTATTGGATAACGTCAGTTCGACGTCAGGTATCTAAAGTCATACGAAAGTGTATTACTTGTTTCAGATTCAGACCGCCAATTCAGCCTCCATACATGGCAGACTTACCGTCAGATCGAGTCACCGCTACACGGCCTTTCTCAGGCACTGCCACAGACTTTGCCGGTCCGTTTCTTGTTAAGTCAAGTCTTTTGAGAAATGCTAGATCAGTGAAGACATATTTGTGTGTATTTATTTGTTTATCTTCCAAGGCAGTCCACTTAGAAGTTGTGTCTAGCCTTTCAGTCGAAGGATTCATAGCAGCATTCACACGTTTTGTCAGCCGTCGTGGATTACCCTCCCTTATCAGATCAGACAGAGGGACAAACTTTATTGGTGCCAACAATTATTTAAAAGACATTAATCAGTTTCTTTCAGATAACGAGCACACACTAAAAGAAGAGCTCAGACGTCAGAATATCCAGTGGAACTTCAACCCACCAGCAACGCCACACATGTCAGGTTTGGTGGAAGCTGCAGTTAAAAGTGCCAAGGGACTGCTCAGGAGAGAAATTGGTGAGTCAATTCTTACCTTTGAGGAATTATCGACTCTATTTTCTAAAATAGAGAGTATACTTAACTCACGTCCTCTTGTAACTATGTCAGAAGACCCGTGTGACCTAGAAGTACTCACACCAGGTCATTTTTTAATTGGTCAGCCATTATTAGCTCTTCCCGAATATAATTGGTCAAACGTAAAATTGTCGAAATTATCGCGATTTCAAGTCATTCAGCAAATGTATCAAAATATATGGGCTCGTTGGCACACTGAGTATCTTAGTACACTTCAGATTCGTAATAAATGGTATCATCAGACAGATAATTTAAATTTAAATGATCTTGTACTTATAATAGATGAAAATAACCCTCCAATGCAATGGAGACGTGGTCGTGTAATAGAATTATATCATGGTAAAGATTCAGTTGTCAGGTCAGTTAAACTTAAAACTCATTCAGGAGAATTGATACGACCAGTTGTTAAATTATGTAAATTACCTATAGAATGTAATTAATAATTATTTCAGAATGTATTCATTTCAATGTATTATATGTTATTGTAAGTACCTATCAGTTCTTGTAAGTCATGTGTGTTTTGCATTGTATTCAGTTAATTTCATCAGTTTCAATTTTTTATGTTTGTATTCAGTTTCTCATTTCCTCTTTTCCCGCCCGGGAGGAATGTTAATGGAATTAACATGTTATTTCCCTTTGCCTTTAACTTTTGTAATTAAGACACACTGACCTCAGAATCGCACCCTATGTATTAGAATTAGACCCCGGTAGTACACGTAATATCTACCACTTCCTTCAACGCCCTCCTACGAGGCGGTCAGGCACGTTGTTGCTATGTGCGTCTGCGACGCCATGTTATCAGATAAAACTTAATTCAGATTTCAGTGAAATATTATGTAAATAGTCAGTAATCACTTCAGTGAATAAATCAGTGAAATTACGTCAGTCTTCAGTTTCATTTTAGCCACCAACACCCACTAAGCTAATAGGCCCGGGTGTCAACGTGGGGAGGCGCTTCGAACCCGCCACCGACCCACGATACCGCAAACAACTAACAATTCGTTTTTATTTAAAGTCAACTTGTACAAAATTCAAAATTATTCTTAATTTGTACCACAAAAAAAGCGAACAAAAATAAAATGGGTAATTAAACACTGTTCTGGATATTTTTGCCTTTTTTTTAGTACTTATGGTGTTCATAGACATAGCCGGGTCTCGACACATTTTTGGAACATATCCTTTATGTGCACAACACCTGCTCCTTATGTTCACCTTAACGAAAACACCCGATTGTTCTTGCCAAGGTAACAGTTAAATATTTTCTCAAGTGAACGTCAAATACGGGTGCAGCAGTCCTTCACTGCTGGACAGCTGCTTGCCCTTCATAAAGCACAAGTCCGTTCATGTATGCCAAGTACCAACTCGCCACTCTGGATTCGGTGGAACGTAGAGCCAAGAGGCTTATTGGCGACGAGAAATTGTGACTAAACTTCATAGCCTGGACCACCGCCGTAAAGTTACTAGCTCTAGGTCTAGTACAGATTGTACTTCGGAAAGTGTTACCAACCCTACTATATTAACAGTAGATTTGCTGTTTTCACATTGATGTCCCTGTTTTCTGTTTCATTCCTAATTTTTACTATCTTTCAATTAGCGTTCAGCGCTACCTATTACAGTATGCAAATATTTTTGATAACCACTATGTAATAAAACGTAATATATAACACTAGATGGCAGTAATAACAAAAATATGTTGGTATGATTTTAAAAAGAAAAATGAGTGTGAAAATACTAAAGATGAGACAATTTATAATGAAAGTGGAAAATAGTTTTACTTTGATTTTTATTTTCATGTTGTTGTGATTATTAATATAACAATGTATGTGAGTTTTAGTAACTAAGAAAATCGTTTATTGTTTTAATTATATGAGCAAAAGTATGAAATCTGCCTTTTTTACTTTACCTACTGTTTTCTCCTGTTTTTTTTTTTGGAAAGCTGTTGTTTTTTAGTTTTTTGGGGTTAGCAACACCGGAGTGTGCTCAGGAGCTTCAAGAGCTTTTCCCGCCTAGTACATTTTACTTGAGGACTACCAATTAAACGTTCGGCGGGGTACCAGCCACATCTAGTTGATATACCAAATATCCGCACCAAGCGCTTTCCATCTTCCTTTGTAATGGGCACGGCCAAAGACTTTGAATGATTCAATACTTTACAAAATCGAGACGAAAGTGAAATGCGTTAGAAATAAGGAGTGTTTGGGTTGCGGAGATGGCACTTTACCCCTATAAGCAAGACTCGTACCTTTCTCTGGCGAGTAAAATATTCCATAAAATATTAATTTGGTAATAAAAACCGATATTAAAATAATCATGTCTATTTGCTAAAAGAATAGATATTTGCAACGGGGGAACCTACAAACATAGCGTGACGAGAATCTTCCCCTCCGTCGATCCATTATGTATAATGTTGCACTTAATAGCGCTACTTCAATTTCAACCGTCCCTATAGTTGCTTATGAACATAACCTAACATCACGTATAAAATAAACGTAGAGAACAGAGTGACGAATGGGTACTTTGGATTATTACTTACGTGCCTGGGGCTAGCTTTCACTGATTATTATACCTGTGATTTGATGGTGCTTTCAAACTTTACTTATGTTTCTTCTTAGCTTGAACAAATAAGAACTTTTATGATTTCTCGAGGTGAAGATAGTATATGCAGCCGATAGGATCTTAAATACAACGAAATCGTACGGAGTCGTATGTTGGGCGCCAAAATAATAGCCAAATTAATTTCGATAATTGTAATTAAAATAATATAAAATTATAATTGTGTTGCTATATTTATTACGATACTATTTACCTTTATTTATTGCGATAATATTTAAAGTTTTAATAATATTTTATGTGAACTTGAATTAAAGTAGAATTTATTAAGCAAAATAGTAAATATTCTGGCAGCATAAAAGGCGTAGGTAGATCGGCATTAACAAAATAATAAGTGCTTGTAAATTTTCAATTAACATAGTACTTAATACCCCACCCATGACTAATGAAATTGAGTCTTATCAATTAGTTAATCAAAGCGGTCAAGATTACATACAGACAGGGTCACCCATTAACAGAATTAACCACTAACGGACTATAAATACACCCTACACTCCTTTTACTGAGGGAAACTTTAATGATGTGTTCTTTACTATCTGCGTCATCGGAACCTTTGCTTTTGGGATTACTCGAAGATATTTTGGGTAGTGGCTATTTTTTTTTTCTTTTACTTTGTGGTGTTATATTCTTGCGGTAAGCAAGATTGACAGAGACTGACATCGAGGAAGCGTTTTGTTGGAATCAGGGGGACTTGTGTCCTATGCTGGTAACATAATCTTCAGATTTGAATGGGGTGATATGATAGGTAGAAATACCCTGGCATTACAAGCGTCTGTAGGCTACGGTAACCGCTTACCATCAGGCGGGCCGTGTGCTTGTTTGTCATACTTGTTGTATCTAAATTATATCAACGAGCAACGAGTGTTGAATAATAGGATATTTATCATGTAATTTCTTTGTAACGAGTTCCCGATATTTCGGCGCAGGTGCATGCGCCATGATCACGGGTAGACGGCTGAAGCTGCGGGTAGAAGTCAACTTCATTGCGGGCAGATAAATCGATCTACCCTCTTTCAATGACGCTTGCTACATTACAAAGAAATTACATGGTAAATATTCCGAACATAATTCTAATTCAAATGTTAATAGCCATAAAAGTATAAAGTGCTATGTCACTGATCTGTCACGTTGTCTGCTGTTTTCTGAATATATAATCCATGTTAATCACAAATCCCTACTCCAGAACCTACAAACACAACACACGTTATCTGACTAATCTTTATTTGCATCAGAGAAATATTCGACTTACAAATTCGCAACCGAAAGCCTAAGGATCCGTGAATTAGTTTTAATAATATTGCAGTTACGATTTTAATAAATAATGTTTCATGCATGACCCGCATGCAACTTTATTTATAAAAATCCCTTGAAATAAATAAAGAGAAATAAAGAAATCTCCAGTAGTTAGTGTTTTAGTACAAACAACAACAATATTATGGTACCATTTTTGATCGGTTAAATCTAACATCAACAACACAAAGCCTTGTACATCGCTCAGAATAAACAAACACGTTAGAATGCCACAAGGCAGCGCATTAGTCCCCCTTCTCCGGAACACTGTTAACGTATCCAAAGCAACAAGTTGGATCGATAAAACACTGCACTGACTCAATCCCCAACATATTAATATATCCTACAACTGAACATCGTGGTACATTTCCGAAATTTGTGTACAGTATGGTCGGCTTAACCAAGTTGAAAGTCAAACAGTCTTCAGTTTATTTTGGGCATCCATTCCAATTTTGGAGGGTAAGTTTGTAACTTCTACTTACCTAAGAGGGTTTCCGAAGATTGCGTAATATTCGGAGAAACCTTGTTTAATTAGGTAGCAATAGTGTTGATATAACGAAGCGTACCATCAGTGATTCGATTTAGGCATACTAAGTGGAGTCTTAGATAGATTGAAATAAAAGTCCAGTTTTATAAATAAGTTTTATTTAATATTAAAAAAGAAAAAAGTGCATAGAATTAGACCTTTGTATTTTTCACTATGATTACCATTTCAGCGTCGGCTACAAAGTTTATCTTAGGCTGATAAACAGAATCCTTGTCGGTATTTTTATGTTGGCTGTAGTTATTTGCATTCGCTACAATTGCTAAAAGCTCGCCCTAATCTTTATCTTATGCATACCGATTATACGAGTAGGTTTTATTCTAAGCCATGAAATTTTGTTTTTAGTTAATTAACGTAAATGAGCGAGTTCTCTCCTACTTTATTTATTTCTAGACGTATATACATTTGATTTTATTGTTATCAAACACCCAAATGAATGCCTGATTTTATAGCTCGTTAACTAGTATTTTTATTTTATTCTGCGTCTAGACAAATCAATAATCAACTTAATGTTCCGTCTGAATGCAATTCATTTAGGTTTTTAATGTTTCGAGTAAGTTTTTAGTCTTATATTTAAGTAATTAAATGTAGCTTTACTTCCAAGGGGTCTTTTTGGTATTAGTCATATTCGTATTTCTTAGATTTTTTTATGTAACTATCACATTTTTTAGCTCACTTTATCATTTTTTCAAATAAGTACAAAAAAAATATGAGATTCGCAAAACATACCTAACTAATAATATGTACTTATATTGAAACCTATTCTTCATTCTAATCCGGTGGGAGAACATTCTAGTGAGCAATTGTCTGTATGAGAAAAGAGATATCCTCTTTGAAACTTTAAAAAATTCCAGTTTTAGTTTCCGCTCATTTAAGATGCATCAGGTAATCAGGCTATTTTTAAATATATTTTTACAGGAACGAAAACGCTTAGAAATGGAAGCCGCAGTAGACATAGATGAGATGCGAAAACTAACTGATGTCGTAGAATATGATAAAACTCATTTGCAAAAGTAAGTACCTAACTATTATACCTAGTTACCTAAAATTGAATTACAAGAAACATATAATCATGGCCTTTTAAATTTAACCTGAAAAGAGGCTAAAGTATTAATACACTGTAGATATATCTCCCACTTTAAGTTTGCTATTTAATTATGTAGAAGTGAATTTTATGCCCTAACAGAAATCGTGATATCAAATATCAAATTACTTGCACACTCGTGTATATTTCATATCGTGAGTTGTAGTTGCTTGCAATTATGTCAATGATATAATTGATAAATAGTTTTGAAATGATAACAATGCAAAATTTAATTATGTTCTACATTTCATTATGCATACATTAAAATAAAACAAAACATGCATAATTGATGTAGGTACAACATACGTTACCAAAGAAATAAGTATTCGAATTAATTAAATCTGTAACAGATTATAACCTTGTGTAGAAAGAAGTTTTATTAAATTCATATTTTTAAACACACCCCCACAGTATACCATTTATTCACTTTACCTTTTCTAGACTAATAGTTAACAGAACAGAAGCGAAAGTAAATGAAAGACTAAAAGCAGAAGAAGCGAGACTCTGACAGCGACGTGAAAGATTAAAAAGGTTTCTAGTAGCAGAAGAAGAGGCGTTCATCCAAGAATTGGTAACCAAACAAGCTTTGGAAGAATGTGGTTATTGCAGGGGGAAAAAGGAACAAATAGAACAGTACGAAGATAAAATGGAAAATGATAAAGTAGGGGAATGCTTCAAAGCTTTGGAAAGAGAAAAGATGTAAATAACCCTAAGTATATTTGAAGTACCCAATAAATTTAAAAAAAGCTAAAATGGACTTCATAACACTAAAAAAACAAAAACATAATTAAAGCCATTTTCTAATATAAAAATGTTTTTAGAATCGGTGCTCCACTTTTAAACACTTACGCAAAAAGAGGGGTGTTATAAGTTTCACGTGTCTGTTTGTATGTGTGTATTTACGTGTATCTATTACTCGTAGCTCCAAAAAGAAAAGTCCGGTTTTGATCCAATTTTTTTTTTGCTTGAAAGCTGACGTAATTGAAATGGGCCTTTGCTTTACTTTTTAAAATCTGTTTAGGTGTTTCATGTCCATCAGCTCGATTCCAATTTCACAAAGGGGTCTCACTAACTCTATCAGATTGATTGTTTTAAAAATTTGTTTAATGTTTCTTCGGTGATATTTCCATCATTATAGCATGAAATAGTCTCCAGGATGCTGAGTTCTTTAGAAACTTATAGCAGATATATAAATCTAACGTTAAACCCTATGAGTACCTTCAAAGGCTCATGACCTTTATCGCCTTCGTACTAAAATATCAGGAGTGATTTGATTGTGATTGATTTTATAATCTTTTTGCTGTAAAACTAAAGATAAACTAATAAAAAAAAACTAAACTAGAAAAAGTTCACGTCCTGAGGCGGACGTGAAATTTTTCTAGTTTAGAGTTTTATTAGTAAATAAATTTTCAAACATTTATAATAATGTTAAAATCAAAATTAAAGAATACCTACTAAAGATCTTGAAATTTTATAAATAGACTCAACATGTAGCGCAAACTCGTTTATCGACAAATGTTTCTTATTAAATTAATAATTAAAAACTTCATAATGATACAAATAAAATTACAATTAAAAAAACTTACAATTAATATTTTCCTTCAATATTTATTTGGAAAATGCTATGTCAATATTGTCCATCATAAGTAAATTAAAGAAAATAATAATAATTAATAAGTATATTCATAATTTGTCACTTAGGACATCAGTGACACTGTAATAACATTTCCCAGTTGACATTTTTTTTACTCTTTGTTTAAACGATATAAAATTTAATTCCTTTCAAGAAGCAGGCAGTTTATTCTACATTTAAAAATTAAATTACTATTATACAATACTTTCTACTATATCATATTTTCATAAGTACTAAGCTAATCAAACAATGTTTTTAGAGCAAGAGGTATGCAATGTACGAGAGAAGACGAAATATGCCTACGAGAAATGCAGAAGTTGCAAATGTATGAGAAGAAATGTATGGATCTCGAAGAGGAAGACAGAGAAAACATGTGGCACCAAGTTCTCTTATGCGACGTGAGAAGAAAAGTGAGTTTCTTTATTTATAGTAAGTTTTTATCTAGGTGGTCGACTCGTATTTAGGGTCGTCTGGGTAGGTCTTTCCTATTTCAACTGTAAAACAGTTCGCTGTACGGATGAATGTTCGTATTTAAGGAAACTCACTTATCACCTGGTGGGTCGTCAGCTTAATGGTCATCTAGTAGTATAAAGAAACATAAATATAAGACTTGCAACATGCTTAAGTAATACTACCGTGTAGCTTTGCCCGTCCCTGTTAAAATCACGCGTAGGTAAGCATTGTGTGGTTGTCTGGAGTGGACTGTATAGCTGGTGTACTGAATTAAACACGTTTCACTTCTAATTACCACGTTTATTGGTTCGCACAAATTATAATAAAAAATTAAGTATCGGAGCTTAGCATATAGAAGAAATTTTTACTATTGTTAGTGCGGAAGTGACGTCACCAAACTAAGGATGTAAACCACCGGAAACATATAGGGCTGCTCGTATC
The DNA here is from genome assembly GCA_947347705.1 of Nymphula nitidulata. Taxonomy (NCBI): domain Eukaryota; kingdom Metazoa; phylum Arthropoda; class Insecta; order Lepidoptera; family Crambidae; genus Nymphula; species Nymphula nitidulata. The sequence continues at coordinate 10,843,596 of OX374641.1, read as the reverse complement.
TAACTATTCAATCGGTTGGTGACACATTGAGTTGGTAACATGGCGGAAAAGTCCCTCTTCTTGTCCCTCTAGCGACCTTGCACACAGCAGATACTCAACACTAAAAAGTAACGTTATTTCGCTGTGATCTTATGTATATTAACCTGCTAAATAAGTAACACCATTCGAATTTATCTTAATCTACATGTAATCTGCTTCTTAAATATTACCTTATTTTTGAAAAATCCTAAAAGCACTAATGCTTAATTAACTTTTTTAAATAATGACAACAATATAACTAAACATAGGTAATTGTATAACACAAATACCAACATGAGGTACCACAAGGCATCATTCTAGGCCGATAGTGTTGTAACTCGTCGTGATAATTATCACACACGCAATTAGTCCATTATTAACATCCAGAAACAATGTAAATATACTACTTTGTCGAGAATGTGGTGAAGACTACAGGCTCTTTCTGCCTAAAATTATAGTAAGGCTAATGGCATCTATATTCTGGACACAGGAAGAGTAAACGCAGGGGAGGCACAAAAGATCCTAATGAGTCGAAGTGCAGTGACTTAAGTCCGCTTTCACTAACCATTTCCTAGGCTTAGGTGACTCTTTATGACATTTGTCTCTTTCTTTCTCCTTTAGGTAGACAGAGATAAAAATCACCAAGAGACTCGTAAGATAAGATAAGATAAGTAGGTATATATTTTTAAAAATCTTTTTTTTTGTTACATACTTAGTAAAATCAAAAATATTTCTAAAGGCAAACTTCCATCACAATTTTAATTTATTTCATATCAAAGCTGTGCTTATTAAAAGTTTATAAAAGGGAACAAAGTACTTTGTATAACTTTTTATAATGATATTAATCTATGGTGTAATTGTCATTTTCAAGGAAAAATTAGAACGCTCCGAAGCAGAACGAAGATATAGAGAGATGTTAGAACGAAGAAAAACTTACGACGAGCAGATAGCGAGTGCTAATAAGAAACGAAAAGAAGCATTGAGAGAAGAGAGGGACAGGGAAAAAACAAGACTGGAGAGAATGAGACAGAAAATGGAACGAGACCATTATGAGGGTAATTTTAATTTTAATAATCTTATGTCGCCAAATCTGCTTCCCAAAAACGGCTCAATTGTCGCAGCAAATATGTACCATAGTATAATAGACCACTTGTTGGGAATTAAATTTTGGACCTATATTGGAGCCAAACTCTGCAAAAATTAAAAACAACCCCCACTTTTTAAGTCAATCCCTTTTATCCAATCCAAATAAAATATAACACTAAGTTTATTCCAATCTTCGAATGACGCCAAACATATTTTAGGATGTCAACAATGCATGTGCTGTTTCACATTATAAAGTTTTAAATCCGAGAAGACATTAGTTTCGACCAAAAGCTCTAAGTTGGTTGGTAACATAAATTTCCGCCCACGATATTAATATCCATTAAAAGTCCTTAAGAATTAAAAGGCTGCCATTAATAGTTAAAATTAAATTAAGCATCTAGATTTTAAAATTATAACTCTGAATTTGCGAAATATAGCAATTTCTTAGTTTGATCATTTGTTCATCTTTGAAATCATCCCATATTAAAAAATAGGCTTGGAGCACAACGAAATTGTTTTGACTTCCAGTTTTAAATAAAAATATTAATAAACATAAGAAAAATCCATAGGCTGACCATTTTGTTCTGTAAAATTAAAGCTCAATGGATGATGAAGTAAGCTGACTTTTTAGATAGATTTCTAGATAAAATAACGTATGGACAAACGAAAAAAAAGATTTGCTTTTATTGCGTTTTGGCTAGTAAACCATAAAGAAAATTAAATATTAGAATACCTTATGAATAACTTATGTATAATTAATTATAACCGATAATTTGGCGCCTATGCTTACAGATATAAAGAGAAAGAAAGAACAGCAGATGACTAACAGAGCAAACTTTATAGAAGGACACAGACTGAAACTCATGCAGCAACAGGAAGAAACGTTTAAAGATAGGGAGCTTGATAACAACACCATACGAATTGCTTTGGAGGAACTTAGAGAAGAAAGGTTGAGGAAGCGGAACGATATAGTAAGAGTTAGGGGAGAGTGGGGTAGTTCAGAACGCGGAAACTCAATGAGGCCGTTTGTTTTTATATTTTTATTTTCACACCTATCCCTAGCTCAAATTAAGCATCTTTAGGTAAACTACTTATGTGTTTCTCCCATGTACGAGGTCCTGTGCCCAGCAGTGGGACGTATATAGGCTGGTGGTGATGATCATGATGATGAGGTATGTGGTAAGACTATTCCAAATCAGCCTGGCTAGCTACCACCGTCTTACCTAATTCTACCGCCATAACAATAATGTTAACAACATTGTCGTGTTTCGGGTCTTTTTATTTTTCTATCATGGTGAAATCGGTCTCATTTGGAGTTTCTTTGTCAAGTTGCGTAAAGTACCCTGGGGTCTTACTTATATAACAATAAAAACCCAATTTTGTCTGGAATCTGCGGCTTGTCTACGTTATACTGCGTTCTGAGTTACCTACCCACTCTCCCAAGTATTACAGTACTTTTCCCAAGTTCAGGCTTACAATATTAGCTCCTTGTATTTGAATGGTAGGTAATTGTGATTAGTTTCTTTTTGAGTGACTTAAAAAAAAGGAAGTAATTAATTCGAAGGTCATTGTCAGAATTGCACAGTTTTTGTCTATACCAGCTTCTGAATATGGGTGCCAAATTTCCTGAGTGCATGTAGGTATGTATGTTGGTCCGCGCATATCTCAAAAACTATAAGTTGAATTCCACCGCTGGGCACAGGCCTTTCTACATGAGAGAAACACATGAAGATTTTAAGCCATAAAACCACCATACTGGCTCAATGCGGGTTGGTGGGTTAAATCGGTTGCAGTAACAACGTGGACCAACGGCTTAGCGTTCCTTCCGAAGCACGGAGGAAGAAGAGGATTTATAACAATTTTTTATTGACCCATCCCGGAATCGACCATGGCGAAAGTTTCTTTGTTTTTCGTAATCGATACCAGATCGCTGAAAACACTACGCCATAACTTAGGGAACATTCACGAGCAAGAAGTATATGGGTCACGAACTGCTAAAACTTAAAAATGGGTTACATATTAATGCTCGTATGGCATGGCGCAACGATACGATAAGCACGTCCGCTACTTACTTACCCTGGGAGTAGATATGTCGCCGCCGCCGTCTGGGTAAATTCGCCGCTGTTGATTAAGCGCCGGCATCCAATCAAACGCCTAGGCCATAGTTAATTGTACTAGACACACTTAACGTTTAACGCCCTGGCGTACTGAAAGGGTCGTCTTGTACCGAAATCGTTTTGGTTATGTGTAGGTAGTTATAAAAAAAATACTGACCCTACCAATCACTTAAACAGTCACACAAAAGCTATTCGATCTAAACGTCCTGCCGAGGCGTCCAATTGAATGGCTAATTCAATTGGACGCCTCGGCAGGACGTTTAGATCGAAGAGCTTGACGTTCAGCCGTTCAGCCAACTGGTTTAGCGTTGTGACTTGGCTAGTTATCCTTCAACTGTTTCATTGGATGCCGGCGTTCAACCAACCAGCTAGGCGTCGAGTTAAGTGGCTGATTTAAGCAGACGCCAGCGGCAGGTACATTAAAAGCAGTAACTTTTTGTAATTCAATTTAAAGCCTGTTTGTGTTTATAAATACATTGGAGCTCTATTAGCGGCATCATCATTAGCAGAGCTCACGTTTTAGTAAAAATGAACATAATTATGCGTTATCGCCGGGCTAGCACTAGCAGCTACGGGTAGCCTACCTTTCCCTCGTTTAGTTACTAAACAAACATCATTTTATCAAAGCTCTCAATCCGTACGCGGCTTGTTAACGACTTCTGAACATGATTTGAAATCATTTTGACTAGTAATGAAAACATAAAAGGCTTAAATTGTGAGCGGCATGACGATTGACGCCAACTTTATTCCAATAAACTTTTTACTGTGTAAAATAGTAAAAAAAATCAAGCACTTATATGAAATGCCTACTTATTTATTTGACGTAACTTTGTATTGTGTGTAATTCTACTTACAGATAAACCAACGGAACGAGGAGAAAATATTTACAGAAAACTTTAATCGAGAAAGAAGAACAGCCGAAGAATTGGATATGGAATCAGAGAAAGTGGTTCTTGAATTTAAAGAACAAGAAGATTATAAAACAGATGAATTCCTGAGACGACTGGAAAATGAGAGAAAAATCAGCAAAACTGTAAGGACAGAACCAAGTTGAAAAATTCACAATTTGTATTTACGTAGTATAGCAATGCTCGTTTTCACTAACATTAAGCTTAGCGATTTTTTGCTCAGTCTTTCTAAAGGAGATAGAAAGAGACAAAAGTCGATAAGGGTCACCAAGCTTAAGGAATGGTTAGTGAAAACTCACTTAAGTATTGTATAGTCTGATATAAATGATAAGAACATTATAAGCGTGCAAATCACTTCCCGTTGGTTACTCAATACATTATTAGATCGGTGCGTACCTTAGGTGCGTACCTACCTATTATACTTTTCCTATGGACAGACGTTTGGTTTATTTGCAGTCCCAGATCTCACTGACCTTGTTATTTCAGTGATATTACGGATTGTTTTGTATACTTACCTAATTAAAATGCTTGGAAATACATAAGTACTAATTTTTAAATTGCAGAAAGCTATGCAAGAATACCAAAGACATTTAGAGAAGTTGAAAGAAGACATGCAGACAGAGAGGAGGCAACGAAACGAGAGGATGCAGCTGGTTTCCAGGACAGCATACAGGGAGCTTCAGAGGCAACTGAACAACGCAAATGGGGAATTAAAGAAACAACTAGAATACAGGAATAGTCTGAAAACCCAAATAAGGGATAATCAAAAAACCCTTGTGCGTAATTGTACCGTATGACTGAGTTTTTTATACAAATACCTATGACAAGCAATCTGACGGCCCACCTGGTGGTAAGTGGCTACCGTCACCTATAGACACCTGCAATAACAAGGAAAAATCACTTGTTGTTACAGCTTGTCATCATGAGGCCTAAGATAAAATGTCTTCCATGCCCCGCAATTACACTGGCTACCTTCCTTTTCAATCTGAAACACGGCAAACTGCCTTACGGCCAAAACAGGAGAGGCAGTGGTACCTACTCCTCAGATCATAGAAAGAAGTACTTACCTACTAAGATGAATCACATCGGGTCTACCTAGAAAAGTAAATAGGAATTAAAACCAAGTTTCAATAACCACATGTTACTCAAGTCGTAGCTGTAGTTTGATAATGTTATTTCATTATGGCATCCCTTAATGTTACCATCCAAAAGTTAGCGTTTATTAGATACCAACATAACCTTCACGGACCTAGATAGAAAAATTTGTACGTCCCCAAGGAAATATTGTTAATGATGCTACTTATATGAAGGTGCTCGCTGGATGTATGCAGCGCAGGGCCCGATCAGATTGGAAATCTTTAGGGGAGTCCTTTGTCCAGCAGCGAGCGTCTTTCAGCTGTAATAACGATAATGACAAAGATCAATTTGCACGGTTTCAGGAAACGGAACTGGTGGACATTCACAATAAAGACTGGACATTCACAAGAAATTCTGAGATGTTCAGAGATGTTATGTTAAATAGATATAAACAATTTTCGGATAGAAAAAGGTGAGTAGGGAGTGTACCTGGCTAGTAAATTCATCTACAGGAACTTTCGATGAAATACAATATCTACCTACCTATACAAGTGCTTAGTATAGAACCAGTGTAAAAATGAGTAGTTTTTATTTATTTAGGTACAACTAGATGACAAACAAGCTGACGGCCCACCTGATGGTAAGCGGTTACCGCCGCCTATAGACGCCTGCAATAACAAGGGAAAATTACTTGATATTGCAGGTGCGTTGTCATCTTGAGGCCTTAGGTGAAATGCCGTCCATGCCCAGTAATTACACTGGCTACCTTTCCCTTCAATCCAAAACACAGCGTACTGTTTCACGGCTGAATAAGTTATATACTTAAAGCTTATTGCCTTTTTAATTGAACTTTTTAATACGGGCGACGAGCGAGGCAGGCGATAGGCGTAAACTGATACGGTCGACCACAGAAGTAGCTGAACAGTTTAGTACCATGTCCAATAACTACGGTGTCGTTATAGTATGGGAGCAACTATCAAGTATGTGCGCAATAGTCGGTGTGACACGGTACTAAAGTGTTCAGCTACTTGTTTCAATCGAATCGAAACGAAATTGTCGTCATGACAACTGTTCATCACGACGATGATCGTTTTCGTTTCGATTCGTTTGATTACACTGGCCGGCGGATTTATTCGCTATTATCTACATTTGGCTATAAGTTAATTTCCTGTACATTGCTTCGTTATGAGGGCAAGTAAGTGGTCACAATTACGTCATACCTAGTTAAGCAACAGTCGATCTGCAAATAACTCATGTTCTATACTATAGTATACTGCTGTCAAAATAGTCCTCGAGGCACAGCAGAATTTTACACAACAATAAATTAGCATGTGGATCGCCTTCCTTCATACCTACAAACTACAAAAAAGATATCGAATCGCAGTCAGCCAGCATCTTATTGATAATAGGTATATTCGATTTTGACCCCTATCGCATTACTTCTCGTCAAGCATCAGATTCCAAGACACAATCGATTTTTCAATTGCTTTGCCCGCCGGAGGGATATGACGCTTTATAGATTTAGAGACACAATGGCCCTAATTCTGGCGAACACATGCTAAGTTAAAATTTAAGTTCAGTCTATTTCTTTCTCTCAAAATGAAAAAGAAAAGGATGGCTGTCATATAAATTGACATTTAGAAAGGTGCGTTCAATTTTCGACCTTATTGAACGTGATAAAATGCAGTGTTTAGGGGGCACCTCCGTTCTCCGTACATGCCGTCTAAAATTGTCTATGGTTTCTTTGAAAGCTATCTAAATTTAAGTGACAGCTCTAAACAGATTCTTGCTATCTTTTTTCTATTACTTACTGCGAGAAAGAGATATCCTGTACTTAAATTTAGAATTAAAGTGTGTTCCCAGAATTAGGCCCAATGTATACTTTGTTGCTGACTGTGTAGCCTATAATAACTGCATAATTAATAATAATAATAATAATAATATTTATACACTCACACCTATTATCTAGCCCAAAGTAAGCATCATTAATGGCTTGTGTTATGGATACTAGATAACGGAGAAATAATGATAATAATATGTATATAAATATTAGAAATATACTAAATAAACATATAAACATCCATGACTCGTAAACAATGTTCGTACTCATCATACAAACATTTGTTCCTACCGGGATTCGAACCCGGGACCTCTTGACCGAGTAGCCTGGGGTACAGACCACTCGGCCAGGCGGTCGTCTATAATTATACTATTAGGTACTATACTATAATTATGCAGGGTTCGTTATACTGGGTTCGTTCAGAAGACGCATGAAAAAGGTAAGGTCCGCCTTTCTTATTTCAGCCGTGAAACAGTTTGCTGTGTTTCGGATTGAAAGGAAAGGTAACTAGTGTAATTACTGTGCGTGGACGGCATTTCATCTTAGGCCTCAGGATGACAACGCATCTGCAATATCAAGTGCTTTTTCCTTGTTATTGCAGGTGTCTATAGGCGGCGGTAACCGCATACCATCAGGTGGACCGTCAGCTTGTTTGTCATCTAATTGTATAAAAAAAATAGATGGAGGCGGTCGGAAAAGTGCTCATGGTGAACTATCTGTCCGCAGTCCAGCATATCATCAGGTGGTGTTGAGTCATTTGACGTGCTTTGATAAAAAAAAATAGTAGCCCGTGAACGGTAGCCTGAAATAAACTATACGCACTCTCCAGTCCTATCCAGTTTTTTAACCGACTTCAAAAACGAGGAGGTTCTCAATTCGGCCGGTATGTTTTTTTTTTTTTTTTTTTTCTATGTATGTACACCGATTACGCCGCGATTATTGATCCGATTTACGTGATTCTTTTTTTGTTCGATGCGGAATAGCTGCCATTTGGTCCCATAAAAATTTTTTCAAAAACAGTTGGGTACTTTGGTTTTAAATTTAAAAAAACTTAAATTATGAAGTCGTCTACATATGCGAAATTGCAAAGTTTTGCATTTCAAATGACTTTTTAGTGAAACGATACGATAGTAGGAAACAATATAAGTTTACGATCGCCCATCTAGCTTCGACCGTAGAAAGTTACCACTAAAAATTGTGAAAAAAAAATTTTAAACAAAAATTAAAACCGACTTCAAAAAACTGAAAAGGATAAAATAATTAAATTTAAGTAGGTATTCATCCCCTAGAAACATATTTTTGGAGTTGGTGCTAAGTGGTTTCCAAAAACAATAGAAAGTGAAGCACCGACTCCAAAAATATGTTTCTAGGGGATGAATACCTACTTAAATTTAATTATTTTATCCTTTTCAGTTTTTTGAAGTCGGTTTTAATTTTTGTTTAAAATTTTTTTTTTTAATTTAGATTATTATTCATCGTATTTTTTTTCAGCACAAATCCTGTCCACCCGTTCAAGAAAGTAATGGAATCAGAAGAAGCTAAAATGAATACAGTTTACACTTTTAATCTTCCACTAATAGGCACTAAGTACAAATAATAAAACATTCCTATTCATCAAACATTTTTATTTAATAAATCACTACAGGCCGTCCACAGATTCTCCCGCGTGGATCTCGGTTAACGCTCTAAAAAGTGCCCTATATCTATCCTCTTCTATCTCTAAGCCAAAATTCATCTCAATTGGTTTAACAGACAACAGACAGCGCAGAGGTATTGCTACTAGTTGCCCGTCGTGACGTAATTTAATACAAAAAATGAGACAAATCTAGACAATCAATTTTTTCTGGTCTCCTTTAACGGTATAATTAATATTATTCATAATCAGTATAAAAAATATTCTAGTGTTGTGTCAAAATATTGAAGATCCCCCACTATCTCCTGTCTTACTTACTTTCACATTATGAGATTTCAAAAACTTTTTCATAACTTTTTTACAAACATCTTTTTTTACAAGCCTTGTCCTGACAGCTGACAGTAACGAATTCAACAAGTAATGAATTATCCAATTTAGTGCAGTCGTTCGGAAGCACATTCATTCGGGCGATTCATTTTTATATTTAGACTAGCGACCCGCCCCGGCTTTGCACGGGTGCAATGCTTATGTAAATATTATGCATGTATTATACATATAAACCTTCCTGAAGAATCACTCTATCTATTAAAAAAACCGCATCAAAATCCGTGGCGTAGTTTTAAAGATCTATGCATATATAGGGACAGACAGACGACTTTGTTTTAAGCACATAACTTTGCTTAGAGTCGGCGCCGGTGCCACAAAATAAGTCCGACGAGGCGCTGAAAATGTTGCCAACATATACACAATGCTTACTTTGGGCTAAATAATAGGTGTTAGTGTATGAATATTATTATTTTGTCAGCTAGGCAGGCACAACCATGTAACAAGCGCTGCACTACAGGGCAATATAAAAATAGCAAAATTAGCAATTATAGGTCTACTAGAATCTCATGGCAAATTGGGAAATAAAAAACTGGAGATTGCAATACTGGGAAAATTGGACTAAACTGTCTTGATACTTTTAATTTTTATTTGTTTTTCAGACATAGCAGTAGACATAGGTATTAATTATTTTTACTAGGTTAAGTTATGAACAATTATGATTGCTAACATTTTTAATTCATTGCGTTAAAAAAAAGTTGTTGTCAATTACAAAATAGAACAAGATTGAGAGGGTCAATAATACCGTTTGAACTTTTAATGCGTTATTAAGGCGAGGTTACCTACCTTCAAACGCACCGTACATAATGCTTGGTAGCCACGTTTGTTGTATTTGAAAAGTATTAAATTATTCCAATAATTAATTTTTATCATAGTCTTGAGGTCTCAAATAGATGAAAACTTGTAAAAATAACTTTTTTCATTTTGCTACTTTTCATGGTGCGGGTGCTGCCATCTAGTTTGTTTTTTCAAAGTGATAGGGAGGCAGCAGCAGCGCCATCTGCACCCGTAGCTGCACCCGTAGCTGCACCCGTAGCTTCAGCCGCGGACAAATGTGCTTTTAACTCCCGACGCAAAAACAGGGGTCTTTAACGTGTCTATCTGTATGTGCCATCGTAGCTCCTAAACGAATGGACCGATTTTGATTTGTTTTTTTTGTTTGAAAGTTTACGTATTCAGGATGATTATTTAGCTATAATTTATGAAGATCAGTTCAGGCATTCTAAAATTAATATCTCATTTCTTACTTGACATAAGGGGTTTATATGTTTTACAGATCCGATTGATTTGAAATTTAGTTTTCTGCTAACTGAACACTGATGCGGTACCATCAAATAGTCTGCGGGATGCTCAATTCTTTAGAAACTTACAGCAGATAAAGCGTGTTTGGGCTCATAAGAATAGTCTACATGAGATGGTGCTAGATATTAATGAGGTCAGGGGTTATTTCAAATTTTATATTTTATATTTTTAACTCTGCTTTTTCTCAGACACAGAGAGAGATAATGCCAGAATACGGCAGCACTCTTAACACGGGCAAAATCTCTGTCCACCACTTATATCCACTTATTAGGAGACATAGTATTTTATTTTATCTTTCAATCGGACGAAGAGAGAGACCCTTTTGTCCACTCCTCAGGGAGTTAGTCATGCTAAGGATACGGGGGCAAACATGCAATGAATAAAGATAGCAGACTTGTCTCATAGTTTCTGGCAGGATTTTATGGTGTCAGTAAAAAGATTTATTGCTAGTATTAGTAGTTTTCTAAACCAAGTGTTTGTGTTGACGTACAACTAAAATATTATGAGAATAAAAGTGTGAAAGACGTACGCTAGTTAGTACGTAGTTAGTACCCTTTGCCTTCAAATTACAGGGAGAATAAACAAAAAAAATGGCAAAGATTGTTTAGCGGGATTTTGTAGTGTCAGTCAATATTTTTATTACAATAATTAAAAATTAAATTGAGAAGCTCGGTGGCGTAGTGATTTGAGTGCTCTGGTTTCGATAACGAAAACAAAGCAACTTTCGCCATGGTTGAACCTGGGATGGGTCAGTCAAAAATTTCTAATCTCGAGCTCCTCCGTGCTTCGAAAGGCACGTTAAGCCGATGGTCCCGGTTGTTCCTGCAACCGCTTTAACCCACCAACCCGCATTGGGCCAGCGTGGTGGTGTTATGGCCTAAGCTCCTCATGTATTTCTCCCGTGTAGGAAGGTCTGTGCCCAGCAGTGGGACGTATATAGGCTGGTGATGATGATGATGCTGAACTAAAAATTGTGTCGGAGCGAACTTTGTGTTATTAAAGTGGTGTAGTTTTATAAAACAAGTGTTTGTGTTGACGCACAAATAAAAGATTATTAATATAAAGTGATTAGGGTGTGAAAGACGATGAGAACTTTTATGTGGTTACCCACCTCATTAAGTAGCATCATATGGAGATTGTCATCATAAATTTCGCGTCAAATACTCCAAAGATGGATTGAAATGTGTAACACCAGAATTTCAATGCAATAAAAGAAAAAATACTGGCCCTAATTCTGGTGAACACATGCTTAGTCTAAATTTAAGTACAGTGCATTTCTTTCTATCAAAAGGAATACGAAAAGGATGGCTGTCATATAATTTGACATTTAGAAACGTGCGTTCAATATTCGACCTTATTGAACGTGATAAAATGCAGTGTTTAGGAGGCACCTCCGTACATGCCGTCTAAATTTGTCAATGGTTTCTTTGAAATCTATCTAAATTTAAGTGACAGCTCTAAACAGATTCTTGCTAGCTTTTTCCTATTACTTATTGCGAGAAAGAGGTATACCATACTTAAATTTAGAATTAAAATGTGTTTCCAGACTTAGGCCCACTGAAGACATGACTATATGGGTATTAGTTCCCTTTGCCTTCGTAATACAGGGAGAATATCTTTTTTTTATAGTGTGTTTGGCGGGATTTTGTGGTGTCAGTCAAGATTTTTAGTAACGCCAGAATTTCAATGCAATAAAAGAAGAAATACTGAAGAGATGACTGTATGGGCATTAGTTCCCTTTGCCTTCATAATACAGGGAGAATATTTTTTTTTTTAAAAGTGTGTTTGGCGGAATTTTGTGGTGTCAGTCAAATTTTTATTGCAGTAATTAAAAATTGTGTCGGAGCGAACTTTATGTTAAAAAAAAAAGTCTGGCCAGTGAATCGTGTCACTGAGAAAGAGCGGCAATTTTAAAAAATCTTTACCTGTAAACACTTATTTCGCAAGGAATAAATAGTCTTGATACTTCGTTTTTTAAGTATGTAAATAATTTATTTAATGGATGCCTACCTTATTAAATACATAATATTCTAATTACTATTCTACAGCAAAACTGTTTTGATTGACTCATCCTGGGATAGGCCATAGACCAGAGTACTCAAACCACTAGGCCACCGAGCTCCCTCACGAGTATTTAAAGTTATTAGGGTTTTAAAAACCGTCGGGTATCAGATACTCGGCCACAATGACGCCGAGTAAAACCTATTTTAGCTTTAAACATTTTATACATGGTGAAACGCGCGTGCATTAGGAATGTTCAATTTTTTTTAAAAAAGAATTCAATAATAAAAGCAAAGAAACATTTATAATTTTAATACTCTTTTAGATGTTCTAATGGTTATTAAAACACAAGGTGATATCTTTTTCATAAACTTGAGTATATTATGGGTATAGATCATGGATATATCATCCTTGGTATAGATAAAATAGATTTGATGAGCATTAATGAGTTAGACCAGATAGACCAAGTGGGGCTGTAGGTAGGCAAGCTATCACAACATTAAAGTTTTTATCCCAGCTCATTAATTAGCTTGCCTTAAAATATTCGAATTGTTGTATGATTTAGTGCTAAATAGAACTTCAAATACTATTCCACTTATCTATTCTCTATCTAATTAGAAAAAGAAAAGTGTGATATTGAACTTGACGTAAATTTCATCATCATCATATCAGCTGACAGATGCCTACTACTGGGCATAGGCCGACGATACTTTAAAAATAAACGAATTATAAAAATATTATCCTTCACTTTACTTTGTTAACATTAAATAATGGACTGGAAAAATTCAAATAAAATCTATACTACATACCTAACACAAATTTTAATTTTGAATCTCAATTTTTTAAATCATAATGTTTACTTACTTCAATTTCTTAAAGGCTATTTTTATGTTATAAATAGCATACCTAATTGTAATTAATTACCAGCTATTCACTTACTACTAGTCATTATAGACGCTTACAGGCTGAATATCAAAACAGGGGGAAAAAAGAGGATAAAAAGTAATGTGCGGGTATAAAATAAAATTTGAAATAAGGCATATTTAATAAGTTGTTCAGGATGTATCATAATCAAAGTCAGAATCTAAATACATCTGTTTTCATGAACAAAGCACAATAACATTTGTATGGGTACTCTTGGAATGTTACATTATTTTCTATTAACCATTTCCGAATATCACCTTTGCTATTAGACATTGTGGGAGGTTAGTTTGTTAGTTTCACAGGGTAACTTGCATTGCATTATACATAAAAATTACACATGGGTTTGTTAGGATAGGTAGATATTCCCTTATCCATTTCAAGAAGTTTTATGCATTCATGTCACCATGGTAATCAGCTGATTTGGATTTTGCACTGAAAACTATTAAAGCACCAGGCAGAAAACCTTCTTCAGATCTTGCATGCAACATTTCAGGTTTCTCTAAGTTTTAAGTGAATTAATATTTTGAGATTTAATTCTTCATATACACTTTCTGAAAATAACCGATAAACATGAATATTATAAAATATTGGATTTTATTAGGTAGGTGATGTGGGCAGAAAACAGAAAAGTATCAAGCTATAACGCCCTGAAAACAATAAACTAACCTGTAGCGAACGTATTTCCTCCAAATGTCGAATTTTCTCTACAGATTTCCGATTAAATTACTTTAAACATCTTTGTCTTTATGTATCATAGTGTATACAAGCTTTCGAATAGTACTTTTTATTGATTTCGGCATTATTTTACAGTAAAACTACAAAATAAACTCAATTTATGAATGAGAAATGTAACGTCAATATGACATTTCGAGTGTTGCCATAAAAAAACTTCATTAAAAATACGAGTGACACGATTCATTGGCCAGAGTCTATAAAAGTGGCGTAGTTTTATAGAATAAGTGTTTGTGTTGACATGCAACTAAAATATTATTTTATAAAAGTGAGTATGGTGTGAAATACGACGAAATTTTTTTGTGGTTATCCACCTAATCAAGTAGCATCATAATGGAGAGTATCATTGTATATTTCATGTCAAATACTCCCAAGATGCATTAAAATGTGTGACCCCAGCATTTTAATGCAATAAATGAAGAAATAATGGGCCTAATTCTGGGAACACACTTTAGTTCTAAATTTAAGTACAGTATATCTCTTTCTCGCAATAAGTAATAGGAAAAAGATAGCAAAAATCTGTTTAGAGCTGTCACTTAAATTTAGATAGATTTCAAAGAAACCATAGACAATTTTAGACGGCATGTACGGAGGTGCCTCCTAAACACTGCATTTTAGCACTTTCAATAAGGTCGAAAATTGAACGCACCTTTCTAAATGTCAATTCATATGACAGCCATCCTTTTCTTTTTAATTTTGAGAGAAAGAAATAGACTGAACTTAAATTTAAACTTAGCATCTGTTCGCCAGAATTTGGGCCAATAAATACTAAAGACATGCCTGTATGGGTATTAGTACCCTTTGTCTTCCCATTACAGGGATAATGAATTAAAAAAAAAGAATGTCAAAATTTGCCGGCCGGCTTCTTCCAAAAATACATTGTTTTGCACACAATTGTTTTTGATTAGAGCTAACTAAAGTAGGTAGTACGCTGATTTCTTTTGTTTTTATTATAGAGGGTATCTTAGTAATAATTGCCCATTAAAGTTTATTATTCTCTAGCCGTACTGTGCACGTGTTTATTCGTACATAACGTGAAATCATACGCAGTACGCACCATGAATGAACCTAACTTTTCATTAGAAGAGTTGAACAACCAGTCTTACAGGGACTTGCAGCAATTAGCCAAGTCTTTGAAGCTCCCATCCAATGTCAAGGTAAGTGAAATTTGTTTTGTGTAACTTTTTCTACTACTTACACGTTTTTAACCCTAGATAGCAGAGATGCGCAATATAAATCTTTAAAAAGAAAAGATTTATATAAATCTTTTGACGAAAAGATTTAAATCACTCTTTTAAATCTTTAAATCTTTTGTAACTCAGTTGATCAAGACACGTAATTTCAATCACCTTTACATTAACTCTTTTAAATCTTTCAATCATTAGTAACTCAGTTGATCAAAACACATCATTTCCATTCATCTTCAAATCACTCTTTTAAATCTTTAAATCTTTTGCAAATTAGTTTATCAAGACACAATATTTTCAATTATCTATTTCACTGAATTGTGTTGTGAAAGATTTATTACTTCACGGGTCCTGATCATACACTTGTGACATTACAATTTAGTGAATTTTATATATTTTTATGTAAAGTTTTTTAATGAGACAATCAAAATTTATTATCTACAGTTCCTCCGTGTTTCGTATGGTACGTTAAGCTATTGGTCCCGGTTTTTACTGAAACCGCCATAACCCACCAACCCGCACTGGACCAGCGTGGTGATGCTATGGCCCAAACTCTTCATGTGTTTCCCCCATGTAAGAAGGTCCAGCAGTGGGAGGTATATAGGCTGGTGGTGGCGATGATGATGATGATAATGACTCGCAAAATTTTTTTGTAAAGCAAGTGTTTATGGTGACGTGCAATTGGAAGATCATTGTAATATAAGTGAATTTGATGTGAAAGACGTTGAGAGTTTTATCGTGGTTATCTACCTCATCAAAGTATTATCATGGAGACTGTCATCATATATTTCGCGCCAAACTGTCATGATACATTGAAACCAGCATTTCGATTCAATATTTGCAGAATTAAAGAAAATTCTTAAAATATGGCTGTATAGGCATTTGTTTCTTTTGCCTTCTCTGTAATAGAGAAAAAATACAAAAATAAGAATCCGTTCATTCTTTCACTCATTGGTTGAATTGGGTTGAATGTATCAGAGAATGAAATGAATCAAAGATTTAAAAGATTTAAAGATGTATTTGGAAGCCAAGTGATTTAGTGATTTAATCAATCTTTTTTACGGATGTACATCTTTTAAACCAATCACTCACGAGTTACACATCTCTACTAGATAGCTAACCTTCTGGTGTACCCTTTATACGCTGTACGACGGGTATTAAAAACAGTTATTTTTCATAAAATATATATACTTGATAAATCTTTTGATGTTTATTATAGTTAATTGAAAGGCTAACCAATAAAAATACATTTTATAAATCAACTTTATTTATTACCTTATAAAATTACGGCACCTTTACTTTGACCTCTAAATATGAAAAATTTCTCATACAAATACTTTTTCATACAAAATCAACAAAAAAAAAAAGGAAAACACTCAGTCTTTTGGTGTTACACAGCACATTAAATTAGAATATAAAACATAATTACAATATAAAATAACCTACTTTTCTTGAGAACATGTGACACAATAAACAACCTTAGGTTCACCACATACTGCGATCTTCCCTCGAAACGACGGGAAACGGCTACATATATCAAAAACCATAACACTTATCGGTTCGGTGTGTGGGCCACGAAAAAGGCCTCACCGGCGACTTAGTTGACTAGCCGAACCAGTCGTATTTGGATGCATCGTTAAAAAGATACAGCGATATCACTTTGGGCTGCCCGTCGCTATGACGGAGGTTAGCTACCTAGGGTTAAAAATCTATCTCAAATAACTCAAACTCAGAAATATTTTTAATAAAGACTAACCAATAGCTTTTTCACATCGTCACAGTTAACATTAGTTTTATTTTAAAAATATGTAAAGAGACTTTTTGAATCAAGACAGGAAAGCAAGAAACATTTAATCTACATTTAATTCAATGCCATCTTCCTTGGGTTGAGCAGATCCAAGTATGTTAAACTTGTGAACTAAGCAGATTCTGGGATATAGGGTTGCCAGATGGGTACAAGTGAGTTGTTATCATACTAATATTTGAAAAATATTACACCGGATAAAAAAAATAAAGTATAACAACATTTTGTATACAACAAGATGAAGGGCCGTCATGTCAGGCCGGACCTGTTGCTAAGTGGCAACCGTCGCTTATAGGCAACAGCAATAACAAGGAAAAATCACTTGGTTAAAAATATTGCAGGTGCGTTGCTCTAAGGCTTAAGATGAAATGTCTTCCATGCCCAGTAATTACTATTATTGAAAGACCGTCGTGAAAATAGAGTACAGCCACAGCTACTTGCTGCCAGAAGAGCAAATGAACCCCTCTGCATTGTGCTGCTTTTTGAAACATCGTCTGAGGATGCCGATTGGCTCGACAAAGACGAAGTTGATGCCAGTGGTCTATCAATTCCGGAACCCTCTTCGTCTGCTCTCTGGATGCCAGTAATGAAAGAGTCTGAGTGGCTGGCAAGCCCATGGACAGAGTAGCAGTAACTCAGATTGAAATATATTTTATTTTATTTTAATGATGACTGATTATCTTTTAATTTTCTGTTAAGTTTTGTTTTTGACTACTAAAACGTTTTATTTAATTTAAGTTTCCATTTATAATTGCATTGCCAAAGGTTAAATTAAATATGTGATTTTATTTAAATAGTTTATTAGTAAAAAGAGGTAATATGGAAGGAAGGATAAAGCCAAAAATGTATGTAAGGATATGGGAAAGTCAGGAAAACAGCGGAATTAAACGTAAGATTAGTTTCAAATGTTTAATACATTATGGAAGAAAGAAAGAAAGAACAATGATTTATGATTTTTTTTTTATGTGTGGTTGTTTAATAAATAACAAATAAAAGTAAATAAAATAAACAATATCAGCAAGTATTACAAGTTAAAATTTTCTTCTTATTTGTGTCTTTTAGCTAAAAATGGTCCCTTGGGTGTTCTGTAACGTTTAGTTAGGGGGAGGGGGGGGGGGGGGGTTGGGTCCCCGAAATACGTTACGCCGCGTTACATGGGGGGGCGGAGGGGGGGTCAATAATCTTCGAAAATTGCGTTACGTAATATTTGAACGGCCCCTTTCACTGTATGGGCAACTGTAAAATCACGAAAAAAAATGCATTTTAATTTTTCAGACATACAAAATTCATACAAAAGTTCAATACTTACTAGACCAATATGTATGGAAAACGCAGTTAATATGGTTAAATATACCTGATAATTGGATGCCTAAGCCATTCATTAAACGCCATCCACCAATTAAATGCCTAGGCTGATAGTTAATTGAACTAGAATCCCTTAATGTTTCACAACTTGGTGTATTGTAAGTTGTTTGGAACTGCCTAGGGGTCCAATTAACTGGCTAATTTAATCAGATGGCTGATGAAATGTTCAGCCATCAGGTTAAACGCAATGTTTACTAGCTAGATGATTAGGCTAGTTGTCCTTCAGCCATTTAATTGAATGCCGACCATTAATTGAATCCCATGAATATGTGACACACGACAGCACAGCATCATAAAATCTTACATATAGTTGCAGCGTTTTACTACTAATTTCACAGACACACACAGATAACAGCACAACTGTTTGTGTGGGCTTATGAACTGTAAAGGAAAGCAGATGTCGGTGACTAAGATCAAAAATTAATAAATAATCAATAATTTGCTAATAATTTATTTATGTATTTAATTTTACAATCAACAGCCACAAATATAATTTTTATTTTTATTATGATATTTCACAGAAAATATATCTGATTCAACTGATACATGCCAAAAAGTACCAAAGTGCTGAAGAAGTGGACAACATTGTGCAGCAAGTGAAGCGGGAACGTCAGCAACAATCGCATGTACATAAATTCTCAACTCGGAAAAGAAAACAATTACAGGTAGCTACTTTATAATAAATTACAACTTTTATTTTTATGATTAAAAGGCAAACAATTGACTATCAGGTGTGGTTGCACCTGATCTTGAGTAAAAAGGTTAACCTAAATAAAATACATGTTTACCTAAAAGATGCATATTCACTCTAGATTAAAAGACATAGGTTTCTGAAAACAGATGGGCTAGCTAAATAATGCAGTTTAAATAGTTATAACTCTAGCTATCTTTTTCGTATCCTATTTATTGAAAGAGATGAGTTATACTTAAATTTAGATTTAGTTTGTCTTTTAAATCAAGTGAAATATTATGTAGTCTTACTAACTTTGGATTCTTATGACCAGCAGTAATATGATGCACAATATAAATCGTCGTAATACAATTCGTAGGGTGTATTACATGTTACACAGTTTATAATAATATTAACCGTTTAATTTTCTTATTACAGGCCCCAGATATCACATCTACATGCACCATCACATCTCCATCGATTATAAGCACACCGAAACGTCCACGTTATACTCGAGTGCAGTACAGCCCTGAAGTATGCAACAAGCGCATAAAGTACCAAGCCCAAAGTTTATTACGTTCAGCCATAAAAAAGCCCAAACATTCCCTCGACACTATTAAACTAAGTGACAGAGTTTTACGAAGCTGCAACCAGAATTTTTATAAAAATTTAAGCTCTGAAAACTCTATATTAAAAGTTGTTACTCAAAATTCGACAGTAACAAGGCCAGTCTCTCACACGATCACTTCACTCACACATGATCAAGTGTACCCTAAAGTGAATATTACAAAATGTGTGGTGAAAAAACGGGAGGCATGCATTCAGAGTTCTTATTGTAATTTGCTGGCAAAAAAGTCTTTAATGGAATTGATGCCTGTTGACAAGACTTTTGTAAGTATAAAAGCTTATTTTGGTAAAAATATTATGACGGATTTAACTTGTTGATAACTAAATTAACGTGACATTTACAGAAAACTAAATACTTACAAAGTTATCACTCTTTGTTTCAGAGAAAATCCTCGCAAACCCAAACACCTGTAAAACGTCCGAGGATCTTGAACAGTTCTTACCCCACCATCAACAAAGAAATACCTAATGTCAATTACGAGTATGTACAGAGCATTGGTTTTCGCCGTAGTGATGGGAGTATATCAAAAATTAATGCTCTTGTACTAAAAAATATGAAAAACATACAGAAACCACCAAACCTTGAAATGACAATGCAAGACTTGATTAATTATAATATCAACTCTCAAAAGATGAACATAAGCACTAGTGTCGCAGGAAATAGGCTTAGGATTGAATATCCAGATATGCGTTCAAATACGGCTATTTCAGTAAGTCAACGGTCGAAAGAGGTTACATATTCAGACACAAGGGCCGAATACACACCTATGAAAACTCAAAGAGAGGTTATGTCTTCAGCTGTTTCAAAAGATATTAACTATCGTAATACAACTAGTAAATCTGTTTCTACAAGTAATCAAAGAGATGCACATTTAGATAAACCATATGGAGCCACACCATTGAGTAATCAAAGAGAGATTATATGTTCTGAAGCTCAAAATGAATCCACAAATTTAAATAATGGAAATGAGATGCCATACTCTAATATTACAAGTGAATCAGTTCCTTCAAGTAGTCAGAGAGAGACTCATTTGGATACACCTTACAGATTCATGCCTTTAAATAATCGAAAGCAGATTTCATATTCGGACGAACGTAATCAAAGAGAGATTATGTTTTCTCAAGTTCGTAATGAATCCACAAATTTAAATAATGGAAATGAGATGCCATACTCTAATATTACAAGTGAATCAGTTCCTTCAAGTAGTCAGAGAGAGACTCATTTGGATACACCTCACAAATCCATACCTTTAAGTAATCGAAAGCAGATTTCATATTCGGAAGAACAATGTGAACCACATGAAGTATCTGATCAGTTCTATCATTCGAATTACTATCACAAGAAAATCAGAAACGATAGAAGACTCAGCACCCAGAGGGATCCCGTACAGACATTACCAAGAATCAATGAAATGTTCAACAAATTCAGAGATGATGTGACTCAACCAATATATGTTCAAGTAGATTGTGAGAGAAGTAAGTGCTTGTTAAAAAAATTTAAACGAATCTACACGAATGAATCAATTTTGATATGGTTTTTTTTGTTGTATAGAAGCTGACTGTATTAGGATGTTCTCAGCTATAATATAAGAAGATCAGTTTAGGCGTTTGATGACTATCAGCTCATTTTCTACATGATAATAGGGTTTTACTAACTTTCACAGATCTGATTTATTTGTAATTTGGTGTACTGTCACGTTGATGACATTCCCTTCACATACTAACCTTGAACTGATCCTATACCAGATGGTATAGGATCAGCTCTAGGTTAGTATTTTGATAATTAATATTCTGAAAATAATAATAATAATCACTTTATTTGCAAAAATATGGTTACTGATGTGATCCAGGAATGCTTAATTCTTCAGAAACTTACAGCAGATATAGCATGCTTGGGCTCATAAGAATAGTCTCAATAAGATGTGTTAGATAGATGATTAATAAGGCCGGGAGTTACTTAAAATTTACATTTTTGTATAGTTTTTTCTACAAATTATGCCAATAAATGATTGATTCCTTTTTCGTCACATAACTGATTGAACATATTCGTGTTTCGCCCCTTTTTTGTAACTAAATTATACTATGAAATACTTGTGACTTTGCTTGCGTAATTTTTTTTTTTTTTAAATTTTATGTGTATCGATAAGAAAATACCAATTTGGCTTTTTATAAAGATAAGTACATTTTCAGGTCTGTTGGCAAAAATTAAAATATTTTTTTTTAAAAAAAGCGTTTATTTAAATGCTATAAAAAGAAGAAAATAAGCTTGTCGCTTAATTAAATAGGTAAGTACTAGTTTATTTACACAAGTAAATCGCGCGACAAACTTTTATGATCATATAAATTGTGTATAAGAAGGTTATTAGTTTATAGTTAAAATTTTAAAGGATTTTTTTTCTTTAAGAGCATTTAAATAAAAGCTTTTTTTTTAAAAAAAAACCTTTCTTTTAATTAAGTTTTTACTTTTTAGCTATTGCTAGCTAGGTTTCTGAGTCTCGGTAAGCCCTTTCATTTGATACGCATATTGCAGAAGTGCATAAAAAATAACTATTCCGCTATCTTGGATGCTCAGCCATATTGAATTTAGAATGACGTCACATTATTTTTCGAGTTACTCTCAACAAGCCCTGTCATATGATACCCATATTGTAGAATTGAATTAAAAATAACTATTCCGCCATCTTCGATGGTCCGCGATATTCGATTTAGGATGACGTCACATTATTTTTAGAGTTACTCTCAACAAGCCCTTTCATTTGATACCCATATTGTAGAAATGCATTATAAATAACTATTCCGCCATCTTAGATGGTCCGCCATATTGGATTTAGAACGACGTCACATTATTTTTCGAGTTACTCTCAACAAGCCCTTTCATTTGATACCCATATTGTAGAAATGCATTAAAAATAACTATTCCGCCATCTTGGATGGTCCGCCATATTGGATTTAGAATGACGTCACACAGCTTATCGTGTATTGTCATCCAAACTAAACGTTTATACAAAATTTCAGCTCAATCGGTTGAAGATATCTGCTTCAAAATCGAGTAGCAAGATTCCACCGTAACATAAGCAAGTTAAATAAAAGCTTTTAAAAAATTAAAACCGTTATTTAAGCAAATCAAATTAAATTGTACATAGTTTTAGGTTAGCTTGACATTAAATTACTTTTTGATCTGAAATGATCGCTTTTTATTGTTAGCATATTTATATTATTGTATTATGTAGTTCATCATCGGTTTTTTATTTTGCCTTATTCAATTAGGCATAGACTTTAAAAAAAAATAAGTATGGTATCACGCATCAAGTACTGCCGCATGGATTCGAATGCTTTCTCGCTCGCACACCGACTATCTATTTCATTCGCCAAACCAAACTTGCCGAATCCGCGCGGATCTTCACGACGATGGCACAGACCGCTATAAAAGCAGCCGCGCGTCGCTCACTCAGTCAGTTAGCTAGCGACCGAGCTAGAGCAATAGCCCCTGCAACCTCTAGTAACAGTCAAGTTAGGCAAAAGAGTGCGATATCCGCCTGCAGTCCACTCTTGCGCCTTAGCTAGGTATTAAGGTTTTCTCTTAGCTCGCCAATATTATAGGCTAGGAGTGCGTAAGCCCCTGCAGTCCACTCTGTTGCCTGATAGGGAATCGTAAGAGTGTTTCACCAACATACCTAAAACTCTGTGGATCTGAATAAACCATTTGTTTGATGTCATTGGGCATTTTTCTTCAACGCCACCCCCTACATCTGGTGCCCAACGTAAATAAGCCACATACGAAGAAAATGACGTCAACGCAGATAGTGTTGTCAAACGACCAGTTCACCGAGCTACTGAAGCGCATACCAGCGGGTACGTCAGCGAACAAAAACTTCACCCGCTGCACCTTGAAATTTTTCGGCGAACGTGATCATAGTAAAGTCGATGAATTTGTTACTGCCGTTGAAATATATAAAAAATTGAAAACTTACCTGATGAAGAAGCACTAGCTGGAATGCCCCTACTTCTCAAAGATAAAGCCAACACATGGTGGCAAGGGGTAAGAGCAGAAACTAAAACGTGGTCAGCAGCCTTAAAATCACTACGAGCTGCTTTTGCACCTGAACGCCAGCCATATGAGGTGTATATGGAAATTTTTGCTACGGGCCAGCAGGAAAATGAGCCAATTGACGACTTTATTCTCCACAAACGTGCTCTTCTCGGAATGTTGCCACCAAAACGCCATAAGGAAGAAGAACAACTGGACCTTATTTACGGATTACTAGCACTAAATGTGAAAAAAAAAGTTGCCCGTTCTGAAATAAAGTCATTTTCTGAGTTACTGGAGCGCGCTCGACATTTAGAGTCTTTGGAGAAATCATACAAATCTCTTCTATCACAGTCAGTACAATCAAAGTCCGAGCATTCCAAAGCAAAACCCAAAAGATGCCTGTTTTGCAGCAGGAGGAGACACGACATAGAAGTCTGCCGTAAGCGATTAGCTAAACTGGAAGCAGAAAAAGAAACAAAGGCCAACGATACAAAACCTGTCGTGACTTGTTACGGTTGCGGTGCATCTGGAGTTTTTCGCAGTAATTGCGAAAAATCTAAAGTAAAAGACTCATCACCAAAACCAGTGTCGTTCTACACCATCCAAACTACGACAACAGCAGACAACCACGTGAGAATCCCTACAATCGAGATATCTGTGGGGGAGCAAATGGGATACGCATATATAGATACTGCAGCACGTACCAGCATTGCCAGCAACCATTTATATAGGCTACTGCTAGAAACTGGTTTCCAATTTCAGCAACGATGCGCCGACGTTTCCCTTGCCGATGGATCAATAACAAGGCAAACGCTTCTAAATGCCACAATCAATATTGGGATAGGCAACCGGAAGTTACCTATCAATTTTACGGTTTTACCAGAAGCAAAGGATAATCGCACCTTGTTGGGGATAGATTTCCTTGAAAATGAGAAAAATCCAGTGCAGGCGGCAGCAAAGAAAAATGATTTCTTAAACGAAGAAGACAACGCCAAGTTAGCTGACTTCAAATGTTCAAAAGAATTATGTAGGATTTCGCCTCTGCAAACAACGCCTTCTTCACCTGTGCGGCAAGAAGAATGCTCATCGCCGAAGAGACCTAGATGGAAACTTATAGAAATGGATACTCCACCGCGACCGACTTGGCCTCGGGAGCCAGCAGATGCAAATGCTACTGTTGACCCACGTGTTAATTATTTAGCAATAAACCCAAGGTCTTTGTATACCCTTGATTTATTTCTACAACCAAATGAAGGTATTTTATTTACAAATAATAAGAAAATACAATTTTATGAATTGCTAACAGAATTCACAGATATATTAGAACAAAGTACTAAACCTACGAATTTCTCAGTACATAGGATATTGACTGCAAACAATAATCCTATGGCAGGATAACCATACCGACCATCACCTATTCGACAACAACAGCTTAGAAAAAAACTAGATGAAATGATTAATTGAAGAATGCGATTCACCTTGGTCAGCACCAGTAATATTAGTTCCCAAAATAGAAAATGATGTGAAGGTATGTGTAGACCATCGACGGTGAATTTACCAAACCAGACCATAACCCTTTACCACGTATTGACGACTTATTGCATCAAGCAAAGGCAATGCCATATATGACTACCATTGACCTACAATTAGGCTACTAGCAAATTGAGGTACATCAAGACGACCAAGACAAAACTGCCGCATATCAGCATTTATCTTCAACACCCCCTACAGCATATATATTTATTTCAATAATTTAATAATAATTTTTTTAGACATACACACGCACACACTAGTCTTATCGATCTAAATTGATTTAGTTTTATCAAACGCTGTTATAAGTGGTCAGTGCTAATATGCCTCTTCAAATAATTCATATAATTTTTGTCGGGAAAGTTCGTATTTATCTTTTTCTCGCTATGATGTGAAGCAAAGCGAGAGAGCGAGATAACATGAACTTTTACATCAAAATATAATGTCAAAACATTATTTACTAACTACCTACATCTGTAAAATATTACTTCAAGCATGGAACAATTATCATCCTTGGCGGTATACATATACCTAATGATCATAGAGTAACTTATAATGATTTATGCCGAAACAAAAATGTGCCGAAAACGAAATACGTCCAAACAGAAATGTGCCGAAACAAGTATATGTCCAATCAGGAACACGACGAAAAAGGAATCAATCGATAAATGACAATACTAATGTTCATACCAATGCATTTACTAATTGCATTAGTATGAACCCAGCGATACTTACATATCTAACTTACTTAAAAATGTATTAATGTATGGGCCTATTCACATGACCTTCTTTAAATAAGGAGACTTTTTTTATGACCTTTGCGTACTTTGCGCGTTTTAGCTGATTTTTGCGTTTGTGTCTGCTCGGTCAATAAACGTAGGTATTGTGTAGATTCTTTTGTATCTAAACTAGAAAAAAATACGTTTCCTGGGACGGGGCTCGAAGCCGTGACCTTTCACAATCCGCGTGACTGCTCTAACCATCTGAGCCACCAAAGTCTTCGTCGTGTTTTCTAGAATACTTGAGCTATTGAAACGGTATATTTTGGCATTTTAGGGTATAGGTTAACTTTTTTTTATACAAAGCACGGCAAATGACTCAACACTCATGTGAATTGAAATACACTGTTCTAGTTGTCTCTACCTTGCCGGCCCATAAGGTGCCTTTTTCTGCCTCCTTTGAAGGAACCCTTGTTAAAGGAAAGAAGATACACATGTGCTGGCAAAGTAATCCAAGTTTTGGAAGTCCGACAAAAAAAACTAGTTACTAAACTTCTTTATGCGTGATGTTGAGGTGGAGAAAGTAAATTGATTACTCCGAAGACCGACACCCGTGCTCGTACCTCTACGTTGTCATGATACGGACGGCAATCTGTCCAGTGTAACGAAGAGGTACTTGGTGCGAAACCTGGATTTCAGGCTGGGTTGCCTGGGGGTGGGCTTGTGGTAGGTAGAATGAAAATCAACAATCACTGATTAATCAACTTTATTCGGAACAGACCAGCGATCACTAAAAAATTGGATGGTTATAGCACTAGGTTGCAAAGTAATTTTTAACTTAAATATGATGCGTGCATGTCGGGTACTGCTTGACAGAGTTGGGTGTTGCCTAGCAACGGCTTAAGAACATTGCATGTAGAACGGTGGTGCAAAAATAGACAAACAGCTGATGTAGGAAAACTCCTACACGCTGGTGAAATTGCTTCAGCAGAGCCTAGGCTAACCCCGCAAAGGGCAGTGTTGGTACCGGGGAGTTTTAGTGGGTATTCTCAGTGTCATTAGGGCTGGGCGACCCCCATATATGCCCGACACTTAGCCAGCGACGGGTAGGTATGTAATCAGAAATGCAAATACGAATCGCTCGAAGGAGGAGCTCGGTGGCTCGATTACGGAAACAAAGCAACTTTCGCCATGGTCGGTCCCGGGATGGGTCAATTATTAAAATTATAATCTCGAGCTCCTCCGTGCTTCGGAAGGCACGTTAAGCCGTTGGTCCCGGTTGTTCCTGCAGCCGCTTTAACCCACCAACCCGCATTGGGCCAGCGTGGCGTTGTCATGACCCAAACTCCTCATGTGTTTCTCCCATGTAGGAAGACTTGTGCCCAGCAGTGGGGCGTATAAACGCTGGTGATGATGAGAAGAATTTTACAGAGTCATCCTTATTCCTTGGTAGCTCAGATGGTTATAGCAGTCACCCGGATGGTGAAAATCTTTATTCCCCGTCCCAGATCATGATTTTATTGTAGTTTAGACACTTTATTAACTAACAATTAATATGATACGACTTTTGTACGCGATGAAACTTTAAATTAAATTTTTGTAATTATTTCAGCGATCAACTACCCAACTTTCACTAGAACTAATCCCAACAGCATGAGTTTACTGGAAAACTTTTTCAATTTCAAAAACCAGTTCCTGGTGAACCAGCCACTACTACAGATTGCTACCACAGCGAAAACCAAGTGTGTATATACCGCATCTGTTGTTACTACCGCGTAAGTATTACTGCTAATGGACTTGCGACTTGTACAGCATCAGTGGAAGTAAATACACTTTAGATATCGCTTAAACAACCCTTATTACTTTCGAAATAAAAGTCATTAACAATCTCTGATCAGTTACTTTTGTTAACGACTGTACCTAACTGTTTTTTTTTTCAATCCGGAATGCTTAGTGAATTCACTTTTGACATTGCCTTAATAAACCTTATTACTTTCGTAATAAGAATCATGACTATCAGTTACTTTCATCGACAACTGTTGAATACATTGTCATAATCACTATGTCCAGAATTCATAAAACGAAACTATACTTGAGCCAACTTAAATTTAAAACAAACAGAATGTTGTTTTGTATAAGTTTGTCCCCTTTCACTCACTGCCATTTTTTATCTAAGTTGGATGACGTATAGATTATTCTGGCAGTAATGGTTGCTCATCTAAGAACGACCGATTGCCAAATATTTAAAGAAGTGAAGTGAACATCGAGATTTTAGAAGCTCGGTGGCGTAGAGAGATCATTATGGAGCCTGTCTGGCACGGCAAAAGTATAAAAGAGGATGATAATTATATAATTAGGTATTTGTAATTATTAACACTTAATTAATTTCTAGTTTACTGTAAAGTCAGAATTTACCCACGTATTTTATTAATTATACATATATTATTGTTTTACGTATAATTATTCTTTTGTAATTTTTTAAAGTGCAATAAAGAGTATAATAATAATTAATTATTAAATCCCTCCGTGCTTCGTCGTGCATGATAAGCCGTTGGTCCCGGGTGTTACTGCAACCGCTTTAACCCACCAACCCGCACTAGGCCAGCGTGGTGGTGCTATGGCCCAACGCCCAGCCGTGGGACGTATATAGGCTGGCGATGATGACTTTACAGTACGTGACTTTTATTGCTAAAGTAAAAAGGGTGCTGGAATGACAATAGTGGTTGTTTATGAGTGTGCCTAGCCCTACATAAATGAAGTGTGTATGCTTACATTTTTTGCCGCTGACTCCTCTTGCTGATTCACACGCAGTCCTTTTATCATTGTCATGTCATTTTATCAATGTATGAGAAAAAACATTTAAGTTAAGACTTCGTATAACGCACACCGGAGTGGGATGCGTCGCAATGTGATATATACGCCTTACAAACCTTGTACACTTGTCTATTCTTTTCAGTTTGCAAAAGTACCTTTTATTTTATAACTGCACTATTTTTAATTTCTTGTTTCCATTTCATGTGTCACTAACTTAACGACAAATCTTCACAATACATATTTTTGGTTCTTTCTTCATTAAATGCATATACAATTTATTTTATTTGGCAACAACTTGTTGACAACTTGTTTTAATGGTCTTAAATATTATGTCCAAATCGATATTGTGGTATAAAATTGGACTAGTTAATGTCATAGAAAGTATTTTCCACATTTTTTAAACTCCATAATAAACCGTTTGACTTTCTCGTTTAGGAAGAACAAAAACTATCAAAAAAATAATGATTCTTTTAATTCTAGATGCTTATTTCATAAGAGTGAAAAATATATTTATAAAACAAATTTATTTATTTGAAGAAAAAGTACCTATTACTCCATTTTTATTATCGATTATAAAAAAGGATGGGCTATCACGTCGACGCGTATATTTTTTATACCTACACACTTTTTTAATTGGCTAGATTTTTTGTATACTTAAGTAAAACTTAAGGCAGGATGAAACAAATAAGTTATGCGGAAACAGAATTACTTTTTTTGTTTTATACTTTTGATCAAACCTTATAGTTGCAAGCATGTATCTCAATATTAATAGGAGAAGGACTACCTTATATCTTCCGTGCTTATATTATACTTAGATTCAACACACTTGAAAATATTTTCCATTTAAAACCGTCCTTATGTGACAGCAATTAGGTCGGCTTTTCAGTGAATCTTTTGTAGTATGATAAATAAGAAAACTATAAGTGAATAATTTTTGATCTTTAGAAACATGTTTTCTGATGTATCTCTCCTTAAATGCATTGTAATCCTTGCGAACTACCTACATTTGAATACTGACATTTAATTTTGAAGGCAATTTTTCCTATCCATATTGAGACAGAACGTATACCTACTTGTACTAAAATTTAATGTTAGCCAGTGTGATATTGTGAAGATTTCTCCGCTTGAGCTTGTCTGTTCACTGCACGGCTTTACAGAAAGGAGCAAGCGACCAACGTCGGCGATGGTTGTATGCCCTCTTGTAAGTTGCACCATGATTTTTAAACCTACCAATGAGGTTCGCTTTATTCATTTTTCCATTAAACAGGTTGTAAGGGGAACATAATTGTTAGATCTACACGATCTGTTTCTTTGTAACAGCTGATTTTTATTTGCGAATTCAATTGGTTTTTTTTTAAGAAATCGTGTTAAGGTTGACCAGCAGTACCATCAGCCTTCGTTTGCTTTCCTCTTATATCCTGTTTATAAACTGCTTTTTATTTTCTACTGCCTTTGAAATTTAGACCTTTATTTTTTATAATAAAACTCATTCAATGGGCCTGATTCTGAAGACACACTCTAATTCTAAATTTAAGTACCTACAGTATATCTCTTTCTCGCAATAGCTAATAGGAAAAATATAACAAGAATTTGTTTAGAGCTGTCAATTAAATTTAGATAGATTTCAAAGAAACCATAGACAATTTTAGGCGGCATGTACGGAGGTGCCTCTTAAACACTGCATATTATCACGTTCAATATGGTCGAAAATTGAACGCACGTTTCTCAACATCAAATTATATGACGGCCATACTTTTCGTATTCATTTTGAGAGAAAGAAATGCACTGAACTTAAATTTAGAGTTAGCATGACTCCAGGATTAGGGCCAACATCATTTGTATTCAAATATGCGCAGTTCATAATCAGGTAGGTACAAGGACCGTCCAAAGTCTTCTAAGTGTATACTAATTTGCTGTCTACTAATGTGAAAAGATTCTCTAAAACTAAAATGAAATTCTGTGCTCCGCCCACTCAAAGAAAAAAAAGTTTTTTAGTTTGGTTGACTAAGAAGCCGGGGTTAGGCTTGGCAAATTGCTTCGGCAAAGCCCATCCCCGCGAAGAGCAACGGACTTCCTGGGAAGTTTAAATAGGTATTTTAAGTGCGTTACGATCAGGCACTGGGCGACCCCCACAAAACCCCCGCGGGGGGTATATAGGACTGTAATAGTATTCCTCCCCGAAATAAAAGAACGAGGTGCACCAAATGTCTAAGAAACGTCAAAAGAATATAGATAGATAGAATAAGCTTTATTGTTCACCAGAAATTAGAGCTAAAACATGATATTTAAATTAAATTGTGCAATAGCGATGTCTTCTAGACAACATTTAGATGGATATAAATATAAGGGAAAAGTAGTCAGTGTAATTACTGGGCATGGACGGCATTTCATCTTAGGCCTCAGGATGACAACGCACCTGCAATATCAAGTGACTTTCCTTGTTATTGCAGTTGTATAAAAAAAAACTTCATTTTCTTTCGAACGTTTAAACGTTGCTATAAAAACGTTAGAAAAGGAAAGAAAGCGGTGAAGAAATTAGCAGGTTATACCTAGTGCTCCCGTGGCGTAGTGTAATCGCGTCTGGCCGGAAATCAGGTTCGATTCTATTCTGGAGTATATATTTTTTCATCGTTTTCTTTCTTTATTTGTAATTGTTACAAAGAATGATGATGACGATGTCCTTTTCTTGTTGATAAGGTAAACAAGAGACGCACAGAATTTGTTTTTTAACCCCCGACGAAAAAAAGGGGTGTTATAAGTTTGACGTGTCTGTCTGTGTATTTGTGTGTCTGTCTGTGGCATCGTAGCGCCTAAACGAATGGGCCGATTTTGATTCGGTTTTTTTGTCACTTCAGTGACATTCCCATGACATACTAACCTTGAGCTGATCCTATACCATCAAAAAGTCTGCGAAATGCTTAATTCTTCAGAAACCTACAGCAGATATAGCGTGTTTGGGCTCTTATGAATAGTCTTAATGAGATGGTGTTAGATAGATAGAGCTACTTAAAAATTTTAATTTTGTAATTATAATTTTAGACAATCCATTCAGATTTAAAACCAATGTGTATGTAAGAACTTTATCAACCAATAACCAAGTAAATCTTTATAGCGTGCGAGCCGGCTAGGCAAAGCTGTGCTGGGATGGGAAGTCCAGAAATGAACTTATGTGGAAATGAGTTAAACAGGAGTGGCGCCATTGAATCGATACAGATTGATTATGGTAAGTAATGAAGTTATTTCATCATCTTCATAGACGACCGGCTGGCCGAGAGGTCTGTGACCCTTGCTATTGACCGGCAGGCTACTTGATCGGGAGGTCCCGGGTTCGAATCCCGGTATGAGCAAATGTTTGTACGGTGAGTACGAGCATTTGTTCACGAGTCATGGATGTTTATATGTTTATTTAGTATATTTCTAATATTTATATACTTATTATCATTATTTCTCCGTTATCTAGTATCCATAACACAAGCTCGAAGTGATGCTTACTTTGGGCTAGATAATAGGTGTGACTGTATGAACATTATTATTACTATTATTATTATTATCATCGTCACCAGCATACATACGTCCCGTTGCTTTCTAAGGTCCCTTCTTTATACATTTACGAAATATGTAATTTTGTGAGAAGTCACCCATATTTATTTGAAAAGATTGATAGTATTCCTCGAATATACTCCAATAGACATCCTAATAAATTGCTACTCCCAATGGCGGTAATGCGGTCTAGAAACAGTAATGTTATGTCTATTCGGATCTATAATAAATTACCAACGAATTTCAAAGTCCTACCATTAAATCTGTTTAGAGTACGATTAAAGACATGGCTCATTCAAAACTGTTTTTACAGCCTGAATGAATATTTTAATTTTAAGGGTGACATTTAACAAAACAATTTAATTAATATGTAATTTTAAATGACATTTAAAAATTATAATTTGTTCTTAATAAAATATTTACTGTAATTTTGCATGCCAATTTTGGTTAATGTGCTGAACTATTATAGTTAAGTATAGCTTATCATAAGATCAATTATGTACCACATTTTCGCAAAATAAATTATTCTTATTCTTATTCTTTAGCACGTGCCTTCCTACAGGGCCGTAATATCGCCACGCTGATCCAATGCGGTGTTGGTGAATTATAGTGGTTGCAGTGACAACCGGGACCAACGTAACGTGCATTCAGAAGCACGAAAGAGCTCGAGATTACAAATTTTGATTGCCCTATCCCGTACTGAAAAATTCATTTTGGAATTTACCATAAGTTTTGAAATTTGAAATACTAGGTGGTGGACCCGTATGTAGGGTCGTCTGGGTAGGTACCACCGCCTTTCTTATTTCAGCCGTGAAATAGTTCGCTGTGTTTCGGATTGAAGGGAAAAGTAGCCAGTGTAATTACTGGGCGTGGACGGCATTTCATCTTAGGCCTCAGAATGGCAACGCACCTGCAATATCAAGTTATTTTTCCTTGTTATTGCAGCCCGCCTAGCATGACCACCGAAACGCGATATGATAAAGCTATTTATCGCTTTGAATTGTCAAAAATTATTGGATATAACCGCCATCTTGAAATTTTATCGAAACTGCGAACTTGTATTGTATATATACATGTTCGCAGTTTCGATAAAATTTCAAGACAGTTCGAAGCGATAAATGGCTTTATTTTATCATATCGCGTTTCGGTGGTCTTGCTAGGCGGGCAGGTGTCTATAGGCGACGGCAACCGCTTACCATCAGGTGGGCCGTCAGCTTGTTAGTATTTGTTTGTAGCATTGTTTATATATTTCTCATTATTTATTCTTTGGGACAAATTTATGCACTTTTTTAATAATTTAGGGTAGTTTCTGTACTTCAGTTTATTATTGTAAGTATTTTTTTTATAATAAGATAAACGAAGTTTTATTTTAGTTTCACATGACGTTTTTAATCCTTTAGTTAGCCAATAATTTTTTTTGTTATCTTTATTCTAAATTCTTATTGTATATTTAGGAAAACATAAGTCATACAGAATAATCAATTCTCTGTGAAAAATTGTAAAATCGGAATCAATGTTTTGAAAATCAAAGAGGTTTTGCCACGGGTATGTTTCCAAAATGTTTTTAAATCTGTTGATGTTGTCATTGCTATAGTCACGTTTTGTTTCTAACCAACGTCTCAGTGGCGTCTTACGCAATTTTACTGGTACCGTTAAGAATTGGGCTGTATTGTGATCTGATAGACATATTGCCTTGGTATGTCCAATTGCTTCCCTAACGTTGCTTGCAAAATGATCTATGCATGACCCCTGTCGTGTAGGCGTGTCTATATGTAGGTCCAGATTGTAGCTCAACAGTGTTTGCTTTAGTTCATCTGATATTTTGGTTCTTTTTAAGGTATCAATGTTCCAGTCCCCTGTTATAATTATTGGTTTTTTAAATTTCTTTAATTTGTCAACAATAAGATGTAATCCCTCAAAAAAAAACTTTTAC
This sequence comes from Nymphula nitidulata, assembly GCA_947347705.1. Lineage (NCBI taxonomy): Eukaryota > Metazoa > Arthropoda > Insecta > Lepidoptera > Crambidae > Nymphula > Nymphula nitidulata. The sequence goes on along the minus strand of OX374641.1, from coordinate 10,809,355 downwards.
ATTTGCTGTTGGGGTTCGATAAATGCATACAACTACTATTCTATATTTTGTAATTTCTACCCCACAGCACTCAAAAGCAAATTCTTGTGCAAAATCTTTGAAGAAAGAGAGTTCTTTGGTCGAAACAGTGTTACTGTGTAAAATGCAGACGCCACCACGTTTTTGCTTTGACCTGCCGTAAGAAGCACCCAATCTATACCCCTTGAGATTTACATTTGATTCACTGTGTCTTTGGATGAATGTTTCGGTTAAACAAATTATATCTGGCAACAAATTATCTAATGACATTTTATTGAGTGTTATTTCTAGGAATTCCTTCTTACTAAAAACCCAGCTATGTTCTGGTGCATGATACAGATAGATTCATTATTTATAAAAAAGGAAAAGTGTTATGCATAGACGTTGGTGTCTGTAAAAATTTGCCCGGTGTCGTATTAGTTGATTCCAAACAGTGTGCATCATTTGATCCCATGTTGTCTAGGCATGAAATTAAATAAGGATTGCTTAATGGCTTTGTAGGAGTTTGATCGTGACTCGATATATGTACGATATCCCGAAATATGCTAAAACACAAATTTGATAAAAAGTATCTTGATGCTAAACGAGATCTGTTATAATCGAATCTTACAAAAACATTATGTGTGAAACCCCTACATATCAATGCGATCTCCTTATTTAGACAGATGTTCAGATGAGCTTTACAAGGTATGCCACATATCAAAACATTTGTGTGACATGTGAGATTTAGCCACCTAAAAAGTGTAGTTTTTAGTTTAAATGGATTATTGTCATTTATTCCTCCAACAACCACAACAAAATCATGAAATGTGTGGGTAGATAGTTCATTTGTGCATGTGTTTAGAATATCTTTAAGGCTTGCACCATCCTTCCAAAAGCATGTCACCATATAATTCTTCCCCAACAATGTCTTCAAAACCTGTTGTAAACCGCGCCCTTGTTGATCGGCAACCACGAAGACCTTTCTCCTGTCTACCGAGGCTGAGGTCGTAATTAGATGGTCAGTTTCTTCTCTGAGTACAGATGGTTTTTCTTGAATGTGTTGTACACTTTCATTAGTTTTCCCATTAAAATTTTGTAACTGGAGGCTCTGACAAAATGACTGTTTCCGGTTATTTGCTTTATCATTCTTGCCGTTATTATTATTATTTTTCTTCTTTATGGTAGTAGTTGTGCATATTGTTAATAAATCTTTTATTTTTCTGTCCTGTTTATTTAATTTTTCAGCCATAGATTTATTTTCCAATATTAAATTGTCCATTTCGTTTTCAGTAGATTGAAGTTTTAATTTTAATTCCACAATTTCATTTTTCAATATTTCCAATTCTTGGTTTTGTAGTGTAGTTAGATCTGGTAAACTCTTAGATACTATACTGCCAGAATGCGTATCTGACAAGGACGAATCTGTACTTTCAATGTTTGGCAGAGAGGTTTCATGGAAGTTTCTTTTTCTTCGTTGTGTGACAAAGCAGTCGGTAATTGGTTCTGTTGTACAAGAAGGTACTGGGTCATAACCATAACCGTGAGATGGGCTTTTCGGAGATGATTTTTGTAGGGCTATCGGCTGCCTAGGTGTAGGGCCCTCTGATGCCATGCTTACAGCGTATGAATCTGCGCTAGAGTTAGACTTCGGGCTTACAAGCGACTGTCTCTGTGAAGGTATATGGTTTGATCTTGGGGGCTGCCTGTCAGAGGTGTCATATACCTTCACAGAGACAGTCGCTTGTAAGCCCGAAGTCTAACTCTAGCGCAGATTCATACGCTGTAAGCATGGCATCAGAGGGCCCTACACCTAGGCAGCCGATAGCCCTACAAAAATCATCTCCGAAAAGCCCATCTCACGGTTATGGTTATGACCCAGTACCTTCTTGTACAACAGAACCAATTACCGACTGCTTTGTCACACAACGAAGAAAAAGAAACTTCCATGAAACCTCTCTGCCAAACATTGAAAGTACAGATTCGTCCTTGTCAGATACGCATTCTGGCAGTATAGTATCTAAGAGTTTACCAGATCTAACTACACTACAAAACCAAGAATTGGAAATATTGAAAAATGAAATTGTGGAATTAAAATTAAAACTTCAATCTACTGAAAACGAAATGGACAATTTAATATTGGAAAATAAATCTATGGCTGAAAAATTAAATAAACAGGACAGAAAAATAAAAGATTTATTAACAATATGCACAACTACTACCATAAAGAAGAAAAATAATAATAATAACGGCAAGAATGATAAAGCAAATAACCGGAAACAGTCATTTTGTCAGAGCCTCCAGTTACAAAATTTTAATGGGAAAACTAATGAAAGTGTACAACACATTCAAGAAAAACCATCTGTACTCAGAGAAGAAACTGACCATCTAATTACGACCTCAGCCTCGGTAGACAGGAGAAAGGTCTTCGTGGTTGCCGATCAACAAGGGCGCGGTTTACAACAGGTTTTGAAGACATTGTTGGGGAAGAATTATATGGTGACATGCTTTTGGAAGGATGGTGCAAGCCTTAAAGATATTCTAAACACATGCACAAATGAACTATCTACCCACACATTTCATGATTTTGTTGTGGTTGTTGGAGGAATAAATGACAATAATCCATTTAAACTAAAAACTACACTTTTTAGGTGGCTAAATCTCACATGTCACACAAATGTTTTGATATGTGGCATACCTTGTAAAGCTCATCTGAACATCTGTCTAAATAAGGAGATCGCATTGATATGTAGGGGTTTCACACATAATGTTTTTGTAAGATTCGATTATAACAGATCTCGTTTAGCATCAAGATACTTTTTATCAAATTTGTGTTTTAGCATATTTCGGGATATCGTACATATATCGAGTCACGATCAAACTCCTACAAAGCCATTAAGCAATCCTTATTTAATTTCATGCCTAGACAACATGGGATCAAATGATGCACACTGTTTGGAATCAACTAATACGACACCGGGCAAATTTTTACAGACACCAACGTCTATGCATAACACTTTTCCTTTTTTATAAATAATGAATCTATCTGTATCATGCACCAGAACATAGCTGGGTTTTTAGTAAGAAGGAATTCCTAGAAATAACACTCAATAAAATGTCATTAGATAATTTGTTGCCAGATATAATTTGTTTAACCGAAACATTCATCCAAAGACACAGTGAATCAAATGTAAATCTCAAGGGGTATAGATTGGGTGCTTCTTACGGCAGGTCAAAGCAAAAACGTGGTGGCGTCTGCATTTTACACAGTAACACTGTTTCGACCAAAGAACTCTCTTTCTTCAAAGATTTTGCACAAGAATTTGCTTTTGAGTGCTGTGGGGTAGAAATTACAAAATATAGAATAGTAGTTGTATGCATTTATCGAACCCCAACAGCAAATGTAAAAGTTTTTTTTTGAGGGATTACATCTTATTGTTGACAAATTAAAGAAATTTAAAAAACCAATAATTATAACAGGGGACTGGAACATTGATACCTTAAAAAGAACCAAAATATCAGATGAACTAAAGCAAACACTGTTGAGCTACAATCTGGACCTACATATAGACACGCCTACACGACAGGGGTCATGCATAGATCATTTTGCAAGCAACGTTAGGGAAGCAATTGGACATACCAAGGCAATATGAGAGGTGTGTCCCTCTGAATAGTGTTCCCCGGAGAAATTTTTATGTCTGTTCTAGATTCAAAGTTACTTTTCTTATGATTATCTGTACTGTTTGGGTGCGATTTCTGATCTATAGTCTTGTTCTTCATAACAGGTGTTGGTAGAAATTTTGGCGTATATGATTTTTGTATCGGTGTACTGGTTTGGGGTCTACTCTGTCGCTTGGCACAGATTCCACATGTCCACAGCTATTTGCGTGACATATTAGCACATTCAATGTCCAGTGTTTTTTTTGCATAAGGCGCATGTTAAAATGCGTCTATCCAGGATTTTTTTCCGGCATTTGGTACATATATTGCACTTTGAAGACATGATAAAATCTGCTTTAGAAAAAAATATAATAAAAAACCAGTAATACAGACCCCACAGGACACCAATAATGCTAACAAAAAAACAGGCGTTTAAACGGTGCACCGCGGCTTTCCAGTCCATGTGAACGCAGCTCGAGCCGGCCGCTCGGTTGGTACACCGCGCTTTTTTTTTTTTATACTACTAGATGACAAACAAGCTGACGGCCCACCTGATGGTAAGCGGTAACCGCCGCCTATAGACACCTGCAACAACAAGAGAAAATCACTTGATATTGAAGGTGCGTTGTCATCCTGAGGCCTAAGATGAAATGCCGTCCATGTCCAGTAATTACACTGGCTACCTTTCCATTCATTCTGAAACACAGCGAATTGTTTCACGGCTGAAATAAGAAAGGCGGTGGTACCTACCCAGACGACCCTACATACGGGCCTACCACCTAGCGCTTGTTCTGACTGCGGGTAGTCAAGAGCCGGTGTTTAAAATCTTCATTATTAATTTCGTAATAACTTTAGAAGTAAGTTGGATATCGAAAAACGGTTAACACTAGTCACTCAATCTACTTTATGATAGTTATAATTTATACATTCAACTGTCACTTATAAATATGGTTTTGATTTTAAAAATGGAGAAGTTACGAAATATCTGTAGTTTTAGAGGACTACCGCACGGTGACTTAATCTACCTAAATCTTTATAGCATGCGAGCAGCTTAGCGACAACTATGCCGAGATAAAAATGCCACATATGGACAACATAAATAGGACTAAAAATCAAAACATGGGACGCACCATTGACTCAAGAGCTATGGATTATGGTAAGAAAAATGATGTTTCGAAAATGTATGGAGACTCGGCCAGGTGTTAGTTTTATTAGCTTTGATGCATAGTAGTGTACTATACCTGGCCGGATATTAAACATCTCCTTTGAGTACAGCATATCTCTTTCTCGCAATTTTGTAATAGAAAAAATATAGGAAGAATTGGTTTAGAGCTGTCAATTAAGTTTAGATAGATTTCAAAGAAACCATAGACAATTTTTGACGCCATTTAGTGCTTCCTAAACACTGCATTTTATCACGTTGAAATAAGGTCGAAAATTGAACGCACGTTTCTAAATGTCAAATTATATGACAGCTATCATTTTTCATATTATGAGAAAAATATGCGCTTAACTTAAATGTAGACTTAGCATGTGTTCTCATGAATTAGGGCCGATAACTGTCACTTTATTGCCTTGTTATAAGCGTACAGACAGACAGACGTAGCATTATTATTATTATTTTATTTTAATACTTTATAAATATAAATAAATTAATATTTTCGAGTTGATACGGCATATAACTGTCAATGGTTAAATCTTCTTTCTTTTTCTGTATTCAGATTTGTGCCAATCACCAGAAAGCTCCAGCCAAGCGACGGTTCCTGAAATGGTCGAAGACGCATTGGAGTTAATAAGTCAAGATGGGGTGAGAATAAGAATATTAGTTTTTTATATCTTCAAAGCACGACAAGTGACTCAACTGAAACTGGAATTGACATTGCCTAATTAGAACAAGGACATTAAATTTTTCATTGTTTTCTTTTGATAGACATTGTCATCTTATATTTTTATTTTAATGATTGTAATTATATATTGTATTGTAATGAATCTATTCAATTGTGAATCTTATTTAAATGAAATATTGTCATTATTATTATTACCTACATATAATATTGCATGCTGAACCGAACATGTTACTTATATAATTTTGTGAAATCTATTCTGTACCATGTTTCCTGCAAATAAATAATATAAAAAAATATCTAATACATTGAATTGTGGAGACAGAGCTGTATGCCCTATATCAAGCGGTCCTTCGAAAGGAAGTGTGAAAAACCAAAAATTTTTAGCCGGCAAGGTAGAGGCGACTACAACAGTATGTTTAACCTGAACTAGCTGTCTTCGCAAATGGACTCTTCTTACCGCTTTACATCAGAAATTGTTGAGTCATTCCCGTGCTTTGTATTATTTGTACCACATTTTTAAAAATTTATATTCTTTATAATTTCAGGACTACTTGGAACGCATTGGCATGGATGTTAGAATGCAGTGCATTCTGTGTTCCTGGGCTGGCCCCAGGTTCATACTTGAACACCACATTAGATCGGTAAGGATAAAAATATTTTAATTTAGGAATATTTCCGTCTCTTTTCTTTTTTGTAACTCGACAAAGGCAGAGAATTCTGCTCAAGGTATGTCGATTTTGGCGCCAAAGAGTAGCCTATATCCTTTCCCTACATTTAATCTATCTCCATGCCAAATCTATACTAATAATATAAAGCTGAGGACTTTGTTGGTTTGTTTGTTTGGTTGAACGCGCTAATCTGAGGAAGTACTGATTCAAATTTAAAAATTCCTTTTGTGTTGGATAGTCCATTTATCGAGGGTAAAAACGGGGGAAAAATATTCCTTTTCAGAGCTTTAGTTGCATGCGCTGTGTAAACGGTTAAAGATACGTATAAATCATGTATCCAGGAATTGTTCTCCTTTATAAGTTCTAAAAAAACTCCGCAAGAGCATATGTCTATTCTTTGAAATTGACTCTCTAGAACCATTTTTTGGTAATCAAATTTGTTCTAAAATAATGTACTTTCTGCGAAGGTGTTTTTGTAAACATGATATTATTTCTTATCGAAATAAATACATTATTCGCCACAAGTATTTAATTGTGAGCAAAATTGTCATTGACATCATTTGATTCAATGAATATCTTAAGAGATATCATAGTTTTAAAATAACATGCACGCATTTATGATTTTCAAGGCGGGCGCGGGCGAGGCAATCATTGCATTAATTGCAAAGGTGTTTTATAAACATGATTTAATTCCTTAGCCTACCTACCCCACCATTGTTATTTTCCGACATCTACGCGAACGAAGTCGCGGGCACAGCTAGTTGTATATAAATTAGTTTGGAGTGCAAATGTAAGTAAATAAACCGCCTTATTTACTTACATTTGCACTCCAAATGTAACAAACAGACTGAGAAACTTACGCATTTTTAATATTAGTATACTAGTTGCCGCCCGCGTGGTCATCAGTTATCGCTCCAAAAAGTAGTCCTTCGCAAGATCTTAAACTATTTCCATACCAAATTTCATCTAAATCGGTTTTGCGGTCTAAGCGGGAAGACGTAACAGACAGACAGACACACTTTCGCATTTATAATGTTAGTATGGATACAAAGATGCTCCTGTAATGTATCATTAACATCTTGTACGGTCGGTAACGGAAGTAATAACACCACGTAATTCTCAGTTTTCATACAAGTTGTCAATAATATGAATTATGCTAATAAGTGCGCTTACGCTTCTTTTATGTGTATATAACCTCTGATACACTTCTGATAGCCTGGTACTTCAGATTGGAAATAAGGGAGGAGCTCGGTGGCGTATTGGTTTGAGCGCTCTGGTTTCGATCACGAAAACAAAGCAACTTTCGCCATGGTCGGTCCCTGGATGGATCAATCAAATTTATAATCTTGAGTTCCTCCGTGCTTCGGAAGGCACGTTAAGCCGTTGGTCCCGGTTGTTACTGCAACCGCTTTAACCCACCAACCCGCATTGGGCCAGCATGGTGGTGTTATGGCCCAAACTCCTCATGTGTTTCTGCCATGTAGGAAGGCCTGTGCCCAGCAGTGGGACGTATATAGGCTGGTGATTATTTTATTTTTATTATGCTAATAAGTTATTGTAATGTTCTTTCGTGGACTATTGTAAGTTTTACGCTCTGCCTGGGTGAAACTTAACTAGGGATAAGTAAGCAAACAAAATTGCGAACATAAAAATGCTTGTAATATTTTACATTATATCTTTTTTTATATAATATACAACTAGGTAAGCGGTAACCGCCGCCTATACACACCTGCAATTACAAGGAAAAATCACTTGACATTGCAGGTGCGTTGTCATCCTGGGGCCTGAGATGAAATCTTATAATTTTTGAGAGTTATTAGGTGGGAAATTATTAGCCTATGGCTTAGACGTTAGAGTGGTAGCATGATTTTGCTTGACAATCATTGGGACAACGCAGCTGTGGCGACGGCGACGTCATTGTAGTCCTTTGGTTGTCCAGCAGGGGGCTTCACCAGTACTAGCTCGAACAGTAATAATAATAATATTAATTTGCATACACTGACACCCATTATCCAGCTCAATTTATTGTCGTATTCGTGACATCACTCTGTATAAATATTAGAAATATACTGACGGAGTTCTCAGGTGACAATCATAAAAAAAAACCCACCAGACTCGTGGACCCACTGCGGTGACCCACTAGTGAGTCCACGAATAATTTTAAGTTTCTTTGTGCTCCCACATAAATATTTTAGGTATTGACTGTTGCTAAATAAATGTACTCCTGTAATTTACACTTGAAAATGATAAAATAAGTATTTAATCTAATACGCTTACGCTTCTCTTATGTGTATATAACCTCTGATATACTTCTGATAGCCTGGTACTTCAGATTGGAAATATACATTTATTAGGTATCAACGGATCAAATAGGTGGTAGGCCCGTATGTAGGGTCGTCTGGGTAGATACCACCGCCTTTCTTATTTCAGCCGTGAAACAGTTCGCTGTGTTTCGGATTGAAGGGAAAAGTAGCCAGTGTTGTTACTGGGCATGGACGGCATTTCATCTTAGGCCTAAGGATGACAACGCACCTGCAATATCAAGTGATTTCCCCTTGTTATTGCAGGTGACTATAGGCGGCGGTAACCGCTTACCATCAGGTGGGCCGTCAGCTTGTTTGTCATCAAGTTGTATATAAAAAAAAATCAACGGACTTACTTACTTACTCTTTGTCGCATTGTCGGTTTAGTTTAATTAATAAAAATAATCTGTCAGAAATAATATACTTGGACAGGCGTAATATCTCTTAAGACCTGTAAAAGCGAAGCGGTAGGACCACCAGTATACTTAAAATTACTCGTGGGCCCACTAGTGGGTCACCTCAGTGGGTCCACGAGTCTGGTGGGAAAAAACATACTAAAACAACTAGGATTGATAACCTCCTTCTCTTTTTGAAATCGGTCAAAAAAACTCTAAAACCAGAAGTGATTTTTTTATTTGATTTGTTTTCTTCCAGTGCCATCCCGACCAAATCATAAAGCAAGAGTATGACGAGTGGAAAATAACATACACTTTGGGCAGTCTTGTACAACAACAACATTGGCTGAGTCAAGTGATCGAATATGAGTCAGTACTATACATAATGAGTGCCAAATATGAAGACCCTGAGTACTTATTGGTGTCCCTAACGGTAAGCTTATGATACTTTTATCATTCTATTAATTTTCTTAATTTTAGATTTTAACATTATTATAAATGTTTGAAAAATTACTTAGTAATTAAAATATAATAAAACTAGAAAAATTTCACGTCTTGAGGCAGGAATCGAACCCGCGACCTTTCGCAATCCGGGCGACTGCTCTGACCACTGAGCCACCTAGGACTTGGGATATCCCTGTGAAATTCTTCTAGTCTATGTGTATTTGCGTTTATGAGCTAACGTCCACCCTACAATGTCAAAATATTCCATTTTAACATCCGAAACGAGTATTTTTACAAATACCTACGATTCGGTTAAGTTGGGGCAGTGCTTTCAAATATTCTTAATTTTTGATTTTAACATTATTATAAATGTTTGAAAAATTTCTTAGTAAAGGTCGCGGGTTCGATTCCTGCCTCAGGACGTGAAATTTTTCTAGTTTTATTATATTTTAATTCTATTAATTTATTAAATATTTTGGGGAAATATTTTGATTTGCTTTCTCAAATAGCTGTCAATACAAAGTATAGTGCGCGCAGGTCTAATCAAACAAGTCTTTTTGATGCTAAAGAATAACACATCCTTTTGCAATCTCCTGGTTCAAATGGCTCGTCAGCATAATGAATTAGCAAATAATCACTCAGAGATCGATATCTTCACACCTAAACTAACTTCTTACACGAGAACACTAAAAGGTATCCTCTACTCCAAGCCAGACGACAGTGTGAACTCAACATCCGTGTAGGGTAGAGAATTGTCTCTGCATTTTAATTTAAGACACTTTTTTTTCTTCTCTCATTTGTATTTGGCAATATCATGTAAGTTTTATGTCGAACTCGTAAATTTAACTTATCTACTTACTTAATATAAAATACACATTTGTGTGGATTACAATCTAGATGTGAATGGTATAATTATAAGTTAAGTGTTTAATCAATTGTAATTTGTAATCTGTTTTGTGTATAAAATAAATAAATTTTATTTGTATATTACAAGAAATCACTAGGTGGTAGACCCGTGTGTAGGGTCGTCTGGGTAGGTACCACCGCCTATCTTATTTCAGCCGTGAAAAAGTTCGCTGTGTTTCGGATTGAAGGGAAAGGTAGCCAGTGTAATTACTGGGCATGGACGGCATTTCATCTTAGGCCTCAGGATGACAACGCACTTGCAATATCAAGAGATTTTTCTTGTTATTGCAGGTGTCTATAGGCGACGGTAACCGCTTACCATCAGGTGGGCCGTCAGCTTGTTTGTCATCTAGATGTATAAAAAAAAACACGCTGCACAACAAAGAGATTCCGTTGTGTATTCCCTATATTTTCCATACATCTTTAAAAAAATTACTCTGTCCTGTATATCAGGTATTTGTATATTTATCTTATTTTTACGAACTATAAATAAGGACAATACATTAGTAGATAACCACAGTATTTATAAATGGCGGTTTCCTTAATTTTTCCTTCCTGTATCCGTGTTGTAGCTTTTCGAGAAGTAAGTACTCGCACTTTAGGCACTAAACAATTTGTTTTTTTTTCCTATATAAACATAAAAAGGTTTTCAATACATTTGCTCAAAACAAGCTTTTACGAAGCCTGTAGACATTGTTCGAAAGTTGAATATTATGCACCATACAACAGAGCGTGTGATAAAAGAAAAAAGGTACTCACACCAAAGCATTCCGTTTGTATGGCACCGTGCTTATTCCTTCGGTTTTTTATTTTCTTTAAAAAATATATAAAAATTCCACCAAGGAGTTTCACAGTAACAGGCTGACTAATCGAACCTCCTTGGCTGCGTTGATGCTCAAAACGTTTGTCTCACTTTAGTACTAAAGAGAAAATGAGACGAAAGATGTAGTTCTAATTTGATAACGGCAACGTCAAAGATTGTTGTGACTTTCCGACTGACATTTATAAGCAAAATAATATACCTACGGTTATCTCGCAAATGTGTTGAAAAACTTTTTATAACACACGTGCGAAAATTGGTATTTGTAAACTTAATGTACTAACTAATGAGTACAGTAAGTATTCGTCACCAAAACTAACTTACCACACTCGTATTACAAATAACTATTAATATTAGAAGGTATTCACATTAGGTTTTTCAAATAAGCAGAGACGTCGTCTGGGCGTTTGCACATAGTTTGCGTTCATGTTGGTACTAAAGCGTCACTGCGAACTTGGCTTAGAGCCGCCGCGAGCTTATTAGCTAATTTTTTGACAGCTAAAGTGCTCATCACCGAGTTGTATTGTTATTACCGAATCCACTGCTACTTTACCTTTTTTTATATAATGTGCAGCTGTGCTTTAGTCTTATAGGATTTCATAAATCCATACACGAGCAGGCCTTAAAATTTGTATTTTGTATTTATTAGTAACCGATGGTAGGCCTGTACGTAGGGTCGTCTACCGACTATCTTATTTCACACGCAAACAGTTCGCTGTGTTTCAGATTGAAGGGAAAGGTAGCCAGGTAATGACTGGGCATGGAAGGCTTTTCATCTTAGTCCTTAGGATGACAACGCACCCACAATACCAAGTGAATTTTTCGTCATTTTCTTAGCTTGCTCGTCATTTAGTGATATAAACAATAGGAAAAATATTCTCCCTTTTTTCTAGTATTATGTAATTAATATAAAATATCTGCATAGCAATCCCTCTTTTACAGACGCTGTCTACAGACTTAAGCACCAAAACTGGCACAGTAACGATATACAACAAAGTAACCGGCAAGCCTTACTTCTGGTCTGGAGAAATACAAATTCTGCCCCCCAGCTTGCCCTACGACACTGATTCTATCTGCCTTAGGCTGGAAATATCCATATTAGATCTGTTACCCAATAGCGCCAACCTAAAATTGATAAATAGAGAATTAGTAATAAAATCACCGAGCAAAGTTATTGTTGGTAATCCTGTGTTAAATGATATTCATGTCATTTTATTTGTTAAGATTCAGTAATCACTATTAATAGCAAGGTTTAGTATTAAAACCTCACGAAGCGACGCGCGGTGACAAGCGCTTTACTTGTGGTAACAAAGTGTGAATACAAGTCGCGTTAGTTTAAAAAATTTGACAAATGGAAATAGGTACAGATGGGACACTAAAAAGGGCGCGAGTGGTTACTATTCTCTCGTCTCAGATGACGTCTATTAAAAATTTGTCAAAATTTCAGTATTATTATTGATCGTTTTCCGTCCAATTACAAACCAGAACTAGTGTAGTACCGATCACATTGTTACTATCGATAGATTAGTGTTGTAGTTTGTATCGTGTTTCTACCGATAGTACTATGAACTTAATTTCTGCGACTCAAGAAAATAAAATATCAAAATAAGCAGTTATACAAATTATTGCACACATTAGAAATATGATACATTGTGTTTAAATGAAAAATACTACTGTAGATGCCCTTTGAGAAAAAAGTCTTCGAGAATATTGTTTGACAAAAAATGGTTGTATGTATATTAGGAAGCATAAATCAAGTATGAGCAGTTATATCAACCTAGTTTGGACATAATAAAAGTTCACCATTCACAAGTAATGGTCGCGCTCTAATGCAGCCTCTGCATCAATTTTCCGTAGCGCAGTTTAGGGCTCCTTAGAAAATAACCCCACGAATAATTCAGTATTTGGATAAAGCCCAGAAAATGTTTTTGGGCAAACTTCTATATTGGGCCTAATTCTGGGAACACACTTTAATTCTAAATTTAAGTACAGTATATCTCTTTCTCGGAATCTAGCAAGAATCTGTTTAGAGTAGTAGTACTGTCACTTAAATTTAGATAGATTTCAAAGAAACCATAGACAATTTTAGACGGCATGTACGGAGGTGCCTCCTAAACACTGCATTTTAGCACGTTCAATACGGTCGAAAATTGAACGCCCCTTTCTAAATGTAAATTTATATGACAGCCAGCCTTTTCTTTTTAATTTTGAGAGAAAGAAATAGACTGAACTTAAATTTAAACTTAGCATGTGTTCGCCAGAATTAGGGCCATTCTCATTAAGTAATGTGACACACCTGCAAACCCAATATTTGCACAGCCAATCAAAACATTATTAGACAGAATCAAACTAGTATAAGTAACAATGTATATTCACACCGAGTCAACCTACTCCTAATGTGTTTGAAAAGGAAAATAGCGGTGCAACAGCAAAGTCCATTTTTGCACAAGCTAGTCAAAATATATTTCAAACAAACCAATCTCAAAATTATACCTTAGAACCATCCTAGTCACGTCAGATTACAAACAAAAAAAAAGCGAAACAAAATCGATTCATTCGTTTAAGAGCTACGATGCCACAGACAGACACACAGATACACAGACAGACACGTCAAACTTATAACACCCCTCTTTTTCCGTCGGGGGTTTAGAAACCAGATGATGGTAACATATACAGGGACATGAAGGATGTTTCGGAGAGTGAAGGTTTTTAATGCTAGTAATTTTAGATTAGGTTTTATATCTGAATATCCACCTCCAAGCAGTGTGCTAACGCCACTCGTATTAACGCACAGATTCGCGGCGCGTTTAACACTTGGTTACTACAAGTTAAGCGCTTGTCACCACGCTTCGCTTCGTGAGAACAAATTACTATAAGCAAAAAGGACTTTATCGAAAAAATAATTTATGTAATATAGTTAATTGTCAGACAAAAAAAAAGCACTAACGACTCCTATTGACTATTGTACGCAAGATCTCAAATGTACGCACATTTTATCAAAAGTAGGTTCCTCCTCTATGTTTGTAATCGAAGTTACGAATCCGTTTAAAAGTAAAGATTAAAAAACGACTTTAAAATTATTATTATTTTAGTATGCGCAGGCGCATCGGGATAAGGGTAACTTCGAATTATTCGATCAAAATTAGTTTTAGTATAGAATGTCGCCCCTTGGTCTGGTTTGTGTGAATTATTTACATTTTAATCAGTTTTGGGTATTAAAAACCTGTGAGACCACAGGTTCAAATCTCAATAGCGGCAGGTATTTTTTAATACAGCCTACAACTTCGAATGTTTCTGTATTGAACTTAATATGTTTTTATTCCTAGTTTAAAAGATCCGAGCACTGCTTGAGAGTGTTTAGATTTTATGCTTTTTTATTGATTCCGTAACTTTCGTTCGGATGCTGTGGAATATTATGTATGTGTGAGCTATTTATCTTCAAAGACACTAGCCTATAGACGCTCGTAGCATCTTGGGCACTACTCACGCGTTCTTACTGTATCCTACAGACGCTCGTAGCACATTGGCCACTACTACGCGTTGTTACCGTAGCATATAGACGCTCGTAGCACCTTGGAAGAATACAATGAATAATCGTTCCTGGGTAGAAAACGGTAATTAAATTAGTAGGCTACACCTAGGATACCGGTTCGATTCCGGCCTGAAGCATATATTTTTTCATCGTTTTCTTACTTTATTTGTAATTGTTACAATAACAGTATTATAGTTAAGTAAGAGCAACTTTTAGCGTTTCTTTCGAACCGAAAATCGCTAATTATTATTTTGTTTACACTTTTTTTAAAATCTCTTACAACTTTTTAGACTAACCTAGTGACTTACATAAACATGTTAATAAGACTTTCTTATTAGAATCGGTTCCTTCGTTTTTCACATTCCATGACATGATGATTTTACAAGCGGCACATTTTTATTTGTTGTTGATTTTTTTAGATTTTCTAATCTTATACAGTCGTTCTT
This sequence comes from Nymphula nitidulata, assembly GCA_947347705.1. Taxonomy (NCBI): domain Eukaryota; kingdom Metazoa; phylum Arthropoda; class Insecta; order Lepidoptera; family Crambidae; genus Nymphula; species Nymphula nitidulata. The sequence goes on along the minus strand of OX374641.1, from coordinate 10,794,337 downwards.
TAATCGTGTGTATCGAAGTTCCTATTAAAACTATATGATTGTATCATTTTAAGTTGAGTATGTTTAACGAATCTCTTTATTATTATAAGTTATTAATAACTTTGCCAAGTTTCTTTGATACTATTGTTCTTAACGTTTTCTAGATTATATATGACATCGATCTCATTTTGTTGATTTTTCAAAGTTAATTAAAAGGTTACCACAATTAAATACAGTTTTTCATTGATAAGTGGTGTATTTAGTGTTGTTTTATGTACAGTCGACGGCATGTCAAGCGTAACAGTTTGACCTTGAGAGCGCTCATATTCCGTTCGTAATAAAGGCGGGTTTCGTACTGTTACACATGAATATGATGCAATGTAAGTATTGGTTGTACGCACGTTATTCAATTATACCAATGATTACGTGTTTTTTTAAAAATATGTATATTTAAATATAGTTGATGCATTTAAATAGATAAATATCAAGAAATCCTAATCCACTGCAGATAGAGAAAGTACCATGAAAGGTGTTTTGTATGAAGTGAAAATATATTGATAAAGTGCCATTTTTGCTCGTTTTCCCCTAACATTGGATTAGCGTTTATTAGCGATTTTGATCTCAGTCCATCTAAAGGAGATGAAAGTAAGCCTGAATTGATAGTGAAAACAGTCCTACTTATGTGTATAATGTCATTAAGTAGGTCATTCTCTTTGTTAAGTACCATGGTTTTTGATTTGACATTAGGTACTTCAGAAATGATATTATTTAAATGACAGTTGATGTCAATAATTGAGATGTAGTAAAACTATTCTGTGATTGAGTTGCTCTTTGATCACTCGTTTTAAAACTATTTACTTTCCAATAAATTTTATTTGCAAATCAAAAAGATGTGTGAACCAGCTCCGAGACAAAATATACCAAAAGATGGCCCTGGACCAAGAGGAGGGGCGGACTGCTATTATGTAAGTATAGTACAAGCTATATTTGTATAGCCTGTTAGCCTATGGATGCGGCCAGCGCAGGACCAACTGGCTTGAAGATTCTTGAGGAAAGGCCTATATACACGCCCCACTGGTGGGCACAGGCCTTCCTACATGGGAGAAACATGAGGAGTTTGGGCCATAACACCACCATGTTGGCCCAATGCCGGTTGGTGGGTTAAAGCGGTTGCAGTAACAATCGGGACCAACGGCTTAATGTGCACGACGAAGCACGGAGCTCGAGATTAATAACGGATTGACCCATCCCGGGATCGACCACGGCGAAAGTTGCTTTGTTTTCGTAATCTAAAACAGAGCGTTTAAACCACTACCCCACCGAGCTCCTCAACATGATAATCATTATTGTTAATTCAAAATTTCGTATGTTGTTCAGAAATTAACATTGATCTGCAGGCGTATTTCGTCACTCCAACTTGAATCCCAGTATTACCTATTCTGCTGCTAATTTTATTTTCATCTGCACCTCCAAGATTGCGGGCAGCCAAATACACTACTTTGCAGTGTTCTGTTGCTTTCAATGTTCCCCTTTTCATCTTAGTTAACTCCCGTTTTATCCATATAGACATCCCGAATACTTAACTCGACATTTCGCTACGTGAAATTTGTCAAGAAACTGCGTGCCTTGGAAGAGGAACAGAAGAAAGGAGCTGAGAATACACGAAAAGAACTAAAGGATAAACAGTGCAGTGATTTCTTCATTAGATGTGATCGCAGGTAATGTGATCAAGTCATGTACAAACGACCGCACATAAAGCTTAACTCGTTAGACAATTTTAAGTAGGGTAGACTGGGTACGGTTGAAACATTTTAGCGTTTATCGTGCACAGCATCGGGATTTGTTAAGCGAGCGATGATGGAAATACATTAAATAAAAGATCTTATATCTGTCTACTAATGGGCATTGTTAGTTGAGATCACTATATAATATTTTCTGTGCAAAATCGTATTTAAAAAAAACAGTCTTTAGTTTCAACCGTCCCCATGCCAGGGTCGGTTGAAACAGTGCCTGGGGTCAATTGAAACACATACAAATAATACAAAATATAATTAATTATCATGTTTTATTAATCATCTAATAACATTTTACAAATCGTAATGGCACAGTTGAATGTCACATTTTTTTTTATTAATATTGAAGTCTTTGACCATACTTATAATCTAACGTTATTTTTAATCAGCCTTCAAAGTTTTATATTAAGTATAGCTTAAACTAAATAATAATCAGATATTGGTGACGATAATATTTTTGCAATATTTGTGTGTAATAGTACCTACATGCTATTATATTTCTCAACTATCAACAGTATGAATTATAAACTACAGTTAAGAATAAACTAAAGACATTATTTATAACTAATAACTAAAGGCCTTTCGTAGTCTTTCTTTGGCGTACCCTTGGCATCTAAGAAACAAGAGAATTAAATAAATAAATTGTTTCAACCGTACCCAAAAATAATGTTTCAACTGTCCCCAACCCCCCCTATTGATATAAAACGGTTCACAGTAAGAATGATAATAAATTTAAATAAAAACTAATCATACTGCGATATTCTACAAACTTCAATTAAAACGAAACAAAACTCTCAATACCCTAACTTTAAACAAAATCTTAATAATTGGAAAAATGTAAGTACAAAAATACTTACTTTTCTGTCAAAAAACGCAATGGGGCCTCCTATAGACAAGCACAGCGTCCTAAGAGCGACGCAATACTAAAATTCGTGTTTCGACTTGTCGCCCGCTTCGTACTCCCCTTGTACCCCTCACCTCATCGTGCACTGTTTAGGAGATATTCGCTTTGTTTCAACCGTCCACCGTTTCAACCGTACCCAGTCTACCCTAACCCCCGGCCTCATTAACTATCCATCTAACACCATCTCATTGAGACTATTCATAAGAGCCCAAACACGCTATATCTGCTGTAAGTTTCTGAAGAATTAAGTATCCCGCAGACTTTTTAATGGTATAGGATCAGCTCAAGGTTAGTACAATGTGTCCGAAGTGACAGTAAGTAGGTACACCAAATTTCAAATCAATCGGATCTGTGAAAGTTAGTATCTTTTATCATGTAGGAGATAAGCTGATAATCACCAAACGCCTGAACTGATCTTCATAAATTATAGCCAAGAACCACGCTAATCACGTCGGATTTTAAACAAAAAATACACTTATAACAGTGTATAACTATTTTGTCGGGAGTTGAAAATAAGTCTTCACAACTGATTAGAGTATACACAAATGTCCCCCAAGTATAAGTTTCAATGGAATTGAAACGAAAACGTTCGTCGTCGCGGCAACTGCCCAATCGTATGAAACCGGTAGCAGCGCATCCGTTGTGAATTTGTAACGTTACAATTCTTATGATACCCTGTTACAGAGCCCGCGCCGCACCGCGACCGTTCTTTGTGTAACGGGCTGGGTACAGTCGACAGCACATCAAGCGTAACAGTTTGTCCTTGAGACCACCCTTATTCCGTTCGTAATAGAGGCGGCTTTCGTAGTGCAACGGCTACACTTGATGTGATTTGATTGACACTGGCCCTAATTCTGGAGAATACATGCTAAGTCTAAATTTAAGTTCAGTCCATTTCTTTCTCTCAAAATGAATACGAAAAAGATGGCTGTCATATAAATTGACATTTAGAAAGGTGCGTTCAAATTTCGACCTTATTGAACGTGTTAAAATGCAGTGTTTAGGAGGCACCTCCGTACATGCCGTCTAAAATTGTCTATGGTTCCTTTTAAATCTGTCTAAATTTAATTGACAGCTCTAAACGAGTTCTTGCTATCTTTTTCCAATTATATAATGCGAGAAAGAGATATATTGAACTTAAATTTACACTTAGAGTGTGTTTCCAGAATTAGGCCCACTGATGTGACTGTCGTCTGTGCATAAGAATTTAAACATTACAAAAGGTTGTTGTCGGCTGACTGTGAAATCGACGGGTTGTGCGCTTCTACAGCCATCTGACAGCATCCATTTTGTTTTATCGGGCCGGCGACCACATTTTCTTCAGAAAAAGAATTGGTCTTGTCCAATCACCGTCACATCTTTGCCACAAGTTATTCGCAGATTTATTTTACTTGACATTGGCAAAATTCGTCATAACGAGAGGCGATTAAATAAAAAAGAAGAACATTACAAAATCATACCGCCCCGCACCGCGCTCTGTCGTGGATTCCGGCCTTTACTCTGCTCTATATTGATTAAAATATAGTAAAAGTTTTAGAGATGTGTAAAAAAATCTTGGGTAGTCTTCACCGGCATTGTGAAAGGTCGAGAGTTCTGATCCCGCCAGTACCTACATACCTTTTCTAGTCTAGGATTTTATTTCTGGTTTAGGCCTATTATAGGTATCTATGTATTTAATTTTCAATTAACATATTTTTCTAGATCTCTCATAAACAATGTTGCTCGTCGCGTTGACCTCTGCATGCAGTCGTATCAAGAAGATTTGAAATCAAAAAAGAAAAGGTAAACCTAGCACTTATACTTTTAAAAGATGGCCTTTACAAAAAGCCTTTAAAAGATGGCGCTAAACGTGAATTAATTGCGCCATCTTATTTGGAAGTTTAGTTTTCTATTCTATCGCCCTGCAACACAAAGGTTTAAGCATTACTAGATACTGTTTTTTAATTAAGAACACATTAGCTCTTTATCAGTTATGTTTACATTCTAATTAACAGCAAAAATAATCGCTACTACGTTTATTACGCTACTTATTATACCTATTTAATGCGATGAGACAGGCAACGATTTTACAAGGTTTTTTACGTGGAAGTTGTTGCCTGCCGATGTTACAAACGAGAGGATATTTTTTTTAAACCTTGATGTAGGTACTGTGTTTGTTATTCTGTAAATGTTGTTTTTATATAATCTACAGGCTTACCGCATTATTCGCTGCTGAAGAAGAAGCCAACATACGCAAGTTTGTCGAACAAGCACAGGCAGGCGCCGAAGCTTTATGGCAAGACAAGAAAGATAGGCTCGCCTACCTCGTTGCCAAGAGAAAGAAGGAACACGAAGAGAGATATAAAGATACTCCGCTGTTAGTAAATTTTAGTTTATTTTGGACAAAATCTAAGTATGCAAGTATGCGTTAGGATCTATGGACTATAAACTATTAATATTCTATTTCTGCCAAATGAACTGGGTCCCATAAGCCTATCTACAAGGAAAGCCTATCAAATGGTTGCACAAACGATAATTAATAACCCTTATTAAGATAGGAGTGTTACGACCAAATTGTCAAATTAAAAATTTTATATTGATAAACGTCAATTTCAGGGCACTTTTTTTTTAACAACTAGATGACAAAAAAAGCTGACAGCCCACCTGGTGGTAAGCGGTTACCGCTGCCTATAGACACCTGCAATAACAAGGAAAATCACTTGATATTGCAGGTGCGTTGTCATCCTGAGGCCTAAGATGAAATGCCGTCCATGCCCAGTAATTACGCTGGCTACCTTTCCCTTCAATCCGAAACACAGCGAACTGTTTTACGGTTGAAATAAGAAAGAAAGGCGGTGGTACCTACCCAGGCGACCCTACATATGGGTCTACCACCTAGTCAGACCGGTGACTAGGTGGTAGACCTAGTCAGACCACCTAAATTTTATGGCACTCCATAAAATTTGATTGAACAGCAAATATTCCGCATCTGCAGCTTTCCTGTTAAAATGTGGAGTGTTTTATTTTTACTGTGTGTGTACCTAGGTAGGTGCCTATAGGTACTAACCGTCTGAGCTACCAAGGACTTGGGATATCTTCTATTTTATTTGCGTTAAAAGCTTGCGAATGTATGTCGAAAACGTATGTCTATTTCAACTCAATTTCACTGTGAAGAGACTTTTTTATCTTGTAAAGTGAACCAATCGTAAAAGGATTGAACCTAAGACGCCTAAATAAACGCTATCTAGAAATCCCTCGAGTTTTTTTTATCAGGATGGGAACCAGCATACACCTGCATGCTAAGCCCACCGACCTTATATCGATAAAAATTTTCGCTACCTCCATGGTGCAATGTGACTACAGTCACGTATAGACACCTGCAATAATAAGGAAAAGATTTGCCCAGTAATTACACTTGCTACCTTTCCCTTCAATTCGAAACAGCGAACTTTACCTGTTTTACGGCCAAAAGAACAAAGGCGGTGGTACCTTAGACGACCCTGCGTACGAGCCTACCGTGTCGTCTTGTAAAACATGTTAAAAAAGCAAATGAAATATTAATTTGTATTTATACTAGGTCAAAATGCGTGCACGTCCTCCCATGTGTCTATAAGCTTCGCGCCAAAGAAGCTCAAGAAATACAATTGTATCAAATCAAAGAGAAAGAAGCCATGAAGATGGCGGAAAAGGAATTCGATATGATGTGGCATGAGGTCGCCATGAAAGAAGCAGATGCGTTGGTGAGATTACACTTAAATTATTAATCTATTTATTGTTAATACAGTGCTGGTAAATTGTTCTCGGTGGTTCAATGCTGATTTAATTTTAATTTGTTTTTTAACAAATTTTGGTTTCATAATTACTTACAAAACAGTCGTTATCTTGCAAAGAAATAATAAGAGTTTCGGTGCGTGATGCGACGATATTGCGTGATGGGCCTACCACTTACTAGGTGGTAGGCCCGTATGTTGTCTCTAGTAGGTCGTCTGGGTAGGTACCACCGCCTTTCTTATTTCAGCCGTGAAACAGTTCGCTGTGTTTCGGATTGAAGGGAAAGGTAGCCATTACTGGGCATCGAAGGCATTTAATCTTAGGCCTCAGGGTGACAACGCACCTGCAATATCAAGTGTTTTTTCCTTGTTATTGCAGGTGTCTATAGGCGGCGGTAACCGCTTACCATCAGGTGGCCCGTCGGCTTGTTTGTTGTCTAGTTGTATAAATAAATAAATAAATAAAGTTATCTTCCCGCGGCACTTGTGTATATTACACCACTACCTTTGTACTCGCTACCTTTGTAGCTGCTTCTCCTTATACTGTGTTAATGAATACATAACCTTTATAGTCAGCCCGAATGGAACATGACGCAATCGAACGTCTTCGCCGTGACCGAGAATGTGCCCAATATTCCGATTACCAGCTTCAACAGAAAAGGATTCAACGGGAGAAAGAGAGGGAGATGCTCAGAGAAGAAACGATCAGATTCAAATCAATGTGGGAGGCGGATATGAAGAAGGAAGAAGAAGGTAAGTTTGAAGAAATATATCCTCTAATAGAGTTTCTCCCAGCATGCTTATTCTGAAATATTTTGATTGAATGTGTTGTGGCTTGTGCCATATGAAAGCCTAGTTTTCTGAACCTTCATGGCGGGTGAACTTTTCGTACATTTTATGTTACTGACTGAACTATTTGTATGGAGAAATTTGAAAACTATGTTACAATTTAGATTTTTTGCTAACACATTGGAATTTATATGACTATGTTAAGATTGATACGTGCCAGCTTGTTATTACTAGGTACCAAACAACCTGTATATTTTTTCATATTGTTAAACTATTTGCAACCGGCTATCAGACCCACAATCTAATTACTTTTATAGTTGTAAAAAACGTAGTTATATTTCAGGAATCGGTTTCAGTCCACAGTGCTCAATAATAACCGCTTTAATAAACTAAAGTTCAACTTATCTTTTATTTTATCAGCCGAACGCCAAAGATCCGAGAAGAGAATGGAAACAGCTAGGGAGAGAAAGCAAGCGATAGAAGAGAGACAGGCGACCTTAGCCAAACAGAACGCCGACACAAAAATGATAAATGATACTTGGGACTCTTTAGCAGGGCAAGGATTGGCTGAAGAGAAGGCTAAGGAAGAGCTTAGGAAGAGAAAAGAGGTATCTATAAAGTAACCAGGACCATAACAATTACGATCGTCTCGGTGGGTACGGTCGACCATAGAAGTTGCTGAACACTTAAGTACCATGACATAATAAATAAGCTACTAAAGTGTTAAACTACTTCTGCGGTTGATTGTACCACTGCCTTTCCTGTTTCGGCCGTAAGCAGTTTAATTACTGGGCATGGACGGCATTTCATCTTGGCCTCAGGATGACAATGGACCTGCAATAACAAGCTATTTTGCCTTGTTATAGCAGGTGACTATAGGCGACGGTAGCCGTATATGGGTTATCAAGTTATATTAAAAAGTACCCCTAGCACGAACATTTGAATAAATTTTCGTATATTTATCGTCTAGTTTGCTTTTGTATGAAACTTTGAGTAGCGCCGCGGACGGGCAGTATTGGAACTATTTTTCGAAGTTTTCATATCGTTGCCGTATCGTCGTCTAGCATAGTAGCAGTAGTATTTGTAACGGAAACATGACCACAGATTAGATACATGTCATTACAATGATAGCATGAAGTTATTTAGTGTCGCGACACATCTGCGGAACGTACGGCGCCGAACGTTCGGTTGAATACGCTCGCAGTGTTTTTGAAGTCACCTATGACACATCTGCCGAAATTACGTCTCGTTCAGTGAAACGCCGAACCTTCCGTCGGGCGATTAGTTCAGCAAATACGCATTCAATGTATTTTTCACAGCAAGCGACACATCACGCAACGCGTTACGCGTTACTTTCCGTCGCGTCGCGCGCTATACAAGACGCCGCGTTCTGAGCGTTTGGTTTGTCATAGCAACGGAATATTGCGACTGAACCGTCAGTCGCTGAACTTTCGGCGCCGTACGTTCAGCAGGTGTGTCCTTACCCTTAAATGTTTCCTTCAAAGATTCGATAGCCATTCGAAAAGTTCAATACGGCCATCATTTTTTTTTTATTATTGATTCTAAATCGTCATCGTATCGAGCGACGTTGACGATACGAAAAATGTTCGTGCTAATTTTTATAGAACTTTATTTTATTTAAAACTTCTTTAAAAATTATGCGAGTGCGTTTGTGTTTGTTTGCTATCGATTTCACCAGAACTTTTCTATGCAAATAATTTGATGTATTTGTCACATTAATCGAACAATAAGTTTACAAAAATTGAGTTCAGGACTACTAAAATGCGTTTTTTTTATGCAAGCAAGCATTGTATTTGTGAACTGTCATCCTGAGGCCTAAGATGAAATGCTTTCTTAGCCCCGTAATTATACAACGGGTACCTTTCCCTTCAATCCGAAACTCAGCGAACTGTTTTACGGCCAAAGTAAAAAAGGTGGTGGTAGATAGACGACCCTACATACGTGCTTAACACCTAGTAAAAGTTCTAAATAACTTGCCATATACTGAAGACTAAACAGGCGTAATTTAATCCACAGAGAGATTTAGACGAATGCAACAGAAAGATGACAGAGCTTAAAGAAGAATTAGCTCGTCTGGAAATTGCAGACGATCACTTATTCGAGGAAGAGGCCAAGAGAGTCCAAGATGCTGTCGATAAGAAAAGATGCGAGTATCTGGTTTGGTCGCAGAAAACTAATAAAGTAAGTGATGTTTATCGGGAAGTCTACACACACAGACATACCTACATTACAAACACACACACATACATACATACACAACATAACACATACACACACACGCACACATGCATTGATAAACTTTAACGTTGTTTTGATCCCTAGTATCCTATTTTAATGTCTGGAAATACTGATTTTACGATGTAGTGCACATTGTTGCGGAATGTGGACATTAACACTGTAAGCTATTACTAGATGGTAGGCCCGTATGTAGGGTCGTCTGTTTTCAGCCGTGAAACAGTTCGCTGTGTTTCGGATTAAAAGATAAGGTAGGCAGTGTAATTACTGGGCATGGACGGAATTTTATCTTAGGCCTCAGGATGATATCAAGTGATTTTCCCTTGTTATTGCAGGTGTCTATAGGCGGCGGTAACCGCTTACCATCAGGTGGGCCGTCAGCTTGTTTGTCATCTAGTTGTATAAAAAAAGGCTTGTCTTGATTGACTGATTTATTCTAAAATTATGTTAATGTTTCTAATACAGAAAATAAGATACTTTAAAAAAGGGGTCGCATGGAATCTTACGTTTTGTACGTGCTTGGTACTTCTGTCTGCTATTAAATAACCTAGCTTCGCCATCATAACTTATTACCATCAACTAAGACGTAGGCAAGAGTTACCCTGTTAGAAACAAATAATAATAAAAAAACTCTGCAACAGGAAGTCCGCCAAGCCATGGTCGACCAAATCAAAGATCGGCATCAATCTCGCGAGAACCTCCGACAGAAGCTTCTAGAACAAGACGAGTACCAACGTCAGTTGTTCAGTCAGTTACAGCAGTTGGTGAATGAAAAGCAGTTAGCCGACGCTCGGGCGAGGAAGAATCATCAGCTGAACCTTCTAGAACAGATCAAATACAACAACTTGTTGAAGGTTAGTGTTGGAGGTTTCTTTATGTCTTAGAGTGTCATTCGCGCAGATAGTGGCCCTAATTCTGGAGAACACATGCTAAGTCTAAATTTAAGTTCAGTGCATTTCTGTTTCTCAAAATGAATACGAAAAGGATGGCTGTCATTTAATTTGACATTTAGAAACGTGCGTTCAATTTTCGACCTTATTGAACGTGATAAAATGCAGTGTTTAGGAGGCACCTTCATACAAAATGGCCGTCTAAAATTGTCTATGGTTTCTTTGAAATCTATATAAATTTAATTGACAGCTCTAAACCAATTCTTGCTATCTTTTTCCTATTACATATTGCGAGAAAGAGATGTACTGTACGTAAATTTAGAATTAAAGTGTGTCTTCAGAATCAGGCCCAGTGAGTTTTATACGAGACGTAAGTGTAGGTACATACATACAAACTATTTTTAAGGCATAAAAAATAAGTTGATTGTTCCGTCTATCGTCTAAAACAGACGTTTCAAAAATGTATAGAGACTGCACAAGCTCTATGTATACTGTACTGAAAAAAAGGTAAATTTAAGCAGAGCAGTGTTCAATAGGGTAGTTGACAACTTTTTTTAATTTCATAAATAAGAAGTTTATAACTCATTAACAAATATTGCAAAAGAAATAGTATGTCTAAGATCAATAGTTTCATAGATATAGTGGTATGTTTGATATGTTGCGGCGCGTCCTCCAAAAACGCTCCATAGAAAATTTACGGAACAGGTGACGTCACATATTCCCATATTACTGAGAAATGTATGGGCATACTGACAAAATTGATAATAACTATGTATTAGGTATGTTTTTATTAATAGCTGTCTTAATAATAGTTCTTTCAATTGATGTCAGCAATCTAATATCATTAAGATTTTTGATAAATCTTGAAAAAAAATAGGCAATTCTTAAAATTTTTAAAACAGTACAACATCAACAATATTCCATATCTTTTAAGTTTGAATTGTTTTTATGGGTAACAGTAGCGTATATTTTCCGAATTTGTGAATAATAGCGCCAAATTCAAACTTAGGCAACATCCCAATTGTTTGTTTACTTTTTATTTGCTTTGGTGCATGGTACAAAACAAGAATATTTATAGAAAAAACTGCAACACAGCCAAATATTCATCATGGCGCCAATGAGGATTTGGTGACGTTTAGTCAGTTGACTTCTATATCGCCCGTTATATTGCCATATTGAAAAACGGTGCAATCGACGAAATTTTTAGAATAGAATAGAATAGAATAAAATTTTATTGTATAACTGTGTATAAAAAAGGTCTCAAAATATAAATAGTGCTTACAACAGTTTTATCCATTTCGGACATACAATATTTACTTAATCTAAATTGAGTAATTAAACTTATTAAGGTATGTAAAACCATTTTTAATTCTAACTTTCATCATTATAAAATTCACTTAAACTGTAATATGCTTTTGAACTCAGCTCAATTTTTAATTTAATTTGGAATTGTTTTCCTTCTAGTTGTTTAATACTAACAGGCAAATGATTAAATATTTTTATTGCACTGAAGTAGGTACTCTTATGGTACATTGTGTTATTACATTGTGGTACATAGAAATCAAATTGATATTTTGAGCGAACATTACGACAGCAAATTTTATGTATAAAGTTTTCTTTGTATTTTTTTATGAATGATGATATTTCTAATATATATAAACATGTTAGGGTTAAGAAATATTCCCCTTTAAAAATATCTCGTCAGGAATCTGTACTGTACAATTTATATATTATTCGTAGACATCGTTTTTGTAATATAAAAGTGGATTCTACATTAACCGAGTTGCCCCAGAAAATAATACCATAAGTTAATTGTGGATAAATATAACCATAATACGCAGTTTTCACCGTATCTTTGGAAGTGACATTTGATAAAATTGATATCAGGTAGCAGTAGCTGGTTAGTTTATTATTTATTTTACTTATATGTGACTTCCAGTTTAGATTTGAGTCGATATTTATACCAAGAAAATTTGTTACATTTATGTCTTTTATTGTTTTACCAGAATTGTGAACATTTAAATTTAAAGGAGCTGTTTTATAATTTTGAAACTGAACAATTTTAGTTTTAGATAATTTTACTGTTAAATTGATGGTAACAACCAATCAATTGGTTTTTGTAATGTGTTGTTTATTTCATATTTAAAATCAATTAAGTTGAAGTTTTTGTCAGAGATAAATATAGTTAGTAATTAAAATAGAATGAAACTAGAAAAATTTCACGTCCTGAGGCAGAAATCGAACCCGCGACCTTTCGCAATCCGGGCCTGCCTGCCTGCTGATTCCTGCCTCAGGACGTGAAATTTTTCTAGTTTTATTCTATTTTAATTACTAAGTAATTTTTCAAACATTTATAATAATGTTAAAATCAAAAATTAAGAATAAATATAGTTGCATCGTCCGCATACATGATACATAAATGTTTATTTACTAAAGGAAATTCGTTGACGTACACCAAGAATAGTAACGGGCCAAGTATGCTTCCTTGTGGAACACCTAATTTTATGCATTTGTAATCAGATATTACTCTTTCTATAGTTTTTGTTTGTTTATTATATGTGTCAATGATAGTTGCTTGAGATCTATCTTCTAAATATGAGTTGATAAGAGTTAATCCATTTCCTCTTATACCTACATTTTCTAGTTGTCGCAGTAATATGGCATGCACAACACAATCGAAGGCTTTACTGAGGTCTAAATAGAGACTAATGCAGTGTTTTTTATTATTTATATCATCCCAAACTGATTGTAAAGTTTTGAATATAGCTATAGTCGTGTGTTTAGTTTTTTGAAAACCAAACTGATTACTATTTATTATGCTATATTTTTCAAGAAATGTACAAACTTCAACTTGCATGAAAACGAATTATTGATAACTTTCCCGGATTCAGTTTTTTCGTTATTTTTTGGCATACTTACATGCATACATTTTGATTTACACACGCCAGCACATCAAGTGTAACAGTTGCGCTACGAAAGCCGCCTCTATTACGAAAGCAGTAAGGGCGGTCTCAAGGTCAAACTGTTACGCTTGATGTGCTATCGACTGTACATACACCTGGCCGATATGAAACATCTCCTTTGTGTTCATTTAGCACATTACTTCCCAAAGTGGCCCAGGTGGACCCAACGGGGGTCGACGTTCACATTATATCTTCAAATTTTTTGTCGAGTTTTGAGAATAAGTATGGTAGAAATGTAGGGGGGCCCACCGGAACCAGCTAAATTTTGAAAATGGTCTATGAGAAAAAAAGTCTGGGAACCTCTGATTCTATAGCACCTGTAATATGTCCATCAAGATTTATAACAAACTACCAGATAAACTACGTCAACAAAAACACCATAAAATATTTGTAAAAGGCTTTTAAAAGAAAGTTTATTACATAAATGCTATTATAGTCTCCGAGAGTACTTTAGTAACAAAATAAATTAATATATACAGCAACTTCTAGCAACTTTAGACCTATGGTCTCCATACAATTTTTGGTTTGTATAGTGATATACAATCGAAATAACAAAAAAAAAAATTTTTTTTTAAATCCGATATCTCCAAATCTATTAGGATTTTTTTTTAATACCGTTTTTATTTTATCTAAAATTAAGATCACGGTTCCTAAGAGAGTTTTTCTCTATCTCTTATAGTTTAGAATTTCCCCATACTGACCCGAAAAAAAATCTCACCGTGTATAATCGTAATTTTATCTAATTCAGATCAATCGCATATGGATAATCTATTATTTGTCTCGCAGAAGCGAGCGAGACAGGAAGAGTTGGACCAAATAAAGAAATTCCAAATTGCTACTGAGGAGTACCAGCAGGACATCCGTAGAATACTGTCACGGTTAGTTCACACTTTTAACTTAGTGACTGAAACGTCACTAAACGTTTTACCTAAGTACCACCATGATAAGCATTGTGTGCCTTAACACTACCCCCACAGAATACATAATTGCTACTACACAACACAAGTATAAAAAATACATGACATTGAATAACGGCAAAAAAAATGTTCTTTGCTTCACGCTATTTCATAGAAGATTAGGATTAGTGGTGGCAGGGCCTGTCTGATTTACTGATATTGCATTTTATGCAATATTAGCTCTGTAAAACAACTAATTGGCACTATTTGTTGTAGTGGTAGTGATATAGAAGTAGCCAGGCTAATACATAATTGCTGCTACACAACACAAGCATAAAAATACATGACATTGAAGAACGGAAAAAAATTCACGTGCTGCCTTCGTTTTCGAAGTAACACTATCTCATAGAAGATTAGCATTAGTGGTGGCCGGGCCAGTCTGATAATTTACTTTAATATCTCCTAAGATATGACATTTTAGTATGAAATCAAGGCGTGCGTATGCGCATTTTATCCATTATAAGCTCTGTAACAACTAATTGACATTATTCGTTGCAGTAGTAGTGGTATATAAGTAGCCGGGCTGAAAATGTCAGGCTGGCAGTTCACCAATGTTTCAAACTTCTATAAAATACCGTTAGTTTGAAAAATAAGGCGGCACATTAAACCGCCTCTGTGGTCTAGTGGTCGAGACCAACGAACTAAGATCCAGAGGTCCGGGGTTCTATTCCCGTGGAGGCAGAAATTTTCGGCTCGGTTTGGTTGGTGGTAGGGCTTTTCTAAGTCCGCCTGGCTAGCTACCACCATCTTACCTAAGTCTGCCGCCATAACAATAATGTTAACGGCATTGTTGTGTTTCGGCAGTCGGAGGTAAGATAGCCAGTTCCTCTGTGGTTGAGGAATCCGGGTGCAGCTCGCTTCCATCGTCGGCCTTATCTTCAGTTACCATCAGGTGAGATGAAGGTCAAGAGTTACGCCGTTAAGATAAAAAAAATAAACAAAAATAAACAATAATAGGTATGGTTGTGAAAAGATTACATTCGGTTGATTGAAACCTTGCCATAAAAATCCATGGGGTTGGCCAGCCTGACGTACAGAAGACAGCATATCAAGTGTACCAGCTACGAAAGCCGTCTCTATCACGGACGGAGGAAGGGCGGTGTTAAGTTTGTTACAGTTCGTGCCACGAGACATGAAATAAAATGGCGTCGACTGCGCATGTACAATCGAAGAGAAAAGTGTAAATGATAATAAAAATAAATTCACTGTGTGTAGGATAGAAAAATGATTATAAAAATAAATAAAAATGGTTTTCCAAAACCTTTATTTAATTATGCGACGGAGACTTGTCTCCGATCCACGAAAATTTATGTCATCTTGTAATTTAGTTAAAAGTTTTTTAACTCTGGGAATCTCATTTTTTGTTACGTGAAAATTGTGAATAGCTCGTTTTATCACCTCTGGGTCAAAATTATCTACACCTGTTACGGGAAATCCCCGACTTCGTTTTTTCCCGGGAGTTCTAAAAACCGTTAATAAATCTGATTCTTTAGCTTGCTTTATTATCCCGTATACTGTAGTGTAGTAGATGCTGATATTTTTGTAGCTTCCTGTGATTACCTGCACGTTACTCAGTCCACTAGCTTTCATATAGCAGTGAACATCATACACTATTTTTCCGCTTGTCTATTAAGAGTACGTTTATATTTACTCGTTGGCGGAGACATTGTAGTTACTAATAATCACTTATTTCAAATAACACTATGTACACTTTAGGGTTGCTGAGGATTCCTCTTCCGCTTCCTCATAATGCGGAAGTTCCGCAATATTTTGAGTTCCTCATCCGCTTCCGCTTCCTAATAAATAAAAATAAAAAAATTCCTCTTCCGCTATCGCTTCCTCAAAATTTAAGAGGAATCTAAGAGGAATTTTACTGCGCATGCGTTATCGTATTCATGACAACGCACACGCCGCGCAGCACGATGCCGCATGCCGGGCCGAACGGTCAGCGAGCGAGCCAACCTGTCCCGCCACCCGCGCTCTTCCTTGCATGTTTTGACAATCGACATAGCGTTGTTTTGTTTAAAATTAAAATAAAATTTTCCAGTAGACCATTTAAATTATACATTCAGTCAAAAAAATATCGGGATTGGATGATTTGTTTATGGTTCAAATTTTTTTTTGTTTTTTGTTGTTGTTGTTAGATTGGCATAACTGTTTTCCATTTTGGCGCGGAGTTTTAGTTGCATCTGTTATTTATATTAAATACAGTTCTGTTTTTAGTTATATCATAACTAGTGTGTATTGCGAATTTCATAATGGACAAAGACATCAAACAAAGAGTTTGTCTGAAATTTTGCATCGCCAATGGAATTTCGTGTTCGGAGTCACTGAAAATGTTACAGAAGGCTAACGGTGAATCGACTTTATAAAAACACGTGCTTATGAGTGGCACAAAGCGTTCAAAATCGTTCGAGATGTGATGGAAGATTTGCCTCGCTCTGGTAGGCCATCAATGTCTGCAACTGAAGTTAACATCCCAAAAGTGAGGGGAATAGTGACTGAAAATCATCATTCAACTTTGAGAGAGATAGCTGGCGAACTTTCTGTATCTCACGAGTCGATTCATACCTTTTTAAATAATCACTTAGGTATGAAACATGTTTCCACTCGGCTAGTCCCATATGACCGGAATTTTCTCCAAAAACTCAATCGCATGAGAATCGCTGAGGACATGCTAGGAGCCTAGAACGAGTCAACTCCGACCCAACATTCATGAAACGCATTGTCACTTGTAACGAGACGTGGGTTTACGAGTTTGACATGCAAACTAGTCAACAAGCTTCGGAGTGGCGCCTTCCAACTGAACCGAAACCGAAAAAACCACGCCAAAGTCGATCAAAAGTCAAAGTCATGTTGACTGTTTTCTTTGACTCTCGCGGTGTTGTGCACTCGGAATTCTTACTGGAAGGTCAAACGGTAAATAATAGTTATTTGTTATACAAGAGTGCAAAGTTGCTTTTTAACCGCGTGCTCAATTTTGATAACCGAGCAAGCGAAGGATTCTACAATTGAATCACGAGCGCAGCGAGCGATTCAAAAATTAGAATCCTGAGCGTTAGCGAGGGATCACCCCAACGAGGAAATGACTAAATGCAAAAAAAAAACATTTGCGCATTATTAACAGTTTCAGTCAATTTTGTTGGCGTCAAATAAACTTCTTCGTCGCTAGAATCTCTCATTTTAGGTTTTTTACTTGTTTTCAAGTTTCTCTTTTTAAACCTATGGTTTTAACAAATATGTCGTAAAAAGAAAATAGCGCGCGCAAAGCAAATTAAACAAAAAGTACACCAAGAAGGTACCGAGTCTGAGTTTTTAACAAGTTCAAAAAGGTTGTATGATAAATTCGGCACCATGGAGGTAGAAGTAAAGTGGTTTAATGATGTTTCGAATTCACAAATTTAGTGCACACGATGTTCTAAATTCAATTTTACTTTATCCTCTAGCGGATAAAAACGGCTTTTGCACGCAGATATCGAAGAGCAAAAATACTCTTTCCGAGATGGGGGGATGAAAATAATATTATTCGAGCGTTATGCGGCGTTTAAAAGAGCAAATTCGACGAAAAAGGTCAGATTTTGGAAAGAAAATTCTTGGATTTTGCACCACAATAATGCGTCTTCGCACAAGGTCATCATTGTGAACAACTTTTTGACCAAACACTCAAAAAATACCATCAAGCAACCAATATATTCACCAGATATGACTCCGACTTCTTTCTTTTTCTTAAACTCAAATTGCCTCTTTGTGGCACCCGTTTTTATTCGGTAGAAGACGCGCCAAGGAGAATTCGCGGCAAGAACTGAACTCAATTCCGGAAACAGCGTTTAAAAAATGTTTTGATGATTGGATTATTTTTTAGGGTAAGTGTATCGTTTCTGAAGGAGCATACTTTGAAGGTGATAAAATAAATTTGGATGTATTATTTATTGATCTTTTCCCGGTAATTCTTGACAGAATAGTATTTTTCATATCATCCTCTTCCTCATCCGCTTCCTCTTCGGCTTCCTCATCCGCATCCTCTTCCTCAATAAAATATCCTCATCCTCATCCGCATCCTCTAAATTTGTGTTTGACACTTCCTCTTCCTCCTCCTCTTCCTCATAATCACTTCCTCAACAACCCTAGTACACTTACAAAACTTATTATTAAGACATATTATTAATTAATTAGTATTGTCCGATTATTGAAATTACGTGACACTTGTGTTATCGCTGGTACCTAAGGCGATCCTAAGCCGTGCGCTGGTGGAGACCCTACCTCAGCTGACACCTATTTATCGCCTTCTGCGCAATTTCATGACTCGTGGCGCTCACTGTACGCTTGATGTGCTGTCACATGTACCTACTTAACACTACTCCAATCAGTTGTCGGCTTGTATAACCCATTCGCGTCATCAAATTATCTTCTTACGCAAAAAAACAGCGCACCACACTTTCCACGCGGGTCGAACCCGTGACGTTGACTTCGTATGATTAGGTAGACGGTACTTTCTTAGTATCGGGTTTTGAATATTAGTATTCAGGGTGCGTAATAAACAAAGGAGGTATTATTACTCACTACAATAATTGAGGAAAATGGTTTGAGCTGTAGCTACAGTTAGCAGCAAAATGACGTATACATTCAGATCTCAATATGATAGGGATCAAAATCGTTTTTATCTTTGCGACGGTGACTGTACTACAACTACAGGTAATCATTATTATGCAAGCAAACAAATTGTAATACAGACTATATCTAAACACTTCCAGTAGGTAGCAAGTATTGAAATAAGCAAAATAAAGTTGAACAATTTTAATTGCTTAATTGTGAACTAATAAATTCCTACGGAGCGCGGAATAGAGTATCATTATCATCACACTAACTTTTTTTATACCACTAATCAAGCAATCGAGCATACGGCCCACCTGATGGTAAGCGGTTACCGTAGCCTATGGACGCTTGCAACACCAGGGGTATCACTTGCGCGTTCCCGACCCTTTTAAAACCATTTCACGCCTTTTTTGGAGAACCCCATATGCTGCACTCATTCGAGAAAACCTCTGCAAGGAGCTCATTCCACAACCTGAGGGTGCGTGGAAGAAAGTTTCTCTGAAACCGTACAGTACGCGACCACTTTGGTTCCAATTTGTGAGGATGAACTCCCTGCCGATGGCGAGCGGTGCGATGATAGAAAGAGGCCTTGGGCATCATGTCAAATAATTCCTCTGAACACACCCCGTTATACAAACGGTAGAACACACACAAGGAGGCAAAATTTCTCCTTAGGCTTAAAGGTTCAATACCGCTTGTGAGTTCAGGATCGTCGACAATTCTCATAGCGCGACTTTGGAGCACGTCAAATAGTCCAAGCTGGTATCTAGGTGCTCCCGCCCATAAATAGCAGCAGTACTCCATATGGGGCCTGACTTAAAACTTATACAGTAAAAGTCTTTGCCCCGGAGTGAAATATCGCCGCGCTCTATTGAGCACACCAAGCTTCTTGGATGCCAGTTTGACTTTATCCTCCAAATGACTGCGGAACTGCACGTCACTAGAGATATCAACACCAAGGATCCCGATACTCATAAAGATGGAAAGGGTGTGTCAACTAAAGTCGACCTTATGCCCCTATAGCAAAGCATCTACCTAAATTAATAATGATTGAAAAGAAACAAAAAAGAAAGAAATGTCCCTATTTGAACAGTGTGATGGTATTAGTTAGCATGTAACGGGAAGAAAACACATTAAAAAGGCTCTCCCGAGCCCCTCGGTAGCTAAGGTGGTCAGAGCAGTCACTAAGAATTGGCAGCGAAAGGTCGAAGGTTCGCATCCCGCCATAAGCCGTGACTTTTTCTAGTCATCATCATCACCAGCCAGGGAACAGGCCTTCCTACATGGGAGAGACACACGAGGAGTTTTAGGCCATAACACTACCACGCTGGCCCATTACGGGTGGGTGGGTTCAGCGGTTGCAGTAACAACCGGGACGGAGCAAGGAGCTCTTGATTTTTTTTATATTACTAGATGACAAACAAGCTGACGGCCCACCTGATGGTAAGCGGTTACCGCCGCCTATAAACACCTGCAATAACAAGGCAAAATCACTTGATATTGCAGGTGCGTTGTCATCCTGAGGCCTAAGACAAAATGCCTTCCTTGCCTAGTAATTGCACTGGCTACCTTTCCCTTCACTCCGAAACACAGCGAACTGTTTCACGGCTGAAATAAGAAAGGCGGTGGTACCTACCCAGACGACCCTACATACGGGCCTACCACCTAGTAAAAGGATTGAAGGTCGCAACCAAAACAATCAAACTTAGTAATCTCGAGCTCCTCTGTGTTGTTACTGCAACCCTGCAACCGCTTTAGCCCACCAACCCGAATTTCTCCAGCGTAGTGGTGTAATCCATGACTCGTGAACAAATGCTCGCACTAATCATACAAATATTTGCTCTCACCGGGATTCGAACCCGGGAGCCCTGACCGAGTAACCTGTATAGTAAGGGGCTCAAACCACTCGGCCAGCCGGTCGTCGATTAATAATGATGATGATAAACTTGCTCACAGATGATTCTGGTTTGTTTACAGAGATTTAAAGCCTTTAAATATCTGTGATAGATAAGCGAATCTATCTTATTTTAATGGTAATATGATCGGTGTTTGCAGACTTTGCATTTATAAAAATGTTAAAATAAACTTAAGAATATGAGAGTGATAAGTTAGCTAAGGCTATTATAATAACATTGAGGAAGAGCGAGGTCTCCTAGTACCTACAAGTAGATATAATTTTTACTAAAAAGGAGGTCTCATGCCACTGTACCTAATAGGCTTGTAATATACTTGATTTTTTTATATATGCAGTTCACAATAAATGAAAGCCTTCTTTCAGTAACTTTCTAATGGTTATTTCTTGACACAGGCCTTTCTTCAGCGACGAGGTTCACCCCTTCATGAAACAAATGGCCAAAGGATTGCAAATGACGGAAAAATGTCCGTGCTCCGAGCCGAACCACTGCAAATGACAGACGTGCGTCCCTTTGATAGTTAATTTTATTTGAATAAATTGTTTGTTTTGTTGTTATTACTGTTCTTTAATGTTATCACTGGTCACAGCAACTTTGCGTCGCTTCGTGAAAAGTTCTGAAACATGAACCCGCAAATAGGATAGGCAAGATTACAGCAGGATGAATTGTGTAGGATATTGAAAACTAGGTACACAAAGTATCCTGGGACCCGAGCAAATGAATCAGAAACCATGAGAGAAAACCTCCCCATGACATGATGCATTTAGTAATCGCTATCGCTGTAGCTAAATGGAAAATGTGTAAGATTTGACATAAGCCTTCTATCAAAATTCTAGCGCAAATGTGAAATTCCGAAAGCGATAGCAACTATCAAAAGGTAACTTATCTATGGGGGTTTTTTGAAATGTCATCACCAGCCTATATATGTCCCACTCTCCCACTGTTGGGCACAGGCCTTCCTACATGGGAGAAACACATGAAGAGTTTGGGCCATAACACCACCATGCTGGCCCAATGCGGGTTGGTGGGTTAAAGCGGTTGCAGGAACAACCGGGATCAACGGTTTAAAGTGCCTTTCGAAGCACAGAGGAGCTCGAGATAACAAACTTTGACCCATCCCAGGATCGATCATGGCGAAAGTTGCTTTGTTTTCCGTATCGAAACTAGAGCGCTCAAACTAATACGCCACAGCTCCATATCTCCGAGTTTTGAAATGTTATGTCTATAATACCATCTCATTGTTGCGATAGCTAATTTTGGTGTACTGAATCTTATCAGAAAAATATATTATATAGGTAGACTTCATATCAAAACCTTAAAGACCAAGAAAAAAGCTGACTCATTGCTTTCTAATTAGTCTATCGCCTGTTATTTTCGCGTTTAGGGCCCTAACATTTATTTAAACAATGAGAATAAAGTAAATTCGTAGGAAATCAACGGATATTCCCTTCAAAACACTATTGAATAAGTACGAAATAACCCATCGTTTCGGTTTCCCATATTTACCTAATTAGAATATTAGCAAACGATTTCCTGTCTTGACACTTAATTATAACTAATTACGTATTTTCCTCATAATAGTTGCACTATAAAGGCTCGGGTCGAATTAATTGTCGCCAGTTCAATACCATCTCTCTACAGTTTCTAAATTGGTCTTTGTGTTACCTACGCTGTGAAAGATGTACAAATTCGTGATCCTTTTGGCTTTGTTCGGTGTCGCGAGGAGTATGGACTTCAGTCTCGGAACGAGGGACTTTAGCAGAAAAGTCCTCGATGAAGATCGGAAAGCGAGTCCCGCTCTTTGGAGGAGGTCAACGATCGTCGCAGTAGTAGCTGATGAAGGAGAAGTCGTTAGCGGAATCTTCGTAACAGATCGCAGGCCAAAGAAGGACGGAATAGTTGAGATAGTTGAAGGCGGAGAGAGACAGAGGACTGTGGTATTAAAATTGAAGAGCCCTGCTGTCTTTAGGGGTTATGATTTCCATGTCGAAATCTACACTCAACCAGGCCCTCAACCACGAGCTATTCCCGCTGTGCCTGCGGTTGAAGAAGATACCCCTAGAGTAGTCCCTGAAAGCAATATTCCCGCTGTGCCTGCTGTCGAAGAAGAGTTCCCTAGAGTCTTCCCTGAAAGCAATATTCCTGCTGAGCCTGCGGTTGAAGAAGAGACCCCTAGAGTAATTCCTGAACGCAACCAACCCAGAGATATAGTGGAGAACGATCTCACTCCAACCACTGCGACCGCTGCCGCGCCAATTGACGATATTGTGACACCAATAAACGTAGCAACAGAAATCAATGCCATCGACATAACAGAGAACATTCCATTGCCGGTAGCTGATGGCGAGGAAATCGCACCTCAAACCGAACAAGACCCACTTCCAGTCCTTGATCTGACGGCATAATAACGACAGTTCCAAGGGAATCGTTCAAAGTATTACTGTAGGTACTAATAGTACATGGAGTTGTAAAATAAGTTTCCTATTTATTGATAATAAAGTAATTTAAGTAAAGTTTTGTTCTAATTGAAATACCCACATAGCGAGTTTGTTTAATGAGCAGCGTAAGACTCCTGCCGGGAGTCGTCTTATCCCGGGTGCATGTGACCCTAGCATATGACAGTTAAAAAACATTGTGTCTGGAATGTATGACTTGGCAGTTTAACATGACAGTATTATCTGGATGAGGTCATTTTTATAGTATTTTCTATTATATTTTTTAGAGTATAGGTACATATATTTAATTTTATATTTTTTGTAGTATAAGTACCTTCTTATGAGCCTTTTCATACAAACTCTGAAGTCAAAAACATTAGAAGCGAATAATAAGACTTGCCATACATAAGCGTTGAACACTGGCTGGCCAAGTGGTCTGTACCCCTTTTATACAGGCTTCGATCGGGGGTCCCGGGTTCGAATCCCGGTGGGAGCAAATGTTTGCATGATGAGTACCTACGAGCATCTGTTCACGAGTCATGGATGTTTATATGTTTATGTAGTATATTTCTAACATTTATATACATATTATTGTAATTACTTTTCCGTTACCTATATACATATATATGTATAGTATCCAACACAAGTTCCTAACTTTGGGCTAAATAATATAGTAGGTAGGTGTAAGTGTATGAATAGGTTTTATTATTATTATATTATATGCAAGTAACGCTATAGTCTTAAAAGTTGACAAAGATATTTCAAAAAACAGCATTAACCTATTGGTAGTTGAGTAACTACAACTTTAGCTTTTCGTAGAGAAGAATATAAATTTTAATTTTAAATTTTTAAAATTGCTCTTTTTTTATACCACTAAGGTGGCATTCAAGCATATGGCCCACCTGATGGTAAGCGGTTACCGTAGCCTATGGACGCTTGCAACACCAGGGGTATCACTTCTACCTGTGAACCTTTTCACGCTTTTTTTGACTGAAAATTTCGAGTACCTACCTATCTATACTTACGTTTTGCTTGCACGATAGACTTAAATTATATACCTACGTCATCGCTGTCTGTGATCCGACATTGACATTGTATCTGCATACAGAATCGGCCGCACGTGTTTCCTCTACATCGTCTCGTACTAGCATATACCTACTCGGGCAGGTACACACTTCCTAATTTCAATGCAACAGCCGTGCGCTAGATTTAACGGATAAATATCACGTACAACGTGGTACAGTCAACTACCTAATCATTTTACCTACTTCATTTTTATAAGACACTAGCTGACCCCGCAAACATTGCTTTGCCATGAAAAAAAATGACCAAAAAATAAAATAAAAAAGATAGTAGCCGATTCTCAGAGCTACTAAATATACATACTTATAAAATTTTATGAGAATCGGTCAAGCCTGTGAGTCGAGAATTTTATATACCTACTTATAAGATGATTAATAGGGGGTGTAAGATGAGTGCACAGAGTAATTTGATGAGTGTTGCCTGCCCTATAAGTTACTAAAAAGTTACCTATATGCAATGGATAGATTGGAATTCAACCCCCGGCATCTATAGTGTTGTGGCATTGTGCGTTTGAGAAAAGGAAGACTTTATTACATTATTTCAGCCTAATGAGAATAACAAAAACTTAATTTATTATATGACTGTTTCAATTTACGTCCTAATTAACGAACATTTTGCAAATGTTTATTTTAGTAGGCATTTATCCTAATAATAATGATTACAAACATAATTATTTAACTGCTTCAAGGTGCATATACCTACTTTATCTAATTTAATTATTCACAATAGAAATTACATAAGTACCTACTTAGCTGCGTATTCATTAAACCCCTTGCCTTAGTCATAAATACGGAAAAATTATGTCAATAAGAGGTTAGTTACAAACAGTAACAGAGTGGTGAAGAAAATACGCAAATAAATTCAAACATGGGCTGTTTTTGTTCATAGGAATGTTTTCCAACTTTCAAATGCATCTTATTCATTTGATGATTTCATGACATTTTTATCTATGAAATAAAAAACATTGCCTGCATTATTTTATAGTTTACCTATGTTATAAAATTATCAAATGAATAGATGTATTTTGAAAGTTGCAAAACATTTCTATTAACTATAATGTAGTTTAGCCAATGTTTTAATTTACTGTCGTATTG
Source organism: Nymphula nitidulata (assembly GCA_947347705.1). Taxonomy (NCBI): domain Eukaryota; kingdom Metazoa; phylum Arthropoda; class Insecta; order Lepidoptera; family Crambidae; genus Nymphula; species Nymphula nitidulata. Next base: position 10,768,940 of record OX374641.1, on the reverse strand, counting down.
ATGTCATCGCCCTGTTGGTATCTGAAAAATAAGATTCAATTCTAAAGTAGGTAATCAAGTCAAGCGTAGGTTGAAAACAAAAAGGTAATATATTTTAATTGTGACTGTACTTACGTAAATAATTGTGGTCTTACATTTTCCTGCAGGATCTCATTAATTCAAATGTTCTATATCTATAATATAAAAAAGAAATACATATTCCAATGTTAGTCATATTGTCACATGCATATTTACTATACTGACGGAAAGTTTCCTTAAAACTTTATATAAAAGCTCCGAATATTTCAACCGTTGTCAGAACAATCGCAACGTTACAAGATGATCAACACAGTGATATTCCTATCATCGGTGGCTCTAGTCACAAGCCACGACGTCTTCGTCGGGACAAACAATTTGGGCAGAAAAATATTCGACGAAAACTTACAAGCGAGTCCAGCTATTTGGGTAAGAACGGAGAATGTTACAGTCAACGCGACCAATGACGAAGTTATTAGCAGAATCCTCGTCACGGACCTCAGGCCAGAAAAGGACGGGCATGTGAAGATAGTAGACGGGGGAGAAGGACAGAAGTATGTCACTGTGGAATTGCAAAGTCCCGCTGTGCTTAGAGGATACGACTTTCACGTCGAAATTTATGCTGCTCCCGAGGGACAAATAAAAGTTGTTGATAGCCCGAAAAATGAAGATAGTGAAAATCCTAAGAGAATACAGCGAAACCCGGAAGGGGTAACGGTCCCTTCGCATTCGATTCACGAGACAAAACATATTATTTTATCTACAGTTATACCTATCATCACTACAAGCAGTAAAGTAAACGAGAATGAAAAGAAAATCGATACTAATGCGGAAACTGCTAACAACGACAACTCGAAATCAGATATTAACAGAAAAACGCCAGATTTAAATCATTCGTTTACTAACGACGAAAATAGTACTAGTATTAAGCAAGAGAAAGATATTCCAGCTTTTGTTGGTCACTCTAGACTAGTTCGTGATGATAAACACCAAAATGAAGACAATAAAGCAACAAGTCACGAAAATAAAAGATTTGGAAGCGATCATAGCTTACACCCAATTCTAACGGCAAAACAAGGCGTAACTGAAGCCACCAATACTGAAACCAGTTCTCAATACAATGTCGATTATTCAGATAGAAAAATCATAGCTAGAGACACAAAAAATGAGGAGGTAGATTTTAAAAGTCATGACATTAATTCTGCAAGTCCCCAAACTACAAGTATCGTAGTTAAAACTGTACCATTAGTGAACCATCCAGCAAATACTGGAGATTTTAACACAAAAAGCAATGATAATGGTCCTACTGCCACCAACGGCTCTCTCATTCCACCTTCATTGGTGACAAACAAAAGACAAGCTCGCAATGTTGAACAGAAAGATAACAAAGATGTTATTAATCCCCCAACAATTGTTGCTCGTAAAGATAATACGAAATCTATAGAAGAGGACAAATCTACTTCACGGTCACCTGACGTAAAGGAACAACCCGAAGGACGACAAAATACAGGTACTCCTAATATTTATTATCCACTACCTTATTCAACTAAAAACGCACCAGTTATATCGACCCCTGAAACATCAGAAAACAAAAGAGACGAAGAGACAAAATTAGCTGCAACTCAAGGCATTGATAAGAATGTAAATATTCCACAAGTTGTTCTTAATCGTAGAAACCTTCAACGTAAACAAGTGATATCTAATCAATAGTTTTAGTAATATTTTAATTGTTATCTATCATATATCTACGTGTTTTCATGACCGAAACTTGTATTTTGTAGGTAATAACATTCAGTGGTAATACGTAAAGTGATGTTTTTGTATTAAATAAAAATACTAGTTTTATAAAAAGAATTTATTCAATAAATCTGTTTATACATATAATATTATAGAAATATTATTTGTCTCTGACCTGCCTGTCTTTTACCTCACCAGCCTTCGAAATACAATAGATGACACATTTCTAAGGGAGGAGCTCGGTGGCGTATTGGTTTGAGCGCTCTGGTTTCAAATACGAAAACAAAGCAACTTTCGCCATGGTCGACTTCGGGATGGGTCAACCAAAATTCCTAATCTCGAGCTCCTCCGTGCTTGGGAGGGCACGTTAAGCCGTTGGTCCCGGTTGTTACTGCAACCGCTTTAGCCCACCAACCCGCATTGGGCCAGCGTGGTGGTGTTATGGCCCAAGCTCCTCATGTATTTCTTCCATGTAGGAAGGCCTGTGCCCATATATAGGCTGGTGATAATGATGACACATTTCTACTTTTAAATTTATTGCTTTGAAAAAACGTCTACATTTAAAGGAAATATAAACATAGTTAAACAGATTAAAGATAACAGCTATAAGATATCCACATGTACCAACATAATAACATCACAATATCATAACTATATCAATATTGCAAACACATTGAATATCTTTAAATGGAATGATAGTTTCAATATCTGAAGTGAGGAAGGTCAACAAAAATTAAAATTATCTCTTTCTCTAAATAGGAATACAAAATGTCAAATTATAATTTGACATTTAGAAACGTGCGTTCAATTTTCGACCTTATTGAACGTGATAAAATGCAGTGCTTAGAAAGCACCTTCGTGCATTTCGATTAAAGTTGTCTATGGTTTCTTTAAAATCATTTTACAATAAACTTTGAAATTTCCCATACATTTTATTTCACTGGCTGAACTTTTTGTTATTTATTTTATAATTTTGAATCTTTAATAACACTAGAATTTATATGACTATGTTAACATGGGAAGGTGTCCGCTTGTTATACTATGAGCTAAACATCCTGAATGTATCACTAATAAAATTATATATATATATATATATGTAAATGCAAAATATTCATTCGTAGACTATGTTCATAATTGGATATCAAATTGAGCAATAGAATAAAAAATATAATTACAAAAACATATACTAATTGGAAAGGTACCTTACAAGTCCATAATAAGAGTCAATTTGCAATAACTACTACATTGAAACACTAAAACTTTAGTGTCAAAAGTAACAAACATATATAAATTACTAACGCATTTAAATATACAACGTGATTTATTAAACAAGTGAATGAATACATTCCGAAAATCATGGCTTAACTACGGTAATCCACAGTCTTTCGTAATCAGGGGACTGCCTCTAGCTCTTGAGGAAACCTTCGAATTTCCTCTAGTATTACTTTTTCGTCTTCCTTCATACTAAAATGATAGTAGTTAAACACTGGAAAGAGTATTATTTATAATACATGATAATATTGATGAGACAACTCCAATTTTAGATTCTCATTCCAAACCCATATAAAATAGGTTGTACTAGAAATAATTTACACTTCACAATTAGATATGTAAGTCGCTCAGAATATGTAAGTTGACATGGCATCTTAGACCTTATTCTCAGTTAGTGAAGGAAGTGTTTCTTCGATCTGATAAAAACTCTCAGGCCGCGATCTACAATATGCTACTGCCACTTGGTTAATTAACACAAATACTCTTAATCTATTTGCTAGCACCTATAAAAAAACATCAATAAAAATATTATTTGATTTGATATGTACGAAAAGAATTCGCTTATACAATTGATCGACACATCTACAATAATTATAATTGCCCTGCTACCGCCATATATCTATTTTGTAACACCTATATATTGGCAAATAAATATCATTTGATTCGATATGTATTATACAATTGCTCGTCACATGTGTATGCAAGGGTGTACCAGAATGAATCTGTTTCAATGTTTTATATTTTTTTACATTTCCGGTTTTTTACATCGATCGCACCAATTTAAATGTGAACGAAATAATAATTATTACATCACTCGTTCAACTAGTTATTCTGAATCCTTGAGATTCCTTACACAGTAATAGGAGCAAATCTTCGATGCACAGAAAAGCGTAATTTAACGTCTTATAAAATCCTTATAATAATATTGTAATAAAAAACTGTGACCAAAATGACCAGAATGTATTAAAAATATAGATAAGAATGTTTATATGGCACTAAAGGTCAGCTAGAGGTCAATTTGTTGATAACTTCATTAAAAATGCTTATTTCTATTGAAAAAATGTAATAGATATTGGCTCTTTGTTCAAAAATAGAAACTATTTGAGAAATAAGCTGCATCTTTCAACAATTTGTTCAGAGCAGCTAGCTTGTCTGTGGAATGCTGCCAACATAACACTTCTATTGATTTTTGCAGGTTATGCTTTACCCTCCAAAATTTAAAAAAGTATGTATTGTAACCTTTCTGCAAACAATAATTGACAAATTATGTAGTACTAGTAGTCTAAGAAATAGTACAGCTAAACATGCAACCACATTTGGGTCTGTAACTACATTTTTACAGAAAGATTTTCAGTTTCTAAGTAACATGAAAATGAAAAATACTTATCTATTTTTAAAACAAACCATAGTAAAACAAAATGTTATGGTAACATTCATTTTAGGGTAAAATACCCGTATTAGGTAACCGAAATGTCTTAGAATTCAAGCATTCAACATTAGATCAACTAAAACATTCAACAATTTTCAACATTATGTTAAAAATTGTTGAATGTTTTTAATTTCCTGTTTTAAACTAACATAGATTATAAGCTGCTGGTTCCTGTTGATTTACTTTTTATACTAAATAAAGTACCTTCATACAAAAAGTTGTTATAAAATGTACTACTTAATTTGCACAACACTTGACCCTCTTATGATTAGAAAATGTCTACATACTAATTAATACATTTAATAATATAACTCTCACACTCCCATAAATCATCTAGGCCTTGGCCAATCTAAGCATCCATTTTAAGCTTAGCGCTTATGCTACAAATATTAGACAATGGAAAAATATTCTTAAATATCAATAAATAAATATTACATAAACAACAAAATACAAAAAAACATTGAAGTATATAAATTTTCAAAAAGGGTTAGATTATTATAATTGTTATCATTACTAATAATAATAATTCTGGAAAATAAAGAATGATATTTAAAACATTTTAACTTGTATAAAATATTATGCCACAGATTTTTTACTAAATTCTGCAGCTTACCTATAAAGTGGTACAATTTCGTCTAAAAAAGAATTTACATTGATCGCTTCAAAAATATGAATACTGCACCTTATTGCTATTACAATAGAATCCATATACCTGCACTTATTTTGAAGCTTTTAGTGTGGTACATCTTAACAGACATAAAGTATATTAAAACCAAGTTTAAACACTTTAAACTTGGTTTTAATATACTTAAGTTATATATTCTGCAAAACTATTTCAATCATTATTTAGAGTTTACACAGTAAGCAATGTAAATATTATACTCGTACAACGGTGGTTTCAACAAGCATAATTATTTAGGGAATACCATCCTGTATTTAACAGAATTATTAGTTTAGAACAGCTCATTCAGTTGCTTAATCAATCATACTTAACTAAGGAATGTACAGGTATATCATTAGGAATGTTATTCCGTCCGTTCAGGGCACCCAGTTCGATTACAACCAGACATCCAAGAACTGTAGCTCCACAAGACTTTAATAGCTGAATTGATGCGTAGATCGAACCACCTGTGGCTATCAAATCATCGACTATAAGGCACTTCAGCCCGCTTGGCACTGTCTTCTGTATTTCTAACACGTCCTGAAAGAATAGTTTCTTATAAAGCAAAAAATAATTCTTATGCTCCAATTCTTATGCTTCTTAGTGTGAAGGCCCGTAATTTTTAAGACGCGTAAGACCGCCGGAGGTCTTATGAAAATTAAAAACCAATTGGGTCTGGAATCTTGTGGCTTTACAGAATCATTTTAGCAGCAAAAGGTCCAATTAGCTGAACTTCTTAGCATCCATCTTTTGTCACGCAATTTATGTATATTTCTTATAATTATTATAAAAGCATCTAAAGACTACTAAAAGTAACTCCTCATTTATCAATCAGCATTATTTTCTTTAAGTCAAATGACGAAGTAGGTATTTCTTGTTTTCTTTATAGATATTTCCAGTTAACTTTGTGCTAGCACAATAGAAACACTTCATCACATAATGGGATGATTAAACAGATTATCTACTTGAGATAATGAAGGATCCTATGTATAATTATCTATATAAATAAAAATCTATGTTTATAAGTTTGCCCCTATGCGCTCCGAATACATTAAGTAATCAGATTGTGATAAGTATGGTGGTCTGGGGAAGCCCGTAAAGATTTCTGGGTCAATTTTTTTTTTTAATAAAACCTAACAGTTTTCTCTTTGCGTTCATTTCAAAGCATGCCAGGTGCAGCTAGTAATAAAATATAATAAATAAAGTACAGAAATAGTAAATTACTTTTTGATTGTAATATCTTTACAAATACAACTGGATATTTAAGGAAAATGTAACTTTATAATCAGTAAGAAAAAAATATCACAAATGCTCATGAATAACCTATGTAAGTATATCATTTAATCATACTAATAAACATTGAAAGTACAAAATTGCTGTACAGTATTATTTTTCTTAATAAAAAAATTCAAAAGATTTTCAAGGCAGTGTTGAAAGTGAAAATTTCACAATTATTTTTACTTATTGACAATTATCAACAATATTATTTAAAACACTTATAACAAATACTATAATACATTATTATTCCTTTAGAATTATCAATATTAATCTTCTAAAAATTTGTTACTATTATTAGGTACTTCAGTTTCATAAATATATATTTTATACCTATCTAAAATACAGTTAGTGTAACAAGTAGAACTAGAATTTCTAACATAAAATGCTTCTTTCTGTACTTTTAATATGGTATATCATCATCATCAGCAGCTTAACATCTCACTGCTGGGTACACGCCTTCCTACATGCATGAAATACAAGAAGAGTTTGGGCCATAACACAACCACAATAACCCAATGTGGGTTAGTGGGGAGCAGTTGCAGGTACAACCGGGACCAACAGGTTAATATGCCTTCTGAAGCGAGGAGCTTGAGATTTCAAATGTTAATGGACCCATTGTGGGACCAACCATGACAAAAGTTGCTTAGTTTTTGTAATCGAAATCAGCGTTCAAAGCACTAAGCCACCAAGCCACTTTGCCACCAAGCTCCTCATTCTACATGTTATATTCTAAATTATAATTAGTTCTGCTTCCTTACCGAACCATATTCCAAGTCATACTTGTATGATATCACATCACCAGGGAGCTTCCCCTTCTTCCTTACAGGAATAAAGCCCAAGCTCAATTCTGCAGCCAGTGAGAATGCAAATAGAAATCCACGGGACTCTAGTCCAATGATTGCTTCAACATCAGGGTATTTCTCTTTTACAGTTTGAACGAGCAGACTCTGAAGTAAATGACAAGTGCTTCCATCTGATATAGCTGAGAATATATCCCTGGAAAAGTTAAGAAAATTAAAATCGGTAGCAATACATTCTATAGATTTCTTGCTTACGGCGACACCCTGAGATAATTACTCTCTAGCAAGACTTCTGAGCACTAAATATATGAAGCAAATTATCATATACTTATTAATTATTTACCAAAACAGAATTCCTTCTTTCGGAAAATTGGAAAAACTTTTTATTTTTGACTTAAGCTCCAATAATTTTTTTTGGTAATCAGCATTCATTGTGTAGGTAATTTGTGAAAAAAAATTGAGAGTAAAATTTGATAAAATTACTTCTAAATTATTAAAAAAGTACTCTTTGATTAATTTCCGATGAAACAAATTCCGATTTCAGACAACGAAAAACGTAAGTTGTAAAGTTGTTGACTTTTGACTTTTAATTAAACTCTGTGGGTGGAGTTAGAAATATCGATCTCCTGAAATAATCGATATTTATCGCTGATATTTTTTTCAGGGTATCAAATGGATATTTTTATAAAATCTGTTCATGCAATGGTGGGTCTGTGATGGCCACTGATGGCAAGATCACGCATCCTACCACTTCGATCTCTTAGATTAGAAAATACTTAATTATGCTACATGGGCTTACTTCCCTTCGGGTCGAATACAATGAAATTTTGTAGAATATAACTCGTTGCCAGACTGTTTTTTGAATAATAAAACTGTGTATCATTCTTCGAATATTTTAAAAAAAACCTGGGCTAACAAAAAGGGGGAAAAACATGGTTCGGTTATTGTTAATGGGTTCTTTCAAAAGAGGCGTAAAAATACACATTTTGGTTGGATTGGCATGGTAGAGGCGACTTGAACAATGTGTTTAAAGCTACACTACCTGTTTTCACATTTTATGGACTCTTCTTATCGCTTTATATCAAGTGGTGTTGGGTTTTTCCGTGCTCTGTATAAATAATAATATATCGTTATTTTTATTACACTAATATATTGATACTTTTTACAAAAAATCGATACGATATAATATCGATATTTTATTTTTCATTCGCCATCCCTAGCTCTGTCAACACGCTGTCACTGTCCATTTCCATTTTCTTTTACTAATTCTACCTACAATAGAAAGGCAAAGGGAACTAATGATCATGCAGTCTTCAGTATTTCTTTATTTCTTCATTTATTGCATTAAAATATTGGCTTAACACATTTCAATGCTTCTTGGGAGTATTTGACACGAAATATATGATGAAAGTCACTTTATGAGCTACTTGATGAGGTGGATAATTACAAAAACGTTTTCATCGTATTTCACACCGTAATAACTTTTATTCTAATAATATTTTAGTTGCACGTCAACACAAACACTTGAATAATAAAACTACACTACTTTTATAACACAATGTTCTCTCCGACACAATTTTTAATTATTGTAATAATAATCTTGACTGACGCCATAAAAACCCGCCAAACGCTGCGTTTTTTTTGTATTTATTGGTTCATTCTGCCTGTAATGAGAATGCATGGCAACTATTTCCCATACAGCCATGTTTTCAGTATTTCCTTTTTTTCATCTTTTATTGCATTGAAATGCTGGTGTTTATTAACTTTTTATGATGAAAAAAGTGTTTTGTAAAATGATAAGGCAAAAATATAATACTTGATCAAAGCAAAATGTAGTTTTATTAAATACAATATTAAAATGAATAATTTAGGAAGTAATGTCAGAAAAAGGTATAATTATGTTGTCTAAAGATCTTGTACAGTAAACCATGAAATATCATAGATAAAGAGGTTATAATATACTCTCTTCACAGTGTTACACATTTCAATGCATCTTGGGAGAATTTGACGTGAAATATATGATGAGAGTCCCTATTTTGATGAGGTTTGTACTTTTTTAGTTCGTTCTTCCGTCTTCCTCTAAAGGAATTGCAAAGGAATCAAGCACAATGGATCTTAGGGGTATTTGAGGCGAAATATACGATATGTTTCGTGTTAAATACTCCTAAGATCCATTGAAATGTGTTACACCAGCATTTCAATGCAATGGCTGTATGAGCATTAGTATCCTTTTCCTTCCCATTACAGGGACAATGAATTAAAAAAAAAACAAAAGAAAGCAACGTCTCAAAAGTGTCAATGTCAATAATTGTCAAAAAACAATCAATTTCAAAATAAACGAAGTTTTTTAAAGCTTTAGAACTTTTGTTTTGTTGTAATTGATATTAGTCCAGATAGTTACAGATTACAGATTTTAATAGTAATTTGTGGAAACAATTAGAATATGCGTATCCCTTGAATGAAAGTATTTAAAATGATAGTTTCCGTTTACCGGCATATCCCGCGCTAGAAAGTAAAACTTTCGCATTATTTACTATGTTCTCGACAATAGATTTAGAAAGGCTAATTGCCGAGAAAAAGCTTGAGATAGAGAATGAGAAAATTATTCTGGGCTTCACATCGCGACCGACGAGTGAAGTAAGTAAAGTTTTTCACCTAACTACCTGTTGATTCATATTGCAGATTCTATATCGATTTTCTGCCTACCACTGTACGTTTTGCGCTTGTAGCATCGATTCACTGGAGCCAGACGTTCGTGTTTTCGTAAACTAGCAGTCATCAAATCCGTAAATAAATAAACATTGTGATTGTTTTTGTTCGCCTATTTTGAAATGTTTTTGTAGAGTGCAGTAAATAGTGCAATTTAGTTATTTGCCATTAGACTGTTAGTCGGCCTCCAGCTAATTTGGGTGTCCATCAGGTATGTACAAACTTTGTTATTGTTTAGTTTTGAAGTATTTAAACAGATTTTACAAAAATACCCAAGATAACATGTTTCAATTAATTATCTTGAGTTTTCCTCAACAAGTTCTTGTTTACATTTCTGTAAAAATACTTTAATATTCAATATTTTTACATAGATGAAAACATTGAATATTAGGAGTAAGTAGGGGAAATATATATCAGGAAAGCCTGGTCATTGGACTCATTTTAGAGTACAAGCTAAGAATCACTTCCTTATCTGGTCCTTTGCTGTTTTTAAAGTAAAATTATCTCATTTCTCTAAGATAATTAAAGTTGCATTCCTATCTGGTTCTCCCCTCAGCTGTCGGTAGCCATATTGCCATTTCAGTGCTTCTGACGGCCCTGTTCGGTGAAGTTGGTTTTACTAATATATGTTTTTTTGTTTATTTAATTATCTTTCTTACACCCACTCTCTTTATTTCCTTCTGTATTATTTCTTATCACTCTGGGTTGCCTGGAAGAGATTGCTGCTTCACAATAAGGCCGCCTATTGTATTGTTTTATTTCTTTTTATTTTTGTTGATTATGTATGTCTTATATTGTGCAATAAAGAATGTTTGATTGATTTTTTTTATTTTATTCAATTAGATGACAAACAAGCTGACGGCCCACCTGGTGGTAAGCGGTTACCGCCGCCTATAGACACCTGCAATAGTTGTATGCGTTATATGAGAAATTTTCTACTTCAATTAAATTTGGTAAATGTTTGTTAAATATTAACTATTAAAATATCTTTATTAATTGTCGTGCACCATTTTATGGTAGAGAAAGCCATTAGATGTTAAGTCCGCCATTGGTTCACTTATTCTTAATTTTATTTTAACATTATTAGTTATAAATGTTTGAAAAATATATTTCTTTATAAAAATTTCTTAACTAGATTTCCCATCCTGAGGTGGGGATCGAACCTGCAACCTTTCACAATCCGGGCAACTACTGCTGATTGGTTTACTTTTTGTGCATAAAAGTATAAATAACAAATTACTTACTTACATTAATTTCAGTTTGCAGATAGTGTTAGCCTTCCTTGTCGGCGTCAGAGCCATCATTTATGTATGATGTGCGGTGAAATGCCAAGCTTTCCTTTATTGATTTAACATTAAAAGAACATTGTACTCATTGTGGTCACACCCTGTGGTCTTATTTTACTGTTGCCATCCAGTCTGTGAATAGTTACAATTTTATTGTGTACCCTAATCCCTAACACCCTAGTTTGCTGTGCCAATTGATAATTATATTTTCATTAATATTACGAGTAAATATCGAATCGAAAGTAACCAAGCCCTTTTTAATGTGATTGCAAACAAGCATTCATATGCTTGTTGAATGTGCTTTATCTTTTTGTGTTGCAAATTGGCAGAACAACATGTTGCATTTCAGTACACTTAGAATATTATGTCCACGAGGGATAACTTCATATCAATTTACCGCGCATCAATGTATTTGATGCTTAAGTTAGGGAAACTCTATTCTTCACTCCTAATGTGAAACGGCCTAATCTAAATAGCGGCAAGACTGCAAGAGCGCGTTTTAATAATATATTTATTCATTGCCAAGAACTCAATAAGACGACAAGACACCTGTAATAACTCGTTGTTATTACAGCACCCGTACCACCATCTTTTATCGCGATCCAGTTTAGGACTTAAACTGAGTAGAATCGTTAATTTGTACTACGACGCTATCTACGACTATGACAGCGATGCAGTTTAGGAACCAATACTGAACCGAGCGGAATATGAATCGCTTTTAAAAAGATGGTGGTAAGGCCCCAGGTGTCTATAGGCGGCGGTAACCACTTACCACTAGGACCGTCAGCTTGTTTGTCGTGTAGTAGTTTAAAAAAATATCCGTGGGTAGTTGGGTACGTAATATATGCTATGGTGACGCGCAAGCGCCGCGGCAGCGGTCTCATAGGTATAGTTAGCTAAACCTTTGAACGGAAAGATACCACTATGTCCTACTTCTCTTTTTCGGATGTACCTGTCCATAACGGGTAAACTTACGTACTTACGGAACTCAAAAGGTTAAAGAGGTCTATTCTAACTGCAGCACATAATAATATCGTGTAACTATATTCCACTCAAGTCACATTCCATAATAAGGTGAGCACCTAATCGACTTATAATACGTAATTACGTATCTATTAATATTGAAATAATATCAGAGGGCTTAAACAAGATCATCATCATTCATCAACATTTCAGCCGAGAGACGCCCACTGCTGGGCATAGGCCTCCCCCAAAGATCTCCATACCGATCGGTTCTGCGCTGTCCGCATCCATCGGCTTCCCGCGGCCCTCACCAGATCGTCGTTCCACCTTGTGGGAGGCCTACCAACGCTGCGTCTCCCGGTACGCGGCCGCCATTCGAGGACTTTTCCGCCCCAATGGCCGTCAGTCCTCCTTGCAATGTGGCCTGCCCACTGCCATTTGAGGCTCGCGATTCTTCGGGCTATGTCGGTGACCTTAGTTCTCCTGCGGATCTCATCATTTCTGATTCGATCACGCAGAGAAACCCCGAGCATAGCCCTCTCCATTGCCCTTTGGGTGACATTGAGCCTTCTTATGAGGCCCATTGTAAGGACCATTGAACAAGATGCTATTTGACAATCGCTAACGATAAATAAGAAAATGTATGGGATTTGACATTTGCGATGAAAAGTTCGATTGGCTTACGCCAAATCCCATACATTTTCCGCTTTGCGATAGCAATTATCGAAAGGTTACTTAAAATATAATACTAGTAGTCTCCCCAGCTCCGCCCGCGTGGGTGTTGGCTATGGCGCCAAAAAGGTGCATACGTCCTTTCTCAGAATGAAGTCTATCTACATGCCAAATTTCATCTAATTCGGCTCTGCGGCTTTGGAGTGAAAACCTGACTGAAAGAGTCACTTTCGCATTTATACAATTAGTATCAATGTGTATCTAGGTTCCTGACCTGATCAATTTCAGGCAAGTCCTATAGCGAGAATTTGGCCGATTTACTTGCAAGTTTTGACTCAAACATACTAAATTAGTTACTTATACAGTGAGCATCCAATATATGTAGACCTTATTGATCACTATCCCATTAAGAAAAATATCTTAACTAATCATGTCCCTGCGGCGAGCGTAGCGTTTTATATTCTCTTTGGCGGCGAGGACCGATTGACATACGAGACAGAAAAAAGGTCCGATTCTATATCATATGGACACCGCACATATACAATTTCAAGTTGGCCAACTAAGTCGTAGAACGTCTAATAGGCGTCTTCCCATATTCATAAAGCCCAGTAAACCTATTTTAGATAAAACACTGCTAAAATATGTTTTATCATTTTCCTTTCTCATACGAGCGAGAGAAACAAAACACTTTATAAGCCTCATATAAATGCACTTGTTTTTATGAATACGGGGGATAGAATCTTATGATAGCCCGCACATTATATCCAACTAAGTCGTTCAACTTAATAGTTATACTATCAGCCGATAGTTGGCCGACTACGCTAAGATGCAGTATGACCAGACCCGTGCGCGTGATTTCCCCACGCTTGGATTTTAGCCGACGGCCACGCAGCCGCCCAGTCGATCTCTGCATTCTTTACTTGTAACACATGAAAAAATAGAACTGCTGATCGACGAAGTCCAAAAAAGGCCAGCCCTTAAAACTTATCTGCGTAACATCTCAGTTTAGAATGTAAGGTATGATGTTTCCTACGCTCTAATCTGTCACTTAATATCGGATGCACCCTAAATGTTTTGTTCTGTTTTCGTCTTCCTTTTATTAATTTAAGAAGTAGTGCGTTGTTTTTCCGCATTTTATCGCAGACTTCACCGCGCTAGTAACACTGCCCACCAACTAAGTCGGCGAAGTGTGCGGCCTATGAAAGCACGCAATTTAGATGTACGACAGTTGGCCAACTTGAAATTGTATATGTGCTGTGACTCTTAGAAACTGTGGGTGTCAAATATTGGGTGCAACATGAATCGTGCCAGTGGACGTGTAACGCTTTCAACGCATCATCATCAGCCTATAAACGTCCCACTGCTGGGCACAGGTCTTCCTACATGGGAGAAACACATGAGGAGATTGGGCCGTAACACCACCACGCTGGCCCAAAGCGGGTTGGTGGGTTAAAACGGTTGCAGTGACAACCGGGACCAACGGCTTAACGTGCCTTCCGAAGCACGGAGGAGCTCGAGATTATAAATTTAATTGACCCATCCCGGGACCAACCATGCCGAAAGTTGCTTTGTTTTCGTGATCGAAACCAGAGCGCTCAAACCTCTACGCCACCGAGCTCCTAACAACGCTTAATAAGTAACAGATTAATGTTTCTTTAAAATGCCAAAATTAGTAGTTCACTTTAACAAAACAACCATTTTAACGCTCTTTCGCCAAGGACCTGATAAGGTAGTAATAATGAAAATTAGCCTAATGTAGGTTGCGTTGATTGCGCTCCAGATTACAAAAGCTGTTTGCCTGATGTGCTTTTAAGTGGTTTTTCTGGAGTTACAATAAAAAAGTTTGTGAATATTCTACAGCCGGCAGAAAAATTTTCATGATTTCATTTTTTTTTATACAAAGCACGTCACACACCACTTGATGTGAAGGGGTGAGAGGAGTCCATATGCGAAGACAGTTAGTGCAGTTTAACACTGCTCTGGATGCTTCTACCTTGCCAGCCCAAAACGTGCTCTTTTCACGCCTCTTTTGAAAGAACCCATGTTAGGAGCCTATCGTAAATACAGATTTTAGCAAGGTAATCCAATATTTTGGCAACTTTTAGACAGAAGAGCCTGTCTTATGGACAAAGAACATAAAAATCCAAAAGTAGCCTAATAAATTAAGTAGATACTTAAACAGCACCCTGCAGATCAAGTCAGGTCGCAAAATACATTAAAACATTTTTTTTAAATATCGCTAAGGTGGCAATCAAGCATACGGCTCACCTGATGGTAAATGGTTACCGTAGCCTATGTTTCTATGATCTGAGCTATGGACGTTTGCAAAGCCAGAGTAATCACTTGCGCGTTGCCGACATGTATTAACCTCTTTACGCCCTTTTGAAGTGCCCTATGCTGTACTCGTTCAAAAATCTCTGTAATGAGCTTATTGCACAACCGCAGCGTACGCAGGATAAAGTTCTCTGAAACCACACAGCACGCGACCGCTTTGGTGCCATCGTGTGAAGATGAACTCCCTGGTGGCGAGCGCTAGAAGGCCATAAGAAAGAGGCCGTTGGCATCATGTCAAAACAAAGAATTGACACTTGGTGCTGTTAAGTTCTTGAATATCATATACTTTAAGCCTAAGGAGAGATTTTGCCTCCTTGTGTGTCTACCGTTTGTATAACGGGGTGTGTCCTGAGGAATTATTTGACATGATGCCCACGGCAACTTTCTATCATCGCACCGCTTGCCACCGGCAGGGAGTTCATCCTCACAAATTGGAACCAAAGTGGTCGTGTACTGTACGGCTCCAGAGAAACTTTCTTGTTGTGGAATGAGCTCCCTGCAGAGGTTTTCTCGAACGAGTACAGCACGGGGTTGTTCTAAAAAGGCGTGAAAAGGTTTTTACAGAGTCGGAAACGCGCAAGTGATTCCCCTGGTGTTGCAAGCGTCCATAGGCTACGGTAACCGCTTACCATCAGGTGGGCCGTATGCTTGATTGCCACCTTAGTGGTATAAAAAATAAACTTATGTTATAATTAGGATACCTATGTAAGGATAGTTTAGGCTATGTTATGTTCACCCGCATGTTTTTATGAAGGCAATCTACTGTTCGGCATTAGTTTTTTTATTACGACTGATCTTCAAGATGAATAAATATAATCTTTAACGCCTAAGTATGTGTATCTCAAATTGGCAGTTTTCCTTTTGTCAAAAGCTTGGCAAGCTCTGAATATCAGGGGTGTGATATGAGCTCTTTATCTCCATTAAAGGATATGTTTCACATCCGGCATATGTATGTACTGTATCTCAAAAAGTCAGGAAAAATCTCCCGAATCCGTGACAAATACTAATAATTGGTTTTTATGCATAATTTGTTTGTACAAAAGTTGAAATTTTTCGTCGATATCACCGTTATTCACTATGGCAATATGGCGGGCGACATAGAAGTCAACTAAACGTCACCAAAGTGACATACGCGCCATAATGAATATTTGGATGTGTTGCAGTTTTTTCTATATTTTTTTTTGTTTTGTACCACGCAACAACGCAAATAAAAAGAAAACGGACAGTTGAACATAGACCTGGCAGGGTCTCCATACATTTTGGAAAAATCTCTTTAAATGCTTGGTTATTTTTTGACAGCATTAACTCTATGACTCTGTTGTACCTGCTAATAGAGTTTTCAAAGAGTTCACCGAGCAGCAAAATTAGAAATAGGCTCTAAACTGAATGGAAATAAGAGCTCATATTTCACCCCTACTAAAACAGCCAGTTGTGGCTATATGAATGAATTAGGTACAAAGTAAAAGTTTTACGAAAACTAGATTTTTATCTCTATAATTTATTTCGAAATCGAGTAACAGCCAGTCCTCGGCAGGTGAATGAAAATCTTCTGTACGCCCGTTATTGAGGTTACTTAATAAATAAATAAAATTATTTTGTGTGTTAAAACCCAAGCGGAAATTGAATCTGGTGCACAAATTACTTTTATTTGTAAATATATCACGATCTAACGGAAACAATTAGAGTTTGTAAATTCCTTTCACAATCCAAAGCGCAAATATAATAATAATAAATTCATACACTCACACCTATTATCTAGCTAGCCCAAAGTGACCATCATTAAGAGCTTGTGTTGTGGATACTAGATAACGGAGAAATAATGATAATAATATGTAAATAAATATTAGAAATATACTAAATAAACATATAAAAATCCATGACTCGTGAACAAATGCTCGTACTCATCATACAAACATTTGCTCCTACCGGGATTCGTACCTGGCCAAACCAAGTAGCCTGTATAGCAAGGGGCACAGACCACTCGGCCAGTCGGTCGTTAATATTCTCTTTATATGAATTGTTTTTTTAATATCACCAAATATCTAAACATTGGATTAAACAAACGATTCTATTGCAGCCTCAAAATGGGGAGAAAGACGTCGATATATCTGCGAAACCACTCAAGAAATTGAATTCCCAAATAACCAAAGAATTAGCTGAAGACAATGCTGCAAAGTTTGAAGAGAAGAAAGAAATTGACAAGGAGAGAACTGTGCAAGACTTGGAGGAGAATATACCGCCTGAACTAGAAAGATACATTAGGGTAAGTGGATTGCATTGTTTATTTTTATACAAACGCTTATTGTTAATTACGTATTTAAAACTAAATCTTAGTGAATCCTTATTTTCATACTGACGACACAATAGAATTAATTAATTGGGCTGTTAAAATTAACTATGATGATAAAACTGATTTAAAGAAACGACTTTATCATTGCCAATGCCAAATCAACTAGCACAGACGACCTTATGTCGTCCGTCTCCCACGCGGGTATAACGGATAGCCACAACATTGCAGATTTGGTGCACATTTGAATAACATTCTTAATACGACGTAGTAGGGATTCTAAGGCTATTTTTGAAAGTTGGCCTGCGAAGGAATTCTCCGTTCTAAAAGCTTGGAGGATTTGGATTCGATTCGAAATGACACATCCTGTCTCTCTTGGACGCACCGAAATAAAAAGTGACCTGATAGAGATTCTGTTTATCGAATCTTTTAGTGAATCAGTGTGCCGGACGTCACCTATAGATAGTGGAATAGAATCAGATGTACAGGGCTTCCTATAAAAGAAGGTTAGACTGTTAGGTGCTGCAGTAGAAACATGGCACTTCCGAAATTATATGAGCCAAAAAATATCTATGCCCTATATCTAAATAATAGTAATGAACGATTGTTGGCTTCAATGCGCTTTCCATGCTTATTTCACGAATCAAGCCGGCACTTTACAAACATCGACTTTACAATTACCGACCCATCAATGTTGTTTCTGATTATCTCAACGAAAAATCGCTTTGAGAATTATTGTAGTAATTAATGTCCTATCCGGATTGTAGACTTGCAGGTCAATTTAGCAGAATCGTTTATTTTGATTATTGTTTGTTTATGTTCTGTACGTAAGCATTCAACATTTAAATGCTGTAATTATTGTAATTGTGAAACACGATTGAGGTTTAAATGCCGAGCTTATCCCAACATACCGTCAGCATTCTGTTTCCGATTCAGTTTTTCTTCAACTTAATAGCTTGGAATTTAAATATTCATACATACATTACATTACATCACCGTTGTTGAAAACGAAGTTTGTCTGCGCCCACGTTAAATAAATGTAAATTAATATTCATTCAGTAAGAATAGCTTGCGAATTTTATTAGATAAATGTCTTCAATTCAATTTCTTCTTTGATGGCTTTCTGCTATAATTTAGCCAGTGTCAAGTGATAAATGTCTTATAATGTTCTAGAACATTTACTACGACCGAGGCGACGCGTTGTGAATTCAGGTGTTCCAGGTCTAATAACATAATCAAGCTCTGTCTAATCTTTGTTTATGATTAATTATTCTGCTTTTAAATCAAAGTTAATATGCTATAATAACTGCATACTTACATTCTTTTAGAAGAAAAAACGTAGGTATTAAATTCAAAATTACTAAATCTTCGCTAAATTCAGCTGGTACATTTAAAACATTATTTTTTTAAATCAAATTCGATAGTATTGTAGAAGTAACTATTGAATTGATAATCATCTTGTCAGAAACAGTTAAGGGAGTTCTATTTTGTCAAAGCTTAAATGTACAGTACTGTTTCGTGCTTACCTTCAATAAACTAAGGGTGATTAACGGTATTTAAACAAACTTTTTAGATTTTGATTGTTTTAGTTTCGAAGTACGTAATAAAAGTTAGTTTGGAAACTTCTTACTTACAAAAAGAAGGGAAGAAACATAGGATTCACATCTGTTGCCAACTTATTCATTTGTCAGTTACTTAGTCATTTGCCTCCCTTTTCAAAATAAAAGCGACACAATGGTAAAACGAGTTCCCAATAGATCCCAATTCCCATGAGTATACTTATATACTTACCTAAATTAGTTAGCCGATCCAGAGGCATTTAACTAAATATTTTTATTTGTGTATTCAATATTGTTCTTCTTGGGAGATTAATGCTGAGCTTAAATTTAATTTAATCAGTGTAAGTATAACAAAATGCATTGTATTAGTGGCATGCATTCTTATTCTTCTGTTTAAGTTTATTTTAGTTGAATGATTTCAATTAGTGGTATAATCCCGGAGCCTAGAAAACATGTCCCAGTACTGTTAAAAACTGCTAATAAGTAAATAATTGCTTCGATAACATTTGTAAAAACTGTGTTTCTAATTTGTTCAGTATGTTTGTTTGTTAGCAAGTCCTCGGTAACTCAGTGTTTGTAGAAACATGTCTTTGTCCCTCGCAGCATAGACACCCTTCGATTCGACTAACTTTACGCAGATACATTGTCAATGTTTTGCTAATGGCAGGTTGTTAATATAGGAGGTTCCATTGTAGAAAATGGTTCTAGATCCGCATCAAACCCTAGGTAGTCTTTTTTCTAGTGCACATTTTTGTAGAAAACATTATTTAAGTATGAAAATAGATTTTCCACAAACATAAGTCACTCATTGTACCAGGGTCGCATCAAAGCGCAGGGAGCCTCTTAGTCACAGTGTGACCGAGCTTGGCAGGAGCAGTACGTGTCCAGACAGCGACATGTTTCGTCTGCAAACATTGTCGCCTGTCTGTCTTTGTCTCCAAGTTCCGATAAAATAATGATGTTTACAAATGCTTTGTTAGTGCCGTGGCTGCTTGATGATTTTTTGATGAATTGTGGAGTGTTTTGCTCGTGTACAATGTGAGTTACTTTTCAAAATATATAATTTTGGGTAAACGTGTTTGCGTAAGTACCTAATACTTCAGTAGGATGATGACCTCTTGCAGTCTGCAGTTTGATGGCTGTTGTTTCAAAGCCGTAGTGTTTTTATTCTTAATAAGAATACTGGCACTAATAAT
Organism: Nymphula nitidulata; assembly: GCA_947347705.1. Taxonomy (NCBI): domain Eukaryota; kingdom Metazoa; phylum Arthropoda; class Insecta; order Lepidoptera; family Crambidae; genus Nymphula; species Nymphula nitidulata. Next base: position 10,748,742 of record OX374641.1, on the reverse strand, counting down.
ATCTAGACATATAATTATTTAATACATGATGGATGTAGGTATATGTTTGTACTCATCATTAAAACCATTATTTTTTTCAAGATCACTATACCATATGATTTGCTTTAATTCATTATTATTTGGCTATATCATATTTAAAAAGTCGTAAAACGGCAAAAGTCTTTAATATGTCGTAAAGTCCATATGATCCAGAAATTCCTAGTTTCCAGCCATTAATTTCCGAGGTAGTTTCATGTCGGTGAACTTTGATTTCTGGATCATCGAATAAAAGTCTAACTTATTTTATCCTAGGACAAGTTTACATAAACTTAATTGGATAAGGACAACATATTAAAGTGAGCAGTGATCTCATTAGTACGACAGAGGAATAAAGTCATTTTTTCTTAAACACACAATGAGATCACAGAAAATAAAATTGTTAAGGATCTTGGTGTTATAATTGGACTCTAAAATAATTTTTTCCCATCACAATAACTACATAGTGAATAAGCCTAACAAAAAGGAGATGTTTTATATCCGGCATTTTTATGATTTGATACGGTCTCTGTCATGCTATCGATTAAAATTCTGGACTGGTCCTATCGAGCATGCATTACATCACGTTTACTAGTGAGGAGTGCCAAGTAAAGTTGGCTTAATAGCATATTGCGGCTGGAACAGTGAGAAAGTATGGTATAGATAGACAATACACATACAGTATGCTTATTATTTTGATAGTATCTATTCTATATCAAATCTTTACTTTATTATTTTTAATGCTATACTTATCTTTTTTAATAAGAGATATTTATAACCCGAAATCCGAATGCATACAATTTTCTATAATTATTGACAGCTGACCTTTGCCTTTTTTATATTTAGAGCAAGGGATGGACTTAACCTAAGTTTGGACTGATCCCAAACTAGAATATATTAAACTTACTGAGAAATTGAAAATAACACTCATTTTAAGAATTTTTGACAAATTTTTTAATTTAACATTACAGTTAATGTTCAAAACATATTTGGCAATAGGCGTATAGGTAGGCAACACGAAAAGTTCCGGGGGTGGAAAGTTACGGACAACATTAAAAGTATTTTTTGTCAGAAAACCGTAAGTTTAATATACCTACCTACCGAAATATAATTTCTGGTGCTTTCAACACGATCTCTCCTAAGCCGCAATTCTTCGAGCTAGCCCTTTGTTGTTTGACCAAATCAACCAAACTAAATCTCGCAACGATTTGGAAACTAAAATAGCCATTGTTTCAATCTTCGCTTTGTCTAGACTCTAGACGCCTAGCTTTTAGGACTAGCTATAAATCATTTTTGTTAGATTATTTTTCTAGAAGGGAACTTTTGTTTATGTGCCGTCATCATTATATTTGGAATTAATGGTAAGGTGTAGACTTAGATTGGACTCAGATTTAAACAAAATATTAAAATGTTCTTTGAAAACAATCCATTTTATAGCATAGCTGAATATATGAATAGTTCGTTTCTGATTCACAATACAATGTAAAAGTATATGTATAACATAAATTTCTGTAACTTAATATTAATTATGATAATTATTTTTAATGGAATTTATACTGTATCGAGACGTGCCTAAGTTTCGCAATGTAACAAATGGTAAATAAAGAAATTGAAATTAAAATAGTTGGTGACAGTGTTGCTAGCGTGGTGACGTCTGCGGGAAAATGCGGAAAAAGAACGCACTACTTCTTATATTAATTAAAAGAAGACGAAAACAGAACAGGACATTTTGGCTGCATCCAATAATAGGTGACAGATTAGAGCGTGGGAAACATCATACCTTACATTTTTTACTGAGATGTCACCCAGCTAAGTTTTTTAAGGGTTGGCCTTTTTTGGACTTCGTCGATCAACAGTTTTATTTTTTCATTTCATACAAGTAGAGAATGCGGAGATCGACTGGGCGGCTGTGTGCCCGTCGGCAAAGATCCGAACGTGGGGAAATCACGTGCACGGCCCTGGTTCTCCTGCATCTTGCCGTGCAACTGACAAACTCAGTTGCATAGTCTGCGAACTTGCATAGTAACCCCGTTCTAATATGCTGTTGGCCGATAGTTAGCCAACTTTTTAATGCGATCGTTCAGTTGAACGATTTAGTTGGATAAGAAGTGCGGACTATCATAAGTTTCTATGTCTATTGGTACATTCTGCACATTTAGTCTGCCAACTTGAAATTGTAAATCTGCGGTCTCTCTTAACCTATTTCACTAAACGTTTGGCGGGTTACCAGCCACATCTTGTCGATATACCACCAAGCGGTTTTCCTCATCTTTTGTGTTGCGCACGGCCAGAGAGTGGAATGCACTGCCGGCCTCCTTGTTCCCTACTGCTTACAATCTGAGATCCTTTAAAGGTGTATTAAATTCCTTCTGGGTAAGCTCGCTACACTGTCGACCTCCTCTTAACATCTCTCGGAGCGAGAGTTAAATCAAGAGCAAGCCCATTTTAATAATTAAAAAACATATTTTTCGGAGTCGGTGCTTCACGTTCTATTATTTCTGAAAACAGCTTAGCACCAACTCCAAAAAATATATTTCTAGGTGATGAGTACCTACTTTTAATTATTTCATCCTTTTCAGTTTTTAAAGTCGGTTTTAATTTTTGTTTTAATTTTTTTTTTCACAATTTGTAGTGATAACTTTCTAAGGTCAAAGCTAGACGGGTGACCGTAAGCTTACATTGTTTCCTACTATCGTATATTTTCACTAAAAAGTCATAGCAAAGCAAAAATCCACAATTTCGCATACGTAGATGACTGTTATTTCAGTTTTATTTTATTTAAAAACCAAACTACCCTAATGATTTAAAAAAAAAATATGGGACCAAATGGCATCGAACAAAAAAAGAATCACGTAAATCGGATCAGAAATCACGGCGTATTCGGTGTAGGTAAGTACATACATAGAAAAAAAAACATTCCAACCGAATTGAGAACCTCGTTTTTGAAGTCGGTTAAAAAAGACACTGCTTGTGACTGCTCTATCCGTCTTAGCTGCCGAAGCCTTGGGATAACCCTATGAAATCCATCCATCCTTCTCGTATTTTGAGTGCCCGACTGGGAGACCTTCACGGTTCAGTAGATCGCGAAAAATACGGACCTCATTGCGGAAGCGTTATGTCGGGAGCAGAGGCCTCGTCTCCAATGTTCTCAACATCACGCTTTCTCTTGACTTCTACAGAATAAGCAACTGATTAGTGCCCAAGGTGTTACAAGTGTTTATCTACAGCTTGTTTACCACCCTTTGTCGTATGAAAGAAAATGCCAAACGAGATGTTTCATATCCGATATAATGTACTCTATATCTGTATAACGTATAATGTATCTCAAAAATCTGGAAAATCGCCTGTATCCGGGAAAAATACTAATACTTAATTCGTTTTCATGCATATAGTTTGTTTGTACAAAACTTGAAATTTTTCGTCGATTTCACCATTATTCAATATGGTAATATGGCGAGCGACATAGAAGTCAATTAGGCGTCACCAAATTGACTTAGGCGCATGATGAATATTTGGCTAAAATATTCATCATGCGCCTAAGGAGCTAATGGCTAAAATAATGAAGAATATTTAAACAAATAAGAAGAAAATGGACAATTGAACACTGTTCTGGATATTTTACCTATTTTTCAGTATACTGTACAGACGACAGCACATCAAGCTTAACAGTTTGACCTTGAGACCACTCTTATTCCGATCGTAATAGAGGCGGCTTTCGTAGAACAACTGTTACACTTGATGCTCTATCGTTTGTACATAAACCTGGCCGGGTGTCATACATTTTGGAACATCTCGGTTCTGCATCGATGGTTCTATTTCCTTAACTAGGGAGGTTTGCTTAATTATCCACGACAGACAGATGTAAGAATCACTTTCGTTTATACGTCGGCGTCGGTCTTCATCGTAACAATGCCGACGAACACAATGCGTATTCATAAACCCAATTTCCATAGTTATTGGGTTTGCATACGGTTTCATTATATAAAACACTTACCTCCGGTTTTGTAATTCGGAAAGGATAGCCGTCACACGATGATACGAATACGACCGAGTTACGATATGTGAAAAATCGATTCTGTCTGCATTTTTACCTGTTTCAAACTATGTTATTTCGACTGGCTGAGCTGGCTGAGTGTCCAGTGACCCTATCTATCTAATCACCGATTGTTGTACGGATCTCTATGGAAGTTTGTCGACAGACACAAAACATTTCGCGTGACTACCATCCGTCTTATTCTTATAGTTGACTCAAACTTAATACATCTAGCAATTACCCTCAGTCTTACACCGTCTGTTTGATGTGATATGAATAGTTGAACACGTCAATTATAGCTTACCCAGTTACAGTTTCTCCTTCATTCTTGCATTGTGTAATTGTTCGTTTAATTATTAGTTAGGTCGTTATGTTGGATCAGCGATGCTACGATAAGTCACATATGTTTTCTATTTGTTTGATTAAACACTGGTATTAGGCTTGCTATTACAATTATCTACTGTATTTGGAGTGATCTCTCTGCAAACGTACGCAAGGTAAGGTCAATAAATTATATTTTGCTCTCAATTTGTCTAAAGATTTTGGACACCTAAAGTCCTTATAAGGACGCAGTTTAAGGACCCACTAATATGAAGTGATCTTGTTCTAAAATATTTAACAGCACGACTAGGTATTAGGTTAACTTTATTAGAGTTAATATTCCCACATTAAGCTGGCTAACGTGTTATTTTAATTTCACGCGATATACTAATGTACCAGTTTTCATAAAATCGCGGTAATAATATTCCGCATTTATAATATTAGCCAATATAACTTCGCAATATAATTTTCGCATACAATGAAAGGTGTGGCAGGGACCGCCTGGGAGCGGCGGGGTGGGGTCGGTGCTGATGAAACATTAGCCAAATTACTATATAATAATGGCTGTCAGTTAGCACGAGGCCAAAAAGTTTGACTAATTATGGTTGCCTTTAAGTTATAAACTATATTTGTATCTACCTAAGTCAAAAGTGGGTACGTGTAGGAACTACCGCCTTTCCTATATCCGCCGTGGAGCAGTTTGCTGTGTGTCCATGTGAAGCGAAAGTTGCATGCATTAATTACAGCGCATGAGAGGCAATAAGATAGGGATCTTATTGTCTCCGGAATGTCTCCTTCCGTACCTACAATGACTTGCCTGTTTGGTATCATAAGGTGGTGGTCGCGATATGTTAGGTCTCGTTATTGTGTATCTGCTGGTGTAACATTCTTTGACGTGTCTCAAAGAAATTAAAATACATATATTGTAAATCCAAAACTGATAACTACTATTAACTATATGTAGGCAAGACCAGAAACCGCGCCAACAGTTAATAATGATGGATTCGCATTTCACCTAACGTTAAAACTTTGTGCGTCTCTTACGAAGCGTTCAAATTATTTCCATATACATTAATTACTTTCTCGTATACTCTGCCCAAAGCCTTCCAAAATACTAGTAACAACTAGGCCACCATTTGTTCCAATTTTATTATCCATAACGCTACGTCATCATATTTTATGAACAGTAACCTCGAATACTAATGAGCCCAAAATTTCCCCACGGATTAAGCTATCATCACATGATGAGTTGCGTGCTGGCCTGCAATTTGAAAATCTTATAAAGTCAGAGGTCACAGAAGATACCTACGATCGATAGTTGATACGTGATACGAGTACGACTGAAGCTTTTCTCCGATTTACTACAGAAAACCATGAAAACATCTTAATCTTAGTTGGTTTTATGACTCCTGAGAGTCTGCGAAACCTTCCCTTACCAAACCAGAATTTCAGTAGCTTATTAATGTCTGTCTAATTTCTGTTTACTTTTGGGCTAGTTAGGGAAGTAAAAAAAGATGTGAGTAAGGCGTCAATATAAGGAATAGATTTGGTTCAGGTTTGGCTACTTCACAAACTAATGAATTACTTTTAAATACCTACTGAATAATGAAAACATTTAAACACGAACAAACTCCGAAAGAATTTCGAGGTTTCCGAAATCAAAATGCTCTATTTAGAAGGACTCAAAATAAGCTTTACCAAATAGTCTTAATTTGACCAAATAAAGCAGTTATATGAAATCCCAGTCCAGAATAATCGAAAGATAATCAAATATAAGTTGGATTCCGCGGAAAAATTCCAAAAGATCAGAATCTTTTATTTTTGGTAATAATTCATAAATTCAATATCATTTGCTGGGGTAACCGCCTGAAAATGAAAGACGTCTTGCTGAGTTGGTGGTGAGAGTTGTTAGCGCCCTCATTTTTTATTCGCACGGCCAGGGGCCTTACCACCATCTTTATAAAAGCGATTCATATTCCGCTCGGTTCAGTATTGGTTCCTAAACTGTATCGCCGTCATAGTCGTAGATAGCGTCGTAGTACGAATTAACGATTCTACTCAGTTTAGGTCCTGAACTGGATCGCGATAAAAGATGGTGGTACGGGTGCAGAGCGTGGAATGCTCTGCCGGCTTCTGTGTTCCCTATCCTCGCCTCCCTTTTAACTTCTCTCGAACTAATAGTGGGATCATGAGTGAACCTATTTATAATAATAGTAAAAAAAGGTATCTTCCAACACGACTTGTTTGTATGGAACAGCTGATATTTTTTCGCGATTTCAAATGCATTTTTTAACAAGTCCTGTTAAAGATGACCAGGATGTCATCTTTTTGCTGGTCTCTCTTCGTTTAGGAGAGCGTTCCCTGTACACCATGTATTATTTCTTTTCTTAACTTCTGAGTGAACTATGTGTAATCATCATCATCATCAGCCTATACACGTCCCACTGCTGGGCACAGGCCTTCCTACATGGGAGAAAGATTGGGCAATAAGTAACACCGTTACGCTGTATTTTACCTATTGACAGTATGAACTATTTGTACTATTGTTTATTTTTACTTTCTCAAGGAATTTGGTTGTCAGCCAAAATATAGCCAACAAATTGCCTTTTATTCAGACCACCATAACTCAACGCCTTCCACAATAACGCAATAACAAATGAGTTATTGGTATTGCGTGTCATGGGGGAGTTAGTGAAATGGTTCAAGACTTCCAAGAAATTGCAACTTGCGACTTTTGATAAGTAAGCGTTAATGTAACCGTTATCTAGTTGTGTTCTATGGAAGGTTTCTATACCGGATTATTTTTAAAACACCAAAAACCTCAAAACCATTTGAAGATCTCATCAATACAAACAACTTCTACTATGGAAGCAACTCTGAAATCGCCAAAAAAAATCAGCTGTTCCATACAAATTTCCAAATGAACTCAGCTGAAATGTATGAAACCCTGTATATATGGAAATTCATTTCTATGCCTAAACATCAGAAGTTATAAGTCTTACAACTCAATTCGTAGATGGAAAAAACAATCATTGCCAAACCACATTTGTCTTTTAAACCAGTTATTTCAAGACCTATTTCATTTAGGTGCCGTCGTATTAATTAACTTGTTTCCAGCATGCTATTTACGATCAAAAAACGTAAATGTAACGTCAACGAAGTTGTAAAGTAACACTACATTTTGTAATTCATTGTCACCTAATTGTTACGGATGGGTGTTAGCAACGTACCTTGAAATGGGTGCATAGCATATAAGTAGCTGTACGTAGTCGATTTTAACATATTTCTTCACTATGGACATTTTTTGTGATCTTAAACAGGCTTATGGATGTAAAGATGTGGTAGATATGATTGCAGTGACCTTTGAAAGGAAATTTTCTTTTTGTGAGAACTGAAGAAGTGATAGAAACAGCACAGTTTACTGCTGAGGCCCGCTATGGCCCTAATTCTGGAAAACACTTGCTAAGTCTAAATTTAAGTTCAGTGCATCTCTATCTCTCAATATGAATACGAAAAGGATGGCTGTCATATGATTTGACATTTAGAAACGTGCGTTCAATTTTCGACCTTATTGATCGTGATAAAATGCACCCATGCCATCTAAAATTGTCTATGGTTCCTTTAAAATCTGTATAAATTTAATTGACAGCTCTAGACGAAGTCTTGCTATCTTTTTCCTATTACATATTGCGAGAAAGAGATATACTGTATTTAAATTTAGACTTAGAGTGAGTCTTCAGAATCAGGCCCAGTGTGTCTTCAGAATTAGGCCCATTGTATCAGATTCGCGAAATCAACCCAAAACAAACTGATGGAAACATCTCGTCTGCATTCTATCGAAGCAGCGACCGTTACGAATATATGTGAACAATGTTGTGCGATTAATTAAGTGGTTAATCGGTGTGGATGATTGATCACCAGCCGGCACGAAGCAATTAGTATAAATTATAATGCATCATTTGCATGTCGTCGTACTAGGCTTTCTTGGGTCTACGGTCCGGTTGTAATTTGCGAGTTCCTTATTGGTGATAGTCGATAAAGGCGATGGATGATATAGATAAAGAAGGATTATACATTGATTCTTTCGATTTTAGTTAGATTTTTATCATAATCTAAAATGAAAGTACTTTTCATAATGTATTCGCGAAAAAAGTTTAAACTACTTTTTTAAATTCAATCCACCTGATGGTAAGCGGTTACCGTAGCTATGGAAGCTGGGGTGTCACTTGCGCGTTGCCGACCCCGTAAAAACCTTTTCACGCCTTTTTTGAAGAACCCCATGCTGTACCTACTCATTCGAGAAAACCTCTGCAGGAACCTCATTCCACAACTATTTCCATTCCATTCAGTTTAAACTACTATAGTGATTCTATGCGAAGTCACTTTTCAGCAGCATTTATGAAAAAAGCTCAAGGCGCTTTGAGAAAATTGGAAATAATACTTCCGCATCATTGTAGTTTAGAAAACTACAATGATATTCCTCCTGTTCGACTTTCCTGGACAGTTGGTCAATGTTTTCTGCTAAATGTCAACTTTTTCTTGGTATTTTAACCGACTTTAGAAACGAGGGTGTTATCAATTCAGCTATATTATGTTGTTTTTTAAATGTTTATCACCTGAGAACTCTGTCATTTATAAACCGATCTAGAAAATTATTTTTTAAATTGTTTTTTTTTAATGATAATAATAATAATAATAATACCTATTTAAATCATCAATGTAAGTGAAATTGAGGATTGTTACTTTCTTGTGACTTTTCAGTTTTTAAGACTTAGGGGTTAATGGTTTCCTTGTATACCTACTTCAATCACTAGAGTTAGGTATGCCGCAAATTATAAAATGGCATTATTTTGATATACTTAATAACAATAAATGACATTGCGCTGCGGTCGATTTTGTTACAATTTTACAATCAATTCTCTTCTTTTACTTCTCTCCGCGATTCCCCGATATGGTTTTAGATTGTAAAATGCGGTCTATACCTACTGGACCTTACTTATAGTTATCAACATAAAATTTCCTCCGGATACTTAGTTTTCCAGGTTATTTAGCACACTTAAAGTTAAAGTAATTATTTAGAAATTTATGAGCTACCTTCATTCATTTCTTTGACACCACTGACAGGCTACTGGATTCACCTATCAGTGGAGACCGCATCACTGTCAGATTTTGTTGTTTTTGTATTTTTTAATATACCGAATAAATATTACACTTATCATCTTTTGCATAAAGCACATTTTCCCTCGTCCCTACAGCGCTACCTAGGCCTCCCCGTGATGTTGAAGGCCGGGGAATACTCTCCCAACAACCCGCTGGTGCGATGCGAGCGCAATTCTGGAGACGTTCTCCTCGCGCTGGGGGAGTACGAGAGACGAAGGAACACGCTCCGGCGGATGAGGCAGCAGCAGTACAGGGAGTATCTTGATCAGGTACACTTGACAGGATATTGTATACGCTATATTGCAAAAAATGACCTTATCCCACCTTCCCCCTTCCTACTTGGGAGCACGCGTGCCGGTCTTCGGAGTCATCAGTTCACTGTCTCCACCTCAACATCACGTACAAAGAAATTTAGTAGCTCTTTTCTTTGTCGAACTTCCAGAACTATATATTATAATATGCGTTTTTTCACATGTTATGGTGTATTTTGATTTTTAACCCCCGACGAAAAAAGAGGGGTGTTATAAGTTTGATGTGTCTGTCTGTGTGTCTGTCTGTGGCATCGTAGCGCCTAAACGAATGGACCGATTTTGATTCGGTTTTTTTTGTTTGAAAGCTGATGTGCCTACGATGGTTCTTGGCTATAATTTATGAAGATCAGTTCAGGCGTTTGATGACTATCAGCTCATTTTCTACATGATAATAGAAGGTTTTACTAACTTTTCACATCCGATTGATTTGAAATTTGGTGTACTGTCACTTCGGTGACATTGCTATGACATACTATCCTTGAGCTGATCCTAAACCATCAAAAATGCTTAATTCTTCAAAAAATTACAGCAGATATAGTGTGTTTGGGTTCTTATGAATAGTCTCAAAGAGATGGTATTACATAGATGATGATTAATAATGACGCCGGCGGTTACCTAAAATTTTTAATTTTGTATTTTTAATACATTTGTTTTTGCACTACCTATGTAATCATTTTGGACTTAACTTTGCGGTTGACCAGAAGACAATGCCTAATGGCAAAGTCCGCCAAATTGTATCTACCAATGTGCAATTTAAGTTTAAATAAATAAATAAAATATTTAAGGGGCCCATAAATTTAAAAAGCCTCATATCCTTAAAGTATTTAATAATAATATTAAGTATTTGGAATGGCCCTACATCTTTTTAACCAACTTTCAAAGGAATTATTTGAAATATATCAGGATTCTGATTTCGAGCGAACTCTCCAGTCATTACGCATAAGCAAAGCATATAATTTAACTAAGGAGTGGGTATTTAAATGATATAACTTTTCTTTGAATGATGAATTTTGTATGATTGTTTATTTTTATTGTTGTTTTTTTTAACTATACTAATTAAAAAAAATATACTTAGTTATTAGTGTATTTACTGGGCTTGAAAGCCATTTCATCTTGGTCCTCAGGATGACAACGCACCTGCAATACCATGTGATTTTTTCCTAGTTATTGAAGGTGTCTATAGGCGGCGGTAACCACTTATCACCAAGTGGGCCGTAAGCTTGTTTGTCATCCAGTTGTATAAAAAAAAATGACATAATTGTATGCCTTTGGCTAAACATAGCAAGACAGAGATTTACCAATGCCTGATTATGTATACGAATAAAGTGTTAATTTCTAGCAAGCAAAGAAAAAACAAGAGGCTAAAGAACAAGCGGAAAGAGAGCAAAGGGAGCGTGAGGAGAAGGAGAGGGAACGCGAAGATAGGGCCAGGGAACACGAAGATAGGACCAGGGAATACGAGGAGAGGCAACGGCATGAGCGCGAGAGAGAAAGAAGACTTGCTGAGCAGGAGAGGCGGAGTCCCGAGAGAAGAAGGACTAGTTTTAATTATGCTAGCACGAATTCTAATATCAGGTATGTGTGTATTTGTTGGTATTTAAAAATACTTGTCAGGGTGTTTAAATACAGAATGTTAGGGGGACAGATGGTATTGGTGATCACCCTAAGCACGACTTAATAAAAAATAAATTTGAAATTGCAAAAAAAAAAGTAGCTATTTCATACAAATTGTAATATCTACACGACCTGTTTGTATTGAGCAGGTGATTTTTTTTCCGCGATTTCATATTTATTTTTTAGCAAGCCTTCGTTTTCGAGAGCGTCCTCCTAACATCCTGTATATTAATATGGATATTAGGTAAGAAGGCTTTATATTGAACTGAAATAAAGACGAGAAGAAATTCAAAGGGTTCTATTTCTCTCAAGTCCTTGGCGGCTCAGTCTTTGAACCGATTGTGCAGTCGGTTCGGCCGGTTTATGGTTTAGAAAGGTCGCGGATTCGGATCCGCCCTAGGACTCTTTTGTAGTCTGCACATTTTTCTAGACATGTTTTAAGCAGTTATTGCCCTAGGCACTACCAGTAGTGTCATGGGAAATTTTTATATTCCCATGACGCTACTTCTCTGATTGGCTCATTGGACGCATACAGCAAAATTTCCCGTTATCTACTTAATTACCATCCATACCTAATAAATGTATATTTCCCAATCTGGAGTACCAGGCTACCATAAGTATATCACAGGTTATTTATTATATGTACCCCTACGATTATTATACGAATAAAATTAACAGTATGCTAAACATCTCCTATATAGATATAGTAGCCTGGTACTTCAGGGCATGATCCAGCTACATACATACGATATTTCGAGTTGAGATCTGTTTTAACTTTTTTTTTTACTAAGGGAACTATTGTGAAGAATACATCGCGTGCCAAGGGAAATTAATTTTCCCGGGACACTATTAAGGCCACTATAGTGTCACAGGAAATTCTTTTTTCCGGTAGTGTCATGGGAAAGTAAAATTTCCCATGACACTACTGGTAGTGCCGAGCAGTAGTGCCTACGGTAATAAATGATTTGTTTCAGTAAAAAAGACACGGGCGTCCAGGTGGACAACATCACGTCCCCTTTGTCCGTGGCCGTGCAAACTGACGACGCAGATATGTTCCGGGTTAGTTTTCACTCACTTTAATCTTTATTTCTAACGCATTTTTTTTTATATACAGCTAGATGACAAACAATCTGACGGCCCACCTGATGGTAAGCGGTTACCGCCGCCTATAGACACCTGCAATAACAAGGAAAAGTCACTTGATATTGCAGGTGCGTTGTCATCCTGGGGCCTAAGATGAAATGCCGTCCATGCCCAGTAATTGCACTGGCTACCTTTCCCTTCAATCCGAAACACAGCGAACTGTTTCACGGCTGAAATAAGAAAGGCGGTGGTACCTACCCAGACGACCCTACATACGGGTCTACCACCTAGTAAATATACAGACATTATATTAAAACATGGGCTATATACAAGATGTATTAAAAAATACGCCTTAAGCGGAAAGGGTGTAGATGGGTCCCTTGTGTAGAGTGTGGAGTTTTTTTTATTTTATCAAAAATAAATAAGTTTTCAGCATGTAATCATGCATGCATACATTGGTGAAAAACTACATAAGGGACCCATTTACACCCTTTCCGCTTAAGGGGTACTTTTGTTAGTGCAGCGAGTTGGAAGCGAAAATGCAACAGCCAGCCAGTTACTTTCGCATTTATAATATTAGAATAGACGTACCGTTTTTAGGGTAACGAACTTCTAAAATCAAAGTTTAATCCGTTTTTTTATCAAAGTTTAATAATTGTCACCTTAGTTTGCCTGTAAGAAACTGTTTTTTAGCAATAAGTTCGCCCAGTTCTACTTAGTTTTTTTAAAAAAAATTGTATTGTCCAATTTGTCTTTTGTGTGCAATAAAGATTATTTATTTAATTGTTTAAGGTAATATTCTCAATTTTTTATTCTCGTCTCAAAATTTGTTTCTCAGTTATTTTCCTAAATTTTCAGTTAGCCTCGTCGAAGTGCCAGTTAACTCAAGCAGAGAGGGAACTGTCCCCTCATACTGTGGTGGACCCTTCAGAGCGGCCCATACACCCCGCCACGTGGGCTATGGAACACGCATGGAACCCTAACGTTGCAGAGAGGAGACGGAGCTATGGGGACTTTGATGGTATGTGAACACAGATATATTATTATAACCTTTACAGCGGTTCATAAAAGTTCATACAACACGCCAGATGTGCTATGAAACATGCAGAGGACACCAAGACATCATCAGGGTGTCGATGTCATAGGCTTATTTAATATCTAATAATGAAAATGAAAATAACTTTATTCAATTAGGCCCCCCAAGAAGCACTTTCGAATCGTCAAAAAACCTTTATGTCTAACACATAAAATAATATTAACTAACAATGTCATAATGTTTGTCTTTCTGTCTTGTCTGGATCTACGTAAGCTAACAATGTTATAATGTCAGTCTGTTTATCGGTCTGTCTGTCGGTCCGTCTGTCAGCCTGACAGTCTGTGTCAGTCAGTCTGTCTGAATTTACCCTGGTTCCAAAAGTTGAACTACCGAGAAGATTCCGGCAACAACTCGTGTAGTCACTCTTTTCAATTATTAAGTTAAATCAAATCAAAATCAAAATCAAAAATATATTTATTCAAGTAGGCTCCTAAGAAGCTCTTTCGAATCGTCAAAAATCACAAATTATGTATATCTATTTAAGAAATGGTCTTACAATGTCTTATTGTAAATCTGTCTATCATGTCTAAATTTACACCGGTTCCAAAAGTTGAACTACCGAGAAGACTCCGGCAACAAACTCGTGTAGTCACTCTTTTCAAAATATGAAGTCACAATTGTTGTGGTTACATTATTTCAATATTTTGCTGTGCAGTGCCATACAGAAAAAAAAATAGTAAAAGTATATCTAGTTAGAAACGATATACAAACTTAATAACAAAAGTAATAACTTTATTTTAAGGCTGTCCGACAATGCACAGTCACAACAACACAATACATATTATAAAATTAAATAAATTAAATATTATATATTATCAAATTGGCATATCTCGTGAAAATTGGAGTACAGTTTCATTCCACACAAATTTGTCATTCACATATTCATTAATAGTGTAATAACCTTTAGTTTGCAAGGTGTTTTTGACTAATAATTTAAATTTATGTAGTGGTAAATTAGTAATTGCTTCAGGAATTTTGTTATAAAAGCGTATACCTTGCCCAATAAAAGAATTGCGTGTTTTTTTTAGTCTATAACTTAAAATAGCTAACTTATTCTTATTTCTAGTATTTATATTATGAGTGTCACTGTTTTTTTCAAAAGTGTATTTGTTCTGATAAATATAAATTATACAGCTGTAAATGTATTGGGAAGGTACAGTAAGTATTTTTATTTCTTTAAACAATTCACGAAGGGAATCTCTAGAGCCTAACTTGTAAATAGATCTTATTGCACGTTTTTGTAGGACAAAGATAGTTTGAATATCGGCTGCTTTACCCCACAGCAAAATACCGTAAGACATGACACTATGAAAATAACTGAAATACACCAGTCGAGCTGTGTCAACATCAGTTAGGTTTCTAATTTTTCTAACAGCATAAGCAGCTGAGCTAAGCTTTCCTGCAAGAGTTTCTATATGACCAAACCACTGTAGCTTAGAATCTAACGTTATGCCTAAAAATACAGTAGTGTTAACTAATTCAAGCTCTTCATTATTCATTTTTAAAAAGGTTTGAACATTATTCACATTAGGTAGAGAGAATTTTACACACTTGGTCTTCTTAGTATTCAATTGTAAATTATTCAAAGTAAACCAATCTAAGACCCTCGAAAGTGCCCTGTTTACATCGTCAAAACAATTCTTTTTCCGGTCAACTTTAAATATGAGAGAGGTATCATCAGCAAACAAAACAATATCACAAAGGTTTTTAACATAGAAAGGTAAATCATTAATATATATTAAAAACAAAAAAGGCCCTAAAATAGAACCCTGTGGAACTCCCATCTTCAAATAAGACCCCGAAGATTTGACTCCATTGATATCAATCTTTTGAATTCTTTCACTTAAATAAGATGATATTAATTTTAAAGCTTTGTCCTTAATACCATAATGACGCAGTTTACGTACAAGAGTATCGTGTTCAACACAATCAAATGCCTTGGAAAGATCACAAAATATACCAATGGCATCCTGGCGCACCTCCCAAGCTTCGAAAATATGCTTGAGAAGCGCAACACCAGCATCGGTAGTACTACGACCTCTAGTAAACCCATATTGTTCGCTATGGAGGAATTCATTTTTAATAAAGTATGACAGCAATTGGTCTTCAATTATTTTTTCAAATATTTTACTTAATGAAGGTAAGATAGAAATAGGCCTAAAGTTAGTTGGGTCACTTTTGCACCCAGATTTAAATAAAGGAATTACTTTACTGTGTTTCATTAAGTCTGGAAACACCCCTTCCTCAACACAATTGTTAAATATTACAGCTAAATAAGGTGCAATATTGCTTATTATGTTCTTCATTACTGTCACTGACATGTCCCATATATCACGAGACTTTTTTTGTTTTAACTTAGTGAAAGTCTTCATAATGTCTGAGGGATTTACAAAGTTAAATTTAAAGCAAAGATCAGTTTTACATGGTGCATATTTTTTCAAAAGTTCTTCAGATTCCATTGGAGAAGAATTTAATGTAGATGTTGTTATTATAGGTATATTTGTAAAATAATTTTCAAAAGCACCGGCAACATCTGTTTCTGAATTTAAAATGACGTCATTTATTTTTAAGCTAATTTTAGTATCGCGTGGCTTAGATTTACCTGTTTCACGATTTACAACTTCCCATGTAGCTTTAACTTTACTATTAGACTTGATTATTTTATCTTTTATATATAAAGATTTAGCAATAAAACATACTTTTTTGAATAGCTTTGAATAATTCCTCACAAAGTCAACAAAAGAGGGTGCGTGGTTATACTTTCTAGTCTCGTATAATTCATAAAGTTGGTTTCTACTTTTATAAATACCTTTAGTGGCCCACTCATTGAAGTTAAATTTAGTGTTCGACATAAAAGTTTTGATAGTGAAGGTTTTTTCGAATTCATTTTGAACACAGTCAAATAAGTTACTATACAAAACGTCAGGATTTCTATTTTCAAATGACAGCTCAGAAAGTTTTACAATAACATTATTTTTGAAACGGTCAATACGATTTGCCGTTATTGGCCTACAAGTAACTTTCTTTTGTATCTCAGCCTTATTTATATTAAAAGTTATCATCTGACCAAAGTGATCAGACGTCAGATTTGTTAGAATAGCTTTATTAATAGGTGAGTGACTACAAAAAACATTATCAAGACAAGTCGCTGATGAAGCAGTGATTCTAGTTGGTTCTAAAAATTGATTAATTAAATCAAATGAAGTAAACAATGTTAATAATCTAACCGAGGAAACAGATTTCTCAAGTATATTAATATTGAAGTCCCCACATACAACAATATTTTTATTTTTGATAACAATTTTTTTCAGCACATCCTCCATTGTTGATTCAAACAGGATAAAATTACCAGTGGGCGGGCGGTAAACGCAGACTATAACACTGTTCTCCAATTCCACACATGATATCTCAATAGTCCGTTCTATAGAGAGGGTCACAATATCTTTGCGTTCCTTACATTTGTAATTATTCCTAACTAAAATTAGTGAACCACCATGAATAGCAGTCGTTCTAGAATAAGCACTTGTTATCTGGTAATCATTGATATTAAACAATTCAAACTTTTTCAGCCAGTGTTCAGTAACGCATAAAACGTGAATATTGTGATACTTTAAAAATAGTTCTAATTCAAGGTCCTTGCCAGCCATACCCTGAATGTTCTGATGTACAATATTTAAATAATTGGAAATGGCTTTTGACTTATTATAATAATATTTACTATCTATAACTTTATTATTATATTTGGTAGAATTGCCAGAGTTTGACTCTTTTGTCTGAAAACTTAGTTTAAAGACATTCCATTATTCAAGGTAATTTTTCTATTAAACTGTGTGTTCATAATGTAATATGAAAGCGAAGATGCTATGTGATTTTTTTGTGATTTAGAAAGATAGTAATTATCTTTAGTCAGATAATAATTTCTTATAAAAATATTAGAGTCAATAATTTCAATCAAATCATTATAATAAGTCATAGTATGCAATTTGTTATTACATTTATATCTATAGTTGTTTTCACCCTGTGTTAATAATTTGCTGTACGGAAAAGATAATAAAATAATTTTTTTAACATTCATTTCGGTTAACCGATTGAAGTATTTTTGCAGTAAACTAATGCTTACATTGCCTCTCCTCCCAATAAAAAGAATAATTGTAGTGCCAGAAGAAAACTTTTTACGTACAACACTATTTAAAATATGTGAATAAGTGGCACCAGGCATACAAAAATTTGTTACAATTTGGCCTGTTTGTTGGCTTAACATCTGGCCCATGTTTTTCCCTATCTCATCACTAAACATAACAAACTCACTATTACTATTACTGCTCAAGTTTAAAGAGTCCCTAACTTCATCAAGGTCAGAAAATATGCGTAACTTTTTTGAACAAGACTGTGCTTCATTTTGTTGCCCTAATAATATACTTGCAGGTTGATTTTCATGCTGGTTGAATAAACATTTTCTATTTAAGGATTCAAACCGCTCTGCATTAAAATTGCATAGATCCTCCATGTCATTAGAAGCTAAAATCTGGTAATTCAGTTGTTTCTGTGATAGGTTCTGAATATTTTTGTTACAATGTTTAAGGTTACATAGTAATAGTATTTAGCAGTGCAGTGTCACACAGAGTATAAAAATAGGTATATAAGCTAAATATCAGTTTATTTTATTATGGCAGCGTTTGCAGGCCACACAAGGTGGACCGACGATCTGCAGTGTGATTCACAAACAAAAATATTCGACATCGAGCTTGACGTCTGACAAGACGACAAGCTGCCATTGATTTTGACGTTTGCGCACAGCGCTGCGCGTGAGCGTATTCACTAATCTCTACGTCGATCTCATGGCTGTCTATGATTGTCGCTGTTTTGGATATACGAAGTACAATCGATATTTATTGATTTCGTTTTGTGTTAAAAATGTATCGCAATGACTTCATTCAATATTTGATTGATTTTTACATAAAGATTTAAATATAAACAACTTTTTAGTTCTGGTTCACGCCGTGCTCGTCGTCGGAACGCTAGTGTCGCCAACGGTTTTTTTATACAATTAGATGACAAACAAGCTGACGGCCCGCCTGATGGTAAGCGGTTACCGCCGCCTATAGACACCTGCAATAACAAGGGATCAAACAATCACTTGATATTGCAGGTGCGTTGTCATCCTGAGGCCTAAGATGAAATACCGTCCATGCCCAGTAATTACACTGGCTACCTTTCCCTTCAATCCGAAACACAGCGAACTGTTTCACGGCTGAAATAAGAAATTGGTTGTCCAACAAACGCCAAAAGGTATGACAGCGCTGCCGACAGCCACCAATTCAAGGCTGCTGACTTCAGAGAATTGCATATCTGGTGAGGGTCGCGGGAAGCCGATGGATGCGGGCAGTGCGGGACTGATCCGTTTAAAGATCTTTGGGGTGGAGGCCTATGCCATTATGTTAATTTTTATACAGAATTCCAAAATAAAATTTGGACTTCTGGGATTGTGGGGTGGGGTCGATATCGCATTGTGTGGTATAACTACAGTGAGTAGTACGATGCACGAAATTTTTAGGGTTGTCGCAAACAGGTGGGACCATGTTTTTATTTATATAATCGGAAAATAAAAGGGGTCTGAAAGGTGTCAAACTGTCAGAGGTAAATCTTGATAAAGAACACAACCCTATTTAATTTTATTTCGAACTTTTGCAAATACAATATTATAATTATTGTTTTATCATGAATATTCCCCATTGAGAAGTAGATAATACCTATGAATCCGTTTAAATGAAATAAAAATATAAAATTGAAAAATTTAAGTAACCCCTTATTGAAACTATTCATAAGAGCCCAAAAACGCTATACTTATCTGCTGTAAGTTTCTGAAGAATCAAGGATCCCGCAGACTATCCGATGGTATAGGATCAGCTCAAGGTTAGTATGTCATGGGAATGTCGCCGAAGTGACAATACACCAAATTTCAAATCAATCGGATCTGTAAAAGTTATTAAAACCTTTTTATCACGTAGAAAATGAGCTGATAGTCATGAAACGCCTGAACTGATCTTCATAAATTATAGCTAAGAACCAGCCTAGTCACGTCATATTTTAAACAAAAAAATACTGAATCAAAATCATTCCATTCTTTTAGGAGTCTTTTGTCTTCGGGGGTTAAAAATTGTTTTAAAAAATTTAATCCTTCATCTTTTACCGGCTCGCCAGCGAATTCTCGACATTATATTGCCCATTATCTGGTATATGAGTACCTCACGAATTTAAATACTATTTCAGAACGACCCCCCATCATAACGAGGAAGACCAATCGCGACAAGTTGGTGTCGGATCTACGACACAAATACATGCCTTCAATATTCGACGCCGACGCCATACATCTCAGGAACATACAGGCAGAGAAGGTGAGAAATAGTCAGACTATGTCTAGATAATGATAAAAAATATCCTGCCATACTGTACCTATACCGTGTATTTAGAAGGCAGGCTGAGTGGTCTGCCTTTACCCTTTATTCCCGTTGATTCACACCATTGTGTCACACTTGTTACTCAACGGGAAAAATATTCCCGTTGAGTAACACCGTAACTCAATGCCGCTATGAGTGACAGTGTAACTAAATAGAACGCTGTATTCCCGTTAAGTAACAACTTCTTGGGTAAAATCATTGTTCAAATTCGTATGTATGTAGCTGGATCATCCCCTGAAGTACCAGGCTACCCTATCTATGTAGGAGATGTTTAGCATACTCTTATTTTATTTATATAATGATCGTAGGGGTACAATAAATAACCCCTCATATAGTTATGGTAGCCTGGTACTTCAGGGGATGATCCAGCTACATACATACGAATTTGAACAATGATTTTACCCAAGGTGTTACTTAACGGGAATACAGCGTTCTGTTTAGTTACACTGTCACTCAACGGAAAAAAAATAGTGGCATTGAGTTACGGTGTTACTCAAAAGGAATATTTTTCCCGTTGAGTAACAGTGTGACTCAAAATGGTGTGACTCAACGGGAATAAAGGGCCTGTACCTTTTACCTTAAGGGCTACTACAACTTAACTTACGACACGTATGTAGGGCATGATTTTATGTACCACTAGGTGGCAGGCCCGGTATATTGTGTGTATATAATGCCAATGTTATATTGTCTGCATTATTTCATAGAAATGTTACAAATTATCAAATGAAGTTGTAGTAAGTTAAGTTGTACATAATTTTTTTCTAGTTAATATAATATTTTTTCTAAAGTAATTCGATAAAATTTAGATTAAAATCATTACTTCAAACCTTGCCATCTACATCATCACCAGCCTATATACGTGCCACTGCTGGGCACAGACCTTCCTACATGGGAGAAACACATGAGGAGTTTGGGCCATCACACCACCACGCTGGCCCAATGTGGGTTGGTGGGTTACAGCGGTTGCAGCAACAACCGGGACCAACGGCTCAACGTGCCTTCCGAAGCACGGAGGAGCTCGAGATTATAAATTTGATTGACCCATCCCGGGACCGACCATGGCGAAAGTTGCTTTGTTTTCGTAATCGAAACCAGAGCGCTCAAACCACTTCGCCACCAAGCTCATTATGAAACATAATGGATAACAGGTTCACTATGAAATAATTAAATAACGTATATTTTGTATACGTTAGGAAGCAGCGGATCGCCGCCAGTATTACCAACAGGAGCTGAAAAACCAGATTATGGAACAACAAAGGATTAAAGAAGAGAGAAAATCCAGAGAGAAGTAAGTGATCCATGCTTGGTATTTAATGAATGGGCGATATTCTGAGGGCCTAGACAAGATGCGTTTCGATAATTGTTATCGCTATCGCTAAGCGGAAAATGTATTTGATAAGACGAGTCGTGGATTATTATTTAGCACATTTTATAATATTTATATACGTATAATTATCATTGTTTCTCTGTTATCTAGTATCCATAACACAAGCTCCTAATGATGCTTACTTTGGGCTACATAATAGGTGTAAGTGTGTGAATATTATTATTATTATTATTATCTTTCGATCGTAAAAGTTAAATCCCATACATTTTTCATTTAGAAATAGCGATTGTCAAATGGCATCTTTTCTGGGCCCTCTGGCCCAGTCACGACAGCAATGATGTACACAAAGCTTCAAAATATGCAAATAAGCTCTATTGTCTATCGCAATAAAGTGTAAAATCAAATATATTTTTATTTATATAGGCCTGTACACGAAAAACTTCAAAACATGCAAATATGGACTCTATTTTACTAGCAATAAAATTTTATATACAACAAAATAAAAAATATATTTATTCAAATAGAAACTCTTTCGAAACGTCAAGTATCCCATAGTAATACTTATGTATGTATATCACCAAAAAAAAATGTAAACTAAAAATGGCATAATGTCTATCTGTCTGTCTGTTAGTCTGCCATGCGTGAAATTTTACCATAATTTTGTTTTTTTTCAGTGGGTATGCATGGCCAAATCTAAATTAATTTATGTTATAGGATGTTAGAACAAGCCGAGATGCGTCGTTTAGAGGAACAGCTCAAGATGCTTCGAGTTGCGCAGGAGGGTGAAGTCGACAAGCAACATCATATAGACAACGCTGTCAGTATTATTTAATAATAATAACAATTAAATATTACTAGGTACCTACTCATTTTAATAAGTAACTATGAAAAAGTAAGTCTGCCTGTCTGTTACATCTTCAGTTTCTTTTGTTTGACATTCGCGAGCGACACCGCTGGCAGCCACTAGTGTATAAATACATATTAAAATATATAATTAACTAATTAACAAAGAACTGTTTGTTATACAAAATTAAAAATATATTATCCAAATATGTAGAGTAGATATTATAAATCTTTAGGAAAAAAGAAACCCTATTCGATAATAGGTATTCAGTTGTATTAAATGTTTTTAAATTGAATATTGTTGATTTGACAATCAAATGTATTGAATTTATATCAACGAAGAAAATTTTAAATTACAGATGAAAAAAGACGCCATAGACTATCAAAAGAAACGCACAGACCTACAAAGAGAAATAGACATCGAACAACAAAAGCTAAGGGCACCACTAATACAACATATTCCTGCTAAACGGACAGAAACATCGAGAAGTGAAGATACTAAACCACCTGCCTTCTACCCAAGAATACAGGAGCGGTATTCACATCAGGAGAAGAAACCAGCTAACGAAGATAGATATTTTACGAACCAAGATAGGAAGCCACTGTCCATGAATATACCGGACAATTCTATTTTTTCTCTAAATTACGATGTGGATAATTATCTAAGAAAGAATCTTAACTTCAAAGATAGATATGACTTCGATATTGAAAGTATAGGCCAAGATAGGGATATCGAACGAGTATTAGTACACGAAAGGCCAAAGAAGATAGAGGACAGAACGCAGAAAGACGGGAAGAAATTACAAATTCGGGAATCTGTAGATTCTCTACCAATACCAGTTTTGAAACATTCGCCTGTAACGCAAAGTGATACGGTTGAAAGTGATTTAAGTGAAGCGATGAGAAAAGTGAACGACAAGTGGAAAGTTCCAGTTGTACAGAAAAATATATTGAAGTCCATTCCTAACGATGAAGGTAAGAATGTTAGCATATTAACGCAGCTAGGTTCTATAAGGAGACAGTTACAGTTAGAACAGTTACGATTAGACCAGATGTCTAAAGACGAGTAGAGTAGGTCGATCTCTGCGCTTCGCTTGTTAGAAAGAAATGAAAAGGTGCTAATTTTGTTTCATATATCTGTGTTTGTGATGTAGGAATGTTTTTGATAGATTTTTAATTGAACTAACAATTTAGATAAACTTGATGACTAAAGGCCCATTTATACAATGTTAGTTAGTTCTTGCTTTGATTTAATTATTTTACGCAATAAAACTTGCATCATGTAAATGGGCCTTAAATTTGAAAATGGTATCAATGTATTTTTTTAAATATTTGAAATATTAGCATGTGTTCATTTGGTTTTTAAATATCAATTAATAAATTCAATACAATACTATAATATTTTAGATAAGTTATTATTTCTTAATTAATGTTGTTCAATTTTAATTTTGTGATGTTATTTATAATTATTAATTAAGAACTATTGAAGCAAGAGGCGATACAAACTATTTTGAGTAGAAAATTGAAGTTTTGCTATTCCCATTCTTGCTGTGATTAAATTTCTAATTGTTCGTGAATATGACAAATGTGTCTTAATCTGTATTTGATGGAATAAATAGTGAAACTATTGAACAATGAAAATTAGTCAAAAAGTCTAATGTTGACGGATGACTTATGTTGAGGATTATTGATTGAAACACATTTGTTTATGTTATTGAAACAGTACTTAACTATAGGTTGTGGCAGAGAAGCTTTCTTTGAGGTTTAATCAGGGCCTTTCTGAAATTGATTTACAAAATTGAGACATTGACTTGGCATTTGACTTTTGTCTAATTATGTGATACTTATCGGTTTTCTAAACACTCATACAATTAGCAGGAATGAATTGTCAAGCAAACTGATTATTGAAATCATCCAAAGTGGCATTTTTTCCTCAAATTGCTTCCTCCATGTTTTATTATTTTGTATACAGACGACAAGCACATCAGTTTCACTACGAAAGTCGCCTCTATTAAGAAGGTCGTAAGGTCTAAATTTTACACTAAATGAGCTGTCCAATGTTCAGCGGACAGTCGTAACAGTTTGACTTTGAGAGGACCCTTATTCCGTCCTCAATAGAGGCGGCTTTCGTAGTGCAACTGTTACAATTGATGTGCTGTCGTCTGTACATTGATTTCAATTAAATAAATAAAAATTTATAAAATATAAGTAGAATACACTTGAAATTTCATCCTCAAAGTAATAGACTATAATAAGACCATTCCTAAATACTTTTTTTATTAGGGTCGCCAAAAAGTTGCCTTACGAGTATTCATGGTAAGTGGATTACCATGAATAAGGCAAAATGCATTTAGAAAACGATTCAGAATACATTATAAAAATTGTCACAGCCTATTGTTGAGAATGTTCTGTTCCTATGTATAACGTAATTTGTAATCTTTTAATTAAGATCTTCAAATTCTGCAATCTATTATATTTCTATAATTAATTGAAACTATTTATCCAATTGATTCTTGTTGCTCTGAAAGATTTGATAATGTGAATGAGACAAATGCATACTTGTTTGAGTATGTACAAAGAAGTCACCTGAGTGGAATGTGAATGCCGATTTATGAGCGAACTAAAGTTGCCTGTCCACTGCTGAAATAATTGGAGCAGAGCTTTCTTCGAATAAATAAGTGTATACTTTGTTGCTAAAAAGAATTTTGAAGCATAGAATGGCGAAGTTGTGCCATCCGAGAAAGAGTTAAAGTCAATAGTGTTCTAATGCAACGTAATTAGGTTGATTTTAGTTTCTCAGCAATGCTCCACTCGTTTCCGCTTCAGTGGACAAGCAGCTAAAAGTGTCGTATGTTAGATACTAATAATCCTTCTAGTAGTAGTGCCAAAATATAATCGAAATCTTCCCAAAATAATAATTTTATGTGGCACTACAATTCCACACTTTATATTAATTAATAAGTGTATATTTTAAAGGAGAATGGCGAGCTTCCGTATAGTTAGGGACCCAGACGCATCGTTCATGAATAATAACAATAATATTAATCAAACACTTACACCTATTATCTAGCCCAAAGTAAGCATCATTAGGAGCTTGTGTTATGGATACTACTTAATGGAGATATATTGATAATAATAATTATACAGGGTGGTGCCGTTAATACGAGAAATTAAAACATGGGCTATATTAGTTCATATAAATGGTTGGCCACTTTCAAAGACATCTTATTCATTTGATAATTTCATGACATTTCGATGAAATAATGCAGCCAAGGTTATATTGTTTCATACAAATGCCATGAAATTATCAAATGAGAATCATGTTTTTGAAA
This sequence comes from Nymphula nitidulata, assembly GCA_947347705.1. Taxonomy (NCBI): domain Eukaryota; kingdom Metazoa; phylum Arthropoda; class Insecta; order Lepidoptera; family Crambidae; genus Nymphula; species Nymphula nitidulata. The sequence continues at coordinate 10,723,149 of OX374641.1, read as the reverse complement.
GTGGCAAACAATTTCTGTGAACTAATAAAGCCCATGTTTCAATTATTGTCGTATTGACTGCACCACCCTGTATAATATTAGAAATATGCTAAATGGGGACCCCTGACCAAGTAGCCTGTTTAGCAAAGGGTACAGATCACTAATAGAAAAATATTTTGAATTTTTTACGCCCAGATGTCAAGACAATTAAAATTTAATTGTGTCTGGTATGTCGAGCTAAAGAAAAGTGAGTTTCGAAGGCCTATTAGACAAGATGCCATTTGACTATCGCTAAGTGGAAAATGTATGAGATTTGACATTTGCAATTGAAAGTCAATCGAGGGCTAATGTCAAATCCCATACATTTTTCGAAATATAGAAAAACGTCTTGTCTAGGCCCTCGTAACTGCGATAGAAATCATAATGGGCTTTGACACTAGCTCCCGCCCGCGACATGGTCTGCGTTATCCCATGGGAACGCGTTCCCGGGAGACAAAGTATCCTGTGCTTTAATCCAGACTATAATCTATATCTGGGATCAATTTCCGTTCTACCATGATTGATCAACAAACATCCAACCAAACTCTTACATAATATCACAATAAGTTAGATAAATTGACAAATATACTTGCATACTTAGTACTTGGTTCTAATCGAAAAAAAAAACAACCTGTTTTTGGCTCTTCCGACACCTGCTCCTCGATGCCAGCGAGGAACTGCTGAAAAAGTTGGAACGTTTGCAGAACCCCTGCATCCGTTTTATCTTTGGGCTTCCTTGTGACGTACTTTTGATGATTATTAGTATAAATATTACGACTTTGTATCCCAGCTTCTGAAAATCTAATGTTTTGTAAAAATAACTTCATAGCCTCTCTTGTTATAATGGCCGAACTTGAACGGCTACAATAGTTGGGTTCAATCAGCCATTCTCCTTTGGAAACAATCATTATGCAGCCTCAGCATATTTATTAATAAATAATTAACAATCATATCCAACTACTTATCTACTATATAGTGCTTTAAGTCAGTGCATGAAATGTTTTTTTGTGTGAAATTCGTTGAAATTAAATTTTAGCAGAATTTGAGATTATTACTCTCATCTTTCTGAATACAAGTTTTCTTTCTGTACACTAGGGTTTTTGCATGATTACCCTATAAGTAACTTTTATTTTGTTTAACAAATAAAATAAAAGCATGTCAAAGAATGAACGACAGTGATCAAACACCTGATAATGCGCGTACGCTCGTGCAAATAATTTAATTTAACGGTTTTTTTACAAAGGTTAGACATTTATTTATGTATAATAATATTTATTTAAGCGCACATAAGGCTATGTTTTGTTAAGACTGCATGTAGGTATTAGGCACAACTTGTAGGTAAGAAAAGTGAGATTATTGTAAGGCGTTTTAGAAAATGATGTGATCGTTTTATGAAACGAATTAGTATTTAATATTTGCTGATTTTATCTACTAAAATCTGGGCATTCTTTACTGCTAATTTTCTTATGCACTTTTGACAGCACAACTGTTTTAATTGATTAAACCAGCCCGATCCATTTTATTTAGAAAAGGATAATGTGATTTTAGAAGAGAGATAACAAACCCATACTTAATAATTTAATTATAGGTAATTATATCTAATTTAGGCAACCACTATAAGCATAAAGTACGGAAACATAATTATGGTCCTTAAAATTTATATGGCAAGTTTTTAAGAAACAACAGACAATGACTCCTGTCAGCGGGCATCTTCCTTTCACTTTAACCATTGCAGTAAAAGGTACCGAAGAAAAATTTTATTTTAGGCTTTATTGCTTTAGTAATAGAAACCATGAACTGTTAGAAACAACCACTGGCCACCGTCTTCTTTCTAGATTTCGTTTAAGTCCGCCAAATAACCAATCAACTCCAGGCGATTTCCAGTTTTTCCTGAATGATTCGAGTTAAAATGTCGAGTGATCCTCGAAAAGACCATTTGCAAGGGTTTCAATTGTCTTTTTTTTTTAAATTTTACACCATGTATACTGCCCTTATTCACTTGTGACATACCTAGGTGTTCTAATGAACGTCTTGTGCTGTCAATCGTGTAGTCATCAATGAGTGATAATTTTAGACAGTTCATACGAGTTATTTTGTAATTACGAACAACTCATTAGCAAATCCATGAAAGAAACATAGCAGTCAATTAACATTCATCACAAGGTTTCTATGATATTAAAAAAATGCACTCGTTTTGTGTTAATACAGTCAAATTATTTTAATATTTTTTACTATTAGTTTGTACGAATAAGAATGCCAATTATGTTATTGTAAGTGCACTTTTAGAATTAACGCTTAGGTGATATAGATAATAAATCAAAACTGATAGATTTTTAATAGTAACAATAATAAAAACCTGTAAGCATGTGGGTAGGTGCCTAAAAATATTTTTTATCCCGAGGACTAGGTGGAATTTTTGCTTACGATAAATTATAAGCTTCTGTATATAATCAGGCCATATTATTCTGTATTAAATATTTTATTAGTATGGTTTTAATAAAGTCACTTTATTATAGTTTGATTTTTTTAGTTTTATTTTTACATAACGCTTTTTGTTCGTGATCCCACTTCCCGTCCTGTCCCTCTTAAATTGTACGTGAGAGTGTTCTAAACAATACAGGGTGGTGTTGTCAATACGACAGTAAATTAAAACATGAGCTATATTAGTTAATAGAAATGGTTTGCCACTTTCAAAAACATCTTATCAATGTGATAATTTCAAGACATTTCTATGAAATAATGAAGCCAATCTTGTATTATTTCATACAAATGTCATGAAATTATCCAACGAATACGACGGACTTTTCTTCGCGGCGGAGAAAAAGTAGGTACGCTCCGCGAATAAAAAGTCCGCCGCGGATTTACCGCGAACTCAACGCACACGGTGTGCGGTGTATCTTCCTGCATACGTACGTCACTTTCGACTCGAGCGCACAACCCGCCATGTAAGTTGCTTCGCCTAGTCACACGAGTTCTATTTTTTAGGGGACTCCCCCGTACTTTTGTCCGGTCCGCTCACTGCATGTCCTCGGTTATTCGGGGGACTTTTTGTACGCGGTACTTTTAATCCCTCGTTTGCGTTACTCGATACAGTTGTAAGCGATCTATTTTAGCGGACAAAATCCCTAGTCTGCGCAGGCCATAAAACTTATCTTGGTCTCCAGCCATCATGACGCTCGCAGGAGAATATTGTTGCAGAAATCAAATAAAAAAACGTTTTTGAAACAAGAGCCTATGCTCTTGTTTGTTCTTGTGTTAAATTATTATTGTAGCAAAGTTTACATATTTAATCGTTGCTACAAGAATATTTTACAGTTACGACCATAAATATTAACATTTCAAAACCACTTCTGGAATAAAATAAAATAAATCTCTTACCAATATATTTTTTTTATTAAAAATAAATCTTTCACAACACGTTTTGAGACAGGATTAAGTACAACATTCTAGCAATCCATCCTCGAATTTCAAGGCTTTAGCGCTGAATTTTTGTAAGTATATGTAAGTCTTTATCTCAAAATATTAATACCGAAAGTTATTGTACAATAAATTACGTCATAATTACATGTAGAATATGAGTATTTTATTGATAACAAACAGGTATAAATTTCAAAAAAACTTCGCCAAAAATCACCATAACTAGTGAGAGCCTGTGGCACCGCTCGAGTAGATATCGGTATTATCGTGCCAAACGTTAGACTGTCTTTTCTCAGGATATAATTTAATTCCATGCCGAATTTCATCTTCTAGTACGACATGTTTTTTAAAAATAACTAAATTTCAAAAGAAAATAAAGAAAATTACGGAGATATTATACCCGCTGTTACAGAATTTTAAAATGAAATTTGTAATTCTGGAGTTTGCGGGGGGTCGATTTATCAGTAGTGCGAGAATTGTGTGTGTGGGTGTGATGGGAAACGCAATAGTAACTAAGCATTTTAGGGATGTCACGAGCAGGAGAAAGTTTTTATTAATTTAATTGGAAAATAAAAGTAACTCGCAGGAAACACAACCACCCCCTTATTTTATTAACATAAGTGGTGCAGTTCGATTTCGTGAAAGGAAACTTTATTTCTGGAAAATGGTTTGAATTGCGAGAATGCGACATACCCAATTATGGTATAATGAGAATCAAATGAAATTCATGCGGGGTTTTCGCGAGCACTCTAAAGAAGACACGACTGCAGGACTGCAGTCTACTCAGACAAGATTTCTGGTAATTTAGGTACATTGTAAATTATTTTCAAATATTAATTTACATTCAAAATTAACATTCGGTTACGCAGCGCGCAGGATTATGACCATGAATCATTAGGAAAAGAATTTGTTTCCAAAAATATAAAATAGTTTAATTATATAGTCTACAAATCATATCAATCAATCGTATGACATAAAAATTTAACCCACCCCTAAATCCAAGTAGACACTGTTTTTCTGCTTGCAGATATACTTAATTTGAATTAACAATTAATAATTTTAAATTAAAAATAATAAAACAAACGGGGTTCGAAATTAATGATAATTATTATGATAATCATAAAAGGAACCGATCCGGGTTTTCAAGTAAAATATCAAACTATGAATAGCAAAACCTCATACTTAAATCAGATGACATTAGAACAACCCGTGTTGTTTTGTAATAATAATTGTACTGAACATTTTTTTGCTAAATTTCATAAAATTTATAATATAATGCTAAAATTATCACGATAATTATCAGAAGACACAATTAAGTTGCAAATTACAAACAATATTTTTAAATAACAACTTCCATGTGATTGCCAACGAATAATTTCAATTTTTTTCTTATTCAACATACTTATTTCTCTAACAATTTATTAATATATTAATAAGTTATTAATTTATTAATAAATTATTATTCTATTCCCATTTACCTTGTTGCCGGGAAATAAAACGTATGTTTTTAATTAAAAGTAGATAGGTATCTACTTTTAATTTTACATACAGTAATAAAATTACATACAGTAATAAAAACATACATTTTCGACAAAGGTTTTAGATATCTCTAAATTTATAGAATTTTTCCTGACAAAAATTCGTATTTACAATGCTTTACTTTTTTAACTTATAATATTGTTTGACTAAAATCTATAAAATTATTATTGTAACCTAAAATGGGCATATTTCTTGAACAGTATCCTTTGGTTCACCAGCTAAATAATCTATGAATTGATCAAGAAAATGGCTACATTTATAACAAATAAGTAACTAATTACAGTATGAGTTATACCTAGACAATTTCACGTCCATAGAAAAATATATTTTTTTAACTTACGATAAACGTCATTATTGTTCATAAATAATTTATCAAATATGAATTTTATATCATATATCGTGAATTGAAGGATTATAATATTTTGTCTTAATTTTTAAATACCAAGGCCAAATGCCGGGTTCCATTCCACTGTAGGAAACAGTTTAATTAAGAAAAAATCACATTAAAGGTTGAAAATGCTGCTACTCGTGGGATTCCTATCAGGGTACTTCAAGAACTGTTCCAAGGAAGGTCCGAACCTGCCGAGAGGGTCCCTAGGGAACATTATCATATCATTGACCCACGTGAATTGTAGCAGCCGATTCTCTATGATGAACCGCCATCTTGGATTCTCATTCAACAAGTCTCTGTAGTTGTCACCTGACACTATAACAGCGTCAAATTCAGCAGCACACTGCACTATGTACCTGTGGATTGAAAACTGCATTGAAAAATGAGCACTGCACATTTGAAATAAAACCACTTTTCCGGATTTACCTCCACAACCACGATAGCTGTAAAGTGATCGAAATGTCGGGTTTATAATAATAAGTAACGGTTAACTGGTTACATTTCAAATGTAAAATTGACATTTCATTATAGTAATTAAAATATTGCAATGGTATTTTCCATGAAAATTTAGAGCTGGAGAAACTTTTTTACTTTACAGAAAATGGCAGCTAAACCACACAACCTTTGTAGATTTTTTCAATAGGAATGTTGCCTACGTTTGAATATGGCGCTATTTTTCACAAATTCTGAAAATATACGCTACTGTTGCCCATAAAAACAACTCAAAACTCAAAAGCTGTGGAATATTTTTGAAGTTGTACGGTTTAAACAGAAGAATAGCAGATTTAGTGTCACTTTAAATATGGAGCGTATGTTTATGAAAGAGACGATACGCATTTTATTAGACAAATACATAAACCCACGTATTCATAAAAACAAGTGAAGTTATAAGAGGCTTATAAAGTGTTTTGTTTCTCTCACTCATATGAGAAAGAGAAAAGATAAAACATATTTTAGCAGTGTTTTATCTAAAATAGGTTCATTGAGCGTTTATGAATATGGGCGATAGTATTTAATTTTCTAGTAATTTACTAGATTCTTTTTATAAAACGGGAGAAAAAACATTGGAAAAATAAGTCATAGAATAGTTCAGATTGCAATGACGAAACACAACCAAACCGCGTCATGGGTCAAAGGACTAGCATCCAGCCTGCCTAGCATGACCACCGAAACGCGATATGATAAAGCTATTTATCGCTTTGAATTGTCAAAAATACAAGTTCGCAGTTTCGATAAAATTTCAAGATGGCGGTTATATCCAATGATTTTTGACAGTTGAAAGCGATAAATGGCTTTATCATATCGCGTTTCGGTGGTCATGCTAGGCGGGCAGGCTATGTTAGATAAATTTGAAAGAAAAATATCAAACAATCTAAAATTAAATTTTAAATAACTATGCTGTATGCAATCCACTGAGTACTTTATATTTATACAGGATGGTATCGTCAATACGACAATAAATTGAAACATGGGCTATATTAGTTCATAGAAATGGTTTGCCACTTTCAAAAACAGCTTATTCATTTGATAATTTAATGACATTTGAATGAAATAATATAACATTGGCTGCATTATTTCATTATGTCATGATCCGACGGTAACGGTGCATTCTGTTCTTTTTTTTTCACTTACAAATTTCGATTGATTTGTTAGTGAAAAAAAAGAACAGAATGCACCGTCTTTTGTTTTAAATTGTTTCATCGAAATCTCGATGGCCAAACAACATAGTAATACCGCAACGTGTAGCGCCATCTGGTGGTACATTTAAGAAATATATTTACATAAAACTTTTTGTAAACACTTATACCTACAGAAAATGGATTAAACACCATGTTTTAGTTTATTGTCGTATTGCACTACTCTGTATAAATAGGTAGTAATAACTACTGCCTTTGTTTCCGTGAGTTCCCCTTACCCTATATCAGTCAGTGACTCACCTATCGTCGTAGGCGGTGACCATTCGGCCCTGTATCTCCCTGGACGGCGTGTAGATCACGTGTCCTTGCCGCTCGAGCTCGTCCAACAGCCGGGGCTGCGTACTCTTACCCAACTTGCATCTGCAACCAGAACGGGACGACCGACTTATAGCACGGCTATTTACAATAATCACGCTGAAAACTACAAGGTACCCTAGAACTAAAATGGTCTAAGTAGTATTTTAGCGAATAATCAATTAGGATTTTTAACTTGAAATGATGTGGTGAAAATATTCGTATCCAAATATTTTATTTTGTCAAAAATGAAAAAGTTTTCTTTCGTCAAATGAATTCAGCTGCACACTTATCGTAAACAGATAAATATTTGAGATTGAATAACTTATTTCTCGTGTTAATAACAAATATTCACATCGGGCTGATTTTAGGACTCTTACCTTCTAGTCATATGTAGGTAGTATCAAGGATGATAGAAGTAAAGGATTGCCAATGTCTAATGTCACGTAAATTAGTACCTAAATAACGACGAGATGTCGCTAGCAGTATAAAATCATAAAAATACACATTCCGTCAATACTTTGCGTAAAAGCAGACTCCTAGATGGCGTCACTGCAACTTTAATTTATTTGTGAAACTTACTTAATCTTGCCAATAGATGGACCTATTTTATAATTTAACAACATGGACCAAATATCATTCTTGTTATTCTTAGATTATTATTATCAAAGTAGTAATGAGGTAATAGTATAAATTAACGTAGCAACTTTTATTGTAATGATTTTTATTCTCGTTGTTTGTTTTTATTTTTTAAGTGTAGGTATATTACTTACATAAAATTTTAAACATAAATTAAAACCGACTTCAAAAAACTGAAAAGATTAAAATAAGTAATAGAAATATATTTTTTGGAGTCGGTGCTTCACTTTCTATTGTTTTTGTTTTTGGAGACAACTTAGCACCAACTCCAAAAAATATGATTCTAGGGGATCTTCTAAGTACGTACTTCAAAAAACTGAAAAGGTTAAAATAATAGATTTAATTATTTTAACCTTTTCAGTTTTTTGAAGTGGGTTTTAATTTTTGTTTAATTTTTTTTTTTCACAAGTTTTAGTGATAGATAACTTTTTAAGGTCGAAGCTATATTGGTGACCGTCAACTTAAATTGTTTGCTACTATCGTATCGTTTCACTAAAAAGTTATAGGAAATTGATTGCACACACGGGCGCTAAATGAGCCGGCTCTGGGTTGATCTCCTGAATTGTTGCATAGAGTTTAGTTTTGTACCTTTTTTTAACTATTGCATATCTAGAGACTTAGTACCAACGCAATATGTAACAAAATTCTGTGGAATAAATTATTTGTATTTGTAAGTTCTAACTGATATTTCAGTAATGAAGACCATATTTTTGGGTCGTCTAGAGAAAATGGTAGGTTCATTTCCCAAAAGTGGTAGGAGTCATGTTCGGGTGCATTAGAAACCCGTGTTTTTTACCACGCGTCATTTCATTATGTAATGCGGTAGAAACCACTGCTATCGCTCACTAACCGACTTCAAAAACGAGGAGGTTCTCAATTGGGCCGGTTTTTTTTTTATATGTATGTACACCGATTACGCCGAGATTACTGATCCGATTTACGTGATTTTTTTTTTGTTCGATGACGAATAGCTGCCATTTGGTCCCATAATTTTTTTTTCAAAAACGGTTTGGTACTTTGGTTTTAAATTAAAAAAAAACTGAAATTATTAAGTCGTCTACATATGCCAAATTGCAAATTTTTGCTTTTCCAATGAATTTTTAGTAAAACGATACGATAGTACGAAACAATATAAGTTGACGGTCACCCATCTAGCTTCGACCGTAGAAAGTTATCACTAAAAATTGTAAAAAAAAAAACAAAAATTAAAAGCGACTTCAAAAAACTGAAAAGGATAAAATAATTAAATTTAAGTAGGTATTCATCCCCTAGAAACATATTTTTGGAGTTGGTGCTAAGTGGTTTCCAAAAACAATAGAAAGTGAAGCACCGACTCCAAAAATATGTTTCTAGGGGATGAATACCTACTTAAATTTAATTATTTTATCCTTTTCAGTTTTTTGAAGTCGGTTTTTTTTTAATGTTCGTGTGCTTCAAGGGTCACAAGTTTTATTTAGGCTGTGTGTTGTTACATCCGCCCCGACAAACAAGAACACCCTGGCCTTCGTTTGAAGAACTCTTCAAGAGCGCAGCTGGTATTTTAATCCAGGTGGCTTAGTGTCAACCGGGCAGAGTATTTGCGTCTAAGTCAAAATTAGCATACTGGCCGAGCCGTCTCAAGATGTTGGTGGAAGGCATTTAGTCCGGTACCGCTAGGTTTTGAGGTTCCAAAAATATTAAAGTTTATGATTTTTTGCATACAGTTAGTAGGTAAGGTAAACGTCCCTATACTCGTCGGATTTTGAACTTGGCTGACTTTGACGACTTGTCACACAAACATCATTGAGCTTACGTACGAAGTTGTAATTACACGATGCGATACATAATTTAATATTCTATTAGATATAATGATTCGTTTCATTAAGGAGAATAAGGAAAAAATCTAAAAAATAATAAATTGACGAAACACACATTTGTACCAGTATTCGACAGATTTGTGTGTTTTTGACACTGTGTTTCGGATTAAAGGAAACATTAGAAGTATGATTACTGGGCATCGAAGTCATCTCATCTTAGGCTACAGCATATCGGGGGTGGGCTCGTGAAATTGCTTCGCCAGAGCTTACGCTAACCACGCAAAGGGCAATGAAGTTACCAGGGAGTTTTAGTGTGCTTAGAACTCAGATCATAGATAGAAGTAGATATTTGAAGGAGGCGGCGTGGCGCGTAGGTTTCCGACATGCCCAAACCGAAATATCGTTCTCTAACGGGCTGTTAGTTATTATAACTTAGCCGCGCTTACGCAAGGATCTCCTGTATTTACCGAAATGTCGAGACACACGCACGGCCAGCGAGGAGACGAGGCTCCTCCGCGTTGAAAATGCCCGTCTCAAAGCCGAGATGGAGGCTCTCCGCCGAGAAATCGGAAAACTGAAGACGGTGAGGCAAGAGCTCGATCGATTGAAAAAGGACGTTCGTGAGCTCCGTTTGGGTGACAAAGGCGTTCCAAAAGCGCCAGTCGCAATTGAGGACTCCTACATGGATATATGTTTCACCTGAGAGGCCCTGCCTCAGCGGGAAAACATTCGGTGCACTCAGCCGCAACCGAGCACGTCACGGCAAGCGCCTGTACTCTTAGTTGTAACCCCGCCGTCTAACGATGAGGAGGACAAGGAAGAGAGACTGATGCGGAAAGTGCTCTCCCGCGTCAGCATCATGGTTGGCGCTAGGTTTGATGGGATGGAGGCCGATGCCAGGCTGCTTCCTGCGAAACAGCACCGTCCTCCGCTGGCCGCTGATAATCGAAAGACGATGCAGGAGAAAGCGAAGCCACCGACCTCTGCCGCACAAAATAAGGGCAAAATTATAGTCATCCCTGCTTCTAAGCCGAAGGCAGGCGTCTCCGCCGTCCCCCTATCAGCTCCTAATACGACGAGCGCCACGGATGCTGAAAGGTGGACGAAAGTAAAAAGTAGTAAGGGGGGTAAGGGCAAGCTTGGCGCAGCATCAATACTAGCTCCTGCAACGATTGCCAGTGGAGGAACGTCCAAAGCCAAAGAGGTAACAGCAGACGCAGCCCCCGAAAATAAGCGGAGGAGGAGGAAGACTAGGCTTAGAGCTTCGCGGTCAGCGGCTGTCATAGTGACTATTGAGCAGGAGAAAAAGGTAGCGCGTATGACGTATGCGGACGTCATGTCAAAAGCGTGCACGTCTGTGAACATTGAAGAGCTGGGCTCCCCCCGCTAAAATTGCGAGAGTCGGCATCGGACGCCCGCCTGTTTGAAATTCAGGGACTTGAGGATAACGCAGATAGCGCAGATAAATTTGCGGAAAAGCTTCGCGCCGCCTTCGGAGGAGGGTTACGGGTGACTCGGCCCATTAAAACAGCGGAGTTTCGTCTCGCGAGGCTTGACGATTCGGTTACCGCAGATGATATCAAAGTCGCTGTGGAACGTACGGGATTCTATACGTGGCCCTGGGGAACGCTCGTAAGGAGCTGCAAGTGGCAATTGCTCGTGCCAAGGTCGCAGCTCGGGCAGATATGTTGGAGAATCTAAATAGGGACCCCTGGGGTAGCCCCTATCGTGCAGTGCGTGATAAGTTCGCAAAGGGCCCCCCAGTAGTGGAATCCATAGATCCCTCTTTACTACGAGAGACAATAGACCGGCTGTTTCCTGAGAGCGGGGAGTTCCCCGCTCCGGCGATGGCGTCTGACCAAGCGACGCGCGAACCTGATTCGCTGCCTCCACCGCCAATCACAAACTGGGAGTTTGAGACAGTCATCACCAGGCTCCGAGCCAAGAACACAGCCCCGGGGCCTGACAGAGTGCCTGGCCGAGTTCTGGCACTTGCTCTTGGGTCTCTGGGGGATCGTCTCCGGGGCATTTAAGATCGCTGCTTCGAGCCTGGTGTTGCTCCAGAAGCCCGGGAAACCAGCGCACAGTCCTTCTGCCTATAGGCCGATTGTGCTGCTGGACGAAGCCGGAAAGCTTCTGGAGCGAATTGTTGGCTGGTTAAGCATCTCAGCCGGGTGGGTCCTGATCTTGTGGAGTGGCAGTTCGGTTTTAGGGAAAATCGCTCCACCATAGGCGCCATCCGGTTGGTTAGGGCTAAATCTGAGGAGGAGATTGCTAGGGGCAGGGAGGAGATTGCACTTGCAGGGACTCCACCCTGGGATCTCAACGCGTTTGCATTGGCAGAGGTGTATAGGCGGAGCGCCGCCGTTCGGATAGAAGGAGCCTGCCCGTCGCCGGAGCTCATTCGACGGTGGCGCGACGGAGCCCAGCGGGTAGTGATGAGCGTTTGGCTACGCAGGCTGGAGGTTCCAATTTATGGCTAGTAGACTGTCGAGGCAATCAGGCCATGCTCGACGAAGTGGGTGGATCGGGAGCCTGGCTCCCTGTCCTTCAGACTAATGCAGGTGATGTCAGGGCACGGTTGCTTTGGCCATTATGTACACAGAATCAGACGGGAGCCGAGTCCCCGGTGCCACGAGTGCGGTGGCGAAGACGACACGGCGCAACATACGCTTGAGTCGTACCCAGCATGGGTTGTTGAGCGACGCGACCTGGTCGCGACAGTGGGGGCAGACCTTGCACTGCCGACATTGATTACATCGATGGTCGGTAGTGTGACGAGCTGGGAGGCAGTTGCCACCTTCTGTGAGCAAGTTATGCTCCAGAAGGTAGGACCTCAAAATCGCCTATTACGTAACGGAGTTCAAGTATTACGTAACGCAGTTTGAGAGGAGGGGGGTCTTACCAGAACCTTACTTATCTTACGACGAAGCGTTACCAGGGCGGGAGTAGGGTTCGAACAATGCGTTACGTTACATATTTTTTTTATTTAAATAAAAAACTAGGAAATCTTCGAAAGTTGCGTTACGTAATACTTGAACGGTCCCCTAGCCGTACCGGACTAATTGCCTATTTGCGTAATAACTACAAAAAGTAATAGTTAAATTAACAATAGCAAGAGACGTGTAATTTACATAAAACTCACAACACACATTACACGCACATCACACATAAATACCCGAATTACAAAACATTATTTTAGTAATTCGTGTATAGTACAAAGGACGCCGGCCGCCCTGCCCCCGCGGCCGCCCGCGCCGTTAAACTTCTTCCCGCCACACGTGCTCACACAAACAAACACCACTCGCACACATAAAAAAAGCGTAAAAGAGTTATTTACTTACCTTAACTTATTGATAGGTATTTTAATAACTGTTTCAAAATCTCCGTTAGCTAGCAAGAAGCACATCCACAATATCGAAATATTCTATTTCAACACCCGAACGAGTATTTTTCAAATACCTACATGTACAGTCGACAGCACATCAAGTGTAACAGTTGATGGCAATAAGCTTTATTACAGCCTAAATTACATAGTTATAATACACAAATTATCAGACTGCTAAAATATTATAATTAAAAAAGATACGCCTTGAAATATAATTTTTTAGAGACTGAGAGAATACGTTAGGTTATAATAACGCAAATATAGACAGACTAGAAATTATATAATTTTAAAAAAATTGGGTAATCCTAATTAATTCACTTGGTTAGAGCAGGCTCCCGGACATTATCATCCTTGCGCGGACTGAGAATGGTTGCGGCTTTGGTCCCCGCCCGCGCCCCAGCACATGAACTTTTTCTAGTTTGTCTATTTATCTCAGTAAAGTTGACAGCACATCAAGCTTGACAGTTTGACTTTTAGACCGCCCTTACTGAGTTCGTAATAGAGGTGGCTTTTGTAGTGCAACTGTTACACTTGATGTGCTGTCGACTGTACTTCTAGGTATTTGAAAAATACTCGTTCGGGTGTTGAAATAGAATATTTCGATATTGTGGATGTGCTTCGTGCTAGCTAACGGAGATTTTGAATCAGTTATTAAAATACCTATCAATAAGTTAAGGTAAGTAGATAACTCTTTTACGCATTTTTAATGTGTGCGAGTGGTGTTTGTTTGTGTGAGCACGTGTGGCGGGGGGAAGTTTAGCGGCGCGGGCGGCCGCGGGGGCAGGGCGGCCGGCGTCCTTTGTACTTATGCCGCGCCGCGCCGGTGCCGTACCGCGGCGATATTACTACCTAACTACATAAATTGTTATGTATCTACACGAATTACTAAAATAATGTTAAATTGAAAGCTTATATAAAACAACCGATCAACTCACAAGTGTAACCTTCTGAATGTAAGTACCTACGGTTGAGTTTAGCACCATGTCACACCAGCTATTGCGTCTCGTATTTTAATAGTTTATACCTTACTATATAAGCCATAATTATTGTGACATGATACTAAAGTGTTCAGCTCTATGAGATTCAGCTACTTCTGTGGTTGTTCACACCTACGTTATTTAACCGACTTCAAAAACGAGGAGGTTCTCAATTCGGTTGGTATGTTTTTTTTAAAGTATGTACACCGATTACGCCGAGATTTCGGGTTCGATTTACGTGATTCTTTATTGATTAACAAAAATTAAAGCCGTGTTCAAAAAACTGAAAAGGATAAAATAATTAAATTTAAGACTAGGTACTCATCACCTAGAAACATATTTATCCTTTCAGTTTTTTGAAGTTGGTTTTAATTTTTGTTTATTTTTTTTATACAATCGTGTGCAGTCAGACATCAAGACAAAGTCTAGATTCTAGATGCCTACCTATCTACTTATTACCGCTGTCGTCGACGACGCCCTCATTACAAATTTTTAACATTTGTGTTTTAAAGTTTTTTATTTCATATAGTAATTATAATGTTCCCAATAGTTTTTTATTTTACAATAAAATACTGGATTAGCAATCTTAATTTTCAAAAAAACCTTTCTTGTTTCAGCGCCATCTATTAAATTTATGCTAGCATTATATTGAAAATCTAAACTAGCACACTGGTAGCACAGTAGCAAATGGTGTATAAATCTATCACGTAGCGCTAGTTTCATATAGAAAAATGAAATCGTTGAAGCAGAATATTGTGATGATATTTAGAGCTCGAAAATAGTAATGTATCAAACTATTAATTTTCATGTAAAAATTCTAATGATTTACTATCATGTTTGGGCATATTTTAATCCGCAGGCTAACTGCTAACGCCATCTAGACTTAAGCCGGTATTTGTAGCTTTAACAGAGTTACGCTTTTTTGTATGACATTGGCAGTCTATATATTATTTGGTCCATGGTAGTATTCACAAATATTAGACTTAAATTATTCCTTACATTGCGTCTCCCTTTGACGCATCGCAACAAAAAAGGACTTATAATTTATTTGAGACATTTCTTTTGCCAAACTAACGTTCAGTCAAAAAGTCACACACGTAGGATTTGTCGACAAATAACGTTTTATATTTTGTGTTAAATTTTAGCTATAATGTTTATCCTCAAAGCGTTTATTTGTTATAAAATAATTAAAACTTTACGTACCCAGTCAGTAGAATGCATCTCCTGGTTAATTTCCCTCTGTATTAGCGGTATTGAAGAATGATGTCATAAAAATACTTACTGCTTACAATTTAATTTGTAAGGTGGATGAAATCAAGTACCAGATAACGTATTAGCGAATATATAAGTCGTTTAAAACTTTTTGCAGATGGCAAACGTAAGCACTCCCTGAATTATTAACTGACGTTTGAGAAGATGACTGTATGGCAACTGCTAACCGTTAACCACTACTTTTGCTTGCATCATTTTTTTGACAATACATGGTGTAAGGGGGGGAACGCTCTCGAAGTGGAAGAAAAAATATTAAATCTTGAAAAATAGACTTGTCCATACAATCTAGTATGAAACATCTGACATCCGTAAGAGAACTAAAGTCACTAACATAGCTCATAGGATTAGCAAGTTGAAGTGGAATGGACAGGACACATAGCATAGAGCGGACGGCCGACGGGGCGTTTAAGTTCTAGCATGGCGACCACGTACTGAAAGCGCAAAGTAAACGGCCTTCTACTTGATGGACAGACGACCTGGTAAGGGTGGTTAGGAGCCGTTGGATGCAGGTTGCGCAGAGCCGATGCATTTGGGAATCGATGGGGGAGGCCTACGTTCATCGGCTGGTATGATGATGATGAAACAGCTGTTAATTAGTCTTATTTATAGTCACCGGCACCATCTGCCTTCGTTTTCGAGAAAGTTCTCCTTATACCCTGTCTAGTATGACAGTAACAAATAATTTGAATAAGTCTTTATAACACAAACCTGATCCTCGAAGTTATCAAAAATTGTCAACAGGGTGTCTTCTCTTTATGCACTTACGGAGACACATATGAAACAATCTCGTTCAAGGAATTTGACATTTCGGACTTTATTTACAAACACGGTGAGTACGCCGCCCCCAATTAAAACATAAATGCCAATAATCAATGTGTGTTTACCAACCTGAATTTCGAAGATTTTGTAGTGACCCAAATATTTTGAAACAAGTTTTAGCCAGTTATGATAACTGGCCCCATCTATTATTACCGTTAAAAATGCGCCAATTCATTCAGTCAATTTTTTAACCAAGTTAAAACAATCCAATCGTAGTACATAATTTTGAGACTATACTATATGAAGTATGAACCAGTAAAATTAAATCAAACGAATTACAATTTGGACTTTACCCCATATGTAGTTATGTTCAATAGGAATGGTATTTGCATCGAATTGGAACGAAAACGTTCGTCGTCGTGATAACTGTCAAATTGTACGAAAACGGCGGCAGCGCCTCTGTTGGGAATTATTGGAAACCACTTTTTATTACAGGTTGGTGCCGTCAATACGACAATAAATTAAAACATGGGCTATATTAGTCCATATAAATGGTTTCCCACTTTCAAAAACATCTTATTCACTTGATAATTTCAGGACATTTCTATGAAATAATGCTGCCAACGTTACACTATTCCACACAAATGTCATGAAATTATCAAATGAATACGATATTTTTGAAAGTCATGAAATTATCAAACAAATAAGATGTTTTTTACAGTGGCAAACCATTTCTATGGACTAATATAGCCCATGTTTTAATTTATTGTCGTATTGACAGTACCACCCTGTATATGGATTTGAGAGGTGAACACGACGATGATCGTTTTCGTTTAGTTTCGATTGTAACTTACACTAGGGGTACTGAAGAACAAACAAAGCATCGGATTTTGACAATTGTTAAAGAAATTTACGCGAAAAACTATCAAAATCTATTTTATCGGTGTCCTATTTCGTAGCACCTTACTCGATTTAAAGTGATATTGAGAATATGATTTATGTATAAAAATTATCGTTACGATTTATATTTAGAGGACAGAAGAAGTTTCTTTTCTTCTTCTTACGTTAGCTAAACATTTTAATAGCCATCGATAAAGCTGAGAATGTTTGACTGACAGGCATTTTGACTTGCAGCCTTCGGTTTGTTTGTCATCGGGATTTTTTAAAATACTGTGATACTTTTTATATTTGTTAGCAAACGTTAACAATGTTTCAAGACCATAAATCTGAACAACCTTATCTAAGTAACACGCACGCCTTCTAATAATAGCACGAGTCATCAACATAGATCTTCCGAAAATGTATGGAGTCCTGGTACTTGCACTCCTTAATATAATTTTATGAAAACGTGAAGCCGAGCATATTATTAAAAATATTTTTTCAGCAAACAACAAAATATAATGTTGAATAAATATGAGTTTACTGTACTCATATTTATTCAAGAACAGAAGTCAATTGACAGTTTAGTACCATGTCACACTACACCAAACTGTATACACAAACTGCCAATAGTGTTGCCAATATGTTATTGTGAAAAGGTACTTAAGTCTAAAGCTACTTCGGTTGCTTACTGTACCACTTAATTAAATGAAATCACACCACAGACTACAGAGTTAATATGACAGATTACTCAGAGCGGCAATAAAAAGGTTATTTAAATCATTTTTTTTTTATTAAATGAAAGCAGAAAATAACAAATAACTGTTTTGTGTTACCGAGCAAAGGTTTACTGCGATTCAGATTGATTGATTATATTTCAGCTCACCTTTACTTTTTTTTACTGTTGTTTAATAAAAAATAGATTCGATTTTAGCTTGAATGAATTATTTAGTTTAACCATTAAAATACACTTTCCCGACAATATTTACCGGTTATTGACCCATAGTGTGTCTGTTGATTTAAGTCCTTAAAGAAAGATTTTCAGTTCCAAGGTCTTGTCTACTAGATTTAAAACTAACACATATTAATGTCTTTAGAACTTGATTAACGTGCCCTGTAAACATTCATTTTGTGTCAACCATTTACCTGAATCGAGGTACAAACGCCTTGACGACATGGCCGCGCTTCAGGAAATAATCTATACAAATTTTCAGCCCCTTAACTGAAAACTGCTTGCCTTTGCTATGTCTGGAAATATAGGAAACATTAATAACACACATAAAGATTGGAACGGTTTCCAATCTCTGCCATTTCCAAAGTCATTTAGGAGGTAAATTAGGTTGCAGTTATATTCCAAGATCATGCTATGAAAATGGTGTGTGGGAAGAGATCTGTAGCACGTAGTATGAGGAGTGCCAGAAAGGTTTAAATAAAAATTAGAATATTTAAAGCAATGCCCAACTTAATCCAACCGTTGGTCTTAGAAAACATACTCGTTTGGGTGTTGAAATACAATATTCCGACATTGTGAGGGTATAAGTTAGCTTCTAATGCAAATACAGATGAACTACTTGAAGTAAATGATGAAAAAATATATGCCGCCTGGAGCATATATTTTTTCATCATTTTCTTTCTTTATATATAATTAACAATAAAGTAGGCGTTTAAACGCATCAAAAACATTAAAATGTACTTAGAGCAAATTCACAGGATAATCCAAAGTCCTTGGTAGATCAGAGGGTTAGAGCAGTCACCCAGATTGTGAAATATCGCGGGTTCAGTCCCCGCTTGAGAACATGATTTTTTTTCTACTTTAAATACTTTTCAGAAAGGTTTAGTCTACATCAGGGCTGTCCAAAGCACGGCCCGCGGGTCGCATGCGCAAATATGAAAATTTTGCTTCTAAGATATGTTTTTCGTAGCCGTTTCTGCGTCCTTACAATCTATTAAGTTATTTGGATTTGCCTTGGATCGAAGCAGGTTTGGACAGCAGCCCACCAACGGTCACAACGTCTTTTAGCTGACATCGGCATAAGCAAAACGCAGCGCTGAGACGTTTACAGATCAGCTGTTCCATACAAATTTCCAAATGTACTCAGCTACAATGTGTGAAACAGATGATTTTTTTTGCGATTTCAGAATGCGTCCATTGGCTCTTCAAAAAGAGTGACAAGATCCTATTGAAGAACTACAGACCCATCACGCTCCTGAATCATGTTTACAAACAGTTTTCGAGGGTTATAACGAAATGCCGGATTCCAATAAGGCTTTAGTACCTTAGACCACATACATACGCTGCGGCAGGTTATACATAAGACCCAAGAATACAACCTGCCATTATGCTTAGCGTTTGCGGGCTATGAGAAAGCCTTCGATTCCGTTGAGACTCGAAACCAATACAACTTCAGCGAGGTGTGAGATAGGGCGATGTTATTTCGCCGAAACTGTTCGCTGCGTCGTTTGATGATGTGTTTAAGCTTTTGGACTGGAGAGGACTTGGCATCAACATTAACGTGTAAGAGTACATGACTCAACTTCGGTTTGTGGATGATATCGTAGTCATGGCTATGACCCTGGAAGACTTGGGCACAATGCTCAAGGAAAGTTGGAGAGTTTCGCAGCAGTAGGTCTTAAAATGAACATGGATAAGACGAAAATTATGTAGAATTCCCATGTCTTTACTAACTCCTGTTCATTAACGGATCTAACTCGGCTCTGCAGCGTTCGTGAAGCTTCGCAGTATATTCTCGGCCCAGCTTCCGCAGTGTCTCAACTCAAGCCAAAGTCTTTAAATTCGTGTTTATTGCCAGTGATGACATATGGAACCGAGACTTGGCCGCTTTCAATGGGCGTCATACACGAAGGCTCAAAGTCACACAAAGGGCAATGGAGAGGGCTATGCTTGGTGTTTCTCTGCGTGATGGAATCAGAAATGATGAGATCCGCAGGAGAACTAAGGTCACCGACATAGTCCAAAGAAAAAATATAAAATAGTAAAATAAATTTCATATTCCCCATAAAATTGATCGGTGAATAAAATGAAATGCATGAGAAATTACAAAAATAATTTTTCAATTTTTGATATTTGAAATCACTAAAGGTAAGCGTTATTTATGTGACTATGTCAACACGGGTACCCCCTTGTTATTATACCTTGTACCAATCATCCTCTATACTTTCTGAATGCAGTAATATCGCTGTTTTCAACTTAGAAGTTATGTATGGCATTCGATAAAAAATAACGATGGCATTTTTTGGCGTCAAAACTCCGCGCTAATGTTTGTCTTCTCAAACTTCCCACTCCTCTTCCAACACCCTATTGACTATTTCAACCATAGTAAGCTACTCTAATGTTACTTATTACAAAAAAAGTTCGATGTCAGCTTCCTATAGGAGTTTCGAACTGACTTGGTTGTTAAGCTGTTGGTCCCAGTTTTATTGTTAACCCTTTAAGCACTGTCATGACTTAGTTATGGTACTGTTTTATGGGGAGTATTTGGGCATTCCTAAGCCATAGTTTATAGAGCAATCGTAGTTCAGTAGCTGCGCGTCTACAGAGGCTCTCTCTTAAAATATTCCTTATATCCATAATGTACTTAAAAGGAGATGATTCATATCCGGCCACGCCAGGCCACATGTAACAATGTCAGGAAAAATCTCCTGAATCCGGAAAAAATACAAATAATTCGTTTTTATTTATAGCTCACTTGTAAAGAAATTTATATGATTCGTCGATTTCACTATTATTCAATATGGCGGGCGACATAGAAGTCTAATAAACGTCACCAAAGTCGCAATGATGAATTGGCTGTGTTGCAGTTTTTTCTCCAAACATTCTTATTTTGTTCCATGAGAAAAAGCAAATAAAAAGAAAATGGAGAATTGAAAGCTATTTTGCACTATTTTTGTATAGTGTATAATTGTACATAGACCTGGCAACACCTTTGGATAATCATAAAAGCGATCTATTCACTATCTCCATAAGAATGGTTTTACATTAATTAAATATAATAATACGTTGGGAGGCTTAAGAGTCAACCCCTCTTTGTTATGGACAACCAATTTCCTCTGTCTGCAATGCATAGTTGACAATACCTTCGTTGATAAGTTTGCACATGCTAAGTAGGCATAGAAATTGTTTTAATATAACATTTGTGACAAGACAAGAAATATATGCGCCATTTTTTTCGACTTTTGTCTATATGGACAATGTACCATTTCTACTGTGGAGGAATCACTTGCTAAATATGCATTCGGATGTAACCCAAGCTCTCCCTATAAGACCATGTTTTTCAATAAATTCTGTTTTTTTACAATTTGGCACTCTAATTTTCCAAACTCGATTTTAACACTGCTCCATAGTGTTGTGGTAAGGTTCTTATAGCGTTATGCTGAAAGCTGGTGGACTCATCTCCAATGATGTCAAGAGCACTTTCACTTAAATTTTACTAGTGGGTAGTGCTCAATGCTACAATCATTATATGCCACGGCAACCATATATCATAAAGGAAATTATTTTTCGATAACTTGTAAGGGCTCCTCAAACAAATCGCTATATCTAAGAAACTATTGATTGGAGATAAACTATTGTTTCTGCAATATTTATTGACTATTTACAAACTATTGATTTAGGAAATAAAAAACTTTCAAATACCCTATTGTAGTTGGAGAGTTAAGCATTACCAATGCAATTATTTAATATTTATAGCAATTAGAATGAAGATTTTAACTATTATCCACTATTAAGTTCATGTGTCAACTATGGTCTGACAATAATCAATAATTTTTCATGATAATAGTACCTAACTTGAGTGCTTAATGGGCTAACGACTTACCTGTTCATTGAACCAAACAGCTGGAACTCCTAAGCTGGCAAGTCAGTACAGTATATTTTAAAATGGTTAGTGAATTGAGTGATAGGGGCTATTATAGCTTTGAATTTTTAGATAATTTCAGCAAAAATTTAAAAAAAGAGTCATCAGTTTAAATAATTATTATTTGTATATTTTCAACAGACCTTGACATGTTCATTAGGAAACCGAATTAACCAACCTGGAGGATGCCATATCCCATGGTCAACCCTATTGTACAGGTGGCAATATCGGTGATTACAATTAGTTATTTGGTGTCGCAACTGTCTGGTTAAATCAGCCGATTAACTGGACGCCTCGCCCGTTGATTGAACGCTGGCATCCAATCAAAACGGCTCAAGTACAACTAGCCAAGTCATTGAGTGTCTGGTTTAAATTAGCCCGTTTAAATCGCAGTGCTTTTATGTAACTGTTTAAGTGATTGGTAGGTGCAAGTTTATTTTTTTTATGACCACTTAGAACCAAAACGATGTCAGTTACAAGTGGTCATAAAAAAAATAACCTCGAACCTACCAATCACACCAAAACTTTTCAGTACAAGACGATCCATTAAATACGCCAAGTTGTTAAACATTAAGTGAGTCTAGTTCAATTAACTATCGGGCTAGGCATTCAATTGGATGCCGGCGTTTAATCAACGGCAGTCTAGCGCAAGTTCGTAAGAAGAAAAAATTGTATGAAACGTGCATGCTCAGTAATGGCGGTATAATCCGCCTCAATCCGAAAGAAGGCATTATCCATACAATCAATATGGTGGTCGACGCTCTTCATAAACAGATGATTTATATCTGTCATCTGTCTCTGTCGCTGTTGTCTTGTTTTCAAAACGTTTGACATTTCATTTAGTTGTGTTGGAGAATTTTCTAAAATCAGAAATTAATGTAAATTATTATTAAAAACGAGTGTTTTGCCTCAAGAAATAAGCTTGACCCAAAAAGGATTGTGTGTGATGTGAAGTAAACTAAATGAGTAAACGAATAAGTTAAGAAATATGTAATTTAAAGACACGCCGGCGGCCAATGTAAAACGAACATATTATGTCTGAATTTCCTCTCAATGATGATCGGTAAGTACCAATGACTGTTAATTAGTTCTATTCTAAAGCTGTTATTGTTTAAATAGTGATTTTAGTGCAAATTTCAGTACATAAAAGTAATATTTACCTACCGACCTAAGTAAAAAATAGTGCTGTCTGTACAATTTTATTTCCCTATCGATGTCGTGCCCATTACATAAACCACTTTATTTTTTTTCGCAGATGTAAACAGTGGGTTCAATTGACAGGGAAGGATTTGGTGTAGGTACCAATCGACAACAAACTCGCGACATATTTTTGGTGTAGTCGGAATACAAATCGGTGTTGATGGCCGATCCAGGACGATTCACACGCCTACCGTCAACCTAACAACCTACCATGTTGTCATAGTAGTCAAGCTTGATATATTGTATATTATACTGAATAAAAGTTTTTCAAGTACCATTGTATATTAATTTCAAACACCTATAACTATCGATAAAAATCTAAAGTATATCTCTAATCCCTACTAAGCACATCCCTATTTTATTGCTTATGTTGGCATTATTGTTGCCAGACTGTTGGCTGAATTTTTATTATATTGGTATGAGTCTGGCGCGCACGTTCTATAGATTTTTTTTTTCCTTGAAGTCCCGTCTCTTCTAGCGTAGCGTTTTATATTCTCTTTGATCAACGGGCTAGACATCCAATGAAGCAGCGAATTTAACCAGATGGCGGCGACATATACTTTACAACAGAGAGTAGTTACAAATAGCTGTTTTTTTAACAAATAAATGCCAAATAAAGCCCAAATAAAACCCTAACTATAAAATAACTTACAACCTCCAGTTTGGAAGTTGGAAGTTATTTTATAGTTGGGGACTGACTACAATAACCACTATCACTCTTAAGCCATTTTACAAACATACCATATTAGACATAGCAGCAGTGGTACAAAGTAATGTATTTATAGTTCTTGCAGTACCATTATAATCTGCATCATATATAATTGTTCAAAAACTTACTCCATGGCAACATTGTTGCCATCAATGACAATCATACGCAGCCCTGTTTGCTGTTTCCGGTCCCTCTCCGGATTGTAAATGTTGCTACCAATACTGTTCCTAGACTGCTTTTCACCTAATATCACTTCTTTGATGTATCTGTCTTCTACAGTTTCAGAGGCTTGATTGACGGTTTCCTGGAAGAAAATATGTGACCATTACATGCTCTCTAAGTCTGTAGCCTACATTTTAGATCTGTCTCAAAACTTTTAAATTAAGAAAGCAATCATTGTTAAAATTGTGGGCACTATGTATCCCACATTATCGCGAGAAATGGAATCTAGAATAAGATGTATTACTATCACAGAATTGAAAGGTCTTTCAGCCTATTCAAAGAATTAATATCCTCATAATAGAAACATTTACTCGGTAGAAAAGTATAGAAATTAGTGATAATAAAAAATAAAATAATGATGAAAAGTGAAATAGTATCAAAATGTTTTGGTGACCAGGCAGGTGACATGAATCCTTCTTGGTAGGTCACTACATTATCAATTCACTATTACTCAGCTTATCAGATTGGGAGCAGGTATTTCCCCCTAAGCGGCGATAACCCACCGGATGTTAATGACAATCGAATAATCTATTGTGTCTTGAATCTAATGCTTGACGGGTTAAATTACTATGTCATTCATCATCCAGAGGCTCCAAACAAAACTAAATAAAACAAACAAGCCTCACCTTTATTATAGAAAGGTTACTTTTTATCTTTTTTGGCACTTTACAGCCACTGAAGACTTTCTGAGTAATCAGCTCCAACAGTTTTCCTTTTTCAGATGCGTTTAACTTTGCAATGCCATTTACAAAAGCAGACATATTGTTTGACTTAGCATTCTTATTTCTTTTCCTATTATGCAGGACTGTGATATCAGATTCTCCACTCATGGATAAGCTGGCATTACTTACAGATACTAGTGTACATTCCTGTGCATCAGTACTGTCTAGATCAATTACAGTATTCAAATTTGAATTGCTTTTGTTCCTTGTCTCATTTGTTAAATCTATAGTTAGATATGAACTTCTATTAATTTCTTTAGTTAAATTAATAACATCAGCATTGAAATTTTCTAAAACATTATTTATAGATAAATCTACAATGGGCTTTGCTATTGGTGTAGAACAATCAATAGGGGCTGTATTCAAATTTTTTCTGGGTGTTTGAGAGTTGGATTGATTAATGATTAGTACATCGTCATCAGGAATTATTACAGGATCTTCGTTATCAATTTTAATACACTTATTAGTTTTAAATAAGCTACTTTCGGACAATTTTCTTTTGTTCCCAGGGCTTTGTATAGTGTCATCTTGAACCAGAACAGTATCTTGATAGGATGAGTTTACGGTGACAGTGCTGCAGTTGTTGTGCATCTCATTCAGTACCTCAGTTGTTATCTTATCAATTTTGTTTTGTGTCAGTCTGTGCCACTTTTTCTTGTCCACATGTTTGTGAATCTTGTGTTTGGAGTTTCTTCTCTTATTTTTTTTACCCATTTCTTGGTGATTTATGTTTTCTCCAGGTTTGTAATTTGATAATGAAAGCGAAGCTTGTGATTGTGCTTTCTGCAAAAATATTTATTTTTACTAGGCAGTGAATTAGTTTGGTTTTATTGTTCATTAATATCAAAAATTAAAATGACAAGAGACAAGCAGTTTAGTTTTTAAGTTTTATTTTAACACTGGGAAAGTAAATATTATTGGGGCAGTCTCCCAATAATATTTACTTTCCCATTACCAAATGTCCCAATATATTATTTTAAATGCATTAAATGTAATGCATGGACGTCTGAGTGCGAACTACCAATCAATAGTGTTGTTCAGAAGTAATTTGAAACACACTTAAAACTGCTTCATTTATAGCAGTCTATTAGATAAACAATTAGGGAATAGCTTCTTTTAGAATAGAATTTTGTACATAGATAAATATAAGTGCAATGGTATGACAATGACAATCTCAATTGTTTTCCATTCTACCTAAACAATTATAAATATATGGTGATACTTGAATCCTTATTTAGAATGATATTTTTTGCCTTATGCCCTTTATTTCACTACAAAAATAAGTATTGACCTGTATGTATTAGTATCAATCTGTAAAATGGACACCATGAAAAAGACTAGTCATCGATCGCATATGAAAGAATAAGTTGACCTAATATAATAAGTCATAATTGTAAGTACTGTTCAGGATCATGATTTCTTGGTTACCCACTCTTAATTGAATATGCTTTTTTTTTCAGCAACTCCATGTGCTTTTGTTCCGTTATTACATGTAAAGTGTTGACATTAGATAAAAGTTTGATGAGCCTTGGCTGAGAAACATCCAAGAGTGGACAGGAATTACAACCTGTTCTGGAACTGATTCGCTTCGCAATGGACAGAGAAGGGTTTGGGAAGCTAGTGGCTAATATTTAGTAAGGTAGAGGTAACCAAATAAGAAATGTTTAAAAGATAATTTCAATTACCTATCTTTTTCTGGTTTGAAAAAGATTCATAAGAAATCAATTTATATTTCTACATCTGGGTCTATAATTAGAGCACCAAATCTCCTCCATTATTCATAAATGATCAGTAGCATGAATTCTAGATGTTTATTTTTATGAAGAGGTCTATGTATTGTCTCACTAGAAACTTTTCCGATCACTAAACATAATTGCATGATAGCAATTGTATTTCGAAGGTATTTAATTAAATAATAATAATAATATTTGAGGAGCTTGGTGGCAAGTGGTTTGAGCGCTCTTGTTTTGATTACAGAAACAAAACTTTCGCCATGGTCAATCCCAGGAATATCAACCAAAATTTCTAATCTCGAGCTCTGCCGTGCTTCAAAAAGCATGTTGAGCTGTTGGTCTGGGTTATTACAGCAACCGCTTTAACCCACTAACCCGCATTGGGCCAGCGTAGTGGTTTTACTTCCTAGACTCCTCATGTGTTTCTCCATGCAGGAAGGCTTGTACCCAGCAGTGAGACGTATATAGGTTGATAATGAATAGTATTGGTACAGTCCCACCTATTATCTAGCTTAAGTAAGCATTATTAAGAGCTTGTGTTATGGATACTAGATATCAGAAAAATAATGATAATCATGTCTAATTATTTTTTTAGTTAGTAGGTATCTAAACACACACACTCACACAAATACATTATATTAGGTTACATATTGTAAAATAAAGTTGAAAGCATTTAGTAAAAGGTACATTAATAGCTGGAGGGCTATTATTTTGTTTCAAACATAAACATAAGCATTGAACTCAAACATACCCATCTACATCACTGACATCAATTTAGAATTGTTTTAATGATTCACATGCTAAACAAAATCGTTATTTGTAAACGATTCAATATGATGTTTTAAATAGTTACTCTTAATAGCGGCAGGAATCACGGACTTTGAAAGCATTTGTAAAAATATTGTTGTGATCAAAACAAAATAAAACCATGTGATGAAAGAATGTGTGGGTTAAAAAAGCAGTGCCACCAGCAAAGTCTTCACACCATTCAATACATGCGTAGAATTATAGCTTAATATTGTTTTACCATGTAAATCACTTTGATTGTTTAGCGAAGTCGACGAAAAATAAAGAAAGATGAACTAACAGATAGCCGAGTACTCGATGGCTTGCCCATTATTTCCTTTGAAAATAAAACTCTGAAAAAGTACACAAGATTTTAAACCAATTCTTTTACAGCGATTTATTTATTGAATGATTTAAGAATTTCTATCAAGACATGTCAACATGAAGATGAATAGAAATTAGAAATTACGAAAAAAAAGTAAAATCTAATATGGCGATTTGGCGATCAAAACTTTTTTTTTGGTTAATTTTCCCTATAAAGGGACGGCAAAGGGAACTAATACCCATACAGCCATGTCTTCAGTATTTCTTCATTTATTGCATTAAAATGCTGGCGTAACACATTTCAATGCTTCTTGGGAGTATTTGACACGAAATATATGATGACAGTCACTTTTTGTGCTACTTGATGAGGTGGATAACCACAAAAAAGTTCTCATCGTATTTCACACCATAATCACTTTTATTCTAATAATGTTTTAGTTGCACGTCAACACAATCACTTAATAAAACTACGCCACTTTTATAAGTCAATGTTCGCTCCGATACAATTTTTAATTATTGTAATAAAAATTTTCACTGACGCCACAAAAACCGGCCAAACACTCCAAGGGCAAAGCGATCAAAACATTTGGATTTTTTTTTTGTGTTTCTTTTAAATGTATTTTTTTGGTTTATTCATCCTGTAATGAGAAGGCAAAGGATAATAATGTCCATACAG
The DNA here is from genome assembly GCA_947347705.1 of Nymphula nitidulata. Classification (NCBI taxonomy): domain Eukaryota; kingdom Metazoa; phylum Arthropoda; class Insecta; order Lepidoptera; family Crambidae; genus Nymphula; species Nymphula nitidulata. Next base: position 10,694,837 of record OX374641.1, on the reverse strand, counting down.
CCATGTCTTAAATTTTTCCTTATTTCTTCATTTATTACATTAAAACACCAGTGTTGCACATTTCAATGCATCTTAGGAGAATTTGACGCTAAATATATGATGACAGTCTCCATAAGATGCTATTTGATAGGTGGATATCCAGGAAAAAGTTCTCATCGTCTTTCACACCATAAACCACTTTTATTATAATAATCTTCTATTTGTTTAGACAACAGCACATCAAGTATAACATCGCCTCAATTACGAGCGCCGTCAGGGTGGTCCCAAGGTCAAACTGTTACGCTTGATGTGCTGTCAACTGTACGTCAACACAAACACTTGGTTTATAAAACTGCACCAATTTTATAACGCAAAGATCGGTCAGACAATTATTAAGGTATAAAAAACTTCAGACCGAGACGCCAAGTGGTTTTATTACAAATTCCGTTAATATAACAGAACAGATTTATCTATTCTATGGTCTAGCTAGACCCAGGTTATGTTTTATATTATACTAGAAACTAGCTCCCGCAGCTCAGGCCGCATAGATGCCGGTTATCGCGCCAAAAGTTAGGCTTTGTCCTTTCTCAGGATGTCATCTATCTGGGTAGCTCCCACGCGCGCAATACAAAGGCCGCGACGTCTGAGATTGCCCATGGTAACTCTGGGCAATCTCCATCGCCGCGAAGCCGGTCCGTAAGGCCGGGTTGCCTGAGGGTGGTCTGGTTAATTTGCTTCGCAGACCCCAGACCACTTCCGCGAAAGGCACGGGAGTTATCCAGTAGTTTTAGCGGGTATTCCCGGAGTCAATTTAGAGGCTTGGCGAGTCCCGCACACGCCCGCTGCTTCGCCAGCGGCGGGTAGATCCGTCAATGGATTTCTTCTGGTAAAAAAAGGATGTCATCTATCTCCACGCCAAATTTCATCTAAATCTGAGCGGTTTCAGAGTGAAAACATGACAGACAGACGGAGTTACTTTCTCATTTTTAAATTAGTATGGATATCCCAAAAGTTTAGTCTTCGTATTGAGTAGACTCCAAATAGGGCATTGCGGTCACCGGTTTTCTTACACAAAAACAGATTATTGTGTGGATGTGGTTTGACTGATGCAAAGTAATGTTTCATCAACTGTAATTATGGTATTGCGCTCTTGATAATAATAGTTACTTTAGCGTACAATAAATAAACACAATACCTAGTTACTAATTTTTTAATTATAAACAATTATTATATATTTATAAGTTAATTGTGCAGTCGGCAGCACATCAACCGTAACAGTTTGACCTTGAGACCGCCCTTACTGCGTTCCTAATAGAGGCGGATTTCGTAGTGCAACTTTTACATTTGATGTGATGTCGTCTGTACAAACATCAACCACATGGACAAAATATAATACACTCAGCGTGCAAAGGGCGACCTTAACGCTGAAAGCAATCTCTTCTAGGCAACCTTAGGATGGAAAGGATTCGTTTAAACTCTAAATTATATGGTAAGTTGGCGATGTGGTAATTACGTAGATTAAATATACAACCAAATATAAAATTAACACATTGCTTTTATTAAAACATTGTGTGACCTAATATTTTAAAAGAGTGACACGAGTTCGTTGTCGGAATCTTCTTGGTAGTTCAATTTTTGGAATCGACATACAGACAGACAGATAGACATTATGTCATTATGACATTGTTAGCTAACGTAAATTCAGACATGACAGACCTATGACCTGAGTGGCAAAAAGACACTATGACGTTGTTAGTTAGTATAAATTTTTTGAGATAGCAATAAAAATGTGCTTTTTGACGAATTGAAAGTGCTTCTTTGTGGCCTTTTATAAAAGATATGTGCCTCTGTAGCTAAGTAAAACCTTGCTAAAATAAAAATTAACCTTCCTTTAAATAGTCAGGTTACTTACCTATTTATCCCTTGTCGTTTTTGTATTCTCGCGAAATATAAAAATAATATCTGCTGCCTGCCCCGGCTTGGGTGGTGTGCCTATTAAATAAAATGAGACAAATTCAAGTTTTTATTTGCGTTCTCCATACCATACATACCAGTAGTTATAATGAATAAAGTATTCGAGTGTTTTGTCAAAATATTGAAGATCTCAATTTTCGTGCGATTTTTAAAATTTTTCTTATAAACATACTGTGACCTATGTCTACCTAATGAGAATAACGAGGACAACAACAAAAAATACTACCCAAATTTGGTGCACCCGATCGGAAGTTATGCGCGTACATACATTTCGGTGATACATTTTTATTTCTATAGATTACGCTATAATATATAGCCTAAAATACTAACTTATATATTTATGTTGGTCTTTTCCAGTACCTACCCCAGTGTTAGTTTCAATCAAAATGACACGTTTCGATGTGGTTTCGATCATCGACACGAAAGCAGCGATAGAAACCCATCATCATCATATTGGTTTATTGCTACACATTATGCTCAGTGAAATAAAAATTGTAGGCTGGCAGAATTGTTTCACAAAAGAATCAACACAATCACATAGTCTGGAATAGGGTATAGGCTTATTTATTTAGACGACTGGCTGGTTGAGCGGCCTGTAAGCCCTGCTATATAGACTACCTACCAACTCGATTAGGGGTCCCGAGTTCTAAACCCAGATGTTTGTATGATGTTTGTGTACGAGCATTTTTTCACGAGTCCTGTATATAAATATGGATATTAAAATACATATTATCATCAATATTTCTCCGTTATCTAGTATCCATAGCACATAAACTCTTAATGATGCTTAATTTGGGCTAGATAATAGGTGCGAGTATTTGAATATTAGTATTATTTATTATTATCCCGAAAAATGTAATTTCCCCTGGGGATAGAACTGACATTCACGCGGAAGAAGTTGGAGGCAAAAGCTAGTATTATTTAAAGAAGCTTGTAAAATAAAATTTCGATGTGTAAGCGCTAGCACACATCCCTTTTTATGCTTCACTTTTGTAATCGCGCAACGTACGGAACTATCCTTCTATATGTTATTTTATTATTCTCAGGATAAAATTGTACTTAATTACAATACTAACGTAGGTAGGTACTTACTATTATTAGCTTGCACAAATATTAATGTGAAGGAAAGACCACTATCTAATTATTAAACAAGAAAAAAGGAATTGGGATTTACATTCATTTATAGTTTGTACCAGCTGTTTAAATACTAGTTTATATCTCTAGTCTACGGTTTAAACTTTTTAGAAATGTATCTCTCTACAGTTAAGGCGATACCTCGTCGACACTAGCGACACCACTTGATTTTTATTAATTGTGGTGAATATAGTAAATGACTAAAGAATGGTATTTGTAATTTTGTGAGATGTGCTCGGTAAAAGATATTCCTCTACATGTAACCTATTTTTTCATTATTGCCGAAAGTGGCCACTTTTAACAATAATAAAAAATGTGGTTACTTATAGGTAGACACTTTATACAAGATACATCTTAAAAAATTACAAATACCGTTCTTTAGCAATTCTCTAAAGCGTTTTTGTTTATTATGTTCTAAATTCACCATAATTAATAACAATCAATTGGTGTCGCTAGTGTGCACGAGGTAGCCCCTTAAAGGCATTCCGCAAACCGGCTCAAAAAGGCGCCAATAAACGGAGCTGTCCGCGTCATTGACATCCGTAATTTTAGGAAATTACTATTAATAGAAATAATGGTAAAAAAAAGTTAATTTTAATTTATTTGTTTTAAAAAAAAATACACAGTTCATAGGTATATTGAATTTTAATTTGACAAACTGCGTAACAGTTTGTTGGTAGTAGTACCTACTGGCTCTTAATTTAGTTACATCCAATTATTTCAAGAAGTAGGTAAGTACCTAATACTGGCTAGGTACTTAAAAAGTTACATTAACATTTTTATATACGTCAGTGAATGTCATAATTGTAAGAAAATACGGCATTCTCTGGTGGTCGCCTCGAGAGTGTAAATGGAACGGTTTTGAAAACGAAGGCAGTAGAACTGCCTGCATAAAAAAATCGCGATAAAAATTCTGCTGTTTCACAAAAATTATAATACCTACACGACCTGTTTGTATGGAACAGTACCCGTACCACCATCTTTTATCGCGATTCAGTTTAGGACCTAAACTGAGTAGAATCGTTAATTCGTACTACGACGCTATCTACGACTATGACAGCGATGCAGTTTAGGAACCAATACTGAACCGAGCGGAATATGAAAGGTTATAAAGATGGTGGTATAGCCCCAGCAGTGTTTTACGCAATTTCATATTTATTTTAAACAAATCTTGTTATGGATGAACAGCACTCTGCCTTCGTTTTGAAGAGTTCCTCTTACACCTTGTATGGCATATCAATGAAGAAGGTGTTAAAATCTTATGACAAGTATGTACTCGTTTAATAAGTAGGTACCCAAAAAGAATTTCTTGATTTTTTGATTGAAGTTAAAGTATGACATTAAAATCGATATCAGTGAAGTAGATGGGCTTTTTAGAATAATCTAAGTAGGTTAGGGTACTTACTTATCATCAATATACCTACGTTACATTTTGATGTATTTATGTGTACATAAATACCATAAAATCACTAGATGTTATAATATAACAGACGTAAGACATAACATCTAGAATCCAATATCTACACTAAGTATAAAATGAGTATTGAAATGATTTTATTCCTAGCTAGGTAAGAATTTGGCAAGATTATTTCGCATAGTACCTAACACCTAATATCTCTACAAATACTTTTTTTGTAGTAAAGCCTCAGATTCGCATTGTTATTAGTATTACCTATAACTAATAAGTTGTTCACTTAACTAAGATTACTATAATACTCTATGAAGTGTATCTTAAAACTTTTAAGTATAAATTCACCCGTCAGATAAATATCACTTTTTACTAGTTCAATCTAAGGTGTTATTTAATACTAAGTAGGTACTCTTACTTTTTATTTCAAATATTACTTTGAATGTCGCTGACGCTGTAATCTCTGCTGATGTGATTGTGCACCAATCTACCTGAAGTAGGTAAGCAGATAGGTACATAATTTTTCGTTGAAACTTTATCGTTGACATCAACGGTAAATCGGCAACTTTCAAATGTTAACAAATTGTCTACCACTAAATGTGTTATTTATTACTATTATTACTGTTTATTTCATATCTACTTCTGTAATCTCTATTGACTGTGATTGTGCACAATCAGTAGAGATTACAGCGTTAGCGTTATGTTCACATTTGAATGTTGCCGATTTACCGTTGATGTCAACGGAAAAGTTGAAGTAGGTAGATATTTCAAAACAAACTCACCTGTTTAAGGTGCAAGTAAATAGAGTTTTTCAAAAGAAGTCATTATTTCAGTCAATCGATATCGATTTTATGACAGCTATTTTGATAATTGACGAAATAAGCGTTCGTTGTCACATTCCAATCATGGCATCTATTCCCACTCAGCGGGCTTATTCGTATTTTGACCTACAGCGAGTGTTTTTTCCATGTATGAAAATCCAGTACCTTAAAGGTGTTTTCAGTACTAGAATCTTCCTTGAAAGTTTCTTACCGCCGTTTTGTATTGTAAGTCTAAATTGCGTTTATTTATTGATCCTGCAACTTAACTTAAGACATCCCACTGGCATGATATCATGCCATACGATACTAAATCTATTTACATGTGTATAGCTCAATAGTTCTGACGCAAGTGTTGCACTCGACTCGGCAGCACCAATGAAACTTGCAGCCACAACGCTCCTTCAGTGTTATTTTCTTGGTATTGTAGCCGCGGCCGCAACACATGAGACCGCAACCGTCCATGCCTGCTGATGTCCTGTTACACTCTCGCCCAGTAGTGCCTAAGGAACCCTGCAACCAAGGTTTAACAGTCAGGCCCGGAATCCAAAATATTAATCAATCGGTCACATAAGTGAATAAATAAAATAATATTAATTATTATCATATATCTAACACCATTTCATTGAGGCTGTTCATAAGAGCCGAAATACGCTAAGTATATCTGCTGTAAGTTTCTCAAGAATTAAGGATCTCGCAGACTTTTTGATGGTATAGTATCAGATCAAGGTTAGTATGTCATGGGATGTCACCGAATAGGATCTGTCAAAGTTAGTAAAACCCTTTTGTGAAGTAGAAATTGAGCTGAAAGTCATCAAACGAATGAACGGATCTTCATAAACTATAGCTAAGAACCACCTTGATCACAATAGCTTTGAAACAAAAAAAAAGAAACAATCAAAATCGGTACATTCGTTTAGGAGCTACGAAGCCACAGAGTGACACACAATAAGCAGATACACAGACATACCCGTCAAACTTATAACAGCCCTCTTTTTTCGTTGGGGATTATTGAGCGATTAGTGGCATCAACAGAGAGTTATGTAGCAACAGAAGTTGATTAACATTTAGTACCAGGCGCTGCCGCCGTTTTCATACAATTTGACAGTTATCACCACGACCAACCTCTTCGTTTCAATTTGATGGAAACTTACATTAGGAACACAGTAGATTAAATAAATAACTTTTATTTTGGTCAAATTATAAATCTTTAATGAATTAGTAACATGGCATAAAGACTATGTTGGCAAATAATTAAATGATGTATGGAAATATTACAAAGTGCCTAAACTAAGAGTGACAATTAGGAGAAAGTGTAAATCCCCGTAATCTTCACTCTTCATACAAAGCATCTCGAAAGCGGCGATGTGAATGATAGCTTCAAACCCCTTGCTTATTTCAGCTGTGTAACAGCTCGCTGTGTTTCGGATTTAAGAAAAAGGTAGCCAGTGTAATTACTGCGCATGGACGGCATTTCATCTTCTTTGCGGATGACAACGCACCTGCAATATCAAGTGATTTTGCCTTGTTATTGCAGGTGTCTATATAGGCAGGGGTTACGGCTTACCATCAGGTGGGCCGTCAGCTTGTTTGTCATCTAGTTGTATAAAAAAATGTTTGGGATGTTTGCGGATACCAAACCATCAGTTTGGTATCCGCAAACATCCCTGATGCAGTTCAATAACGCGGCAGACCCAACATTTTTTAGAAAGTTATTAACTTGGCCTTCATCACACTTGATGGTAAGTCAGGCCGAAGATGGAAGCGAGTTACATCCGGATTCCTCAAACACAGAGGAACTGGCTGTCTTACCTCCAACTGCCGCACACAATAATGCTGTTAACATTATTGTCATGGCGGCAGACTCAGGTAACATGGTGGTAGCTAGCCAGACGGTCTTAGAAAAGTCCTACCATCAACCAAACCGAGCAGAAAATTACTGCCCCCACGGGAACTGTGGTTAGGTCCGGCCCCAGGACATCAATTTTATTGTATCCAGCTTAGATACTTTTCTAATTGAGGAAATAGTTGATTGTTTCCCGAATCTTCCCGCTAACGCCACTGGGTGTGAATGAACAATCGACTACAGAAGTAGCTGACCACTTTAGTACCATGTCACACCTGTGCTGCGAACGTAATTATCAATTGCTACCTTACTATATTGACACCATTTTTATTGTGACATGGCACTAAAGTGTTCAGCTAGTTCTGTGGTCGACCGTACGAGTTTATGTTTTTAGGTACTTACTAAGGTTTCATTCCTGACACAATAGTTGGGAGACTCCTCAAGATAAACAAGGTCCTGTGCAGTCGGCAGGATGTAGTGAGGGTTGCCGATCCGCAGCTTCCCTCGCCGGGATACTTTCACCTCTGTCGCACCTTCATATTTGTCTTTGAGGTAGTCACCTGCAAAGACAGAAGTAATAAATTCGTTGTATGACGAACACAACACTTAGTACTGTCTATCGCCCACCCAATGTAGACACGCGGCAGCGTGTCGAGCCAAGTTAAAAAAAGGGAACTGGCAACGCCCTGTGTGACATTCACGTGATACTTCGATTTTGCATTTCGAGCTATTTTTGGCCGTTTAAAAACTCGTAAAATATTCAATCTACATACATGAAAAGGCTTCTAGCTTGTTAGGAATTTGAAATTTCAATAATTTAGCTCAAACGGTTATTGATATATCAACGTTTAAAACCGGCATTTTTTTTACTGACTAACTTACTCATCAAAAATCTAACCCATTTCTAGATGACTTAATTATGAACTTGATATTTGGTACCAAGGTACCAAAGCAACGCAAGCATATACAAAGGAAAAAAAATCTGAAAACTCAATATTGATAATTACAAACAAATTCATGGGTGTATTGACGAAATTATTGTTTCTTAATTTTATTTCAACTTTAGATATTATCATATGAAAATTAATCATAATTCATTACGTAAGATACATTTTTGTTTTTATATAAAGATATCCTAATAATATAGTTGTTTTAATAGATGTGACCTATACAATATAATATGTTTATCAACATTTTTTAAAATTTTTATTTTGGAAAATAATGTTGACCGTGTCTATGACCTAAATGTGAAGCTGTACAACTTCAATGTTAGGTAAATAAATAAATTTTAGATCTGAATTGTTTTTTTGGGTAACCACAGCATATACTTACGAATTTGTGAAAAATAGCGCCAAGTTCAAGTGTTTCTTATTAAGAAAAAAAATCTTAGTTTACTGCTTAATATTTTACACTCTTCGCTAGTCCGAAGAGAGTCTTATACAATAAAACCGGCTTTCCCTTTTAAAAAGACATCTATCGAATATTTATGATAATTACTACACACGATTGGATCAAAGCTCAACATCAACACCAATAAAGCGATTTAATTTAATATCTATAAATTACTTTTAATTGCACGCCTAATATAGTAATAAAGGACCATTAGCATGTTTTTACAATAAATAAATTATGCGCGAGGCTCAACGCGTCTTTATAGAGGTGAGGGCGTATTCTGATTTACGGGGCCACCCACCACACCTCGACTGAGTTTGAAAGTGGTAATTATAATGTTATTTATCAAGACAACCATAGACGAGTATTTAATATGTTATAATGACATATAATTATATGGGATGGTCAAACCATAACTTAAAAAATGGTTGCGACTTTGAAGGTACACCGAATAGTTAAAAAAGATAAAAATACCTATTTTGTCTATTTTATGGTTACGCTTATCACATACAGTTTGCATTATGTCTTCACTTTTTCATAGATATTTTTTTTAAATAAAGTAGAAAAAATTTAATTTTGTCAAAAAGCCAGCATCACGTGGTGTTCCCAGGCGGTCACCCATCCAAGTACTGACCACGCCCGACATTGCTTAACTTCGGTGATCGGACGAGAACCGGTGTTTTCAACGTGGTATGGACGTTGGCAAACCAAACACTGAAATAAACGTTATGTACAAAAATGTAAATGACACATCTATTTAAAGATTCGCATATTCTGTACATTGAATTCGACATCGCAAATGCCAACGTCCATACCACGTTGAAAACACCGGTTCTCGTCCGATCACCGAAGTCAAGCAACGTCGGGCGTGGTCAGTACTTGGATGGGTGACCGCCTGGGAACACCACGTGATGTTGGCTTTTTGACAAAATTAATTTTTTTCTACTTTATTTAAAAAAAAATATCTATGACAAAGTAATTTTTAGGTGAAAAGTATAACTTCTATGTTAGCATTTGTACGAAACACTAATCGGTTTTGAAATATTTGGCAGTTTCGGCTGCGAGTCGATTGGTACGTTATGTATTTTATCTCAATTAAATAAAAATATTATTAAAACAAAAATCATATTTCTTTTAATTACTTAATAAAAATGTAAGTTAAGTTCCCGTAATAAAACTGGAATACATAACATAATAGAACTTACAAAACACATATTTTAAAAATATATTAAATCGGACATGAGTTCGGTCTAGAGATGTTATTAAAATCTAAATCATATGTACCTATTAATTTATATGGATTTTGTGTCTGAAATTAAATTTATTATTATTGTTTAAAAAATCTTACGATCCAAAACCTGATCTTTCAGTTAACCAAACGCATAAGTATATTTTACAGAAGTTTGCAGCAAATAAAATAGTTTTCTTGTGTTGTGTTCTTGCAGTATGTAAGGTCGCCAGAACTCAATAAGGATGCGCTGTGTTGGCAGTTTGGGAGCAAGGCGTTGACCTCCTACTCTTTCAACAGAATGCTTCTTTGTGATATTTACAGGGTGGGCAACGTGATATAAATGTATTTACAAGTTGCCAGACAGACAAACAGAACGCTCGCAGAGCAAAAGACTGCCCGCCTGCTATTAGCGATGGTGAGCATAGGGTATCGCGGACTGCGAAAGACGGTGACGTCACTTTCTTGTATCGTTCTCTAGGTATCGGTATTTATTTCGTAATACATATTCGTTTTTTTCTTTCTTTTTTAACGATATACAAACACGGTTACTTTCCACAATTATAATACCGGTAAATACCAGAGAAATAACGTTATTTTTTGTGGTATTGTTATCGATCCCTGCCCTAAACACGACTTGGTCTAAGCTCTTTTTAACCCCCGACGTCAAAAGAGGGGTGTTTTAAGTTTGACTTGTGTATCTGTGTGTCTGTCTGTGGCATCGTAGCTCCTAAACGAATGGACCGATTTAGTTTTTTTTGTTTGAATGCTGACGTCATCGAAATGGTTTTTAGCTATAATTTATGAAGTCAGGTATCAGATCAGGCGTTTGATGTCTATCAACTCATTTCCAACTTGACAAAAGGGTTTTACTAGCTTCACAAATCCGATTGATTTGAAATTTGGTTTACTGTTACTTCGGTAGTATTCCCAAGACATGTTAACCTTGAACTGGTCTTGTACTATGAAATAGTCTGCGGGATGCTCAATTCTTCAGAAACATACAGTAGATAGGTATAGCGCGATTGGGCTCTGAATGGTCTCAATGAGATGATCTTAGATAGATGATCAATGACGCCGGGGATTATTTAAAATTTTCAATTTATTAAACGATAAATATAAATCGCTAAACAAATCAGCTGCTCCATACAATCCGGTCGTTTATTACAATCCAGTATGACACAGCAGATTTTTTTTGGCGATCCTCAATTTTTTTTCAACAACTCGTGTTTGAGATCACCAGCACTATCGTAGATACATATATCATTAATCTGTGACCAGCACTACCATTGTTTTCGAGAACGTTCCCTTTAAGTGCATGCTGTCTTTATAAAAAATTGTACCTATAAGTAAATTTAAAATTATAGAATGACATTTATGATTAAAATAAGTTTAAAATATGTCTGACAGGTACAGAGTACAGGGGCTCGTCCCAAGCCTACAACTTTTTACTCTAAGGCCGTTCCGTACCTTTGGGCATGACGTTTGGCTGACACAACTAACCCGTTCCGAGCCTCGGGGAGTTGCAATTTTTTGGCGATTAATTTTGACGGTTAAAAAACACTCTGACGTTTAAAACGTCATAACATCCGTCAAATGTGATGGGGTATGTAAAATCTCAAAAATGGCACTTCTTATTTTTTTAGTTCACTTTCAATAAAAGTGAATAAAAGTTTAAATACAGACTTAATACAAAAATTTTAATACGGAATGGAAGCCTTTAAATAACGATGAAAGTCCTTGTCCAAATTTGAGGTTATAAAAACAACTTGTGTCGTTCCACACCTTAGAGCAAGACAAAACCACTCGGAGTGTTTGGAGTGTAGGCTCGGAACGCGCCCCAGCATCAGCGAAAATACTTAATTACTTTTAATTAGTACTCTGGTAATGGAGTCATGAACCGTCAAAGTGAGCTTATTAATGAATCGAAAATAATAGTAATATACAATGGAAAACATAGCATTAATAGTTCCAGTCCATTTACTTCCAAATATTATGTACGGTCGACCACGAAAGTAGCTGAACACTTAAGTACCATGTTACAACGACTCTAGCGTCAATATAGTACGGTCAGTACGGTAGCAACTATAAAGTACGTGCACAAGATCGGTGTGAAATGGTACTAAAGTGTTCAGCTACTTCTGTGGTCGACTGTACGATGAATTACATAACCAAAATTTATGATCCAAATGTCGGTCGAGTTCATATAGGAACTAAATTAATAACAGCAAATTACAGTGATTAAATATAACAATTAAACGAGTCAGTAAATAATAGAAAATTAATTGTCAGACGAGCCAGGTGTTATATAATATAACTTAGCCTAATGTTCTAGATCTAATCATATCCTAATATTGTACTAATTTAGTTAATTACTTTATTTACATTGATTGTTAATCATTTCTCTATTTACATATGATTGTTAATATCTAAGTTAAATGTCTCATTATGTCATATCCTAATAATATTTGTGTTTCCCATATCCCAGCTCCCTATATAAACCCAGAATCCTTCCAATCCCAAGTCAGTTCCATTCCAACATCCAAACGTGTCTTATATTTTGTATTAGTTTTAGTTTATATAATAAAAGTATTTTTTAAAAACACAAGTTTGACTCACGCCACGTAACAATTTGGCGCAGTCGGTAGGATCCGCGTAACAAGACGAAGCATAACGTACGGTACGATCTTCGTAACAAGACAGCATCACCAGTACGGCAGCCTAAGGCTTTTGAACGCTTCGCCGAACCATGCAGCTCCTGATTATTCTGTTACTGTGGTAAGTGGCTCAACTTGTTTGCTCACTGTCTCCAATTTCCTTTACTATTTCTATATCCCATATCTACTATTTCTCATATCTACTATTTCTTTTATAATATATTATTTTCGATGCCTTTAGAATTAAAACAAGAATCAATTTACCCAAATATCTCGAATAAAATGGCATTAGAAATTAACACATTATTAAAACTTGTACCATGTTTTGATACTAATCAAAATGAACAAGTTTATAGATTCATAAGATCATGCGATTCAGCATTCAAATTAGCATCTGAAGAACAAGATTCGGTACTACTGGTTTACGTACTTAACAATATAACAGGGATCGGTGCAGCCGACGTCCATAGTAGAACTTATGAATCATGGACAAATCTCAAAGCTTACTTAATCGAAAAATTTTCCAATGTAAAAACGGTTTCACATTTGACGTTAGAACTACAATCAATGTTTCAAAAACCAAGCGAAACATTGACCGAATTCTACCACCGAGTCGATTTATGTCGAAGTAAAATAATAGAAAAATTAAATGCGGAAATCTCAGACGATACTCTCATAGGCAGGATATCTACAACCGAAGAGATAGGGTTAAATGTTTTTATAAACGGTATCAGTGAGGATATCGGCACAATGGTCAGATGTAAAGGGTTTTCTCATCTTTCCGATGCGGGTCGATTTGCCATGCAAGAAGATAAAGTACGCGCAATGAATAATGCCAGGCAAGCATTGTTTAAATATTCAAAACCTCTAGTTAATAGACCAGCATTACAACCAAGGTATTATAACTCACATAGACCTCTTCCGAATCGAACTTACACACCGCGACCAAATAACATAAATCAACCACAAATTAATAATAAAATTTGCAATTACTGCAAACACCCAGGGCATGTTATTTCTGAATGCAGGAAAAGACAATTTAATAATAACTTACAAAACCAATTTCGCGCTCTACCTGCACCTCAACGTCAATTGAATAATTTAAACTCACAGGCGTCCAACGAAGAGAGCAGTTCGTTGGATACCGCCCAAATTGCTCAGAGTCTAGACGACCTACAACTGTAACTAAGACGTCACCACAAGTCCATCACGGACAAACAGATAGTAGTTCACAAACGTATTCAGTCCATCGAGGACAGTTTGTTGACGCTACTACTCAAACAGAATTTATCCAAGCTTATTCAAATTCTTTTAATACTAGCTCACAATCTAATTCAGTCCATCGAGGACAGTTTGCTGACACTAGTACTCAAACGGAATCAATTCAAGCTCATTCTAATTCTTTTACTAATTCTCTAGCAAATATCGAATCAAAAACTACTAAATCTAAACAAAAAAGAAATTTTTCTAAATCCAAAAATGAAAATAAAAAACATGCTAAGTCCACTGAAAATTCTAAATCTACTAAATCCAATGAAAACATAATACTTACTAAATCCATTGAAAATTCTAATTCTACTATATCTAATAAAACAACATCTACTAAATCCATTGAAAATTCTAATTCTACTATATCTAATAAAAAAACATCTACTAATTCCATTGAAAATCTGAAATCCATACCTACTAAATCTATTGAAAATTCAGCGTTAAAATCATACAATATCTCTTCGTTAAATATTCCACCAGAAAATTTATTACACTGTATGTTCCACATTAATAATAAACCTCTAATAATGCTTGTAGACACTGGTGCTGCTATATCTGTTATAAGAAAGGATAAAATTGATAATAATCCTATAAACACCTCTGAAAAGGTATCTATTATAGGTGTTTCCAACTCAGATTCTACAATTAAAACGTACGGTACATCAGACTTGTGTTTAGATCAATTCCCTAAGCATACATTTCACATAGCCGACCTCAATATTAGTGCTGATGGTATTCTAGGAAACGATTTTATGTCCAAATTCAATGTTAGCATTTATGTAAGATCCAAAACAATGCGTGTGAGAGATAAGTCCTACAAACTGTTTTTCATTCACGAACGAAAAGATAAAAGTAAACCAATAATCATTAGTAAACGTTCGGAAACAGTGATTAAATGCTTTACTAACGATATTCTTAATGGTATAGCAATCGTTGAAAGACAAACAATAGATAACGGTATAGCTATCCCACATGCATTAGTTAATGTGATAGGAGGCGAGTTCCTCGTTACTTGTATAAATACAAATAAAACAGATAACGTAATCAGCATCCCTACTATAGAAGTCCATCCATTTCATTTCGATAACGAACTAATTATTGAGGAAGAACCAAAAATAAAAATAAACAACTTAAATACCTTTGATAGACAAGAAAAAGTGTTAAAAACAATTAGGAGAAGCCATCTAAATAAAGAAGAATCCGAATCATTAAATAAAATAGTCTCCGAATATTCTGATATATTTTTTATTGAAGGAGACACATTAACGTTCAGCAATCATACCAAACATCGTATTAAAACAACAACTGACACGCCAGTTCATACAAAAACATATAGATTTCCTCAAGTTCATGAACAAGAGGTACGGACTCAAGTTCAAAAGATGTTAGATCAAGACATCATCTCTCCAAGCTCTTCACCGTGGAGTAGTCCAATCTGGATAGTTCCTAAAAAACTAGACGCATCAGGTAAACAAAAATGGCGACTAGTAATAGACTATCGCAAATTGAATGACGTCACAGTAGGAGATAGCTACCCTCTTCCTAACATAACTGACATATTAGATAAATTAGGTCACTCTCAATACTTTACGACATTAGATCTTGCGTCAGGATTTCATCAACTCGAAGTCGATCCTTCAGATACTCCTAAGACAGCTTTTAATACACCCTATGGACATTACGAATTCAAGAGAATGCCTTTCGGTCTCAAAAATGCACCTGCAACATTCCAACGCGTAATGGACTCTGTATTATGCGGTCTCCAGGGAGAACGATGCTTTGTCTACTTAGATGACATAGTCGTATTTGCTTCTAGTCTCCAAGAACATCAACAAAAGCTACAAGAAGTATTCTCCAGGTTACGAAAATACGAACTCAAAGTACAACCTGACAAATGCGAATTCTTAAGACGCGAAGTAGCGTATCTAGGGCATATTATATCCAGCGAAGGAGTCAAACCAAACCCAGATAAAATCAAAGCCGTTAAAGACTATCCTATTCCTAAATCATGTAAAGACATCAAAGCCTTTCTAGGTCTCACGGGATATTATCGTCGTTTCATTTCCAATTTCAGTAAAATAACAAAACCCCTTACTGGACTTCTCAAAAAGGATGTACCTTTTATATGGGGTGAATCACAACAATTTGCGTTCGATGAATGTAAAAGATTACTAATTAATCCGCCAATTCTTCAATATCCCGACTTCACAAAAGAATTCATCTTAACTACCGATGCTTCAATACATGCTATTGGTGCAGTCCTATCGCAAGGCGAAATAGGTAAAGACCTACCCATTGCCTATGCATCTCGGACTTTAAACAAAGCAGAATCTAATTACTCCACAATTGAACGAGAATTATTAGCCATAGTCTGGGCCGTGAAACATTTTAGACCTTACCTCTTCGGAAGAAAGTTTAAAATTGTTACTGACCACAAACCCCTAACATGGCTTTTCTCTATTAAAGACCCAGGTAGTCGCCTAGTTCGTTGGAGGTTAAAACTCGAGGAATTCGAATATGAAGTTATTTATAAAGCGGGTAAAAATAATACTAACGCTGATGCTCTCTCGAGACCTCCTATCTTAAATACCAATAAAATACAACCCACACTTAACGAAGTCACAAAAAACGATAACGTACCCGACGATTATCTACAAATTAATTTTGAACATTTTTCCCACAATTCAACGTATAGTTTTGACACTCCAAATCTCAAGTTATCGCCAGATCGTATACTAGACCCTAGACATAAAAACATATTTATTCCTATTTCATGTGAACTCTCTGATAAAAACGACCTCTTCAACGAAGCTATTTCCATGTGTTCTCAAGTAGACCCATACTTGGAGAAACATCGAAATCTTTACGATTGCGATTTATTAGTTTCCAACAAAAAACAAAATATAATCTTTGGCTGTTCTCGACCAACTCATTATGACTCTTGGGATTCAGAAAGTTATTTTAAAACACTTCTTAATTGCTTACACATTAACCATCATCTTAAAAATATATATATTCCAGACGTCAAAAACGACAACACATGTAAATTACGAGGGAATGAACAGTTACATATTACTGCTTACTTAGCCGACTTCTATGATTGCCAAATTACTATTTGCGAAAATAAAGTGAAAATTCCCAGTCCAGAAGAAATTCCAGCTATATTGAAAACTTTCCACGATGATCCTTTAGCAGGTCATAGAGGTATTACTGAAACAATGAATAAAATTAGATCAGAATATTTCTGGAAAGGAATGACTGATACTATCAAAAATTACATTGAAAATTGTAATACCTGTCAACGGAATAAAATACAAAGAAAAACTTACAAAGCACCAATGGTCTTAACCTCATCTTCTACTGAACCATTTGAACGGGTTACTATAGACTTAGTATCATATTCAGACGTAACATACGATGAAAATAAATATATTCTCACTTTGCAAGATGATCTCACGAGATTCGTCCAAGCATACCCTATTGTTGATAAACAAGCAATAACCGTAGCCAAGGGAATTCTTAATTTTTGTCAACACTACGGTATTCCTAAACGTTTTCACTCTGATCAAGGAACCGAATTTATAAATAATGTTATCAAACAGTTAATGAAACTGTTAGGTACCAATCATACGATGAGTACAGCATATCATCCTCAAACCAATGGTTCTCTAGAAAGATTCCACGCTACTCTTCGTGATCATATACGAATGTATCACACTCGCAACAACTCCAATTGGGATAAAATCATTCCATTTGCTATTATATGTCATAATACTTCTGTGAACCAATCAACTGGTTACACACCACATGAATTATTGTTTGGACATAAGCCACGTTCACTATATTCCTTTAGAGAAATTACTGACTACACTACATCTGATTATTTAAGAGATTTAAATGAAAGATTAAAAATATCTCGCGAAATAGCTCGTCGTAACGTTGATTCAATGAAAGAAAAAGCGAAAGAACGTTATGACAATAATATTAAAAATATTGCTAAATTTAATATAGGTGATAAAGTTATGCTTAAAGTTCCTAATCCTAACAATCTAGATATTAAGTGGGAAGGTCCCTATGATATAAGCAGAATAGGTTTTAATGAAAATTACGTCATTCGAAAATCAGGTCGTAATCATTTAGTGCATGCAAATAGACTGAGGCCCGTGCATGACTTGAATGAATCATAGTATTAAATAATATAATTATAATCCTATTAAATAATAATCATTTTATAATTTCAGGATGGCCCATCAAATTGTGGCACACCCTATACCCTTAGATAAAAACGAAAATCATAATTTCCTAGCTAGGTTTAATCGAATAATGAATAATCCATACATTAGTTTTATCCTTTGTTCAATTATCAAAATATTATTTTATATTCTATTATATAAGGTTTACATGTTTATTAAAACAATTTACAATAAACAATTTAAGAAATCTATTGCTAACTCTAAAACATAATTATTTATTTCAGGTATTCCACAACAATAATAGTTGATGGAGATACCCAAATCAAACCGCTTCCTTCTAATTCAGGCTTGTATTACGAACAAGATGGTGAACTTCTTATATCGGAAAGTTCTTGGAAATTAATAATATATAGAAATTTAGAACCATTATTTTTGTCTCGCGATTCCTTAAAACGTTTAGTTAATAATTATCACAATTTAGTAGTTAGTTATTCCAAAGTTCCTAGCGTAGTTACAACCAACTCTTTTATTAAGGTAAATATAGATAAAATAGATTCTAGGTTAAATGAACTCAATTACTATACTTCTAATAAACGAGTTAAACGAGAACTCATCGATGGTTTAAGCTCAGTTCTGAAATGGCTAATAGGTACTCCTGATGCTAAAGACGCAAAACATTACGATGAATGTATCGAATTACTAGAAAAACAACAGCTTTCAACTCATGAAATCCTAAACCAGCAATTGCAAATTATATCGTCAACAATTACTAGTTTTAACGAAACTATTCTAAAAATCTCTTATGATGAGCACATGATAAACGAAAACATAATTAAAATTAGCTCATTTATTAACACTACAAGTAGTATTATGTATAATTTAACCGTATCTGAGAAAATATCGTCAGTTTCCATTGAAATTCTTGAAGCCGTAATGTCATTGGAAAAGGAAATCGATGATATTATAACGAGCATATTATTTATTAAGTCGGGGGCAATCCATCCCTCTGTTATATCAAGTGTGCGCTTGTACAAAGAATTATTATCTTCTAGTTCCGTAAGATCAAACAAAAATTTAGTCGCTCCAGTTACAATGCCTAATATTCACAAAATTCTTGAATCTTCTGATATTACATCCTATATTTTCATGAATAAATTAGTTTACGTAATAGAATTTCCCTTAGTTTATAATGAAAGGTTCACTGTATATAGATTATATTCTATCCCCATTCAACATCCTGATACAAACCTGTACTCCACTATCCTCCCTGAGCAAACATACCTAGCCACCAGTACTACTCTACATCGGTACGTGATGATGTCATCAACAAAGAAGTGCAAGATCTTCACATCAGACACCAGAGTCTGTAAAAATCTTCCGATCTACAACTACAATACAAGACCAATATGCGAAATCGCAATATTGACAAGTACAGAGAAGAAATTACCACCGCTATGTGAAACTACAACCTTCGCAGCTCACATCAATACCTTTCAACCTCTAAAGAACAATCAATGGATCTTCATACTGCAACGAAAAACATCATACGCATTAGAATGTGGTCAAGAAACTACACATAATCAAATATATGGCACTGGCATCATAACCTTGGACCGCGGATGTAAACTCTATACTCCGTATGTTACGCTATCTGCTGAAGAAAATTCCATAACAAATATCACTCATCCGATTGTGACAGTGACAATAGAAGAGGATTGTGATATGAAGAAAATTTTATTGGAAGCTCCAGAATTATTTCCAATAAATTTTAATAACATTCCTTTGGATACTCTCCATACTTTAAAAGAAGAAATTAAAAGTTATTCCAAAAATCTGAAAGAAAATGAGAAAAGTTTCATTCAAAAGCATGTTAGTAAATTCTCAATATTTAGCACCATAACAGGGACGCTTATGGTACTATTTTTAATATGGAAATGTTTTCCCTTCAAATATTTCTTTAGAAGAAACTCTAATCATGGCAATGGTTGCATCCAAATCTTTAATAATTGCTTTGATCGATCCAGCCGTCGACAAAACATTGCAATACCTATGGCAACAATGGATACTACCACTTCCTGTATCTCAGAAGACGAAGAAGACAGCGGCAGCCACGATGTCAATACAAGATCAAGATCATCAAATCTACAAAGATTCGGCAAAACCGCCCAATCCTTGTTCTAAGGGGGGAGGTGTTATATAATATAACTTAGCCTAATGTTCTAGATCTAATCATATCCTAATATTGTACTAATTTAGTTAATTACTTTATTTACATTGATTGTTAATCATTTCTCTATTTACATATGATTGTTAATATCTAAGTTAAATGTCTCATTATGTCATATCCTAATAATATTTGTGTTTCCCATATCCCAGCTCCCTATATAAACCCAGAATCCTTCCAATCCCAAGTCAGTTCCATTCCAACATCCAAACGTGTCTTATATTTTGTATTAGTTTTAGTTTATATAATAAAAGTATTTTTTAAAAACACAAGTTTGACTCACGCCACGTAACACAGGGGACCGGATCTGACAGGGGTCTAATAGCCTCTCATTAACTTTCGGCTGACATTGTGTATCCGAATACAATGGCTGCTCGTTTGGTAGTCGATTACTGTAATTGGGTTAAATCTGAAGACCATAGAGGAACTACGGAAAGTTTTTATTTAATTGAAAATAAACCTTATTGGCCCTAATTATGTAGAACACAAGCTAAATCCAAATTTAAATTCACTGCACCTAGTTTTCTCAATATGAATACTAAAAAGTTGGCTGTCATAAAATTTGACATTTAGAAACGTGTTTAATATTCGACCTTAATGAACGTGATAAAATGCAGTGTTTATAGTATAGGAAGCACCACCGTACACGTAGTCTAAAATTGTCTATGGTTTCTTTAAAATCTAAAGGAGATGTTCGATATTGGTACTTAAAAGCCCCACACGATAATTGATATATAATATAATTATCTTATTATACGAAAGCTTGTGCTCAGAGAAACTTGAATATACCCTTTTTTAATTTATGACCCATTTTTGAGTAATTATGAAAAGTGTATACAAGAAATCTAACCTTTGTGACCAAGTTTCTCTAAAGAAATATAAAAAATTAATTAAAATACCTATTATTAAACAGAAACAAGAGCAGAAATCAACTTGCCGTGTTCTTTTAGCATTTATTAAAAAATGTAATTGCAAAAGAGTCGTAGGTTGAACCACATCAACACCATGCCTAGTTATAAAAACAATATTTGACAAGACAATAGACGAAATTGACGTTTTGTACTATGTCTGACATGTGTCACTTTTTAAAAATCGAATTTTACACTCTGGATAACAATTTTTTTCAGCAGACTGAAATGTTATTTTTATTTATTTATACTTAGGCATTAACAATTATATTTTTTGTCTTATAATTGTTTTATAAATATACTCATTCTTCTCATATAACTTTTATATTGGGGGGTAACTAAGTACCAGCCCCCATACATTTTCATAACATTACCTTTAGTTGCCAGCTTCAATAAAATCTTTATATCTTTTTCTTATTACAGAAGACTATATTGCGAGAGTGCGGTATGCTGTATTTTTAGATTTAGAGTACTTATGACTTCATAATTCATTTCATGTGTAAGACAAATGCACAATCATCAATTGAAAGTTGATTATTATTATTGGCTGACTAACATCCTATTCTTTAAAGTTTTATCATCAATAAAAAAATTCAGTAGGTAATATAAATGTCTATAATGAATGTAGGCCACCCGTAAAGAAAATGAATATTAGAATAGAATATTAAAGCCTCATAAGGTCATAAAAACTAAAACAGTCATAAAAAAGAGATTTTATGTTAATTTCAATACTCATAAATGTCGGGTTAGTGTCTCATAAACGAAGTTTGGGTGTCGCAATAAATTGTTTTAATATTTTGTAGTAATGTTTACGTTCAAGCCATACCTTATACTATGTTACTGCTAAAGCTCATTATAATTATGTCCCACTGTTGGGCATATACCTAGCAGAAAAAATACATACGGGGTGGGCCAAAGCAGTGAAAGCAGGTCGGTAGGCGAAAGCGGTTGGAGTTACCATCAGCGCTGGAGATTACAAATTATTGATTGATCCATCCGGTATCAAACATGAAAATTGCTTTATTTTCTTATTTGAAACTAGCATAGACTACACTTCAAGCTTTAGCAGTATCTTATCTTATCTTATCTTATCTTATGTTGAGGCCGTGACAAACGTCAACACTTCTAATCAAAGCAAACATAGAAAAATTTTTAATAATTGAAATCTTTGTACGGCTATATCGAAGTTATTATATACCCACCGATTTCCCTGAAGGTTGGTAGCTGTTGCCAGCAGGTGATGAGGCTGCAGGAGCCAGATACCCCATGGCATTTGCACGTCACACGAGACTTCTTAATGACGGCCTGTACCAAACATTCATATATAAGATCGCGGCTAAATAACACTACTATGTAGCTAGTAGGTTCTCGAAAAAAATACAGGACCGGGGGCGGGGAAGCCAAACCAGCGACTTCTTGTGACTGCTCTATCTGAGCTAGCAAGAAAAATTTTAAGATAATTTAAGTTAAGTTTAACGGAAACGTAGGTATAAAATACACATGTATATAATCGTACGTAGAATAAATACTCCTTCAAGTGTTGAAATAGAATATTTCGACACATTGTGAGATGTGAGGATAAGCGTTAGCTTCTAACGTAAAAGATAATCATCATAGGGTCCCAAGTCGTTGGTAGCTCAGATGGTTAGAGCCATAGACTAGAGATATACAATACTGTTAGAGGATAGTTACTTCGGATTGTGCAAAGTCGCGGGGTTGGTCTCCGGCGCCCCAGGACATTCTTATTTTATTTTATACAAAGCACGGCAAATAACTCAGTACCACCTGTTGTGAAGCGGTAAGAAAAGTTCTGCAGCAAAGACAGCTACTGCAGCTAGAAACACAATGTTCTATCCACCGCCGTCTTGCCGGCTCAAAATGTGCCTTTTCTCGCATCTTCTGAAGAACTTTTGATAATCGAAGGATTAAACACACGTTTTTTTTTCTAGTTAATTATTTTTTTAGGTATACGGAGTGTTTGGTATAAAGCATAAGAACCGGATACTTACCCACGTTAACATATTCATGTAAATACTATAGTGCTATCAAAAATTCTAAATTGTAATAGTAGATTGTATCACAATGGAGCAAAGTAATATTTTTACAGCGAGGGCGCTATTTTAAATCTAGAATGAAGCGAAGGATTCTAGAGTAGAATACACGTCAATAGATAGTAGATTCAATATACGTCGTCCAAGGTAAAAATAATTTTGCGATCGAGTGAAACATCTGCTTTTCATCCCATCTATGAGAAAAGAAATAAGAGGCGCTTTTAAATACATCTCATAGAATATTCAAGGTACCAAGTAAAATAAAATGTAATTAGAATCATGTAATGTGAATAGAAACTAAATAAAATTGTGTTAATAGTGGTAATGAAAAACAAAAAAAAATTAAACAAAAATTAAAACCGACTTCAAAAAACTGAAAAGGATAAAATAATTAAATTTAAGTAGGTATTCATCCCCTAGAAACATATTTTTGGAGTCGGTGCTTCACTTTCTATTGTTTTTGGAAACCACTTAGCACTTTAATTATTTTATCCTTTTCAGTTTTTTGAAGTCGGTTTTAATTTTTGTTTAAAATTTTTTTTTCACAGTTTTTAGTGATAACTTTCTACGGTCAAAGCTAAGATGGGTGACCGTCAACTTATATTGTTTCCTACTATCGTATCGTTTCACTAAAAAGTCATTGGAAAAGCAAAAAATCGCAATTAGGCATATGTAGACGACTTCATAATTTCAGTTTTTTTATATTTAAAACCAAAGTACCCAACTGATTTTGAAAAAAATTTTATGGGACCAAATGGCAGCTATTCCGCATCGAACAAAAAAAGAATCATGTAAATCGGATCAGTAATCTCGGCGTAATCGGTGTACATACATAGAAAAAAAAAAAAAAAACATACCGGCCGAATTGAGAACCTCCTCGTTTTTGAAGTCGGTTAAAAAATAGACTTTCAGCTGTCTATTCTTCACGGAATATTAAATCCGTGAAGAATAGACAGCTGAAAATGTAAAAGGCTTTCTTTTTTGAATGCAGAAGGCAGAAGGCCGATCTATTTTTTGTTTTTAATTCAAACTCGAATAAGTTCCCAATTCAAAACGCCTATTACCCGCTACAAAAGTCTCACACAAATATGACCGTCTTTGCTCGAACTTATGTGCGAACCAATCAGCGCTTTTTCAATAGACGGGATGAAAAATAAATTTCGAATTTCTTCATACAAATAATTCGGTCAGTAAAACAAAATGTAAGGGACATTTCAAAATTAATTTAACAATTTAGAATTTTTGACAACATTATAGCATTCATATCACTATGTTAACATGGGTAAGTGCCCGCTTGTTATACCAAACATCTACCAAAAACCTTGTACTTATATTTTTCAGTTCAGCTCGAGTCAGCTAGCCTCATCCAGCCTTTAGCTCTTACCCTCCGTCCCGCCTCATTGTTATGCCTGTTCATGAGCTGCCGACCCTGTTCGCGGCTACCTCGCTTCACCTTCCGCTCCCGTTCTCTGGTGTCCACGAAACCCTCCGTGAACCTGGGAATGAATAGAAGAAAAAAATGGTAAGACGCTATTTTCATCTCAGTGAATATTTTATACAACTATAGCATATTCTTAAAATGTATAGATGACAAACAATATGACTGTCAAGTAGACAAGAACAAGGAAAAATTCGTTGTCATCCTGAGGCCTAAGATGAAATGAAAATTCTCTGAGCTGAATTTATCTCCTCACATAAAATTTTGCTACGCCATGACGTAGTTTGTTGCGTGGGTAATGAAATTATTTTTTGGCCTAAAATGCGATACTGAAATATGCGATTAGTAGGAAAAAGTAAATTTTACGCATAAAACAAAAACATATTTTTCACATTCAATTCGTATACGTATCGAGTCATCATCATCACCTGCCTATATACGTCCCACTGCTGGGCACAGGCCTTCCTACATGGAGAAACACATGAGGGGTTTGGGCCATAACACTACCACGCAATGTGGGTTGGTGGGTTAAAGCGGTTGCAGGAATAACGGGGACCAACGGCTTAACGTACCTTCAGAAGTACGGAGGAGCTCGAGATAACAAACTTTGATCGAACCATGGCGAAAGTTGCTTTGTTTTTGGTATCGAAACCAGCCCGCTCTAACCAATACGCCACCAAGCTCCTCAATCGTATCGAGTACATACTTTAATCTAATATAAAAAATCTGATATAAGTGTCACAATGTTTGTTATCGAATTCCTCCGAAACGGCTTAACCGATTTTTATGATTTTTTGTATATTCGGTTAATCTCCAGACATTTTTTATTTTTTGCATTTTTTTTTTATCATTTGGCATCAAAAAATACTTATAGTCCTTAATTTTCACACTACTACTATTTCTGAATAGTGAATTAAGATATAATTTTATTGCTTTTGAAGCGGTACGAAGTTCGCCGGATCAGCTGGATTTTGTATGAAATAAAGGTTAGAGGGCGTCAACAATATAATTTCGATTCTAATTTTCAGTAATATTTTTATCATACTTAGTATAGTCAATTATTATTCATATTAGTCAATTACTTACATCACCACTATTTTTTATGTTTCGTGTATGTGCCTTGAAATATTTCATATAAATAATACTTGACTGTATTTGTTGATTAAGTAATTGAACTCACCGTTTAGTTAACTTAATAATTGATAAAACACAATAATATAAAAAAAATGAATTCAAGAACACAAGAATGCAGTTACATCCCTAACTTGTTCATATGAAGTAGGTAATTCTGTTAAATTAATTTACCCGTCAGCTCTCATACACAAAAAAAGCCTATTGCGTGGGATTGATATGAGTCGTTCACAGAGACCTAGTCCAAATGTAAAATACAAATTTTCGATTCTTGGGTTGCTTTACTAACCTTGATGCAAGGCCTCTAGGCCATGTCTTGATTGAATCATCATTCTGATAACTTCTAAAGGAACAGTTTTTTTTTAATAAAAAAATAAACAAAAATTAAAACCGACTCCAAAACACTGAAAAGGATAAAATAGCCGCCCGGATTGCGAAAGGTCGCGGGTTCGATTCCTGCCTCAGGACGTGAAATTTTTCTAGTTTTATTACATTTTAATTACTAAGTAATTTTTCAAACATTTATAATAATGTTAAAATCAAAAATTAAGGATAAAATAATTAAATGTTAGTAGGTACTCATCCACTAGGAACATATTTTTGGAGTTGGTGCTAAGTTGTTTCCAGAAACCACAGATAGTGAAGCTGATAGTGAAAGGTTGTATAGTAAAACATGATGAAATTGATTGTACTACTACGATTTACCTATAACGATTCAATTCAATTTGTCACCAACAACTGATCCTACATGCATAGCAAAAGTTACCCCTTTGCTCCTGGTATCGTGGAAAACTTTACTCCTATGTGAAAGAAAGAGAAATAAAATTGAAAGAGACAGTAGACAATTTCCACTTCCAATGCTACGCCCACCGCTACGATGCACGTATTGATCCGTAGCACCAAGCTGCCTGTTAACCAAATTGGACTTTATTTCAAGGTACTTGGATAGATTTTAACTATTTTGTTTTATTTGTAGATAGGGGTAGCAACGGAAAATTGGAAAATTGTGTACTCGTTTGTAAGTTCTGAAGAAACAATAAAATAATTAAAAATAATCACTATGAAACTGCAAGGTAATTGTGTAATTCAAGTCTATTATTAAATATAAATGACAAAGTAACAGCTATTTGCTTAGTCCCTGAGGAAAGTCTCCGGAACGGATTAACAGCTCTTCATAGCTTATACATTCCTGGTCCTTGGTAACGGATTTAAGCAATCTTAACGTGCTAAACCGGGGTTTATCCCGGGGTATCCAGGGATTTGCCGAGTGCCTTAGCAACAACAGTCTGACGTCAACCATTGGATTCAAATTTTTGCAATTTTTTCAAAAAGAACTTTTCATATTTCATAGTACTTTCGGAGTCGGTGCTTCGCTTTCTTATTATTGTCTCTGGAAGCAGCCCAGCACTACAAACTTAATAAATAGAAAGTGTAGCACCGACTTCAATAAAATGACCTTTAAAGTACTTATATTGAACATTTTGTTAAGTCTGTTCTAAGTTTCTTGTTCCTTGTAATAAAATTAATAAACAATAATTTTCCATGGACATAGAAAAAATTCTAATAAGTAGTCATTAGAAATTTTACTTTTCTGTCTGTCTGTCGCTGGTTGAAATTTTTGATTTTTTTGATTGATTTTTGATTTTTGACCCTTTTTTATTTCATATGTAAATAGTATGTCAATAGAAAATAAATATTGCAGATGCAAAAGTTTGTCAGCAATCAATAGTTTCTTAGATAAAAAGATTTATTCGAGAAGCAATAACAAGTTGTCGAAACACGCTCCATAGAAAATGATGTTAAATTATGACATCATAGTTCATTTGTGGCCACCGAATTATGTACAAAAACGGCGCAAAAAAGGCGCTTGGGAAAAATTCATAATGTCTTTGTTTGTGATATGTTTACATGCATAGTTAAATTCATCATCATCACAGCTTATATACCTCCCGAACGATTTTATTTTTCGTCTCATCAATGAAGTGATGACTGCATATATCAAGAACCTGCCGAATTATTTTATAGCTATTAGTACATTATCTACATCATTATCATCGTTATTTTCAATAAAAGTGTTTAACTTAAAAAAATATTATTACTTCTTTTTTCTAAATAAATGAATAAGTGTAGGTAGAAGAAAAGACTTATCGAATAATATCTCGTAACATACACTAAACATACATTCAGATTCAAACCTCCTCCTTTTTGGAGTTGGTTTGAAAAGAGTCATTTGGATCTCTTGTAACTGAATTGTATGGTATTATTTTAATTAATACCAAACAGCCAGTCACATTCCAAGCATTGCTGACATTCTTTACAAGCTTTCCCCATTCATGTAAGCCTGGTGAGAAAAATACTCGAATGCGGGAAAATATTCTCTACGAAGTGACCGAAGAATTCTTAAGCGCATTCCGAGCATGCTTCACCTCCCACCAATCCTGCTACACTGGTGAAGAAAATTCAAACAGACAAGTCGGAAAAGCTTTTTTAAAGTATTCCATATAAAAAACTTAAAAAGTTCCACCTTCTGCTACGTCGAACACAAGAATGGTGTTTGTATCCCGGGGACTTCGTTTGCATCTCGCTTACTCGTATAGAGTGCAAACAGGACGTTTTCGTTTTCCTGCTTTTTAAGCGAAGATAGACTTTTTCGGGCCCCGAGCTTTATTTATCCGGGTTCTATGAAAGCTTTTTCCATCTACGCATGTGTGCAACAAAGCTCCTCCCATTTACTGTGCTTAAGCGCTACTCACACATAAACCGCGTTTAGCTTTTTTACTCTTTTGTAGGGTGTTTTTCAAACCTACATACGCGTTCTACCCTCCTAGTGTCCAAGGCTTGGATTTTTACAAAGCCTCGTCTTAGAAAGGCCGAAAATTCTTCCAGGCCTTGGCCTCTCTTAAAATAATATTTACGGGTGTTTCTTATATTTGACTGGGAAAAATGAATGTCAAAAGAACATTACCGCGGTTATAGTATATATTAATTATAATTATTAATTATTGTTATTCGTAATTATCGAAGACATCATCAGACACATTAGATTTTCTGTTTGGTATGTCTATTATGTATTTTATGGTCATGCGTCGCTGGCGGGCTGGCAAGGGACGAAAGCACTAATTTTGTTAAACTTTTATGGATAATTAAGAATTTATAGATTTCTGTTTGTTTAGTTCTTGTTTTTCTATTGAATCTCGCACACATGGGGCCACTTTGTAAAGCCACCCTGCGCTGACACTTCTATCAGGTTATGTTGTCCTAGTGAATCTGCCTCAAAAGTGTGATGTTTCAGTAACGAAAAAGCTATAAAAGAGTAAGAAAAAGAAGGAAAGTGAAAATACGATGTGTTTTTTAGAAGACAGAAAGAAATAGATTTTTTTACATAAACTCAGTCTTGTTTAGACTAGGTACTTTTTGCGATTTTTAAATAACAAACACAAATAAACAAAAATTAAATACAAACATTATTCAATAGGTTTTATTATAACCAACTTTGGTAAAGTTAAATTCCTTTTTTTTTTGGTTCTCAACTTCAAGGGTACCTACTTGTTCGAAAGGCAAATAGAACCGTCGTTATTTAAAACGAACCACGTAAAATATCCTTTCTTTTCAATAAGCTCCGCAAGCCTTTGCCTCCCTGGTGACTTCAACTCAAAATATGCAGAAATTTCATGTTTTTGTGAAAAGAATATAAAAAAACATTTTTGATTATTAATTTACGTGTTTTGTTTTGATTGTCCTTGAAGTGTTTTTTTAAATAAGTGTTTTTATTGCATGAAATTGCCTTACTTTTACAATAATTTTTTTCTTTATGGTACCCTAGTATTCTTGGATGCTTTGTGGAAATACAGTATGATCACAATGTTTTCTGAAAATTAATTTTTATTATTAGCTTTTTATGTATTAGCAAGCAAGTCATGCTAGTCTGTCTGTCAGGAAAGTTGTCATAGGGTTTATCAAAAAATAGTAGTTTATGTAACTGTCACACAATAGAGGAGAGGTTAGGTAAAACACGAGCGGATGTTTGAAAAATGAGCCTTGGCGAGTATATAGTAGTATCACTTTAGTGTTTTGATAACAAGCTATGTGCAGTTACATTCTGTAACATTTGGCATGGCAATCGGTATTGCCATGCTAACTGCTAACATCATACATATATCATTGATACAAGTTTCATAAAAAAATCATTTTATCGCTAATCCTATACAAAAATGTCGCCAATTTCATGTAAAAAAAATAATCAAAAATTAAAACCGACTTTAAAAAACTGAAAAGGATATTTTTTTTATACAACTAGACGACAAACAAGCTGACGGCTCACCTGATGGTAAGCGGTTACCGCCGCCTATAGACACCTGCAAATAATAAGGAAAAATCACTTGATATTGCAGGTGCGTTTTTATCCTGGGGCCTAAGATGAAATACCGTCCATGTCCAGTAATAACACTGGCTACATTTCCCTTCAATCCGAAATACAGCGAACTGTTTCACGGCTGAAATAAGAAAGGCGGTGGTGCCTACCCAGACAACCCTACATACGGGCCTACCACCTAGTGAAATTAAAATTAAATTAAATTTAAATAGGTTCTCATCACCTAGAAACATATTTTTTGGAGTCGGTGCTTCACGTTCTATTATTTCTGGAAACAACTTAGCACCAACTACAAAAAATATGTTTCTAGGTGGTGATTACCTACTTAAATTTAATTATTTTATGCTTTTCAGTTTTTTAAAGTCAGTTTTTAAGAAAAAAAATTTTTCGCAATTTTTAGTGATAACTTTCTAAGGTCAAAGCTAGATGGGTGACTGTCAGCTTATATTGTTTCCTACTATCGTATCGTTGCACTAAAAATTTATAGTAAAGCAAAAATCCGCAATTTCGCATACGCAGACGGCTTACTGATTTCAGTTTTTTTCATTTAAAAACCAAACTACCCAACTGATTTTGAAAAATTTTTTATGGGACCAAATGGCAACTATTCCGCGTCGAACAAAAAAAGAATCACACACATAAATAATATACATCGTTAACTGAATTTTTTAGCAGTATCTATAATATATCGTTATTATTTGAATAAATTTACATGCTCCACTTATGTTTTAATAACTAATTTATAATTTAAATGAGTTTATTTCGGTTAAGAAATAAACAGGTAAATTAAATATAACTTTTTTTTATATTAAAAAAATTATAAGTAAAAAGAAAATTTATCTCAAATATCTTAGAAATAATATTGAAATAAAACCAATTTACTACAACTTACTATTACTTACGATTAATTAGATGTTACATTATTGATCGTGGTCACGATTAGACTATCATCTCAATAAACACGAGTTAAAATTGGTTTTATTTCAAATGTGTAGTGCTCACGAAAATATAAGACAATACAATAATATTATTAATATAAAGAAGCAATTTGGATTCACTTCAATTGCCTTTTCGCACTAGAGGTGCATCACTAGTTGACCGATTTTTAACCGACTTCAAAAACGAGGAGGTTCTCAAATCGGCCGGTAGGTTTTTTTTTTTTTCTATGTATGTATACCGATTACGCCGAGATTACTGATCCGATTTACGTGATTCTTTTTTTGTTCGATGCGGAATAGCTGCCATTTGGTCCCATAAAAATTTTTTCAAAAACAGTTGGGTACTTTGGTTTTAAATTTAAAAAAACTTAAATTATGAAGTCGTCTACATATGCGAAATTGCGAAGTTTTGCTTTTCAAATGACTTTTTAGTGAAACGATACGATAGTAGGAAACAATATAAGTTTACGATCACCCATCTAGCTTCGACCGTAGAAAGTTACCACTAAAAATTGTAAAAAAAAATTTAAATAAAAATTAAAACCGACTTCAAAAAACTGAAAGGGTTAAAATAATTAAATTTAAGTAGGTATTCATCCCCTAGAAACATATTTTTGGAGTTGGTGCTAAGTGGTTTCCAAAAACAATAGAAAGTGAAGCACCGACTCCAAAATATGTTTCTAGGGGATGAATACCTACTTAAATTTAATTATTTTATCCTTTTCAGTTTTTTGAAGTCGGTTTTTTATTTAACAACATGCATGAGTTGCATTCCGTGTCGATTTAAGATTGTGTTAAGTCGCACTTTGGAATTTTTTTTATGTTATTGTTCGTGTTTTTCCCTGTTGTTATTTTATAACGAGGAGACGTTATTTTAAAATGAGGGGCTTTATCAACGTCACAGATTGTGAGTTAACCTTCAGAAATGTCTGGTTTGAATAGCGAACTTGAATCTTACTAAAATAAATAATATTAGGAAGAAAGATCAATATTATTAGATTTCAGTGAAAACCATCAAATTTTTTCATTTTCTACACACAATACAGTGTAATACATACAGTGCTCAACTGGTGCTGTTGATATTTTATTTTGCTTTGTATATTTTATTATGTATATTATTTTTTAAACAAACAAAATTAAAAATCTGTGAAAAGTCTTTTTTTAAACATCTTTTTCTATCTTTCTACACTGCCGTTTTCATCGAAGTTTAGTTAGGAGTTACGATAAAAAAAATACAATTTTTTGTGCTACTATGGCCATATATAGTATGCGAAATTGTTTGTCAATATATTGAATGGTCAGAAATAGACATCACTCTTTCTGTGAGACTAAAAATCAGATTTTTAGCGTAGGCATTTTTATAATAATTGATATTGTAATTGGCGCTAAATCTACATTAATTTCACTTTGTTAGCGCTGCGCACGCATTATGGCTTAGGTCCTCAACTAGAGTGTCGACTAGGTGTTTCAAGTGTTAACTAGTAACTTAATTTAGCTGTCTGAAACACTTTTATTATAGGTTAGTTATTTTCTAAGAAAAATAGTTTAATTTCATGAACCGAACCGATGCTCTAATGGTCCTTATGGTTACAGGTTGTTTTTTTTTCATATTATATTTTATTATCAGTGTTAAAAAGTATACTAATATTATATTATGTTCATCTTCCAGTCAAATCTTAATTCGATTATCAAAACATGAGTGTGGATAAAATAGTATTAATATGAGTTAAAACATTTTTTAACTTTCGTACTAATCAAAAATCGACAATAATTAACATTAGACATTACGAAAAATCTTCTGAAATCTTTTTCGACTACTATAAGTGCCACTTAGTGGAAATATGTTTATTCTGATGTAGCGAGTAAAGTTGCCTGGAAACTGTTATTGACTGAAAATAAACACCTCAACTCAACCCTTGTTTTCAGAGGTTGTGTCTAACCCTTTCAGTACGTGAAATCGTACTAAGGTCGCATATCCAGTAGGAGATTGTGCTACGGCTACGGTTGCTACGTAGACTCCCCGTCTACGAGACGCTACACGGTTTCCGAATTGTGTAAATTTTCCCAAATTAACAATAAGATTTAATATTATAAAATTATATATTAGTTGGTGTTTTATTATTAACGAAAGTCGTAATATTTTATGGTATTATAACAACCACAAAGTATTGTAATTCCTTACTCAATATTACAACCAGAATATAACAGTGTATGTGTAAAAGATTTGTTATATTTTTTAGTAAAATGTTTACTGCTATACTATTTTATGAATACTTCGTTTGACAAAGATGTATATTAAAGTAATTGAAGCCGTCTCATAATAAATATTATTAAGTAATATTATTATAATAAAGTACTAAGAGCATACCAGCCGAATATTTAAAAGCCAGTTAAATGTTTGCATCAAAGTATTTCACCATCGTCATCAGACGCCCACTGCTGGGCATAGGACTTCCCTAGGGATCCCCAAGCCGATCGGTTCTGCTCTGCCCGAGTCCAAAGACTAAAATATTTATAGTGAGAAGCTTCAAAGAGGCCCTCTAAAATATTTAAAGTATTATTCATAGTTAAAGTGTGTGTAAGAAAAAGTATTAGACAAAAGTAAAAAACCTATCCCGAGCCTCTCGTGCTACAGGGACTGAGCCGTGTAACCAGACTGAACAGCTCTACATTTCCTTGTTACTCCATTCAGCCTCTGCGAGCCTAGTAATCGACCTGTCTTTAGCCATGCTTTGACACCCGTGAAGATCAACTGACAGCTAGCCTCATTAATCATATTTGCTTTGTTTTTAATTAATTAAGTTCAATTGTTTACTAAGTTTTTTTTATTTCCTTTATATTTAAGGTAAGTATGTAAGGTTTAGTTGTTGTTGCATTCATTTAAGAGTTATTTAATTATGATGCTTAAACGCTTATAGTTAAATTAACTAATTGATAAAATCTAAAACAAATTCAATTTCATAAAAAATATTAATATGCTCAGTAATGTTTTCTAAATACAATTTCTTATACAGAAAACAAATTTTCAGCAACTTTGTTTACTAATTTGATTACACATGCAGCACACCTCAGCAACAAAGAAAGGTGAGGCAAACGCAACCATTTTCCGCTTGAGGAATAAAGGTAAATTTTTCACCTGTCTTACTTCTCACCTGAATACTAGGACACAAGGAAATGGCAGGAGAAAATTTACCTTTTTCACGTGGGACTATTTTCAGGTGAGGCGCACACATTGAATATGAATGCACACATTACCACTTTGAATACTGAAAGAGTGAAAGAGAGACGTTCTCTCTATCATTGATCGGGAAATTCTTACTTAATCAACCCCGTGGTTGAAGTAGTTACAGTGATTTTAGGAAAAAGGCTTGAAAAAAAAAATCCCATACAGTACCTAAGCCTAACTAATATTCCGAATGGAGCTGGTTTAATGTGAACGGTTATGATATTAGATTTACACAGAGGTATATATCTGTCTCATCTCATCTGAGAAAATAGGGGTTGTAACGCAGTATACACGTGGAACAGTGTTGCGTTGAATTTAATGGTGTGTGTGTGACGCGACAGGTATAAAGTTAACTTCAGGTGAACGTTGCAATCCTAGTAAACAGGTGCGAGGTGAAACAGGTGAATTCTACCTGAGTTCTCAACGTTCGGGCGCATTCAGGTAACTGTTTTAACTAAGATTTATTTGTATTGTAGATTTAATTGCTTTTTTACTTGATGTGTTTAGTAGTCTACTGAAAATATTAAAAAAAAAAACATAAAATTGAAAAATTAATAAAAGATGCAAATACATTACTTATTTCATTGACCATTGAAACTACTTACGTACATTGAAATTTGAGAAAATCATTTTCACCTTTTGTTATTTATTTTTATTACACAGCGAGTTTCGAAACTAAATCGAATTTTCCGCGGGGAAATTTTCGATAAAGTGGGGGAAAAGTACCAGGCGAGTATAACGAAACAAGAGCCCTCATATTCCCGGGCCGGGCTAGGGAGGGACGTATTTAAATAAAATAATAATCTCGGGGCAGGGTTGCA
This sequence comes from Nymphula nitidulata, assembly GCA_947347705.1. NCBI lineage: Eukaryota > Metazoa > Arthropoda > Insecta > Lepidoptera > Crambidae > Nymphula > Nymphula nitidulata. Next base: position 10,659,830 of record OX374641.1, on the reverse strand, counting down.
GAACGGTCTAGGCGGTGTGTAATAAATAGAATTCTAGTTACTTCAAGGATCGTAGTTGTAGTTGAAACCATAGTAGGGAGTATTCGGAAAACATAAGCTGTTAGAAGTTATATTTTTAGAACTTCTACTACAGTACCTAATGTACCTGTTCCAAGGACTCAGCATTATAATAGAAAATGGTATCTGTTTTCTTTATAAATAGCTTAAATAATCACGGGCAACTCGGATTAAAAAAAATTGAGGACTTCTCGCAATATGTATTTAAAAAGGATCAAAATCTCAGGCACTTAGAAATAGTTCTGCTATTATTAGCGGAATTATTAGATATTTTTCATTATTTTCAAATTATTTTATCTTTTGAATTACATCTGTTTAGGTTAAATGAATTCATAAATAATAGTAATAAATTAAATATTTATCTTTTACTTATTGCCTTACATAGCAACTTACTAATTCGCGTAAAAAATGAGAGAAACTGAGTAAACCCTTACTCAGTTTCTCTCATTTTTTTCACATTTTTGTTGAGAACATAAATAGAAGTACTCATACACATTGAACTACTAACAAAATACTACAAAAGAAGAATAACCAAAAACATTAAAACCTATTTTATTTCACAGCGAAAAACAAAAATTAACGGCATATTACTACTCCGTTGCTTTTTTATTCCACTCAGATTTTAAAATCACCATATGTGATGCAACTGGATTATTCTTTTACATTGATGCTTAATGACCGAGCATATTTTAGCAGACCTAAGCATTTTTATATTGCAGCTTATTCTTTGGTAAAAATAATGTGTAATATTCAATCAATAATCAATCAATAATCCAGTTGAAGCACAGAAAGCACTAGAAGCATAGAATAATAGGTGAAATTCGATTTGTGTGCTATGTTTATTATTGTTTTTGAATTGTATGACAGAATTTATGTCTATATGTATGAAAGGGACGGACATGATGAAAATCATTGTAAGATAATGGTGTACGTATATGTCTAGTAGTAAGTAGTAGTTAGTACTCGTGTAAGTTAAGGACATCATAATAAATTACTGGCTACTAATTAGCTCATCATGTACCAGGGCGACATGAAACGCTAGTATGTGTCGCTCGTTTCTTCCATTAGTTCTGATAAATTTTGTTTAATAGTGAATTTGAAAAAAAAAATAGCAGTAGCTACCCCTAAGGGCCGCCCATTTGCCGTTTCCATCAGATATTTTAGTTATGGCAAAATTTTTAACATCATTTGTGTTACCAAATGTTTTAAATGTTACTAATTTTTTTGACAATATAACACCAGCTATTGTGTCAGAGAGAGAACGAAAAATAAAACTTAGTTTTAGTTATAGTTTCGAATTGACACACGTATTCCATTTTTCAAGCAAAATAAATTTCTTTATTCTTTGAACAGTTTTCGATAGACTTGAGAATAATTCCTTGTTTGAGTGAGTGATCGTAGAGCTAACAGAATAGTCAAAAAGGTATGTTATTTTCAATAGTGATAGTTTAAAGCTTCGAAGAGTATTCGGATAACATAACTTTAGAAGATAAACACAGGTGCTTCGTATCAGTAGGTGGTTTAGAATCTAGATAAAATTGTTTTGTCTCCTTCTGTCGTACTAACGAGCATCTTTGATGTAAGCCAATGTCGCTATTATCGCTCTTATCGTGTGTTTGCAGATTGTATGTGTTTGTAACAATGCTGTGCAGTGGCGACGTCAGCCATCGCTGACGGTTCGCGCCTGAGGGGGCCTCGCAAATCCATCATTATCATATTAAAAGTCATTTATAATTTATTTACTTATTGCATTCATGGGTTTACACTGATCTTAAATTATACGTGCGTTTACACGTATAGCACACATACAAACATAATGTGTGTGTGTGCTCTACATTATGAGCGTCCGATACCGATATCGTGTCGGTCGGGTAGTGTGAAAACGTTCAATTTCGCGCATGAGACTTTGGACGGGGAATCCCCGACGTGTTGTTTAGTTATCAATATTTAATTTTTCTGTGAGCGTTTTTTTTGAATGCAAAGTAAAATAGGCCTCGTGAACTTGATAGCGCCGCCACTGCCGATGCTGCGATAGAATAATACTCACGTGTATCCATACTCGAGGTTGTCGCCGCAACCTCCCCACACCCACTCCTTGTGCAGGCTCCGCGGTCGTTGCGCACTACTACAGCCACAGCTCGACAGGCGTCCATCACGACAGGCCCGCGACACTGACAGCGACACACCCGCCGCCGTCACCGCGTGTGTGAATGCCGTTTCTCGGGACGCTGTTGACAGAAAGGATTACGGTAAAATCACAACATTATTTTTTTTGGTAATTTCTTTCTGTTTAGAGACGGTAAAGGGATCAAGCCTAAATATTTTCTTAGCTAAATATTCAAATGCTGGTATATCACATTTCAATGCATCTCGGGAGAGTTTGGCGCGAAATGTACGATTACAGTCTCTTATCTTCCAATTGCACGTCAACATAAACACCTGCTTCACTAAACTACACGAATTTTATAACACAACATTAGCTGAGACATCATTTTGTAATTATTGTAATAAAAATTCCAGGCAATTTTTTCACCTAATTTCTATTTTGTCCAAAAGACAAAAGAACGAGACAGCCTTTTCAATCATGCTGAGTCATTTTTGCAATGTAAGTTAGACGTGAGGTCGACAGTACTCAGAAGTAGAAATATTTTAAAACTGTCAAAAGCGGACAAAAGTGTTTTATTTTGCGATAGTATTATTATAAACCAAGCGATCAAAGCGTGGTGGCTCTACAATTTTGCCTAATTCTTTGAAAATTATTTTCATATAAACCCGAGTAAATCTGCAACAATGGAAATATCTAGAATACAAATCTAGATTTCCATTCTTTTATAGTAAAGAATAGCGAAGGAAGTGGCATGCTTTCACTATAAATCAGTTTTCTTGTAGCAGATAACGTATTACTCTCTCTGTCTTGTGATTCATTCTGTATTTATTCGTGGTGTATTCCAAGAAAAAAGTTGCTCGTAAATTATGAGTAAAATATTTAAAGAACTTCACTGAACTTTTGTTTTAAAGTTGTAATAAATACTTAGAAATATTTTTACCAGCCTATATACTTACCATTATTAAACACAGGCCTTTGGGCCATAACACCACCATGCTGGTCCAATGCGGATTGGTGGGTCAAAGCGTTTGCAATAACAACCGATAAAGCAAGAAAAACATTTATAAAAATATCTAAATGGGACCTCTTTCCGCTTACCCTTACCCCTTGGCCACGACATCACCGCGCGAGCGTCCTGCATCTCGCGTCCAACCACATCGGCAACCACTGCGCGGTTGAGACGACGCGCTGAGAGGCTGACATCGAGACAGCGCGCAGTGGTTGCCCGTTGCCGAGACGCAACACGACCGATGCGCGCTCAGTGATGTCGTGGCCAAAGAAGATATAAACACTACGTTAGAAGAGTCGGCACTTTCATACTGGCCCTAAACCAAACTATGTAGGGAATTTGTGCCAACCTTAGAAATATTTAATAGTACCAACATAATCAAAAACAACTTCGTTTTGACAATATACTAGGGATAGACCCACCTCACAATGCTTGTTTATCGATATCGATAAATCGGCGATTACGCTTAGCTAGTATAATCACCACTTAAATTCAGTTGCAAATAATAAATAGAACCACGCTTAAAAATAATTTATTTATTGCAGTTTTCAGTTAACATTTTAAGGTTTTTTGTGAACCGCTGCATAAAATATTTTTATTCCATTTTATTGTAATTTATAAAAATATAAGAAAACCGTTTCATTTCTCTACGTACTCATCGTGTCGCTTATCTATATAAGCGAATGAATTCGCAAGTTGATCCCAATTTCTGAAAAGTGAAAATACTTTTATCTAGACAGGTAATAATATATCGTACCTACAAATATCTACAATTTGGAATTTCGGAAAACTGATATTATTTTTAAAATATGGTTTAAAGGTATACAATAATACGATATATGAAAAATGAATTAAACATACAAGTTACTCAGATAACGATTTTCATAACAAATTAAAAATAATTTACTCAACGTGGACTGAATAAGTAAGTACTTGTTGACGCCATTAGTAATTAATTAATTATTCTACCACTGGTTCTAAAATTTGACTAAAGTTGTAACTTTAGCTGAGAAGAACCAGCAAGAAACTCAATTGGCTGTTATTGTTAATCTTTTAAATAAATGACATGAACATTTTATACTTATAATAATTATTATTATTTAACTCATATTAAACAATATCTTGAAGAAAGGTATGCAATACAATTTTATAATAAACATATGATACAAAGATGTTTATAATAAAAATTACGGTCAATGTATACTTCGCTAGTGTTAACTGGAACGGAATTATTTGTTTCCAAACGTTATTGTCTACAACTTATCATTTATCTTGTAAAATGGCTTAATAATAATACTTAAGTCATGTTTATTAAATTTGTTATGTGTTAAAGCAGATTTATTGAAGGCATATTCTTTAATCCGTCTCTATTTAGAGAGCTAGTTTGGAGTGGGTATGGGACTTCTTTTCAATCCGAGGCCTTGACTGAACGCTGCCTGTGGGTAGTAATTTGCAAAAATAACATATTATTTTACACCTAAAATCGACATCTGAAGAATAATAGTTGTCGATTTATTGTGCACATCACTAAGTGATAACTATAATATTTTTGTTTTTCATTGTTTCATTTAATTCGAATAAATTTATGTTAAATATGCTACTCATAGTAATCTTATATTAATATGACTAAATTTAATTGACTAAAAAACAGGAACAAAGTCAAAAATAATAAAAAATTAAAAATGTAATAAAAGTTTACCTTTCCGGATCAAGCCGTAATCTGGACTAAAATATGCCAGAAAAACCTTTTCTTTTACGTTTAATACCACATATTTCACTTTTCCTTAAAGATTTGCCACATATAGTACTACGACTACACCTAAGAATAAGAAGTTTTTTTTGATAATAATATATCACTTATCGCAGAATTTTTCACAATAACAAATTAAATATGGCGGGCTAGTAGAATTGACAAGTTAACCAACTGAAATAGATAGTTTATACGTTTGATGATAATGTTGGTACCAATTCCCTACTTAAATCATTTAGTATGTAGCGTCGACGGTCGTGGCTTTACGATTAGGCGGACGTACACTTGTTAGCCATCCTTGTCGTAGACAAAATAAGGCTTGAGGTACCTTTTAAGAAAACAACAATGCCTATAAATCGCTCTGGTAACGTTCTAACCACAAGAATAACATAATTTATCAGCGATATTCTGTAAGACCTTTCCTCAGTCTGATATAGTAAATTCAGTAGAAAACGCCACTAAAACACGTGTTGCCAAAAAATACGAACATCAAAATCGCGTTCTCTTATTTAATATTTTAACGGTATATATCTGTGTACCTATCATACTAACTTAACCTAATCAATAAAAAAACTAAGTGGGCAACTACATATTTAAAAAATCTAATTTGGGCATCTATTCAACGATTAGGTGCCATCAGTTCATTATTTCCGTCGACATACAAAAAGAAGATTTAGAATTTTTAGTTGCTAAATTTATTATTGTCCTTTTTAACCCCCGACGAAAAAAGAGGGGTGTTATAAGTTTGACGTGTTTGTCTGTGGCATCGTAGCGCCAAACGAATGGACCGATTTTGATTCGGTTTTATTGTTTAAAAGCTGATGTGACTACGATGGTTCTTAGCTATAATTTAAGAAGATCAGTTCAGGCGTTTGAGGACTATCAGCTCAATTTCTACATGATAATAGGGTTTTACTAACTTTTACAGATCCGATTGATTTGAAATTTGGTGTACTGTCACTTTGGTCACATTCCCATGCGATACTATCATTGAGCTGATCTTATACCATCTAAAAGTCTTCGAAATGCTTAATTCTTCAGAAATTTACAGCAGATATAGCGTGCTTGGGCTCTTATGAAAGAGAAGAGATGGTGTTAGAATGATGATTAATGACGCCGGGGGTAACTTAAAATTTTTAATTTTGTATTTTTTTATTTGATTGTTAATACTATATATTAATTCTAATTTATTTCAAGTTCTTGGTAGCTCAGTGATCACAGCAGTCACCTGGACTGTGAAAGGTCGCAGGTTCGATTCCCGCCACAGTATTGAAATATTTTTCTCGTTTCGATGTTTTTCTAATTATCTGAATTTCGGACAAATGTTGTTATTATGTACAAGTTGTATGGAATTGTTTACAATATCCATATATTTACGTCATCTGATTTGAAACAATTATGTCATAAACGCCAACTGATTCGGGGCTCAGCAAAATAAACAGTCTTGTTGTCCTCACGACAGGCTTTCATCTATTACATAAGAAGTTTATTTCCCTATAATTTTGCAGGCTGTTCCTGTATATGCGTAGCTGCTATGGACAATATAACGAATACGCTTTATGTAAGCTACGAGATAGCTTTTATCTCCTTTTATATGTCCACATAGGTCGTACAGTCCAACATCATTTGGCATGGCTGATATAGATGGCTTACTGAATTTTCTCAAGGGAAAAAAACCCAAATTTTGCATGTGTTTCTTTTTGAATTTTCGCATAAATAGTTGCATATTTTTGAAATACGAAAAACAAATACGCTGCTTCTAAAAAGTTTATATTTTCGTTTTCGATGTTATGTTAACCGTTTTATTTGGTAAAAAAAAACACACATTGCTATATTCGCATTCATTTCATAACATTATAAAGAAATCACGTACAAAGAAATTTAGTGTCTTGTTTCTTTGTCAAACTTCCAGAACTTGGAATTCTTTGCCAGCACATGTGTTTCCTCCTTCCTATAACATGGATTCCTTCAAAAGAGGCGTGAAAAAGCACCTTTTGGGCCGGCAAAGTGGAGGCGGCTAGAGCAGTGTCTAAACTGCACTAGCTGTCTTCGCATAAGGACTCTTCTTACCGCTTCACATCAGGTGGTGTTGACTCATTTGTCGTATAGCTTTTTATAAAAAAACATTTAGGTGCATGCTCGGTCGGCCATGGAGGTGTAGCGTTTCAGGTATGTTTGCTCAATACAAAGTTAACACCTTAAAAGCTTGATTTTTTTACGAACAGACTATACTAATAGTGATAACTTAAAAGTAAGTTTTGTATCATGACCTATGGTTTGTGACTACGCAGAGTGTGTATTGTTTCTATAAGGCTTTATCGATTGACAAGTCTATATTACATGCAAATAATTGGTCAATTTTTAACCACCGACGAAAAAGAGGGGTGGTATAAGTTTGACGTGTCTGTCTGTGTATCTGTGTGTCTGTCTGTGGCATCGTAGCTTCTAAATGAATGGACCTATTTTGATTTGGTATTTTTGTTTGGAAAATGACGTGACTAGGATGGTTCTTGGCTATAATTTATGAAGATCAATTCAGACGTTTGATGACTATCAGCTCATTTTCTTCATTAAAGAGTTTTACTAACTTTACAGATACGATTGATTTGAAATTTGGTGTACTGTTCTTTGGTGACTTTCCCATGACATACTATATAACCTTGAGCTGATCCCATATCATCAAAAAGTCTGCGGGATCCTTAATTATTCAGAAACTTACAGCAGATATAGCGTGTGTGGGCTCAATGAGATGGTGTTAGATTAGACTAATGAGGGTTACTTAAAATTTTCAATTTTATATTCTATTTTTAATTGAATTTTATGGGTCTAAATTTTGTTTATTCACTTATCTGTGCCTGAAATAAAATATATTTTATTTATTTAAAATGGTATTTTAAGCGCAAAAGTAAAATACCTCTGCCATAAAAACAACCTTATGCATATTAATATTAAAGCAAGCTTTAATAGAATATAACACGCTGTCTGTACTTTGTTTTGTCTTGTTTTATTTCATCGCTCCATTATCCCGCTTTGCTGGATTATTTATTGCCATTTTATCTCGAAATATGCCTATTGTTTAGCTTCACTATAAGTGTCTCTAGCAGAAAGATATAGGATAGGTAAATATGAGTGACTGAAATACGAAGGCAGAAATTGTTTGATTCTGCTCACAATAAATTAAAGATAATTTTTATATGGTACTTTAATCTTTAGTTAAGTATAAAATTAATATTCTAAAATTTAACCGAAAAAAAGAAATAGAAATGGAAATAAAATAAATCTTTTTAGTTATAAAAAAATCTCCTAATCAAATTTCATTTGGTACCTTTTTTTTATTTATACAACTAGATAACAAACAAGCTGACGGCCCACCTGATGGTAAGCGGTTACCGCCGCCTATAGACACCTGCAATAACAAGGAAAAGCACTTGATATTGCAGGTGCGTTGTCATCCTGAGGCGTATGATGAAATGCCGTCCATGCCCAGTAATTACACTGGCTACCTTTCCCTTCAATCCGAAACACACCTTATACTATATACTATATAATTTTCAGTCGCTGCGCATCGATGCCATCATTTACGCTTTTACCATAATATAAGGAAAGTTTTACGACTAGTGAACTAAAATGTTATTGTTCATCACATAAACTGCTGGAGCAGTTTGTCAAATTGACAGCTAATTGGATGAAAAGTTAGCTTATCAGTTTGAAGATTGTAAACTTACCGATTAGAGTCAAAGGACCAAATACACTGCCGTCTTTCGTGATGCTGCAATTCCACCTTCGTTCCTTAAACTGGTACTGGCATTCCTCAATCCCCTGCTTCAGTCCAGCGCTGACAGCTGGCATGTGGTCCTTGTGCCTTCTGCAGATCCTCCTCTGCCCCGCCGTGAGGCTTCTGATCTTAGAGCACATTCGAGACTTGTCGGTGAACAGATCAGGCTGATTAGTCCACTTCTCAAAGTCGAGGAGGCCCATGCTGCTGTAATAATAAGGTTCATATTATATATCTACTCGTAGTCTAGATAAAAGAACTTTATCATAATCACCACTAGCCTATTGTACATCCCACTGCTGGGCACATGCCTTCCTAAATAGAAGGAACACTTGACGAGTAGGTGTTTTTTTATACAAAGCACGGCAAATGAGTCAACACCACCTGATGTGAAGTGGTAAGAAGAGTCCAAATGCGAAGACAGCTAGTGCAGTTTAGACACTGCTCTAGCCGCCTCCACCTTGCCGGCCCAAAAGGTGGTTTCTCACGCCTTTTTAGATGGAACTCATGTTACAAGAAAGAAGGAACACATGTGCTGGCATTGAATTCCAAGTTCTGGAAGTACGACAAAGAAACGAGGCACTGAATTTCTTTCTGCTTGATATTGAGGTGGAGACAGTGAATTGAGGACTCCGAAGATTAGCACGCGTGTTCCTGAGTAGGAAGGGGGAAGGTGAGATAACGTCAAAAAGCTCTTCAGAGGACTCTCCGCAATATCCACCGGGACCAACGGCTTGACGTGCCTTCCGAAGTACGGAGGAGTACTTTTTAAATAAAAAAATTAAAAAATGATCTTTGAAGTGCTGTATACACTTATAATTACGAGACAAAAGTAAATTAGTACAAGACGAGGCAAGAAATAAATTATAATTTTGCATTTCATAAAATAGGTTTCGGTTACGGACAGTTAAGCTTCCATGGTGCTTATTAATAAGTAGTAAGATTAGCCCTTAATAAATTATTCTTTTGTCGTATTAATAACTTTCAAACGGATTTTAACTAATATGTTTGAATAATCTCTTCATATCTACTTAGTAAAATATCAGGAAAGCTTTTTATTTATAAAAACAATATGACTAATAGTATCATTACATTATAATCGTACAATTTATACAACATTCCTATCAGAGCCGAACACAATATTCTACTCTGGGAATAATTAATCCTTATCTCAAATCCATGACATAAATTCGAGAGGTATTTTGTTACCATTTCGAACGTCACATACTTAGTTAAAACCCTGGATAATTTATTACCACCTCTGACCCTCTATTCAGTAAACTAATGGCCTATAATTAAGTATTTTGATAAGGCAGCATTTTTAAACTGTTGGAACTTAAAATGTTAAGTTTAGTTCTTATTTCATAGAAATAGAGCGCTTTTTATTTATTCATCGAAGGACGGCCATATGATACATCATACACTGCAGCTTCAAAAATACAAACAATCGCGATATGCAACACAAATACACAATTAAAGTAAGGTAAGTGGAGAATCAAATATTGTATTGTTTTTTACTTTTCTGTTTACATAATATTGGTCGTGCTATCGTATTTGGGAACGGTAATTGTTATCAGTGGAATATCCACTATTTTGTTTTTGTTGAGCTGGCGCGTTGACATTTGGAGTAATAATTCCAATTGAAAATCCACTTCGTATCTTTTTGTTTGCTTGACCCGTTGACATTGCAAGTGTCGATAATTACAATGGAATATCCACTTTTATATTTTTATTGACTTGACCCTTTGACGTTTGAAGTACTAGTGGAATAACCAATTACATCTTATACTTAATTGAGTTCACCTGGTGGCATTTGTAGTGTCGATAATTCCAATGGAATATCCACTTTTATTTTTGTTGAGTTGACCCGTTGACATTGGGAGTATCGGATGATAAATATGCATATATTTTGTATGATTTTCAAACTGAAATCGTTTTTCAGTATTTTTTTTATTTTTGAATTAATTTGTGAACATAGTGTCGGAGGTCGTAATGCTAGCTACGTAAGAATAATGCTGGGTAATCAAAAGTACACGAACCTTGACTAGCGAAAGTGGAATAGGAAAATAGCTTGTCGCTGTCAACAGGAACTTGGTTTTGATTATTTTACTCATAAAGTTGAATCATTATTCCTGGCCTGGTAATAAAAACAACCATTTTTTAAAAGAGGCCCAATATTGACCAGCCCTATAGTAAAAAGTGTTTTACGAAAATAAAAATGATAATTTTTTTAATAGTCAAAATGGTTGAAGGGTGTTAGATCAGACGAACTTCTCATAAGTAAGAAACCTACTTAATTACAAACCTATTTCATTCGCGCCAGCACCATTGTTTATATTTTTTCGTGGGAATAAAAATCAGACTTTAGGTGAAGAATTATTCCTTGAGAAGACCATATTTAACTGTCAATAAATCAATGAAAAAGTTGTAATTATCCAAACTCAGATACACATGACTACATTAGTATAGTCAGATTTAATTGAATTTCGTCATACATTTTGTCATTTGAATACATAATATATAAGTATTTAAATACTTTTAACATTAAAACACACATAATATTAATTGTAAAACTCAGCTCTGTACACCTAATTAAACATCGTTTTTATTTCCGCTAAGTGTCTTTGAGAGTATATGACTAACGAAAAATAAATAATTAATACTACCTACTTAGGTAAATTATCAGTCATTAAAATTCTAATAAATATGTAACATATGTACGTATGACATGTATTATGTATGAAAAGTAATATAGGGGATGTTTAAGTGAAATAATCCAAAGCATTACTAAACTACCATTTACAAGTCAAAAACACCTTCCAAACTAAAGGTTATCACACTATTAAGTGAATGTTTGTGTGGAAGTGCAGTAGTTGTACTCCAGTTTTCACGAGATATGTGAATTTTGTAATATATTGTGCATTGTTGGACAGTCTTAAAATAAAGTTAATACTTTCGTTATTAGGTTTGTATGTGGTTGGTAACTTGATGTACCTTACTTTTACTAAAAAAAATCTGCACAGCAATGCACTGCAAAATATTTTAATTATGTAACCACAAAAATTGTTGAACAGCTCGGTGGCGTATTGGTTTCAGCGCTCTGGTTTCGATACGGAAAACAAAGCATCATTCGGCATGGTCGATCCCGGATGGTTAATTAATATTTGTAATCTTGAGCTCCTCCGTGCTTCGGAAGGCACGTTAAGCCTTTGGTCCCGGTTTTTACTGCAACTGTTGATCTGGTTAGCTTTAAGCTCTTCATGTGTTTCTCTAATGTAGGAAGGCCTGTGCCCAGCAGTGGGATGCATGTAGGCTGGTGATGATAATGGGAGAGTGACGTAGTTCCAAGTGCGAATACGAAGTCGTGTACATTAAAACCCACACTAGGTGGTAGGCCCGTATGTAGGGTCGTCTGGGTAGGTACCACCGCCTTTCTTATTTCAGCCGTGAAACAGTTCGCTGTGTTTCAGATTGAAGGGAAAAGTAGCCAGTGTAGTTACTGGGCATGGACGGCATTTCATCTTAGGCCTCAGGATGACAACGCACCTGCAATATCAAGTGATTTTCCCTTGTTATTGTAGCCGTCTATAGGTGGCGGTAATAGCTTACCATCAGGTGGGCTGTCAGCTTATTTGTCATCTTATTTTATTAAAATAACATCATGGTTGATATTCTCGTTCTGCTGGCTGCAAAGGACATGCGTTTTCTATGCCTGGCACTGAGCCTATTTACCTTTTTGTATTATAATATAAACAAATAAATATAATGAATATACAGGATGCTGCCGTCAATACGATAATAAATTAAAACATGGGCTATATTAGTTCAAGCAATGTTTTGCAACTTCTTTGCAACAAAAAATCTTATTCATTTGATAATTTTATGACATTTTTATGAAACAATGCGGACGACTGGCTGGCCGAGTGATCTGTACCTATATGGACTGCTCGGTCAGGGGTCCCGGGTTCGAATCCCGGTAGCGGAAAATGTTTGTATGATGAATACGAACATTCGTTTACGAGTCATGGATGTTTATATGTTTATTTAATATATTATTATCAAAATTTCACTCTTATCTAGTATCCATAACACAAGCTCTTAGGGATGCTTACTTTGGTCTAAAATTCTAGATAATAGATGTAAGTGTATGAATATAAAATAAAAAAAATATTTCATACAAATGTCATGAAATTATCAAATGAATAAAATGTTTTTGAAAGTTACAAAATATTTCTATGAACTAATATGGACCATGTTTTAATTTATTGACGGCACCACCCTGTATATGCAATTTTTATACAACTAACAATTTGACGGCGCACTTGGTGGTAAGCGGTTATCGCCGCCAATAGACACCTGCAGTAACAAGGAAAATCACTTGATATTGCTGGTGCGTTGTCATCCTGAGGCCTAAGATGAAATGCCCTCCATGCCCAGTAATTACACTGGCTACCTTTCCCTTTAATTCGAAACACAGCGAACTGTTTCACGGCTGAAATAAGAAAGGTGGTTGTACCTACCCAGACGACCCTAGGTGACGATACGGCAATACCCACTTACCGCAATAGGAACAAGTACCTACAGTGAGTAATTGAGAATGAATACAAGTCACACACTTCACTTGTCACGAGTTTTGAGCACATTGAGAAAGAATATTATCTATGTTTGTTTAATACGTACACAAGTTTGTAATGCTGCAGAATTACTAACAATAATAAAAATAAACCCCTTTTCTATGGTTCACTAACAACAGCATATTATTATGTTAATCAAATGCAACCTAATTTCAAAGCACTAAGTTACCAATTCGTATGTAAAGGACAACAATTGTTTCGTAGTGGATTGTACTTGATCACAATATTTGTTCATTGATATGTCCAACGTGAGGATGTGACAGGATAGTGTGTTTATTTAAGGCTTAGAATGTGTCTTTTATTTACAGGTTTTCATGCTTGCTTTGTCGAGAAATTACTCATTATAAAAATGACAACGTAGTTTTAGATGAGTTTTCCGTGTGCTAAATAATAATAATCTTAACTCATTACTATTGAGTAAAACTAGTCTTGTGCATTGAGTAGGCAATATTAGGAAAATATAACAAGGAACATATAAATTTAGGTTTTTCTTCTCGTATCCCGTTCTTAAACAGATACGTAGAGTTTTCTTGGAATTGATTTTTTAATATTCAGTTAACTTAACTAACTGCAAACACATGATGATGGTGGTTGAAAAAAATATGATAATTTAGATTATGCATAAAAAGTTACGAAACAGAATTGAAAAGCATTATTTATTTTACTAGTTGGTAATGTATGTCCTCTACTACTTGTTTACAACTGTAATGTTAATGAAACCCACCAAAATTTTTAATTTTTATATTTTAAATTAATATTTAATAATACATTTGTTTTTGAGACTAGATTTAATTACGAAAAGTAGCATCTGAAGCACATTTTTAAATAAATAAATTTGCAATTTAAGTTAAGTACCAGGTAACCATCAATTTAGTAGAGTTCAATATCTCCCGTAGATTGTGATTGTGAAATTAAATCCGTTTCCTCTTTGACTCTTCAGCTTGATTTTGACGAACTTCTGTCCCACTCCCCCAGCAGCGATGGTAGGATAGCCTCCGCTTCCATCTCTTTCGTTGTCCTTGATGTGAATTGCTTTTATATAGGCGAAGTTATTTTGACCCTGTTCAGGGTATTCTATAGTACTCTTTCTTACCATTAGGGGAAATCCATATTTCAGCTCGTTTACTTTGTATATAACTATGTCACCATATGATGCTTGACCGATGGTTAAGTCGTGACTCTGGCAAGAGTACGCCCCAATAAGGCAGAACAGAGAAATTACTGTGAATGCACGCATTTTCACGACTTTAGTTTGAAACTGAGGTGACAATTTCAGGGCGTTTGTTTTATATCGGAATGCCGGTGTGATGCGAGAGCGAGACAGGAAGTATTCACGTAAAGCTGGTGACCTAATGCAAGAACAGCTGTGTATACTGTTTCACGTGTAAATTGAAAATTAATTTTTCTTTGTATGTTATTTCTTGTATTTTCTTTTTGTATTTTAACTCTGATTAAAGTTTACTTTGAATGAATTTTACGTAAAAGATTTATTAGGAAACAATGATTTCATCATTTCGGAATTATTTCTTCATAATTCATCATTTATTTATTAATTCATTAACATTGGTGTAATTATTATTGTACACATGGTAATAAAAATATAAAGTTAATGCAGCTACGATTCGCTTTATTAGCATATGAACATAACTTTTGTCAATATATTTATTTAATAATTAAAATATAAAACTAAAAAAATTTCACGCCCTGAGGCGGGAATCGAATCCGCGGCCTTTCGCAATCCGGGCGAATGTTCTAACCAACTGAGCCACCCAGGACTTGGGATATCCCTGTG
Source organism: Nymphula nitidulata (assembly GCA_947347705.1). Lineage (NCBI taxonomy): Eukaryota > Metazoa > Arthropoda > Insecta > Lepidoptera > Crambidae > Nymphula > Nymphula nitidulata. The sequence continues at coordinate 10,644,706 of OX374641.1, read as the reverse complement.
AAATTTTTCTAGTCTATCTGTATTTGCGTTTATTTTTCTAGTTTTATATTTTAGTTACTAAGTAATATTTCAAACATTTATAATAATGTTAAAATCAAAAATTTAGAATATTTATTTAATTCCTATAAAAATTAATTTTTTAGTATTCAGATTAATTACAAATTAAGAATGTCAAATAAATTTATTGATAAAGCAAAATTACAAACTAAAATATCAATACAATACAGATATGTCAGTAGGTAGAGATATACAAATCAATAATTATTCAGTTTAAATTATCATTCAAAAATACTCTAAGGTCTTATTACACTTTTTCAGCAAGGAAGCCATTGAGTGCAGTTGTAATCTGTCAAGCGGCGTTATACCTCTCGAGGTCAATGGCAATTGAAAAATCAATTGGGTCTGGAATCTGATGCTTGACGGGTTGAATCGTTATGAAGATACATTTTTAAATATTTTAATATCCACATCGATAAATAGAAACTATATCGCAAAATGGAGCTAAAAAAAAACTGAATGTTTACGACCGTCTAATGAAATTTTAATGAAAAAGCGATACTCAGTACGTGTAGCCAAGCGTTCAAAATGCCTTTTGCACTGAGGATTGAGTTAGTCGAAAGTACTTTATCTATATACATCAACTATCTAGTATAAAAGCACGGATTTTTTGAAAGGCATGCTAGGCATGTTAATTCGTTGGTCCCGGTTGTTACTGCAACCGCTTTAATCCACCAACCCGCATTGGGCTAGCGTGGTGGGGATATGGCCCAAATTCCTCATGTGTTTCTTCCATGTAGGAAGGCCTGAACCACACTGAACTCAGCAGCGGGACGTATACAGGGTGGCACATTTAGATCGGTCAGTATGGAAAAGTTAGAAACTTAGGATATGAAAACAATGCATTTTCTTCATTTTAGACATTATGTTTCATAGAAACGTTTACTGCTTAAGACCTACGCAATCGATATCTAAATAGAAATAGTGTTAGTTTTATTTTTCAAAACGTCCGGGTTCGATTCCCGAGCTGAGAACATGTTTTTTTAAAATCATTTTTCTTATTACTAAAATCGATGACATGGTTCCTAAGAAGAGATTTTCGCATATCTTATAGTTTCAGACTTTCCCATACTGCCCGATCTAAATGTGCCACCCTGTATAGGCTGGTGATGATCTAGAATAAAGTAAACACTACTGTAATAAGAGCTTGATGGTTGTATGTCTCATCTTGCTCCTATTTCTGTGAAATTCATTGTGAATCTTAGCTTTTTGGTATGAATTATGTTCGTGTAATAAATAAGGTCTTTCTATTACATTTTAACATAAGCAATGTTAGTTTCAGTTCATAAAAATATACTTAGTTCAACAAAATTTTAAAAAAATCGTTTTTGATCTGCTTTACAGTTTAGCGACATTGCAATCGCCATATTGACTTAGATGTAAAATCATGCAGTGTAAGCAAATAAAACCTACATCCTAAGTGGATTCTACCTACATTGATAACACGAACAAATTGTAATGTTAATTTTAGGTTGATTGACCTTAGTAGCCGATCACTAGAGTTGTGATATTGTATATAAGAGGTTTTTTCAAATACTTTTCGAAAACGATAAATATTTTTTTGGGTATTTTGTAACACCTTGTAAAGTTCGTAACTACCCCACTTTCTCAAATCGGTTTATTTTGACGTATGGTGATAAACAGTTTTAATACTACAAACAATGGAAAGATTACATGTTCAATGCGACATTTACATCTCCTTTATGTTATCCGTGGATTCAATTTTGTATTGCCACTTTTCGACTTTGTATGTCATAAAAATATTTTGTACCAAGTGGATTTACAATAAATCATGGCTTCTGCCAAAAAGTACATAGGTACCAAAAGTTCCAACAATATCATTTATCATAATCGATACCAGAACAGCCCACTAACACAATGCAAGGTTCTTTCCTGTACAAAATACAATTAAATTGAAGCAAGAAATTACTTCTAAACAACCGTTTAGGCGCTCTTTGACAACTTCTTGAATTGAAATCCAGTGTCGCCTTCTGGATATGACTAATTCTGTTTTTGACCACTTCTTGTTTCGCCCAGTTCTAGTAATGCCCGCGTAGACTATGAAAGTTAATTCTTGCTTCAAGTTAATTGTATGCTACGGCAAAAAACTTGCATCGTGTAAATAGACCTATATGCATTTTATAATATAATTTAATGTAATAAATATAAATAAGATTCACTATCGTATACTTTTATTTTGGGTCTGGTCGCGTTGTAATATTTTATACTCATTAATCGTGTTTTGTGTATCCATTTCTGATTCATTGTTCTACTGATTGCTGATTAGTTCAAGAGTATAGCTTATTCAAGTGTGTAATTCTTGGATTGATATGAGTTATGTATCAGTTAGTATTATGTATGATTGTAGCAGATTTTTATACACCATCTAATTTAAATGTTTTAAAAGAAAAAAAAACATTGAAATATCAAAAATCTTTTCATTTTAATCTAAGTTTTAGTTAGGCACCATGAAAGTTTCGGAACAAAATTAAGCGTGTTTCGTGCTTAAGTGTGTCCAATTCAACTTGTGGGGACCTTTCATTGGCTGTATGTAGTTAATTGTAAGATGTATACCTTGTTATATAGCTGTTGGTCTTCTGAAAAAGAAACCGTACTCTTTTTTTTACCACAAAAATGTTTTCTATTAGTGTAAACGAAAGTTTCAAATTTTCGGTTCTGGTTTATTTTGTGCGCTGAAAAATCGACTGCTAATAATTAATAACATTTGCACACAAAGTAACTATGACAGTTTGGCAGTTAATCTATATAAATTCATTCATTCATTATAATAAGCATTCATTATTCATACTCATTATGAAAACATCTGCCCCAACTGGAATTTGAACCCGGAACTCCTGACCGAGCATCTTTTACAGACCACTCAGCCAGCCGCGGATCGCCAAAATATGTCGCAACGTCAAAATTTTTAGCGGATAAAATAAAATTTAATCGTTTTATAAATCAGCTCTGAAAGTGTGAAATTTGAAGATTAATAAATCGTTTCGTAAATAAATATACCTTATTAAATTATATCGTTACTATTATTGCATTAAATGGTCCTTCCAACAAACAAAACGCTGCGTATACAAACGTATCACATGTCAGTCACAATCGGACATGTTATGCGTCGTGACGTTGCTTCACTGTCAAGAGCAAAATGACTAACAGACCCATCTAAGCAATCGCAATACAAATATAATACAATTACAAAAATTTTGATGAAAAGAGAAGTTTCTAAAAATGTACGGAGACCCGGCCAGGATCTATGTACAGCCGACAGCACATCAAGCGTAACAGTTCGACCTTGAGACCACCCTTGCTTTGATCGTAATAGAGGCGGCTTTCGTAGTGCAACTGTTACACTTGACGTGCTGTAGTCTGTATAATAATACTATACTGGAAAATAGGTAAAAATATGGAGAACAATGTTCGATTTTCTGTTTTCTTTTTATTTGCTTTGCTGCGTGGTACGAAGCAAGAACTTTTATAGAAAAAACTGCAACACAGACAAATATTCATGATGGCGCCTGTGTCACTTTGGGCACGTTTAGTGGACTTCTATGTCGCCCGCCATATTGCCATAGTGAATAACAAAGAAATCGACGAAAAAAATCCACTTTTGTACAAACAAACTACGCATGAAAACGAATTATTAGTATTTTCCCCGGATTCAGGAGATTTTTCCTGATTTTTTGTGATAGTGCACATATACTTGGCCGGATATGAAGCATCTCCTTTGACATGGATATCGAATATATCCTGAGAAAGGATATTAGGCTACTTTTGGCGCGATAACCGACATCCAAGCAGGCGGAGCGCGTTATCCCGTTTAAAGAACACAGCCACATTATGTTGATGCTAGCAGGGGTCTCTGGTGTGTCCCCGCAGTCGGTCGAAAAGTTCCGCGTACCCTATGTCACTTACCCCGTACCCACGACACTTTTCACCTAAGTTTTGAGTCCAAAAGGACTACCACAGTGCGTGACCTGAGTTGTTTGCGATAAGCTTCCTCGGTCGCGCCGCGTATATGTGGAATGATGGGTACCGTCAGTTTTCAGTCCCACATAACCCAGGGGGCAAGCCCCCAAATTTTCCCTGGGTACCCTTATAGGGTTTTCAGACGAAAAAAAAATAGGTATCTGGTGTGTAGCGTTGCCGTTGTACTAATTTGTGTCACAGTACTCAATATTATAATATAGTTTTCTCTCCTGCTAACGTTGCTTCTATTACAACCACCTATATTAGTTGTGCTATTCTATAACGAATATCCTATCTCACCTCACAAGTCACTTCAAATTCAACTATCAAATAAAGTTATCAAATATTTTGACAGGTTAATCGAAGTGACTTGCGTAGTGAGATGCGAGTTTTCTTACAGAATACCAAGTACCTATATAAATCTTCAGAAACACTTTCACGTTTGGTTTCTCTTACTCATTATGTCAAAAGAAAAAACAAACCGAGTGTTTCTAAATCTTACACCATATTATGGTCTAAGTTCTAAACATATTTAGAACTTAAACGTTATTATGGTGTAAGATTTTTGGTTAAGAATTTCTTCAACAGATCTGTTGAAGAAATTCTACTATCCATATCCTATTTAATTACAAATACGAAAGTAACTCAGTCTGTCAAGATGAAATTTGGCATTCAGATAGTTTTCATTCTGAGCGAGAAGGTAGGCTACGTTTTGGTGGGAAACCGATATAATTAGTCTAACTATTCTGCAACTATTGCTAGCCTGATTGTAATGCAGTGCTAATAAAACTGTTTTGTCTGTCAGTACATTTAAGACGTCATTGCTTCTCGTTAATAAGACAATGAGCCCCTTCTATTAGGACTTCCTTTTGTTCGGAAACTGTTTATCCAATGTATGTTCTGTTCTGTAGCAGAAACCTATTGGATCTTCATTAGTATTATTACCAGCCTATATACGCCCCACTGCTGGGCACATGACTTCCTATGAGAGAATTACAAGAGGAGTATGGGCCATGACACTACCACGTTGGCCCAATGCGGGTTGGTGGCTTAAATCGCAGTAACAACCGGGACCAGCGTCTTATAATGCACGACGAAGCAAGGAGGAGCTCAAGATTACAAATTTTGATTGATCCATCCCGGGATCGACCATGGCAAAAAGTTGCTTTGTTTTGCAATCGGAACCAGAGCGCTCAAACCACTACGCCACCGAGCTCCTCTACTGGAGTAGATAAATATTTAATCTTTTATTTAATCATATCTATTGGAAATGACACTCGCTCTGCATTATCGACGTCAACAATGGTGGCCGTTACACTAGCGGTCGTTAGTTCTATTTCAATGAAAATGCCGAAATTTCAATATTTACATCTCATACCATTTTTTGTGTGATGAGCATGGCTGATATGATGATGATGATGATGATGATGAGCATGAACATTCAATTGTGATGAGAGAAATTGAACTGTATCAACGAGAGGTAAAATATATTTTCAAAACATTGCTTTTCAGTCGATATTTATCTTTTAAAATGTAAAAGGTGCTAAGAGACAGACATGGAGGTTTTGCCACCATGGATACTTTGTACATCTGTCGTAGCCGTCCCGTTGATTGAACGCCGACATCCAATCAAACGGCTGAAGTACAACTAGCCAAATCATTGAGCGCAACGTTTACCCAGATGGCTGAACGTCATGCATGTCGGCCGTCTGGTTTAAATTAGCCATTCAATTGGACGCCTATGCGGGTCGTTTAAATCGAAGACCATTTGTGTGACGATTTGAGTGATTGATAGGTTCAAGGTTATTTTTTTATGACCACTTAGAACCAAAACGATGTCGGTTATAAGTGGTCATAAAAAAATAACATTGAACCTACCAATCAAACCAAAACTTCTGTAAGTACAAGACGATCCGTACAATACGCCAAGTCGTTAAACTTTAAGAATAGAATAGAATAGAATAAAATTTTATTGTATAACTGTGTCTAAAAGGTCTCAAAATATAAATAGTGCTTACAAGAGTTTTATCCATTTCGGACATACAATATTTACTTAATCTAAATTGAGTAATTAAACTTAATAAGGTATGTAAAACATTTTTTAATTCTAAGTTTCATCATTATAAGTGAGTCTAGTTCAATTAACTATCGGGCTAGGCATTAAATTGGATGCCGGCGTTGAATCAACGAGCTAGTCATCCTATTAAGCGGCGAATTAAACCAGATGGCGGTGACATAGCTACAACTTGTAAAGGTACCTATATATATCTAGATATGTCTCTATTGAAACAATAACAACACAAAGGCATAACAACATCACTTTATTTATAGCAATGATGATGTATGTGACATCTAGAATAATAACTGGCGTATGGATTATCACTATACACTTCCACTTCAAACTTATACCCCCTTAGGATGGAAGGGCTTTCAAAACGTACAGTCACACTGTCATTCCCAACGCCTCCATCTAATACAGTTGCCACACCTCTCTTATCTTCTCTTAAATCAGTCACAAATACAGCAGTTATCAGATCCTTGTCGGCTGCTTTAAATTTTATTTCATCAACCCTTTTCGAAAATGATGGTCCAGCTTCAATTATATCATCGAAAATTTTCTTAGTCTCTGGTTGTATGCATCCAAGTCGTATATTATTAGACTTAACAATCACGAATACATAAAATATAACGCATAGCTTCAACATTTCGAAGGCGAGAGTTTGGAAATGTGAGAAAATTATTGAACAAAGCAGGCAACTCATTACTTTATACTGTTCAAATTAGTTACACAAATGAATTTTGAATTATAACATTCTTTGGCTAATCTTTATTTGTGGCTACTATTGAACATAATATTAGCGAGCAGTTCTGTGTAAAAAGTACACAATTAGAATGACTTAATTTTAATTATTTATTATCTTGTAAGTATAATGTTGTTAAGATTATTTATTGTCATATAAATAATTATTTAGATAGATTTATTTAGTTCACTGTGTAATATTATTCACTAATTTACAATTAATTATTTATTCAAAAAATATAAAGCTTAATAATATCTATCACAACGTTTACAAGGACTCGTAAATATTAAATTAATAGGGACCGCTAAAAACAAGTCGCCATTCTCTAAAATATTGTAAATTAAGTTTTAAACAAAAAAATGTTTTAAGATTGATTAAACTACTAATGGACAGTAAATATTTAAATAAATACTGCTAAGCGACATCTTAATTACAAGTTCCTTTTGCGGAATGTCATTTTACATGACAAGATTATCTTGTAAGTTAAAAGAAAACTAATCTTAAACTTTACTACATTGCCACGTTACGTGGAAGGATAACAACAGTATGACTATTAATAGTTATTTATATGAAGTGTCGATGGAAACGAGTCGTTTAAATTACTATTTGGTTAAAAGAGTTATATAAAAAACAACATACTGTCAAAATGAGGACTTGTTTCTTATATTAAAGTCCCGAAATGTTCTTCAATATTTCCAAGGTTGCTGTGTGTATTGTGCTTGTTCGTAGTAATTACCTCCTTTGCTGTAGAGCCTGGCATTTGGATCATTGCCATACACTTCAATCGCAAACTTGTATCCTCTTAGAATAGTGGGACTTTTAATCCCTATTGTTACACTCTTTTCTCCAACTCCACCACTTTCAATAAGCGCTTCGCCATCCTTACCATCTCTCAAATCTGTGACGTAAATGGCAGATATAACGTCATTTCTTGGTGCATTGACAACAACATCATCAGTTCTCCTCCACAATGCCGGAGAAGCTTCTCTAATTTCACTAAATATCTTTTTAGAATACGGTTGTGTGTATCCAAGCATAACGTCATTTGATTCTACAATTGTAGATGAGCAAAGAATCAATACTATAAGTAACTCCAACATGTTGATTTAATTAATGTCTTTATTGTTGAATATGCAAAGGCAAAGACTCTATTGAGGAAAACAAAAACACCGTAGTCTTTATATATCGCACAAATTAGTTACAGAAAAAAATCTGAGATCATACACATACGTCTTAATATTAGCAGTTACGTGCTAAATACTAAATGTGTTGTACCGTATAGTTTATTCATTGTAAGGTCTTATGTAATTTTACGGAGAAGCAGTAGAATATATCTGTTTACCTCATTTATTTGTTTAATAGTTTCCTTAACATAAATAATGATAGTGACATCAGCTCGCCCATTCACAGAGCCATATATTTAACAACTTAATGTTAATATATTCGATACATAATATTAAGCTATAATATCTAAGCACACAATTATTTCCAGTTGAATCACTACGTAGTCCAGACGTTTCAAATATGTTTGGCGTAAAATCTGTTTTTTGTCTACTCCTTATACTGATAGAGTCAAGATCACATGATTTATTTCTTGGGTATACTGACACTGGATCGAAATTGATTTATAACAAAGTTCACCAAGAAAACCCGGCCATTTGGGTGAGATCGAAGACTATTGACGTGAATTGTTCAGACGATCAAATTATTAATGCAATACAAATTCTGGATTTGAGGGAGGATAAATTGGGCGAAGCTTATGTGAAGGGAGGCGGTATCGGCGATAAGCATGTGTCAATAGAGTTGGACAGTCCCAGTGTTTTTCGTGGATACAATTTTTGGGTATCAGTGTATGCAATTGAAACGCAGAATTTCTTGCATAGCCACGGCAAGTGACAGACGTATTTTGTTGGATTGTGTTAATTATTGTCTCTGTTTGAGGTATGAAAGTGTTATAAAGTTGTTTGAAATAAAAGTGTTTTGTTAGACAACTTGGGTTTTAATTAGATCTTTATTACGTCATTTTTAGAGGAGCATAATGGCGGATGCTATCGTAATGTACGGGTACAAAATTAACACTGTGTTATTGCTCAGTGTTTGCTGTTATAAGCCAAATTTAATAGGCATAATACTAACTATAAAATATTTTAATCCTTTATTTTGTGAAACCTGTCCTGTGCTAAGAACTATAATCATATAAATTTTAGGTATGTACAGTTGAATTCAGAGGTAGCTAAATACTTTAGTACCCCTAAAGCGTAAAGGTTGCTACGAAAATTATCGCAATTTCGCAATAGTTGGTGTGACATAGTGGGTACTAGTGTTAAGATACATCGGAGTTTTACTGTACTAGAGAAGGCATTCAAGTCAAATACGTGTTCGTCCACGTGGTTGATATGTTGACAATCGTCAAACAAATAACCAAGAACTAAGGTCAGTTGCCTTCTAGTATCTATGTAATTTATATAGGCTTGTGTTTAACTGAGCATCGTACCCTAATCTAACCAACAAAAATACTAAGTGAGTAACTAAAACCTTCCTACATGGGAGAAACACATAAGGCGTTTGGGCCATAATACCACCACGCTGGCACAATGAGGGTTGGCGGGTTAAAGCGGTTGCAGGAACAACCGGAACCAACGGCTTAACGTGCGTTCCGAAGCACGGAGGAGCTCGAAATAAGAAACTTTGATTGACCCATCCCATGATCGACCATGGCGAAAATTGCTTTGAATTTCGTATCGAAACCAGAGCGCCCAAACCAAAACGCCACCGAGCTCCTCTCTGTATGTTGAATAGTCGCCAAAAATTGATTTTTAGTCGCTTACTAAGTATTTAGTTGCTCAGTTTATTCTATTCCATTTACTTAAGACTTTATTTGTGAAACAAAAATGCAATTAAATAGGTGTTTAAAATATTTAAAATTTTTCTTGACACTATGGCCTAAAATGGCATACCTACAATATAAAATTAATTAAATTACAAAATTAGGTATTAGAATATATCATGTTAAAAATTAAGAAATTAAAAAGTCTATTGTCACAAAATTATCTAATTCATATTCTGATAAAAAATAAACTTTCAATGTAGATATTTTAAAGCTTTAAAAACATACAAATAAGTTTAGTGTTAGTAGTAAAGTAGACAATGTAGGTGACCGCCTCTAAATAAATCTAAGTATTCATTGACACGGCACATACCGTGGCCTCAATGGCGGCCGTCAGCTAAAAACACTTCACATCTTTAGTAATAAGAACGCAAAATATGCTTCTGGTAATTCAATTCACACTGTAAACAATATTGTGGGAGGCTTACATGTGGTTGGACTATCAATATTTACAAGGCGAGGGTTTTAAAACTTTTCCAGTAGGGGGGAGAGTGGGGTTATTTTATACGTGGGGTAATATTGAACGATGCAGTGATGCAGTTTGTTGAGGTGGATAACCACGATAAAATTCTAAACGTTTTTTACACTAAACAACTTATATTATTAACATTTTTTAAATTGCACGTAAACACATTCACTAGTTTTACATACATAGTGTAATAAAATTTATATAGTTCTATTATTATTTATCATGCACTCGGTGCTACCTGCTTTCCACAATATGATGTCTCACACGTTTATGGGTTGGCTGGAAGAGATCTCTTTTAGAGATAAGTCCACGCTTACTAACTGTTTTTTTTTACATTACTTGCTATTAGTAATTTAAATGTGCAATAAAGGTATATGTATATCCAATTTTATAACACAATGTCCGCGCTGACACAATTTTGTAACCATTTTTTATTATTTAAATGGGCTGACTCTTGATCTCACTCTTGCTCTGAGAGAAGTTACGAGGGGATCGACGATGTAGCGAACTTATCCAGAAGGTGCCTATTTAAACCCATTGTAAAATCTTCAACCGACACCATTCAATGGCGCCAAAAGCTCCGCTAGTTTATAATCTTTTTCTGCTGGCTGAGAGGGACACTTTTTTTTATACAACTAGATGACAAACAAGCTGACGAGCCCACCTGATGGTAAGCGGTTACCGCCGCCTATAGACACCTGCAATAACAAGGTAAATTCACTTGATATTGCAGGTGCGTTGTCATCCTGAGACCTAAGATGAAATGCCGTCCATGCCCAGTAAGTAGGTACACTGGCTACCTTTCCCTTCAACCCAAAATACAGTGAACTGTTTCACGGCTGAAATAAGTAAGGGAGAGTACCCCGTGTTTTTAACTACCCCACTCTCCCCTACTCAGAAAATTTCTTAAACTTTCTTTCTTGAAGAAAAACTTACCAAAAAAACAACCAGTCCAACAACGCACCATCAAATCAACGCACCTGCAATACCAAATGATTTTTTCCTTATTATTATAGGTGTCTAAAAGCGACAGTAGCCATTTACCACCAGGTGGACCGTCAGCATGCTTATCATCAAGTTGTATGAAAAATACCACAAATTCTTTAAACAAAACAATTTGCTAAATAAGGTAACCATATGTATAGTTTAAAGATATAACAACTCCTCGATAATATAGTTTTATCTCCATTTAGGTGACATTTCGACCCCTTCAGCTAACATATAAAATGAAAATACACACAGTACACACAGAGTACTAAATAAGCCGTCGAAGTATAAACATGTCATTCAAGTGTCTGCTTATATTAAATGTTCTGATTGCGCTTGCGCGATGTACAAGTCTCTTCATCGGGGAAACAACGGATCAGGAACATGGTGGATCTGGAAGAATGATTGTACAGACTAGCGTATCCAAAATTGGTGTCCCATTCGTCAAACGTAGAGAAGAGTTAATATTCACCTTTTCTGCAGACATCATCAGGGGGATTGCTGTTAGGGATAATGAGTATGGACAGGCAGAAGCGTATGTCGTTAAAGGAGGTCTGGGATCCAAGGACGCCTCTATCAGCCTAGTAAGCGAAAACGGTAAAGGATATAATTTTGTGATTGAATTTTACGTATAATTTTATATTGTGTAAATTTTTAAAAGACTTTAATTATATAAGCGTCCATCGTATCATGTTTGTTCTACAGCAATGTCACGAAATTACTGAAAGAAGAGATAATTTAAGCATAATAGTAACGAGGCTGTATAAACTCTTTTCAATTTGATCAATAAAGTATCCACAAAAATCAATCCAACTTAATTTATTCCATATCTGCGTGCCATCGACAATTAAACAGTAAGTACCATCATTACTTCGTATTTGCTATTAAAATTTAAATATGATTTACTTTCCGGTTTCCTGCCTGAGCGGTGTACTGAGGTGACAGCAGCTCGCCCATTCACAGGGCCATTTATTTAACAAATTAATGTTAATATATTCGATACATAAAATTAAGCTATAATGGGCCTAATTCTGGGAACAAACTTTAATTCTAAATTTAAGTACAGTATATCTCTTTCTCGCAATAAGTCATAGGAAAAAGATAGCGAGAATCTGTTTAGAGCTGTCGATTAAATTTAGATAGATTTCAAAGAAACCATAGACAATTTTAGACGGCATGTACATGAGCGCCTCTAAATAAATCTAAGTTTTAATTGTGGCGCGCCGTGGCCTCAATGGCGGCCGTCAGCTAAAAACACTTCACATCTTTAATAATAAGAACGCAAAATATGCTTCTGGTAATTCAATTCACATTGTAAACAATATTGTGGGAGGCTTACATGTGGTTGGATTATCAATATTTACAAGGCGAGGGTTTTAAAACTTTTCCAGTAGGGGGGAGAGTGGGGTGATTTTATACGCGGGGTAATATTGAACGATGCAGTGTACAGACGACAGCACATCAAGTTTAACAGGGCCTCGATCGCGCTAATTTACCAAAGCAAATGTGAAACGTTCCCTTGCGCACAATTTGTGTTGCGCGAAACATTTAAACGGCCACCAATTAGCTGTTTTTTCGAAGCATACGTTGATTTCTTTGATTATAATTATAGTACATATTTATTTAGTTCAAATTACATAAATTAATAAAATAAAACCTTTCTAAATTTAGTAAATATATCGATCAGTTTTTGACAGCACCTAGATAAAAAGACGTTACTGTTACTATGGCAACCATCTATGAGAACGTATTTTTCGTTGTCCTACAAACATTTTTGACGTTTCACTGGCCTGGTTGATTTACTGGCCTGGATGCAAGTCCTTTAGGCCAAGTCCTAACTTAATCATCATCTGAAATCAAATCATTGAATCAAAGTATTGAATTAATATTTTTGAGGCACTTGGTGCTGCCTGCTTTCCATAATGATAATAATATGTTTCACGCGTTTATAGGTTGGCTGGAACAATTCTCTTCTAGAGATAAGTCGACCCTTGGTAGCTGATTTTTTTTACATTACTTGCTATTAGTTAAAACTTGTTATTTTAAAGTGCAATAAAGAGCAGCATAAATCCAACTTTTTAACACAATGTCCACGCTGACACAATTTTGTAACATTTTTTTTTGTTATTTAAATGGGCTGACTCTTGATCTCACTCTTGCTCTGAGAGAAGTTAAGAGGGAATCGACGATGTAGCGAACTTATCCGGAAGGTGCCTATTTAATCCATTGTAAAATCTTCAACCGGACACCATTCAATGGCGCCAAAAAGTCCGCTAGTTTATAATCTTTTTCAGCTGGCTGAGAGGGACACTTTTTTTTATACAACTAGATGACAAACAAGCTGACGAGCCTACCTGATGGTAAGCGGTTACCGCCGCCTATAGACACATGCAATAACAAGGGAAAATCATACGGCATATTATATTTAACAAATCACTTAGAGCTGGAAAGTTTCCTGAGTCGTGGAAGATCGCTCATGTTATTCCAATCCACAAATCTGGTGATAAAGATCAATGTGTCTATTATAGGCCAATTAGTATTTTGTCTTGTTTTGCCAAACTTTTTGAATCAGTCATCTACGATTTATTGTACTCTCATTTTAGACCTTTTTTAACTCCAAGTCAGCAAGGGTTCGTAGCAAAAAGATCAACTATAAGTAATCTTCTTGAATATAAAAGCTATCTCTGTTCTGCTCTTGCAAAGAAATGTCAGGTAGACTCAATCCGACTTCGCTAAAGCGTTCGATAAAGTTAATCACCATAGACTTTGTCAAAAATTAAAAGGCTACGGAGTTTACGGAAGTTTGCTTAGATGGTTCGAATATTATTTAAATAATAGAAGGCAGCTGATGAGTATTCAAGGTTATTTATCATCTCCAATAACTATCTCGTCGGGTGTGCCTCAAGGGTCACATTTGGGACCTTTATTATTTGTAATATTTATTAATGACCTTGTTCAACAGCTCACGTGCCCAGCTTTACTTTATGCTGACGATTTAAAAAAAATCTTGATGATCAGTGATTATAGGGATGGTTTGATTTTACAACATAATTTATCTCTGATCAGTGAATGGTGCATTGTTAACCAAATGTTTTTGAACACTAGTAAGTGCTCTGTTATTTCTTTTGGATCTTCGAAGCAAAAAAATTGTTTTGATTACTATCTTGGCGGATTGACACTGCAACGAAATTCTATTGTTAGGGATCTGGGTGCTGGGAGTGTATTTTCATGAATGTCTCACCTTTAGAACTCACTATGATCACATTATCTCTAAATGTAACGGGCTCATTGGGTTTATCTCTCGTTCCACAGCTGACTTTAGAAATAAGTCCACTTTTAAATATTATATTTCTCACTGGTGCGCAGTATCCTGGAGTATGGTTCAGTAGTTTGGTCACCTTGCTATTTTGTCCATTCTGAATGAATAGAAAGAGTACAAAGAAGATTTCTTAATATAATGTGCTTTAGATTAAATTTAGGGCGGAAACATAGGTCATATAATGATAGGCTTGTCAAGTTTAACATTGCAACTCTATCCTCTAGACGCAATATCCAGCAGTTAACATACTTGTACAAAATTGTTCACTCTTCCATTGACTCACCTCACTAAATTTCAATATTCTATATAGGTCACGGAATCCTACGTCCAAAGCGTTCAGTCTCCAAGTGTACATTAATAACACATCCTATTACAACCCTATAACCAGGATGTGAGGTCTGCATAATGAGACTGTTGCGAAGCATTCTTAGTTGGATATATTTGAGGGTGGGTTGGGTAATTTTAAGAGAAATATGTCGAGCCTCTTATAAGATCATATGTTACGTCTTAAAAATTAAGGAATAAAAATGAAATGTTTCAGTAGTTACATATTGTTGAATAATGAGTTTTGTATCGCAATAGCTATGTCTATGCGCGATTTCGATCGTCGCTTTTTGTTTCTCTGGGCTTGTGCCTTTTGTCATTGTGTAAAATATGTGATTTGTTTTTCTATGTCGTTCATTAATATAATTTGGTTTATTTATAAAATGAGTTTACTTTAACATGGTAGCAGAGCTACGAAGATGATTACCTATAGTATAAACATGTAAGTAGATAGGTAATAATAAAATACTTTTAAAATGGAAGATAAAAATGATGAATTTCGACTGACAATATTTGATGGCTCCAGCTACGATAAATGGAAATTTGGAGATACCTATGAAGAAGCAATCAACAGTTCAGAAGCTGTGAAATGGAAGAAAGCAATGGATGATGAGATAAATAGTTTGGAGATGAATAAAACGTGGGAAATTGTTGATGAGCCAGTAAATAAAAAGATAATAGAACTGAAATGGATCTATAGAGTCAAATCATGTGGAAGATATAAAGCACGAGTAGTAGCCAGAGGTTTTCAACAAGTATATGGTGATAACGAAGACATATACTCACCTGTTGCACGAATGACAACAATGAAAACTTTAATGTCAATAGTATGTGTCAGAGGTTGGCACATAGAGAGTATGGACGTAGAAACAGCATTTTTGAATGGGACTATTAAATCGGAAGTTTATATTTATCCGCCAGAAGGATATGAAGTTGGAGAAAATAAAGTGTGCAAACTACGGAAAGCGCTGTACGGATTAAGAGAGAGTCCAAGAGACTGGTATGATTGTTTTAATGAATTTATGTTAACTGTTGACTTCAAGAGATCAGACCACGATTATTGTTTGTATATAGGAAATATGGATGGCAAGAAGATCTATTTATGTCTGTACGTAGACGACATTTTGATATGTGTGGAAGATGAAATTACGATACAAAATGTAAAACAAATATTGGAGAATAGATTTCGTATGAAAAACTTAGGAAAAGTAAAGCAATATTTAGGGATCGATATAGACTACAAGCCACATCAAAGGCAGATGAATTTAAGTCAATGCAAGTATATAGAAAGCTTAGCAGAGAAATATAAAATTAAGAATTCTAAGAATTATGAGACACCCATGGAACAAAATTTATCAATAGAAGCTATGATTTAAAGTATAGGAATCTTATTGGAGCTCTTATATATGTTGCGAGTGCAACGCGACCAGATGTTGCCTACAGTGTCAACTATTTAAGTAGATTCCAAAACTGTTATAGTAATGTACATTTTAAATATGCGTTACGTGTTTTGCAATATTTATATAGCACTCGACATTTAACTTTAAATTATAACGCGGTATTTAAAGATAAGTTAGATGCATTTGTGGATGCTGATTGGGCAGCAGACAAAAATGATAGAAAGTCAACTACGGGTATTGTGTTGAGAGTGTATAATAATCCAGTATTGTGGAAGACTCGCAAACAGAGTATCGTATCAAGAGCGTCTACTCACGCGGAGTACTATGCCTTAGCTGAATGTGTTAGTGAAGTGTTACCAGTGATAGGAATATTAAAAGATTTGCAGGTAGATATAGAACAGCCAGTAAACGTTTATGAAGATAACAGCGGTGCCATAGTTCTTGCGCAAAAGGGAAAATTTTGTAAAAATTCTAAACATATAGATATAAGTTACCATTTTGTGAATGATTACGTCAAGAAAGGCATTATTAATGTTACAAAAATAAGTACTGAAGACCAGCTCGCGGATATCCTAAGAAAAGCTTTAGGCAGAATAAAATTTAAGAGATTGAGGGAGTTAATCAACATATATTAATATTAGAATCTGAAGTAATGTTTGTTTTTAAGTTTATTGTTTTTTAAAGATTGTATTGCTCACAAAACTCAAGGAGGTGTGTTGAATAATGAGTTTTGTATCGCAATAGCTATGTCTATGCGCGATTTCGATCGTCGCTTTTTGTTTCTCTGGGCTTGTGCCTTTTGTCATTGTGTAAAATATGTGATTTGTTTTTCTATGTCGTTCATTAATATAATTTGGTTTATTTATAAAATGAGTTTACTTTAACACATATAAACTTGTATTGTCAGCTCACACTTTTAACAATAGGTATTAAGTTACTTTTAAGTAATTAATAATACTAACCCTCAATATTTCATCCAATTTTTGCCATACTATGCTCACATGTTTGGAGTTATAGTCTTGATCAATTACACAATATATAATAATATCTTGTTTTTGACTGTAACTTGATTTGTGAGCTTTAAATAAATAAATAAAATAACTTGATATTTCAGATGCGTTGTCATCCTGAGACCTAAGATGAAATGCTGTCCATGCCCAGTAAGTAGGTACACTGACTACCTTTCCCTTCAATCCGAAATACAGTGAACTGTTTCACGGCTGAAATAAGAAAGGCGGTGGTACAGACCACCCTACATATGGGTCTACCACCTAGTAAACTTTGCGGTGTAGTACTTTATGGTATAAGCCTCGTTCGGAGTTACCCTGTGTTCTTAACTACCCAACTCTCCCCTATTCGGAAATTTTCTTAAACTTTCCTTCTTGAACCACCAAACTTACCACCAAAAACAACCAGACCAACAACGCACCATCAAATCAACGCACCTGCAATACCAAATGATTTTGTCCTTGTTATTATAGCTGTCTAAAGACGACAGTAGCCACTTAACACCAGGTGGACAGTCAGCATGCTTATCATCTAGTTGTGTAAAAAATACCACAAATTTTTTAAACAAAACAATTTGCTAATTATGGTAATTATATGTATAGTTTAAAGATATAACAACTCCACGATAACATAGTTTTATCTCCATTTAGGTGACATTTCGACCCCTTTAACTAACATATAAAATGAAAATACACACAGTACTAAATAAGCCGTCGAAGCATAAACATGTCTTTCAAGTGTCTGCTTATATTAAATGTTTTGATTGCGCTTGCGCAATGTACAAGTTTCATCATCGGGGAAACAAGGGATCAGGAACATGGTGGATCTACAAGAATGATTTTACAGACTAGGGTGTACAAATTTGGTGTCCCATTCATCAAACGTAGAGAAGAGTTAACATTCACCTTTCCTGCAGACATCATCAAGGGGATTGCTGTTAGGGATAAGGAGTATGGACAGGCAGAAGCGTCTGTCGTTAGAGGAGGCCTGGGATTCAACTACGCTGCTATCAGCCTAGTAAGCGAAGACGGTAACGGATATACTTATATGATTGAATTTTACGTATAATTTTATATTGTGTAAATTTTTAAAGGTCTTTTATTATATAAGCGTCCGTCGTATCATGTTTGTTCTATAGCAATGTCACTAAATTATCTGATAGAAGAGATAAATTTAGCATAATAGTAACGAGGCTGTATAAATTCTCTACAATTTGATCAATAAAGTATCCACAAAAATTAATCCAACTTAATTTATTACATATCTGCGTGCCATCGACAATTAAACAGTAAGTACTATCATTGCTATATAAATTAAAATGTGATTTACTTTCCTAAATTATTTTCAATTCCTTAATTTTATGAAAAATGTTCTATGGTGCCAACGGTTATAAAATTCCCATATTAGGAGCTAATATGTACGGTTATCAAATATGTTTGGCGTAGAATCAGTTTTTTGTCTACTCCTTATACTGATAGAGTCAAGATCACATGATTTATTTCTTGGGTATCCTGACACTGGGTCAAAGTTGATTTATAACAAAGTTCACCAAGAAAACTTGGCCATTTGGGTGAGATCGAAGACTATTGACGTGAATTGTTCAAACGATCAAATTATTAATGGAATACAAATTCTGGATTTGAGGCAGGATAAATTGGGCGAAGCTTATGTGAAGGGAGGCGGTATCGGCGATAAGCATGTGTCAATAGAGTTGGACAGTCCCAGTGTTTTTCGTGGATACAATTTCTGTGTACGATAATTGCTTAGTGATTGCTGTTGTAAGCCAAATTTAATAGGCATAATACTAAAGATGAAATTTTTTAATACATTATGTTGTGAAAACTGTCCTGTGCTAAGAACTATAATCTTATTAATGATATATACAGTTGAATTCAGAGGTAGCGTAAATACTTTAGTAAAGAGTAAATTCTTTAGTACCATATAACGTAATACATAGTTGCTACGAAAATGATCGCAATAGTTGGTGAGACATTGTGACGAAACGATCCTGCCGATGAGGGGCCCTTGACGTCGCTCTGGGTCGGGAGACGATCCACCTATCTGAATGAATGATGATCTGACGTATGAAATAGATGTGGTTCGAAAAGGCGAATGTCAACGCAAGTACATACAGCACCTTACCTTGAAAATCCACACCAACGTGTCCCAATGGCTTTCAGGAAGTCGCAGTCCTTCAGGTTCTCTTAGTGTCCCGCCCACCATGCGTTCACTCGCCAACGTGTTAGTACTAATCGCACAATGTCTTCGAAATTGTATGTCCAAGGCTCACTTTGGGTACACACAACAATGTACTCAACACAAAATCAAAAAGGGTCTTGAATTTACCACATATAATACAATATTTTAAAATAGAAGCTGTTCCGTTACCGGCGCGTATCGGAGCTTCCTTGTACATTCACTCGATGGTGAGAGCCAATCAGTGATCGGTACGGTGTGTATGCTCGATGGCAATCGAACCTTGCTATTGGTTACGCCGTGACGTCGGAGAGAATATTTGAAACTTAAATTACTTTACGAATTAATTGAACAAATAGCGAACAGACATAGTACTAAAATGTTAAGATACTTCGGAGTTTCACTGTACTAGAGAGGGCATTCCAAGTCAAAAACGTGCTCTTCCACATGGTTAACATGTTGACAATCGTCAAACAAATGAACAAGGACTAAGGTCAGTTGCCTTCTAGTATGTAATTTATATAGACTTGTGTTTAACTGAGCATCATACCCTAATCTAACCAACAACGATACTAAGTGAGCAACTAAAACCTCCCTACATGGGAGAAACACATGAGGAGTTCGGGCCATAATACAACCACGCTGGCCCAATGCGGCTTGGTGGGTTAAAGTGGTTTCAGGAACAACCGGGACCAACGGCTTAACGTGCCTTCCAAAGCACGGAGGAGCTCGAGATAAGGAACTTTGATTGACCCATCCCATGAGCGACCATGGCGAAAATTGCTTTGAATTTCGTATCGAAACCAGAGCGCCCAAACCAAAACGCCACCGAGCTCTTCTCTATATGTTGAATAGTCGCCAAAAATAGATTTTTAGTGTCTTACCATTTAGTTTAATTATATTCCATTTATTTAAGACTTTATTTGTGACACAAAAATGCGATTAAATAGGTGTTTAAAATGTTACAAATTTTTCTTAACACTATGGCCTAAAATGGCATACCTACATTACCTACCTACAATATAAAATGAATTATATAAACTAGTTTGTTATTAAAGTATTTCATGTCGAAAATTAAGAAATTAAAAAGTCTATTGTCACAAAATTATCTAATTCATATTCTGATAAAAATAGTCTTTCAATGTAGATATTTAAAAGCTTTAAAAACATTCAAGTAATTTTAGTGTCAGTACTAAAGTAGATAATGTTGGTGATCGCCTCTAAATAAATCTAAGTTACTTAGATTTATTTAGAGGCGATCACGGTATGTGTCGTGTCAATGAATTTCATTGACCCGGCACATACCGTGGCCTCAATGGCGGCCGTCAGCTAAAAACACTTCACATCGTTAGTAATAAGAACGCAAAATATGCTTCCTGGTAATTCAATTCACATTGTAAACAATATTGTGGGAGGCTTACATGTGGTTGGACTATCAATATTTACAAGGCGAGGGTTTTAAAACTTTTCCCGTAGGGGGGAGAGTGGGGTTGTGGCTGGTGCCCCGCCCTAGGACTGGCTCTGGTCGGTTCTAGGGTCGGGCTGCCCGGAGGCGGCTCGGTGAAATGCTTCGGCAAACCCCGGGTCGTCTCCATTATGGGCTTGGGGAAACCGGAGTGGCTTAGCAGGAATTCCCAGTGCCGCTATGATCAGGCGCTGGGCGACCCCTGCACAGGCCCACGTCTAGTTTTTTCTGTAAGCGGATTCCACTACGAAAAAAAAGGGGGAAGAGTGGGGTGATTTAATACGCGGGGTAATATTGAACGATGCAGTGTACAGACGACAGCACATCAAGTGTAACAGGGCCTCGATCGCGCTAATTTACCAAAGCAAATGTGAAACGTTCCCTTGCGCACAATTTATGTTGCGCGAAACATTTAAACGGCCACCAATTAGCTGTTCTTTCGAAGCAAACGTTGATTTCTTTGATTATAATTATAGTACATATTTATTAAGTTCAAATTACATAAATTAATAAAATAAAACTTTTCTAAATTTAGTAAATATATCGATCAGTTTTTGACAGCACCTAGATAAAGAGACGTTACAGGTACTATGGCAACCATCTATGAGAACGTATTTTCCGTTGTCCTACAAACATTTTTGACGTTTTATGAAAAGTTGCTTAGACACTAACTTGATCAAAAACGTGCGACTGACAGCGGAAAATACGTTCATTTAGATGGTTGCCATAGTAACGTATTTGTATCTATTAAATACATAGGGAACGTTTCACATTTGCTTTGGTATCCACAATGTAAATTAGCGCGATCGAGGCCCTGTTGTACTACAAAAGCCGCCTCTATTACGAACGGAATAAGGGCGGTCTCAAGGTCAAACTGTTACGCTTGATGTGCTGTCGTCTGTTCATCATGATGGAAAAGATAAGTTTTTTTGAGGTTGATTTACTGGCCTGGATGCAAGTCCTTTAGGCCAAGTCCTAACTTAATCATCATCTGAAATCATTGCATTGAAATGCGGGTGGGTGTAACACATTTGCATCTTGGGAAAATTTGGCGCCAAATGTGTGATGCTATTCTCCCTGATACTAATTTGTTGAAGTAGATAATCACGCTAAAATTCCAAACGCTTTTCACACCAAATCAGCGTTTTCACACCAAATACTAGTTTTACAAAACTACAGTGATTTTTTAACCAATACATCAGTTTTCTGTATAAGTATTAAATAAAAAAATTACATGTAGTTCTATTAATATTTTTGATGCACTTGGTGCTGCCTGCTTTCCATAATGATAATAATATGTTTCACGCGTTTATGGGTTGGCTGGAACAATTCTCTTATACAGATAAGTCGACCCTTGCTAGCTGATTTTTTCACATTACTTGGTATTAGGTAAAACTTGTTATTTTAAAGTGCAATAAAGAGCATAAATCCAACTTTTTAACACACTGTCCACGCTGACACAATTTTGTAACGATTTTTATTTTTATTTAAATGGGCTGACTCTTGATCTCACTCTTGCTCTGAGAGAAGTTAAGAGGGAATCGACGATGAAGCGAACTTATCCAGAAGGTGCCTATTTAATCCATTATAAAATCTTCAACCGACACCATTCAATGATGCCAAAAACTCCGCTAGTTTATAATCTTTTTCTGCTGGCTGAGAGGGACACTTTTTTTATACAACTAGATGACAAACAAGCTGACGAGCCCACCTGATTGTAAGCGGTTACCGCCGCCTATAGACACCTGCAATAAGAAGGGAAAATCACTTGATATTGCAGGTGCGTTGTCATCCTGAGGCCTAAGATGAAATGCCGTCCATGCCCAGTAACAACACTGGCTACTTTCCCTTCAATCCGAAACACAGCGAACTGTTTCACGGCTGAAATAAGAAAGGCGGTGGTACCTACCCAGACGACCTACGAGAGACGACATACGGGCCTACCACCTAGTAAACTTTACGGTGTATTACTTTATGGTATAAGCCTCGTTCGGAGTTACCCTGTGTTCTTAACTACCCCACTCTCCCCTACTCGGAAAATTTCTTAAACTTTCCTTCTTGAACCACCAAACTTACCACCAAAAACAACCAGACCAACAACGCACCATCAAATCAACGCACCTGCAATACCAAATGATTTTGTCCTTGTTATTATAGGTGTCTAAAGGCGACAGTAGCCACTTAACACCAAGTGGACAGTCAGCATGCTTATCATCTAGTTGTGTAAAAAATACTACAAATTCTTTAAACAAAACAATTTGCTAATTATGGTAATTATATGTATAGTTTAAAGATATAACAACTCCACGATAACATAGTTTTATCTCCATTTAGGTGACATTTCGACCCCTTTAACTAACATATAAAATGAAAATACACACAGTACACACACAGTACTAAATAAGCCGTCGAAGCATAAACATGTTTTTCAAGTGTCTGCTTATATTAAATGTTTTGATTGCGCTTGCGCAATGTACAAGTTTCATTATCGGGGAAACAAGGGATCAGGAACATGGTGGATCTGCAAGAATGATTTTACAGACTAGGGTATACCAATTTGGTGTCCCATTCATCAAACGTAGAGAAGAGTTAACATTCACCTTTCCTGCAGACATCATCAAGGGGATTGCTGTTAGGGATAAGGAGTATGGACAGGCAGAAGCGTCTGTCGTTAGAGGAGGCCTGGGATTCAACTACGCTGCTATCAGCCTAGTAAGCGAAGACGGTAACGGATATACTTATATGATTGAATTTTACGTATAATTTTATATTGTGTAAATTTTTAAAGGTCTTTTATTATATTAGCGTCCGTCGTATCATGTTTGTTCTACGGCAATGTCACTAAATTATCTGATAGAAGAGATAAATTTAGCATAATAGTAACGAGGCTGTATAAATTCTCTACAATTTGATCAATAAAGTATCCACAAAAATTAATCCAACTTAATTTATTCCATATCTGCGTGCCATCGACAATTAAACAGTAAGTACCATCATTGCTATGTAAATTAAAATGTGATTTACTTTCCTAAATTATTTTCAATTCCTTAATTTTATGAAAAATGTTCTATGGTGCCAATGGTTATAAAAATCCCATATTAGGAGTTTGGTGGCGTAGTCGTTTGAGTCTAGTTTCGATACGAAAACACTGCAACTTTCGCCGTGGTTGATGCGGGATGGACCAATCAAAATTTGTAATCTAGAGCTTCTCTGTGCTTCGGAATGCACGTTAAGTCGTTGTTACCATTTGTTACTGCCCCAACTTTAACCCACCAACCCGCATTGGGCCAACGTGTTGGTTTAATATGTTCCTCCCTGTGCCCAGCAGTGGGCCGTATATAGGCTGGAGATGATGATGATGATGAATATGTACTAGAGATAGCATCTCAAGTGAACTAAGGCCTGTTGCCACACTACGCTTAAAATCAGCACCCAAAAATTTACTCTTACAGTATACGCTGTAGTTTGTATTTCATATTTTGACTTTATTTATGGCACTTAGATAGAACTTGCGCCAAACATTCAGTTCACTTTTTGTGGGTGATTGTCTGAAGATCTTAACAGCGCTTCTGACCTTGTCAATAATATACTCGTACTTGTAGTTCTGGCATAGTATTTGAGGTCTTTTGTCTAATTCTATTTAAATTTCATCTGTCTCGTCATCGCTTTAATGATAGTGAGCACTGATGTGTGGTATGTGCTCAATGTTCTCATTAATATTGAGTTTATATACCCGCTTAGCTATACAACTGAATCACCGCTCCCGGTTTCCTGCCTGAGCGGTGTACTGAGGTGACAGCAGCTCGCCCATTCAATATATTTAACAACTTAATGTTAATATATTCGATACATAAAATTAAGCTATAATGTCTAAGCACGCAATTATTTTCAGTTGTATCAATACGTAGTCCAGACGTTTCAAATATGTTTGGCGTAGAATCAGTTTTTTGTCTACTCCTTATACTGATAGAGTCATGATCACATGATTTATTTTTGGGGTATCCTGACACTGGATCAATGTTGATTTGTGATCTATAAAAGATGCAGGAATTTTTGCAACAATATTCTAAAAAAACTAAAAATTGCTTATGATGAAAATGAACTACATTAAGCGGGGAAAAACAGCAAGCAATTATGGAATCATTTAAAAAAAGTCACCTTTAGTTTAAAAGCAAAAGAATCAAATTTGAGTTTACTGCTTACCTATTCTTTACCACTTTTATCAGTTAACTATGTAAATAACTACTTTGTAAACGTAGGAAAGGATCTTTCAGAAAGGCTACTGAAACAAAAGTGCAACCATCTGCACCCTCCCATAAGCTTAGCAATGGTTTTAAAAACACCTTTGTTATGCTAGACACTGACGAACATGAAATATTACGGATAATTTCCGGATTAAAGGATGATTGTGCAGTTGGGTGGGATAATATAAACAATAAGATTATCAAAAGTTTTAAGCATATATTCGTTCCTCCCTTAACTTACATCTTTCGAGGTTGCCTTTCGGAAGGAATTTTTACCCAAATATTTAAAAAGGCAGTAGTAATACCTATTTTTAAGTAAAATCTTGTCACCAACTAGGACTATATCATTACTGCCTTCAATGTCAAAAATTTTAGAAAAAAATATAAACACGAGGCTAGTTGGCTACCTTGAAAAATATAGCTTACTTTCGCCTTTTCAGTTTGGTTTTAGAGCAAAGATATCCACAGCAGATGCAGTGCATAGTTTAACCGACTTTGTGTCTCAGGAGCTAGGCAAAGGAAACCAAACATTAGGAGTTTTTCTTGATTTAGCAAAAGCATTTGACACGATATCAATTCCTTTACTCTTACATAAATTAGAAGCTCTGGGTATAAGAGGAACTCAGTTGAAACTCTTCGCTGACTACCTAAGTCATAGGTCCCAATGTCAGAATAGGAAATATTACCAGTAAGGACCTAAAGATCACCATTTTTGGTGTGCCCCAGGGCAGTATCCTTGCCCCAACGCTTTTCTTGGTATATAATATATTAACGATCTATGTAATATAAACTTAAAAAATGGTAAGATAATATTGTACGCGGATGACACAGCATTAGTTTTTACTGCCGAAACTAGTAAAGAGTTATATAATAACGCCCAGGTTGGTTTTAATATTGTGAATAACTGGCTTAATTGTAATTTACTAACGTTAAATGCTGACAAATCCAAATTCATACACTTCACAATGAGAAAAAATCAGCAAACGATTACTAATCCTCACCTTTATGCACATCATTGCCATAATTTTTCAGTCAACACGTGTAATTGTCCTGTCATTCTCAACACTACTGCTATAAAATACCTCGGTATCACGATTGATGAGACTCTCTCCTTTAGACAACACATTGAAAATTTAGTTAATAGAATCCGTAAATTAATTTATGTATTCAAACAGCTTCGATCAATCGCAGACTTTCGATTGATAAGGCAAGTCTATCTGGCCTTATGTCAATCTGTAATACAGTACTGTATCACGTCCTGGGGTGTAGCACTTAAAACTATCTTACTACCCCTAGAAAGAGCCCAGCGAGCCATCTTAAAAGTATCCAGCTTCCTTCCTTTTTTCTACCCCACACATCTCCTATATGAATTCAGTAACGTGTTGACTGTCCGCCAACTCTTCATTATGTACACTTTATTAAAACAACATACTGCGCTTCTGTTTAATGCTACTAATAAAAGACGGAGAGATATAGTCTGCCCCTCGAATAATACCTCTAAATTTATGTTTACAAATAGATTTTTCAATTTTTTAGGCCCTCTGTTGTATAATAGAGTAAATAGAGAACTAAATATGTATGACTTAAATTATTTTAGTTGTAAAGATGTTGTATGTTAATATCTCCAAAGTCTGTCCTACGAACAGACGGAGGAGCTACTCATAGTACGTAAGTAGTTTTAAATAACATTGTTAGCCTAGACACTTTTTCCTTAGTCAGTTAATTTGTCACTTCTACTTTTAATTATAAGTTGATTATTTTAATTTATTACAATCAGCACTTTTAAAATAACATATCAGCACTTTCTCGCCTAAAGCACAGGTTTCTAACCTAGTTTAGGTAAATTTAATTTCGCAACATATTTTTATTATTTAAGATGTAATATTGTACACAGCACCTATTTTTTTGAATAAACATTTTATTATTTATTATAACAAAGTTCACCAAGAAAACCCGGCCATTTGGTTGAGATCGAGGACTATTGACGTAAATTGTTCAGACGACCAAATTATTAATGCAATACATATTCTGGATTTGAGGTAGGATAAATTGGGCGAAGCGTATGTGAAAGGAGGCGGAATCGGCGATAAGCATGTGTCAATAGAGTTGGACAGTCCCAGTGTTTTTCGTGGGTATAATTTCTGTGTACGATCATTGCTTAGTGTTTGCTGTTGTAAGCCAAATTTAATAGGCATAATACTAACGATGAAATTTTTTAATCCTTTATGTTGTGAAAACTATCCTGTGCTAAGAACTATAATCTTATTAATGATATATACAGTTGAATTCAGAAGTAGCGTAAATACTTTAGTACCATATAACGTAATACATAGTTGCTACGAAAATGATCGCAATAGTTGGTGAGACATTGTGACGAAACGACCCTGCCGATGAGGGGCCCTTGACGTCACTCTGGGTCGAGAGACGATCCTCCTATCTCAATGAATTCCCACCGATGTATGAAATAGATGTGGTTCGAACAGGCGAATGCCAACGCAAGTACATACAGCACCTTACCTACACAATCCACACCAACGTGTCCCAATGGCTTTCAGGGAGTCGCAGTCCTTCAGGTTCTCTTAGTGTCCGGCCCACCATGCGTTCACTCGCTAACGTGTTCATCATCACCACCAGCCTATATACGTCCCACTGCTGGGCACAGGCCTTCCTACATGGCAGAAACACATGAGGAGTTTGGGCCTTAACACCACCACGCTGGCCCAATGCGGGTTGGTGGGTTAAAGCGGTAGCAACCGGGACCAACGGCTTAACGTGCCTTCCGAAGCACGGAGGAGCTCAAGATTATAAATTTGATTGACCCATCTAGAGACCAACCATGGCGAAAGTTGCTTTGTTTTCGTGATCGAAACCAGAGCGCCCAAACCACCACCGAGCTCCTCCTTTGTGCCAACGTGTTAATAAGTACTAATCGCACAATGTCTTCGAAATTGTATGTCCAAGGCTCACTTGGGGTACACACAACAATGTACTCAACACAAAATCAAAAGGTTGTTCCGTTACCGGCGCGTGTCGGAGCGTCCTTGTACATTCACTCGATGGTGGGAGCCAATCAGTGATCGGTACGGTGTGTATGCTCGATGGCAATCGAACCTTGCTATTGGTTACGCCGTGACGTCACCAACATCGGAGGGAATATTTGAAACTTAAATTGCTTTACGAATTAATTGAACGAATAGCAAACAGACATAGTACTAAAATGATAAGATACTTCGGAGTTTCACTGTACTAGAGAGGGCATTCCAAGTCAAAAACGTGATCGTCCACGTGGTTAACATGTTGACAATCGTCAAACAAATGAACAAGAACTAAGGTCAGTTGCCTTCTAGTATGTAATTTATATAGACTTGTGTTTAACTGAGCATCATACCCTAATCTAACCAACAACGATAGGTACTAAGTGAGCAACTAAAACCTCCCTACATGGGAGAAACACATGAGGAGTTTGAGCCATAATACCACCACGCTGACCCAATGCGGGTTGGTGGGTTAAAGCGGTTACAGGAACAACCGGGACCAACGGCTTAACGTGCCTTCCGAAGCACGGAGGAGCTCGAGATAAGAAACTTTGATTGACCCATCCCATGATCGACCATGCCGAAAATTGCTTTGAATTTCGTGTCGAAACCAGAGCGCCCAAACCAAAACGCCGCCGAGCTCCTCATTATATGTTGAATAGTCGCCAAAAATTGATTTTGATTCTCTTACTTGCTGATTATTTAGTTGCTTAGTTTATTATATTCCATTTAAGACTTTATTTGTGACACAAAAATGCGATTAAATAAGTGTTTAAAATGTTAAAAATTTTTCTTAACACTATGGCCTAAAATGGCATACCTACCTACAATATAAAATGAATTATATAAACTATTATGTTATTAAAATATTTTATGTCGAAAATTAAGAAATTAATAAGTTTATTGTCACAAAATTATCTAATTCATATTCTGATAAAAAATAATCTTTCAATGTAGATATTTAAAAGATTTAAAAACTTAAAAGTAATTTTAGTGTCAGTAGTAAAGTAGATAATGTAGATGATCGCCTCTAAATAAATCTAAGTATTCATTGACACGGCACATACCGTGGCCTCAATAGCGGCCGTCAGCTAAAAACACTTCACATCTTTAGTAATAAGAACGCAAAATATGCTTCTGGTAATTCGATTCACATTGTAAACAATATTGTGGAAGGCTTACATGTGGTTGGAGTATCAATATTTACAAGGCGAGGGTTTTAAAACTTTTCCAGTAGGAGGGAGAGTGGAGTTATTTTATACGCAGGGTAATATTGAACGATGCAGTGTACAGTGCACATTACGTGTAATAGTTGTGATACGAAAGCCGCGAAATACAGCGAACTGTTTCACGGCTGAAATAAGAAAGGCGGTGGTACCTACCCAGACCACTCTACATATGGGCCTTCCACCTATAGTTGGGCCGAATCCTAAACTCCCGTATGACAGTTCAACAATAGATCGCCACAACTTTGTCACTGCGTCATCATTTCAAATCGAAATTCATTTATAGTTTATCTCCGCAATCAATAACAAACGAAACAAATAGCTAATCGTAAACATAGAACAAAAAATTGTATTCCCAGTATTAAAATTGTTTCACATGCAAGAAAACATTTTATTACGATTTCTGTAATACGCTCTTACAAGGTTATGGCGTTCGGATATAGGTATTTTATATTTATTGCTTGTGATGTTACCTCAGATATCACATGGCCATTTCCAGCAAACATGGAAAATAATAGTAGGTCTATCTTATAATTTCAAGTGCGATTTCTTTATTTAAACGCTTAATGAACAAAGTGGTTTTTGAAGTTTTTCTTTCTACGGTCTATGGAAACAAGATTTTCATAAAAAACCCATCCCAACTCATCGGCGCGCACAGGGGGCGAGGGGCGGTGCTGGTGCCGTCGCAATTTTGTTTTCTTGCAGTCGTGCGTTGCTCGTTATCGTGTGCACAGACTACTTACCTACTACGCTCTTGAAATTCTTGTTGTGTGTGACCCGGCTTTCTTTATTTTTTTGTTCCTGCTTAGTAAACGTTGACCTTGCCGCTAAATTGGACTTTGATCTTCGTTATAATCGGACTCGTTGTTTTGTTTTGGTGCAATATGTCAAAACGCACACGTGGAAAAACTTTAAATAGCAAATCTCATGAGCTGGTTTGCAGCTGGTTTGGTTGAAATAATTTTGCAAATTTATTTTAAACGCAAATCCCAAAATGACGGACCCTTGTTACCAATAAATCTTGTGCAAGATTGAGTTGCTGAAGCACTTGGGATTGCGCGATAAACTGTATACCAAATAAATAAATAAAAGTTCGGGCCATCGGGCAATGAAGAAAATTAATTGCACTGGCCTCGAAAAAAGTGGAAAAAAATTCAACAATGTTGGAAGTCGACAATTTTGATGCTGGTGCCATTAGGAACCATGTTTACGGTAACGGTACTATACTCGAAATGATTACTACAAGAGCGCAATTACTTGGTCTTTTTTTAAAAAAATATTTATTTATAGAATCACAATTACAGTTTAACATGTTTACATCTGCCAAACTGCATAGCATTTTGTCGGCAGTAGTCCTCGTGACAAGAAAATACATACAACTGTTTACCATACGCTCAAGTAAGTACCTGATATATCTCTCTCCGTATCAATAAACTTATAAATTAATTACACGCCTTGGTTTTTTCAAAATCATTCTCTAAAAGTAGCTGAAGTAAGTAGCTTCTCTAAAAGGTCTCTAAAAGTAGCTGGCCTATTAATGGTGCTAAAACCGCCATCACCACCACCAAAAAATGAAGACTCTTCTAACCAAGGCATTTGAGAAAGTGACCAAAGAAGATTAGGAGAAGGTAGTAGAAAAAATCAAAAATCTTATCTTGTCCGATTATGATCGTAACATCAAAGTAGATAATATAATCCACAGTGAAATAATTATCTATGTTAATGATGATGACAGCGACACTGGTAGTTCAGAAGGTGATGATTCTGATTTATAAAAATATTTATTTTATTGGGATTTGTTTTTTTACCTATAAACAACTATTTAAACAAAAAGTACTGCTATTACGTACTTAGTATCAAATAATCGCAGTGATACGTGTATAGGTTGTGCATAGATCATCACTAATATTGTCAAACTGACATACGTCATACAGGAGTTTAGGATTCGGCCCGACTATAGTACTTTATGGTATAAGCCTCGTTCGGAGTTACCCTGTGTTCTTAACTACCCCTATCTCCCCTACTCGGAAAATTTCTTAAACTTTCTTTCTTGATGTAAAACTTACCACCAAAAAACAACCAGACCAACAACGCACCATCAAATCAACGCACCTGCAATACCAAATGATTTTTTCCTTGTTATTACAGGTGTCTAAAGGCGACAGTAGCCACTTAACACCAGCTGGACAGTCAGCATGCTTATCATCTAGTTGTATAAAAAATAGTACAAATTCTTTAAACAAAATAATTTGATAATTAAGGTAATTATATGTATAGTTTAAAGATATAACAACTCCTCGATAACATAGTTTTATCTTCATTTAGGTGACATTTCGACCCCTTTAGCTAACATATAAAATGAAAATACACACAGTACACACACACTACTAAATTAGCCGTCAAAGCATAAACATGTCTTACAAGTGTCTGCTTATATTAAATGTTCTGATTGCGCTTGCGCAATGTACAAGTTTCATCATCGGGGAAACAAGGGAACAGGAACATGGTGGATCTGCAAGAATGATTGCAAAGGCCTGGGATCCAACTACGCTGTTATCAGCCTAGTAAGCGAAAGATGTAACGGATATACTTTTATGATTGAATTTTACGTATAATTTTATATTGTGTAAATTTTTAAAGTCTTTAATCATATTAGCGTCCGTCGTATCATGTTTGTTCTACAGCAATGTCACTAAATTATCTGATAGAAGAGATAAATTTAGCATAATAGTAACGAGGCTGTATAAATTCTCTTCAATTTCCAACCAACTTAATTTATTCTATATCTGCATGCCATCGGCAATACGACAGTAAGTACAATCATTGCTTAGTATTTGCTATTGTATTTAAAATGTGATTTATTTTCCTAAATTACTTCTAATATTCACTTCCTTAATTTTGTAAAAATTGTTCTATGGTGCCAATGAGTTATAATAATCCCATATTAGGAGATTGGTGGCGTAGTCGTTTGAGTCTAGTTTTGATACGAAAACAAAGCAACTTTCGCCATGGTTGATTCGTACTTCGGAAGGCACGTTAAGTCGTTGGTACCGGTTGTTACAGCAACCGCTTTAATCCACCAACCCGCATTGGGCCAACGTGGTGGTGTAATGTTCCTACCTGTGCCCAGCAGTGGGCTGTATATAGGCTGGAGATGATGATGATGAATATATATTCTAGAGATAGCATTTCAAGTGAACTAAGGCCTGTTGCCACACTACGCTTAAAATCAGCACCCAAAAATTTACTCTTACAGGATACGCTGTACTTTGTATTTCATATTTTGACTTTATTTATGGCACTTAGATAGAATTCGCACCAATCATCTAGTTCACTTTTTGTGGGTGATTGCCTGAAGATCTTAACAGCGCTTCTGACCTTGTCAATAATATACTCGTACTTGTAGTTCGAGCATATTATTTGAGGTCTTTGGTCACATTCTATTTAAATTTCATCTGTCTTGTCATCGTTTTAATGATAGTGAACACTGATGTGTGGTATGTGCTCAATGTTCTCATTAATATTGAGTTTACATACCCGCTCAGCTATGCAACTGAATCACCGCTCCTGGTTTCCTGCCTGAGCGGTGAATCAGTGAACGCTGGTGTAGGAGGTTTATCCTCCACACTCTTTTTCTTCATATCAATGACATGCTTCTATAAACATTCATTGCTATGTTGATGACAGCACGTGCATAGGGGATATTAAGGTCGCCTAGGACCACGCTAAGTATCTCCTCGATGCACTGGACAGATTGCATTTTATCGTACTATCCGAATCATTGGCGATGTAGAGGTCCTGCGCATAAACATTGCATCACTTAGCGCCTTCCATCGGGGCGTCCCAAAGATTGTCCTTAGGAAATGCGCAGCCGAGTTGTCTCCTCTGCTAATGCGGCTATATATATCGTCTTTTTCTCTCTTCGGGGTGTGTGCCGGAATCTTGGAGGGAGGCCAAAGTGCAACCGGTCCGCAAAAAGGGAGAACGATCTGATCCAGCTAACTACCTCTCTATAGAGTTGTCACCACAGTACTATGCAAGCTCATACAAATGATCTTAAATAACCAGCTGATCCGATACCTAGAAGATCACCTATTAATCAGTGATCGACAATACTGGTTTCGGCCGAAACGGTCAACGGGTGACCTTCTAGCATCTCTGCATCTCTGGGGTGAAGCTATTGACAAAGTGGTAAGTCAGTGGCTGTTAGCCTTGCCATTGCCAAAGCATTTGATCTGGTCTGGCACAAGGCTCTTCTCTCCAAGCTCCCAACAAAAGGTCTACCCACTCAGCTATGCAACTGGATAGCTGGCTTCATACATTCTGACAGGTGAACTTGAAGTGATTTGATCAGCAAGTTTAGTTTTATTTAAGACTGAGTGAGGAGCTCGAAGGAGTAGTGGTTTCAGTTTGGGAAAAATTTAAAGGGTCTATAAAAAAATATAAGCGTGGTCATCAAAAATAATAATTGGTCTACAAATTGTAAATTTTTGGGGATTTTGATGACCAATCATAATTATTGATGATCAATTATATTTTGGAGGTTGGTTAGGTTAGGTTTGTATGGTGGTCAGTTCAATACAAGCCT
Source organism: Nymphula nitidulata (assembly GCA_947347705.1). Lineage (NCBI taxonomy): Eukaryota > Metazoa > Arthropoda > Insecta > Lepidoptera > Crambidae > Nymphula > Nymphula nitidulata. The sequence goes on along the minus strand of OX374641.1, from coordinate 10,610,722 downwards.
TTCAGTACAACAAAAAGCAACTTTTGCCATGGTTGATTCTGGATGGGTAAATTAAAAAATTTAAATCTCAAGCTCCTCAGTGCTGCGGAAGGCACGTTAAGCCATTGGTCTGCAACCACTTTATCCCGCCAATCCGCATTGGGCCAATGTGATCGTGTTATGGCCCAAACTCATCATGTATTACTCCCATGTAGGAAGTCCTGGCCCTGCAGTGGGTCGTACTAGGTGTGAGAATAAATGAGACCGTTTTTTTACTGTTTGATCTGGCAACACATGGTACGTGAAGGGAAGGCAGGCAAACAGCTAATACGTGTCAAGTTCCAGTTTAACAAGTACAAGTTTGAACACGATACAATTGTTGCGTTGCCCGTAGTGATCTATTTTCTGAGAAAGGATTTTACGTACGTTCTAAAAAGAGTCACATCAATGTCGAACAATGTAATGCAACGGAAACTCTCTGTCAGGATTTTGGAGGCAGAGTTTGTTTTGATATGTCATTTTTAGAAGAATGAGAATCAATTGAAGACAAGTCTAGCAGTGGAAGGCTTCGTCATCAAAAACCAATGAAAATCGTCGTTTGACAGTCCGATTGAATTGGGGGATGCAAAATATCTCTGCAAAAGTAGTTCCAAAAACACAACAGAAAAAAGAGGTTTCATGACTGATCAGTCTCTTTATTCACCCGACTTGAGTCCATGTGACTTTTTTCTGTTTCTGTGATTGAAAATTAACCATTTTCAATATTGAGCCATCATTTTGGGACTTTTTATACAATCAGCTGTAATCGAAACACAGAGGGATATTCTAGTATCCTATTTCAAACTGCTATGAGGGACGGAAGAATCGTCTCCAGCGCTGCGTGGCTTCTCAAGATACTTTAAAGAAAACAGTGAGAATTAATTATTTTATTTCAAGAATGTAAAATTAAAAACATTAGTTTTATTAATCAATATATGCGCCTCGTGAACATAGGCTATGGATGATGATGGTGATTGATGAGATTGGTAATGAGTTTCAGATTCATAATCATAACTAACATGAATTGATTAAATATATAGTTTAAAGTTATAACAACTGTTCGATAACATATTTTTATCTGTATTTAGGTGACATTTCGACCCCTGTACTTGCGAAATGATATAATTCACATAATATCAAATATACCGTCGAGGCATAAAGATGTCACTTAAGTGTCTACTAATAATATGTGCAGTAATTGCGCTCGGGCAATGTAGAAGTATCATCATCGGACAAGTAGTGGAACAAGGTGGCTTTGTGAGAATGATTGAACAGAAAAGGGTAGAGAGAAATTCTATCCCCTTATTCAAACGCAAAGAGGAGATAGAACTTAACTACCCTGGACAAATCATTAAAGGGATTGCTGTTAAGGATCAGGATAACGGTTTGGCAGAAGTATCCATCATTCGAGGTGGTCTAGGATTCAATTACGCTGTCATCAAGTTAAAAAGTGAAAGGAGTTCGGGTTACACATTTGTGATTGAAATTTACGCATGATATCAATTTGGTGTAAGATATTTTATAGGTATAACAATAGATGTTATTAGCGTCCGTCGTCATAATTCATGTCTGTTCTACAGCTGTGTAACTACATTATCTGATAGAAAACATAAACTTATCACAATAGTAATGACACTGTATTAATTATCTTCCACTTTTTCAATAAAGTATCTGTAATCAAATTATTTTTATATCCGTCTGGAATCGTTTTTGTGAATATTGTGATAATTACTACAATTAAACGTATGTTATCTATATAGCAATGTTTTCCTAAGTAACATGTGTTTGACATATTTAAATAAATCATACGAGGAAAATTTGTTTCGCATCTCCATAGAATCCAAGCTTAAACGATAAACTCCATTGAGACATTTGACCTCAGCACTCGTTCAGTCATAATATCGCCGCCTTGTTTCGTTTTATTCCGTCTCGTTCCTCGTAAAGGATAACACGCTTAAAATGTATATTAAGCTAGCTATTTTATTGTGTGCCGTGTTCGCTGTTGTACATAGTAAAACCGTGGTAGTCGGTCAAGTGACCGATTATAATGGGATAGTAAGGAAAGTATACGAGAAGTCAGTAGAGGCGACAGCAATACCCTTATTTAAGAGGGAGAAAGAAGTGTACTTCGAATATCCACTAGGAGACCAGACTATCAAAGGTATAGCCATAAAAGATTTGGAGAATGGCTTAGCTGAACCGTCTATCAATCGAGGCGGTATAGGATTCAATTTCGTCAACATCAAACTGAAGAGTGCACAAGGTTCCGGTTTCAAGTTCCTCATAGAAATATACGCTTAAGTCTTCAAAGTTTAAAACTGTTATGTGCTATAATACTCAAGTGTTGTTTATTAAAGGTATGACGTATTTATGTTTGTTTTATTAGAAAATAGCACGTGTTAAATCATTTCTGTGTGTGTGTCTTTTGCCATGGATCCCGGGATGGGTCAAGTCAATTTGTGACCTCGAAGTCCTCCATGTTTGAGAATGCCGTTGGTCCCAGTTGTTAATGCAACCGCTTTAACCCAACAACCCGCATTAAGCCGCAGCGGGACGTATATAGGCTTGTAATGATGATATGTTAAACATAATAATAGAATAACTAGTGATCACCCGCGACACCGCTCGCATGGATGTCAGTGATCGCTCCAAAAAGTAGCCTCTGTGCTTTCTTAGGATGTCATCTTTGTCTATGTCAATTTTTCATCAAAATCGGTTCAGTGGCTAAATCCCTTGTGAAAACATAAGTATGGATTACACCTTTTTTGCCCTTTATTAACCTGCTGGTACTCATACACAATTAAAAATCTATTGAGTCTGGGGTCACTCCACATAATAATGAAAGTCACCGAGGCAAGTAACTTTTTCATACCACTAAGGTGGCAATCAAGCAGACCCATCTGATGGTAAGCGGTTACCGTAGCCTATGGACGCTTGCAACACCAGGGGTATCGCTTGAGCGTTGCCGACCTTTAAAAACCTTTTCACGCCTTTTGTGAAGAACCCCATGCTGTACTCATTCGAGAAAACCTCTGCAGGGAGCTCATTCCACAACCTGAGCGTACGTGGGAGAAAGATCAATACTTAATCAATCGAACGGGTCAATAATGAGTAACTATCATGTTTTAATTGATTAAAACATAACATAAGTAATTCAAGCGTAATATTTTGTTGAATTAATCACAACTTGAGGAACCAGAAAACCATGAAGGTCCAATAAAATGTGATCCTTAGCTTTTTTTATTCAATTTAATTCTTTTTACTGTAAACATAAGAAAAAGCTAAACATTTTCAATTCTTTAAACAGGTTCCGGGTTCCATACTTAATTATGTGCATCAATTAAGTAGTAATTTTGGGTACCTAAATACCGAGCTTATGCAATGGAAAATCTTTTGATTCCTTTTGTAAGATTCAGTTGTCAAGAGTTAAATCTACAGCTCAGCTTTGATATCGCCGTGTAACTAGTTAATCCAGAAATGAAACGACGTGGTAAATACATTTTTATTTATTTAATAAACAGTTTATTGTGTACACATATAGTTAAACTAACTAAACAAGAAAAAAGATCACAAAAGCTGTCGCTATCATAATTTGACAGTCCACCTTGTAATAATTGGCTAACGTTGCCTAAAGACACCTGCAATAACAAAAAAATCACTTGGTATTGCAAGTGCGTTGTCATTCTGAGGCCTAAGATGAAATGCCATACATGCCTGTAAGCTACCTTTCCCTTCGACCCAAAACACAGCGAACTATTGTGCGACTGAAATAGGAAAGGCAGTGATACCTACCCAGTTCGCCACACATACGTGCCTACTAGTAAGCCAACATACTTTAGTTTTGAAATAACTAAGTATCTTTTATTCATACTCTGTATAAGGAAATCTTGATCTATATGTTATTTATATCGCTGACGCTACTCGGAGTATGGCTCACGTTCACTGTTGACATTGTCAGTAAGACTCGCAACGTAGAGGATATTGCTAATTATCTACATTATCAGGAAAAATTTGAATGTCAACGTAATGTATTTACATATTATTATTATTTCTAGAAGCAATGGTTGAGTTTTATTTATTTATAACTCTAATGCCTTCCTGATAAGCATTAAATGTTTTCATCGTTTAGTTTAGTACATTTCTTGTCAAGATATAATCTTATCAAAACGCTTATCTATTGATGCTATATGCCGGATAATATCAATAGAGCACAACACAGTTTCCGAACAGAATTTAGATATCGGTGACAAAATTAAAACTCTCTTCTAAATAAAAAAGTAAAAGTGTCAAGTAATGGCGGGAACACAGGTGAAAAGGTTGATCATCATCGCCAGCATTTTATGTGTTTTTAAAAAAACAAACGGAGACAGTGTTTTTTTGGGTTCACGAACCGTTTACGACAGATTAATTCACGAGAGTGCACATGAAACAATACCTTTTATAATAAGGTTTGTTGACGTTGCCTTTCCTCAATATTATGAAGAGAATGATAATCTAATTACTGCAATACATTTGATCGATAATAATTCGACGGGTGCTACTGCTAAAGTGGATTACGGGGGAGTTGGACATACATATGCCAATATACACATAAGAAGTGCGTTGTGGTGTGGATTTAATTTTACTGTTCAAATATATGGCGAGAAACTGAAGTAATTTAGAAAAAAAACCCATTGTGTGATTATTTTTATTTACAGCAAAAACATCTTAAAATAAAGTTACCTTTGATTGAAAGACTTTTAGAGAATTTCGAACAGCGTACCTAGTTGACATTTTTATTTATTTACTTTATAAGTATGAAGTACATAATTATAACTTTTAAAGAAATATTGCAAAAGAAATATTATGTCTAAGTTAATAGTTTCACAGATATAGTGGTATGTTTGATGTGCTACGGCGAATGATCAAACACGGAACAGGTGACGTCACATGTATTACTAAGAAATGTATTTTCATACTGACAAAATTAATAAGTATGTATATAATATGTATGCTTTTATTCATAGTTGTTTTAATTGATGTCAGCAATTTAATATCATTAACATTTTGTGTTTTGTGTGTTGGTACATAAATGAGTAAATAAATAAACATTTTTGATAAATTTGGAAAAAAATACCCTTTCTATAAATTATTTAAACAGTACATCTTCAATAATATTCCATATCTTTTAGTTTGAATTATTTTCATGGGTATTATTTTCACAGTAGGTAACGTACAGTTACGAATTTGTGAAAAATAGCGCCATATTCAAACTTGGGCAACATCCCAATTATTATTGTAGGTATGTAACATTCATGTTAATACATCTTTTAAAATGTGTTTTGTAAACCTCAAAATAAATTAGATAATATAGAATATTCGGTAAAGTTTACTTTTTAGTAACTTCATAATATATTACCTATCTAATTCCAACGCCTATTGTAATAAACGCATGCTTCTCATCGTAACGCAACTTTAATATATTGCGGCAAATTATCGAACAGTGACACATGAAATCAAACGATTGATGATTGACTGTAGTTTATACTAAAGAATAACTCTGTAATGTTTTTTTTGTTATTTGAATGTCGTTTGTTTTATATTTATCATAATTTTACGTGTAGTATTTACACTCAATTTTATAATTTGAAGATGAAAGCTTCAATTATCAAAACTCACATTGCCAAAACAACATTATTTTATTTACTTTTACTTTTCGCAGATTGCAAGTGACACATGAAATCAAACGATTGATGATTGACTGTAGTTTATACTAAAGAATAACTCTGTAATGTTTTTTTGTTATTTGAATGTCGTTTGTTTTATATTTATCATAATTTTACGTGTAGTATTTACACTCAATTTTATAATTTGAAGATGAAAGCTTCAATTATCAAAACTCACATTGCCAAAACAACATTATTTTATTTACTTTTACTTTTCGCAGATTGCAAGCACACGCAAGCATGGGCTGTGGACTAAATCTCTCTTCACCTCCTATGTACACTTTTTAGGAGACAAATGCGTTTTATCTCTTTCTTTACATAGAATGAAGAGAGAGTGAAACTTTTGTCCATTCCCCAGGGAATTTGCCATGCTAGAGGGGCAGAACTGATACTGAAGAGTGCTGTCCACGGGTAGAGTAAACGGTTACTACTCTATAACTATTACTCTACAGTTGCGAGTACTCTACCAGTTTTAGTTAGTACTCTACCCATGCTGTCTACATTGGTATAGTTAGTACTCTACCGTCTACTCTACGCGTGGCCAGCACGCTTGCCAGTTTCGTGTACTCTACCAGTTTTAGTTAGTACTCTACTCTACCAATGCTGTCTACATTGGTATAGTTAGTACTCTACCGTCTACTCTACGCGTGGCCAGCACGCTTGCCAGTTTCAAGTACTCTACCAGTTTAGTTAGTACTCTACTCTACCAATGCTGTCTACATTGGTATAGTTAGTACTCTACCGTCAACTCTACGCGTGGCCAGCACGCTTGCCAGTTTCAAGTACTCTACCAGTTTAGTTAGTACTCTACTTTACCAATGCTGTCAACATTGGTATAGTTAGTACACTACCGTCTACTCTACGCGTGGCCAGCACGCTTGCCAGTTTCAAGTACTCTACCAGTTTAGTTAGTACTCTACTTTACCAATGCTGTCAACATTGGTATAGTTAGTACTCTACCGTCTACTCTACGCGTGGCCAGCACGTTTGCCAGTTTCAAGTACTCTACCAGTTTAGTTAGTACTCTACTTTACCAATGCTGTCAACATTGGTATAGTTAGTACTCTACCGTCTACTCTACGCGTGGCCAGCACGCTTGCCAGTTTCGTGTACTCTACCAGTTTAGTTAGTACTCTACTCTACCAATGCTGTCTACATTGGTATAGTTAGTACTCTACCGTCTACTCTACGCGTGGCCAGCACGCTTGCCAGTTTCAAGTACTCTACCAGTTTAGTTAGTACTCTACTTTACCAATGCTGTCAACATTGGTATAGTTAGTACTCTACCGTCTACTCTACGCGTGGCCAGCACGCTTGCCAGTTTCGTGTACTCTACCAGTTTAGTTAGTACTCTACTCTACCAATGCTGTCTACATTGGTATAGTTAGTACTCTACCGTCTACTCTACGCGTGGCCAGCACGCTTGCCAGTTTCAAGTACTCTACCAGTTTAGTTAGTACTCTACTTTACCAATGCTGTCTACATTGGTATAGTTAGTACTCTACCGTCTACTCTACGCGTGGCCAGCACGCTTGCCAGTTTCAAGTACTCTACCAGTTTAGTTAGTACTCTACTTTACCAATGCTGTCAACATTGGTATAGTTAGTACTGTACCGTCTACTCTACGCGTGGCCAGCACGCTTGCCAGTTTGAAGTACTCTACCAGTTTAGTTAGTACTCTACTTTACCAATGCTGTCAACATTGGTATAGTTAGTACTCTACCGTCTACTCTACGCGTGGCCAGCACGTTTGCCAGTTTCAAGTACTCTACCAGTTTAGTTAGTACTCTACTCTACCAATGCTGTCAACATTGGTATAGTTAGTAGTATAGCTAGTACTCTACTGTGCTACAATGCCGCTTACTCTATCCTTGAACAGCAGTCATATCAATATCGGCAACTTGTCTTCTAGTAACATTGCAGTATTTTTTATTTCCGAATGGATTTGTGAAGAGTTTTTTTTATATTATTAGGTACTAAAAGGGATTGAGATTCTGAAAAATAAATTTAAGTAAAGCTATATGTGTTTAAAAATGATACCAATATTATTGTGGTTTTACATTACTATATGTTAACGCTAGAATGTCCGATAGCCTTAGGACTCTAATTGTGTACCTAGATAAAACAAAAAGAGATCTAGGTATAAATTTTTAGACTTTTAATACGGTTTCTTTAAAGACAGTCATTACGAACGTTTTGTCCGAATTAAAAACGATATAGCTAATATTGATTACGCTCGCCTGTTAGAAAATAAATAATGACAATTGTTTTTTGACCTTATCCGCCGAAATTTAATCTCAAAGCAGATCGGGCCCCTGCAGATTGACTATTTAAACTACTCTGTGGAGTAGCTTCAATCAATTAAACGAGGTTATATTAACTAGTTCCACATAAACCGGAATAATTCAAGCCTTACTGAATTTAACATCAATAGTGTTTGGGCGGGATAATGAGATATAATTGTCCTTAAGAGCCTCCAATGAAAGGATGGGAGTTCAAAGCGTGGAATCCTTTTGTAGGAACCGGTTTGATCCAGCTATTAATTCAATCATACACTTTGGGTAGCCCCGATTTTTGTTACAGAAATAATAGTGGTCTTTGATTACCTATGGTATGATAACATTTAAACTGATGAAATAGTAATTTACGCTAGATTTTTACTTTAATAGCTTTCTTTGTTTCCTGCTTCTATTGACTATAGTCAATAAAAATAAGCAACTTCTACTATTTGAAATAAAACCACTAAAATTTCAAGCTGTCTACACACTGCCCGACCAACGGACTATGAGCACCGTATGCGTAAATCGGAACACTCAAATGTAACAAGTATTTTGTTCCTGCGGTGAGTAAGGTCCCCAGAGCTCAATAAGAAAGCGTTACATTATGAGCAGGGTGACTTGTCTCCTATGGTGTCAATGTAACGCTTTCTCTTGATTTTTATACTGAAGGCAGCGCGTGAGTAGTGCCCAAGGTGCTACGAGCGTCTATAGGCTACGGTAGCAAACCGTAAGTAGTGTCCAAGGTGCTACGAGCGTCTATAGACTACGGTAGCAAACCGTGAGTAGTGACCGAAGTGCTACGAACGTCTATAGGTAACGGTAGCAACATGTGGATAGCGCACAAGGCACTACGTGTGTCTATAGGCTACGGTAACAACGCGGGAATATTGCTCAAGGTGCTACGAGTATCTACAGGCTACTGTAACAACGCGTGAGTTGTGCCCAAGCTGCTACGAGCGTCTATAGGCTACGGTAACAACGCGTGAGTAGTGGTCAAAGTGCTACGAGCGTCTATAGGCTACGGCAACAACGCGTGAATAGTGCCCAAGCTGCTTCGAGCGTTTATAGGCAAGTAACAATGCCAGAGTAGTAAAGCTAAGGTAGGCTATGATAATCGCTTACCATCAGGCAGACTGTACCCTTGTTTGTTATCCTTCGTCATGTAAAAAAAGTAATCAGACTCCTCAATGACAATACCATTATTGGGCGCTTGTTTTAAATCAGCCCAAATATGTATAACCCTGGAAAACCAATACCTTTACCTATATTTACTTACTTGAAAATTATTTACAGTAAAAGAAAATAATTTGTAATGATCAATAATAAACATAACTATCTTTTAAAGATAAAAGTCAAAAGATATAATATAATATTTATCAAATTATCAACTAATATCAACTCTTATCGGAATTTTAATAATGAAATAATATCTACCGTTTGCCAATCAGTAGTAATTAATTTTATTGTCGCTAAAAATGGCTGTGTTGTAAGTAATAATTAAAAAACAATGAGTGATAGTTGCAGTATATACTTCTTTGTGTTGTTATTAGTTTATTATAACTTAACGTGCTATCTAACACTGTCAGTAAACTCTTTGGATCATGAAAATAAACTTATATATACCACTCACAAAATAGATGATGGATCAAATCGAATGAATTCCTCCCTGTACCGGACTGCGAATAAATATATTTGCAAGTTCGATGAAGTTGAAAGTAAGTGCCTCAAGGAACACATACTGCCTTATTACAGAACTATATACGTAAGTCCTGTACTCCTGTGTAATTAATAGTGATAATGTTTAGTACCCATATTGCAAATCTATTAATGTTTTCTGAAAACGTCATACGTACTGTACAGTATATCTCTTTCTCGCAATATGTATAGGAAAAAAATAGCAAGAATTATAACTGTCAAATAATTGATATTTATATAGCTTTTATCATAAACAAGATAAGTATTTTATCACGATCAATAAGGTCGAAAATTTAACACAGCTTTCCAAATGTCAAATTATGTGATAGCCGTCTTTATTAATAATAATCATAAGATTAAAATTTGAGTGTGGATTATTTTAATAAAATTAACACTCTTAATGTAAATTACTCGAGGAGCTCGGTGGCGTATTGGTTTGAGCGCTCTGGTTTCGAATACGAAAACAAAGCAACTTTCGCCATGGTCGACCCTGGGATGGGTCAACCAAAATTAATAATCTCGAGCTCCTCCGTGCTTCGGAAGGCACGTTAAGCCGTTGGTCCCGGTTGTTACTACAACCGCTTTAACCCACCAACCCGCATTGGGCCAGCGTGGTGGTGTTATGGCCCAAACTCCTTATGTGCTTCTTTCATGTAGGAAGGCCTGTGCCCAGCAGTGGGACGTATATAGGCTGATGATGATGATGTAAATTACTAACTTATACTTTAATATTAAATGATTTACCAAAAAATTTAATATCTTTTTTATTATCGTTCAAACATTTATTGAAATATTTAAATATAATTTTAGATTAAATTTATTAAGTATTTTACTCTTTATCTCACAGATCCTGAAATGATAATATATGGCACGAAGTCATGGAGGTTCCCAAAACAGAACGTTAGCTTGGAACTATCGTATCCATCACAGGTAAATAAGTTTTCAACATTTTATTTTGTTTCGGAAGAATACCTATGGCTGTATGATACATATCCTGTATCGTATTTCGCGCCCAAAACAACGTCATGAGTTGTTAAGAAACTACATACGACTATGTTGTGATTCAGGTTTTGTTTTTTTTATATTATTACTAATTCGCTCATGTATGTACTTGCACACATACTATGGCAGATTTGTTAACAATCCTCTAAGTATAACCATACGCAAAAACTTGATACTGGCTAAAGATAGCAGAAAGCCATCAAAAAATAAAACATATGGTAAATGAGACAATGTTTATAATTTCGTAACAATGGTTAATGCTAAAAGTTGTGATATCATCTTTTTTCCTTTTTAACCCCGGCGCTAAATGAGGGTAATTCTGTGTATCTATGTGTCTGTCTGTGGCATCGCATCTCCTAAACGAATAGACCGACTTTAATTGGGTTTTATTTATTTGAGAGTTGACTTGAGCGAGATCTTGTTTCTATGGTCCGAGATCGAGATGGTTCTTAGCTATAATTTATGAAGATTTGTTCAGGACTTTGTTGGTCATGTTCTACATGACAAAAGGACGTTACTAACTTCCACAGATCCGATTGATTTGAAAATTGGTGAACTTTTACTGTGGTGGTCTTTCCAAGACATGATTACGTCTATTATAATCTGCGAAGTTCTCCATTCTACAGAAACTTACAGCAGATATAGCATGGTTGGTCTCTTCAGAATAATAACAATGAAAAGATGTTAGAAAGACGATTATCGAGACCTTAAATTTTTTTGTTTATTGTTCCCCTATCTATAACTTTCTAAACGCCATAGATGCCTTTTTCTACGTACCTATTCTATAGGTTGACCGGTAGAAAACAACTCGAGCATTAAATGCGCCCTTTTAAATTAAATGAAGATTAATAATTCCTAAGTATATAAATATAATACTAAAATTTTACTAGGTGGTAGGCCCGGATGTAGGGTCGTCTGGGTAGGTACCACCGCCTTTCTTATTTCAGCCGTGAAACAGTTCGCTGTGTTTGGGATTGAAGGGAATGGTAGCCAGTGTAATTACTGGGCATGGACGGCATTTCATCTTAGGCCTCAGGATGACAACGCACCTGCAATTCATCAAGTGATTTTCCCTTGTTATTGCAGGTGTCTTTGGTGCGGCGGTAACCGCTTACCATCAGGTGGGCCGTCAACTTGTTTGTCATCTAGTCGTATAAAAAAATTTGAAATAAAATAAAAGTATAATTATTTAATATTGATGAAGTAAAAATACTATAAAATTAAAATTATTATAATTCGAAACTAAATAGAAGTAATAGTTCAAACTTAATGAAATTCAAATAATACTTCTAATGGTGTAATGTCCTCTCTTCTAATTTGCTGTGTGTGTTGGCTGTGACCGACAGGGTCCATGATGTACAGAATATTTTATTTAAGGTCTTTCAATAACTCATTTTGGAAATGAATTGATTTTTTTTATACTACTAGATGAGAAACAAGCTGACGGCCCACCTGGTGGTAAGTGGTTACCGCCGCCTAAAGACACCTGCAATAAGGGAAAATCACTTACTCACAAGGGAAAATCACTTGATATTTCAGGTGCGTTGTCATCCTGAGGCCTAAGATGAAATGCCGTCAATGCCCAGCAATTACACTGGCTACCTTTCCCTTCAACCCGAAACACAGCTAACTGTTTCACGGCTGAAATAAGAATTGAATTAAACTTTTTGTGCTAACTAAAAAATATTTCCGTTTGTGACAGTCCAGCATGAAAATAGACTTGCAGTCGCAGGCCGAGCCGTACCTCATCACCGGGTTCGTTGTGATCCTGTTCGTTGACACGGGACACACGCACGGCTTCATCACCGATGGTGGAATCTTAAAAGTAATCATCAATATCTTGTAATAAATAAACGTTGCTATAAAAACGTTGGAAAAGGGAAAGAGAGCGGTAAATAAATTCGTAGGTTGTTCCGATAGCTCCGGTGGCGTAGTGCTAATCGCGTCTGGCTGGTAATCAGGAGACGTCATCATTTTCTTTCTTTATTTGTAATTGTTACAAAAAAGTAGGCGTAAAACATTAAAATGTGGATATCTTTTACTTTAGTGAATACAGCCCCCGTAGCAAGCTCTCTGGGAGTGTACAAAAAAGTCTGTCTCTCTCGGCGTCTAAGAAAAATAAAGAGATAAAAACATTTTGTCTTGTAGTGAGTGGACATAAGTGTTAGAGAGAGATTTTGTCCACGGCCCGTGCTACGTGTGTCGTCGTCGTCTGGGATTCTTTTCGCTATTTTTTAAAATTTAGTAATTCAATTTATTAATTAAGTAATTATTATTTTATCAGTATTATTTTATCAGACTTTTCAATGTAATCCAAATCTTATTTCAGAAGAACATAAGCCTCACATTTGAATGCAGTGACGTGACCACGCTGCTTTACGAGTTTTGGGTGTACGGCGTGCGGGGAGACTCGCAGAGACAGTTTGCGAACAGTACCAATAACCAAGGAGTGTTAAGCTTGAGAGATATGTGTGAAAATGAAGTTTAAGGTGCACCAGATAGAGTCTACATTCTCATGGCAACCGTTAGACAAAAATAATGTGGAAACTTCAAGAATGTTTTTTTAATACAAATAAAACTGTTTTACAGAATTGACAGTTGAAAACATTGAATTATTCTGCTTTAACAAAAAAATATGCTGTTTTGTTATGCAATATCCCCATCATTTCAAACTGTTTTCAGTCGTTAGTTAGACAACGTAGATCTAATTATGCTAATATTTTATACCAGCCAACTAATCGTAAGTACCTACATATACAAAAAAATGCGTATAATGTGTGTATACAATTATATAATAAATTACCAAGCTACTTAAAATCTTAAGACAATAATCAAAATGGCTAAATGAAAAGTGTTTTTACAGTGTCAAGGAATATATGGAAATGAAATTTTTATAATTATAATTTGTGTATAAATAACATTTAAGATTGATAGTGTAAGTATGCAATATAATATTTGCATTTCGACTATGTCAATAGAATATGTCGGACTCTTATGATTGTATAAAATCTTATTAACCATATTCTTGCAAATAAACATTCTATTCTATTCTAAAAAAGTAAAATTTGTATATAGTATTTGCTACCCAAAAATATTGAAATATTCTATTACACTACCCGAACGGGTATTTTTTCAAATACATACCTGCGATCTGGTTTAATTTGTTCTAGTTTAAATGCTTTTGTAATATTTTCAAACACTAATCTAATTTAAAATAAAATAATAAAATTAATAATAATTAAGTTAACTTTTAAGTCTAATTTTTTTTCAAATCGTTTTGTTCATCATGTTGAAATAAAACAAAGGAAACAGTGTTACCTACAACCGTAAATATGACATAAACCAACATACGATGACAAACGCCTTCCAAGGATAACTCCATACAATATTTGTTCTCTCGTTCCCTAAGGTTTTCGTTTATTACTCAAGCCACCTGAGCCTCCGTCTAGACTCGCAATAAAACGCTGTACAAGAAGATCAATAAAATATATATAAGTAGATAATATTAGTTTTGTACAAACAGCAGAACCAAATAACACTACCCAAGAACATAGTATTATGTTCTTGAGGTGAAGTAAGTCGGCTTAGCTCATGAAATACAGCCTTTTTTTCGTCAGAAAACCCTTTATACCATAAATGGCTAAAGCCAAGGAGAAACTAGGGCCTGGCCCTGGGTAATGTAGGAGTATTACAAGTACATTTAGTCTCTACAAGAATGTACAAACTTAGAATACTTACAGGTCAAAAACATTCTCATGTAAGGCTTCGCCGCAGTCGCGACGCGAAAAATACGTAACCTCCTTAGGTATACAGAAAGAAGTTGAGTCGGCACATCAAAAACAGCTAACTTCATTGCCAAAATGATTCTTGTACGATTATGTGAGGATTGAGTAAATAATTATTTAGTTAATTACTCCGGTAATAATAATAATTATTATAATATTCATACACTCACACCTATTATCTAGCCCAAAGTAAGCATCATTCAGATCTTGTGTTATGGACGGAGAAATTATGATAATAATCTTATATATAAAATTCTCAACTTACAGTTTTAGTTACCTTAATCCTCCAAAACGGCTAGACCGATTTTCATGAAATTTTATATGAATATTCATTAGGTCTGAGAATCGGCTACGATCTATTTTATTTTGAATTTTGGACATTTTTTTTATGGCAAATCAACGTTTGCGGGGTCAGCTAGTATGTTAACTAACTAATGATATTAGATTAATAGTAATAATAATATTTTCAACACACTTCCTCATAAAGTGGCTCTAATCCCATGGCAATTAGGCACATAATGACACCTATAATCAAACTGTGACTTTTTCATTACTATTATTCACTAGTGAGTAATAGTTTTTTTTTTAATAATTAAAATTGCCAATATATATTTTTTTTCTTTTTTTGTTGTTAAATCTCCCTGTAATGGGAAGGCAAAAGGAACTAATGCCCATACAGCCATGTCTGATGTGATTGAGTTTATGTCACTTATCTATATGTATATGTGTAAGTATATGTATTTTTTTGTATTTATGTATATGTGTAAGAATATGTAGTTTAAAATCCAAAGTCACGCCCAAGGCCCTATCATAATAACAGCGCTTCTGCGACGTTTTTTATAATGTCGCAAAAGTTTTATGCTGAGATAGGGCCTTGTTGACTGCACTGATTGTTAAGTATAAACTGTTTGTATAATAACTGTTTGTATTTGTCTTTTTTTTTTTTTTTTTTATTGTTTAAGCTTCTTGTTGTTGTTTGTTATGTGCATGTCAAATAAAAATATTTTTCTTTCTTTCTTTCTTTCTTTAATATTATTGGTTGAGTTACGCTTACATTTGCGCTAAAAAGAAACTTCATTTTTTAGTCTATGGCCGATGCGCGCGCATAGGAAAACTGATTAATTTTTCCCGCCATTACGAAACATTTTTCACAACTCGTCTCGTTTTCTCTTTTGAAGTTATTTAGTTAGTTATTAATTAAGATGTCTGCAAATACAATTTATGAAGAAAATGATTTATGTTGTACACCGCCCGATATAAGATGTGAAGCCCAGAACGTTATGGAAAGTTTACTACCAGAAAACTCAAAGGAAAAATATCTATTAGCGTACCAAAATTTCATACAATGGCAGAACAACAAGAATACGCAGTCTTTTTCAGAAAATGTGTTCATGGCGTACTTTAAAGAATTATCTTCTAAGTACAAACCTAGCTCTTTGTGGTGTATTTACTCAATGTTAAAAAGTACAGTCCGAACAAAGAATGGAGTGGACTTAAAAACATACTCGAATTTGTCAGCTTATCTAAAGAGACTATCTAATGGATTTAGAAGCAAAAAATCAAAGGTTTTATCATCTGACGATATTGAAAAATTTATAAAAGATGCTCCAGATAGCCAATATTTGGCTACAAAGGTTAGTTAAATTAATTTTAATTAAATATTTAATAGCAGCTTGTTGACTTTAATTATTGTTTCTTTTGTTTCAGGTTGCTTTAATATTTGGTGTAACTGGTGCCTGTAGGATACAAGAATTAACAAATATAACTGTAAAAGATATAGAAAACCATGGCCAGATGCTTTTAGTGAAGATACCTATCACAAAAAATAAAATACCTAGGTCATTCACCATACACGGTCCATTCTATGATATTGTTAAGAAGTATGAAAGTTTGCGTTCACCAAAAACAAAAAATGACCGTTTCTTTCTAAATTACCAGAATGGTAAATGTACCTGTCAGCCTATAGGTATAAAGAAATTTGGTTATATGCCTAAAGAAATCGCTAAGTTTTTGGGTTTAGTAGATGCTGAGAGCTACACTGGACATAGTTTCAGAAGAACTTCAGCTACATTGCTGGCAAATTCAGGAGCTGATATAATGACTTTGAAGCGACATGGCGGGTGGCGATCTAGCAATGTAGCAGAATCATACGTAGAAGATTCCATACAAAACAAGAAGGAAATTTGTGCGAAAATCACAAAAAGAATTAAACTTGATTCTGAGATGCATCCTACTAGCGAAATACCAAGTACATCCAATGATTGGATTTCACCTACCTACACGAATAATGAACCATCACAAATAACAATAGAACATGAAAGTATTTCAGTAAATAATCTATCTGATGAGACCGCTATATCATCAAAAATAGTTAATTATAATTTTACTAACTGCACATTTACTAATTGTTTTTCTAAATAAACTTTTTATCTACTATGTAAAATGGTTTTTTATTTAAGTATTATTTTATTCAGAAGTGTGTTGAAAAACGTTGTATGATACACGTGTGTATTGATGATTACCGTCCTCGGCTCCTTAAGACCCTCGCCTAACGGCTCGGGTCTCAATGCGCCTCAGCGGTAATCACCAACATTACACACTTGTACCATAGTGTACTATTATACACTCACACCTATTATCTAGCCCAAAGTAAGCATCATAAGGAGCTGTGTTATGGATACTAGATAACGGTGAAATAATGATAATAATATGTATATGAATATTAGAAATATACTAAGTAAACAAATAAACATCCATGACTCGTAAACAAATGCTCGTACTCATCATACAAACATTTGTTCCTACCGGGATTCGAACCCGGGACCTCTTGACCGAGTAGCCTGGGGTACAGACCACTCGGCCAGTATGTATATGAATAGTATGTATATAAATATTAGAAATATACTAATTAACCATAAATATAAACATCCAACAAACATTTGCTCCTACCGGGATTTGGGCCCGGGACCTCTTGACGATCCCGGATGATGGGTCATTTAAATTTTGTAATTTCGAGCTCCTCCAAGCTGCGGAAGGCACATTAAGTCGTTGGTCCAGGTCGTTACAGCAACCACTTCAACCCATCAACCTGCATTGGGCCAGCCTGGTGGTGATACGGCCCAAACATCTTTTTCTCCCATGTAGGAAGGCCTGTGCCCGGCAGTGGGACGTATATGTGCTGGTGATGACTCCAGCATAATCCCTATTTATGCAGTCTTCAGATTATTGATCGATGTGCACAAATTAACGATTGACTCAATATATCAATGTTCAACTTACAACCAGCTGCCATTTGTCGAAGGTTCTCTTCTCCTCCTTGCATTTTCAGCAGTCACAATCCAGACCAGCGCTGTCAGCAATATAAGGAACCGGAACACCGTACCCGACGCCATTTTGTTAACACGCGCACAAAATGGCGGCTGTCATCGTCTACTTACAAAATGTCCGGATACATTAGATTGTTTTTCACTTCACTTCACTGCGTCTCACATTTTGGTAATTTATTCAAGTGTGTAATTAATTACATAATACGCCATGTTCGGAAAATTATATCTACAAATTGAAGGCGATGAATCTACAGGAAACTGACTGTTAAAATTATGATAAATAAAAATATTTCTTAAGCACATATAATTGCTAGCAACATAACGAAAACATTAGAGAAAGATGTACGCAATTACTTACATGCAAAATATTTTAAAAGTTATTTTGCTAGCTACTTTTAATGTTGTATAAAAAATTTGTAAGTATGTATTGGATTTTTTTGGCTAGAAAATATAGTTCAATATTGGAAAATCCGTCGGAAGGTTTTGACTCCTGAAATAAAATTAAAACGAGTAGGTACCTATAGAAGCCAGAGTATGTATTATTTATTGTAACTAGTATTATATAAAAAGGCATTATCATAGTACCTACCTACTAAACTGAAAATCATGGATGACAGATGTTGTGGTCAGTAGGTATATAGGTAAGTACCCCTGTCTATAAAGCCATAGAGATGAGTACGAATCTTTTGATCAGGACTCATGGATGATTGTATGCATAATTAGAGGCTTCACCCTTACAGATGATCTTTATACCAAATTGTATGAGTGGTTAGGAGAGATAACGTAACCGACAAACAGACAGATTACTCTCACATTCACGATATTAGTGTGAGACATATCTAATCCCATCAAAAACATTACATGTAACAAGTTGCAAGTCTCGCAACGCAAGCAAATAAGTTTTGCGCTGTAACGTTAAACCAAATCCTTTCATTTAGTCAGTAACGGGGGGTATCCATAGAACTCTTAAGTATTATTAAACTTGTCTATTACAAATTTGACCGTATCAATATTATATATTTTTTAAATAATAGAATGACAGATATTTATACACGTTGGTGACGACAATACGTAAATAAATTAAAACATGGCCTATATTAGTTCATAGAAATGTTTTGCAAGTTTTTTTAAACATTATTCATTTGATAATTTCGTAACATTTCTATAAAATAATGCAGCCAATGTTCTAATTTAAAGTCGTACTGTCGTTACCACCCTGTATACATTATTATTATCTATATTTCTCCATTATCTAGTATTCTTAACATATGCTATTAAGCGCAGAAGCCGTTGGATGAGGGCAGCGCAGGACTTATCGCTTTGGATATCCTTGGGGGAGGCCTATGCCCAGCAGTGGGCGTCTCTCGGCTGATATGATGATGATATTAATTTTTCTTAATTTGGGCTAAATAATAATAGGGATGTTGCCTAAGTTTGAATTTAGCGCTATTTTTCACAAATTCGGAAAATATACGCTACTGTTACCCATAAAAAATTCTGAGGTAACAAACATAAAAAAAACATAGACGAATTGATAACCTCCTCCTTTTTTTGAAGTCGGTTAAAAACAATTCAAACTTAAAAGATATGGAATATTGTTGAAGTTGTACTGTCTTGAAAATTAAAAAAATAATCATATTTAAAAAAAATATATATCAAAAATGATAATGATATTAGGTTGCTGACATCAAATTCAACAACTATTATTATGACAACTATTAATAAAAACATACTTAATACATATTATAAATTTTGTCAGTATGCCCATAATTTCTTAGTAAAATAGGAACATGTGACGTCACCTGTTCCGTCGATTTTCTATGGATCGTTTTTGGACGATGCGCCGCAACACATCAAACATACCACTATATTTGTGAAACTATTGATCTTAGACATACTATTTATTTTGCAATATTTCTTTATGATTTATAAACTTCTTATTTATGAAATAAAAGAAAGTTGTCAACTAACCATATTATTGACTTTTAATATATCGCAGCGATAGCCGGGGCGTGTAGTACTGTCACCCACCAGTCCGCATTGGACAAACGTGGTCGTATTTCGGTTCAAAGTTCTCATGGATTTCTCTCATGTAGGAAGACTCGGTGCCCTCCAGTGGGAAGATTGTGGGCTGCTGTCGATGGAGAAGATGACTAATCATGTAATCATATACCGTGTCGTGAGGTTGAGTTACAAAGCTCGTAAATATATATGAATTAAACGCTTCATGAGGCCCTATATATTAAAACCGATTATTGTTGGATTTGACATTAAATTTAATAAGCAAAAATCAATCTATTTAATTTTATTTTAATTAGAGGAGCTCGGTGGCTTAGTGGATTGAGCGCTCTGGTTTCGATCACGAAAACAAAGCAACTTTCGCCATGGTCGGTCCCTGGACGGGTCAATCAAATTTATAATCTTGAGCTCCTCCGTGCTTCGGAAGGTAGGTACGTTAAGCCGTTGGTCCCGGTTGTTACTGCAACCGCTTTAACCCACCAACCCGCATTGGGCCAGCGTGGTGGTGTTATGGCCCAAACTCCTCATGTGTTTCTGCCATGTAAGAAGGCCTGTGCCCAGCAGTATGACGTATATAGGCTGGTGATGATGAATCTATTTAAACTAATTATTTGTGTTAATGATCATGACTAATAAATAATTTATCTGCAATACTTAAGTAAGTACCTAGTTATATTAATAAATTCCGACATATTCTTTATAACATCTGTATACCGTTCTATGCAAATAAATTATTTTGTATTTGTTTAAGAAAATATCGAAATAACGCAACTATTTTCGCTAAAATATTAAAACAATAACTATATAATCACAGTCATCACTTTTTGTCTGTAATAAATAATAATATTAATTGCTGCTTATTTAGTAAAATCATTTCCAAAAAGCAAATAACATTAAAACGATATTCCTTTAAAAATTAGTTATCGAAAAAGACTCATTCCTTTCTTCTAAGAATCCAAATTATTTAATATTAGACAATAAATATTTATAATAATTTCTCCCATAAAAGAATAGAACTTCGGCCGAATTTTGAAATTTTGCCGAATGTTCGGCCGAAGAGCTCATCTCTGATTATTATACATGAGGAGGTAATGACCATAATATTCATGAAACATTACCATTTTCATATAAATGACCCATCTCTATACCTAAGTACAACGCATGACTTCTTTATGTCATTCCTCAATATTGTCCGTCTTAATCTAATTTACGGTGATCAGTAAGGTGCTTAGGCTTGTCCCTTCTTACAAGGGGATTTGCTGGTCGGTCAGGCAGACGACCGAGAAAGTTGGAGACTTAAGAGCATTACGATAAGGATTATTACAGCCAGTTGGAATAAAGAATGTGACGGAACATGGCGACGCATTTGTTCGACTTAAGTTGCATATTTTAGGCAAATCTTCGGCCTTAGAGCACCTTAGAAATACAATAAATAATGCCATTTGAAAGTGTTTCAAGTCAAATAAAAATTCTTTTTGACTTGAAACATTCTAATGCCTACTGCCAAATTACAATAATTATGACATGGGTTCCTTCAAAGAGGCGAGAAAAGGTACCTTATGGGCCGGCAAGGTGGAGGCGGCTAGAACAGGGTGTTTCAAGATGTACTAGCTGTCTTCGCATATGGACTCTTCTTACCGCTTCACATCAGTTGAGGCATTTGCCGTGCAAATATTTAAAAAAATGAGATTTTGCATAAACGGATCTACCTATGGCGATATCTCGTCAAATTTCGCCTGGGACAGAGAGATAGAGCTATAACTTCTCATGAAAATCGCGATGAAAAAAAAAGCGGTCGCGCGTTTAACGTAAGTTGTAAAACAGAAAAAATGGAAGAAGTTTATTATCTTTAGATTTTTTAACAATAGAGAAAATTAATTCCATTCATGTTTAGGCATATGTGAAAGCCATACTTATATTATTAATGCGAAAGTGTGTCTGTCTGTCTGTTTGTCTGTTTGATTTAGGTGAAAGTTGGTATAGAGATAGTTTATGTTTCGAGGAAGGACATAAAATAATATCCATTACAGATTTTGGGGTGACAGTTTGTATGGGAGAGGAATAATTTGCTGAATCAATGTAGGTAAAGTTTGGTATGAAGATAGGTGACACCCTGGGAAGTTACTTTTTGGATAGATAACTGTCATCCTCGCGGGTGCCCACTAGTTTAAAATACTTTAAAAAAAAACAGTCAAAAATTTTAAGTCAACTCAACTCTAACATGCTTGAAAACAGAAACAACAGGTCCTCCTAACGTGGCAAACTCCCGGGTGAGTGGACTAAAGTTTGTCTCTCTCTCTCTGTCTCCTAATGAGGGGGCGTACCTTAGTGGTGGAGGCATATATAGTCCTCGGCCCGTGCTACAAGTGGGGCAGTAGGGAAAACAAGATTACATCATTATTAAAATGCTGAATATGATCTAGGTTTATATTAATATATACTTTCAAGTTAAATATTTTAAGAATTTTTGCACTACTTATTTATTTATTTATTCAACAAATACTATACTATATTATTATACCATTTTTTTTTT
Source organism: Nymphula nitidulata (assembly GCA_947347705.1). Taxonomy (NCBI): domain Eukaryota; kingdom Metazoa; phylum Arthropoda; class Insecta; order Lepidoptera; family Crambidae; genus Nymphula; species Nymphula nitidulata. The sequence continues at coordinate 10,588,360 of OX374641.1, read as the reverse complement.
GGCTCAATGCGGGTTGGTTAGTTAAAGCGGTTGCAGACTTTTTTTTTAGTACTATTTTTTTATACAACTAGATGACAAACAAGCTGACGGCCCACCTGGTGGTAAGCGGTTACCGCCGCCTATAGACACCTGCAATAACAAGGAAAAGCACTTGATATTGCAGGTGCGTTGTCATCGTGAGGCCTAAGATGAAATGCCGTCCATGCCCAGTAATTACACTGGCTACCTTTCCCTTCAATCCGAAACACAGCGAACTGTTTCACGGCTGAAATAAGAAAGGCGGTGGTACCTACCCAGGCGACCCTACATATGGGTCTACCACCTAGTATAAGCCAATTACAGAAACTTATTATACTACAAAATAATACTAATATGAAGTGACTACTTGCACAAATGGTAACAATTAAATTATAATAAATGTTTAATTTAAATTACTTAATAATAATATTTTTGCAAGTCGCTTGATGTTGTGTGTGTGTGTGTGTGTGTGTTCCTTGAGTGTGTTTTGTGTGAATGTATGATGTCTGCACATGTGTCTCCATGAAACTTACGCGTCACGGTTTAGCGAAATTAATTTTGAGTTACATGACAAATCAGTGAATAAGTAATTAATTGTTATATTATTTATTAAATATGAAACGAGATGAAAAGTATTTATTGATTATGAAAAAAAAGATCATTGTGATAACATATTATTATTTTGCCTAATATTATTTAACATTAAATTAGAATTTGCTGTTACATTATAGATACTATTTCTCTTAATACATCTTTCTTAATCACCAGTCTCAGATTTTTTATAAGGACAATAATTACACACTGGACTTTCATATTCCTTATATATTATTAGAAAAGTAATGCCACCATGGTTATTCAACCTCAGAGTTATTCTTTCACATTATTCTGTAAGGAAACCAACAGATTGAATAATTACTAAGCAAAGCGGGTGCGATGCGCGAATCAAGGCGGTACTCTATAATTAAACCTTTTTTCAATCTACTACTCAAAGCCGTATGAAGAGTTTGTAATAAACGATAATAACTATAAATACTAGGTATAACTATATTATTTAAAAATTATAATACACATTAAACTGATTATTACATAGTACTTTGTCATTATACAGTAAATGACTGTATGATCAAAATTAAATAGGCTTATTTCAATCACACTACACACACTTCTAGTATTAAAAACACACAAAACCCACACATTTTTTTGTTATAAACCCAGTAAAAACCTATGTTACTGGATAAGTGGGTGCTTAACAGATTAACACTATTATTTTTAGTTTATACAAAAAAAAAAAAAAATATTTATACAACTAGCTTTCATTCTCCTACAAAAAGCAGTAGTTTTAAATACGAGTACATGTAGAGTCGTGTGCCAATTTCTCTTTATAAAAATATTGAAAGCCGTCATCATTTTGTTAAAAGCGCGCGATGACGGCAATTTCCATAAAATTAGGAGTCTATAATGGTAGAAAACAAAATAATAATAATAATTGTTTTTAACCCCCGACGAAAGAAGAGGGATGTTATTAGTTTGACGTGTATGACTGTGTACCAGTGTATCTGTGTGTCTGTCTGTGCCATCGTAGCTCCTAAAGGAATGGACGGATTTTGATTTGTTTATTTGTGAAAGCTGACGTGACCAGGATGGTTCTTATCTTAGCTATAATTTATGAAGGTCAGTTCAGGTGTTTGACTACTATCATCTCATTTTCAACCCCAGGCGAAAAAAGAGGGGTGTCATAAGTTTGACGTGGCTGTCTGTATATCTGTGTGTCTGTCTGTGGCATCGTAGCGCCTAAACGAATGGACCTATATTATTGACACCAATCTTTGTCTAAACAATAAAAAATATAAAGTTGAAAATTTTAAGTAGCCCCCGACCTCATTAATCATGTATCTAACACCATCTCATTGAGACTATTCTTATGAGCCCAAACACGCGATACCTGCTGTAAGTTTCTGAATAATTAAGCATCCCCCAGACTTTTTGATGGTAAAGGACCAATTCAAGGTTAGTATGTCAGAGAATGTCACCGAAGTGATAGTACACCAAATTTCAAATCAATCGGATCTGTGAAAGCTAATAAAAACATTTTATCATGTAAAAATGAGATGATAGTCATCAAATGCCTGAACTGATCTTCATTAATTAAAGCTAATAACCATTGTAATCACATCAGCTTTCAAACAACAAAAAAAACGAATCAAAATAAGTAACACTCAGATATAATTAGTATGACGCCCAAATTAGGTTTCATTATGAGTTTGTGTCGTGGATTGGATACTAGATAATAAAGATATATATTTAATAATAATTTGTAAATTGATATTAGAAATATATATACTAATATTATTATTAATGAAAAAGTAACTATGTCTTGCTGTTATGTTTTCACTTAAGCCACTTAACCAATTTGGATAAAACTTCGCATGGTGGTAGATGACATCCTGAGGAAAGATATAGGCTACGTTGTGGCAGGGTATCCGATGTCCACGCGGGCGGAACCGCGAATGATTATGAGTACCAAATTAATATAAATATAAACATCAATGACTCGTGAACAAAATTTTATTGTTCGTACCTCATCATCATCTAATAAACATTGGTCCCTACCGGGATTTGTACCTGGGACCTCTGGATTGTCGTCGATGGTTTGCTTGCAAAATTAGACTAGTTTTGCGTCATGCAGTATCATTGTAAATAAATGTATTTTATAGTGTTCACCACTACTTCAAACTTCATGATAAAGATTTTCATCAAATAATAGGCGCCAAACTAACCCCACCCGCAATAGATTGTAGTTTTTAAGTTCGCTTTATTACAGAGAAGGCATGGGGAGTTAATTGAAAAATCACAGAAAACATTTAAGACATGGCTGTATGGGCAGCAATATCATAAGTATTTTCTTTAATTCTTCAATTATTGTATTGAAATGCCGGTGCAACACATTTCAATGCATCTTTGGAGAGTTTGGCGCCAAATGTATGATGACAGTCTCCATTATGCTACTTTGATTACGTGGATAACCACGATATAATTCTCAACGTCTTTCACATCAAATTCACTTGAATTGCAATTGCGCATCAACACAAACACTTTCTTTACAAAACTACACAAAATTTATAACACAACGTTCGGTCGGTTCGGGGTGCCGCTGCTAAGACGTCACTTTTGGTTGCGGAACGTGCCAACCGATCAGTATTAAAAATAATGTTTAGGCTACCTTACCGTTACCCGACAGTTGATCTTTATAATAGAGCACAAGTATTATCAGTTCGACAGTTATTTATCCTCAAAATATCACTCATTGCCCATAAACGTCTAATTTCTTCCGAATACTACGAGTCGCTCCTTAAAAAAAGAGTATTTAGATTACCGATCCCGACTATAAACTCGGCATTTGCTGGAAGATTTGGCGACTTTATCCAAGCGCGAGTCTACAATGCGGTTGTACGGTTTTGCAGTGTGGTATCTTGTTCTGTTTACAAGGCAAAAAAGATACTGACAACCTGGCTATTGTCACTGGATTATACCTCCACGGAAGATCTCCTACGTTGATGACTAGTGTCTAATATACAAGTAATTTCATGTTTTATATCATTTATATAATAGTTTGTATAGTAAGGGTTTCAATTATTTTTTATTTATTTAATTTAATATTATCCGATGCAGTAAATTAAACTATGTATATGGTTCGCCAAGATACAGGCTTAGCCTAGTTTGGGGACCTCTGTCTAAATATAATATTACTGAATTTTGTGACTGCACTGTTACTTTCTGTTTGTAATGTATGTTCGTATGTTTAAAGTGTTACTACTGTGCAAATAAAAATGATTAAATGATAAAAAAAAAAAAAAATGATTGGTCACCAATTTGTAATTATTGTAAAAATCTTGACTGACAAGATCAGATCCCGCCAAAGAGTCCAACCACAAAAGAGTTCTTTTACTTCTTATGACAGAAACTATGAATAATTTGACAGTTTCTGTTAAATTTTTAGTTGATTGTTAAGTCTTTTAAATAAAACAAAACCTAAATATTGATCTACTTTTACTATTTACATACTATTACTTTAATGTAGTTTGAATTATGTTTGGTTTCACTACCACCGCAAACTTTTGCAAAGGTACAAAGATTAGCTGCGTTTGCGAATCACTCAGAGACTATAAACTTAAAAATTGATTACTATGTATGACAGCTCAGATATTTTTTTGCATACTTGAAGAAGGATACTACACCCATTCTATTAAAAAACTTTATCAACATTGTTCATTTACTTCTTTCTACGTAGTATATTGTTTAAATATGTTAAACTGTAAGTTATACATTTAATTAAAAGTTTCTTTGTAAAACATTAAGGAAAAATTTTTCAAAAAAGCTTTAAGTTAGATAACTTAAAAAATCACGGTAAAGCAGAAAGTTTCAAAGTATTTTTAGCATTCCACAACATAGCACAAAAACAAAAAGAAAAACTTCGCACGAACAACTTAGACTCACTAAAATAACTTAACTACCACTTAAGCACCGGCGCACTTAAAGTACTGTTTAATTAATCACTTAACAACTGTTTTGTTTATTGTTTACAAGTGTTTATCGGAACTCCCGAGTAAGTTACGAATAAGTTAGGATTAAGTTACGTCCGCGCCCCGACGTGTTTCGAACCAGACTGGCTTTGGAGAATAAGCCAAACTGGACCACCGTACTTAAGTATCACTTGACAGCTAAGTTAGGTGAGCAACAACTTGGAGTGTTCATAATTTATTGTTACGATTCTGGCTTGTGGTTAACAGAATCGACTTAATTTTTCAATAAAGAGATTTTCAAATCTATTTGACAAGTAAAAGCCATGTGTATCTTTTTGGAGACATACTTTGAGATCCTGGCAAGCCGCGTGCATGACCACTCTACACAACGAGGCCTGTGTCTCCGAAAAGGGAAGACGTTTTAATATATTTCAATGCAAAATTAAACTGCTGGCGTTTACTATCATAAAGCCAGCTAATAACTAAACTATATTTTCTACTTATTAATAAATAAACTAAAAATACTTTCAAATAATAATAATAAAGTATTTGAAAATGCCTGTATTGACACATGGAGAAATGAGTGCGTTCTTGAACCTTTCAAAGGCCTTTCAAAGATTAGAGCTTGCTAAAGATCTCGCTTCCTTTGTTAATTTGCTTAGTATCTAAGACAATAGATATAGAAAAAATGATTTAATTTTTATTGATGAGGAGACGCCCGGTGGGATCGTAAGGGCCGAAAGGTTAATACTTATAAAGAGACAGCTTAACGTTTTATCTCTTATTATCAGCCATCGATTACGATTATCAATCAAGTATTTATAGCAAAATTAGTTGTTCTTTATATTAAAAATATTGTTGAACAATATTTGCGTATTAGGCCATTTTGACATGCATATAATAATTATCTAGAAAAAAACAATTACACACTAGAAAATCTTCAGTGTCTAAAATGTTGGTAGTTTCTTTTCACAGATTAATATCGTTGTCATATAGATTTAATAATTTTGTATATGCAATGAAAGTCGTAGAATAATCCTTACTAATAATTATAATTGTGAAAGTAACTCTGCCTGTTTGTTACGTTTTTAGTCCTAAGCTACGAAAACAAAGCAACTATCGCCATGGTCGATCCTGGATGGGTCAATCAAATTTTGTTAACTCGAGCTCCTCCGTGCTTCATTGTGCACGTTATGCCGATGGTCCAGGTTATCACTGCAGCCGCTTCAACTTGACAACAAGCTTGATCTAGCGTGGTGGTGTTATGGCCCAAACTCCTCATGTGTTTCTCCCACGCAGGAAGGCCTGTGCCCAGCAGTGGGCCGTACATAGGCTGGTGATGATTATGATGATACAAACATCTGCCCCTACCGGGATTTGAACTAGGGACCGCTGGCATAGTAGACAAGTGTTCGGAACACTCTACCAAACGGTTGTTTGTAAGTTTAGCAATAAGTTACTACTGTTTGGTCGCAGCTCCTCCCACGTGGAAACCAGTTGTCTTCAACTACTTCCGTAGCAAATTTCGTTTAAATTGGTTTAGTGGTTCCAAAGATTACTTCCTACAAACAAACTTACTAACTTTAATTTTAAAAAAAATTATTATACATTACGAAGCCCTTATAAAGAAGGCACCAGAAGGAACCACTAGGCCACCGAGCTCCTCTCTTAAGAGCAATGCCTAACTATGATTTAGCTCACATATAAAGTAGCCCATGTCCTTTCTCGGGATGCAGTCTATATCTATGTCAAGATTCATCGGAATCGGCTCAGCGGCCTGGGAGTTGAAAAAACAGATAGACAGACAGTTACTTTCGCATTTTTATATTTCACTATTTATTCATATAAGTACTCATAAAGATTCTTAATGTTTGATTTTATCATTATTATAAATGTTTGAAAAATTACTTAGTAATTAAAACAATATAAAACTAGAAAAATTTCACGTCCTGAGGCGGGAATCGAACCCGCGATCTTTTGCAATCCGGGCGACTGCTCTAACCACTGAGCCACCCAGGACTTGGGATATCCCTATGAAATTCTTCTAGTCATAAAGATAAAAAAAAATCACATCATCATCATCATCTCATAAAGATTCCAAAGAGAATAGGTACATAAAACTCAGTTGAGTGCAAACGCAATCATTATCTTTCCTTATTCGTAATTATTACAATAAATTAAGCGTTTTAATTAAACACACAAAATCAAACATCAAAATGTGACAAAGGTACTTCTTATTTGTGATGAATTTTCTACTAGCAGACTTGCGACAGGTATATGAGAATAAAATAGGGGATACAGTGTGTATTAGTATGGATTTCGTCATGTTATACCTACATAGCACAAAAGGGTGTGTGTGTGTGTAAGATACCATTCTTACCACTAGTATTATTATTTTACAGGACGTGTAAAAAACACTTAAATTTGGGGAAGTAACCAACAACTTTTTGCCCACACAACAAGAAAGACTGCTGACACTAACCAAGAATCGAACACGAAATCATCCAACGGATGTAGCGATTAACTTTTAATAATGTAACTCGCATACCTTGGACACGGGTATCAGAACACAATGGAAGCATAATTTAGGGCCTCAGCGGTGCCAGCAGAGGCCGTCGACCAATTAGTCATGGTAACCATGAATTATACATAAAAATACACCGACTAGAGTACAACAATTCCTGCTTTAATAGGGCTTCGTAATGTATACTAATATTATAAAGAAGTAACGTTTGTAAGTTTCTTTGTAGGATAAGTGATTACTTATCTAGATTTCTGGAAATGAAATTTGGTATGGACATAGTTGAAGACCCTAGAAAGGACACAGCATACTTTTAGGGGCGATGAGTGATAGCTACGCAGGTGAAGCCGCGGGGAATAGCTAGTTTTAAACAAAAAAAAAAACCGTGTGTGACTTTATACTGTAAGCTGGTGCTAAGGCGAAGAACGGAAGTCGGGAATAGAAATCTCTTGTCTAATATTTCTAAAGAAATTAGATTTTAGAATAAGAAAATGTTTTTTTACCACTGTTTCATTCAAATTTTTTCTACAAAAGTAGGGTAATCTCTCCAGTGTACCGGCCGCCTCCAATGTCCGTCCGGACGACAACATTTTTAAACATATTAGAAGCACTTGAATGATTTTGACTCTAAAATCAATCTTTATGGAAATTATTCTTAATTTCCAACCACTGAGGCGCAGGGATATCTGCCGTCAGCATTTAGCGGAGTTTTAGTTCGCATTTGAAACGAAAGGTGATTGCAAATGCGTTAAAAGATCAACATTACTAAAAAAACAATATTGGAAAGGTGTTTTCAAATGGTGAGTTCATGTTAATTTTATATTAATATCATATTTGATTTATGTTTTATGGCAAAAATATATGTCCATTTGTATAATTTATGATGAAAATATGGATTTAATTATAGAACAATATAAAAAAATCAAGGGCCGGTGAAATGAAACAAAAAAAGTGTACTTTCAATGTCCGGCCTACCCCGGCCGGACACTGTCTTTGAGTATTGAACTGATTTACTGTGTTTTATTTTATATTAGTATGTTTTCTTTTTTGATTTTGAATTAACGTCATGTCCAATCTTCGGCAATACTTATTACAAGTAAATGATATAATATGAGCGAAGAGAGGCCGAATTACTGGTACGATTGCCTAGTACCCGGCCCATAAAGAGACTAAATGGCCGAATGATTGGCTGTAGTACTAGTCTCCGGCCATTATCTACATATTAAAAATCATCAGCACGTCTGTGTGTTTATTTACTACTGAAAAAATATTGGGGGTGTTAAAGTTACAGTATAAAACGAAGACGTTTTGAAAAGTGGGTAATTTATTAAATATTAGCATCTTTTGTAGGAATGAATTTGTAGGGTTTGATTGTTTGATGCAGTCGTGTGGTATTAATACGCCTTGGTTTCTTCTAACATACATTTATTATTACTATGTTAGCATGAGTAGGTGCCGGCTTGATACCCCATGTACCAAACACCTTGTATATTTCTTAGGACATTAAGTAAAAATAAACAGTATTTTTATTTTCGCGGAGTAAACTGTCAAAGTTACTAATTATATTTTAATGTGTAGGATCCGCGGATTCTTAATGTAATGCCTGTGTTACAAAAATTTATGCAAAACCGTTGAACATAACTAGTTAAGAAATTTTGTTAATTGTATAAACATTCAAAAATAATTCTTATTAATATGTTCAGAGAGCCTATCGGACATTCACTGGGCATTTAGTGGCGTTAGTACCTAGTGTCCGGCCTTTAGGGTTCTGTTAGGAGGCCGGAAACTAGATAAGAAGTGGTCGGGCACTGGATTGGAGCGGCCGAACACTGGAAAAACAGCACTTCTCCGAAATTCTATTTTTTAAATATTAAATTCAAAGACTTGTTAAATCTATTTTGTATTATATTGATGATACTATGAAAAAAATACTCATACACAGATTCCTTTGCAACGCTTAGTTATGGGTGAAACAAGTCAGCTACCGGCTTAAAACGCCGGACACTGGCCATATTACCCTACTATTTGTGTCTGCTATACGGAACTATAATAATTTGCCTGTATTATTAAAAGATCTTCCTGATCATAAATTTACAAACTCTTTAAAAATAAGGCTTACAAGTAATGCATTTTATGATATTAACGAATATTTAAACCATAATAAAAGCATGAATATATTATTGGGAAATTAAAATTAAAGTTAAGTATAAAAAAATTTTTCAAGAATTCATAGGATTTTATTAAAGTCCGATAAGGATATTACTGTTCGTTACTCACATTTCTATGATCTGAGTTACTCACTGTATTGCAATAGCACGAAGCTTAAGAAACTTTGTAATAGTTCGACAATAAACGTGTTCTTATCTATTCTGTTCTCACAGCAAAACATTTAAACATTACATTGTCTTGCTTGATAGCATAAATCTTCGGTTGCTTTAATATCAAACTAGAATTATGATGTGCTAAAATATAGATCCTTTTAATGACAACACAAAAAGTAGGTTAATTTTTACGATAAAACATGAAAAAAAAGATTACGCAGAAGTTACATTCCAAAAGAGCTACACAGTAAATTACTTTTCTGATAAATATAAAACTAAAATTTTAAGTCATCCCCGGCCTCCATCATCATTTATCTCACAACTTCTCATTGAAACTATTCTTAGGAGCCCAAACAGGCTATGTCTGAAGAATGAAGAAGCTTCAGCTAAAGTTAAGCATGTCTTAGAAATACCACCGAAGTAACAGCTAGTAGGTATGTACACCAAATTTCAAATCAATTGGATCGGTGAAAGTTAGTAAGACCCCAGCTAAACAAACGGATCTTACTAATTTTACCGATCAGATTAGTAGGAAATGCGCTGATGATCATCAGAAGCCTGCACAATTCTTCATAAACTATAGTTTCTTTCTTTCGAAGTCGTCGTTTTTCAAACAAAAATTGAATCATAATAGGATTAAATTATTTATTGAAAATCATAATTATTAATTGAAAAAAAAAAATATTTCATAAAAAAATATTTAAAAAAATTTTCATAATAGTATCATAGAAATTTTAATCAATAAGTTTCTTCTGAAAGAATATGTAGTAGAAGCTAAATTAAATTACCATGAAATCAACAATTTTGAGAACATTAACTTACTAAGGAATCCACTTAGGTAATTAAAACGTTTATCAAACTAAGTTTTTCTAAAAAAATGACAGTTGTAAGGCAATTTAGATTCTATGAAATGAACAATTAAAAATACATTGAGTAAAAAATATTAATTCAAAAAATTAGATACTATTTTTTATTTTAATAGAAACTTTAGGAATCATCATAAGTAATTACGTGTTTACATTAAACTCTATACTTTTACATACTTTTCATTTATAGACGCTTACAAAATTGGTTGACAAAAATTTATATGGGAGTTCGCCATTGTCCTTTAACCGAATGAATGCGCCGAATACTCGGTTCGGTACTGTTTGGACCGAATATTCGGCCGAACATTCGTATTCGGTTGAAAAAAAATTTAGCGCATCTTAATAATGACCATAAAACAACATTAGTTCGACTCATTATTTTCTTAAAAACAATAAACCTTTGGCAATAGTGTTTCAGAGAGCCAAACTGAATAACTGATAGTTGGCATTTAAAAAGTCTAATCACACTATATCTAAGCATTGATGCGCATACAGCGTTAGCACAGTAAATTGATTGAATCTAAAAAACATTATGAATGTATAAAAATGTCCGATGTTAGTACATATACTTAGTGACTTATTTCAAAGAATGTATGAGTGTAGATAAAGTAATGGTAGGTACTATTAAAAACTCGTTAAGACTTGTTTTTAAACACGCGTTTTAAGTTTATTAAAACTATTATGTTACAGTTACTCTTTAATTCATTTTCTCTATGAAGTATTTATTGAAAGTTTCTTTACAAATATATTTCCTAAAAGTACCACCGGATGTCGCTACACGCTGCGGTGTTATACTATGTTGGGCATCTTGATTTTGATGAAACAATTTACAACAAAAGACGATGCATTCTGTTCTTTTTCCTTTAACAAACCAATGTATGTACGGTGAATATGTGTGAGCTTTTCTGATACAATTATATTTTATTTATGCAACAAGACGTTTTTTTTAAAGTGAATTTTACGCAACTAGTTTATTATGTTTAATTAGTTACCTAAACTACTTTAATTCATGATTCATCACATAAGCGGCCTCCTTATTAGTTACTCCGCATCTGTAATCACCCCACTCTACCCTATAGTAATATTTCTTCATAGTAAGGGGGTCGATATAGCAGGTGCAACAATGACACAGGGTGCCGAGCTCCGGGGGTCGTAATGTGTAAGAATATAATCATAAAATGTCATCCGAATACAGTCTTCTCGATACGAGATCCATAATGAATGAAACATCAAACACCCCGTCAATGTTTATGCCTTATGATAAGGACTTTTTATTAATTTTATACCGAGGAGCATCCACTATGGCGGACTGCGCTAATTACACCATTGATGAAAAAAAACAATAATCTATTTGTACGGATCGCTTTGATATGAATGTCAAATACTTACTAAAAGAAAGCCGGCAATTTTTTTTAGAATTTACTTAGTAATACAGATGTGAAACTATCATGTGACGTAATTGTAATTTGTGGCACAAAATAACGATTCTTCTATTTTATTTACTTATAATAAGTACCTACTAACCTTATCTAATACTTTTTTAAAACGCTTGCTCATAAAGATTCACTTTGTATAATGCCACCGAATTTAAGTTCATAATTTAGCTTTTTAAAAAAGCATGTATTTCACTTTACACTATGACACTTGCGCTCTTTTTAACCGACTTCAAAAAACGAGGAGATTCTCAATTCGGTTGGTATGTTTTCTACTATACCTACCAACTAAGAAAAGCGTGCTTTTTAACCGACTTCAAAAAAGGTCTTCAATAAAAAATTCATAAAAGAAATTTCGAGCAAAGACCCAGATGACTACAGTAATTCTCATTGTTTATAAAAAGATACTGTCATACGAATATAATAATAAAAAAACATACAACTAAAAGACATTAAGTAAATAAAGTGAGTTTTGTTTTCCTAAGAAACCATAAGTCGTAATTTCGAGTGAAAAAGCTGCCTTTATTTGACAAACACGACCACACACGTTCAAACGAACTTGCCAAATACATCGCGTCAGTCAAATTCTCTCAAACGCTCCAAGCACAATCGCTGACAGCCAAATCACTAAAATTGAAAAAAAAAAACAAAAATAAACACCCACTTCATAATACTATAAACGCAAATTACTCAAAATGGTATTTTTTGGAGTTGCTGCCATGCTGTTTCCAGAAGCATTATAAAGGGGAAAAATTTAAAGGTCTACAATAAAATATTAGCGTGGTCATCAAAAATTATAATTGGTCTACAAATTGTTAATTTGGTGGTATTTTGATGACCAATTATTGTTTTTGATGATCAATTATATTTTTAAGGTTGCTTTTAGGTTAGGTTTGTATGGTGATCAATTAAACACAAGCCCATTAGTGAAGTTTTTCAAGTAGCTAGTTTAATAGGGATGTTGATAAACTGTAAACTATTTCATGTCGTGTATAAGAACCTATTACAGCCCGATATAGTTATCATAATTATTTTATTACGACTAATGTTTCAAAAAACTATTTCAGTATTTTAAATTCCGTTTCAAATTTCGCTCCAAAACGCCAATACATACTGTCACGTGACCGCTGTGCTGTCACTTACCTGCAAACACTGTTAGGTTGCTATGGTAATTTTTAATGGTTTTCCTTTTGACAGAGTCTGATGCTAGCAACAAGTGACGTCATACACTGAGATTGGTGTTCGCTGTCACATGCACTGTCGCTGACCGGAGAGTGATTCAATTGCATTTTGATTAAGTAAACATTATAATTTAATTTCCGTAATAATACCACAATCTATTGTTTTTTAAAAATCCTATTATAAAAACTACAACTACGCGTCCAAATTATATTTTAATTTAAACACAGTCTACATCCCTACGATGACGTTTATTTTAATGGTGAACAAGTGATCAATAGTTAATTATATCTACAGAAATAATTCTGACTGTTATCATCATTATCATCACCAGCCTATTATAAGACACTTGGGAGAAATACACACGAGGAGTTTGGGCCATTGCACCACCACGCTGGCTCAATGCGGGTTGGTTAGTTAAAGCGGTTGCAGACTTTTTTTTTATTACTATTTTTTTATACAACTAGAGGACATACAAGCTGACGGCCCACCTGGTGGTAAGCGGTTACCGCCGCATATAGACACCTGCAATAACAAGGAAAAGCACTTGATATTGCAGGTGCGTTGTCATCCTGAGGCCTAAGATGAAATGCCTTCCATGCCCAGTAATTACACTGGCTACCTTTCCCTTCAATCCGAAACACAGCGAACTGTTTCACGGCTGAAATAAGAAAGGCGGTGGTACCTACCCAGGCGACCCTACATATGGGTCTACCACCTAGTCAACTCTGTAATATCTCTGATTTCTATAATAAATTTTAACTCAGTAAAGTGTAGTGTGTTTGCAGTTCGCTTTATGTTCCAGCTAGTACCTCCACTGTGCCTCGAGTGCCGACAAGTTTCCTCACTCAGCCCTAATCACTTTAATAGTTTGTCTCTCCACTCGAAGCCTTTGGTCTGCAGAGCTGTTGACAGTATCGCTTAATGTGATTGGATAAGTATTATTTTAAGCATTGTTTTCGTTATGTCAATATAGCCATAGACCAACTAATATGTACCAGTTACCTCTTCTTTTTAGAACCAAGTTAAAGAACATTAGGCTAGGTAGTGTCCTGCACCATCATTGATCGCGATCCAGTTTAGGACCTAAACTGAGTAGAATCGTTAATTCGTACTACGACGCTATCTACGACTATGACGGCGATACAGTTTAGGAACCAATACTGAACCGAGCGGAATATGAATCGCTTTTATAAAGATGGTGGTAAGACCCCGTACCACCATCTTTTATTGCGATCCAGTTTAGGACCTAAACTGAGTAGGATCGTTAGTTCGTACTACGACGCTATCTAGACTATTACAGCGATTCAGTTTAGAGTTGAATTGCTGTCATTGCTGTCAGTATAGTCCATTTTTTTTCTTTACTGCCTGAGATGTAAACAAATATGGCGACTATGACATTTATGACACCGCTAGAGATGGGAAAACACTGAGTTCAGAAATGTCTGAAATAGTTACATTGTACTTATTTCAAAATAACAACGACTTTAATATTTAAATAACTATAAGTCACATAAGTGTAACCATCTAGCAATACTTTTGCCATTTGAACCCATTTTTGTGATACAAATAAAAAAATTAAAGTCGAAATTTCATTTGGTAGAAATAACAATAAAATAGTGGGACCGTAGCCTAACCTGAGAACACCTGTAAATAGCATTTTTAATGACATGTGTGGTGTAAACTTTTGATTGAAAGGAGAAGATCAAAAAATGTATGAAGCCTGGGCTTAAAATAATTTAATAATTTTATCCAACTCAGTCACAACAACATCATCAGATTGAAAGAACAAATTAAAATGACTACGGCACGGTTGATCACGAATGAGTTCAATAAATAAATAATAAACCTATATTTTACCACATTAATATTATAATTTTTACAAAATAATTTATATATAAAAAACTAACGCACAAATCTCTTAATTAACGTAATAATTTACATATCGACGATCTAAAATTACAATCACAATACAAGCAATTATATTCTACTAATTATTTCATTTGAACGAACAACACACAGCACTACGGTTCATTCAATCGCTGCAAACGCGAATCAATTCTAGTAAGATAATGAATGGTACGAAAGAAAACGATGCAGTTTAGGAACTAATACTGAACCGAGCGGAATATGAATTTCTTTTATAAAGATGGTGGTATGGCCCCTGCTCTCGTAAATGAAATCTGTAACATTCTCAAAACTGTCAATTTTTAAAATTTGTGTATAAGTTATAGGTACATTTTTTTGTTAATTTAACATTTCAATGAATACGTTAGGTAATTGGTAATTAAATAAGCTACTCGATTTTAAATCAATCGGATTTTTCAAGCTCGCCCGTTTGTCCAAAAATTTAAAAAATGTTGTTTTAGGCAGGATTGCTGTTCAGAATTAACATTATTGTAAGCCCAGGCTCCATACATTTTGCGTTCCTCTCTTTATTTTTTTTATTTTAACAAGTCATGTAATGACCAGCACTGCCATATGCCTTCGTTTTCGAGACCGTTCCATTCCATTTACAGATTTTACATAATAATTCCATCCAACCTCATTATACAGGAAGGCAAGGTAAGGCGACTTGGGATATAGGAAGGTATGATGTGATCCCTTCACTTTCAATAGACAAATTTTATCGTCCTCGTCAATAATTTAATTTAATTTATTGTAACGACAGTATACATCTAGTTAATAATAGGATCCAAAAATAATAATACAATATAAAACTTTATTTTTTGTCGAACCGAGAGACTGTAAGCGTCGAAAGCCTGCTAAACAAAGTCAAAACATAAAAGTAGCAGAAAGAGCCATCTAGCAACGATACCAAGAACCACACAAGAATGACTGACAGTGACATCTATTGAATGAATTAGCAATCTATAATATGTCTACTCAGCACTAGATGGCGTTACTCGCATCAACGGGGCACTTTCACAAACCTTGAATATGAATTTATTTGTATTATTATAATAGAAATAAATTTTCAAGTATAATAAATCTAAAAATTCATAGTGTAGGTATACTGTATTCTCTACGAAATGATCAAATTTATCTCTATTTGAGGAACTTCATTCACAAAAAATAATGTTTTTAACTTTGAATATTATATACATTTCCAAGTTTCAACTTTATTTTTACATAGAAGAGCATGAATCTTCGTAACATTTTTTACCAACAAAACGCTTTTTCTTGTACAAATTTTAAACAAGTATCCTTAAAGTTCCCACTTATATGGTTTTTTTAATTTTTCGTGTGTAGTACCTACCGCGAATTACCTACCATGTGGCAATATCACATGTGCGTTCCCATTGAGGGTCCACATCGGAATTTTGAGCTTTTGAATGTGTCACCCTTTAGTAAAAGTTCTCAAACGATTGTAAATTGAACCACTAATTTGTAAAAGTCAGCACTCAAAAGTTACATTCAGTTAAAGGTGGACCCTCAGTCGTGACTGACCGGTATCCATATTTAATAATCTACCTAAAATTTACAACTGTTGTAAATGGCTACTCTTAGTAAAAGATTTGTAAAACTAATTTCATTAATTGTCACTCCTTCCTGCTAAGTCAATAAGAAAATGTAGCATCTAGAAGGTGGTCCCTCAATTGATCGCGATAAATTCATATTAAGTGAGAACAACAGTAATAATTAAAATATAGGTATTACTGACAGTTAGTAAAAGTACTAGAACCAATGTAAATTCAATATCTAGTTTGTAAAAGAAGCTATTCAAAAGTTTCAATCGATTAAAGGTGGTCCCTCAATTGAAACGCTTGTCATAAAAATAAATCAATTTACGTAACATTTGGTTGAGAACTAGACAATTGCTATAGCCTATTCGTTAGTAAAAAAAATTAACTAACTATTGCTCCACCGAACAGTATAAACAAATGTACCGTTTTACTTAAAATACAAATCAAACTGCTGTGAAGAAATACTACGGTCGAGGTGACCACATATTAGGATTTTATGGGATAAGTAAATAAAAATAATTACTGTTTGTTGACATTATTCATGTATAATTTTTAGGTTTGACATATCTTAGCTAATCAAATCACAATAAGAACATCAATCACAATGAAAAAGGTTGTTAAATGATGTTATAATAAAAAAATTACACTGCACTGACAATGTTACCCTGATCTTTTTAATAATAATAATAACATTCATACACTCACACCTATTATCTAGCCCAAAGTAAGCATCATTAAGAGCTTGTGGTATAGATACTAGATAACAGAGAAATAATGGTACAGACCACTCGGCCAGCCGGTCGTCTGATGGTCGATTTTTAATTCAGACATTACTACTAATTTGACAGTACGTTGTCATGAAACTCTATGAAATAGAAAGATAATTAGTATTTACAAGTTTATTTACAAGGAACTAAAATAACACGTCGGAAGAGAGCACACACTGAGGTTAAACGTATAAATAAAAGGAACACTTAAGGGAGGGCCAAAGTCCTAAGTGGATGCGCACGCAGCAGGTGCAGGGCGCGCGTAGGAGACGTGCCGGCAGGCACACGCAGTAGGGGCACGCGGCAGGCGCGCGGCAGACCCGTAGTAGAGGCGCGCGGTCGTGCAGTTGAGGCACGGGCAGCAAGGGCGCGCGGCAGGCGCGCAGTAGAGGCGCGCGGTAGAGGCGCGCGATAGAGGCGCGCGGTAGAGGCGCGCGGTAGAGGCGCAGCGGTAGAGGCGCGCGGTAGAGGCGCAGCGGTAGAGGCGCGCGAGAAGGTGGCGCGCAACTAGGCGGCGCGCAGCAAGGTGGCGCGCAACAAGGTGGCGCGCAGCAAGGTGGCGCGGGCAATAACGGCCCACGCCGTAGGGGCGTGTGCAGCGGCGACACGCGCAGTGGTGGCGCGTGCAATAGGGGCACGCGCAGAAGGTGCGCCTTTGACCGGCAAGTTGAGCCCGATGAGCAGCGGAGGACACGAGGAAGGGGCCCGTGGCAGGCCCGTCGCAGGTAGGCAGGCCGAGGCTCGCAGCACAGGAACCGCCGAGGACCCGGAGACTGCTGGTGACGGGGACTGCTGCCACTTCCTCTTCCGACCTTCCTCTTCCGTGCCGAAGACTAGACTGCCCTACCTAGCATCCGGCCCTCCTTTTATACCACGGACACAATTTAAAATCGGAATAGAGATTTCCAGAAAATTATAGACAAACAAAAAAGAAAAGCAGTTGTCAAACAAAAGAAGACGTCATGTCAAACTAGTAAATAAACAGTAATTTCGAAGAAAATACAATAATAACAAGCCTAAATATTATTGAAAAAGACGTGAAAAATGGGTAGAATACAAGTGCAAGTGTGAAACAGCGACTTACTTAAGTGGAGATACACATTTCAGACGAAAAAGTGGTGATGATGATTTACAGTGAAAATGTTGTAAAATCTAGTGATAAAATAAAGATATTGCACAGGTAATTGGGTTTAACAGTATTTACACGTGATTCACATAAAAGGTAGCTTATTAGGGTAGTGTTGCATACCACAACACTACAACGTATGTATAAAAATTAGTTCGTTTGGAGGACTTACGTCAAATTTCAAGCGAAAGTCGTCGTAACAGCGTATGCTCTCATTAAAGAAGTAGTGACATCTGTAATGGCCGATGTCACCGGCGCTAGCTGCTGTAATAAATTCCATAGCCCCAACTAATTTGTAAAATTTTTGTTTGAAATTGATCGTCCGAGGTAATTTGTTAATATAATTTTTAGATGTGTCATTTAAATCAAGTAGCGTATAATGAAAATGTAAAATTTATTAAAAACGGAAACATATGTCCATCTCTGAAGGTTGACTATAATAATATTTGTTGTGTGAAACTTATGACAAAAATGATAATTTTCGATGTAAATTTGTGGCAAATGGTAATATCCAGAGGTCGGAATTAGTTAGAGTTATTAATGTACTTACACTGATTTCATGTATCGAAAGAATAAATTGGCTATATCTCAAATCCCGAGATTAATTTTAAAGAGCACCGTGATTTATTTAATATAAAAGTTATCTACTTTTACACAATTTAAACCACTGCAGGCGCGAAGTTGCCAAATTTACATCAACGACATTGGATGTCGGAAGTTGCAAAATTTGACGATCAAGTCGGACGAACAAAATTAAACAATTTTTTTACAAATTAGTTGGGGCTATTGAATTTATTCCCGCAGCTAGCGCCGGTGACATCAATTACAGATGTCACTACTTCTTTAATGAGAGCATACGCTGTTGCGACGACTTACGCTTGACTTACGAATCATTTTTTAAACATACGCCAAGCTGCCTTAGCGTATACTTTAAGTTAATATTGTTACTAACATAACTAATAAAATGTAATTAATGTAAATGCAATATATATATAGTTAATCTGAAATAAATGAATTATTATTATTATTATAGTATGTTTAAAAAATGATTCGTTTGGAGGACTCTCGTCAAATTAATAATTTAAACATTACTACTAATTGACAGTAGTGTCAAATTAGTAGTAATGTTTTTTTTTTTAACAAATATAAAACCGACTTCAAAACACATAAGGAAAAAATAATTAAAATTCAGTAGCTAGGTACTTACCTCCTAAAATGTATTTTCTGGAGTTCGTGCTTCACTGTCTATTGTCTCTGGAAACAGCTTAGCATGCTTAGCAAGTGATTTCCTAAGGTCAAAGCAAGATGGATGACCATCAGCACTATCGACTTGTCTGTCTCTCAGTCTTTGGTTGAAATATATAGTGAAAGAATTATCTTCTAACTCCTAATCGTTAATGAGTTGTACCTTCAATCATCAGCTCATTAATATGAGATGATGACTAACAGCAGCAAATACTTGAATAGCTTTGGGAAAACAGTAAGGCATGTCATACATGCCTATGAATTTGAGGTTCGGCCTCGATTTCCTTGGGATCCCATCATTATATCAGGGCTTAGTGACAATGGGACCACCTCTGGAGTATATTATATCGAATAAAAAAATAATTTTAAAAATCGGTTCACAATTGACGGAGAAATCGGTACAAAAAATACAAAAACAAAATACATACCTACATTGGAAAATATAACCTCCTTATTTTTGAAGTCGGTTAAAAAGATCAGGGTAATATTGTCAGTGCAGTGTAATTTTTATTTATTATAACATCATTTAACAACCTTTTTCATTGTGATTGATGTTCTTATTGTGATTTGATTAGCTAAGATATGTCAAACCTAAAAATAATACATGAATAATGTCAACAAACAGTAATTATTTTTATTTACTTATCCCATAAAATCCTAATATGTGGTCACCTCGACCGTAGTATTTCTTCACAGCAGTTTGATTTGTATTTTAAGTAAAACGGTACATTTGTTTATACTGTTCGGTGGAGCAATAGTTAGTTAATTTTTTTTACTAACGAATAGGCTATAGCAATTGTCTAGTTCTCAACCAAATGTTACGTAAATTGATTTATTTTTATGACAAGCGTTTTAATTGAGGGACCACCTTTAATCGATTGAAACTTTTGAATAGCTTCTTTTACAAACTAGAGATTGAATTTACATTGGTTCTAGTACTTTTACTAACTGTCAGTAATACCTATATTTTAATTATTACTGTTGTTCTCACTTAATATGAATTTATCGCGATCAATTGAGGGACCACCTTCTAGATGCTACATTTTCTTATTGACTTAGCAGGAAGGAGTGACAATTAATGAAATTAGTTTTACAAATCTTTTACTAAGAGTAGCCATTTACAACAGTTGTAAATTTTAGGTAGATTATTAAATATGGATACCGGTCAGTCACGACTGAGGGTCCACCTTTAACTGAATGTAACTTTTGAGTGCTGACTTTTACAAATTAGTGGTTCAATTTACAATCGTTTGAGAACTTTTACTAAAGGGTGACACATTCAAAAGCTCAAAATTCCGATGTGGACCCTCAATGGGAACGCACATCAATATCACTAGGGTGACCATAGTTTAATTTAGTTTTAGTATAAAAAATGATTTACGCCTCTTAAATACTTTTGTACAAAAGTCTCTTCTTACATAGATAATGATCGTGGACTACCGGATTCTGTTGCTAAGATGCTTATTCTCGAGCTGAGTCAGTCATATCCCTATCTTTCTCGGCCGTAACAACGTTTCATTAATACAGCGCCCCGAGGGAGCATCTAATTCAACATTTACCAATAGAAAATTGTAAAAAAAATCATCAATATCAAAGATTTCATTTACTTTGTGATGAATTATATCAGGACGTGCAAAATCTGTTACTGCTGCATAATTAAACAATTCTAAATAATCGAGAGTGGTCTATCATTATTATGAAATACACGAATTACACAGAATTCTCCAAATAGTCATATATCTTGAGATTGTTTAATACCAGTTGTCTTCGCAAATGGAGTTCTTTTAACACTTATCATTAAATGATGTAGAGCCCTTCAATTATTTTTGTATTTAAAGCCATTTTTGCAGCGGACTTCCATTTTATTTAATGTTTATGTTGTCAATTTGACCTATTACGCATTTTAATCATTCGTCTAAAGTCATCACTCACCATTTTATTTATTTATTTTATTCGGTAAATCATCTCTCATTATAGTGATAGGAAGCTAATTAAATATACAGTAAGCAATACAAAACAATAAACGATGAAGAAACGAAACATAAAATCACCGCAGCCATGCAAGATCCACTTATAATACAATAAAGTTAATAAATTAATAATATTCCTACTCAGGGATTGAATATTTGTACAAGGTCTAAAATCTGAGATAGGTAGTTTATCAAATTGCTTACTGGTTCAATAAGTAAAAATATATTACTAATTTTATTTGTGACTTTTATTAAATATCCCAATAATATTTCACATTATGAGTCCACCCTAACCTCAGGTAGGTGGGAAGGTGTACAAAAAAGGTTGACAAGGAGTTTTATACGAAAAAAAAAGAATTCTTCGCAAAAAGTCTGTATAGACATCAAGCATATTTCGGACACTTTCTACTGGGATGAATGAAACGTTCCGATCTGAATACAGAGATATTCTGATATTTATTTCTGGAGAAATTATTTTCAACGGACCTGAGATACACTGTGTGAAAATATAATTTAAGTAAGTGGATCTACGCAATTATATTTAGTGTATTAGCTAATAATATTTAAGCGTGTCAAAAATGTGTGACACTTTTTATTAAATTCTAGAAAAAGTCAAGGTTAGAAAATCATTACAAAATCGATAAAAGTTATCCTTATCAGCATATCTATTATCTACAAGTTACGAATACTAAAAACAAATTATTAAATTTTGTTCATAACAAAGGTACCATAAGTTACATAAATACTTAGTAAAGGAGATATTTCATATCCGGCCAGGTACATGTGCAGTATCCCAAAAAATCAGGAAAAATCTCCTGAATCCGTGAAAAATACAAACAATTCGTTTCCACGCATAGTTTGTTTGTACAAAAGCTGAAATTTTTCGTCGATTTCACCGTTATTCACTATGGCAATATGGCGGGCGACATAGAAGTCAACTAAACGTCACCAAAGAGACATACTTACGCGCCATGATGAATGTTTGGCTGTGTTGCAGTTTTTTCCATGAAAATTGTTGCTTTGTACCACGCAACAAAACAAATAAAAAGAAAATTTACAATTGAACACTGTTCTGAATATTATTACCTATTTTTTAGTATAGTGTACATAGACCTGGCCGGGTCTCCATACATTTTTGGAATATCTCTTTTAAGCGCCTTTAAGTTGTATCGGCTTGATTCATAATAGACAATCTATTAGGTGTGCCATAGGTACTAACTACACAGAGCCGCTTAAGTTATCTTGACATAAGCTAGCTTTTGTTCGCAACTCCGCCTGCGTGGATGTCCGTTATCGCTCCAAAAAGTATCCCATGTTCTTCCCAGGGTGTCGTACTATTTCCATACCAAATTTCATTTAAACTGGTTTAGTGGCTGAGTTGTGAAAGCGTAACAAACAAACAAACTCACTTTCGCATTTATGATATAAGTATGGATGTAATTGTGAACTGGTTGTGACTGCAACTATTTTAACTCCAAACCTGGT
This sequence comes from Nymphula nitidulata, assembly GCA_947347705.1. Taxonomy (NCBI): domain Eukaryota; kingdom Metazoa; phylum Arthropoda; class Insecta; order Lepidoptera; family Crambidae; genus Nymphula; species Nymphula nitidulata. Next base: position 10,565,442 of record OX374641.1, on the reverse strand, counting down.
TTGGACCAACGTGATAAAAAAACTTCTCATGTCTTTCTTACATGTATGAAGGCCTGTGCCCAACAGTGAGGCGATAAGGCGTTGACGAATGGGGAATATGCATTATTTTTTTTAGGTTTTTAAATTAATTCTTCACAGTTAAAATTTACAAACCTGAAAGAACTTTGGAAAAATATTGATGAATATCTGATTTACAACCACAAAGTTATATGTTAGACAAGGAGATCCGATATAATTTTTGACGTCACATTACACACCCGCCGTACATATTTCATATAAAAAGTTGTTTTAGAAAAAGACAGCAAGATTCTAATTCAAATATCTCGGATATTTCTTGGCTAAAATCAATTCTGTTTTCATTTTTAGCAGTAACATTTTACGTATTTTTTTAATGTACTAAACCTTCTTGTTTATTATAATATCATTGTACTAAACAGTATGTTTTTATTCATGCATATTTTCTATTGTGAAAAATGCATAGTCTTTATATTAGACTTATAGACTTTATATAGTAAAGTAACGTTTAAAATACCTATAATAAACCTAATAATCAGGGGAAATTGTTTTCTTCTTTTTTAGTTTTCAACTATGGGGCGACCGCCTTACTTAAAGCCAGTCAGAGCCAATGGGTTCGAAAATATCGTGAGGCTGGTGGGGCGACCCTACAGTTTCAATCAAATCGAAACGTCTCGATCGCGTTTTCGTTCTGTCAAATTCATATAAAAGAAGTTTCCGATACATCACAAAAGAGGCGCTGCCAGCTGAACATTTATATAAAGATCATAAGATAAACGACATGCGTTACGTACATAAACTATGTAATCTGTCTGCTATACATGTAAACAAACTTACATATCATCATCATCAATAGCAGTTCAGTTCCAATAAGCTATGCGTTAATAATAAAATAGTGTAGGTTTCATAAGTTGTTCTAAGAGTATTAAAAATGTAGAGTCAGAGCAATCTAATTGTGTGGGTAGAGCATAACAGAACTATGTTTTCCATAAATTTGTCATTTAGAATTCAAAAAAATATCCAACAAAACAATGATGACACCTGTGTCAAAAGCAGTTTGAAGGCAAGCGACACTGCTGAGGCGTCAAACAACATTCAAACTCGTAGTAAGTAAATTATACAGCGAAAATTTTCATGAGTTGGGTCCTATGTCCATGGTGACGTAGTCGCACAATATTAAAATGGCGCTAAAAGTGACGTATAGATTTTTTTATATAAAACTACATGACAAACAAGCTGACGGCTTACCTGATGGTAAGCGGTAACCGCCGCATAAAGACACCTGAAATAACAAGAAAAAATCACTTGATATTGCAGGTGCGTTATCATCCTGGGGCCTAAGATGAAATGCCGTCCATGACTAGTACCTAATGACACTGGCTACCTTTCCCTTCAATCCGAAACACAGCGAACTGTTTCACGGCTGAAATAATAAAGGCATATTTTTTTTAAGTTATTGGTAACAATATTTTAAAACTAATTTCGGTTTTAAAATATTGTTACTTACCAATAACTTTAAAAAATATACAGGCTATAAACCAACATAAATACTCTCGTGTTGCCATTCTAGAGAGTGTACGGCGGGTCTAAAACAGCTTAGATTTTCACAGAATATCTACTGCTCATGTAAGGGGCCAGGAAATGTTTAGTTTATATTCAATACTGAAATATAGAGAAGGCGAAAGTAAAAAATATTCACATATTAATTCATCCATCTTTGTTCCAAATCACCGTTTCTATCTAACATTTTCCCCGAGTTCGTAACTGTTGCCTGTGAAACAAACCATAAGGTAACAGAAAAAAGAGAAAAAAAAAGTATTTTAAGGCCAAAACCAGTCAAGTGGAACGACGGGACTGCATGTCTCACTCACACACGCGAGACAGCTGATTTACATCTTGCAAGGCGACTGAAGAAGAAGCAACGTTATTTGTACGGTTCTTAAATATGAATTTTCAATAGCCAATGAACAGTCGGTGACGTGAAGCGTAGTCTGCGAGCAAAAATATACTTTATAGTAAAAATTTTAATGACGTTATTCGTTCGATTGGACTTACTGATTTTCGTAGTGTGTGTGGACCTTACCTGAGGAATTTGTGCGCGTTTTAAAATGGCTGACTCGGATTATAATAATAAATTATTGTTTATGTCATCAATATTATATTCTTAAACGTAGTTATTACGTATCGCGGTTCAGTTGTTTTATTACCATTTGATCTGTGAATATCGCAGGTAGAAATCAAAATAAGAATTGCATTTATATTTTTATTTCTTCATGATTAAAAAGTAGACATTAAAATTGTGCAGTTTATTTTCATTTGTCCTTAATGTTATATCTAATGACAAACATTAACATTAGCAACAACAGCTATCAACATACTTACCAAATAAAGTAAAATTCTAATCATCATCATCATCATCAGCCTAAATATTTCCCACTGCTGGACACAGGCTTTCCTACATGGAGGAACACATGAGGAGCTTGGGCCATAATACCACCATACGGGCCTAATGCGACTTGGTGGGTTAAAGCGGTTACAGTAGCGACCGGGACCAACGGCTTAACGTGCCTTCCGAAGCACGGAAGAGCTCCAGATTAGAAATTTTGGTTGACGCATCCCGGGATCGACCAATAATAATAGTTTGCTTATTTCTAATGAAATCTAATAGCAGTGCCTTTGTGCTCAAATAATTTATGTATTCTCTTTTGAACCTCTTGTGTGTACATGAATAAATAAATAAACAAAAATTATTAAAAAATATTTTTTTTATTTTAGATTAATCAGAAAACTTACAGCATTATATTACATTATTTAAGTATGTAATCTTAAAAATAAGTTTACAGTTTTAGGGCCTATTTATTCCATAAACAAAATGTGTGTCGGTTTTGCTAGATTGCGAACTCAGATAGTTTAATTGACAAAGCTATTTGATTTGTGTAATAACTTTGTTAAAAAGTATCATCATTGCTTAAGTGCTAATAGCTTTAACCGGGAAAAATTTCATATTACAAATAAAAAAGATAACACAACACAAACATCAACATCTTGATTTTATTTTAGAAGAATAAGGGGAATATGAATGGATATGAATATTAGTGTTGTAAATATAAGTTTTTGTTTGTTTGACGTTTTAATGTATTAATTAATAATATTTTTATAATTATCTAAGTACCTATATTTTATTTCAGTTATGAAACTGCTCTTGTTTAAGGAGAATACCTACATAAAATGTGATTTACGTTGAGTTACTGTAGCTTATAGACGCTCGTAGCACCTTGGACACTACTCACACGTTGTTACTGTAGCCTATAGACGCTCGTAGCACCGTGGACACTACTCACACGTTATTACTGTAGTCTATAGACGCTCGTAGCACCTTGGGCACTACTCACAGGTTGTTACTGTAGCCTATATACGCTCGTAGCACCTCGGACACTACTCACACGTTGTTACTGTAGCCTATAGACGCTCGTAGCACCTTGGACACTCTCACACGTTATTACTGTAGCCTATAGACGCTCGTAGCACCTTGGACACTACTCACACGTTGTAACTGTAGCCTATAGACGCTCGTAGCACCTTGGACACTACTCACACGTTATTACTATAGCCTATAGACGCTCGTAGCACCTTGGACACTACTTACACGTTGTTACTGTAGCTATAGACGCTCGTAGCACCTTGGGCATTACTCACGCGTTGTTTTCGTAGCCTATACATGCTCGTAGCACTTGGGCAATACTCACGCGTTATTTCCGTAGCCCATAGACGCTCTTAGCACCTTTGGCATTACTCACGCCGCTCACGCGTTGCTTACGTAGCCTAGCACTTTGGGCATTACTCATGCGTTGTTTCCGTAGCCTATAGATGCTCGTAGAACCGATCACTACAAAGCAGTGCTATTTAGCTGTGATATTTTGTAAGGTGGAGGTTTTAAACCAAACAGGCGCTCAGTATTCGGGTGGTAAATACCGCTATGCCCTACCCTCTCAACAATCCCTAAGCTAATTTATTTCAATTTAAGACCGTTTACGCCGCACGCCTTTTCATACAAATATACAAAAGGGATTCTAATAAAACTTGCTAAATAAGCAAGTACTTGCTTATGCATAAGGCAAATTTTATTAGAATAAAAAGTCTATAAAGTCGTCTAAAAAGTTATCAGAGGAATTTCCTAAAAATCTAATGATAAAGAAACTAATGGCGATTATCGCTTTGTGTGAAAAGCTAAAAATTGCTCTTAGATTAATCGACAATAAAACTGTTTTCGAAAAATCCTCTGATAAAGTTTTAGACTAGCCTGGCTTGACCTGACTATGGCAAATTTTGTTTGAATCGGTTTCTTCCTCCCCAATATTTTGAGACTTGAAAGTTTATACGAAAAGCTCTTTTCAAATTATGTCTAATTATATTGAAAGCTCATTTTACTTTTTAGTCACTTTTAACTAACTATTCGAATCGAATCCGTGATTGTGAATAGGGGGGCAGGACTAACTTTAGTCCGTGTTTTATAATAAGGGAGATTAAGATTTATTATTTGTACTAATTATATGTAGATATTTCATGATTTAGTATGTTCAGATAAATAAATAAAAATAAATATTTGTACCTCTGTTTGTCTTCTATGCGTTACAAAACTATTAATCAGATTGTGATGAAAATTCGGTAGAGTTTTCTGGAGACGCTTTCGACAGTTCCTGGATTATAAAACCCAATAGTTTTCTCTTTACGGGCATTGAAAAGTATGCCGGGTGCAGCTAGTATTGTATATTAGTTGTTCGGTAGCCTCCTTCTGTGAGAATGTAGTCTTGTAAGGCCGAAAAGGAAGAGCAGCTCCATGAGCGGCAACGGGCCGGAGAAGGCGACTCCATGGCCGTCTTCAAATGTTATAGCCTTAATGAATACTTACGCAGAAATATAAATCAAAACTGTTTTGATTGTCATAAGCCCCTCGAGGGTATTTTGTGGCTTGCCAGAAAGTAATTCAGATGAGTAGCTATGGTAACAAAACTGCATATTTATTTGAACACTATTCTAATTTAAAATTGAGGAAAAATGTTATTTTTAGCATCTAACCTAACGCACCTAAGCAACCTAAACTTTTCAGTTACTTACAAAGAATTTAGAAAATAATTTTAAATTGTAGCGTTTCTCACATACACACTCTGGGAATTCAATGTTCATGGAACTGGTTTTATTCCATGAAAAACTAGTGTCTGTACACTACTCGCACTAGTCTCGACTTGTTCCTGTCCAAAACGAGCCGCGATCCATTCTGGAACGCGTTTCAATTCGAATTTCGTATTTGGAACGCTCCGACCGGTCGCCCTTGTAATAGTTGGCCGGTGTTATCAAATAGCCAGCATAAGTTGGTCCCTGTCATAAGTTTACGAAGTTCGAATAACTGAGGCATAGAAGTGGTACGGAGAAGTGACAGGGACTTTTCTAAACTGGTCGACAGTCGGCAAGTGCAGCGAACGAAAATATACGGCGTGAGTTGTTTTGCCGCCTTATCACTCAATTCAATGATTCTACAGATGAACTCTGTGTCCAATTGTAGCCTACGCTGTCAAATCGCACAGAGTATCGAATTTTTTGTACCAGAATTTTTTTTAGAGCAAATGTTAGGAACTTTTTGGTAGTGCCTTAGAGAATTTGGTAGAGTCATGTTTATTCAACAATAGACTAAGTTCGGGTGATGCATTATTGATTTTAATACCTACTTATTATATTGTTACTTTCTGGATGATGGTGGTATTTCACTTCCAAACTAATCCAAAAATTTCAAATAAAAAATTGAAATAAAAACATTTTTTTTTATGAATGAAGTAAAGTCAAAAATACATACAGTTGTAGAAGTAATTGTTAAAAGTAACGAGTAGATATTTAAGAGCAGGCTGTGATTCTCATAAATCACACATATTGACGATGTCCCTATCTTATACAATATAAAAAAGATAGGAATACTACCAAAACCTTCTTGAATTTTCATTAATGGCAAGTACAGAAAGAATTAACGCCACATTCTGGTATTCGTAACGTAGCCGTACTTTTTAATATTTTGGTTATTAGGTAACCAAAATATTAAAAAGTACGGCTACGTAATGTCAATTATGGAATGATAAAAGGTAAAAAAATAGATAACATATTCAAATCATAGCACCAATATGTTAACACCGTTCATACAACGGAACTTAAAGAGTTGAAATTAGTTTATTCAAACTCGAAAAAGGTATACAAATAAATGTAGGCAGGTACTCGATACTTCTGGTAAAATAATATTTTAATAGCTATCATTGTTCTACCAGTGTATATCGTGTAGAAGTAAACAGTAGGTATATCATTATTATTGAAGTGTGTGTCACGTCTTCGCTAATCATAATCTATGACCTCACCGCGGAGCCGCGCGGGACGAAGGCGTACAGTCCGCCAACTTAAAAATGCCGCTGCAGAGCCTCCGAATCGATACGGCGAGCGTCACGTGCCGGCGAGCGCGGCCAATGGCGGCCGACCGCGGCCCCCGCCTCCCCGCCCCTTTAGTGATGTGACGGTGCGGAATATCGATGTTGCGATGTATCGATGTCTAAAATGCTTATGTGGAGGAACTGCTGAAAACAATAATTACTAGTTGTTGAAAACTGAAATGTAATATAGAATAAATACTATGAAACGAGAAAAAAATCATTCAACTGAATTTGATTACGAGCATTGATTAAAATTTATAGATACACAAAAATGTCATTTTTATAATAGCCCGAAAGTTAGTTTTTCACTAAGTGGACTTACTAATGTGTAGATGAAGACATCTTGATGAAATTCAACTTTCAATAATTATATTTTATGGTAAAAAAGAAATAAAAACATTTCAGTTAATGTTTATATCTGTGTTTGTATAAAAATATGGTATACTTATAAAAAATAAGTATTTATAAATACATATTTTGTATTGTATTGAAAATATAAATATATTTAATAACATAAGATATCACCACTAATATGAACTTTAATCGATAATAATTTATCGATACTTTCGTCCGCACATCGATGGATTCCTACCAAGTGACGAGCATCCCTACCCCGCGCTCCAATCGTCAGTCCACGAGAATCCACCGCGCGGGGTGGATGCGCGCACATTTCGAGTTTGACAACCGGTTCGATGTGTACACACTGTGCAGTGACGCTATGAGTGCGTGGACGGAGGACGCGCTTTCCTGGCGTGATGAACGGCTTAGCTTGACCGAGCTACCCAGCGCTAGGAGAAAGCAGCGTAGTGCACCGTATAGACTCCACAGGCCGCACCTCCACGTGCCAGAGCCTCCGCCTGAGCCGCAAGGCACGCATATATCAAGATTATATCCAGAACTCCTCGCCCTCATCTTCGAAAGGCTTCCAGTTAGAGATAGAGGCAGAGCAGCACAGGTTTGTCGAGCATGGAGGGACGCGGCAGACAGGCGGTCCGTTTGGCGAGGAGTTGAAGCAGCTTTACACCTTAGAAGGCCAGCGCCGGTATTATTCGCATCATTAGCCAGGCGAGGCGTACGAAAATTACAAGTGCTATCCCTCAGACGTGGCTTGAGAGATGCGGTGGCAGCGTTACCTGGATTAGAATCGTTGTCACTAAGCGGATGCTACAGCGTCACAGACGCAGCCCTAGCGAGTGCATTCGCAGCAGACCTACCAGCTTTAAAACGACTAGATTTATCCTTATGTAAGCAAGTGACAGATTCATCATTAGGAAGGATAGCACAATCATTAAAAAACTTAGAAGAATTAGAATTGGGTGGCTGTTGCAATATAACGGACACAGGACTGTTGTTGATTGCTTGGGGCTTAAGAAAGCTACGGCGACTGAATCTGCGGTCGTGCTGGCATGTGAATGATGCTGGTATAGCCCATCTGTGTGGCGGCGGAGAGGCCAGAGGCACGCCGGAGCTAGAGCATCTAGGCTTGCAAGATTGCCAAAGGTTAACGGACGAAGCGCTGAAACATGCGGCAACAGGTCTTCCTAAACTAAAATCCATAAACCTATCCTTTTGTGTTGCTGTGACTGACGCAGGGTTAAGGCATTTGGCGCGACTCCCACACTTAGAAGATATTAACTTGAGAGCATGTGACGGTGTGTCGGACGCGGGAGTAGCTCATTTAGCCGAGAGTGGTAGATTAAGAGCTCTAGACGTTTCGTTTTGTGATAAAGTTGGGGATGAAGCGTTGTCACACGCAACGTTGGGGCTGTCGGGGCTCCGGTCCCTCTCATTGAGCGCTTGCAGACTAACAGACGAGGGTTTGGAGCGTGTCGCAAGGTTATCACAGCTAGAGACCCTCAATATAGGGCAGTGCACGCGGGTTACAGACCGAGGCTTGCGAGCCCTCGGCGATGGTCTACAGAACCTGCGAGCTATAGACTTGTACGGGTGTACGTGTATAACGCCACAAGGCTTGGACCACATCGTGAAGTTGCCTCGGCTTAGTGTACTTAACCTCGGCCTGTGGCATGTGCGGTGACCACACACGCGTTAGCTGCGTCTGTACGATATGTCCGTGTGTGAGTGCGACGGCCATATTGAAGTGAAGGAGCCACCAAGGTTGTATGCTCTGGACAGCACATAAGAATTAACCAAGTTATAATGATATTATCAAATTAATTGTTAGGAAGTGGGGTCGCTTTCTTTCCATTGTTTACGTTTCCGAATTGTGTTGATGTTTTCATATTTGTTGCATTAAGTTTGGTTGTGATTCGTGATCAGTTAATCAGTTGAGTTTCTGTAGAAAGTTGCCCCAGTGCCTAGTCGTCGTATTGAGCCAGATCTTTTTGAATTTGTTATAAACTAAAATCATATTATATTGGTGCCTGATAACAACGCATGTTTACTACAAGAGGATGACGCAAGTATCTGACCGTTAACACAAACAAATTTACTAGTTTAAGAAGGTCTGGTTGTTCAATATAATTGCTCCATTAGATAGATATTTAGCCATTCTTCAAATTAAATGTGTATTAATTCGACCTTATGTTAGACTAGGACAAATGTTAGGTTATCTTTATATTCAATTGTTTTGTGGTGAAGATTTAGGGAGACAAGTGACTTAGAATATTAAATAGCGAGTCATTTCTTATTGACAATAACTGCAAATAAGAAGCGACTTCAAAATGTTATTGAATTTGCAATGTCCAAAGAGATATAAGTCATAAATGCTTCCATAAATATCGTCGTAATTTGCGACGTAATTTCCACTATCGCTAAACTACAGACCGTAGTATACAACTAAAGCAATATAATAATATGATGAAGTAATGGAGAGTTGTTGATCTCAATTTGAGTAAGCCCTTTTGTAAAAACTGACTCTATTGTAGGGATATCAACCATTTGTAGGTACTGCAAAGAGCACAAAAATGAAACACTATTTGCAATGCAGAATATGCAATACAGGAAATTCTGTTGAAGAAAGATCAAAATGTCAACTTTTTGTATTTCAAACAAATGTCAAAAATGAATATAAATTAGTATAATTAAGTCAAAAGACCTTCCAGATATCAACGAAAAAAATTCAAGAACTCTACCACAGATATTAAATATAATATTAGTGATATTAAAACCTGTGCTGACATGGAACAGTAAAAATGACACCTTAAAAGTTAAGTTTTTTGTGTTGCGTTAAAAAGAAATTGAAATATTTGAGGTATTTATAAAAGAAATACAGCAACAGAAAAAAACATCCCACTTATTAATCCTATAGTCTTCATTTGTAGTGCGACGGAGAAAGAACCGTAATTACTAAGTATCCATTTTTATTTAATTAAAGAAAATGAAATTATTTCACTGCTTTTAAATATCGCGTAGGTAAACTTTGTTCAAAATACCTAATTTAATAAACGACTCGTCAGCGTGATTAATTCAAACTATTTATTATCTCGCCGCCTGTAGACATTTTCTTTTAATAAATTGTCAGAGACGCCTTGACATAGTTGTGGACGTAAACTTGAATATTTCGATAGAAATCTTGACTTCCAGAGAAACAAAGGGCTAAAGCTATTTTAAAACGTGAAATAATGTCTTCCAAATATTGTGCTTGAATTGAGATAAATTTTGATGCGTTTACAAGTTTAAATGGAAGGTGAAGAGCCTTGAATAATTATCGTAAAAAATGATACGTAAAAAATATACATTACATCATTGTAAAACAGAAAAAAAAACAACAATTTTAGACAACAAGTTTCAATTAAAAATACCTTTTCAGTTAATATTATGAAGTAAACGAATTTGTTTTTGTTAAGTTTTTCTTTTAGAAAAGACGGCAAAGAGCTGTGATTATACAGCCATTGCTTGAGTATTTTCTATTTCTGCAATCATTGCATATTTGCATTTTATTATTATTATTATTATTATTTATAACACAACGTTCAACAATTGTGTAGTTATTGTATTAAAAATCTTGACCGACGCCATTAAATGATGCCAAAACCTCTTTGTTTTTGTGGCGTTTTTAATTCTGCCGCTTTACTAAAGGCGAAAGAATTCGCTGAATATAATTAGGTAGTTAAATCATGATTTCCGCAAATAAAAAACAAATGTAATAAACAAGAAACTGTATTGTGTTCTGTAGTACTTACCTGAGTATAATTGTTATTCGCACGAAGAAATAAATGAATAAATTGTTGATTATAATGAATTACACGTTCACACATGTTTATTTATAGCATTTTATGGCGGCAAATGTGGGCGACGATAATTTTATCTAGGGTGGAAGGAGAAAAAATTTTCAAGAACATTTTCATCAAATACATATTTGAATGATGCCAGGCTACGAAATACTTATTTTGTTCTTTTTAGAGCCACAAAAGAACAACAATTTTACAACTCAATAGTCCCCTAAATTATCAAAGCCAAAGCTTTTAATGGCCCAAAATTACCTAACCAAAGGAGAGTTAAATCCGTAATTGTATTAGTTGCTTGATTTGCCTTGCCGCGTAAAACTCCCGGGGCTCATAGGACAATCAAAACCTATTTGTCTAGAATATGTAGAAGAACAGCAGAGAATTGATGCCGAAACGTTTAAAGGTTATTAGAAAAGGTTGTGTTCGATGTAGCATTTTAAAAAAATAAGACTTCTGTAAATTTTCACTCTATTACAGGGAAGGCAAGGGGAACTAATGCCCATACAGTCATATCTTAAGTATTTTAAGTATTGAAATTTTGCATTGAAATGCTGATGTTACACATTTTAATGCATCTCGGGAGAGTTTGACGCGAAATCAGTCTTCATGACGCTACTTTGATGAGGTGACTAACCACGACAAAATTCTCAAAGTTTTTCACATCTAATTCACTTAAATTACAATAATTTTCCAATTACACGTAAATTTCATAAAACTACACCAATTTTATAACACAACGTTCGCTCAGACACAATTTTGGATTTAGTTAAACTTTTTAAATCTCTAAAGTACTATTTTATCAAACAAAATTTACACCCTATTGGGTGTGAGCTCCGGTGGAGTTAAGTATTTGAGACGTTTGGGGTTGAGACTTTGGGACCTTGACGCCCAGAGCTTTTTAGGGATATTGCACATCGTCTATGTGAAACTTTAACTGACAGCAAGGTTCGGTACATATTTCGCACAAAGTTTAAGCCTCGCAATTCAGCGAGATTCTTAGTGGAACCTAATGCCAACGTCAAATTTAAATAAGTAATTAATAACAAACGTAATGTTGTTACCCAATAGTCTTAATTCCACCATTACTAGGCCACCGGCGCTCACACCCAATAGGGTATGAGTTTTGTTAGATACATTAGTACTAGTAATTTTGTACTTATCGTAATAAAATTTTCTCTCCGAGCCTGACTCTTCGATCATGCAGATAGCTCAGCAAAAGAGATCATCAAGCTTTAGCCGTCAACTGTACCTACTATTTTGTTAAAAAATTACTGTCGTGTTGATTCTATTGTACTAAAACTAAATTTAAACTCTTCAAAATTCTCTTTCCTTTCAATGATTTAATAAAAGGGTAGATAAATTTAGAAATTTAAAGGATTCTCTCCATTTTGTAAATATAAAAATATGCCACCTAAGCAATGTCAGAACTTTATGGAGTGTCTTACGATTGTTTTAAAAATCTTCTATCCTTAATATTGAATGGGAACGAACCATTTATGAATTGGGATGCAGCTATTCAGTTTTTTTAAAGACATTATTAGTACAATAGAATAATCACCGTTATATGTGGTTATATTAACTGTAAGGCAATAAATTTGGCCAGCAAAACTACTTGATTTGCAAATGTTTTATTTGTCATTAGTACTTTTACTGCCATTCACTTATTTTGTGGTCTAGGAAAGTATGCTTTAAATATAAGTCTGTAATAATATTTTGTGCATCTCTTTCATTACAATCGAAAAGGTAAGGGATGGATGACAGGTGACATCATTTCATGTTTCTGAAATTGAAATTATAAATCATTTTGCTCTTAAAATTCATTGGAACATGCCGCCTAAATTCAGTCTATATTCTATGGATTGGTTACCTGTCATACAATCCGACGATGTTGAAAATCATTCCACTTCTTTCTTATTGCATTGGACTGAAAAGGTGCCGACAACCTACAACAGAAACAGCACAGATGCTGATAACATGAGCCCTTCAGATGTTTCTGAAGAGTACAGAATAGATTTTATGCCAAAATGCTCAATAATTTACTACGAATGTGTCTCAATCTTTTACTGAAATGTGTGTTAAAATGTATTTTCAGTCGCAACAAAAACCAGTCTCCCAAATAACCACGATCTCGTTTCTATACGTAATTTTTTCTAATTATTTTTTAGTTATTAGTTTTTAATTAATTGTGATTTCTTGCGTAAGGTCGAATTAAAACTGATACGTTGTATACATCGTCGATATGTTGTTTTTGTACAAAACGAATGTAATATAGGAGAAATGTATTAAAAGTCATGGTTTAAGTTACAAATTATTTATGAATTTTATTTTTCACCTACATTGGCCCTAATTCTGGAGAACACATGCTAAGTCTAAATTTGGCTGTCATATAATTTGACATTTAGAAACGTGCGTTCAATTTTCGTAAAATGCAGTGTTTAGGAAGCACCTCCGTACATGCCGTCTAAAATTGTCTATGGTTTCTTTGAAATCTATCTAAATTTAAGTGACAGCTCTAAACAGATTCGTACTATCTTTTTCCTATTACAAATTGCGAGAAAGAGATATACTGTACTTAAATTTAAACTTAGTGTGTCTCCAGAAATAGGCCCATTGAATCATCATTACCAACTTATATTCGTCCCACTGCTGGGCCTTCCTACATGGGATAAACACATGATATGTTTGGGCCGTAACACCACCACGCTGGCCCAATGTGGGTTGGTGGGTTAAAGCGGTTGCAGCAGCAACCGGGATCAATGGCTTAACGTGCACGACGTAGCACGGAGGAGCTCGAGATGAGAAATTTTGATTGGTCGTTCTAGGATTGGCGAAATTTGCTTTGTTTTTGTAATCGAAACCGGAGCGTTTAAGCATCACATCACATCACCGAGATCCTCAACACATTCATGCTAAGTGTAAATTTAAGTTAAGTGCATTTCTTTCTCACAAAATGAATACGAAAAGGATGGCTGTCATATAATTTGACATTCAAAACCGTGCGTTCAATTTTCGACCTTATTGAACGTGATAAAACGTGTTCAGTGTTTAGGAGGCACCTCCGTTCATGCCGTCTAAAATTGTCTAAGGTTTCTTTGAAATCTATCTACATTTAATTGACAGCTCTAAACAAATTCTTGCTATCTTTTTCCTATTACATATTGCGAGAGAGAGATATACTGTACTTAAATTTAAAATGTGTCTGTGTCTTCAGAATCAGGCCCATTGAATAACTACAAAAAGAGACACTAACTAAACCACAGATTAGATAATAGACGAAGCTCTTATTAAAATTGCTTGCTTAATTTAATCGGCTTCGGCACAAAATTAGTAACATACATTAGTGTTAGTACCTACCTAGTTATTTTTTGACCAAAGGGGTTGGCCGGCCGTTCGTCTAAATAGGTACTTTTTTCTAAAATGCCTATTTTTTTTTTCTTAGGGGAGCTGTAATTCTGAACGCTGGGTGATTTTGAACGTGACTGTGTCTGCACACATCTGCACGTCAGCACATCAAATGTAACAGTTTAATTACGAAAGCCGTTTCTATTACGAGCGTAGGAAGGGTGGTCTCAAGGTCAAACCGTTACGCTCAATATGCTGTTGACTGTAGGTATCATGACAAAAAATATTTTTCCTTACCGGCAACTGGTTTCAAAACAAGAATTCTTTCACGGATCGATCACGGATTCGATTCGAAAAGTCACATCCCGTCTTGTTTTGACGCACCACGGTAAAAAGTGACAGGAATAGCATTTCTTCAATTCGAATATTTTCTGACAGCTGTGAATAAGGAAGCTGGACATGGATTCAAAGCCTTGTTACTGAGCGGCTGGAAGGAAATGTTTATTTTATATTATAACACTAGATGGCAAGCGAGGCCTACCTGGCGGTAAGTGGCTAACATCGCCTATCTAAAGTGAAATGGCCTGTAATTACACTTATTACCTTTCTTTTTAATCCGAATCATAGCGACCGGCTTTACGGCCGAAATAACAAAGGTGATACTACCGAGACGACCTGACATACGCGCCTACCACGTAGTGTATGATAGTTGATTATCTCTTCCTGCTTACTGGGAGTTCACGACATGTTCGATGCCAGTTATGCCAGGCATTGAGCATTTGCTCTTAAGCATTTCTATTGTGATGATAAACGATCTCGTTCGGACATGTTTTGGCAACGAACTTGTCACCGCTCGCCAAAAGCACGAACCACGCCCGCGGGATGCGCAGGCGCAACTGTAGTGGCTTTTTTTGTTGGTAAATCTACACTTATAATGAAAAAACGAAACCACTGTGTGTCTCTACATTACATATTGCATATTTTTGCAAAAAAAGGACAGAGTAAGTAATGAAACAAATTTCTGTCATTTTTGGAATTTTAGTCTGTCTTCCGGTTTGTCTGTATGTTTGAACGAGCATCAAACCAAAACTACTGCACCGAGTTTAAGGATTTCAAAATATATTCAAAGTATAGACAACGCTACCTTGAGTCTTTATTTCATTTATATCGGCTTACTCTATTATTATTTTTTTATACTAATAGATGACAAACAAGCTGACGGCCCACCTGATGGTAAGCGGTTACCGCCGCCTAACGACACCTGCAATAACAAGGGAAAATCACTTGATATTGCAGGTGCGCTGACATCCTGAGGTCTAAGATGAAATGCCGTCCAAGCCCAGTAATTACACTGGCTACCTTTCCCTTCAATCCGAAACACAGCGGACTGTTTCACGGCTGGAATAAGAAAGGCGGTGGTACCTACCCAGATGACCCTACATACGGGCCTACCACCTAGTCTATCAAAAGTTATTACGATTTTAAGACAGAAAGAAGTATTAAGTTTTTTTTCTAAAATGTTCTGATATGCATTGTCTGAGATGTTAGTTACGTTTGCCTGACCAAATTAGTCATTAGACTCATTAGACTGTAATATAATATAGTTAGTAGATAAGCGACGAAAGGTTAAACTTAAAAGTCATTAAAAATTAAGATACTTATTATCTGTTAAGTAATATTTTATCACATTCTAAGTATTTTAATGATTGCGAAATAACAGTACCTAACTAATTCATTTCAAGAAAAAGAAACTTTGATTTAGTAGTGCGTATTCTAGTGCGTTCTATTTACATACTTATGTACCAATTATTTCATAATTCATATCATACATAAAACATGTATCATGAAAGTCTAGCGATGGATTAGGTATCTATAATCAAATTAAACTACACATGAAACAAGCGTAAATGTTATAAGTACCTAGATATTATTATGATACAATCAACCATAAAATGAAAATTAAATTATAGACGTAGCCAGAGATAAAGAGAATCATGGCGAACACTATAATAAAATCTCTATCAATATATTATAAACGCAAAACTATCTGTGTATCTGTCATCTTTTCACGGTTCAACCGCTGAACCGATTTAAATGAAATTGGGTTTGAAGATAGTTTGAAACCTTAAAAAGGATAAGGGATAATTTTGGCCATCCGCGCGGACGTAGCTGCGGGCGGCCACTATATAATAGTATATAGTATTTAATAATGACTCTATATTATGTATTGTTTAATTTTGATGAGATTTATAGTAAAAGCGTCAATATAATATATTATACACAGTTAAGGTACTGTTCAGGTATTTGGTATGTGTTGAACTCTTATAAATGATTTGTCATTTGAAATAAGACCACATTACCGGATCTTTTAACTCGCGTTTCATTAGATGTTACATTATTATTATACACCCGACGTTTAGATTACTTTACAGCGATCGTGGTCACGGGAAGACTGAATATGTCAATTGTCTTTGATAGGTTTATAAGTTAACTACCGTCATTTTGTGTTTTGAGCGGTCCTCTTCACGCATAAGGATCTCACGGTATTAGTTTTATTTCAAACGAGTAGAGCTCATCATCCTATCAGCCGAGAGACGCCCACTGCTGGGCATAGGCCTCCCCCAAGGATCTCCAAACCGATCGGTCCTGCGATGGCCTCATCCATCTTCCCGCGACCCTCACCAGATCATCGGTCCACCTTCTGGGGGGCCTACCAACGCTGCGTCTCCCGGTACGGTGTAGTGCTCACGGAAAGATAATAATATGAATTGTCATTTTAACAGGAAATGCCAAAGCTTATAAATATAGCCACATTTCATGAATTTTGTTGCTTCTGCAGTCGTTGCATTGAAATGCGGGTTTAATGTAATGTAAAACATTTAGAAACAGTTTGGGGAGCTTGGTGCCAAAAACGGGGATGGATGACATCAGTGATAATCACAAAATTCTTAACGTCTCTCACACCGAGTAGGTAAACGTTTATTCAAATTACACTAATTCACTTTATTTCAATAATTATGTTTCCTTTAAACAAAGGTGACTAACCAAGGCTTTACTAATCACATAAAAATTAATACCATTACAATGAACTAAAAAATATCAGAAAGTAACAATTCCTTGTATTCTATCAACTCTACCATAGAGAAAATATTATCCCATATTACTTATTTATTGAATGTTTGCTTTAAATATGATAACCTTTATATTTATGTTTTATTTTACATCTTAATTTATGTATAGTATATTATACAGGGTGGTGCCGTCAATACGACAATAAATTAAAACATTGGCTATATTACTTCATAGAAATGGTTTGCCACTTCCAAAAACATCTTACTTGATAATTTCGTGACATTTCTATGAAATAATGCGACCAATGTTATATTATTAAATTTCATCAAATTAATAAGATGTCTTTGACAGTGAATCATTTCTATGAAGTACTATAGCCTATGTTTTAATTTATTGTCGTATTGACGGCACCACTCTGTATAGTTACTAATTTTCGCATCTATCACGTTTATTCATTTAAATAAACTAAAAATAAAATGAAAATTTCTTCTTCTCAAAAATTCTTCCATAAACATTTACCCTAACAAATTTGTTTGATATATTATACAGTATTACGTAAATACATTGCTTTTGTTGACTATCCAACCGATGATTGTACATTGTTTCAGATGTCTAATATGACTTCACTTGTTAGAAATCTCTTTGAAAGAAAATAGAAAATGTTGGTAATATTTTACAGACAAAATATGATTGCATTGTGTTTGAGGCAACATTTTATATTAAATACTAAAATAATAGTGACAGAAGTGACATTATAATACATTGCTAAACGTGTTTATGAATAGAAAAAAAAACTGTTTTTCTGTAGCAAATAGACAAGGCTTTGAAGCCAAAAGATGTGGCCTGAAGTAAAATGTCAACCTTATTTAATCTACAAAATGTACAGATGGCAGCACGTCAAGTGTAACAGTTGCACTACGAAAGCGGTCTCT
Source organism: Nymphula nitidulata (assembly GCA_947347705.1). Classification (NCBI taxonomy): domain Eukaryota; kingdom Metazoa; phylum Arthropoda; class Insecta; order Lepidoptera; family Crambidae; genus Nymphula; species Nymphula nitidulata. The sequence continues at coordinate 10,547,427 of OX374641.1, read as the reverse complement.
ATTACGAAAGTAGGAAGGATTGTTCTCTCTGTAGTAAATCATCGAACAGTAATAACATAATAATATTTATACACTCACACCTATTATCTAGCCCAAAGTAAGCATCATTAAGAGCTTGTAGTATGGATACTAGATAACGGATAAATAATGATAATAATATGTATATAAATATTAGAAATATACTAAATAAACATATAAACATCCATGACTCGTAAACAAATGCTCGTACTCATCATACAAACATTTGTTCCTACCGGGATTCGAAGCCGGGACCTCTTGACCGAGTAGCCTGGGGTACAGACCACTCGGCCAGCCGGTCGCCAAATAGTACAGTACTAAACAGTAAGCCGTACCTGTACCCGCAGTACCTGTTAATTTTTATAATAATAGGTATGGCGTCAACTTAAAGTTATCTGTACATTAAAGCTTTTAAAAAACGCAATAAAACATGTAAAGGAATTTACAAATTCCCGTAGGAAGCTCCTGTATGAGTATTTAGTATTTGAATATTTTCGAGTATGTATTTGGCATCGCCTATCAAGCTACCTAAGATAAAAAAAATGTTGAACCCAGTTTCATAAAATATAATATGTTTACTATAAATAGGTAATATGATATATTTTATTTATCTTCTATTTTAATTCTCAAATTCAAAGTTAATTAACCGACTTCAAAAACGAGGAGGTTCTCAATTCAGCCGGTATGTTTTTTTTCTATGTATGTACACTGATAACGCTGAGACTACTGATCCGATTTGTGTGATTCTGTTTTTGCTCGAATAGTTGCCATTTGGTTCCATAAATTTTTTTTCAAAATCCGTTGTGTAGTTTGGTTTTTATATAAAAAAAACTGAAATCATTAAGTCGTCTACGTATGCTAAATTAGCGGATTTTTGCTTTCCTACGACTTTTTAGTAAAACGTTACGACAGTAGGAAACAATATAAGTTGACGGTCACCATGTAGTTTCAACCTTAGAAAGTTATCAAATAATAAACAAAAATTAAAACCGACTTCCCGGAGTTGGTGTTAAGTTGTTTCCAAAATCAATAGAAAGTGAAGCACCGACTCCAAAAAATATGTGTCTTGGGGAACTTAAATTTAATTATTTTAACCTTTTCAGTTTTTTGAAGTCGGTTTTATTTTGGTTTATTTAAAAAAAAAACGAAGTAAATTAGATACAGTGTTTTCTTTGCCGTTGCAATTGGATAAACAATGAACAGATTACCTTCATATTAATAAAGTTTTGTCTTATTTATGGTAACGATACATTTCGGACGATATAGAAGGTTAATATTTAAAAAAAAAAATATTTATAGTTATTTATTAACACCAATCACGATGTTCTGGAACAGACCACCACTCTTTTATAATATACTTACTTCGCACATGGAAAGATAAAAATCATAAAATTGAAGACAAAGTCTACGAAAACATAAAAAATATTAATAATATATACAGGCCTTTCCAAAGATGATGACATAGATATTTTATTTATGCATATCTTCACTCTATCACTAGTTATGTATACGATAGATAAAACTAAAAAGATACTTTGGTAGGTGCAACGCATTTGACAAAATATATAAATAAAAAATATGTCGTGTTTAGATTTGTATATCTTCGATTTTCTTTTCTATATATTTTTTTTGTACAACTAGATGATGACAATCAAGCTGATGCCTCACCTGGTGGTAAATAGCTACCGTCACCTATAGACACATGCAATAACAGGAAAAAATCACTTGATACTGCGGATGCCTTGTCGTCCTTAGGTTTATGATGAAATGCTTTCCGAGCCCAGTAATTACACTAGCTAACTTTCCTTTCAATCCCGAACATAGCGAACTGTTTTACGAAATAGGGAAGGCGTTGATACCTACTCAGAGCGCTTTACATAGAGACCTATCAGTTAATGAAAATAATTTTACTCTAATTTAATCTAATTTTTTACTCTTAGCAACCCCCTATTTTATAAATTGTACTGCATGTTAGGAGTATTTTAGTTTATTATATCAATAGATGCAAAGTTACTATATGTATTAATAATTACTTGGTGCTTTCCGGACTTTTATATATGCACAAAATTAAAAAATAGTGGGGTTTCTTTCAAAAAAGGTGAGCTCCGTAGGTATTCTATCAACTCTACCATGGAGAAAATATGTTTCTTAAAAACCATTTTACGTTACGACCCTGAGTTGGAAATAAAATTTAATAGCAACCATAAAGTAATTTAAAAATAAATGACAACTTTAATTGCAACCCCTTTATTCTTTCTTTTGACTGGTAATAGGCGATACATTCATAGAGTCCGCGATACAAAAGAAGTCCTTTTTAGACGCGGCTGTGTTAGCACATGGAAAAATGATGCCAACATAATGTACTTCATCTACCTACCTGTAACTAACTGTTTTGCGATTTCATAAACAGTAAGTATATATTAATAATTGATTTAAATATTAATAATCCACTTAATCTACTACGCCGCTGATGTGGAAATTGGCTCATGTGTTCCCTAGTATCCCATAATCACCTCTTACTTCACTCAAGGAAAGAAATGGTGTGGCTAAGTTCTATATACGAACCCACACACTACTATAAAGTGGGAGACAAATAATAATGCTGCCTTTATAGAAATGGATTGTTTATTTACAATAATAAATATACTTGGTACAATAAATATCACTAGCAGTTGAATATATTAAAACGAAATTAATACCAGTATTTCCAACGTGTGGGTAATTATTTATACAGGGGCAACTTTATCTCTTATCTGTGTGCGAAGCAAAATTAAATGTAGTTCAACTTTTCGACGTGGGACTTCTTTGGTGGACTTTAATAGTAAATATTTTATGGTTTATTGTTTCTTAAACAAATGAAAAAGCTGGCAAATTAGTCTTAATTTCGTTTTCAAAAAGGTTGGTAATAAATAATAATAGAAATGTCCACTGTTAGGTTATTCATATTTCAGTCCAATACGTGAGACCTTGTTCTCTGTTAGAAAATTAGTTTATGAGACAGTTAAATAAATTACAGTCGCCAATTTTGGACATATTTACTGGTGCTTACAACTTTTGTTGAAATAATTATGATGTTGTGTAACAAATAATATTAATGTTTAGTTTCTTCATGATTAATTGTTGTTTTGTTGTAGAATTGGCCTCTTGTTAATTTAATAAATGCCAATTTAATCGAAGGTAGAGCTTTTTTTTATAAAAAAGGGCTTGCTCTTGTTTCCACTCTAGATTAAAATACTCCAAATCCTTCCTAGGGGAGGAGGTAGGAGGATGGAGTAAATACATCTATGCAAACGGTAGAACAAAAGCTCGCTTCTTGATTGGGGCGCTCACAGGGCATTTTGCTACTAACCACATGCTACATAAAATGCATCTCTCCCCAACACAACTTTGTCGAGCATGTGGTGAATGCCAGGAATCAATGATGCATCTATTGTGTCATTGTGATGCCCTGGCTAGAACCAGAATGTGTCTTCTGGAAGTGGCATATACAAAATCAGAAGACTACAGGCTCTTTCTGCCTAAAGATATGGTAAGGCTAATGGCATCTATATTCTGGACACAGGAAGAGTAAACGCAGGGGAGGCACAAAAGATCCCAATGCGTCGAAGTGCACTGTGACTTGGTCATGGCCCCACTATAAGATAAGATAAGATAAAATAGATAGGTATTGGAAATATAAGTAAAATCGATACTCGTATTAGGTACTCCACAAAAACGTCGGTACCGACCAGGACTTCAAAGTAATAAGAATGTAGTCTTATGCTTCCAACGAGTAGCTACTTAATAAAATTCGTGACCAGCGACTGCATACCGTCTTTGTGACGTATTCAAATCGAGTTCGTATAAAAGAGTAGGTAGGTACCTACGTCCAATTCATACTTTTACGAATGCCAGATACATAATAGCAGACCTTGACATGGCATTGGTAACTTAAACTGTCAATGTCAGTCTTATTGCCGGAGCGTGAAGATGATATTCCATTGTCCTAGTTCTACTAAGCCTAGAAGTATGTTATAGAAAACTGAAGTTTGAAATTATAAAGCTAAGGCTGATTATTACATGGGGCTTTGTTGATTTTAGTTAGATAATAAAAATTAAAGCGCAAACCTCTGTAAAATAATTCTTGGACAGATGAATGTTAAGAAAACTATTAACTTACCTTACAATACGTAAAATCATTAATAGGAAAATTAAAATCATAAAGAAAACGTATAGAATACCTAGGGGAAGGGAGGGCAGGATGGTTCACTTAACTTAGAATAATAATAAAAAATACATTGCGGTAGAATACAAAGTATCGTTTATTTTCTCAAAATCAACTATCATTAAACTTTCATAATAATCAAACAGATAACTTTAATTTTTATCACAAGCGTAACAAGAGATCAATATTTAAAATTTTTGTTTTGATTCATCTTACCCTATACTATCGGGCAAGATGAATCTAGCGATCTATATAACAGATAAAACCTAAAAATTTTATGATAATATTGTTGGAAAAATGTTTCAATACACTTTTATTTACATTAGTTAAGGAAATTAAAACAATTTCCTCCTAGGAATCCTGAAATAGGAAACTAAAAACGTACCGTAGCAAAATATTATAGTGGCGAGTACTCTTTTCGTTTTTTTGCACTGACGCGCGTAAACCTCTACCTGCAGTTCAAGTTGTCCTGATTTGCGAACCTCCGCCTCACTGCGCGTACGCACACCTTAGGTAGATGTTTGTACCAAGCCGATAGAACAAAATATTAGAATAATTCATGTTGCCCGCTATATTCATCTTGCCCTCCCTTCCCCTACATTATGATTTTTTAAATGGTATATTTATGCGTTATTCAAATTGATCTTTTTTTAATTTTGCGCAGTGGTCATTTACGAAGGTATTGGTTATTTCACGACTTTTTGTTTCTGTGTAATTTTGGATAATTTCGCTTGATTAATTTCGGTTATAATTTGATTGAGTTCCACCCCACCCTAACAAGGTACTAAGGAGCCTGTTATTAATTTAACGTACCCTGAAAAAAATATTTAGTCATCCTACTGCAGTCACATTTGGAATGACCAAAATTTAGCGAGGTGCAATTACAGTTTATTTGATTTGACAAAACGCTACATCTAAGCAACTTTAGTTTTGGCTAGGTATTACTGTAAGTTGTGTAGTCACTTTTTGAGCTACAGGTAGTTTAAAGATCAGTTGTATTTTTTTTTTGTTTATTTTGTGTGTTGGTCATTTCGAGATTGGTCATGTAACGTATATATGTTAATTCTCATTATTGGTGGTGTTGGTCATAAGTCGGTTGTCAAGAGCATTAAAATTATTCTTTCTTTTCTTTTTTGTATATTAATAGCGGCGTGTTCTAGCTTGTTCTCATAATGTTAAGAAAATAAATCTTTGCAAAATTTTAAAAGGCGTTATGACAATATTCTTTTCTGAGAACTAATAGTCATCTAATTATACAAAACTTTACGGTTGAGCCCCATTAACGGTAGCGGGTTTAACATTTGCATATATTAGTATAATTATCTCGGACTAGCGGACAAGCGGACGCTATACGTCACCGTTATACTGCTGTCCCGTGGGAGCTGTATACCTTGTATTTTAATTAATGTCAATATGTTATAGTATTTATTTAAAATGAATTAATAAAATATTTTTTTACAACCCTATTTTATTTTATCCAACACCTTTTGCCGGTTGGCTGATTGAGAATACTTTAGGGATTCAGTCCACCCATTGTACTTTTTTGTGTAATAAAGATTACAGTTACAAATAAATTTAATAAAGGGAAAAATATCAGACAGACACTATGACCCCTTTTCGTCTTCGTAAATTTTTTTTTGGATAGTCTTTTCGATGGGATTTTTGACAGTTCGAAAGTGCTTCTTGAAGGCTATTTGAATAAAGATAATGTCATTTCATTTCACCTATGAATACGCTGTTTCCACTTTTTTATAACATGCATTATTTTCAAAATCGCTCTTTTTGAAAGAATCCATATTTATTAGTAAGAAGCAAGGCACCTTATGTGGCAGCAGAGTGAAGGCAGCGGTCAGTAGGTTTCAGGCTGTACTAGTCTTCGCATATGATTTTCTTTCCGCTTACCACAAGGCTGTTACAAATTACTGTTTACAGTTCGGTGCGAAAACCGGCATCCACGCCTATTGAGCCGCAAGCTGCCATTAGCACTGTATAAAATATTATCTCATCATGATCATCATCATCATTTCAGCCGAGAGGCGCCCACTGCTGGGCATAAGCCTCCCTCAGGGTTCTCCAAACCGATCGGTCCGCTGCCCGCATCCATCGGCAAATATGATCTCACTCATCAGAAATTAAAAAAGTCAGAATTGATGTCACTTTGGAGGAGTGGGTTGGGCGCCAGCACGGCAGCCTCACCTACCGCATGGTACAGATACTGACCGGACATGTTTGCTTCGGTCACTGCGATTGCCCTGACGTCACCACCGAGCACACTCTGTTGGAGTGCCCGGTCTAGCGACACCAGCGGCGCGAGCTGCGTGCGGCCCTCGACGACGGACCCCTCTCATTGTCTATGGTTCAAGCCATGGTTGACAGTGAGAGGGTGTGAGCTGTCGCCTCATTTTGCGAGAGTGTTCGCATGCAAAAGGAGGCATTGGAGAGGGAACGGAAGGAAGATTCTCTAGCCGCCCCTCTCCAGCGTAGACGGGTGGACGCTAGAAGGCGGGCGGCGATCGCTCGTCTCCCTGCCCCCTGGGTGCGGCTGCACTCATCGGGTAGCTCCCACGCGCGCAACACAAAGGTTACGTCTGTAATTGCTCATGGTAACTCTGTGCAATCTTCGTCGGCGCAAGTCGGATCGCCTGGCGGTGGTCTGGTGAATTTGCTTCGCAGACCCCAGACCACCTCCGCGAAAGGCACGGGAGTTATCCAGGAGTTTTGGCGGGTATTTCCAGGGTCAATAGCTGGACGAGACGCTAAACCAGCGGCGGGTAGATCCGATTTCTCCTAGTAAAAAAAAGGTTTGATGTTACTGGCTGCTTTTCCAATGACTCCACAGTCCACCCCATTTGATAATCAGCAATAGTCCAATGTTTTGAAGATAAGAGACTAAATTGACAAATAAATCGATTAAGTATAAGCGAATCGTCAAAAAATACCATTTATTCATGTTTAATGAAGAAAAAATGGTCGTAACTAATAATATCATAATGTCTGTCTGTCTGTCATGTCCGAATTTACGTTCTTCTAGCATAAAGATAGCTATAAAAAGAAGAATGAATTGTTTTACACAAGCTTATGATTCATTTGAGATTTCATAACAGGATGACTTGCGAAAGACCTATTTAGACAATATCGCGAGTAGGCGAAACAAGCCAGTTTGCCATGGAGCAAAACCAAGAAAACAAACAGCTCTAGACGTTCCTGATTCAACCTTATTACTTGACAATAAGGTACAGTCTAAGCAGCAGTGTAAGCTTGTTGAAAACCCAAGTTATCTCGCTGTAAATTTAAAGTAAAGTTAACTTTTTGTTGTATAAAATAAGAGTGATTTTACATGGGGCTCATAAACTTGTGCTCCTCAAAGCGTAGAGCTCACCGAAGCAAGCCGGTCCGCTTTCTGACAGAAACTGAGAAAACGTGAAAATTGATAATTATCACCACCGTATCATGTTGTGTGGTGTGACCGTAACAGACAGTATCTAGAAATATATTATAACAATCATCTCACGAATTAACGGCCTAGAAAATTTCACAAAACAAACGGAATCTCTGAAACGTGATGTAGACGAGAATTAGACGTAATATGTATTTTTGATGTCAAAAGAGTCAAAACACTAGACTTGCGTTGACAATGTATTATAAATAAGAGATATTACCTTATTTCGTGGAAAACTGTTAGTGTATAGCGAAATACGTAACTACTATTCACGCTTTACTATTGCGTGCTAAGTTATCATCACACGTAGCACAATGTTGAAGTGGTCTACTTTTACTATTATACGTACTATCCCGACATAACCGTGCTTAGCAACCAATCGTGCTCTTGTGACTGTCCTTTTGATAATTTTCTCTGAAGCCGATGGATAGGGTCGTAAGTAACAAATAACATCGTAACTAAAATCTGCTAATCTTTTAAAATTGTATTATATCGGGCAAGAAATATGTATAAATATAAAATATATTGTTGTTGTGATAAGTTTAAATTACAAAACTGAGAAGCCCTCTTGATTAGTTACTGATTGGTTAACGCTAACAATTAATAACAGAACCTTCAGACTGATATAAGTCTTGGTTAGCATCTTCCTTATCATCATATTAGCCTATGTCAGCAGACATCTGTCTATTTTGCGGTCTTAAGGTGGTTTCCCACCAGAGTGGCGAGGAGAGAATTGAAATCGCACAACAATAAACCTATCGCGAGAAGCGTGTTTCTGTTGCAGAGTTAATTTATACTCTATATCAGAAGTATAAGTAACTATTCATCAAAGAAGCTAGAACATGTCAGCTGACGAAATAAGCCTGGAATTCTTTACCAGCACAAATGCCTCCTTCATATAAAATGGGTTCTGTCAAAAAAACCCAGTGTGAGTATGCAGCACTAGTTATCTTCGTCATATGGACTCTTCTTACCACTTCTCATCATGTGGTGTTGAGTCAATCGCCGAGCTTTCAGCAGTAGTTTTGGTATTTCAACATTGCGCTTAAATTTCACAACCTCAGCCCACGCAGTTACAAAGTTGCCGCTGTTATCTGGAACGGGCCATTGTCACCGCGCCCGCAGATCGCTGTCATGCAGCCTAAAGCTGCCACTACATCGTGTCATGCCATGACTTGCTATGAAGTTTTAGGCATGGACAACAAAAGACGTAAGACTCGACATAGCATAGGTGAGGGACCGGTCTAAAAATTGGTCGAGGTTTTGTAATGATTAATGTAAATATTTTTTTGCTTTTGTAGCTACAAAAGCAAAAAAATATTTATTTTAATCGATTCAATGTCGATAACCAATAACAAACAAAAAAACAAAAACAAATCTTGGAAGGCCTGTGCCCCGCACTGTGACGTACAGGCTGGTGATGATAGCATTTTTTTTATAAAACTACATACATACAGCTACATACAGCTCATCTGAAATAACCAGGAAAAATCAATATTGCAGGTGCGATGTCATCCAGAGGCCTAAGATGAAATGCCTTCTATGCCTAGTAATAACACGGGCACATTTCCATTCAATCCGGAGTACAGCTGAGATAAGAAAGCCAGTGGTACCTACCCAGACGACCCTACATACGGTCCTACAACCATCCTCCTCCTCCGTACCTATACATTCAGAATGCAGATGTGTGAGGAGTTTCTGTCACCTACTGTCTGTAGGATTCTGTTATCTGCCCCACATATCAAAAACCATCAGCATTATCAATATCAGGAACATTTGTACTTACACTACGCTACTTGGTAACTTTTGTGCTTGATATGTCAAAGATTGTAACCACTTGCACTGGTTACAATCTTGGACTATTCGTTAAGTCAACTAGATGAGTACCAGTGAACTGAGCTTTATATAAAGTACAGACGTCAACACATTAAGTGTAACAGTAAGAAAGCCGCCTTTATTACAAACGCAAAAAGGGCGGTCTCAAGGTCAAACTGTGACGATTTTACTAACTAAACAACTTTGGAAAGTGGATCTAAATCTTACGAGAAACGGGTCTGTAGGTACTGTGGTGTGGACTCCATCACGTATCAAGTAGCTCGAATCATTTATCACGAATTTACGCCAGCACGAAAATAGTGTACACGAATCACGAATCTATACGCCACGAAAAAATTTGATAGTGAGGAGCGAAGCGGTGAGCTGTTAGTTTGTGGACTAAGTCGTTCCGATGCGGTGTTAGGAATCCTAGTGTATAAATAACAAGTATGATTGATTAAAAATACCCCAAGAGACTTCATTTTGTAGTTCACACATTAGTGATTGCGTGATTCGTGGATATTTTATTCTTGGTAGTGTAAATTCGTGATAGAGTTATTCGTGTCATATTTCGTGATTACTTAAAAACGTGTAACAGAGATGTGCTCCGGTATCAGCGGTTCTATTTATTTATTATCATGCATCTTTTTTATAAAGTATATTTAAATATCTACTTGTTTCAAACCTTGAATAAGTCAAATTGTTACTAACACAAATATGGGCCTAGGTCTGAAATAAATTTATTCATTCATTTAACGCAAAGTAGGACGGCCTCCCACTAGATGGACAGACAGACAGATCTAAATGAAAACTATTCGATGTGCGTTTGTACGCTATCGACTGTAGTAACGTAACGTCAATTTTCGATTTTAACTCATGGTAGAGCTACTGGTAAGGTTCGCGGGGAGCCGTTGGACCCAGGCTGTGCAGAACCGTTCCATTTGGAAATCGATGGGGGAGGCCTTTGTTCAGCAGTGGGCATCATAGTCTGGTATGATGATGATGAAAATTGTAATTGTTACAATAAAGTAGGCGTTATAAACGCAACAGAACAAAACATTGAAATGTGATGATGATGATGATTCATTACACCAACCAACCAGCATTGGGCCAGCAGCGTGGTGTTGTTACGCCTGAACTCCTCATGTGTTTCTCCGATGTAGGAATGTGCCAAGCAGTGGGACGTATAATAGGCAAGAGATCATCATCTCTTTTATATAAAGAGTCAAAAGGTTAACCACATCATCATTATCATCATAATGATGATGTGGTTAACCTTTTGACTCTTACTACCGTTCCTAAGGCGAGCTTTCAATCCATTCATAACCAACCTATATAATTACATGATGTGGGTGCTTTCGAAATTAAGCTGGATAGTATCTTATTCGCTAAATATTAAAACCGCCTGCTCCCAACCTCGCTTCGTCGATGAGTTCTGGTGAACTAGAATAATACTTTTTTTTATACAACTAGATGACAAACAAGCTGACGGCCCACCTGGTGGTACGCGGTTACCGCCGCCTATAGACACCTGCAATAACAAGTAAAAGCACTTGATATTGCAGGTGCGTTGTCATCCTGAGACCTAAGATGAAATGCCGTCCATGCCCAGTAATTACACTGGCTACCTTTCCCTTCAATCCGAAACACAGCGAACTGTTTCACGGCTGAAATAAGAAAGGCGGTGGTACCTACCCAGGCGACCCTACATATGGGTCTACCACCTAGTAAATATTCGTAGGTACCTAGTACTATACGTAATACAACCCTGAGGAAAAGCAGTCACTGCGACGCTTGTACACTAATATGTTGCACATTCTGTGAAAATTAAGACAAACAACACTGGTATTTTTTTAAGTTTTAACGAGTAGCTCATGACCATCATCTTTTCTGATAGTAAGGGATGATAAGGCGGAATATGAAGCGAACTACACCCGGATTCCTCGACCATAGATGAACTGGCTATCTTAACTGCCGGAACACAATAATGCTGTTAACATTATTGTTATGATGGCGGACTTAGATAAGATGGTTGTAGCTAGCCACGTGAAGTTAAAAAAAGCTACCACCAACCAAACCGAGTAGAAAATCTCTGCCCCATTCGAACCCCAGACCTTTAGATCTGAGGTAGTTAGTCTCAACACAGGTACAGTTAAAGTAAGTGTAAGATATGAAACCGCAAACCAATACCATATCATATTTATCAAGTCCAACTTGACAGCAGCATGCATCCTATGACTACTCCACAAAAAGCGGCCACAGGTAGGTACAAGTACATAAACCGGTGCGGACGTAACGGTGTGCTGTATAAATATTCATGAGCGTCCCCAGCGATAAATCCCGGCCCTTTGTCAATACCGACTACGGCTGCCTTTTTCCGTCTGTCCGCAAGGCCAGTGGAGACAGACGAAGTGAGTAGTGTGACCATAATACTTTGTTTTCGACTGACTATGGCTGTTGGCCGAATATACCATATCTGCGTATATAAACGAGGTTTTAAGGAAAATCTTGGCGAGTACTCAAGCCTTTGGGAGGTTAGGAGAATATCTAATCTGCAAGCACCACTACCAGAAGAGGGGTGTATAATACTGCTCAGCGGGCTTATTCGGTTATTTTGACAGTCTGAAGTGATTATCGTTGACTGCATTCTTGCCTCATAATGTAACACTCTATATTCGATTGATTGTATTAATTTGTAAAACCGCGTCAGACCCCCGGAAGTATTATGACAATAAAAAAACCCACTGTCTGATGTGCCTGGAATCTGTGTCTTGACAGGTTATCATTTCAATCAGCCGTAAAGAATTCGCAAATAAACCAATAATACGGCTTACAAAACAAAACATGTTAATAATGAACTACTTACACTTAAAATGGAATTGTAAATAATTATCCTTTTGTTTTGGAAATAGATATCGCCACTTTTGAGTGTATTTTCCGATAGTCTCCTGAGATTTTTGTTATTTTTGTTATAAGTAGTTAGTAGAATAACTGTATACGACGACGAATAAAACATGTATGATCTCTACGTTAAGTGTAAATTATTTAAGAATTTCTTTTTATTTGTTTTTACGTTTCTTATATATTTTTGTTGTTGTTTCTAAATGGTTTTAAGATTTTATTAAATAAATATGTATAACTGAAAGGTACATAGAGAGCTAACATCGTCAGTAGTAATAAATTGTCTCCAAGATGTTATCTTGAGCTCGTCTTGAGTTCGTCCTCTCGCGAAGGAAGGCCACAGTTGCGACCCTTAGCGCGCACATATATATGTATAATAGCGGACGAACTCGAACTCATTATATTTTGGGAAATGTATGTATGTGTAAGTGTGGAAAAAATTAAAATTAATTTTACATTTTTTAATAACATATTAGTCTTAATTTTGATTTTAACATTATTTTAAATGTTTGAAAAAATATTTACTAATCGCCTCAGGACGTGAAAAATTTCACGTCCTGAGGCGGGGACGTTAAAATTTTTCTAGTTTATATACATTTTTATTAGTAAACATCTTAGTCTTTATATGAATATATTAACGAGGGTGGTAGGTGCCCGTTTGTTAAACTATTATGTACGAAACAGTCTGTATATTATTTTTACAATAACCATCATCAGACACAACAAGTCATCAGACACAATTGATTTTTCAATTGTCATAACCCTCCGGGGGTATAACGCCGCTTGACAGATTACTAAAGAAGCTAGACATCTACTTTTTATCTTGAGATTAGGGTACCGTAAAACATACTAATAAACAAAAATAAAAACCGGCTGCAAAACACTAAAAAGGATAAAATAACCAGCAGTGGGAATATAGGCTGGTACTAGTGATGATGATGATGATGATGATGACAATATACAATAATTACACTATAATATTCTTTATAAAGCTTTTCATTAGCTTTTAGTCGTTAGTGTTGATGTTTTATACAAATAATTAGTTGTACCTAAGCTATCCTTTATGCATAAATGAAATAAAAATATCACTCTTTTTTTTTTGTTGAACTTCGATCTAAATTTTAGTAAGCGGCTCGTAACAAGGAGTTTTAATACACAAATGTATCCTCATCTTTATTGTCACCCTACTCTTGTCCCTTGTAGAGTCGGTGTCTCTAAGTTTTGGCGCGGACTGCATCAAAGGAACAGCCGAAACCTAACAATATGGTTAAAATTTAAAACTGTATTTAAGTTACCAAACGTTATAATAATGACGTTTAATTATTTTTGGGATTACTTTAAAGTTTTCTTTCTGAAAGAATTTGTTTGAAGGTAAGACTTTGTCTGTGTCTGTTGTCCGTATAACGGATTAAGTCGAGACTATTTTGTTTCGATTGTGATGTTTTTTTTTAAACAAATGTTCCTTTTACTTTTGTTAGGCTAAGAGTTGTAACATTTGTTTTACTGTTTTACAGCTGTGTACAAATGATGGTATTGCTTTTCGTTTTGCATATGACAAGAAAAATGTTTAGAAATGTGTGTAAGCGGCAAATGGCTATGTTATTTGATTTGACATTTTTTAGATTAAAATTACTCAAGGTATGTAATATGTTTGTCATTTTTTATACAGCTTTTTCTATCACATTTTAATATTTTTGATGCGCTTAAACGCCTACTTTATTGTAACAATTAAAAATAAAGAAAAGATAACAATAAAAAAAATATGATCCAGGCGTTAATCGAATCCGCGTCTCCTGTACAGACGTGATTACCACTACGCCACTGCAGCACTGGGTTTAACCTGCTAATTTAGCAGCTTTAGCAGCTTTTTTAGCTTTTCCAATATAAAGTTACAAGGTGTAAAGGTTTAATAAATGATCAACACATATTATGTAATAATATTAATTATTTAGCTATGTTTAACAACTTTTTAAAGTCGCACACAACAAATCACAAAATCATTAATAGATTCCACAATATTATAATATGCCTTCTTCAATAAAACCTATTTTTTTATATTGAAATAGATTTAAGCTTCTTGTTTGTGTTATTTATTATTATTTATTTATTTAACCCTTTACTGCACAACTGACATCACACAAATAAAGAAACAGAAAGAAATAACAAAATAAGCTTGTACAATGGGCAGCCTTATCGCTAAGAGCGATCTCTTCCATGCTACCTTCAGATGGACAGGATATAAACTAAGAGGGTAAGGAAGTTTGCGATGTATGACGTTAACTACAAAAATAAAAATGTTCTAACTATCTAATTATATCTAGTGTGTCTAGGGTTTATACATATCTGAGGTATTATTTAATTTTAATTAATACTTTTGGTGCCATACAAAGCACACTATTATTTATAAGTAAGTCAATTCTTGCTGTTTAGATAGTTACATATACCTACCGTTACACTACATAAATACGAAAACTTAATTCCGTCAGTCATTCTTATGTCATAATCACGATTCTCGAAATATTGAAGTTTCAGATTCCGAATGTTTATGAATGAATATAGATAGATAGACAGAAATTCTTAATGTTCAGATGAAACTACTTCATGACTGCTAATTTAATATGTAATTGTCTTTTCTCTATTTTATTTTCCCGATTGTATCTAAGATGTATGTACTACAAGATACTACAAGACAGAATAGTTACAGCTTACCCTTTACGTTAGAATAGGTAGTTCCTCTTTGGCATGGGTCCCTTTTACAGGTCCTTTTCCTTCCCCCTCTTTATATGCCCCCAACGATATGAAGTACAATCGATATTTTTTGTTTTTTTTTTTGTTTAAAATGTATCGCAATGACTTCATTCAATATTTCATTGAATTTCACATAAAGATATAAAAAAAACAACTTATAATTCCGACTCACGCCGTGCTCGTCGTCGGAACGCTAGTGTCGCCGACGTTGGTTGTCGAACAAACGTCAAAAGGTATAACAGCGCTGCTGACAGCCACAAATTCAAGGCTGCTGACTTTAGAGAATCGCATAGCTGATGCTTGATGAGTTAATTCTGGTGTATTGTTGATTTTAACTCCTTATGCCTTATTCTATTTGCTATAAGAGTCACAAACAGTGGGCCTAATTCTGGAGACACACTCTAAGTTTAAATTTAAGTACAGTATATCTCTTTCTCGCAATATGTAATAGGAAAAAGATGGCAAGAATTTGTTTAGAGCTGTCACCTAAATTTAGATAGATTTCATAGAAGCCATAGACAATTTTAGACGGCATGTACGGAGGTGCCTCCTAAACACTGCATTTTAGCACGTTCTATAAGGTCGAAAATTTAACGCACCTTTCTAAATGTCAATTTATATGACAGCCGTCCTTTTCTTTTTCATTACCGATTGCCATCAAACTCAATAAGTTGAAGTTGAAGTTCTTTTTCATTTTAAGAGAAAGAAATAGACACTTAGCATGTGTTCGCTAGAATTGGGGCCAGTGTATAATATTTTTAAACGTTTTTCTATTTTGAATTGTTTGAATAAAGTTATTGATTTTATTATCTTGAAGTCTTATTTATTAGGTTATTCTTGATTATCAACTTTACTATTCCTCCATGTTGAATGATTGGAAATTCATATTATTTAAAAAAATAAAGACACTTTACAGTCTTTTCTTGTCTCTCTAGCAGTTGATATTTTAGAATATTGCAAGTGCAATAACGTTAAGTGACTCAATTAACTAGTCTCATCCACAACAAAATGACTCAGTGATGTAATTGATGCAAGAAGTTGGACCGACAACCTTAATCTTTTAGAAACAAAGTTCAATTTAGAATAGAAGGATGACATATCCTATGGTGTTGGATATATCTCAAAACAGGAAAAACCTTTGTGAGAGAAACGGAATGTTTATTAATAGTGTTTTGCGTGTTGGTACAGCTTTGAGAAATGATAGACTTATAATTGAGATGTTACCTAAGTTTGAATATGGAGCTATTTTTCACAAATTCGCAAATTATACGCCATTGTTTTCTGTAAAAACAATTTAAACTTTAAAGATATGGAATATTGTGAAAGTTGTACCTACTGTTTAGAAAATGCATTCAAATGGTCAATTTTTTTTTGAAAACATCAAAAATGTTAATAAAATTAGATTGATGAAATCAAAAAAATAACTGCTATTAGGACAACTTTGAATAAAAACATACATATTACATAGTAAGTAATAATTTTGTCAGTATGCCCATACATTTCTTAGTAATCTATGAACATGTGACGTCACATGTTGCGTACAATTTCTATGAAGCAACCCTTCATATTAAACGATGCACTGCAACACATCAAACACCACTATATTTGTGAAAATCTTAGACATACTATTTTTTTTATAAACTTTCGCTATGGTCGATCCTGGGATGGGTCAATCAAAGTTTGGTATTTCGAGCACCTCCGTGCCTCAGAAGGCACGTTAAGCCGTTGGTCCCGGTTGTTCCTGCAACCGCTCAAACCCACCAACCCGCATTGGGCCAGCGTGGTAGTGTTATGGCCCAAACTCCTCATGTGTTTCTCCCATGTAGGAAGGCCTGTGCTCAGCAGTGGGACGTATATAGGCTGGTGATGATATACTTCTTATATAAGAAATAATAAAAGTTGTCAACTACTCTAATACCTAGGTATTATTATTATGTTTTTTAATATAGAAATGTTTAAATTGTTTTGAAAACTTACTGCCCTCTTTGGGCAGTAAGTTTTCCTTTTTTAGGGGTTCCTTTTTTAGGCGCGCAGTCGTGTAGAAGGACTAAAGTCGAGGTGGTGCAGATTAAAAACTACTTACTCTATCCAAAAAATATTAGAATATTAGATGTTTTTTGAGTTGTTTACGGCTGAATTGCAATCACGTTTTTTTACATTTATATGACAAACAACCTGATGGCCCGTCTGGTGGTAGGCAAGTGGTACTGTCGCCTATAGGTAATTACCTGCAGTAACAATAAAAAAAATCAATTGGTGTTGAATGTGGGTTGTCACTCTGTGTACTAAGATGAAGTGCCTTCCATGGCCAGTAATTCCACTGGCAACTTTACCCTCAGAGCGAACTGTTTCACGGGCTGAAATAAGAATAAGGTAATGGTACAGTCGACCACAGAAGTAGCTGTACACTTTAGTAACATGTCACACTGATCTTGTGCACATACTTTATAGTTGCTACCGTAATATTGACGCTAGAGTCATTGTGACATGGTACTAAAGTGTTCAGCTACTTCTGTGGTCGACCGTACCTACCGAGATGACCCTATATACGGGCCTACCACTTAGTAGACGGGTTTTGTTTTTGAAGAATTTATCATTTATAATAAAAAAAAAACTATTCAATCACATAGCTGTATTATATCTTCATTTCGATTTGGAACTTTTTTAGACTTTAGTAACAATAATTGAAGCATACAATAAGTTTTAAGAGAAATCATAGAGTCTTACCGCTCTTGCCAGTCAGCCCCAGCGCCCACATACCAGACACAATAGAAAATCTATTGTGTTTGATATGTGGGCCACCAAACAGATTCTGCAACGACGATTATAAAACTAGTATTGTTTGTGATGTGACTCAAACTTACTAACCTTCGATTCTTATTTCACGGAAAACTTTTCAGTCACGTTATTTCGTATACAATTCCACGAAATTTGGCTTCGCGGAAAATCTATTTGCTTGTTTTATTCACGCGGAATAAATTGTAAAATAGTTGAAGATTCATTTTACTGCCAGCATACGAAGTTGAGTAATATTGTGCGACAAGTTTGTTCAAAAATAATTTTAAATAGAATAGAGAATCGGTAATATTTTCCGCTTATGTTGTCGATTCTGTCGGCATCCTGTCTAAAAACGAAATAAAGTTATCGTTCTCTCTTTCATTCTACTTTGCTAAGAAAGCACTAATATGACTTTAATAGCCCATCCATACATCTTTGTCTTATTTATTTTTTAAGGGCGCTAAAATATGGTCAAGTGATTTTAAAATGACAATTTAGAAACGACTGTAATCTATTTTTTTATAGTAGAACAGATTTTCACATTTTAATGGTTTTGATGCGTTAACGCCTACTATATTGTAACAATAACAAATAAATAAAGAAAACGATGAAAACATATATGCTCCAGGCGGGAATCAAACCCGCGTCTCATTTCCGGTCTGAAACAACAGATTGTTTTAATAAAAAAAATGAATTAAATTAATATTTTTGTTTACTGGCCTCCGTCGAGGAATATTTAGATATTAAATTTAAATATTTATTATGAATGAATGGACTTGACATGATATGTAAGAACTTATTAATATACATTTTGACATTTTTTTATTTAATATTTGACTATTTTTAATATTGTGGTTGATTTTCATAATTTAATATAATTGTCGTATAATGAATGTTTATAGTACCTACCGAATTTTTGCATGCCACGATGACGAAACATGTATGCTCATTGTATCTAGTGTCAACATCTGTATTTACCATGTTTTAAGCAGAAGAAATGATTATGATTATTATTATGATTATGATTATGAGCAGTGGACGTCTTTTAACATATGATAACGATAATGATATCAGAATCGGCGCCATTTCAACATATTTCCTACATGGGAGAAACATTATAATAAAACATGAAAACAAGATGAAAATAATCAAGAAGGTAAGTACATTATTTACACTATTTTAGGACCAGTGTCAAGGTGTCACGCCCGACATAATTTTATGCCGAGTTGGACTCATGTTCAGCACCTACTTACTACACATAATTAATATGTATATGTGTATGTATATGTGTCTCGTATGTAAGATCTTAATTTGTATACCTATATGTCTGGTATGAAAGCTCTAAATATATTTTATTTTGTTTTATTGTATAACACTTAACACATATTATTATTATTGAAACAAACTATTTTTTTTCTATTTACGCATACCTACAAAGAAACTGTTTTATTCTGCCAGATAGAGACGTATTAATCAACAGTACCGACTTGTAATTAAGACATCCAATAAAAACCAAACGGAATATTAAATATTTTTCTTCAAAATAAACAGAATATTATATTTGACGGCCCCCAAGCTACTGCTTTGTAATTAACTACTTTTAATTTCAACATGTTTTTTCCTCTTGTGAAAATTTTCTTTCAATTTCATTTCGTCGCTTTATAAGATTGCACGTTACTTACAAAATTAATTATAATTTCTCTGAAAAAAATGGAGAACAATAATTTCGCGAATAGTTTGAAATTGACCAAAATGTGTCTCCTTGTATCGGGAATAAGAATTACTGAAATAAAAACATTTACCTTTTTGCAGAAGGTTTTAGATTCCTATTTCTACTATTTCAATTGTGCGTGGATCTATACAGATGTAATCGCTGAAATCAACTGGCTTATTGACGCTAACAGAACAGGAAGATCTTTTGTAGAAATATGTTTAGCTATACCTACAATCACAATTTGCATTTTATCCACATCTAAATCGATATATTTGTTTAAGAATCAAGAAGTCGTTATCGATGTTATTGAAAAACTTAGAGCGATACACCCCAACATAAATGATACTGGTGACTTGGAAGGCGGCAAACTTAAATACAGAAATAACGTTGAACAAAAAATAGTAAAGGAAACGACAAAGCTTATAAAACTGGTGGTTCAGATGGAGTACTACATGACTGCTACTGTGATAATTGTCTTTCCTTTAATGCCGATTATATCGATGATCTACGAATACTTGAAGACGGGAAACCTAATATACAAGTATTCTTATATGACGAACTACTCCTTTAATACCGACACTGTGACATTATGGCTTCTTGTGTATTTTCATCACTTTTGGTCGAGTTAGTATTTCTAAACCTTTTCTTTTGGAATCGTAGTCTATTATCCTATCAATTTACCAAAAACTTATTATTTTTCTTTTTAAATTCTTCTGTCTTCCACGAGACAGTATGATAGGACATTATTGAATACCTTAAATTTAATTTAATTTCAGAATTCTATCCGCTTAAAAATAAATAAATATTATTCATACGGCTATCATCCACTTTCTAACATCTGATATTTTAAAGGGCTTTTACCGTACTTTCTCCCACGTTGTGCAATGAGCTCCCTAGAGAGGGTTTCTCGAACGAGTACAGCATGGGGTTTTTGGAAAAGGGCTTGAAAATGTTTTCACAGGGTCGGTATTGCAAACGTCTTTAGACTTCGGTAACCGCTTGCCATCAGGTGGGCCATATCACATATGCTTGAGTACCACATTTGTGATATACAAAAAGTGATCCAATTAGCTCATCTCATCACAGCACCACTAATCCGAGATGAGGCGATCCTGAAGCGGATAGAGTTGATAAAATTAAGCGATGGCGGGGTCTCTTGGTGTCTTGTGAGGACGAGATTCTCTCTAATTAGAAATTCTCCAGATACAGTTTTAATATTAAATAAGAACCAAGACCATTCTCTTGAACCCAGATGATGCTCTAAAGGCAATCTGCAGCCAAGAGCAACAGTCAATCCAAAAATATTAGCACCGAAGTCAACGCGGAGCTAATCGGGTGGCCAGGAGGTAATAAGCGTCAAAGTTTTTAAGATTGAAGTAAATTTCAGCTTTTTTTGTTGGGCTTACCTTGCTTGGCACTGACTCCCTGTTCTATGTGGTTTGTGCTTACATACGGATGCATTTCCGTATTCTCTACCACCGCTTCGAAAATGTCGTGTGTAAGAATCGGAAGGAAACTGCAGAAAGCTTGACCAGCGCTGTGAGAAGACATCAGGAATTGATATAGTAAGTGTTGTGAGAAGAGAGATAGAAGTAAACAAGTTAGATAGGTACTTTGTGAAATGATTTTGGGGATCAGAAATTAAAGTCTATTATACTTTAAGCATTTACCTGTAACTAGTCCATGATCCAAAATTCTGTTTTCATATTACGGAATTGAAATGACAAATGAGTATTAGAATAAATTGACACAATGTACACTTTTACCACAGAGGAAAGAATAATCTTATCCTGTGCCTCTTACTAACTGACAAAATTTCGTCAGAGATATTATTGAACTGCAAATTATGTCATTGGGTTGCTTTTCCTTTCTTCTTTTTTCTTTCTTCTCTTTCTTTTAATCATTTTCAAATTTTCATTGGAATAAACGATGATTATGCTTTTTAAAAATCGAACATATTTTCTTCTACGTTTCCCAAACGTCGTTAATATATTTTTTGCTTTATAATCAATTTTGAAGAGCCTACTCCTAGTGTGTCTTGTCTTATCTTAAGGGCCATGATGACAAACGTCACAGTGCACTTCGACCCTACGGGATCTTTTGTGAGCAACTTTTTAATGCTTCACATGTCTAGAATAGAGCTGCGTCACGATGTCTCTGGACACAAAGAGCCTGTAGTCTTCTGGTTTTAGATATGATAGCTGAACGCAGTCGTGATCGAGAGATCGATACACTGGGGGTGTTCTTTTTGCTTTGATATGATGAAGTTTTGTTTTCGTTATTAAAAATGTTATATCTTCCGCAGTTTGGTCGATCAACTGGAGATGCTTTTCTCGGAATCAATCCTCTTTAACATTGGAACTAGTTCAATTCTCTTATGTCTCAGCGGATTCATCATAATGGTGCGTAGATTTGTATTTATTTCTTTAACATTATTATTGTATTGCCTGTGAAACCACACAATTGAATTTTTAATTTTCATATGTCACGGTAGTATTACGCGTCTTAACGAATTAAATTAAACTTTTGAAATTTTAATTGAAGCAACTCTTTCGGTTTGGGTGATAGAGATTTATCGTGGTACGTACATTATGTGTTTGTTTGAAGTTCTACTATGAAACACAATCTGAATTTTCGCGTGCTTTGTGACAATAGGTCACACACTTTATATCTAAGTACTTAAATTTAAGTACAGTATATTTTTTTCTCCTTCTTCTTTCGAGTCCATCTGCGAAGTTTCGAATACATTATATTAGAGTCTTTGGCGCATAGATGTGGAGTTCAGGGGATCATCATCAACATTACATCAGCCTATGATGTCCACTGCTAAACAAAGGCCTCCCCCATCGATCACCAAATGGAACGGTTCTGCGCAGCCTGCATCCAGCGGCTCCCCGCGACCCTGACCAGGTCGTCTGTCCATCTAGTGGGAGGCCGTCCTACTTTGCGCTGTTCGGCACGTGGTCGCCATTCTAGAACGCCCCACCGGTCTGCTCTGCGTGCTATGTGCCCTGCCCACTGTTAGCGACTTTAGTTCAGGGGGATACTTCGGCTTAACCGCCTCTGTGGTCTAGTGCTTGAGACCACCTACCTCAGATCTAGAAGTCCGGGGTTCGATTCCCGTGGGGGCAGAAATTTTCTGCTCGGTTTGGTTGGTGGTAGGGCTTTTCTAAGTCCGCCAGGCTAGCTACCACCATCTTCTACCGCCTACCTACTAAGTCTACCGCCATAACAATAATGTTAACAGCATTGTTGTATTCCGGCGGTTAGAGGTAAGATAGCCAGTTCCTCTGTGGTTAGAGAATCCGGGTGTAGCTCGCTTTTATCGTCGGCCTTGTCTTCACTTACCGTCAGGCGAGATGAAGACCAAGAGTTTACCCCGTTATAATAAAAAAAGAAATACTAATTCAAATTTTCTTTCCACAGACGGTGAAGGATATTGGTGTAGTCATATGCTTTATCTCTTTCCTGCTTCATTCTCTATGGCAGATATCAGTACTCTGCTACTTCGGGGATATACTAATGACTTCGGTGAATATGATATAATGATATTTATTTATATGACTATCTTAAAGGAGATGTTTCACATCCTGCTAAGTATATGTACACTATCTCAAAAAATTTAGGGAAA
The DNA here is from genome assembly GCA_947347705.1 of Nymphula nitidulata. Taxonomy (NCBI): domain Eukaryota; kingdom Metazoa; phylum Arthropoda; class Insecta; order Lepidoptera; family Crambidae; genus Nymphula; species Nymphula nitidulata. The sequence continues at coordinate 10,524,179 of OX374641.1, read as the reverse complement.
ATCTCCTTAATCCGCGAAAAATACCAATAATTCGTTTTCATGCATAGTTGGTGTGTGTGTTGTACTTACAATACATAATTATGTTGAAATTTTTTGTTGGTTGCCTCGTTATTCAATATAGCAATATGGAGGGCGACATAGAAGTCAACTAAACGTCACCAAATCCTCATTGGCGCCATGATGAATATTTGTCTGTGTTGCAGTTTTTTCTATAAATTCTTGTTTTGTACCACGCAACAAAGCAAATAAAAAGAAAACGGACAATTGAACACTGTTCTGTATATTTTTACCTATTAACCATATTCTAAATCCATACATCCTTAAAATGAATACAGAAGAGCTAATGCTTTCAATTATTGTTCAAATTAATAAAATCATTTGATTTAATTGTACGTTTAATAAAGGATAACATGTTGTAAGGACTTCATTCACTTATTGAACATCTTGCATGACAATGTAATCACATGTTATACAAATAAACGATCTTTATTTTCTATTCTAGAGCATGCAAATAAGCACGGCGATATATAACTCGAACTGGTATCAAGCTGATGAGAGAACGAAGAAAAACATGATATTGATACTAAGAAGGTAATTTTAATGGTACAGCAGTAAGTATTTACTTTATCAACTCTCAAGAACAACCATTTTTTTTAACAACCCTTATGTCCGTTTTCACTAACCATTCCCTAGGCTTAGGTGTCTCCTAACGACATTGGTCTCTTTCTATCTCCTTTATATAGACTGAGATAAAATCGCTAAGAGACTCTTAACGTTAAGCAAAGGTTAGTGAAAACGAGCATTATTGATTTAAATAAGTCATGAAATGTCAAAGCAATGATCACTTGTTTTTATAGCTGTGGTCTGTGACTATGTGCACGTGTGTGCATATGATGTGCACTTTTTAACCCCGACGAAAAAGGAGGGGTGTTATAAGTTTGACGTGTCTGTCTGTGTATCTGTGTGTCTGTCTGTGTCATCGTAGCTCCTAAACGAATGGATGGTTCTTAGCTATAATTCATGAAGATCAGTTCAGGCTATCAGCTCATTTTCTACATGATAAAAGGATTTAACTAACTTTCACAGATCCGATTGATTTGAAATTTGGTATACTGTCACTTCTTACTGACATTCCCATGACATACTAACCTTATGCTGATCCTATACCATCAAAAACTCTGCGGGATGCTTAATTCTTCAGAAACTTACAGTAGATATAGCGTGTTTGGGTTCATAAGAATAGTCTCAATGAGATGGTGTTAGAATTGTTAGATAGATGATTAATAAGGCCGGGGGTTACTTAAAATTTTCATATTTTTTCTTTCGGTTATGTTTTTATTTAATTTTATCTGTATGCGCCTGTGTATTCTGCGTAGGTAAAAAAATTAAGTCTCCATTTATTATAACATTATTTAGTAGGTACCTAACCTACTGTTACGAACTGGCTGCTTAGTGCGCCCTTTTGATTATTCTTTTAAGAAGTTGTCTTATGTTTTAGTTTGATGTCAGTTCGCTGTCACTGCTCGGTTTGGTCAGTTGATTGTATTTTATATCGTTTTGTTTTATATATTACTTTACCAATAAACCCGTTTTCCCTGCTACCAGCCCTTTACATCCTGTCCACCCTTTAAGTCAGTAACACCTACCATATAATTATATCATTACAGGGCACAAAGACCTTGCAAATTGACAGCGTGCAACTTCACTGATATAAATATGAAGACCTTCACCACTGTAAGTATATCTCAAGAAATTGAATACAAACCTGCTTGATGGTAAGACTGTCGTAAGATAAGATCCTTGGTAATATGGAGTAAGTGAAACGGATACCGCAGCCCATAAACGCTCGTTGCACCTTAGACACTAGTCACGCGTTGTATAGCCTGCAAAAACCAATAGAAAGCGATATGTAATAGCATAAAACGTCTTCTATATTCTATGCTGTCAACATATGAGAAAGTGCTATGTTAGGAGCAGAAAGACTCGGTGTCTTCGCCACGTTGTCTAGCTGCGTTGTATAGACGAGGAGATCCATTGGAGTACTTGGGTCGCCGACATAGCCAAAAAAAGCTAGTCGGCAGGCCACATTGGACTGACGGCTGTTGGGGCGGAAAGGTCCTCGAGTGGCGGCCGCGTACCGGCAGACTCAGCGTTGGTAGGCCAGGTGAGGGTTGCTTCGGTCACTACCTGTACCGTATCGCCCGTAGGGAGGAAACACCACGGTGTCATCACTGTGACTCCCCCGACGATACGGCTGAGTATACCCTCATATAGTGCCCGACCTGGCAACGCGAGCGCCGTGAGCTTCGTGCCACCTCTCGCTGCCAACCATGGTAAGAGCCATGGTTGGTAGCGACAGGGTATGGGAGGTTGTCGGTTCTGTGAGACTGTGCTCTTGCAGAAGGAGGCAGCGAAGAGGGAGCGGGAAGTAGATGCTCTAGCCGCTACTATCCGGCGTAGGCGGGTGGGAGTGAGAAGGCGGGCGGTGATCGCTCGTCTTCCTACGCCCTAGGCGCGGCCGCGTGCGTGGGTGGCCCCCGCGCATGCATTGCACATGCCGCCACGTCTGGGATTACCCAAGTGACTCTGGGTAATCTCCATCGGCGCGAAACCTGGCCGCAAGGCCGGGAAGCCTGGGGGTGGTTTGGAATTGAACTTGAACTCCATTGCACCGTGAAGTGCAATGGAGTTACCGGAGAGTTTTAGTGGGTAGTCCCAGTGGCAATACGATCAGGCACTGGGCGACCTCCACACACGCCCGTCGCTTAGGCAGCGGGGGGTAGGTCCGTAAGCGGATTCCTCCCCGAAAAAAAAGGCCAGGTGAGGGTCGGGGGAAGCCGATAGCTGCAGGCAGTGCAGGTTGATCGGTTTGGAGATCACTGGGGGTGGCCTATGCCCAGCAGTGGGTGACTCTTGGCTGAAATGATGTTGATAAAGTCTACCGTAAATATCAAGTTTCCTGTCAACTACATTGTACAGATGGTACTACTCTACCCTTTATTTTACTACACTATACTCAATGGCTATAGCAAAATTTGTATTGTTTCAGATCATATCTCGATCGTGGTCATATTTCGCATTATTACAAACGATGTACGAGCCTTAGCTTATATTCCGGTCGATAGCAATGAACAATTGCTTTCGTAGGCCATACGAAATAGCAATTTTGATAGCAACGCATTTAGAGGGTAGAGCCGCAATAGAGATGTTGACAGTGTATTAGTAGTACCTAAAGTAGTTTTCATAATAGAAATCCTAAAACACAAAGGAGTATTTTATTATTACGAAATTTAAGTCATATTCAATAAACAAAACGCTATTGAATCACTCTCAGTTCACGTGACAGCGAACGTCAGTCGCAGTGAATGACGTCACTTGTTGTTAGCATCAGACGCTGTCAGAATGAAAACCATCTAAATCACCATGGCAACTCAGCAATGCTTGGCAACAAGTGAAGTACCCCGCGTCCAAAATTACCCCATTCTCCTCTACACAACATTTTTTTTTTAAATTAGAGCTTGTTTAGTAAGTTCCCAAAGTACTTAGACCCGCGACCTTTCGCAAAAAATTTAAAAGTAAAAGTTTTTCTAGTTTTGATATTTTTCTAAGTAAATATATTTTTCAAATATTTTTATTTACTGCTAAAAATTTAATTTAGTAAATATTTAGGGGAGGTAGGGGAGGGACGGGCAGTCGGGAGACATGGGCACCCCCCTTTTATTCTGATCCGGTCACAGATATATATTTTTTTCTAATTTAATAATTTACTTTACCGACTGACACCACTGTTCATCCATAGAATATCTGTGATTTCTGTCAGTTGTTAAACACAGACACGTTTGAAGGTTATGGGCTCGTAAAAGTGAATATTTTGTTGTGGTTTCGGATCGTAATATAGAGACAGCTAACGAAAGGTATGTCTATTCTTTACTATATATCTATTGTATATTAACTAACTTATAAATTAATCTGAAAGTCACGCTTAAATACCTACATAAAAAAAATACCAGTAACTTATGTTGAAAATGTATACAGAGGGAGCAATGGGCATTCTGATGTGAGGGAGGTTTGGGCATGCCTAATGCCTCCTATACTAAACATATGTATCGTATATGTTGAGAATAGGAGGATTTTTTAAAATTCTTATTACCTGCTTTAATAAAACTATGTGAATTATTTTTAATTACAGAAAGATGTCGTTCAAATTCAAAAAGAAAGGTTTGCGACGGGAAATTCCTTAAGATTTGATATTACGAGCCATAGAAGAGGTATCAAAATGATCAAAAATAAAAACAACATATACGATACTGTTTTATTTGTTGTGAACTTTGATTTTTGGATACTATTATGGATATAAAGTGTTTTATAGGCCATGCCCAAGCCTCCCACAGGGTGTGTCCAAACCTCCCTACCATAGGGAGCATCGGGCACTTTTGACCAATATCTGAAATTATCTCTTAATGTTGAGACTGATTATAATTTTAAGAAAGTTATGTCTAAGATATCTAGCCAAATGTGTGTTGCAATAAGAATTGACAATAAATGGTAATTATCTATAAAATCTGATTTTTGATGCATTAAATTGTGAAAAAGTGCCCGTCCCTCCCCTACCTCCCCTATTAAGTAGGTACTGTTATGGATTCAACGATCTATTATTAGTGAATTTTTAAATTACTTAAAGCAATATATTTTTTTTACATTCAACTAGATGACAAACAAGCTGATGGCCCACCTGATGGTGAACGGTTACCGCCGCCTATAGACGCCTGCAATAACTTGATATTGCAGGTGCGTTACTGCGTTGTCATCCTGAGGCCTAAGATGAAATGCCGTCTATGCCCAGTAATTACACTGGCTACCTTTCCCTTCAATCCAAAACACAGTGAACTGTTTCACGGCTGAAATAAAAAAGGCGGTGGTACTACCCAGACGACCCTACAAACGGGCCTACCACCTACTAAAACTCACTTTCGAAATATTGATGGCTACTGCAAGAAAAAATAACAAATTGACACGTAAATTTATCATATCAAAAAGTAAGAGTGACTTTCTAGCACCGCTTCTTATGTATATGATTGTAAATAATTGTAGACGTTATTATATATGATTTTTGATTAAATTATGTATTTCACCTTTTGTTTGTAGTTTACAAAAGTAATAAATGATATTTGGCAAACTGATTTGCATTTTACTAAGATTAACCGACAAGAAACAACGGCCCAACCTTGCTCCAAATTTACAAACGCCCTGTTTCTAAAAGCTAAGTTGGAGAACTAAACGTAATGCTGTTTTATGTAGGGAACTAAAAAGCTGATAGCGATTTAGGGTTAACAATATTATTAATTGCACCTGACATAGTCTTTATTTCACAGATTTTAAGGCTTAGAATATGGAACAGAAGTATTTAGTTCTGTATCTTTTGTGCAAAGCTAATATGCAGCAACAGTCAACCTTATTGTATAGCAGTAAAGTGGAGTTTCCCTAAGTAACGTGAAAACTTTATTCTTAGCCTTTAAAAAGACGGCCTTAAGAGCGTTCGGAATTTGAAATTCTAGACCGAATGGGGCAGCCGGTGACAAACTTTAAAAGGCATGGTAACTAGACTTTATTTAAAGGTGAAAAGGTTTATTTTCCTGTGATATAGCTTCCGAAGTAGTTTTGTGAGGGGACATGACAGCGGGTGCCCGTGTGCGACGGCATGCAACGTGTGCATGCCGCACATGAGATTATTTATTTGACTGTGAGTCAACTTAGGGATTACATTTATTAATTTCTCAAGTTTTTGGACCCATTGATTTCATAGATCACATTTACATGTTTGATTTCGTGCTTTTATAACGCCTACTTTATTGTAATAAATACAAATAAAGAAAGAAAACGATGAAAAAATTGTATGCTTCAGGCGGGAATCCAACTGGCGGCTCCTGTAAAATCGTTAAAAGTAGAAAGCAGTGAAGAAATAATTGGAAGGTTATAGTTAGTGACTCCAGGAGACGCGGATTTGATTCCCTCCTGTAGCATACAATTTTTTAATGTTTTCTTTCTTTATTTGTATCTCTTACACATAGATACATACAGATATAGATTACATTATTGTCTCAAAACTGTAGTGTCAAAATGTATTCGCGATAAACGAAATTAGGCGTTTCATCTTTCAGACTCGTAGTGTCAAAATTTGAATGATGGAAATCGTCTTATCTAATGCTAATGATCCATGCTCGCAGGTCTGGATGGGAACATAAGTATTACTAAAAGATTGTGGTATACAAGATGTGGATGATGCCTGGAAATTGCGTGGAAATCAAGACGTTATTTATATCATTTGCTGATATTAAATTATTAAAAAGATTTAACCCGAATTGTGATAAGTCGCGGATTTGGTCCACGCCTCAGGCCATGACTTTCTATCTAGTTAAGATACTTTTCTAATATTTGAAACATAAAATGTTAAAAATAAAATTACAAACGCAACATTTGAATGGACTTTGTACCTACTTAATCCATGTTAAAAAAAAATTTTTGAATAATTAGGAAGTTTTTCATTAATGGTGGTGGCGGTGGTTTGAGCGCTCTGTTTTCGATACGAAAACAAAGCAGCTTACGGCGTGGTCGATACCGGGATGGGTCAATCAAAGTTTGTTATCTCGAGCTCCTCCGTGCTTCGGGAGGCAAGTCAAGCCGTTCCTGTAACCGCTTTAACCCACTAACCCGCATTGGGCCAGCGTGGTGGTGTAATGATCCAAACTCATCATTAGTTTCTTCCATGTAGGAAGGCCTGTGCCCAGCAGTAGGACGTATATAGGCAGATGATGAGGATGATGCGTGCAAGATTTGAGTGAGTTTTGTAAGAAATATGAATATATGAAAAACATTCTCATGCACAATATGATGTTTTTAACCGACTTCAAAAACGAGGAGGTTCTCAATTCGGCCGGTATGTTTTTTTTTTTTTTCTATGTATGTACATCGATTACGGTCCCATAATATTTTTTTCAAAAACAGTTGGGTACTTTGGTTTTAAATTAAAAAAAACTGAAATTATGAAATCGTCTACATAAGCGAAATTGCGAATTTTTGCTTTTCCAATGACTTTTTAGTGAAACGATACGATAGTGGGAAACAATATAAGTTGACGGTCACCCATCTAGCTTCGACCGTAGAAAGTTATCACTAAAAATTGTGAAAAAAAAATTTTTAACAAAAATTAAAACCGACTTCAAAAAACTGAAAAGGATGAAATAATTAAATTTAAGTAGGTATTCATCCCCTAAAACCTATTTTTGGAGTTGGTGCTAAGTGGTTTCCAAAAACAATAGAAAGTAAAGCACCGACTCCAAAAATATGTTTTAGGGGATGAATACCTACTTAAATTTAATTATTTCATCCTTTTCAGTTTTTTGAAGTCGGTTTTAATTTTTTTCGTAAAACAACAATATGTGTTTTTTTTTCTATGTATGTACACCGATTACGCCGAGATTACTGATCCGATTTATGTGATTCTTTTTTTGTTCGATGCAGAATAGCTGCCATTTGGTCCCATAAAAATATCTTCAAAATCAGTTCGGTAGTTTGGTTTTTATAAATTAAAAAAACTGAAATTAGTAAGTCGTCTACATATTTTTTTCTTCGTATGTACACCGATTACGCCGAGATTACTGATCCGATTTACGTGATTCTTTTTTTGTTCGATGCGGAATAGCTGCCATTTGGTCCCATGAAATTTTTTTCACAATCAGTTGGGTAGTTTGGTTTGAAATAAAAAAAAACTGAACTCATTAAGTCGTCTACGTATGCGAAATTGCGAATTTTTGTTTTTCTATGACTTTTTAGTGAAACGATACGATAGTTGAAAACAATATAAGTCGACGGTCACCCATCTAGCTTCGACCTTAGAAAGTTATCACTAAAAACTGTGAAAAAAAAATTTTAAACAAAAATTAAAACCGACTTCAAAGAACTGAAAAGGATAAAATAATTAAATTTAAGTAGGTACGTACTCATCCCCTAGAAACATATTTTTTGGAGTCGGTGCTTCACTTTCTATTATTTTTGAGTGCATGAGTACGATGTATGATGTATGAGTACGTACCTACTTAAATTTCATTATTTTATCCTTTTCAGTTTTTTGAAGTCGGTTTTAATTTTTGTTTAAAACTTTTTATTATCTCACGACCAATCTCGAGAAATGTGTCTCGTGTACCATGCACGTCGCGTTGCGTCGGCCGAGCAGTCGCCTGACACGGGACAGCCGGTGGCCCGTCTAAGTTTTTGTTCCCTACATTTTTTTGAGCGCTGTTTCCCTCGTGAAATCTGTATCGCACGATACACGAACTCTTTGCGTGCACGTAGAAAAAAGTTTTGATTCATAATTTTTTTTCGCCGTCGCCCGCCGGCGGCGTGGACTTCAAGGAAAAGTTTTGATTCACATCACAATTCCGAAGCCGTCAGATTCGTGCTTTAAAACTTTTGACAATTCGTCACTTTCAGAACTGAGCGAGCGACAGTCCAAAAAAATAATAAGTAGGTTGTAGCCATAAAATGTATCCGCTACAAAGCTATGATATCAGATTTTCGTAAAAAAATAATGCTTTTTCTATACGAAAAGTGAGAATGAATAAAACATGTTTACTTGTTACAGCAAGTCCAGTAACTTAGCAAAGGTGATTTAAATTTATTTAGGAGTTTTCTAAAGTCGCTTTTAAAAGCGATCGGGACTCATTAGAATTTTCGATTCCAAAGTATCTAGCCATTTCTAAAGTTACCTAGCCATTTTATCATGTATTGCTTGAAACTATCTTAAATTAGTACCTACTATTAACGACAATCATTGAGTGGAATTATAACACATAAGATTGTTCAACGTTAACATCCTACGCATTCGAACATTCGAACTAGTTTAAGTGTATGACAGTTGTTTACATCTTCAACCTTAACTGTATGACAGTCATTTACACCTAATTCCACCTGAATTACAGGACACAGATAAGTAATGCCAAATCACTGATTAATCACCAGGTTAACGTTGTGTCATCCAATGCAATTTTGGAAAAATAATCATAATTGTTTTTCCTGCCACCACGCCAGGGAAGCCATCTTGAATCCTATCCTTTATTCAATTTTGTGTATATGGCAAAAGGTATTTTATTATGCATTAGTGACAATGTGAATGCTTGAGAACAATCACGACACCGGCAATTTTATGCAAATGATAGAAACAAAACAGAATATTCATGTTTAACAATTGTTAGAGTTTTATTAATTTGCCACCTTTTGCGACGCACAATGGTGCTTCGTAAATCCTTTGTTTTTTTACCGTGGGCGTGTTTACAAACAGTTATGATACCGCAACTATAGACAGGAAGTCGCTGGGCTTAGAAATGGCGCGCATGATATTAACCAAAGGCCTTATCTTTGTTTATGTTAGATTCTGCGTTTATTTATCTTAGACAGCAAACATCTGACAATTAGAATAAAATACATTTTCATAGTATTTTACATAGTCATCATCATCATACCAACCGAACGATATCGAATGCTGGACAAAAGCCTCCTCTAGTGACTTTCACGATGATCTGTCCTAATAATATGTGTAACTAAGTAGCTGTGCCCGCGACTTCGTACGCATGGATGTCGGAAAATAACAACAGTAGGGTAGGGTACATGATTTCACTTAAAGTAAAATTTAAACCATGTTTAGAAAACTCCTTCGCAATTAATGCATTGATCGCCCCGCCCGCTCGTCTTGGAAATCATAAATGCGTGCATGCTAAGTACTTGGTCATTATTTTGTTGCGGAGTTATTTTAAAACTAGGTATGATAATTTTAAAGATACTCATTGAAATCAAATAATGTCAAGAACAATTTTGTACACAATTAAGTACTTGTGGTGAATAATGTATTTATTTGATGAGGAATAATATCATGTTTACAAAAACACCTTCGCAGATAGTGCATTATTTTAGAAAAAGAAGAGAATTGATTACCAAAAAATAGTTTTAGCGAGTCAATTTCAAAAGATAGACATATGCTTTTTTTTGAACTTTTAAATGAGAACAATTCCTGCATACATGATTTTTGCGTAAATAAAACCGTTTACGCAGCGCACGCAATGAAAGCTCTGAAAAGGAATATTTTTCTTCCCGTTTTTGCTACATTTTTCATTGATGCTCATCTGCTATTAGTTGTAGCGTGATGTTATATACCCTATATAATACCTCGATAAATAGACTATCCAACATAAAAATAATATTTCTATTTGAATCAGAAGTTCCTGAGATAAACGCGTTCAACCAAACAAACAAAGAAATTATTAATTATTAAGAGATTATTGTAATATTTTAGCAGTCTACTGTGTCCTAAATACCTACTGAAACGATTCTTATGAGAGATAGTATAAGTTGTTAATAGACTTGTACCAGCTCATGAACACCATTTTTTCGTACAGGTATTTTCGCAAGAACCTATCTAAACTTATCATTTTGTGTTTTTGCTGATTTAAACAATCTACCTATCAGAAATTATACATTGATTTTTTCTGCCAAAAAATACATGTGTAAATTATTATCTGCATAAAATGTGCAATGCTTATTATCTATGGTTGGTTATATGATGTTTAGTGTCATTATCTATGGTTGATTAGCGGAAGAGTGAAGTTCGGAACGGGCAGTCCGTCACTTGTCAGATAAGATTTAAGCTGTTAAGGTGTTAGTTTTTAAAAGTTGTTTCGAAGAAATAAACGGTGTTTTTTTTTAAATAATCGTCCTGTGTTATTTCCGATCCCCCGACCGTAGGGTCGGGGGATCGGAAATAACACAGGACGATTATTTAAAAAAAAACAATAATATGCATGTAACAATATGCATGTAGATGCATATTCATTATCCTATAAACATTGGGTTGACAGTACCGATTATTATCCCCTTTATAAGACACATACAAATTAAAAATGAAAAATTGGAGTTATATCATATCACTAGGGAATGTAAATCTCGCGAGATTGGGGCTCAAGCGAGATCTAGCGGGCTTATGAATAACAATACTGCGAGATCTCGCCAATGTCGAGATCTCGCGAGATTGGCAGTTTTGTGTATTTTTTTGCGAATAATCACCATATTTGAATTAATTAGGAAAATAAAAAATTAAAATTATAAGTATTGTAAGATAAACATTTATTATCACGAATTTTTTAATAGACTTTTATGCATCAAACATTGTTTGACGTATTTGTCTATATTTTTTAATAAACTTCTAACTTTGACGTACGTATCTATCAAATAACAAATGAAAGAAACAACCAATCTTCTCTTCTAATGTCAAACAAAAATCTTTTAGTAATAAAACAGTTAGTATTGTCTTACATTTTCGCGATCACTACACATTTGACGGTATGTAGACGACACTTTCACAATTTTACCAACTGATAAAGTCACTGCATTTCTATCACACCTTAACTCCATCAATCCTAAAATTCAATTCACCGTGGAGTTAGAGGCAAACAATAGACTAGCTTTTTTAGATATTTTAATTATCCGAAATCCAGATCACAGCTTGAGCCACACTGTGTATCGTAAAGCAACCCATACTGATAGGTACCTCAATGGTGACTCTCATCACCACCCCAGTCAGTTGTCTACCGTAGGGAAATCTTTGTTTCAGAGAGCGCGCGGCATCTGTGACAACCAACACCTGACAGCTGAGCTACAGCATGTCAAGCATGTATTGCGGGACAACAAACTGCAAATACCACGCCAAAGTCATAGAAGCCGAGCGAAACTTGTCACAGTCGAACGTCAACCTGCTGTACTACCATATATGAAAGGTGTCACTGACAAGATTGGCAACATCTTGAAGCGTGCTTCAATTAAAACTTATTTCAAGCCGCCGAAGAAGATTAACCAATTCCTACCACCTGTCAAGTGCAATATCCCCTTACAAGATGCAGGCATATACAAGTTAGATTGTGACTGCGGCCTCTCATACATAGGTCAAACAAAGAGAAGCATAGGCACCCGGGTAAAAGAACATATAGCTGACGTAAAACACAGGCGCGAAACGAAGTCGGCAGTGTGTGAACACGCTCTTGACGGACCCAATCACTATATCAGATTTGATAAGCCCCAGATCCTCGCCAGAGAACACCGTTTCATTCCTAGAATGTTACGTGAGGCTATTGAAATCAAAAAACATCCTAATTTCAATAGAGAAGATGGTTGGAGTGTACCACTAGCTTGGGATCCCATCATTCGAATAATAAAGTCCCAAGCCCGTCCTCACACTGCCCAAAAAACTGACACCGTGAGCTCCGTATGCGTAATTCGGACCGCTCAAAATATAACACAAAGTGACGGTAGTTAACTTAAAACTTATCAAAGACAACTGACATCTTCAGTCTTCCCGTGACCACGATCGCTGTAAAGTAATCGAAACGTCGGGTGAATAATAATAATGTAACATTTAATTAAACGCGAGTTAAATCCGGTAAATTGGTTTTATTTCAAATAAAACAGTTTTTTTTAACAAACAAAACAACGAGAAGTCAAAAAAATTAAACTTTTATCTAAGTTGAGTTGACTATCAAAGCCCGATAAACCAGACATAATTAAATTTTAATTGTTATGTCTTAAGTTGATGTCTGGGCATTGAAAGATTAAACTGAGATATTATTATCAATTAAATAACTCCGTCCGTGTCAGGCCGCGCTTCGAATAAGACGTTTTTATGCTGAAGTACAATCTCGTTAAACTCGCGAGATCACGCCCTTTTTTCGCCCGAGATCAATTTCGCTAAAAAAGCCCGAGATCTCGCAAAAACGAGATCTCGCGAGAACAAGATTGCATTCCCTACATAACACCCAGGTGATTTATTTCCCTGGTGATCAAAGTAGACTAATCAATTCAACTTTGTACACCTAGGTGATATCACCTGGGTGAACATAGTGGAATAAACCACAAAATGTCAATTCAAAATGCAATTTTGTTTTTTACGACTTTATGTTGAGTATTTTCGTGTTACTTCTTCATAGCCAGTTTAAAAAATCCACAAAAAAAATAGGAAAATCCACAAAACACTTCAAGTGCAGGCAGACAAAACATTCACGGTTGACACACGGAATGACTATTAAAAATAAATCTTAATTTGACATTAAGGTCAACTTTTTGACGTTCTAAAGTACACTTTCAGGTACCTTAGCAAGGTTTATGTACACCTATAATTATTCTAATTTGTTATTTTTTTGGAATAAAATAAAAGCAATATCAAGTGATTTTCCCTTGTTATAGGCGGCGCTAACCGCTTACCATCAGGTGGGCCTTCAGCTTGTTTGTCAAACTTTTTGTCTAAAATCTAAAATGGTGCTCAGGAGCTGTCCGAAAACTAAGTATTATCTCCTTTGAGTCCCTCGACTGCCGTGGTTGCCTCGGACGTGCTGGCGGGAGTAGATTGGCAATCTTAAACTTCCGAAAGTCTAACACAGTAAGACTCCCGTTCCGAAGTATTGGGCAAGACAATAAAATCATTTCCAAAATTAAGTTTATCACTCAGAAAAACAATAAAAAAAGTCATCGAAAATTGTGTTTTCTATATTTGTATTTGAAGTATTGTTAAAGCCAAGAATTTGTACCTATTTGCAAACGTCAAATTGAGCACTCCTTAGAAAAGCCTTCCGTTAGTGTTCACTACTTAGTTTAGTAACCTTAATAAAATACCAACTGAACAAAATTCCAACAACTCGCGGCTTCTTCAAGAGAAAGTTATGGCATTAAAAGAAGTTGCCCTTTCTGTCATTTCGTAGAACTAACTATAAGTGTCACAGTATAAAAGAGTTCAAGGAACGGCCGGAGATGTATCTATTTGTTACGGAGAATTCGGCACTACAGAATGCCGAAATGGCTTCTGAGGATTGTCGATAATGTCTTTATGTAGTTTTATTATAAGTAGAGAGTGTTTGAAGAATAGAAAAATGACAGTGGACTAAAGTAACCACTTCTGCTGCTTAGTATACTTAATTATTATACAGGGTGTACGGGGAACGCTCCCGAAAACGAAGACATGAGTACATGACGTGTCAAATAAAAAATATGAAATCGTGTAAAAAAATCAACTGTTCCATACTACATTGTAACACTTTGTTTGTATGTAACAGCAGATTTTATTTCGAGATTTAAGTTTTTTTGTTTGACAAGTCGTGTAGGGTCACCAGCGCTGCTATCTGCTTCGTTTTAGAAACTTGAAGTCATTTCGACGATGGCTGCACGACTCCGTAACGTGAGAACGACAAACAAAACGGCGACAATCGTTGTGGCGACTGCAGGTTGCGGCGACTGCAGATTGCGGCAACAAATGTTTCATGTGTATTTTATTGTTTGCAATACACACCAAAATTGTTTGGTGTGTATTTTATTTTCTACTTTAGTTTCTTGTATCACACAGATACAAGAAACATGTCAAAAAGAGAAAAAAATATATCATATGAATATATCTTTCATGTGTTTCCTTCCTATAACATGAGAACAACTTCAAGAGAGGCATGAAAGGGCCGGCAAGGTGGAGGCGGCTAGAGCAGTGTCTGAACTGCACTAGCTGTCTTCGCTTAAGGACTCTCCTTGCCACTTCAGCCCCCTTATTCTCAACTGTCGGATCACGGATTCGATTCGAAAAGTCACATGCCGTCTCGCTTTGACGCCGCGCGATAAAAAGTGACAGGTACAGAGTTTCCGAAATTCGAATTCTTTTCGACAGTTGAGAATAAGGGGGAAAATCAGGTGGTGTTGGGTCAATTGCCGTGCTTTGTATAAAAAAGTATATATTTCTTTTTTCCTATATCAGTCCTCGCTACTTATTGCTTTTATTTCAATTAGTAGCAAATAAGGTAACAGCGTGCCGGGTGTTAAATCGCATAGCTTCTGCACTAAATTTTTTTGAAGTATACAACGTAATTAAAAATAATGTTTAATTAAAAGCTAATTCCAATCTTCTACTTATAAAAGAAGTGCATACTAATATATTAACCCCTCATTCACAACTGTCGGAAGACAAATTCCATACGAAAAATAACGTCACATCTCGCTTTGACGCACCGCGATAAAAAATGACAGGTGTGAGTTTCCGATATCGTCGGTGGGCATGCAAGAACGCGTAAGAGCAGGCAATACCGCTTATTTACAAAAGTCTCAAAATTGAAACATCGAGCCATCAAACAACACCAAGAGAAATCGCAAACAAGTACAGTAAAATAAGATGCATATTAACTTTTTTCTTCCTCCTGTGATATTAAGAAAAAGCTGATACGCTGTATTGCAATGCAAAATGCTCTTACGCGGTCTTGCACGCCCACCGACGATATTGTCGGGGATAGTGCAAATCCGCGAATCTACCATACGTAAAGGCCGCGTATCTGCAATAGATCCAGTTTTACAGGGGAAGGTTAAAATTTAAAAACTTTTTTAATTCAACGAATTTTAAGCTCATTTTTACACAGAGAGATGTGTTCTATCTATCTCTTAGTAGCAGCTAATCAAGATTTTGCGTGAATTGCCCGCGACAACCTAAATGGGCTACATTCAGATACGCGGAATTATCCAATGCTAGTTACGCGGATTTGCACTATCCCCGACGATATGCAAATGTTTTCAGACAGTGCAGGCAGCTATCTTCACTAACCTAACGATAAAAATATTTACACGATCGATCGCAGCAAAAAACTATTCCAATAATTGACATGCGAAGGGAGTGCGAATAACACATTTCTTGGCACAAGTTTTTTCCAGGAACTAATTATTTTAATTTTAATAAGGAGTTGAGCTCCCTTGTTTGCTTTAATGACAAGTGTCGATACCTAACATCTTCTATACAGGATGGTGCCGTCAATACGACAATAAATTGAAACATGGGCTGTATTACTTCATAGAAATGGTTTGCCAATTTCAAAAACATCTTATTCATTTGATCATTTCATGATATTTGTATGAAATAATATAACATTGGCTGCATTGTTTCATAGAAATGTCATGATATTATCAAATGAATATGATATTTTTGCAAGTGGCAAACCATTTCTATGCACTAATATAGTCCATGGTTTAATTTATTGTCGTATTGACGGCTCCATACTGTTTCACGTTACAATGAAACGAAACGTGTAAAACATAAAAAAACACTGAAGATTTTATCCATCGCCACTTCACATTTGAGTTAGCGAATAACTGGCTGAACAATCGATCTAACTTTGTGCTATATTTGAAAGAAAACAACTATGAAACAAACTACACTCTCACCGCCTACTTATAACATCATTGCTCACGACAGTAAATAGATACCTAATCTTGTAAAAGAGAGAAGGAAGAGAAGGCAAAAGAAAAAACAACATAATAACAGCTTTTAATAAAATAAGGAGTTGAATCTAAATCTTCATAGAGTTCTCTCGAGTTCACTCGGACATTCTCGAACTCTCTCGAGTTCACTCGAACATTCTCGAACACGTTTATAAGCCGTTAGTCTCAGTTGTTACCGCGACCGCTTCTACCCACCAACCGTATTGTGTCAGCCTCCTTGTGTGTTTCTACCATGTAGGGAGGTCTGTGCCCAGCTGTGGGATGCATGTAGGCTGGTGAGATGATGATGGTAGACTAAGGTTATTAGGAAAGAGGTGCAACTCCGAACAAGGCCGTATTTAACATGATAGAAATGAAAAAAAAGAGACCAGTGCTAGGCATTGAACATGGGTCTTTCTTTAAACCAGCAAAACTGCACTAGCTGACTTCGCATATGACCTCCTCTTACCGCTTCGCAACAGGTGGTGTTGAGTCATCTGTCGTGCTATCTATAAAAAAAGTTTATAAAATTAGTTTGTTCTATGGAACAATTTGAGACAAAAAGTACAAATTGTTCTATAGTACAAATAGGGAAAATATTTTTCATAGATGTTCCATGTCTTCACTTCATGTTTTCATGTTCCATAGAACAAAATAGGACCTACCGAATTACACTGGCTACTTTCCCAATCACATAGAAATCCAGCAGAACACGAAATGGTACTTTTGCGCCTAGACATAAACAGCATGTAAGGTGTGCATATGGATTGAGTGATCTTCTTCAATCTTTACAATAATTTTCACGCAATTTTTGAAGAACTGCAATATCAAATAATAATATACACTCACACCTATTATCTTGCCCAAAGTAAGCATCATTGGGAGCTTGTGTTATGGATACTAGATAACGGAGAAATAATGATAATATAATAATATGCATATAAATATTAGAAATATACTAAATAAACATAAACATCCATGACTCGTAAACAAATGCTCGTACTTATCATACAAACTTTTGCTCCTACCGGGAATCGAACTCGGGACCTCTTGACCGAGTTGCCTGTATAGTAATGGGTACAGAACAGACCACTCGGCCAGCCGGCCGTCAATGATTTTTTTGTTACTGCAGGTGTCTATAGGTGGCGGTAACCGCTTTTTTGTAATGACTCAACACCACCTGATGTGAAGCGGTAAGAAGAGTCCATATGCGAAGACAGCTAGTGCAGTTCAGACACTGCTCTAGCTGTCTCCACCTTGCCGGCCCGAAAGGTGCTTTTTCACGCCTCTTTTGAAGGACCCCATGTTATAAGAAGGAGGGAACACATGTGCTGGCAAAGAATTTCAAGTCCTGGAAGTACGACAAAGAAAAGAGCTACTAAATTTCTTTTTACGTGATGTTGAGGTGGAGACAGTGAATTGAGGACTCCGAAGACCGGCACGCGTGCTCTTGAGTAGGAAGGGGGACGGTGGGATAAGGTCAAATAGCTCTTCAGAGCACTCTCCGTGATATAACCGATAGAAGGCGCTAAGCGACGCAATGTCTCGACGCAATTGCAGAGGCTCAAGGTTGTTCGTGACCTCTCGTCGCCTTGCCCACGATACGGACAGCACGACGCTGCAATCTGTCCAGGGCATCGAGTAGGTACTTGGCGGAGCCATCCCACAAGTGGAAGCAATATTCCACGCAAGACCGGACCTGAGTTTTATAAAGCAGGCATAATTGGTCAGGCGTGAAAAATCGACGCACCTTGTTCAGGACACCGAGCTTCCGTGAAGCTGTTTTGATCACGGTTTCGATGTAGTTCCTGGAATTCAGATCGCAACAAATCTCCATGCCTAGCAAGTTTAGGGAGCCCTGTGCCGAAAGAGTCGTGCCCTGAAAAGACGGAAGGGGAAGGAACGGCGACATTTTAACTGTAAACGCGCACACCTGTGTTTTCTTAGCATTGAACTCAACAAGATTGTTAGAGCCCCATTCAGATACGAGGTTCAACACCCTGTTGAGCTCAATGGTAAGATTCTCCCTCTCTCTCTCTCGGTTTCAGCGCGCCCAGCCCCTGGGCGACCGTAATATCCCCCATGCACTGTACTGTCATCCGCATAGCCGCTTCACATCAGGTGGTGTTGAGTCATTACAAAAAAGCGGTTACCGCCACCTATAGACACCTGCAGTAACAAAAAAATCATTGACGGCCGGCTGGCCGAGTGGTCTGTTCTGTACCCATTACTATACAGGCAACTCGGTCAAGAGGTCCCGAGTTCGATTCCCGGTAGGAGCAAAAGTTTGTATGATAAGTACG
Organism: Nymphula nitidulata; assembly: GCA_947347705.1. Lineage (NCBI taxonomy): Eukaryota > Metazoa > Arthropoda > Insecta > Lepidoptera > Crambidae > Nymphula > Nymphula nitidulata. The sequence goes on along the minus strand of OX374641.1, from coordinate 10,505,568 downwards.
AGCATTTGTTTACGAGTCATGGATGTTTATGTTTATTTAGTATATTTCTAATATTTATATGCATATTATTATATTATCATTATTTCTCCGTTATCTAGTATCCATAACACAAGCTCCCAATGATGCTTACTTTGGGCAAGATAATAGGTGTGAGTGTATATTATTATTTGATATTGCAGTTCTTCAAAAATTGCGTGAAAATTATTGTAAAGATTGAAGAAGATCACTCAATCCATATGCACACCTTACATGCTGTTTATGTCTAGGCGCAAAAGTACCATTTCGTGTTCTGCTGGATTTCTATGTGATTGGGAAAGTAGCCAGTGTAATTCGGTAGGTCCTATTTTGTTCTATGGAACATGAAAACATGAAGTGAAGACATGGAACATCTATGAAAAATATTTTCCCTATTTGTACTATAGAACAATTTGTACTTTTTGTCTCAAATTGTTCCATAGAACAAACTAATTTTATAAACTTTTTTTATAGATAGCACGACAGATGACTCAACACCACCTGTTGCGAAGCGGTAAGAGGAGGTCATATGCGAAGTCAGCTAGTGCAGTTTTGCTGGTTTAAAGAAAGACCCATGTTCAATGCCTAGCACGGATCTTAAACCACTTAGCTTGGTGGTTTAAGATCCGTTCCATGACCTTGCAAAGAACTGAGGTGACAGCTATCGGGCGGTAGTTAGCTGGGTCTGATCGGTCTCCCTTTTTGGGGACCGGTTGCACATTGGCCTCTCGCCAAGATTCCGGCACACACCCAGAAGAGAGAGAAAGACGGTATAGCCGCGTTAAGACAGGAGACAACTCCGCTGCGCAGTTTTTCAGTACTATCGCTGGAATGCCATCAGGTCCACTAGCTTTCCGGACGTCGATTGACTGAAGCTCCGCACGTACATCACATTGCCTAATACGTATATCGGGCATTGTGTGGCCACAGTGGGAGAGTGTTTGTGGCTGTGAGTTGCAGTCATCGATTCGGGAGTGAGCAGCAAAGAGTTTTACCAAGAGATCGGCTTTCTCTTGCGGCTTGTGAGCTAGCGAGCCGTCAGAACATCTCAACGGGGGCAGCGAGGGTTGACAGAAGTTGGACTGCACGGCTTTGGCCAGACGCCAGTAGCTACGGCTTCCCGTAGGATGCGTAAGAAGTTCTTGGTCAACTCGTGCAACGCGCTGTGCATCCGCTCTGATGAAGGCCCTTTTGCTGATGGCCTACCAACAGATAGGCCATCAGCTTGTTTGTCATTTAGTTGTATAAAAAAACTCCATGCATGCTGTACCTACTCGTTCGAGAAAACCAAAGTGTAACTAAAATAATAACAACCAATTTTTAGTGGTTAAAAAAAAACATACAGACGAATTGATAACCTCCTCCTTTCTTTGAAGTCGGTTAAAAAAAAGGCCAGTTCTCAGTTATTGCATTACTCGGAAAAATCGATGCCGCCAGAATCTAAAGTGACTTTTAAAATATTAATTCCTAAAAATGCCATAATTCACGGGACAACGCACTACCCCTAAAGAACAGGTTCCTTATAATTTATGGTGCGTCAATTTTTTTCATGGGCACAACATGTGGAACTATATCAAACATAGCACCCTACAATGCAAAATGATCTCTAATACGATGCCTTTAGGTTGGCAGACATACTGATTGTATTGTGTGGTAGGTACATGTATGGATTCACTTGCGTAACGCGGCGGGGGGTGTGACGCAAGGGGTGTGCGTGGTACGTAGGGCTGCTGCTGCTTTTATTTTTTTTCTTTGCTTTATTTTCACATTGTGTATCTTAATTTATTTGTTTTAACATAAAACAAAAAAAAAAAACATTTTGCATGCCAGTTTCTGGTGGAATATGTGGATCCCAAACCTTTTGTTAACATCGAAACATGTACCATATTTCAAGCGAAATAAATTTCATTATTCTTTATATTCATTATTCAATTCTGTTAGGTATAGGATTGGTATGTTGAAAGCCAGGCTATTTTTACCATAGGTATAGTGCAGTTAATTGCAGTTTTATTTAGGGTACAGAAGAGATAAAGCCGGGGCGACTGATCACAAATCTAGGTAAGTTTATTAGGTACTATTATTTTTAATAGAATATCATAAAAGTAAGTACCTTAACATTTCGGATTGTTTCTGTTGTTGACCAAAACTATTTTTAATTTTTAATAATATAACATTTTATTTTGCTCCGTACATATATAATTTTCAAACGACATTAAGAAGAGATGCTTCAAATTTGATCATCCTCAACAAGAAAAGCTTATCACGTGGATATATCACGTGGATGAGAGTAAGCGTTACAAAAGTTAAGAGTAATTAACAAAAAAGACGTTTAAGAAGACAAGCTAAAATACTAATCCGATAGTGTAGAAAACCTGCACAATATTGTTTTTATAAAAATTCTGCAAATGACTCAACCCCACCAGCCCGCCTAGCATGACCACCGAAACGCGATATGATAAAGCTATTTATCGCTTCGAACTGTCAAAAATCATTGGATATAACGGCTATTTTGAAATTTATCGAAACTGCGAACATGTATTTATACAATACAAGTTCGCAGTTTTGATAAAATTTCAAGATGGCGGTTATACCCTTTGATTTTTGACAGTTCGAAGCGATAAATAGCTTTATCATATCGTATCATATCGCGTTTCGGTGGTCATGCTAGGCGGGCTGGTCTGCAGCGAGTCCATATGTGAAGTCAGTTACTGTAGCTTACAATAACACAAAAAAATCTAAATATTAGTATTTTTTAATCAATCAAAAGGTATGTTTTTTATAGACAAATCCATATTAATATTATTACTGCGAAAGTTACTCTGTTTAAGCCGCGGCACTGATTTAGATGACATTTGACATCGAGATTACAGCCTGAGAAAGTACACAGGCTACTTTTTGGTGCGATAACCGATATCCACTCAAGCGGCCCATAGCCATAAATAAAGAACAAAAAAATAAACACGTATCTTAAAAAATAACTTTATTTTTTCATAAAACCATTATTGCCAGCCCTACGTCGTCGCGTCACGATAAACGCAGCAGGGGTTGTCACACCAGCCAATTCCACACATACGCACACCCAGAATAGGTGTACATTATGTCTGTGAACTGAATGCTTTTATTATGTCAGTGTGTGTGTATGTGGAGTCCAGCTGTGCCCAGATGACGTGTCGCAAGTGGACTGTAACCCCAGGTTGGTTAAGAATTTACAATTTTAATTACATTGAAACTGAAATTTTGAGTTATGAGTCCGGTGTTAATTTTTAAGAAAAAAAAACAACTTAAAATTACTAAAAAGATAAAAAAGTAAATCTTATTTTAAGGTTTTATCCCACCTTCCCACTTCCTACTCAGGAGCACGCGTGCCGGTCTTCGGACTCAGCAATTCACTGTCTCCACCTCAACATCACGCACAAAGAAGTTTAGTAACTCGATTCTTTGTCGTACTACCACAGCTTAAAATACTTTGACAGCACATGTCTCCTTCCTTCAACATGAGTTCCTTCAAAAGAGGTGTAAAATTGCATCTTATAGGCCGACAAGGTGGAGGCAGTTATTACGAAGTTTTTCTGACGACCGGCTGGTCGAGTGGTCTGTACCCCTTGCTATACGGGCTGCACGATCAAGAGGTCATGGGTTCAAATCCCGGTAGGGGCAAATGTTTGTATGATGAATACGAGCATTTGTTCACGAGTCATGGATGTAGGTATATATGTTTATTTAGTATATTTCTAATATTTATATACATATTAATATCAATATTAATCCGTTATCTAGAATCCATAACACAAGCTCTTAATGATGCTTACTTTGGACTAGATAATAGGTGTGAGTGTATGAATATTAATATTATTATTTCAAGCTGCACTAGCTGTCTTCGAATAATGACTCTTCTTACTGCTTCACAACAGGTGGCGTTGAGTCATTTGCCTTGCTTTGTAATGTATAATATGGTATTATTTGGAGTTAGTGCTTCACGGACGACCTATTACTTGCAGACGATCCTACATACGGGCCTACCACCTAGCTAGGTGGTAGGCCCGTATGTAGGGTCGACTAGGGTTATAGTAAATCCCATTCAAAACCTATTTTTTATAAATAGTAAAACTTCGTTTTGTATGTAAGGGGTGGTCGACATGCGTGCATTTTATAATGCTACTAGTGATAATTGACATTCTCATCGAGTTCAGTTATGGTGCCATAAGGTAGACTATGTTCTTTTTCAGCATGTAATCTATTTCCGTGTGAAATTTTATACAATTCGGTTCAGGGGCTTAGAAGTTATAACGTAACAAACAGACAGATATACAGAGTTGCTTTCGTATTTATAATATAAGTTTGGTTATACACTTTAACAAAACAACCTAAGAAATAATTATTGAAACTTTTCTTGATTACCTAAGTTTTATCAGAACAACAATTCAAGCAATAATTTCATAACTATGTGTACATATTTAATTATTTAATATGTTACCTCAGAACTTTTACAATCATTGTTACACACACAATAATAACATTTTCTTGTAAAAAATATCAGCATCGATTAAAACTTGTTCCAGTTACATACAGTACGAAGTAATAAATTAATGTTTCCTTTCATTTTAGTTTAAATATAATAGGGTAGAGTCATTTATTAAATTTTAGGACACACGTGACACAAAGCCTAGATGCAGGGTTAAATACGATGACTATATACTTAGATATGAGTAAAGCATTTGATCGTGTTTCACACAAGCTACTCTTGAGTAAACTAGAGAGATATGGTATAAGAGGTATTGCTTTGGCTTGGATAGAAAGCTACCTACGCGATCGTATGCAATGTGTAGAAATTTCTAGGATACAAGATAATAACAAAAAGATTTATACCTCTGGATATCGTCAAAATCAATGCGGTGTGCCGCAGGGAAGTGTACTGGGGCCTCTTTTATTTCTACTCTATATTAATGACTTGCCTAATGTTACTGATCAAAAATGTATCTTATTTGCTGATGACACAACACTTATTGTTAAAACTAAAGAAAGAAACATTGAATATATAGCCAACACAGAATTTACAAAAATAGCACTGTGGCTGGAAAGTAATAACCTTAGGATAAATATAAAGAAAACCAAATTTATCCAATTTAAAACGATAAATAGCAAGAATGAAAAAATGGGCATTAGTTTAAATAATAATAAGATAGACGAAGTAGAAGAAACTAAGTTTTTAGGAATTATAATTGACAAATTCTGTAACTGGAAAGCACATGTTGACTCGGTAGTAATAAAACTTGACAGGTTCATATACGCTTTAAATAGGATTAGACAGTTAGCATCGAAACAATCGGCTGTTATTGCTTACCACGGTTACGTTTCATCGGTGCTACGATATGGAGTTATACTGTGGGGCAATTCGGTGGATGCAATTAGAGTTTTTAAAATACAAAAAAAATGTATTCTGTCTATCTGTGGTGCAGGTTATTTGGATTCATATAAGCCCCTGTTTAAATTATTGAATATATTACCATTCCCCTGTTTATACATTTATGAAGTAGGGATGTTTGTTAAAAAACATTCACATTTATATGATAAAAAAAATGGTTATAATTACAACGGTAAAAAGGGCGAAAGTCTATGTGTTCCAAACCAAAGGCTTGTTGTAAATTCGAGGAACGCTTATTGCATGACCATACGCATATATAACAAACTACCTAATGAAGTTAAAACACTGACTCTAACTAAGTTCAAAACAAAACTATTTAATTTTTTAATAGACAAAACATATTATTCGATTGGTGAGTTTTTGAAAGATAAACTTTAATTTTAGAAAATTTTATTTAATTGTTTAACGTTTCTATTCAACTTGTAAATTATTTTTGTGGACATGGTAATTTAATTCTCTTGACATTGCTTATTTAATTTTATAAAACACATGATTCCCTGACATTGTAATTTAAAATTGTAATTTAAATTGAAAATCAGTATTTAATGTTACATGATTATTTATATCTAATTAATTTAATTGTAAAAAAAAACATTTCCTATATTGAAATATTTGCACGTTGATGTAATCGACAGAATATGCTGGTGACTTTAATTATATAAAACATCCTCTGTAACTATATTTTTGCAAATAAAATGATTATTATTATTATTATTATTAGGTAAGACACAGTAACAGATACATTTCTTCTTCTTCCTCGTGCGGGCGGATTCCGCAAATCAACATCAATTGCGCCTGTTTTTCGTCGTAGGGTGAGGGCTTGTAATCTAGCTCCGACGCAAGTAGGAAGTTGGACGCAAGGACGCAAGGAGTTGGAATACTCCTCCAGGAAGTCTTCCGCCTTCACGTCGCCAAAAACTTTCCGGAGGCTAGGTACCTGAAGATCCCAGGTGTTTTGCCTTCAGTCGGCCACTCCGTTGCATTTCAGCAGGACGAGAGCGAATGTTTCCTCTGCCTCCACGCAAGCTCTGCACATTGGACTATCCTTGACTCCTAAGTTAAAAAGATGTTAGTTAAAGTTGCTATGACTGGTTATGGCCCCTGTTATTAAACGGAACCGGGGTTTACTTAGCTTAGCTATAATAGGGCTTTGGAGAGCTTGAATTTTATTTATCGCAGAGCGAGTTTCGCCTGCCTGCAAGTCTTCAAAGTATTCCAATGATGTTCGTGCAGGTGTTTGGTATGCTGACTAAATCTACCTTTGAACCAGCCAGGTAGCGGGATGATTGGCTCTGGCCCAAAGGCTTGCATGTCCGACTCCCTTCTGGCTAGATCATCCGCAGCGTTGTTGCCTCGAGCGCCGCTGAGGCCTTTGATCCAGTGCAAGGTGACACTGTTCAGTGTTCCTACCAAGTTTAGGTCCAAATGACATTCGTGAATGAGACTCGAAGTTATCGCGTTGATGTTTAGAGCTTGCAGAACATATTTGCTATCAGAGAGAATTAGTATGTTGATGATCCGTTACCTCTCTAGCGACTCTTCTTACCACAAGGCTGATAATTATATAGGTACTCAAGATGCACTATCTGTCTTAGCATACCTATGAACTCTTCTTACCCCAAAGCTGATAATAATTTATAAAACCAGATATGAATCAAAAATGATTCAAAATAATTATTGAACGTCTCAATGTTGTCGTTTATGGAGCTTCCAAACGAATGCAGGACGTATTCTGTCACAGTTTCATTGCGCACATAATTAATATTTTTCTGTCTGTACTAAAAAGCTATAGAACCTTAATCACAACAAAAGATGATTAAAATGATTAAAGTAAAAAAAATAACTAAAATGAATAGAATGTAGGGTAGGATCAAGTAGTTTTAATAAAGAATGCGAAGCGAACATGGAATAAACCCATATATGTAGGTATATTATTTATTCTTACTTTAAAGTCTCGTTCAAATCCTCGAAACTAACTCCCAACAACGCGAAGAGCTCCGGAATGCAATCAGATGAACATTCCGACCTATGCAGCTGTAAATAAAAACAATCCACTATCACGCTACGGGCTCAGAACGTAAACAACTTGTTGCTGAGCGAAAGAATAAAAAAGAAAAGTGCAACGCGCCCATTAATCATACAGCCGAGCCACAGATAAAAAATAGAAAGTGAATTTGCAGCGATTTTTCTCTTGGTGTCGAAAATTTTACTACATGTGATGTTTTTGCTTGCTCGTTAATAATAACAGTACCTCTAGCACGAACACCTTTAAATTTAGAATCGCCTTCGTATCGAGGAGGTAAGTTAGCTTTTATTTGAAATTTCAAAGGTGCGTGAACGATACGATTACGAAATTTTAAAATGTTTGTGCAAGAACCGACTTCAAAAAAAAACATACAGACGAATTGATAACCTCCTCCTTTTTTGAAGTCAGTTAAAAACGAGGAGGGTCTCAATTCGGTTGGTATTTCTTTTCTATGTAATATACACGTACGCCGATTACGCCGAGATTCCTGATCGGATTTACGTGATTTTTTTTGTTCGATGTGAAATCGTTGCCATTTAGTCCCATTTTTTAAAAAAAATCGATTGGGTAGTTTGGTTTTTAAATAAAAATAACTGGAATGAGTAAGTCGTCTACGTATGCAAAATTGCAGATTTTTGCTTTCATATGAAACTTTAGTAAAACGATACGATAGTAGGAAACTATATAAGCTGACGGTCACCCATCTAGCTTTGACCTTAGAAAGTTACTATTTAAAAATATGAAAAAAAAAACAAAAATTAAAACCGACTTCACAAAACTGAAAATATTAAACAATACGTTATAACTGTTATAAGTTTTAAAATTTATCTAAAAAATATCTAAACTAGAAAAAATAATGACATGGCATATGGCAATTTTATCCAAAAATATATAATAATACACAATACAAGTATGATGATATTGATGATTCACTTACGATAGAGGATAGATTTTCTAACTCTATTATAAATATTATAATTCATGATCTTGACATAATATTTAGTGCACATAATGAAATTAACTGCACATATCCATCGCCAAACTAGAAAATACTCTTTGTCAAGCGCAGATCATAAACATAGTGATGAAATATTATTAATTTGTTTATAAACGACGATCGTAATTCAATTAAACGCACCTGCAATATCAAGTGCTTTTCCTTGTTATTGCAGGTGTCTGTAGGCGGCGGTAACCGCTTACCACCAGGTGGGCCGTCAGCTTGTTTGTCATCTAGTTGTATAAAAAAAATTACTATTATTTATTTTGTTACATAATCTAATCTTGTTTTGTATTAGTTTTGCGTACCTCTATTATGGACGGGGCTACATAATGAAAAAAATCTTATTTCAGACTTTAGCTAATATTATGTAGGTACTTGGTAGTTTTAGGTCCTATTAAGAAAAAAAAAACAATTATTGGAGCAGCAATTATTTTAAATTAAAATGTCTAGTTACAATGGCTGGTTGTACAATGTTGTTTTTGTTTGCAATGCTACGGAACCCATAATCCATATCAGATGCGCTTGCGCCGATTGTAAATGTTGGTTAAACTTGGTTAGCTAGTAGCTTGCCATGATCTCCTTATTACAGTATTGTTTTACTTCACATTGCTATTTCGTCCTACAAATTAGCTTCTGTTTGGAATTATCCATACTAATGTGTCTGTCTGTGTTACCTCTTTACGATTAAACCGCTGAAATCAAAATTAAATTAGTGTAGAGATAGTTTGAGTCCCAAAAAAGGAAATAGGATAGTTTTCATCCGAGATTATTATAAAGGGGAGTGGAAGATTGTATGAGGAATCAATAACAGCTGACCCGATTTAGATGAACTTTGGTATAGAGATAATTAGCCACTAGTTAGTTCATATGGTAAAAGATCAAATGATTTACTCGGTCGGGGATGGTTTCTTGTTTTCATTTTTAATTTAATTTATTAACTATTAAAATAGTTAATATTATAATAATAAAATCATAAAGGTGGATTTGCTACCAACACTAATTGTGGCACTAGGGAACGGGAAGTAATAAAAAAGATTCCCTTCCATCAGAATAGTAATAGTTTTTAGTAGTTATAAAGAAAATTCCAACCTGAAAATATCTCAGCGATTCGGAATAAAGTAATTAGCCCAATAGCAAAGAGAATTTGCACACTTGTGGCACAGAAAACAGGCAGTAGTAAAAAGTTTCCATTCCATCAGACCGTGCCGTGGGCGTCGTAGATTTTTCTTTGCACAGTGACAATGTTTCCCGCAACAAAGCGACCGACGCTCGAAGCAACAAGTGGTCCAGGGGTGTGAGGCACGATCAAGTGCGGCCTGCGAGTTTTGATTTGGGGCTTTATGAAATATGACATTTTGTAAACGAAAGTATTTTGTGTTTTGATGTGAAATTTAAATATTGGCCAGGGAATCCATAAATACATACTACTAAAATACATGCGAAAGTAGCTCTTTAATTTCACGTATCCGATTTATTTAAAACTATGAACTGAAAAATATGAAATACATGTTTGACACGGAGCGAGAAAGCAGGGAGACGCGTGACCAAGTTGTGACTTCGATTTAGGACTGATATATTTGGCTGACTGCTCCTGATCTGTGAAGTACCTATCGCTTATTTAGTGGCTCCTTTCTCTGTCATACTTTCATAACTTGGAATTCTTTGCCAGCACATATGTTTCCTCCTTCCTATTACAAAGCACCTTTTGGGACGGCAAGGTGGAGGCGCTAGAGCAGTGTCTGAGCTGCACTGGCTGTCTTCGCATATGGACTCTTCTAACCGCTTTACATCAGATGGTGTTGGGTCAGTTGCCGTGCTTTGTATAAAAGAAATACTTTTCTCTTGATTTTTACAGTGTAGGCAAGGCGTGCCCAGGTGCTACGACCGTCTTTAACATAGAAGCTCGTACCACCTCAGGCACAGTAAGCTACGTTAATACCTTACATTAGGGAGGGCCGTATGCTTATGCGCCACCATTATCGTATACTGTGGGTAAGCAGTCACCACCTGTAGATGCTTAAGTATAACTTCAATCATAATCATATCAGCCGAGAGACGCTCACTGCTGGGCTTAGGCCTTCCCTAAGGATCTCCAAACCGATCGGTCCTGCGCTGCACTCATCCATCGGCTTCCCGCGACCCTCACCAGACCATCGGTCCACTCTGTGGGAGGCCTACCAACGCTGCGTCTCCCGGTACGCGGTCGCAATCGAGGACCTTTCCGCCCCAACGGCCGTCAGTCCTCCTTGCAATGGGGCCTGCCCACTGCCAATTGAGGCTCGCAATTATTTGGGCTACCTATGTCGACGACCTTAGTTCTCCTGCGCATCTCATCATTTCTGATTCGATCACGCAGGAAAACCCCGAAGCTAGCCCTTTCCATTGCTTTCTGGGTTATTTTGAGCCTTCTAATGAGACCCATAAAATCAATAATAATAATATTGTAGTATCCCCAACCAATAGGTTAAAGGAAGATAGAGATAACTTAATCTGTCGTCCCTTATCAACGAATAAGATTTTTTATTACTATGTATATCAAAATTTACTAAAAAGCCATGGAATTAAACATCCTTTATACTAATCTTACTATAGAAATAAGGTGAAATTATGGTAATCAAAACTTTTTAATGAACCCACTTTAAACTTTAGTTCTGTATAAAAGTGAGAAGCAAACATAATCTGGGAGAGTTTTCAAAAATGTCTCACAAAGTCCATTTGATTGACGATACGCTACAAAAGATTAAGTTTCTATTGACTATAACCGGCGTAGATATAGAAAATAACCAAAAAGGCTATAAGCGAAAAATTGTTTTTTACCTCAATTTCATATCTTTAAATCTCGATGTGGCGGCGGCGTTTAATTACTTATTCGACAGTATTTTAAACGGAGAAAACTTCTTGAACATCACATATAGTGCACCTTGTATAACTTTCTGTTTACTAAGCAATTTGAAGTTAGTAACGATTTTATATAACTCGAAAAAGGTCAACGAGCTGCTGAGCATACTACGCAAAATGGAGATTAAAAGTCAGCTTGAATTAACGCCGGAAAAAGAAAGAATCATCAAAGAAGAAAGATCTTTTCTGCATCAATTGTTCAAAGCACTAAACTTAGTTTACTGCTTTTTACTCATTGGTTTCTCATTAAATCCTCTATCAATCATCATGTATAAGTACTTGGTATATGAAAGACTTGTATTGGGGTTGCCGTTTCTCGCGAAATATCCATTTAGGGCGGACGATTTAAAGATTTGGCCTGCCATTTATATCAGGCAGGTTTGGTCAGGTAATATTTCAATACTATATTCTACAATTACTGTGTGATTAGAGGGGTCGATGCAGTATCTACCCCTGCCCTATTTAATATAATATATGACCTGTTTTCACTGAATAAAGTTGTATAGGTACTAAAAGTGACTACATAATTAGGGTAATGCCTATCCAAACATAAAGATCTGTAGACATACCCCAGTTTTGTTATATCAATTACTTTAATTCCACCTCTCCAAATTTTAGTAATAACCTAATGTACGGTTATCGCATACACTAATCAGTCCGTCCGTACGCTTATGTGACACTCTTAGCGTATAAAAAAGAATTACAATATCACTGAAAGTATTTGTGTATTGTGATCCACTTTTTTTCTATATTCATAAATAATTCTTTCCAGATTCAGCTTCTATCAATTTTTTTCTATTCATAAAATACAGCTGTTTTACAACTTATTAGGTACAATGTTTGACTCAAGCCAGCGAGAGTCTCACGACAAGGGGCTGCCTCGCGAATATTTAACATTTTAAAGGGGATTTTTTTTTTTATACAACTAGGCTTAATTTGATACTATTTTTAAACGACTTTTAAACGAGGAGGAGGTTTTTGCTTTTCTCTTCTATAATGTTATCCTGGATTCTATATTCTTTGCATGTAGTTTGTATTGTACTTTCTGTATCTGCTTTTCTTAGGTTTTTATTTCTCCTTTTGCGGGTCCGATGGAAGAAATTTCATTGCGAAATAAGCAGATCCTTTGTGCATATCCGTCATATTACTTTATTATAAACTAGCTCCACCGAGCATGCTTTGCAATGTCTGTAAAAAGAAAACTGTAAGGTTACATACAGGTGGTGCCGTCTCAATACGACTATAAATTGAAACATGGACTGTGTTATGGACTATATAAAAGTGGCAAACCATTTCTATGAACTAATTCATAGAAATGGTTTGCCACTTTCAAAAAATCTTATTCATTTGACAATGGCATAACATTTGTATGAAATAATATAACATTGGCTGCATTATTTCATAGAAATGATTAAACGAATAAGATGTTTTTGAAAGTGGCAAACCATTTCTATGAACTAATGTAGCCCATGTTTTAATTTATTGTCGTATTGACGGCACCACGCTGTATAACAACAATAAAAAAATAGTAAAAAGTTTTTATAACTCAGTAACCTTCGCGGACGCCCCCAGAACACACTACCAAAGTTTCATAATAATCTGATCAATGATTTCGTAGCGCATAGGGACCAACATACAAACATAGATTATCATGTGTACAATAATAAATTAAATCAATCTTGAAGTGATATAATGTTGTTTTGTTTCAGTAATCACTGTCATAGTATACTTCATGATAGTAGATTATCTCTTTTACATTTATGCTGTTTATATAAGAATTCAATTTCGCTTGTTACAACATGCCTTGGAGAGAATGCTATCTGTCAGTAATATTCAGACCGTCAAAGAAATGGAGCTAAATTTCAGGAAGATAGTGATGTGGCACACGGAATTGATACAGTAAGTATTATAGATAAATAATGGGTGTTGCGTCTCCTTCTTTGCAGACAGAAAAGACAAATTAAGTATCTACTGATAGCGATTTTGGTTCATGACTCACTTTTAATACCTCTATGGCTTGATGGTCATTATTGTGAAGAATTAGTAGTAAATAGTAGTTTGATAAGCGAGGGTTGAAAGCCACTAATTTCTGCCAAGATATTTAGATAGAAGCGGAAATCAGTGCCTTTCACTGAACAGATATCCCCTCAACTGTCTCCGCCATTATGTTAATTGGTTTGAGTGTAAAATATTCACTTACAACAATGAAAGTGACGAATTATTGCATCTTTATTAACAAGACCCACCCCAAAACTGTACCTCGTCACAAGTTAATACTAACAAAACAATTTATTTATTTATTTAAACTACTTTTGCACAAGATAAGGCACAATTTGGCGTATTTAATGCTCTTAGGCGTTCTATACCTGTCAACCGGAAAGTTAAATCCAAAAAGATTTAAATAATATATAACATGTAAATACACATTAAACACCCTTCGGAGCATAATATACAAATATCAAGAAAAGCACCTTACTCAAAATGTGCAAATCGCAAAATGAACACTACATACCTATGTGTATATTTATTTATTTTTGTCGGGGAGAAATCTGATTATAATTACAGACCTACCCGTCGCTGGCTAGGTGTCGGGCGTGTGTGAAGATCGCATAACGCTATAGACATTATTAATACCCACTAAACCTCCCCGGTAACTCCACTGCACTAACGGGTAGCCCGGTCTGCCGAAGCAATTTCACCAGCCCACCCATAAATTCCTATATATTGCAGATAAATATTGTAAATATGTATGGTTATAGATAAATAATCGGAGGAGCTTGGTGGCGTATTGGTTTGAGCGCTCTGGTTTCGAATACGAAAACAAAGCAACTTTCGCCATGGTCGACCCTGGGATGGGTCAACCAAAATTTATAATCTCGTGCTCCTCCGTGCTTCGGAAGGCACGTTAAGCCGTTGGTCCCGGTTGTTACTACAACCGCTTTAAGCCACCAATCCGCATTGGGCCAGGCAGCGCGGTGGTGTTATGGCCCAAACTCCTCATGTGTTTCTCCCATGTAGGAAGGCCTGTTCCCAGCAGTGGGACGTTTATAGGCTGGTGATGATGATGATGATGATGATGAGATAAATAATAACATATAACAAATACAAATAACCAATAGATCAATTGGATTAATTCCATTTTTTTTATTACCAGGTCGACCCAAAAATTGGAAGCTATTTACACGAAGTCTACTCTTTTCAACTTTATAGTTAGCTCTATTCTCATTTGCCTAACGGGATTCGATGTTATGGTAAGAACATATTTTTTATATATTAGGTAGCCAGTGTAATTACTGGGCATGGACGTCATTTCTACTTAGGCCTCAGGATGACAACGAACCTGCAATATCAAGTGATTTTCCCGGTAACCGGCTACCCAGATGGGCCGTCAGCTTATTTGTCATCTAGTTGTATAAAACAAAAATCTTGGTTATCAAAAAGCATTGGCAAATGGTTTGACAATGGCAGTAGGACTGACTGATTGACACAGAAAACTAACCAATTTTTATTATTTATTTTATTTTTAACATTAAAATAAATGTTCGAAAGATATTTACTTAAAAAATATCTATAAATATCCTATAGGGCGGGAACCGAACCATACACTTTTTATAATCTGGGTGACAGGTCAAACCTCATTAGCTACTAAGGACAAAATTAAGAATATTTATAGCAATGCCCAACATAAATGAATCAAAGATTCTGATATGTAGGTACTTTATTGCACGAGGACTGAAGAAGGAAAAGTACACTGAAGAAAAACATGCAAAAGACGGCCCTATTGCTAAGACAGTTATACCACACACACACAGCACGCACACATAGTACGATATCAACTCCCGCAATCCCAGAATAACAAATTTTACGGTAATTTTAAATATTTTTTTACTAAAAATAAAATAAATATATTATTAAACACTTCTGTACATACATTAAACATTAATCTATGGTAAAAAGAAAAATTAAGGTCCTGTAATATTTTTTTTTCAGGTAATATCAGATGTCATGATAGTGATATCCTTCGTGTCTTTCCTCTTCACGAGCCTCCTGCAAATATTCTTCCTCTGCTTCTTTGGTGACTTGTTAGCGAGATCGGTAAGCAGCTGTCAACGAACAGTACAGTCAACACAACATCAAATGTAACAGTTTCACTACGAAAGCCGCCTCTATTACGATCGCAGTAAGGGAGATCTCAAGGTCTAACTGACGCTTCTTGTGCTGGTATCTGTACAAATACATGTCTTACACTGTTGGCATTTCGTGAGCCTTATGGCTGCACACAGGAGTTAAAAATAGTAAACATTATTAATAAAATAAAACATTTTATGACAAAAGTGTTTAAAAAATTGTTTTCTAACGTTTTTAACAAAAGCTGCCACACTGATAAAACATGTTATCTATATAGAACACTTAAGTTACCAGCATTTTATAACCACCATACTTCGTCGTACTTTCCCCCCAGCCGCTGTTGCCTGGGATAATGTTTTTTAACTAAAGTAACAAAGTTTCAAAATGCAACACATTTTGCTACCAGTTGTTTTGTTACAAAACAAATCATAATAATGTAAATTTTTGATCACTTTTGTTTTAAAATGGTTAATTTTGCGATAAAATGTTTTTCTTACATTTTTTTACTAGAGTGGAAGAACCACAATTCTCTTTGCAATAGGAGTCGCTGACTGTCAAAAGTGTATTTACGGGCAACTTGAGAAGTCCGTTCACTATGACTAATGACCACATAATGAGAGGACAAAGCTTTTTGACGGAAGCCCGACGCGACGGGCGTCGGAGGCGGCTTTTTGCTACGCTCCAGCCACCGTAGCGTGTGTGATGGAATGGGACTTCATCGTCCGCATCCCACACCCAGTATGGTAGCGATATCCCATGTTCTCTCGGGATATCTCTAACTCTTGTAGTAACGGCCTGATGAGGCCAGCTACGGCTATGCGGAAGACTACCAGAGGGCCTAGACATGACGCTTTTCGGTAATCTCTATCGCTAATCGGCAAATGTATGGGATTTGACATAAGACATCGAACGACTTTTCATCATAAATGTCAAATCCCATACAATTTTCACTAAGCGATAGCGATAGCGATAGCGATTGTCAAATGGCATCTTGTCTAGGCCCTCAGGCTCCTCGAGTAGTCGTGTCGCTATATAGCGAGGTAAAGAGCACGGATGGTATTTAGTGAGTATGCCGGTATAGGAGAGTCTCGCATAACCTAGCTGTAATAGGGGGCTTATTGGTTGGGTAGCTTTAAAAGCTTTTCCATCCAAAAAAGGAGCACCATATCAGATAAAGTATATTTTTTTCTGTTGCCGCCAGTTCATAAAGACACTATGATGTACTTAATATTATAGGCGTCTACGAGTTTTGAGTTTGGCTGTCTACAAATATGTGCAAGAAATAGTAAAATTATTAGATGATAAAAAATATGCTGTTGGTATACTCCTAGATATGACCAAGGCATACGACCGGATAAAACATAATATATTAATAAATAAATTGTATGGAGTTGGCATACGAGGTTTAGCTCATAAATGGTTAACATCTTACCTAAAGGATAGACAGCAGTACGTAGAAATCGAATACTTTGACTTTGATAGTAGAGAAATTGTGAATATCCGATCTAACTGCAGAGATATAAATGCGTCAATACCTCAAGGGAGTGTTCTTGGATGTCTTTTATTTTTGATTTACATCAATGACCTCCCCAAAATCATGGAGGAGCCCTGTATATTGTTCGCAGATGATATTTCACTACTCACATCATGTCAAAACAGTGTAAATATAGAAACTAAATTAAATTGCATACTATCAAAAACTGTCAGCTGGCTTAATGAACATAATCTGGAAATAAATTTTGATAAGACAAAACTAATATCTTTCCATCCACGTCAAAAAATCCCATTAAAATTTAGCTATAAATTTAATAATAAAAAAATAGAATGCGTAAATGAATTCACTTTACTCGGTTTAAATATAGACACCAATCTAAATTGGAAAGCCCACATCCAAAAACTTAAATCAAAATTATCCAGCTTCGCATATGCACTCTACGAGGTTAAAAAAACTACCGATCTAAATACTGCTTTAGTCACTTACTATGCATATGCGTATGCATGGCTTAATTATGGAGTTATTCTATGGGGAAACAGCACGGACGCTCCTTCTTTATTTATTCTTCAAAAAAAATTGGTTCGTATTATTGTTAACTTGGAGCAGACTGAAAGTTGCAAACCGTTTTTTCAGAAACATGAAATCCTTTCTCTTCCGTGTATATACATTTTTGAGATATGTAAGTTTGTCAGAAAACATGCTGAGTTTTACACAAAACATGATGATGTACAATTAAAATATTCATTAAGACATAAAAACAAATTAGAAGTTCCTACTGCACGTCTTAATTTATGTTCATCTAGCACATATAACATGTCAATAAAGATTTATAATAAACTTCCTGAAAAATTAAGAATCGAAAAAAATAGTAATAAATTTATAAAACTGTTAAAAGAAATGTTAATTAATAAATGTTACTATAGTCTTCAAGAATATATTAATGACAAAACACAATAATTATATATAAATTACCTTAATTATTTAATATCGTGCGTGCATATTAAAATAATTAATAATATATATTTTCTTATAGAAATTATACGTCCTCCTCTCCTCTTTCAATTTGCGATACCCGACAGGGTCCATAATTGTACTTTTGATATGTATAAACACCTTTTGTAAACATTATGGTTGCAATAAAATATTGAGTATTGAGTATTGAGTATTGAGTTTATGTGACTATTACGAGTCTTATCATTTATCATCATGTGAATTAGGAAATTTTCGTAATGAAAACTTATAGAAAATAGAGAGCGGATTCGATTCCTGCCTCATGACGTGAAATGTTTCTAGTTTTATTATATTTTAATTACTAAGTAATTTTCAAACATTTATAATAATGTTAAAATCAAAATTTAAGAATATTTGAAAGCACTGCCCCAACTTAACCGAATCGTAGGTATATGTAAAAATACTTGTTTCGGTTGTTGAAATAGAATATTTCGACATTGTAGGGTGGACGTTAGCTCATAAACGCAAGTACAGATAGACTAGAAGAATTTCACAGGGATATCCCAAGTCCTGGGTGGCTCAGTGGTCAAAGCATTCGCCCGGATTGCGAAAGGTCGCGGGTTCGATTCCTGCCTCAGGACGTGAAATTTTTCTAGTTTTATTATATTTTAATTACTAAGAAAATAGAGAGTACAATATTGTTATCCTTTTACTAATATTCTTGAAAAAAAGAAATGAACATAATGTAACAATAATCCAATTAGTCATATTATTATATCAGTTTGATAAATATTTACAGAGCGTTGAAGTGGGAGATGCCGTGTACAAAAGTAATTGGTATTCAAAACATTCCAAGGTTCGCAAAAACTTGCTGATAGTAATGATTAGGTAAGATGTTTCTCCTATTTTCTTTCCATATTTTTTCGCTACAAAACAATTGCTAAATTCAAACTGCCAACTTTGCAAACTGAAATCTTAGAGTTTCTCGGAGTTTGTCGCAACCTTTCCGTCACATTGTGGATTACAAAGAACAAATTTTATTTTTAGGTCGCAAAAGGCTTGCAAGCTGACTGCAAACAATTTCGCTGACGTCAATCTGTCGTCTTTCATGAAGGTAGTTTTACTTATTTCAGCAATACTTCCTTCTAATTGCAAATAAAACTCCTTCCTTCCTTGTAATTCCTTGTAATTGCTTGCTTGTAATTGGAAGTATTTATGTATTTGTATTTATTTGCTTGTTTCAGCAATTAAAAAAATGTAGTTACTAAAAAATATAATAATAATATTCATACACTCACACCTATTATCTAGCCCAAAGTAAGCATCATTAAGAGCTTGTGTTATGTATACTAGATAACGGAGAAATAATGATAATAATATGTATATAAATATTCGAAATACACTAAATAACCATATAAACATCCATGACTCGTAAACACAATATGGTCGTACTCATCATACAAACATTTGCTCCTACCGGGATTTGAACCCTGGACCTCTTGACCGAGTAGCCTATATAGTAAGGGGTACAGACCTCTGGCAAGCCGGTCGTCGTAATGAATATATACATATTCATTGTTTATCTCAAGTCGAGTAGTGTCATAACAAAAAAAGATAAATACGTTCAAAAAATTTAAATTAACGTCAGATTCATATAATAACTGTCAATGTATTGTTTCGAAGACATTTTATTTTAATCTACTTATGGATGCTGTACACGGATAGAATAAATGGCATAGTATAACACGGCAGAGTACTATATACTATACCTATGTATACAAGACCAGCATTGGTAGAGTACTAAAATTTACTCGTCTTTAATAGTACTTGAAACTGGCAAGCGTGCTGTCCACGGGTAGAGAAAACGGTGAAGTACTCACTATACATTAACTCTTCCAATTTAGACAGCATTGGTAGAGTAGAGTACAAATTAAAACTAGTAGAGTACTTGAAACTGGCAAGCGTGCTGTCCACGGGTAGAGTAGACGGTGGAGTACTAACTAACTACTAACTATACCAATGTAGATAGCATTGGTAGGTAGAGTAGAGTAGGTACTAACTAAAACTGGTAGAGTACTCGAAACTGGCAAGCGTGCTGTCCACGGGTAGAGTAGACGGTGGAGTACTAACTAACTACTAACTATACCAATGTAGACAGCATTGGTAGGTAGAGTAGAGTAGGTACTAACTAAAACTGGTAGAGTACTCGAAACTGGCAAGCGTGCTGTCCACGGGTAGAGTAAACGGTGGAGTACTACTATAATACTAACTATACCAATGTAGACATTCTACTCATGTACCAAAGTCTATCCACTCAGTCTGGTAGAGTACTCGAAACCGGTAGAGTAGCCAGTCCACTTTACCGTTTACTGTTCAGCTGTGATTTGGGTTTTAAATCCTGCTCAAACTTTAAGGAGTGCTCAATTTGACATTTGCCAAAGAAGACTTCATAGCTGGGCACAGGACTTCCTACATAAAAGAAACGCATGAGGAGTGTGGGCCATGGCACCATCACTCTGGCCCAATGCGGGTTGGTGGGAATGGTGCGGGTGAAGTAACAAAAGGGATCAACGGCTTAACGTGCACGGAGGAGCTCGAGATTACAAATTTTAATCCATCCATCCGGGATCGACCACAGCGAAAGTTGATTTGTTCTCGTAATCAAAACCAGAGCCCCCAAGCCACTATGCCAGCGAGCTCCTTGATTTGGCCGTTTGACTGTGTTTTCAATTTTATAATTATTCTGCTTCTTATTTCAGATTTTGAAAAATGCGTGGTCCTACTTCGCCCTATTGAACACCGTGTATGGATTAAAATAACTTAGAATTGTAATCATTAGAAACCACAGAACAAATAATAGTCCGAAACACAATATTAGTTTAGATATAAAGCGTAACAATAAAAAAAAAACAATATGTTAGTACTTCGTTTTATTTGGAAATTAGATTTTATCAAATTTATTTTTAATTCATAATTTTGTAGATTAATTTATGTTAGAAATCTCTTCCAGTATACCCGTGAAAAGTGAGTTTTTTGTATCAGGGATAGGTTTTTATTTTCTTACTAAATCAATTTAACCTGAAATTGATTGCTTATCTCATGAAGTAGATACGCGTTATTTACATAAAACCACTTCTTTTATATACAACTATATGACAAACAAGCTGACGGCCCACCTGATGGTAAGCGGTTACCGCCGCCTACAGACACCTGCAATAACAAGGAAAAATCACTTGATATTGCAGGTGCGTTGTCATCCTGAGGCCTAAGATGAAATGCCGTCCATGCCCAGTAATTACCCTGGCTACCTTTCCCTTCAATCCGAAACACAGCGAACTGTTTCACGGCTGAAATAAGAAAGGCGGTGGTACCTACCCAGACGACCCTACATACGGGCCTACCACCTAGTAAAAAATGAGTCATCGTTTTGCATTTAGTAAGCTAAAAACTCGAATATAATTTCATACGAAATATATTACCCTTCTATCTGGGAAAACTGCTAGATCCTAGTTGATCGTCCCCCGAAAACATAAAAACTGGAGCTGTTGCGCGCTGGCTCGGATTTGGAGGGAACAGAGAAATACAACTACGAAGAGATATCGTTTTATAGAAACAGAAGGAGAAATACACATTGACCTTATTTAGTAGTTGATAGATAGACTAGCAAGTGAGATAATATAATTACTGGTTTGAAATAAAAATGATGATATTTTCTAACATAAAAAGTAATAACATTGACGCTCTTTCTCAATAATATACTCGCTCCTATAAAACCGCAGTGAATATTTACAGTGCCTACAAATAAGAGACCGATTCAATATTTTTATTGATGAATGCCAACAAAACTTACTTCATACCTATTCATTGTTAGTGGAATTTGTGAGCGAACTCGGTTTACACCGGTTCAGACATTAAACGTGAAAATACAAATGGAAAAAGTTGTATTAAAATCCTTTCGAAGAATAATATTCTACACCATTTCCTTGACTTTATTGGAAAGGTTAATTCTGTTAATATTTTAATATATTATTCAAAGCCATTTAAAGGAAATTAATATTGCAAAACTTAATAACGCCGTGTAGCTTTAGTTCTTTAATAACGGTGCTAAATTCACTGCATGTTAATTACCATTTAAAACCATCGATAATAATTTGAAATTACATAGTTTTAAAGTCGTTTAAGTTATAGAAAATGTGCGAAGTTTCCTTACCATGACATTATGCTTGTCTATTGAACATTCAGATTGCAATTCTAGGTGAAATCGGACATGTAGTGAAGATGCCACAAGAACTAATATTTAATAAGTCTTTAGAAAATATACAGTTCCTATTTCGAATAACTGGGTTGAATATAGAGACGAGAAAGAAGAAATGGAAAGAGAATTGCATTTTCCTTTTCAACTTCCTCTGGTTGAATTTTGATATAGTCTGCACTTCCGGTTGGACACTAATTGGCATATTCACGGGCAAAAATTTCACAGAAGTGACTTTTGTGGCACCATGTCTACTTCTGAGTATACTTGGCGACTTCAAATTTTTATTTTTAATACTAAACGAAAGTAAACTACAAGGGCTTGTGGCGAACTTGAGAACTTTAGAAGTGAAGAAGAATGACTTTGAAGATATCGAAGAGGATAAAATTATAAATCCAGAAATAAAATTCTTGAATGCTGTGACAAAAGTTCTTAATGTACTAAATTGTTTGATGATAGTAGTTTTTGATATAAGCCCTCTGATACTGATAGCAGTGAAGTATTTCACGACTGGACGCTTGGAGTTAATGCTACCATTTATGAATGTTTACCCGTTTGATGCATTTAACCTTAGATATTGGCCATTTATGTACATGCATCAGATTTGGTCGGGTTTGTATTATTCTTTGATTGATTTTACTCATGCAAATACAATTCGAGGGACACAAGAAAATTAAGCATTAAACTAAATCAGTTTTTGGGTAATACTAAAATAAAATGCAAATAAACAAATTGTAATTGGACGTGAAATGCAGCTAATGACATTAAAACAACTTAAGTGCTAAGCGAAATCCTTGAGACCACACTCAGAGATTACAAATTTCTTTTACGTGTTAATTTTCATTGTGATTGTAACACTTACGTAAGCATATCTGTATTTTATTTTTATAAGAAATAAGGATCCATAGGAGAACTGAACTCACTGACATACCTCACAGGATTAGCCATTTTAAGTAGCGATATTTTTATAAATTAGGCGGTTGATGTTGATTGTTTCTTGTTTGATTTTTGAAAATCCTACTGTCTATAAAATATCATATTTATTGCAAATTTTAGAATTTATAATGCGATAGATACATTTAGCTTTGATAATGCCCTTCCTATCCGATTTCAGCTACGGCCATTCTAATTCCGCACTCGTGCGTACTAATGTGACTCATATAACCTATCCTTTTTGAGATGGCGCGTCACGTCAACAGTATCTTTCGTTATATTATCACTTTCAACATTCCAGAGTGCATAGTGTTATTGGACATATGCGTCACAGACTACTTATTCTTTACTTGTTGTACCCATATACGGGTCCATTTCAAACTACTGCAACACCAGTTTGAAAATATTATAATAGAAAGAACTCAGTCTGGTGCGTCAACGAGCAGAGAAGAGTTTGAGGCTAAATTGGCGGAGTTGATCAAGTGGCATCAGCAGATCATCAGGTAACAGATAAAAAGTTTCCCTGGCCAAAATTGATGTAACATTTTTACCATTTTTACCATTTTTTATAAGCCGCTCGATGTCTTCTTCTGTTTTCAGCTCGGCTGGTATGTTAGAAGACGTATATTCCAAGTCTACGCTATTTAACTTTGTGACTAGTTCTCTGGTTATTTGCCTCACAGGATTCAACGTCACGGTAATTTAGATACTTTCTATTATTTTGTAGTTACATATTTCTTCAGGAAAATGAACTTACTTTTTGATTGGGGGTAATTTCTATAGATGTTCTGTACTTTACGTACTGTACGTTCTGTACCTCTAGTGATCTAAAATCGAAACGCCTAATTTGATTGCTAATATCAATCCATATATAAGAAGTAATTCTGCTACTTCACAACACAGGAAACGCTGTAGTTTAACACATGATTCGACAGCTGAATGCAATAGCGATCGAGACGTTTCGATTCGATTCAAACTTACATTAGGAGAACTCTCATTGTCATTTCACTTTTATATAATTTATGATATTTTTTTCTATTTCAGACTTTTGATGATATTGCCTTCATAATGACATTCATGACGTTCCTGTTTATGAGTCTGCTACAAGTATTCTTCTTATGTTTCTTCGGTGATATACTCATGAGTTCGGTAAGGGATGGCTAGAGGAATGTGGGGTAATTCTAAACACAGTGTAAATTTCAATGAGGCCGTGTACATCATGTTAGGAATGGCTAGTTGATAATTTCTTTCTGCTGGCTAAGAAGGAGACCCCGATTAATGACAGGCATAAAGCATGGGCTCATCTAAAGAGGATATCATTATTTTGACGATCTCGTTAGGGGTTACCCTGTGCTTATAAGTACATCACTCAACCATTTAGTTTAATTGCTTAATTTCTAAAAACCGCAATAGTTCTCTAATGAGTTGTAAAACAATACGCAGGAGTAATGGTAAGAACAGGCTCAAATGCAAACTTCTTTGAGGTAGGTAAGATCACCTTAACACTCCAGGCTAAAGGCTGATTAAGCGATATTTCGTATTATTATAAATAATGGTTTATTAGTGGCGCAAAATATAACTTTAACAGCATAACATAACAATAAATAGAAATATTATTCCAAAGTCGTCAGTTTGATAGCAACTAATGACCACTGAATCAACATTTGTGTAGTCATGTGGACATTGGCTTACAAATATTGTTCATATTGTTATTGTAGTATATTGTTGGTATTCGTTGTTTATCATTGGTCACTGATAAATGTTAGCGCAGCGTTTTATGGTAGACAGTTTTTGGTGGAAAATATCACTGAAATTGTTTGTTTTTTTTTCAGAGCCTGGAAGTGTCTGATTCAGTATACAACTGTCAATGGTACTTGCGCAATGCTGCAGCTGGCAAAAAAGTACTGATCATACAAACTCGGTATGAGTATTCTGAAATGCTTTTCCTATTTTTAAATCTTAATTGTACAAAGAGAAGGCTGGGTTTGATGCTAGTCTACTAGTCTATAAAATGCCAGAATAAAAGTATCAGAATAAATACAGAATATTTTGCATTGAGCTAATGCCATTATGACAATTTCGGGGAGCAAAGCTACTCTTTATCAGATTTCAAAGTTATTGACAGATATTCTGATAATAGCCTAAATTCGGGCAGCGGAATTACGGAAGCCTATGGTATCTCCTCCAAGGTACCTACTTACTTCATTCACGCGGTGCTGACCACGTGAAAATAAAGAGAATGCTTCATTAATGCATCTCTTCACGAAACTTAGGCTCCTATCAAAACTTATCTCTCTCTTTCCTTTAGACAGATAGAGATAGTACTCTACCCACTCAAATAAGAAATATAAATTGAATACGAAGTGTAGGTCCGTAACTGACTAAGAGCTTGCGCAGACGAGGGATTTTTGTAGATCGCTTACAACTGTATCGAGTAACGCAAACGAGGGATTAAAAGTAACTACCGCGTACAAAAAGTACCCCAAATAACCAAGGACATGCAGAGAGCGGACTGGACAAAAGTACGGGGGAGTCCCCGAAAAAAATAGAACTTGTGCGACTAGGCAAGTAGGCGAAGCAACGCACATGGCGGACTTTAGTCCGTGTTGTGCGCTCGAGAGTGACGTACGTATGCAGGACGATAAACGATGCGAACGTGTGCGTTGAGTTCGCGGTAAATCCATGGCGGACTTTTTATTCGCGGAGCGTACTTTTTTCTCCGCCCGCCGCGGAGGAAAGTCCGTCGTCTGCGCAGGCCCTTCATGTTTGTATTAGTTTTATGCTTGTACTATGATATTTCAAACTTTGTGCTGTGGACTTATTGTAAAATAATGAAATAAAATAAAAATACATATATTAAATTGACACTTCAAGATAGGTTTGTAATAAGAGCATATCAGACTACTCTAACTACAAAACTACAAGGAAAGGAGTATTTTGATGCAGTCTGTGAGTTGGAGATGCTACCCCAGGGTCTGGCCTTCTAAATTACAGTGGAAATTATGCAATTATGCACGATGTCTGATTTATTTCCATTTGGGTTCACAGAGCTCAAAGGCCATGCAAGGTGACAGCGGCTGGGTTTGCAGAAGTCAACTTACGATCATTTATGAAGGTATCACAGTAGAATCTGCTTATAAAAATATCCGAACTCCAAAAATTTCACGTTCCTGAGGATTTGAGCTACCCAGGACACGATCCCCGCCTCAGGACGTAAAGTTTTTCTAGTTTGGATATTTCTTTAAGTAAATATATTTTTAAGTTGTTTAAGTATGTGAGCCTGCTGACGACCGGCTGTTAATTTGGCAGAGATTTAAAGTTTCTAGTTCACATGAAAATTATTTATATTTGTGATATAGGGGTTGGTAGTACAACATATAAAAAAATATTTAAGGGCCTTTACCTCCCTATTCAAGTCAGTTTTAACAGCTCAGTAAAATAAATATGCATATGGTTATTGTTGAATTCTAACGTCAAATGTTGCATTTCGAGAGACCCTTGCTCTTGATGCTTGCTCTGTAGAGCCTTCGGGTTTGTTTTGATGTAGACAAAACATATTCGAAATCGTCACTTTTACGCATGCTGGGGAAGATGTCACAGAGGCTTGTGTTTATAGATCCCTAGTCTTTCCACCAGGAACCACGAAACCAGCAGTCGCGCATACAGCGACTACATGGGAGAAATACATGAGTTCATCCGTGTTGATGGGTGAAATCGGTTGTGACTTTGTGATATTTACTAACGCATGAGTTACTAATAAAAGATTTGTAATTAAAGTAAAATTATTTTAGTTCATTTTCAATTTAAAAAGAAGCCAAGGAATCAACCCCATAAAACCATAACTGATGTTTATTATTAGTTCTGCCGTTATTAGTATTGAAATTAAGTTTTTAAACTTAAATACATCTTGAGAAACTTTGACGCCAAATATTAAGGATACAGTCTCCATGATGCCCCTTCGATGAGGTGGATAACGTCCAAATTCTCATCGTATTTCGCATCAAGATAACGTTGATTTCGTTGGATCTCCATATTGGTCTTCAATACTTATTGATACTAGTTCCAAAGTCAAATTCAAAGTCCACATCGACACTTTCGAATACTGAACTCAAAATTCTCGTTTCAAAACTCAATCGAACCTATTTTTTTTTATGTTTCTTGCTATGTCACTATCCCTTTTTGGTACAGTCGACGGCACATCAAGCGTAACAGTTTGACCTTGATACCGTCCTTACTGCGTTCGTAATAGAGGCGGCTTTCGTAGTGCAACTGTTACACTTGATGTGTTGTCGTGTGTGCACACAATAGTACAAACATATTTTCTTTCAGATCCTAAGCACGTCATGGTCGTACTTCGCTCTGCTTCAAACAATTTATAGTTCTCGACAATAGATGATAGACACCACATATAATTTCTCAAAGAACTTACCTATTTAGATATAAGTGGGTACGTTGCAATACGAATATAAAGTTATAAGATATTCCTTTAGGAAACTTTTAAGTACTTAAACTTAAGAGGTATGTGCGTGAATCACGCATAGTGGATGGATTTGACGTATTATGTATCTGCTGCTGAATAAAATGAAGTGAGTTGAATAATTTCTATTTTGTTTATTTGGTCCACAATGTTACCTTGAAAGAAACTACTCCCATGCTTATGTACAGGAATAGAAACGAGGCGGTTGATAACATTTCTATAATAAATAACACTACCTATAATAACTAAAAATATAAATGCGGAAGTGTTTTTTTAAATAAAACTAGATGACAAACATACTGACGGCCCACCTGGTGGTAAGCGGTTACTGCCTCCTATAGACGCCTGCAATAACAAGGAAAAATCACTTGATATTGCAGGTGCGTTATCATCCTGAGGCCTAATATAAAATGCCGTCCATGCCCAGTAGTTACACTGGCTACCTTTCCCTTCAATCCGAAACACACCGAACAGTTTAAAGGGTGAATAAGAAAGAAAGTTTGTTTGTTACGCTGAGTAAACCACTAAACCGATTTAGATGGAATTTGATATGAAGATAGTTTAAGAACCTGGTAAGATCATATGATACTTTTTGGAGCGCTGGGCTCCATTGAAGCTTTTTGTAGGCGGGGCCGCAGTCAAAAGCTAGTAAAATATAATTTGTTTTGGGACATCTTATAATAAGTGGCTGCTTAAGTAACTCGTCCTTTAACGATTTATAGCTATAAATATGTAGGTATACTTATTTAATGTTTACCTAGGTTATTATAAATTAATAAAATAAAATAAATAAATAAAAAATATATTATAGATTAAATAGGTATAATATAGTTAAAGTGAATTATCAAAGCCATAAACCATATCAATACCATACTATATTTTTTCAAGCTCTTCTTTTACGGGTCTACTGAATGAGATTTCTCTAAAACTAAGTAGCTCACTTGTACGAACTCTACAATAATATAATAAAGTATGTATGTTTTATGTTGAACAATTAAATAAATATTTTGATGAAGCCATTAATTTTCAATAATTAAATTTTCTTAGAAATATAATGTTACATTATATCTATTTACTTAAGAATTCTTTAGCAAGTAAATAAAATACTATATAGAACATTTTTTGCGTAATTTTGAATTGAAATCTAACTTATTATTAAATCTATACCTTTAACACTGGCAGGTAGCGAAATTCACGGAGCGTCTACAAAAAAAGGTTGAATTTCTTAGAAATCCTTCTTCGAGAGGTTCTGTTGTAAAGATTCTTTTTTGTAGCTGCCAGGATTGAGACCCTTTTTTCACATTCTTCATAGAGTTCAAAAATTTTAAAAAGTAAAAATTCTGTGATTTTCAAAACTCGATTCTATGCCAATGAAATAAGAAGTCCATCAAATAATTATCTAGAACCTACGTTCACATTATGAAGGAGCGTACCGTAGGTTTTAATGTTTTGAAAATATTATTTTTTTTTGCCATGTCTTTGTGTTATTATGAATTATTCTTAATTTTTGATTTTAACATTATTATAAATGTTTGAAAAATTACTAAGTAATTAAAATATAATTAAACTAGAAAAATTTCACGTCCTTAGGCAGGAATCGAACCCGCGACCTTTCGCTCCTTTCGATTCCTGCCTCAGGACGTGAAATTTTTCTAGTTTTATTATATTTTAATTACTTATTATGAATTGCTTATTACAAGCTAAGCACAAAGTTGTTAAATAATAAAATAAAAAATACAATCAAATAAATAAGTTCGTAGGAGTAACTCGGAGTAACATTATACAGAAAATAATAAAGTAATCCTAAAGTATATTATAAATGCGAAAGAGAGTTTGTTACGCTTTCACGCCTAAACCACTAAACTGATTTAGATGAAATTCGGTATGTAGATAGTTTGATATTCCGGGAAGAACATAGGATACTCTTTGGCGCGATAAACGACATCGACGCGGCAGGAGCCGCGGGCAGCAGCTAGTATTATATTATATACTTACTTAGGTATGATATAAAATATACAAAGATACATATACAGGCTGTTTGGTACCTAGCATATTAAGGTGCCACCTAACCTTGTTAACATAGTCATATAAGTACTGCGGTGTTATTAAAAATTCAACAATAGATAAATTTCAGATTTCTCCATACAAATAGTTCGGTCAGTTAAATAAAATGTTTGGGAAATTACAACAAATAATTTTACAAATTTTGTGATTTTTTGATAACATCTTAGTATTAAAGACTATAATAATATGTTAACATAAGTAGGTGCCTGCTTGTTTTATCATAAACTAGCGACCCGCCCCGGCTTTGCACGGGTGCAATGCTTATGTAAATATTATGCATGTATTATACATATAAACCATCCTTAAGAATCACTTTATCTACTATAAAAAGCCGCATCAAAATCTTTTGCGTAGTTTTAAAGATCTAAGCATACATAGGGACAGAAAGACGGCGGATAGCGACTTTGTTTTATACTATGTAATGACTAAACACCTTGTATAACCTGTATAACGATATATAGAGAACAGAGAGAATCGGAAATATAATGAAAACATAAGAAACTTATACAACTACTGAGATGAATAAACAAACAAAAAACACACAGGTAGGTGCCGTCAGTACGACAATAAATAAAAACTTTAACTATGTTAGTTCATTCATTCATTGTCGTAATGTTTTGAAGTCGTTTTAATTTTCTTTCCGCATTTCAGCAACTCCAACAAATAGGTACCTTTTTATGAGATAAGTACCTACCTACCTACTTCATTTGAATTATTAATTTCTTGAGGTCTATTTTTTTTTATTACCTACTTAGTTTACTAAGGAATTACTTTACATATAGGTACTCCTACAGAAGAATATCCCGTCAAACTGATTCACAGCTTAGGGCTATTTACGAAATTCTAGGTTCTCATGGTACAGGCCCATAAAATGTTATAGGAGCCACCACAGAACTGGTTCCACTCATCCATAATGTATGTAAAATGACAGTGAATTAGTAAGGTAACCGGATACTGGCGCATAATTAGTTATTAGATGGAAAATGTCCGCTGCAACATTTTTTCATGATAATTATAAAGCTAGGAACCAGTCTGATACGGCGCATAATGCTAGGAATCAAGGGAATTTGAATTTGTAACAACTTATGTACAGACGACAGCACATCAAGTTTAACACTTTCACTACGAAAGCGGCCTCTATTCCGAACGGCGTAAAGGCGGTCTCAAGATCAAACTGTTACGCATGATGTGGTGTCGTGTGTACTTGATCTGCCGCAAAACGGCCGCTACCTTTAAAAAAAGTCTTCTGATAATTTTATGAATATCTTTGATATTTAGGTAAGTAAGTCAAATGTATTTCATTGCTTGTAAATGTGAATAAAATAAGTTGTCCGCTGGTTCCAATTCCAAGATTAATAGAAACCCGTGAGGTTAATGCCTATTATTGCCTATGATGTAAGTAGGTAAATTAAACGGATGTAGAAATAAAATGTTCTCGTCCATTTGAAGTTTCTTGACTAAAAGTATCCTACACAGTGACTGAACTGAATCACAATACTAGGGAATGAAATGTCACTTTTTTTTATAACTCTTTATGAAAAGAGACTGTCTTATGCAGTAACGGTAGAAATCAAAATTTTGTTTGAATCAAGATTAAAAGAAGTATAAAAGTAAGCACACTATCGATAGGTATAGAGTTCTCCGCCATAATTATTGTGTAACGAAAAAAAAGCGCGCTTCCCTAAATAAAAATTTATTTTTCGTGTCGAGGCTCGAGGAGGAGGGTGTAAAAGTGCAATTCTAAAAATATTTTTAGGAAATTTCTATTCCTATTAGTTCAGTCTCTGTGTAAGATATTTTTAAGCAAAACGCACACCCACAACAAAAATTATTATTGTTTTTATTTTTTCTTAAAAATATCAAATGCTTGAAATCGTTGCGCGCCATCTAGTAATGCGCAAGATAAACGTTACGGAGGTAAACGTGGTAAAGCAGTCTAAAAAAAGTGGCGCCAGTGCTGTTTTACCGACAGCGCATTGACGTTCTGTCATGGCGTTTTGAAGTGTACATTTTTGTGTACGGTGAAACATAAATAATGATTCTGAGGCGAATTATTTTAATAATTAATGTGAAATCACACTGTGCTTATTCTAAAGTATCATGATTAATGTGTATTAGTTCTAGTTAGACGTAAGTGTACGTTAAAATGGACAAGAAAAATGCAATTCGGAGGGCCAAAAGGCAGTCGAAAGTGCTTGAAGAAAACTATTGGGATTGCAGCGTTTGTACGTACAGAAATAACGCAGAAGCCTTCAAATGTTCGATGTGCGACGTTCGAAAAGGTAATTTATTGGTTATTTATTGTGTACGACGATTCCTTTGTCCTAAAATTTCGTGCGTAAGCATATAAGTATGTCCATCGATTTTGTAGTCTTGACTGCATAATTTTTAGTCTACATCTAAAGCCACGTATTTTGAAGTAAATTGCAATGTTAGTTCTTACCCCTGTTCAGGTATCAAATTCAAAAATAAAATACTTTGCATACTAAATCTAATAATTTATGGGCTGCTGGTTCAATCGTCAGATAGACCATGATAGGCAGAGTTCTAAGTACCTAAAGAAAATCAGTCAAAACTTCCAAATTATAATAAAATCTTAACTGAGCAAAATGGGTTTTATAATATTTGAATCAGATACATATAAAGCAATCTCTAGTTTCATTGCAATTTTATTAACCTCTCAAACCACAAATTCCAGACAAAATTTTGGTTTTTAATTGTTGTAAGACTACACAGCTATAAATTTTAGTTTATTTGAAATACAAAATAAAATTTTAGTATTTAAAAAAAAATTACTCATACCTAAAATGTATTTTATTTTTTAGAAATTTAATTCCAATTTTCTCAAATTCTGATTTTTTTCTTAAATTAATACAAAAATATAAATCTTTAGTAAGTTCTTAATTTTTTCTACATACATTTCTTCTTAGATTCTGTGATTTGGAAATGATTACAATAAATGAGCACCTGCCCGAAGTTAAGTGTCTAACTTATCAAGCGAGTAATTACATATATCATACAAAGTCTTGTTCTGTATTCATATGATTTGTGAATTTTATTTTGTTAGCAAATCTAACTAACTTTTTATATTATAAGAAGTATGATATGTATAATAAGAAAATGGCAATTTTGAGTTACCCCCGGCCTCATTAATCATCTATCTTGTTTACATCAGCTCAGGGGACTTTTCTTATGAGCCCAAAGCAGAAAAATTATAACAGATATAGATATCGACTGTAAATTTCTAAAGATTTAAGCATCCTGTAGACTGTATGATGAAACAGGATCAGCGACCGCTTAATGGAAAAGAAAATAATGACAGCCTAAGTAATAAATCAAATCCAGCTATAATTGTTTAAGCTGCAGAAAGACTTCCAGGAGACCAGGAGTCTATTATTACAGTGAAAAAATCAATTGTGTCTGGAATAGATATGTGGCTTAACAGGTTTTCAAAAAGTAGAACGGTATCTGTTGAGTACTGAATGAATCATTAATTTCAATGTAGAGTTTTTATTTCAGCAGAGTTATTTAATCAATTTACACGAATACTCGAGAAAATTCGAGATTTTTTTTACAGTTGGCTATATTTTTTTTTGGTATGTTATAAATCTTATGTGGCATTGAAAGTCATAAACAATAGCGAAATAAATATTTCAAAATTAATTTAAACTATTAATAGTACTATTCATTTACTCATATTAAATAAATTTAACAACTTATGATAAAGCTAACTATGCATGTAAACACATTAATTACAAAGATATCATTAATGCTTCTGCAATATTGTTTTTTTTTAATACTTTTTAAAAATAAAATGAAAAAATCTAGTCAAACACCTACCATAGCACTCTAGTATAATCCGACTAAATTGAAGAGCACGAAAATTCAAAGCCACCTGCAGTTTTACATTCATCCGGCTAGTATTCATTGACCTCTGTGACGTCATGTCTACGATCACGTATGCATACCTACCTACACTTTCTATTTCGTTCGTACGTTTGTTTAGGTCTGAAAAAGGGATCACGTGAATTTTTTTGGAGATATTTTATTGGAATTGTATACCATAAACGATCTTGAAGCAATTGCGAATAAGGTTGCGCTCTGTGTGCCTTATCTCATTTCGTCTTCCATTCCAACTCATTTAGGAGAGTACCTAAGTATAGCTACTTACGTACCTACTTGTAGGATTAATATTCGTACTTACGAAAATCTTGTAGGTACAAATCTAGGCAGCACAGGCCTTCCTATAAGGGTAAAACACATGAAAAGTTCGGTCCATACCACCAGCACCAGTACGCTGGCCCCATGCTAGTCGGTGGGTTAAAGCGGTTACAGTAACAACCGGGACGAACAGCTTAACGTGCCTTCTGAAGCACGGAGGAGCTCGATTACAAAGTTTGAGATATTATCGTCGCACGACATTTCTCTCATGACACAAACTCTTGAGTCGAAAATATTGAAATCGAAGAAACCGATTCTAATAAGACTTTCCACAAGTATGTCAGGCTAGTCTAAAGAAGATAATTTTTCTAAAATCAGAAATATTTTGAGTAGGTACCTAGGTACCTACTAAACAACAATTTTTTAACTTTTTTATACTAATAAAAAATCGACAATAATTTACTCTTGGATGAAACATAAACTAGCTTTTATATCAACACAAACCTGGGTAGAAAACATTAGGTACTGTAACAAACAAAAACATGTACATTTTTCTTCAGTCTGCCTTATTTTCTTTGCTATTAGTCATTGAATGCCAAAAAACCAAGTAATAAATACAAAGGCTGGCTACCTTATTGCTAAAAAGCAATTTCATTTATTGCACATGACTTTTTTTATACAACTAGATGACAAATAAGCTGTCGGCCCACTCGATGGTGGACCTACAGCTTACCGGTTACCGCCACCTATAGACACCTGCAATAACAAGGAAAAATCACTTGATATTGCAGGTGCGTTGTCATCCTGAGGCCTAAGATGAAATGCCGTCCATGCCCAGTAATTGCACTGGCTACCTTTCCCTTCAATCCGAAACACAGCGAACTGTTTCACGGCTAAAATAAGAAAGGCGGTGGTACGGTACCTACCCACACGACCCTACATACGGGCCTACCACCTAATAAACGAAATACGGGCCTACCACCTAATAAACGAAAAAAGAATTATAAAAATCGATCTTCATTTGACGGAGAAACTTAGAACCTCGTTTTTTGAAGTCGGTTAAAAAGTAGTTTCCAATACTACACAAGAGAGGCGCAGCTGTCCTTTAATTCGATTCGACAGCTGAAAGCAATCGAGACCCAGAAGTGTCGTATGGATAGAAATTTACATAGGGGTGCTGATAATTGACGACCTTCACCTCTAGCCGCAAATAGTTTAGGATAGCTGTAAATAAATTCACAAACATTCAAATTACAATTCCGTTTCGCCTAACTTTGAATTTCCAATATACTATACTGAGATAGATACATTGATAGGAGTAGAAACATAATAGTTATTTTAACAATAATATAAAATATGAGGGGTAGGGCATACCCCTCGAATCTTGATCGGCCGCCTAGGGTAGCATCTGCACCTTACAGAAGATCGCAGTTAAATAACACTGCATTGTAGCGATGTGTTCCTGCGGTGAGCAAGGTCACCAGAGCTCATTGAGTAGGTGTTACGTCGGGACTCGTCTCCTATGCTATCAACATAACGCTTTCTCTTGTCTTTATAGGCACCGCGTGAGTAGGGCCCAAGATGCTACGAGCGTCTAAGAGACACCGCACATATACAATTTCAATTTGGGCAACTATCGTACAACTAAATTGCGTGCTTTCATAGGCCGCACACTTCGCCGACTTAGTTGGTGGACAGTGTTGCTAGCGCGGTGAAGTCTGCGATAAAATGCGGAAAAACAACGCACTACCTTTTTAAATTAATAAAAAGAAGACGAAAACAGAACAAAACATTTAGGTTGCATCCGATATTAAGTGACAGATTAGAGCGTAGGAAACATCATACCTTACATTCTAAACTGAGATGTTACCCAGATAAGTTTTTTAAGGGCTGGCCTTTTTGGACTTCGTCTATCAGCAGTTCTATTTTTTCATTTGTTACAAGCACGGAGTACTTAACTTGGTTACAAGTAAAGAATGCAGAGATCGACTGGGCGGCTGCGTGCCCGTCGGCAAAAATCCAAGCGTGGGGAAATCACGCGCACGGGTCTGGTCATACTGCATCTTACCGTAGTTGGCCAACTATCGGCCGATAGTTGGCCAACTATTTAGTTAAACGACTTAGTTGGATATAATGTGCGGGCTATCATAAGATTGTATGCCCATTAGACATTCTGCGATTTAGTTGGCCAACTTGAAATTGTATATGTGCGGTGTCTCTAAAAGATACGGTATCTGTTTACCATCACGCGAGCTGTAGGTACCCTTGTTTTTGCCACTACAGCAAAAAATAAAAAAAGTCGACTTAACGTAACCCAGATTTTAAAAAAATCAAAGGGTTCTGTGAAGCATTCAATTTGTTCCTATTTAACTCCACTCAGATGCTGAAAAAAAAGCATTGGCTGTGACTCCATTTCCCGACACACCCTTTTCCATGTCCTGGCGCATCGGAATCCTTGGTGTCGACATACCTAGTGACCTTTAGTTCTTAAATTATTTAAAGGATATGGTCGAGCTGGGTAGAAATAAGCTAGGTGTGCTCAATAGAGCAAGCGGTTCTCCTCTTCTTAGCAAAGACTGCTATAGAGCGCAACTTACGCCCTTTATGGAATACTGCTGCCATTTATCGAAGGCAGCACCTGCATATCAGTTTAGACCTTTTGACGCAGTTCAATGACGCGGGAATTATATACGACCTCGTGCTAACCAGTATTGAATCCTTAAGTCTAAGGAATCCTTGAGTATCGTAGTGTTTTATGTGTAGTTATTTGACAATATGATACCCACGGCTTCCTTCTGCTATCGCACCGCTCGCCTCCGGCTAGGATTTCATCCTCACACATAGGAAACAAAGTGGTTTCGCTCTATATGGTTTCAGATAGTTTTTCTCCCACTTACGCGTAACTCTTGGAATGAATTCCCTGTGGAGGTTTTCTCGAACAGCAAAGGGCTCTTCAAAAAGCAATCGGGATACCGTGTCACAGAAACCTTGATCAGTGGCTACATTTTTTTGAGGGAATCGGATCACAGTATTAGCGGAAACTGTCTCTGTGATCCGTGGCTAACTATGGGACCGATACAGGCAAACCCCAGCAGAGCTGTCACATTTATAAATATCAGTTGATATTCCGTATTCATATTGCTATAACGTTTGTGTTCCAACTTCAAACTTTATCCAATTCAGTGATTGTTTCGTAAAGTCTACTCTACTGGTATGTACTTCCTTTAGGCACAGAATATATGTATTTGGCAACAAACAACTAATTTAACTGTGGGACTTAACTTAGTGTGTTGAGTTGAGGGCAACTTTTACCAAGTTTCCTTTGTATTGACATAGATTGTACATTAGTGCGTACTCGCCTCTGGTGTTGTGGGGATGGGAATCAAACGTCACAGTATTATACTACCTATTATACCTTACCTACCTTATTTATACCTATAGCGCCTAGTTTCAGAGATGTGGGCGAAATTGGATCAGATTATTCTCTAAAACTCCAGTACTAAAAGTAAGTTGTAGTTCAGTGCTTCCTTGTTGTTAAAATTCAATGAGAAAAGTATGGAAAGACATGATAGACATGTTAATTTATGGAGTACTTCAAAATCAGAAACAATACCTGTCCTCATTCTCTATTGTTAAGACACTGGCGCCCAGCGGGCTGGTAAGAGACGAATGGTTAAAGATGACCGCTGACGTATCAAAAATCAAAATACAAAACTAGTCTGTAAATATCTATAATTTAGTTTTGATCCATATCGTATCGATATTAATTTGGCCTGACACACCTAAAACCTGTAACGCTTTTACCAGACGCCTGTTAAAAAACGTTATGTTGGACATTAAAAAACCACTGTGACCACTTCATAAAGTCGCCATATTACAAGTATCTTATCATTATAGCAAATTAAAACATGTAAGTTACGGATACAAAATAGAGGCAGGTACGAATTTGAGCAAATGGGTAAGCCGTTCGTCGTGTTTTCTAGGGTCAGACTAATTCATACGCGACTTTTGACACGGAACTAAAGTTATAATTGTAACTTAAACAAAAATAGATTTATTGGAACTTCTACTTATAAAAAACTCCTTTATAGATCTTTATTAAGCTAAGCCTAACGAAATTGTTGTACTGCTATGTCTGCTGCGATCTGTATTAATGAATTAGTTATTTATTTTAAAGGATCAGGAAGTTTTATCACGGTAAGATTTAGTTTTTGTTAACATGTAATGATGCAATCAACTAAAATAATATATAGGATACTCTATCATGGAGCAACAAACTATGTACATCTACAAGAATATTATTTAAAAGTTTTAAGATGGAACTGCAACAAAATACTGGAGAAATTCGTAAATTCGCCAATCCCTAAAAGAGAACCATATTCGTCGCCTCTTTTGTTTGAAACTCCGAACGACTGATGTTAACTTACAACGATTCAGCTGTTATTTCCGCTACCAAGAATTTGATCTCTATTCCTTCAATCGTAAATGTGAATATCCTTTTATCGTCGCAGCTATTCGAAACAGATCATACAACTGCTTTGGGACGCATAGAGTCTGCTATTCCCAGTCCCTTGGTATTGTACGAGGCGAGGATTTCGCTTTAGATGCAGTAAAACTATTTCCAGCAATTCTTAAACAAGAATAGGTACGTTTTCTATTCACACCAGTATTCGTAATGTTGAAAAGTTTAGTCCTCTTGGGATGATGCTCGCAAACCTAATTTAGAACCGAAAAAGCGAGCGAAGCGAGTTAGGCTTTCTGATTAAAAAATATTTTAAAAAATGCCTCCCAGCCACAGAAACAAAACCACAGGTTTTGTTGGTGTGCGTTCAGAAATACAGTCAACACCCTGAAAAGCATAAAACCAAACTTTTATGCCGTAGTGTTATCGAATTGTCAGTCGCTGTTTTAATCACATCATATTGTTTTTTACTATCGCTTGATTGTTGTCTTTTGAGTTCCGTTCTATATTCCCAAAGACCTTTATCAGCTGTGCTATTCTGTAAGGAAACTCGCACCTCACCTCGCAAGTCACTTCGAATTTAATTGTCAAATAAAGCAAATTTTCATACATTTAAACAGATTAAATTGAAGTGACTTGTGAAGTGAGAGGCTGGTCACTAACCAATAGGGTAGTTGACAACTTTTTTTTTTATTTCATAAATAAGAAGTTTATAACTCATAAAGAAATATTGCAAAAGAAATAGTATGTCTAAGATCAATAGTTTCACAGATATAGTGGTGTGTTGGATGTGTTGCCGCGCATCGTCCAAAAACGCTCCATAGAAAATCTACGGAACAGGTGACGTCACATGTTCCCATATTACTAAGAAATGTATACTGACAAAATTAACAATAACTATGTAATAAATATGATTTTATTAATAGTTGTCATAATAATAGTTGTTTTAATTTATGTCAGCAATCCAATACCATCAACATTTTTGATAAATTTTGAAAAAATAAATATGACTATTTTTTATTTTTCAAATCAGTGCAACTTCAACAATATCCCATATATTTTAAGTTTGAATTGTTTTTATGGGTAAAAGTAGCGTATATTTTCGGAATTTGTGAAAAATAACTCACATTTCAAACTTAAGCAACATCCCAATTAGTACAGGTTGGGCCTGATACCAACTTTACAAATAAAAAAAGATTCATCGGTAATTCTATTGAAGATATCACGTAGCATTTTATTATTTAGGTATAAATAAACATTCGAATTAAGAACCACCTTTGTTAAAATTCGGTTAAAATTTTGATAGCAATCGATATACTTATATCATATTTTATCGATCACAGATCTACAGATCGCGTAAAAATGAAAACAATTTTTTTCCTCTTTTTAAACACATAACCTTCCGTTTACAACAGCCATATTTTAGTTGCGAAATCAGAATTAAGTAATCCTAATAATAAGCAGGAAATTAGGTCATAAGTTTGCTTATGGCGCTATCTTGAATCGCCTTGAAGATATTATCTTCACGCAAGTCACCCCAATATTTCATACCATATTTTATGTGTTGTATATTTCCTGTTAAACATAACTCATAAGGTCATAGGACATTTTCAAGTAATAAGTTTCAAGGAATTCGTCATGTCTGTCCGTCCTTCCCTTCCGTATCTGTGCGTTCTGTCATGTCTCTTTGTTACAGCCGATTTATTCCGGCACCTCTGCAGCTAATGAGATTAAATTTTACAACATAAACTGGCAACCCTAACAAATATCTGAGCTTTTAAAAGATATTCACAAGAATAAGGATAAAAATGAAAATAAAAAACTATTTTATTTCAATTTTAAATGTTTTTAAATATTGAGCCGTAACATAAAGTTCTACGGAACTCTTTATTCTTGTGCTCTTGTCCGGTATTTAAAGCTAATGATTTGCCTGACGGTAAGCAGTCTCGAGTCAATCTCATTTCTACGGTGTCGATCCTGTTAAAATAAGCACGATCAGTTTGTCACAGCCAACAAATGCTTTCTCCAAGGCCTTTGAGTACCTTTCTTATCTATGAACCGATGAAGAACCAAAAATCTTTCAAGCAACGTGGACTTGATGGTAAGTGGCTATCGTAGCTTATGGCTATGGATGCTTTCAACACGGTATCATGTCAGAACCAGAGCATACGTAGGAGAAAATTTCTCTGAAACTGTACAGTACGCGACCACTTTGGTTCCAAATTCCAACTAGTGAGGATACCGGTGGCGAGCGGTGCGATGATAGAAAGAAGCCGTTAGAATCATGTCAAATAATTCCTCAGATCACACCTCGTTATACAGGTAAACGGTAGAACACACATAAGAAGGCAAATTCGCTCCTTAGACTATCAATTTCGCTTGTGACCTTTGGATAGCTGATAATCCTCAGCGCGACTTTAAATGACTGCGGGAAATGACGATCAGTAGATATGTCGACAGTTCACAGTACGACACCTACGATCCCGATGCTCTTAGAGACAGGGTGTTGAGAAAATCTGGAGCAAATTTGGGGTCTTCAACGGTAAACGCGCACTCTTGTATCTTAGTTGGACTAAGTTTAGTCATCCACTAGAAAACTCGAATCACAAGTCTATCGTGACTTTCCTCCACTGTACACCAAGGAGTATTAGCATGTATTGTAAAATAGGCGTCTCCAGTTCTATCATCCGCGACAGCATTTCTTAATGCAGAAACAGTTTCATGTAAGATGGAGGTACTTCGCCAGCAGCGGTATTATCTTACCTCAATTAAAACCGTGAAGTAATGGCTTCAGTACCATATCTTTGCCACAGGTACATCAACGCGAAAGCCCCGAATCAACCCAGCACTGGTGGCGGCCCAAGCAGCCGGTACCGCGCCCACGAGCTCCCAGAAACGACCTCGTTCAGCCAACTCTCACAGCAAGAAACGACGGCATCCCCCGAGACTTAGCAATGTGGATAGGAGCTCCGCACAGACCAGAGAGGTAACATTATCGTAGCGCGTACAGGAGAACACCACTTACTCATGGCTCTTATAACGAAAGTATTATGGGTTGGGTAGGGATCTCTTTTGTTTCTGACAGCACATAGTTTAAGTTTATCTTCGCTCTTTTTTCTTTTTAGTGAAGTAAGATAAGTATAGGGCACAGAGAAAACATCTTTTGACGTTTCCAAAATGCAAATATAGCAATTTATCCTTCATTAATTAAGATAACTTTAACGCTTAACATCTCAACTTCAAGTTATCACAACGCACTGTTTCATATTATACAAATTTATTTCAAAACTCTGGGCTGCAGAAGATTTTGTGCAAAAGATATCATCACACTGACATTGTTAAAAGAAGCGGATATAATACACATAAATTTTGATGTTTCGGATATTAACAACACAGCACCAATGTCTTTTAAGTGATTCGCAATTGTCTATTAAGTGATTCGCAATTCAAGGTTGAAAATAACCTATATAAACAATAAATGGCTTCCCAACTACGTCAAACTTTTAATAGGTCCGAATTAGCATTAAATATTTCAGTGACTTACATCAATTATTCTATGACCGACGCAACGCAATGTCCGTCGCCGATCATTGACGAAACCATTTTCCCTATAAAATGCTTGCGGCCCACTATCTGTGACGCATGTAGTCTGCGATATCCCATACCTTTGCGAACGGTCAATTTTCAGCCAATAATTGCATTACCTGGGTTGTACCGATTTTTTAGCTTAAATCACGTGGACTCTACGTAGTACTCTGAACTCTGATGGATTCCGAAATTGATAGATGGATTGAATTTAATACTGAACCACTCATCGTGCTCAAAAGCCTTTGTTTGAACTGTTTTTTGCTGTTTGTTTTTCGACAACGTCTATAGGAGATGATAGTTCTTACCTTGACCAAGATTATTAAGAGAATAACCACACGCCTTTGTCATCAGGTAACCGTAAGCGGCGTGACAGTAGTCATAACGGAATATAAGCCCAAGAAGTCAGTCTCTAGCAGTTCCAGTGACATGGAGTCATCGAACGATGCGCGACCATGATTGACCATCAACCCCCTTCTTCCTATCCTACGTCTTACGCCCTTATCTCTTGATGAGATTATGAAACACTAGTCTTCTTTCTTCAGCCAATATCCTAAAGTAAGTATATTGTACTGATGAAAAGAGTATTCATAAGAATCGCTGGCAGGGTCTCAACCTATTTAATAATTAAGTACTGCTAGCTCTTCCAAATGAATTAACGTAAACACTTGACTTTACATGGATTGAATTTCATAATTCTTATCTAAATGTTGGCGCTTTAAATTGTAGTTTCATACCTTACCCCGCCTGTGTTCTTTAATACTCTTTCCATTAAAAAATAACCATTTACCTATAGTATATGTGCATAATTTGATAGTGTTTACTAAACAACCATTTCTGAGAGGGTAAATATGAACTTATTTAATTTATGCTCTTTATTCTATGCCCTTTTTACACTTATAACTATATATAATATATGTTCTTCCTTCCGTCACTGGAGGTTGTCTAGAAGAGATTGCTGCATAGCAGTTTCTTGAAACAACAAAAATATCATGTGTAATATAATAATAATAAATTTTCCTTTAATGTTATATGTCGCCTATTGTATTGTATTTTTTGTTTTGTTTTAACTTTTCCCTATCTGTATTCCTTTGTGCAATAAAACATATTTGGTTTGACTTTACAAAGATAAATATAAAAAGTTAAATCCACCCCCTGGTCTACTAGCTTTTGTTCTGGGTCACTGAACCCCCGTTGCCGCTGCAAACCCTCACTAGATTATCACTATGATAAACAGATTATGTTATGTAGGAAAGCTAGAAGTGTACTTTTTAATTTTAAACTGTTTTTTGGTTGGTTACCACAGAAATATTATCAAATTGTAGATGTATACCATAAACGCATTGACATAATAATTACTATACACTTATATTAAGGCGATACCTCGTGAACGTTTCGTACAAGATAGAGAAAGATAGAGACATGACTTCTAAATGCGAGGAAAAAAGACGACAGCAGTGCACGCGCGTAGTAAGTGACAAATTGTAAATAATTAATTTACTGAAAAACTAACAGATTTAATAGACAAAATTCTTTTGAGAATGATTTCCATAATTTATTGCCTTGCTAATAATCTTAGTTTGGGCTTCAAATATTATTCCGTTTACTTATAACGGAACAATTTAAAAAAAGGGATCATCTGAGGATTATTTTTCTATTGAGAAAATGGTTTCTATTCATGTTTTGGCTCATGTAAAATACTTTATGATTAGTCAACTCTAACGTGTTTGAAAACAGAAACAACGGATTTGGGAAAGATATGATTAACCCTCAAGCATCAGATTCCAGACACAATTGGTTTTTCAGTTGTCATAGCCCTCCGGAGGGATAACGCCACTTGACAGATTAAATCCTTATTAAAAATGCGGAATATTCAAAAGGTATCGCCTTACTATAAAGAGGATTTGCTTACAGAAGTTACAAATCATCTTATTGTTTTGACTATTTATCGAACTTATCATAAAGAAATAAATACTAACTTTACTATGTAGTAAAAACTTAATTATTTCCAAGATCAACTGTTACACTTATACCTTCTCTACTAGAACTGAAATCAGATTTACATCAAATCTTATATAGGTTATTAGGTTATCCCTGATTTCTGAATTGTGCTATGTTATTTATTGTATATAACAAGAATTAATCAAGCAGGGGCGCTCAGAAATTAATGTTGGTTACGATTCGTGAATGTATTCAACTTTTTAGTATTCAGATGTTTATATAACTTTTGAAATTAAGCAGAGTCAATGTTACTAATAATTTAAGACCCTTAACAATATTATTTAGTGGACTAGGAGGTATGATTATCGGATCTTTTAATTTATTTTCAATATATGCAATGTAATCTTCAATGTAAATTATTCCTATCCTAGTTCCTTGTTATTTTAAATCAATATGATGTGTGTGTATTTTTGCTTCTAATTTATTGTCTCGCAGATCGATTGGTAAAATAAGAATTTGTAAATAAAGCATGAGACCAGCGGGTCACTGCCAAAGTGAATTTTAATGTAAAGGTAATGCGTCACGTAATTTTGCAGTCGTGAAGTCGACTGGGACTGCAAACTCAGTTCCTTTGTTTAAGGTACGGCGGGAATTATAAAAGACGTATTTTTAGATAGAAGAAGAATAATGCATATAGTGTAAAATTTTGTAGACGTACTTAAAGAAAGAGT
This sequence comes from Nymphula nitidulata, assembly GCA_947347705.1. Classification (NCBI taxonomy): domain Eukaryota; kingdom Metazoa; phylum Arthropoda; class Insecta; order Lepidoptera; family Crambidae; genus Nymphula; species Nymphula nitidulata. Next base: position 10,461,027 of record OX374641.1, on the reverse strand, counting down.
AACAATCGCTCCGACCACAAACCGCAATTTCTATTTTCACGACTGCATAACAACGCATCCAAAACAGATGTAGATCTGTCTGTAAAAAGGCTGTCATAAAGAAAACGTAATTCTAAGAATATGTCAGTAAAACATGGTGAGGTAAACAATTCAAAAACTTGTTAGCGACTGACGCAATCCTCTTTTCAATTAGGTGATTCTACTTTAAGTCTAGATATCGCGAAGTACTTAGTGGAGTTTGATGAGGTATTAGTGGCGCATATCAATTTGTATTTGTAAATGCTATGGGGGCGTCTTTTGTTAAAGATGAAGTTCAATAAGAAACACGAAACGATTTGATGCGGCTATCACAAAATGAGCAAAAGTTTCGATTTTGTATGTAAATAAATAATAAAATTGCATTAAAACATTGATAAGTTCTATACTGTCCCAGATATCGAACTTCAAACGTCATATCACGTAAACAACTAACTGCAAACGCTAAAGAAGTCGGATCTGTCAGTCCATTCATGGTATTTATTATTAGCATATCAAAACAAAGGAAAACCATGTTTATATTTCGATTTTTAGTTTATAGCGAGTGTGTACAGTGAAATTAATATACTTCTCATAATAATGTGTATATTATTCATGTTGTATTCTTTTTTGTTTTTTTTTTTTATTTTAAATTCTTGTTAATTTTAATTTCATTTTGTGAATCTACTCTAATTTTTCAAACGTATTTACTTCTATAAAACAAAAACTTTTAATATTTTATATTACAATCAATTTTCGTTGAATATTTTATGTAGGTATTGCAAAACTTTGTGCAGAACCTTCTTCATTGCTTTTATAATTCTTCTTTAAATCATGTCTCTCAGATGCCAATAGTATAATTATATTTAAAATTTAAAACCAGTGGGCAAATATGTATACTTGACAACTTAATTAAATAAAATCAAAATATTTTGTAGATTCTAGTGAAGTTTCTTACAATTTTGAATTATTTTTTATTATTGGTCTATTTAAACTTAAATGTGACTTATAGTAACTAACTAAGTAATAAAATGTTACGCCAGTTTAACATGTTGAGTAAACATTAAGTTATATTTTACTTAGAATTTTTAAACTGCTTGTCAACCGCAATTCAGTTTGGAATTGATATTCCTGCCGACTTGTATGCTGTCAAAATAATTCAAAAAATTGCAATAAATAATTTTTAAACACACTACAATAACAATACCTACAATATGCATAATAATATTATACCATATTATTCAACATAATATTGTGTCAGACATTTTAATTTGATATTTTCATTTTATAATAACGAGATTATTTATTATACTTACATCACTTTATTTATTTTTTTGCTTTTACATGTTTTACTTTTATTTAATCCAATATTGTACTGTACATCATTGATTACGGTTATTTTATTGCTTAGCTTAAATATTGTTTTTTTTTTAACATCACATAAAATGTGGATTTTATAATGCGGCGTGGTTACAATTTTTCTGTTTTAAATTATAATGTAACAACTTTATTTAATGATGAAATAGAATATAGTGAAAATGTTAATTTTAACTTTGGTACACAGCAAGCGAGGCGATGTTTCACGATATCGCAACGCGTAGCTCACTAGCTACTATCCACGCTAAGCGCGAGTTTTGCGTTTTTGGAAAACGCTACCTATACCGAAGTCTCATTAGAGATACATAATTAATAATAATACTTAAAATGATATTTCAGAGATAGTTTTCATACTATCTCCCAAATTTATTTATACAGTTCATTCACTCGATTTGTGTTCAAGTTCCGGTTAGCGGACTATATTTCTCCCGTATTTCTTCCTATTTTTCTGGTGAACAATTTGAAACTCCTTTCAGTAATCATACCTCCACACAGATTTTGATACTTTTGCTGTACCACCAGTAAAAGTCATCGTGGCATTTAATTTTGAGTTCTGTCGCTATCGATTTAGGTATTCAGCGAAAGAGTGAAGATCAACTGTTGGTATGGTTAAAAAGTGAGCAAGTAGATAACCTCCTTGTGATTTAAATAAAAAAGTTATAGTATCTAAATATCAATATGAACATCACACTTACCGAAGAAAAAGAGAGAGAGGGAGAAAATATTAAAATTGAGACCTTATTTCATACTTAAAAAACACAAAGATCTCGTGCTCAGATAATGTCGATTCTCGTCTATTCTTAAGAGATTTTGAGAGGCGTTTTTATTTAGCTATCTCGCAACGTAATAGTAATATAATAATGATTGAATATTTCCTTTTTTAAACTTAATACCATCTGTAGTTTATGTAAGTTACCAAAAATAGCTGTTTTGTTGTGTTCCATGCGTTTAATGAGTATTTATTTTAGTAGGTAATAGATATCTCGTTAAGGTTTCACATTCATCATAATACATATTAATAACATTGCTTTACCGATATAATTAAATTCGGATTCATAATATTGATTTTTTTCATGTAAATATTTTATTTATTATTTAAAACTTTGTACAAAAAATCATTTACAGTTTAATTATTTACGTGAAAAAATGTACGAGATATTTGACTAGACTAGTATGAATGAATTAGGGATGCTAGATTATTGAAATAAAAGTATTTGGAATGCATAAAAGTATTATTAAAAAAAGATTCTAAGTAATGGTTCTACAGGATGTTTGGTACATGGTATAACAAGCGGGCACCTATCCATATTAACATAGTCATATAAATACTATGTTGTCAAAAATTAAAAATTTGTTATGCTTTGTACCAAACAGCCTGTATAATATGAGTTACATTGAGCTTTACATTGTGCGATATGACAAAAGTAACGCAATATTATTATTAATTGTTGTCAGTTATAAACCAAGCTACTAAGCAATGTTATACCACAGCATCAGAAATAGTATAATATCAGTTGCCAAATAAAGCTACGTGTTTTTTTTCTGAAAACAGAATATGTAATATAATACTGATATAACAAAAACTGGTTCTCTTTTTCTGTCATATCGCACAAACATGCTTCTTCGCTCATCTAGAACAATAAAAATTGGTTTGAAATTTGATTAGCATATAATTACTTGTAATGATAGGTTTCTGTATTATATTTGCTTCTAGTACGTGTAGGTAAATGTTTTTCAAATTTCAAACTGTGTGTAGAAATAATGTACAAAATTAAACGATAACAATAAAATAGCTGAAGTGCGAACGTAATTGTTCGTTATTTTTACAGATTTTGTATGTTCAAAGCTGTTATCAATGAACACCAATATTTTTATTGTATTTTTTACTGTATTGGGGAATCATAAGTCATTTTTATACATGTATTTGATATTTAAACTGAAAATAAAATATGTAAACAATAAAAATAAAATCGGTGTTGTGTTTTATACGCACATTTGTAATACCGAAATGTATTAGATAACTAATATAACTAATTCAAGTAACATGAAATATTATCCTCTTTAGACCAACTCAAACTGGGGTATTTTTAATGTGTATTAAAATGTGCGCCCATGGAATCCTATTTTAATACACATTAAAAATACTTCGAATAGGCAAGCTTGATATTTACTTGATAATATATAAGTACAGACTCTACTGGGGATTCGTCCCTCGTCTGGGTTGTCCTTTAAATGATGAAAAATAATACGTTTTCTATATTGCTTTGTTATCAAAGCTTTATTCCGTGTGCTTATACTAGTTACGGCGAAAAAGCAAAGGTTTAAATCCCATTTTCTTATTAGAGCATGTTAACTTATACTCGTGATGTTAACCTGACACTACCTAGAGAATTCTGAATAGAGCGAAACAGGTGGAAATCTGAAGGTGCAAGGTCAGGACTATACGGCGGATGCATTGACACCTCCCAGCCAAACTCTCCTAATTTTTGCTAAGTGGCTAAAAATGTGTGAGGTCTAGCGTTATCATGATGAAAAACCACACCCCTTCTGTTGATTAATTCCGGCCGCTTTCTCTCAACTTCTTGCTTTAATCTCATCAGTTGTTCGCAGTAGAGTTCAGAATCGATGGTCCTGCCTGGTGGTAACAGCTCATAATGAATAATGCCCTTCCAATCCCACCACACACACAGCATCACTTTGTTGCGAGTTAACCCGGGTTTCGCCACAGTCTGTGAAGCCTGACCGGCCTTTGACCACGACCTTTTTCGCACGTTCTTGTCGTACGTGGTCCACTTTTCATTACCAGTTATCAGCTTCTTCAAAAATGGTTCGGTTTCGTTACGTCGTAATAAAGAATCACAAATGAGTACACGGTTCATTAGGTTTCTTTTAGTCCGCTCGTGGGGTACCCAAATATCGAGCTTTTTTGTGTATCCATTTTTTTTTAAATGCGCCAATACTGTTTTGTGGTCAATTCCCAGTTCTTCAGCTACGTCGTTACTACTGATATGCCGATCTTGCTCCAGTTTTTCAAAAATGGCATCAATTTTAACCGTAATAGGGCGACCAGAGCGACGTGCATCTTTGACATCAAAATTTCCGGATTGAAACCGTTTAAACCAAATTTGTGCTACTCTCACAGACACTGCACTAGGTCCATAAACATCGCAAATTTTTTTCGCGGCTTGCGTTGCATTTTTACCTTTTTTGTAGTAAAATTTTAAATGTATCTAATTTCTTCATTAGATTCACTCATCTTGACAGTATGAAAAACAAATGAAAAATACACATTTTCCTAATTTGAATTTGGAATTATCTTTTTTAAAATCTAAACTTTTAATTATACCAAAACCAGCCAGATACAAATAGTACAGCCAAAAAGATTTTATTACAAGTTCATACATACTATAATGCGAAAAGACTTTTTCCCCAACCTAATACTTAAAACGTAACACACAGTTGTTATTCGTGAATAAACGACCATTTGGAGTATTAATAAACATCTAGAATGGCAGAAACAGCGTAATTGTAGTCCAAAATTTAGAAAAACGTTTTATGGTAGGCCTTCCTGACCCAGTGCTTAAGGTTTACGATTGTAGAAAGCGATGCGATACAGTCAAACAAGTCTGTTATTTAATAACATCACTAACTTTGCATAAATAGTTGCAATTTCGACTGACTAAAAGCTGTAGAACCGTTTGCACATTTTGACTTTTTGCGCCGATAGTACCTATACCTTTTTCGAGTTTGTTAAACGCTCGACTGTATCGCAACCATTCGCCTCTTTTGAGGTATTATTCGATCGTCGCAATGTGTAAACAGACCTTTACCTGTCACGGTGGCCATAGCTTAGTTTTTTATGTAAGGATTGAAAATGCGTTATCTTCCTACAGTTTTTGCGGAATATTTAGGTGAAATTAATGAAGGATCCTATTTTTAGTTTTTAGGCTTTCAAAAGGAATGCTAAGCTATATTTGAAGACTTTACAGGTTACTATTCAAATTTTTTAATAAGTATTCATTATATATCGAAGAATAAATATAAAAAAGCTTAGTGAAGATTTCAAAAAAATCTTTTTGTATAGTTCGAAGTTAGCGTAACTCGCACTGGACGTCGCGTTTTAGACTAAAACTAATTACCTTAATAAGTAAACTTAATTTAAATTCCTTATTTATTTGCATTATTACTAGAGCTATCGTAGGTGAATGCGAAGGGACTCTGTTTTTAAATGGAAAGTCAATAGCATATCAAAAGTAACATTTGCACAGAAAAAGCGATCTTATTAGAACTGATTGAAGTCGTTTCAAAGTGTTGCAATGTGCTGTCGACTCCTCATTGATAAGTACTATTTTTGTATGGGATTTTTATTAAAATTATCACTGAGCAGCCTTAGTACCCAGAGTCCTTTAGTATTAAGTGGCTACATGTTAACTTAATGTGTAATATAGTACTAAATGTTAATTAGTTCTAAGTCTCCCGTATCATTGTACTGTATTGTATATAAAGGATGTGGAAATGAACTTGTATTTTATTTGTATTTCCCAAGTATAAAAAAAAGATAGTTTTTTATTTAAGATTTCAAAAAAACAAGTTTTGTTTTCAATTTACCTACATAGTTACCAAGGGAACTGTTTATAATAAGATAACAAAAGTAAAGTAGTTAAAATTCAAATTAAATTATTTATGTTACATATTAAGAAAATTCTCTGCAAAAGATTTAAGCGTCAATCGTAGTCGCCGGCTTCGTTTGGAGAGCCACAGGTAGAGCGGTCTTTTTGTCGGCGAGTGTTTGAGTCCCGACGACGAACGGCGCGCGCGCATCCGTCGCGGACAGAATGAATGATTGAGATTATACGCTGGAAGAATTGGATCACGAACAGTGAGGGACAAAGTTAAATATAAGGGAGTGAACAGACAAGTCTGTACTGCTACTATTCATAAAGTGAGCTTGAGACTACAAATTTTGATAGACCCATCCAGTATCGCCAATGGCGGAAGTTGCTTTGTTTTCGTAATCGAAACCAAAGCGCTCAAACTACTAGGTACTTACGCCACCGAACTCCTCATTTTGAAGAAAAAAAAAGCCATCGACATACAATCTATATTTTTCTCTACATAATAACACTTTTCAGAGTTATTTGGGTAGGAAATGTAGCGCGCTTACCTGGAAGGTGCCTATTTAATCTTGCCTTAAAGGAACTTAGGTTAGCTATATGCAGTAGGGAAAAGGAACACCGAAGCCGGCAGTGCATTCCACCCTCTGTCCGTGCGCATTACAAAAGACGACGAAAAGCGCTTAGTGCGCATATAGGTACAATATTGTGTCGGACTCTTTGATTGCTGCTTCAGTATCACAAAAGCATTTCGACAAATACTATACTCAACTTATTTTAGTGTTTGAAGTCACTAAAATAAGTTGATAAGTTGAGTAGATTCAGAAGACTTGCAATTTTCAGGAGCAGTTTTCTACTATCAATAAACTGGTAGTCAAACAATACTGTCAAGATATTTTCAGAAACTTCAGGCCCTTCAGAGTCATCAGGAGAGCAGCCAAGTACGTAAAAGAAAGATCATATGTCTGCAACTGAGAAACATTATTACCTCAGGTCCTCGGTTTCAGGAGAGGCATTATCCATCATCAGGCAACTCAGTGTGGATGCGGCAAATTATGAGTAGCATTAGGGCTACTTAAAGATCGGTATGAAAATATCAGATTGCTCGCCGATTCCCATATTAACAGAATCATGACCTTACCCCAGGTCACCTCAGGCTCCACACTCAGACAGGATCTTTATGATCATTTGATGTAGTCATATCAGGCATCGGAGAAGATAGGGATAGGGCTCCCAGTGGATCAGTGGTCATACCTCTTATTAAATATTATTTTAGATATGTTACCCGTATCAATCAGCCCGCCTAGCATGACCACCCAAACGCGATATAATAAATCTATATACAATACAAGTTCACAGTTTCGATAAAATTTCAAGATGGCGGTTATATCCAATGATTTTTGACAATTCGAAGCGATAAATAGCTTTATCATATCGCGTTTCGGTGGTCATGCTAGGCGGGCAGGTGACGGTGGTAGCCCGCCGAACACCTGATAATTTCTCTAGTGAAATGGACTAGGCGAGATGAGCTCATGAATCTCCTGAGTACCTACACTGCGAAGTACACCACTAAGTAATAGTTTTTATTTGAAAAATCAATTTAACAGCCAGTAGGTATTGCCACATTCCCACTACATTCCGGGAAGCGTCCGTAAGCACTTCGGCGGCCATAAACTGCTCATAAAACGGTGTTCACTGCACGGCCGCTCGTCAGGCAGGTAGCGTCGTAACTCATTTACGAGGTGAGGTAATACCGGAGCTACTATACTCAACTGTGTTTGAGTCAGAACATATACGGATTATGTTAGAATTCGTTTTTTTACAGGTTCTGGAAATAACTTCTAGCTAGCGGTAAGTGGAAACCAAATGCGGATATAGCTAGTGCAACGTGAAATATGGCCTAATTTTTGTAGCCCTTATTCTTATAGACAAACACTAATGGCCAAAAATTTTCCGCACAATTTCCACTCATCCTAAATATATTTTGTTCCTTATTTTATATTTAACATTTAAAAAAACGTTACAAATAAATTGTGGAAAAATATCTAAACAAACTAGAAAAAAAAATGGGCGGGAAACGAACCAGAGAACTTTCCTATTGGTAAATGGTTCAGTTTTGTGCCGTAAAATTCTTACTCAGAATAATAATGAAAACAATGGAAGAACCAGTGAAAACGTTTATTTGTTTAGATAAGGATTTTAGGGATCCATAATAGGTACCTAGATATATTTAGCAGGCTAATATTATCAAAACTTACCGTAACATTAGTCACTAATAAAAATCTAAACTAGAAAAATTTCACGTGCTGAGGCAGAGAATTTATTTTTGACGTGAAATTTTTCTGGTTTAGATTTTTATTAGTAAATATTTTTTTCAAATATTTATAATAATGTTAAATAAAAAATTAATAGTAACATTAAGTAGTCATTACCTACGTACTACCTATACGTGAATGTACTTATCTACCTGTATAAAAATAAATTTAACAAAGCAACAAGGTGTGAAAGCATGTTAGAAATAGTTGGTACCTACCTAAGGTAGGTATAAGATTCAAAATACAACTGAAACTTCTCAAAGAAATTCTGTTCATAAACTTATGAAAATATAAAAGTTTATATCTCAATAAAGTTTTTCACACATAATTTTGATATTAAAGTAAAAAATCGATAACGTTTATGACTCATAATTTAATATTCAATTGTAGGTTTTCTTTGAAGATTAATTCTTTGTAAAATATTTTATGTTAATAATTATAAAACCCATTCATGAATCATGAATATTAACATAAAATATTTCAGGTATAAATTAAAATTATTCTGGTTCAAAAATACTTATCATTTATAGAGGTAGGGCTTTATTTAGTCCGTAGGTGTACCTATGTGTGTCATCATATCCTTACATAATAAATAAAAAGTCACTTTTATTATAGAAAATAGAATCGTGTAGCTGTAGGTAGGTAATATTATTTTGTAACCTTGTAGTAGATCTAAACCTAACTTTATGATTTATAAAACTGCTGTAGGTATATTATCAATCAATTTTCCAAGGTTCGACAATAGTGAGCAATATTGCGAGCAGTGCGAGCTCCGTACATTAACGGTCGGAGGATTTAATCAAGCTACGATGAAAAATGCCTGCAGCCTGCGGGACCCTACTGGCGTCGGAGCGCTGTACTGGTAGCAAACAACAGGATTGTGTTTTTAGCTTTTTACTTAGAGACGGCAGAAATACATTACCTTCCCTACTTTAAAGCACCTGATTAGTAAAAAATATTGTTCTTTTGCTTAACCCATAAAGCATCCGAATCCAGCCAGACACAAAATTGATTATTTAATTGTCATAGCCCTCTAGTGGGTTACGCCGCTTGACGGATTAATAGAAGACACATAACTAAGTAATCAATAAGTACCTAACTACTCCCTATGTGATGCGGCTATCGTCATACATGGAAATAGAGAATGCATTAGATCGATATACTGCACACAGGAAGGAAAAGTACAGAGAAGAAAACATGCAAAAGGCATTGCTAAGGTAGCAATCTCTAGTAGTCCACCTAGGCTAAGAGTAAAAAAATGTATGTTTTTTCTCATTTTTTTAGCAATAAAATAAATGTTGCTAAAAAATTAATCTGCTGGGACGGGAACAGAACCCGGTACCTATTGCAACCCGGTTCACTGTTTTGTGTGACAACTGAGCACCGAAGACTTCGGGTAACCGAATAGAAAAAATATAACATTGGTTGCATTATGTCATGAAATTATCAAATGACTAAGACGCTATTTTGAAAGGCAAACCATTTCTATGAACGAATATAGCCCACGTTTTAAATTGTTGGGTTATTAGTCTAAAGGGTCTAAGTGCGAAAAAATTAAATGTCAATAATTTACGAAAATACGGTCTAATTACCATCACTTCGACCGTATTTTCGTAAAAATATTGACATTTGATTTTTTGGCACTTAGACCCTTAAGTCTTACAACCCTTCAATTATAGTCGTATTGACGGTACCACCCTGTATAAACTATTTTCTTCCTGTAAAATAAAAAAGCTGATACCCGATATTAACAAACTACTTTTGCGGGGTCTTGCACACCCACCGACGCGACTTTCCAAGTACCTACCTACTTACGACTCAGATAAGTTAGGCTTTGCTTTATAATATACTTAATCTTTCTTTTGCATCACCTAGTTATTCATTAAATTTTTTTTAAAAAAAAACAAAGAATTTCAACTACTCTGCCAACGCTACAGGGGTGGATTCGCAAAGGGTTGCAAGCAAGTAATGAGTAGAATGAAAAATGGCCGTGCCCGCCCCCGCTATATATTAAAAACTACTGGATTCCGCTGGAGCGCCATCATTGTCTATGGTGCCTATCTTCATTTTCTGGCGGAGAAATAAGTGTGTTTTTTGTTAGATACAGTAACCATAGACTGAACCTGGTTTTCCCACAATTAAGAAAATATAATTTTAAATTTTAATAAAACGGACAAAAAGTATCACTGAGTTCACTAGGTGTGGTTAGACCGTATGTAGGGTCGTCTGGGTAGGTACCACGGCCTTTCTTATTTCAGCCGTGAAACAGTTCCCTGTGTTTCGGATTAAAGGGAAAGGTAGCAAGTGTAATTACTGGGCATGGACGGCTCAGGATGACAACGCACCTGCCACTAGTGGAAATGGTCATCTCTAAGCTTCCTTGATTTTGTAATAATTTACCTACATATTCATCAATAGTATAATTTTTGAGGGATTTTTGAGGTATATGGCATTATAGGATATTATATATAAAACAATACAATTATTATTGTAATGACGTGCTCAGACAAGTGTTTAAAATTAATGAAAGATGTTTAGCTTTATTAGGTCTTTGTATATTAATTTTTGACCTTTGTGTATTGTAATACCTATATTGTGAAGGTGCATTGTCGGACAGCCTTTAAATACAGTAAATATTCTTATCATTAGGTACTTATTGGTACTTTAATATACCTTTTTTATACTCTGTGCGACACTGCGCTGCTAAATACTATTACTGTGTAATTAAACATTGTAACTTAATGATTGAAAAGAGTGACTACACGAGTTTGTTGCCGGAATCTTCTCGGTAGTTCAACTTTTGGAACCGGTGTAAATTCAGACAGACTGACAGACAGACTGACTGACGGACAGACAGACAGACTGACTGACGGACAGACGGACAGACAGACAGACTGACTGACGGACAGACGGACCGACAGACAGACCGATAGACAGACTGACATAACATTCTTAGCTTACGTAGATGCAGATAAGACAGAGAGACAAACATTATGAAATTGTTAGTTAGTTAATATTATTTTTATGTGATAGACTTAAGGGTTTTTTTGTTGACGATTCAAAAGTGCTTCTTGGGGGCCTAATTGAATAAAGATATTTTCATTTTCATTTTCATTTTCAATATCAAGTGATTTTCCCTTGTTATTGTAGATCTCTACATACGGGTGGTGCCTTCAATGCGACAATAAATTTAAACATGGGCTATATTAGTCCATGGAAATGGTTTGCCACTTTCAAAAATATCGTATTCATTTGATAATTTCATGACATTTGTATGGAATAATACAACATTGGCTGCATTATTTCATAAAATATAGCCCATGTTTAAATTTATTGTCGCATTGATGGCACCACCGTGTATATGCGGCAGTAACTGCTTACTATCAGGTGGGCCGTCAGCTTGTTTGTCATCTAGTTGTAAAAAAAAATGTCTAATATTTCATAACTTTTGATTTGCACTACGAAGCAAAGGGAACTACAGAAGTGCAAACCCTAAATACATTTTAGTATATTTTGGGAGTGCAATGTTTAGCAGCTTTACGTAGGGATTACTGGGCATGGAAGGCATTTCATCTTAGGCCTCAGGATGACAACGCACCTGCAATACCGAGTGTTTTTTTTCTTTTTGTTGCAGGTGTCTATTATAGGCGACGGTAACCACTTACCACCAGGTGGGCCATCAGCTTGATTGTCATCTAGTTGTATAAAAAAAGACATTAGTGTCTTCATGATGCAAGTCAGACGAGGTACCTATAGATACCATTAAAATTATCGCCATATTTTTACAATTATTTCTACACAGTCATCAGTGGCGGCGTAAAGGGGGGGCGGAGGGGGCGGTCCGCCCCGGGTGCCATGCACCAAGGGGTGACAACGACAACTAATACCTACTAATACTTAAATAATACTAATTCACAAATAAAGAATTATTATTATTATTACCCTACACTAAAAGAATCAAACCGTTAAACCCGTTAAATCACCCAAATAATGAATCTAAACAATACAAGGCCCCAAGTGCCCGGCGGTACCGGAGGTCGCGCCGGCGGTGACGGACGTCGGCGAGACAACCGTGTCTACAAGTTATTTTCGAGGGTTATTGCAAATCGTCTCGCACGCAGGTTTAACGACTTCCAGCCTGCCGAAAAAGCCGGATTCCGAAAAGACTTTAGTACTATAGACCACATACATACGCTGCGGCAGGTTATGCCGCAGCGTATGTATGTGGCAGCAGTGGCTGCAGGCAGCTTAGCGTTTGTAGACTATGAGAAAGCCTTCGATTCTGTCAAGACCTGGGCCGTGCTTCAGTCACTCCAGAGATGCCAAATTGACTATCGGTACATGCAAGTGCTGCAGTCACTGTACGAAAACGCCACAATGTACACAATGTCCAAATAGTAGAAAAGGCTATTTTCTACGCAACAAAAAATGTGAACTCATAGACATTCAAGTGGAAGGAAATTTCAAAAACTTATGCCTGGAGAAATGGCCCGAGATGCTGGACTTATATTACCAGAGGAATTGCAGAGAGAAATGTTCGAATGTCACGATAGATTTTACGAAGAACTGGACCATCGTTACAGGGCAATGGATTTTATTCTGGTTACATTTAGTGTTATTCAGCCTAAAACGTTGGTAACATCACCAGAAGAAGATCTTCGTGAAATGGTTTCAAATCTGTTAAAAATTTACGATGAATTTTCAGCAGACGACATCGTGTTGGAGATTTTATGGTTTAATAGACTTTATTGGAGCTTCTCAGATTCATTATAAAATGGGACTATTCTGAGTCTGTACCAAGTTTAGCGCTATGTTTTAGATTTTTTTTAACAATTTGTGTTTTTCGAAGTTAAAATTAATAAAATCTTACTTGAGGTCAACAGTGAGCCAAGCGCGACTAACCAATCTTTCGATTTTATCAATTGAAGGAGACAGGGAAGCCAATTTTGATAATGTGATTGAATATTTTAGTAAAATAAAGTCTTGTAAGCATTTTTAGTATTTGATGTTTTATTTTAAGTAGGTAAGTAGGGGTGCTCAATAAAAAACCGCCCGGGGTGCCAATGTATCCTACGCCGCCACTGACAGTCATACCAATTTGGCACTTAATTAGGTAGGTATTTTTTTTACATTTTAATGTTTTTCATGCGTCGCGAATGAAAGAAAGCGATGAAAAATATATGCTCCAGGCGGGACTCGAACCCGCGTCTCCTGATTTCCGGCCAGCTAGCCGCTAGTAGCTGTTCTCACCTTATCTGGAAGTTTAAAAATATTCTTTCGGATCATAAGAGGTGTTAACTTCAATGAGAGGTGAGATAAACGTTGCTCTATTAACTTTAGAAAAGGAAAGAAAGCGTTGAAGAAATTAGTAAATAGGTTATGCCTAGTGCTCCGGTGGCGTAGTTGTAGTCGCGTCTGGCCGCAAATCAGGAAGTTCGAGTCCCGCCTGGAGCATATATTTTTTCATCGTTTTCTTTCTTTATTTGTAATAATAATTGTTACAATAGGTATTTTTTATCATCAATTTCGACACATTTTTTTATCATTGTGGTACCTACCGCTGCCAGAAACTGAATCTATAGGTTATAAACGCTTATGTTAATTACATTACCTTAGAAATCGTTTAAAAAGAATTTTTATATATTGTTATCTATTGTCTTGTCATTGTTACATTCGTTCTGTTTATACCAATTTATTACTCGTTCTGTTTATACTATTATATACTTATTAAACGTTCTGTTTATACTATTTATACTCATATTCATTACCATCCAGTTTTGCTACTTTTCAATATAAACCTCTTTTCCTCAAACAAACATGCTTCGAAATATGAGCATTATTTTGACAACCTTCTTCAATATAAATCGAAATTGCTGTACCTATTGGCTAATTACATGCGAGCAGCGGCCGGCAAAAGTTGTATGAAAATCCGGATCTGTCGTGTTTTAGCGGCCACATAATTACTATGTATTTTAAAATATCTGCTGTGTAATTTAAAAATGGAACGATCTTTTACTCCGAAGCATGGCAACCAAAGAGGTAATAAATCAAAGGTTTTATTTAAATTTCGAACTGTCCAGAAAGCTGTTTATTGAAAATAAAAGTCCACTTTAAATTTCAAAAATTGTACATAATTATAAAGGTACCTAATACTTACTATAAGGACTTACGTAACGTTCGTCCATCAATGCCTCTTTTGCTGGCAGCTGCAGTAATGTACTATTTCATTATCACTACTACATTAGATTTAAATGAGAACTAGACGCCTCCCTACCAAGTATATAACACTGAAGATATTTCACAAACAAAAAATAATTCGGAAAGCTTAGAATAATAAAGATAATTTTAACTTTAAACCAACCATCCACCCACCTGTCATGCATGTCTGATCCCTCTCTGCCATGGCGTGACTATAATTACCGTTCCCTTAGCGAAAATACAACGAAAACCCTTCCGTGAATATAATTACCGAACAATTTTAGCCTTATCGATGAAAAAATCGGTAAAATAGGCATCGTTGCATTACAGATACAACCTCCAGCATAACCAGAGCCTTACATGCTGTAGAAATTCAAATACATTTAATGATTTGGAAGGTTTTTTTATAGTGGTTTTCGGTGGCGTGCTAAGATCTTTTGATAGGGACACATTATAAATTGCCTGTCCGTCTGTCTGTCTGTCACGGGGCACGCGATGCAAAAAGTTGGCTGAACTAACAAAAATGTTACTACCTAAATAGAACCTATACTAAAATGTTTGGTCTTGATATTAAGAAGATTCTGTTTTTTTTAAAAAAAAAGCAACACAGATACCAAAGAACCGTCGAATTTTTAGGCAGTTTTGAATGTTGTTGATTTTTTTTTATTAACAATTTATCTACGCTGAATACCGCTGAGCAGTTCCGAAGCAATATAGGTATCCACGTTAAGTATAATATAGATGCGGTCTTTTCGGGACTTAACCCCTTAAGAATATTGAAATATTTTATTTATATAATTAACTACACAAAATAATAAAACAGTATAAAAAAGACCGCATCAGTCCTATCACAGAGAAATGAAAATGATGAGGTAAAAAAATGTTTATTAGGTACATGCATAGAACAATATAAGGTCATTAGATTCAGAAATAATAACATGAAAGATTATTAGATACCTATGTACAGACAACAGCACATCCAGTGTAACAGTGGCACTACGAAAGTCGCCTCTATTACGAGCGTAGTAAGGGCGGTTTTAAAGTCAAACTGTTACGCTTTACGCGTTGTCTACTGTACATAATATGCTGTGATCTAATAATAAGACAGTAGAATCGGTGTTTGCAGATTATCCTAATTATAAGTACAGATACTGCTGGTAGTTATACAGGGTGGTGCTGTCAATGCGACAATAAATTAAAACATGAGCTATATTAGTTCATAGAAATGGTTTGCCACTTTCAAAAACATCTTATTCATTTGATAATTTCATGACCTTTGTATGAAATAATAAAGATAACATTGGCTGCATTATTTCATGGAAATGATATGAAATTATCAAATGAATAAGATGTTTTTGAAAGTGTCAAATCATTTCTTTGAACAAATATAGCCCAGTTTTAATTTATTGTCGCATTGACAGCACCACCCTGTATAACTACCAGCTGTCCCAGCCGCCCCAGCTGTCTGATAAATTAACGTTCAACTGCGACGAACTGTCAAACACGTGAAGTTAAAACAGTCTTTAAATTTTCTAGAATTACCCAATTTTCTGAGCAATGCTCTTAATTTTTCTTTATGTAATGACATAAAGAAATATTACCCTTACCCTATACAAACCTAAACCTTACCTTCTACAAAGTATTCGAAATTTTCAAAAAAAGATAACTGAAATCGGTAAAATCGTTCACAAGTTATAGCGTGACCAAGGGAAGCAGGGATTCATTTTTATACAGGGCGGTGCCGTCAATACGACAAAAAATAAAACATGGACTAAATTAGTTCATAGAAATGGTTTGCCGCTTTCTAAAACATCTTATTCATTTGATAATTTCATGACCTTTGTATGGAATAATAAAGATAACATTGGCTGTATTATTTTATAGAAAACGGCATGAAATTATCAAATGAATGAGATGTTTTTGAAAGTAGCAAACCATTTTTAAAGAACCAATATAGCCCACTTTTTTATTTTATCGTCACTACCCTGTATACAGGATAATAATTCATTAAAATAATAATAATAAAAAAAACACAAAAAAACTTTAAATAAAGTTAAAGAACTTTAACTTCTTCATAAAAGTTTTTTAACTTTAATTCGTTGTTTAAATCAAATCATTCTTTCATTTAAGAACGAATTAAATTGCGTTAATTTAACCAGATGGCTGACAAGACGTTCAGCCATCTGGTCAATAGCTATATTGGTCCATCAGCCATCTAATTGGATGTCGGCGTTTAACCAACGGCCTAGGCATCCGATCATCTGGCTAAGTTAACCAGATGGCTGCGACATATATACACTATAGGCTACTGTTACCGCTTCTCATCATGCATGCTAGCTTGATAAAAAATGGATAAGTCCTTACTTACTTACCTATGTACTTAATATACATACCACACAGTGCTCAATGCGCGGACCCGCCGCCGCCTCCGGCTTGTTTGCTCAAAATAAACACAACCGTCCGTATAGCTACTTATTGTAATAATGAACAGGTATACGCGACTACACAACGTTTGGAACTTTCGTACCTATTAAGTTGTGTTTGACACTGACTTGAATAAAAATTTGACAGCTTAAAATGTACGGCTTGCATCAATATGATGTAGGTATCTACGGTCAGCATCAGATGTCGATTGACACTTTATTCGCCGTATTCATACAAACGGTCTTCTTGACAATTTATATGAATACAGTGAATTGAAATGCCAATAATCGACTTCTTATGCCGACCGTATCTATACATTCTTGTCTGATAAGCCAATGGGATAGGGATCAAAGTTGTTCACATGTTTTTGATGCTAACTGTAGTAGTAGATTTTTGGACTAGTATATAACAGGAACCTTAATCCATTTTAATAAGTGTTATTTTTCGTGTAACGATTACGTGTAACATCTGTACAAAAAAAATTAAACACGTGGATAGAAACAGCCGTCCTATGTTTTAATCTAACCCCGATCGCAATGTCTTCCAATTTCACAAGTCAGAGTCACAAGTAAAACTCTTTCAGAATGTTGTTAAGAGTATTTTTACAAGTAAAGGCACTACTTAGAATATTAAAGTATTTCCACCTGCAAAATTTTACTAAAATGTTAGAGTATTCCCACAAGTGAAACTCTATTAGTATGTTAGAGTATTCCTACAAGTCTACAAGAATCTTAGAGTATTTCCGTAAGCGAAATTATACTATAATGTTAAGTAAGAAAGGTGAACAATGTCAGTGTCACAAGTAAAACACTTTCAGAATATTGTTAGAGAATTTTTACGAGTAAAGGCACTACTTAGAATATTAGAGTATTACCAAAATTTTACTACAATATTAGAGTATTCCCACAAGTGAAACTCTACTAGAATGTTAAGTAAAACAGGAAAGGTAGCCAGTGAAATAACTGCAACCGTACCACCATCTTTTATCGCGATCCAGTTTAGGACCTAAACTGAGTAGAATCGTTAATTCGTACTACGAGGCTATCTACGACTATGACAGCGATGCAGTTTAGGAACCAATACTGAATATGAATCGCTTTTATAAAGATGGTGGTAAGGCCCCTGGGCATGCAAGGCATTTCATCTTAGGCCTCAGGATAACAACGCACCTGCAATAATAATAATAATAAAAACATATACTTAAAAACATCCATGACTCATGAACAAATATTCGTACTCATCAATCTCATCATACAAACATTATACACCTACCGGAATTCGATCCCGGGACCCCTGACCGAGTAGCCAGTATAGCAAGGGGCACACCAAGGTGCAATACCTTGGCGTGTCCCTTGCTATACTGGCTACTGTTGTATTGTACCGATTTGGTTTAGAGTATGTCCACAAGTGAAACTCTACCTTCTAGAATATTGGAGTATGTCCACAAGAGAAACTCTACCGACTAGAATATTAGAGTAAGTCCACAAGTGAAACTCAACCTTCTAGAATATTAGACTATGTCCTCGAGTGAAACTCTACCTACTAGAATATTAGAGTATGTCCACATCTACCTTCTAGAATATTAGAGTATGTTCACGAGTGAAACTCTACCTACTAGAATATTAGAGTATGTCCACAAGTGAAACTCTACCTTCTAGAATATTAGAGTAACTCCACAAGTGAAACTCTACCTTCTAGAATATTAGAGTATGTCCACGAGTGAAACTCTACCTACTAGAATATTAGAGTATGTCCACAAGTGAAACTCTATCTTCTAGAATATCAGAGTATGTCCACAAGTGAAACTCCACCTTCAAGAATATTAGAGTATGTCCACAAGTGAAACTCTACCGACTAGCATATTATAGTACCTATGTCCACAAGTGAAACTCTATTAAAATGTCAGAGTATCTTTGTCGCCGCCATCTGGTTAAATCAGCCGCTCAACTGGATGCCTAGCCCGTTGATTAAACGCCGGCATCCACTTGAATGCCTAGACCGATAGTTAATTGAACTAGACTCACTTAACGTTTAACGACTTGGCGTATTGAATGGATCGTCTTGTACGTTACAGTATTTCCCCAAGTAGAAATCTACCAGAAAGTTAGAATAATTCCACATAAACTTAATTTTAATTTCATCATAATAACGCTTTCGTCGTCGACTGTCTCCTGCGGTGCGTACTGTGGATGTTAGCTGAATGTTTGTACATCAGTCCATGCGGAGTACACAATAATAGGTAGTGTATACTACTTAGTCTACGTACGTGTGCATTTGAATTTGACTCGAAATAATGGAACCAGCCATTATATAAATTATTACAAAACAAGCGGCGCTTAATCAAAAAGTATAGTAAGGTACTATTCCATTCTTTATTTTGGTAAGTACTTTATTCGTAATATATTTCATTTATTTTACATTTTAATAAATTAACAATATTTTATGTATTCGTCGAATGATTATAAGAACATTCGTGCAAAAAAAAGAAAGTTCGGGGTTGTTGAATTAAAATAGAATATTTCAGCATTGTGGCGTTGAAGTACTTATAACGCAAATACAGGAGGACTAAGAAATTCATAGAAGTTCATCGCAAGTCCTTGGTACTTAGCTCAGATACTTTTTTGAGTAGGGTAGGTACTTACTACATAAGTAGGTACTACCTATGTATCTTTAAAACATATTTTTTTTGATTTGATAGTATTTATTAAAAACGAGGTTCTGGTGGAGCTCGTGGCGTAGGGGTTCGATTGCACTGCTTTCGATAACGTTAACAAAGCCACCTTAGCAATGGCCAATCCCGGAATGGGTCAATCAAAATTTATGATTCGAGTTCTTCCGTTCTTTGGAAGTCGGAAGATAAGTAAGTGGTCCAGGTTGTTAATGTAATCGCTTTAACCCACCAACCCGCATTGGGCCAGCGTGGTGATGTTATGGCCCAAACTCCTCATTCCTCAAGTATTTCTCCCATGTAGGAAGGCCTGTGCCCAGCAGTGGGACATATACAGAATGGTGCCGTCAATGCGACAATAAATTTAAACATGGCCTATATTAGTCCACAGAAATGGTTTGCCACTTTTAAAAATATTGTATTCATTTGATAATTTCATGACATTTGTATGGAATAGTGTAACGTTGGCAGCATTATTTCATACCAATGTCATGAAGTTATCAAATGAATACAGGACTAATATAGCCCATGTTTAAATTTATTGTCGCATTGACGGCACCACCCTGTATAGGCTGGTGATGAGGAATATTAAAGATAAAATTAGGAATAATTAAAGCAATGCCCAACTTAACAGAATATAAGTATGTTTGAAATAATACTAGTTTGGGTGTTTGAAATAGAATATTACGAGTTTGTGAGGGGTATAGGTGCGTTAGCATATAACGCAAACACAGAGACACTAGAAGAAATACGCACGGTTATCCCAAGTCCTCGGTAGCTCCGATGGTAGAACAGTACCTAGTCACCCGGACTGTGAAAGGTCACGGGTTCGAACTCGGACATTATTATGGTACTTTGATTCAAATAATTATAGGCTTTATTGTATAGGTACTACTTTTAGTTTCAACGCTGGTTCTAGAACCAAGTTTAACTAAGTCTTGTATCTAATTATATTACAGAGATTTCCTTTGAGGAGAATATATTTCTAAAAACACCAATGTGACTGACATTAACAAAGGCACACGCCCGTTCGTCTATTAATAAGATACAAAACACTACATCATTCACTATCACGTCGCTTCTAATCTGGCTGTACGACAAAGATACCTCGGCCCACACACGACTCGAAAAAAAAACAAGGCAACCATTTCCCGGATTCCCGCCAAATCAACAATGACAGTTGACATTCCCCGCAAAATGGCGAAAGCGCGCGAAACTCTCAAATATAAAAACAATAAACGGTACGAGGCGGGCGATATGCAAAAATTTAACGAAAATAAAAGGGAATAAATAAAATAATAAAAAAATATAAATCCAGTCTTATTGTTTTCCGTTGCTCGGATGGGCTCTCGATGTAAAAAAAGCGCCCGCTTCTAGACAGCCCGTCACCCGCTACACGCACAGCGACGAAACTGATAATTATTTTTATTGTGGCACATTAAATATTTATATCTAGTACATATTTCAAAGTTGAAACTAAGTGTTTTTATACCCTGGAATAGTTATTATCGTAAGCTGATACATTTCATATCTACTGTTTACTTGTAAAAATTCAACTTAGATTATATATATTTTTTATCTTAACGGGGTAACTCTTGACCTTCATCTCACCTGATGGTAAGTGAAGATAAGGCCGACGATGGACGCGAGTTACACCTGGATTCCTCAACCACAGAGGAACTGGCTATCTTACCCCCAACTGCCGGAACACATCAAACTGGTTTATATTACGACCGCCTGGCCGAGTGGTCTGTACCCCAGGCTACTCAGTCAAGAGGTCCCGGGTTCGAATCCCGGTAGGAACAAATGTTTGTATGATGAGTACGAACATTTGTTTACGAGTCATGGATGTTTATATGTTTATTTAGTATATTTCTAATATTTATATACATATTATTATCATTATTTCTCCGTTATCTAGTATCCATAACACAAGCTCTTAATGATGCTTACTTTGGGCTAGATAATAGGTGTGAGTGTATAAATATTATTATTATTATTATTCTCAACTGCGTTACTTAGTAGACCGAAAACAATTCTTAATCCCAATAATCACTACTTAAACTTAAGTTTCTGCGAATTTGGTCCACCTTACGTCGAAGATCTCATCATATTACGCTTTCTACGTCACCAAAGGGCTTAGAATAAGCATAAAAAACATTAAATCGTAACAGTTGCGACCCTCTGCAGGTGACGTGCGATATTTCAAAGTGGGCAAAAGTACGTTCGCGCTATAACTACGTAGGCGCGCACAGCGGCGGGACGCTCGGTATTAGGGCTTGGCTACACTGATGTTCTGGAGCTATACTAACAAGAGGAGTTCAGTGGCGGTAGGAGCTCGGCGGCGTAACGAGCTTGGCAAAAGCTCAGAAAGAAAATTCAGAATTAGCATTCCCACCAAAGAGGAATGGAAATGGAAAATAAGATAAGGAGCTTGGCAGCAAGGAGGAGCTCGGTGCAGTTTGAGCACTCTGATTTCCATTACAAAAACAAAGCCAGTTTCGCCATGGTACCCCTCCGTGCTTCGGACGCAACGCTAAGCTGTAAGCCTCGGTTAGTACTCCAACCGCTTTAACCCACCAACTTTAACCCAACTTTAACCCAACAACATTGGGCCAGTGTGGTGGTGTTAAGCCCAGTCTTCATGTTTCCCTCCCATGTAGAAAAGCCTGTGCCCAACAGTGGGATGTGTCTAGGCAGGTGATAGTACTAAAATTGGATAGATAGATAGATTGCTTTATTTTAAACATACTTAAACCACATGAGTTTTTATTCATGTGCTTAGAATGAAAAAGTAAAACCAAGGAAAGCTATTCAATAACAGAATTTTAGAATTCTGAAGAACTAATAGAAACCAGACTTGGTTGTCTTACAAAATTAATAATAAGGGTTTTATTATTAAGGGTCAGCTCAGTGCAAGAGCCCCAACAAAAGCAACACTGATTTTTAGCCATACCTATCCTAGTTATTTTACGCGAAGTAGTTGCGAACTTACGATTTTTTTTTGTTTTATTTTGCTGAGGAATGGTGCAGAGCTTCTCTACCTGTTCAGAAGATTTGGGTTCAACTACCGCACTGCGTGATGAATACTAATTTTTTTTCAGGATTCGTGTTTTTCATATTTTTATTTAAATATTTTATCTATATGGTATTCAAAGCACAAGTATAGGCATTCTGATATTCATCATATTAATAACGAATAATAGTTTTACTAAGTACCCATTGGTATTTTAATTTTATTAACCGAATTTTTCCCCAAATTAAAAATTAAGGCGTCTTTTAAAATCGACAATAAACTGAAGTAGGGATTTATCAATGACAGAGCTTCTCTTTTACTGATATTACAATGGTAGAGTCATACAAAACTCTATATATTAAAACAATAAACCTCGTAAGATCCTAACAGATCGACAGGGACTTATATGCTCGGGCCATAAAAGTAATGCGGACTGAAATTAGTCACATACCCGCTTAGAGGAAAGAATGTTGGGATATCGATAAAAAAATCTTAGGTTTTTCACGCTACCTTCACGTTCTGGAAAAATAATTAAAATAATTAAATAATTTTTTTTATACCACCTTAGTGGTATAAAAAAAAAAAAAAAAAAATGTTAATTTTTATTCTTATTGCGATTTATTTGTAAATCGACAGCACTTCCGCGCTATTTAGATATTTAGCAAAAATTATACTATTTTATCCGTTTTGTAGCATTGTTTGCAAGTGAAACAGAAGCTGAATAGAACTAGATCTCTTCGCTATGAGGGGAGACAGCAAAGATTTTTATCATATTTTACAAAACTAGACCAATACTGAATCATAAATATAATAAAACATTTTTATTAAATCTTTGCTTTCGCTAGCATACGACCTTATAAGTAGAGGAGCGCAGACGACCGTCGTGCAAGACAAGGACGGAGAATAAGACGAAGGGTTGCTCCGAGACTAAGCAAGTAGCGAGTTTGTGTGATCCACTCTCCTCCAACAGAAATAGCATTCAACATGGACGTGCACGCCCATAAAGCGCTGCATTTAAAATACATGCCAGAGAGATAAGGAATTTATTTCAGAGCTCCTTACTTTACAATAACTACGCCATTTTGTTTCGCATTATCTATATCAAAAAAATGGTAATTTTTTGCTGAGCAATTCTGTATAAAAATAGTTTGGATGTTTCATTTATTTTAGGAGATATTACGTATGGAATCGGAGGCCAGAGATGGAATAATTCCTTGCCTCTAATACGATACTTTATGGGAACTTCGTAACAATAGCAGCAAGGGGGGAGCGGCGCGCGCATCAAGTACCGTATACCGTTGTTCGCGAACGTTGAGATAATAAATTCGTTACTTTATGGACGCCTCTCCTAGAGAGGATATGCCAAGATAACAGTAACTTTCGTACGCTGTATATGCGTTGTACGGTAGGTATACGGTTTTTTCTTTGGACGTCCGTCTTTAGCCCTAGGCTCGCTTGTCTAGCGAATTAAAAAAACAACGTAGAGATACGCGTTTGGAATTGTGATTTTGAAAAAGGAACGTACGCTATTTATCTTTTTTAGTTATATGTGTTATTTAATTTAATACGCATGAATTTAGAAAAATGGTCTTCCTAAAAGTTACGGTTGTATGGCATAGGTACTAAATAGTAACTTCCGCGTGTGGATCTGAATTTTTTCGTCTTATTAAAGTTTGCTACTTTCTTTTATAGAGAAGAAGAGATTTAGTTAATGTAGGCTATTTATGAAACTTATTAACGACTGACGAACAAGTAAAGTACTTATATTATTTTTTCATTATAGCACAGGTGTAACTCTTTTTTCATGTAATGTTTTTTCATGAAAAATGTTGTACAAATAAAAGGTTTACATGTAGGTAAGAAGAAACCGTAAGAGAGGAGTAAAGTAGCGTAGTATTCTACGCTTCTTTACTCCTCTCACGGTTTCTTCTTTAGATGTCTTGAAGGTTCCCAAAGTTTTTCTTAATCCTAGATACCTTACTTAACACAACCTATCCCTACCTACTTAGGTACTTATGAAAATAATGATTTTACAAATGGAATACGCGCTTTTGCGCATACAAAAAACCAGGAGAACAGTTTTTTTTGTAAGTACTTTGGAACCGACCGATTCTGCACATCACTGCAGATTACTGAAGAATCGGTCGGTGTAGTAGTCGGGAACGTCTATTGGCTACGGTAACAACGCGTGAGTAGTGCCCAAGGTGCTACGAGCGTCTATATAGACTAGTCGTATGAAAAAGTATGATTTTATCCAATCTGTTAAAAAAACTATGATCATTATTCAAATTTAACGCGTGGCCATTGAGTACACTCTCCGCTATATAAATATACCGGTAAAAATACTATAGAACAGACAGACATTATACATTATGTTCTGTATGTAGAATGCACGTAGTCGCGCGTGCGTGTCGCATTCTGTACCGCGACTAATTATCTTGATAATTGTAATAATTGTGTTTGTAAAAAATATATATTGAATAATCAGGTTATCTTTTGTTTTCTAAACCCGCGATCAATACGCGTGCAAATTCGTGTTTTCAATTTTCTATTTAACAAAATGAATACAATCATTTACCTACTTTCTATCTTACCTACTATGGAATAAGTGAGTATTTTACCCTGGTTTTTGTAAGATTACTAATTCGATGACTTTCATATATTTTTCATTCGACTGTCTAGAATTCTAAGCTTCACGGGTTAAGTTGAGTCCCCGCTTGAAGACAATGAATATTTTCCAGTTGAAAAACTGGAAAATATTCATTGTCTTCAAGCGGGGACTGAACCCGTGTCCTATCACAATCCGGGTGACTGCTCTAACCATCTGAATTTCTAAGCACTTGCATTGGGATGACCCTGTAGTCCCTTTAGTCCATCTGTATTTGCGTTAGAACTAAATTAAGCTAGCATTCAGCTTATTACGGGTTAAGTTCAATTAAAATAGCTTAGGTTATACAGTCGACAGCACATCAAGCGTAACAGTTTGACCTTGAGACCACCCTTACCGCGTTCATAATAGAGGCGGCTTTCGTAGTGTAACTATTACACTTGATGTGCTGTCGTGTGTACAGTCAGAGTCTTCATTTGTATTTATCACAGCGTTCAATGTATTATCTGTAAAAATAATAACAAGTATTTTGTTGTATAAATTATGAAAAAAATATATACTTCGTTTGCCTGTAATTCTTTTTTTTATTGCAGTATTTTCTGGGTGAACACCAGGTGGCCCGTCAGCGTGATTCCTGTAATCAAGTTACATAAAAAAGAAATAAAAAAATCAACGATCAAGAAATTTATAGCGCGGAGTAGTGTCCGCTGACCAACGTCCATTTTACATTATATGTCTAGAAAATGTATATGTTACGAGTATATGCTGTGACCGGCTGTGTGCACACGACATATATCTGAGTAGGTACATATATAACGTTTAGTTAAGCTTATACAAAAAAGTACGTCAAATCCATGTAGTTATATCAATAAAGTCGGCTCCTGATTTTTCAGACGTTGCCCACTGCTGGGGAAAGACTTCACTTCACTGAAACTGGCCCAATCTCAACTGCAACTTTGCTATAGTATAACCGACTCATGCTTTCAGAACCACGGGAAAACTCTAGATTACAAATTGCAAACCCTTTGTGGTAAACAAGTACCAGTAAACTAAAAAAAAACAGTCTAAAACTCAAAAATCAAGCCTACTTAATAACGAAGTGTCTTAAGGTAGAGATACGTAGTTACTCCTGTCGAACAGCCCAACTAAGATGTAGCTTTACACTTGATTCTATTATATAGAGAGAAATTTCAACTTTTGTACAAACAAATTACCTATGCATAAAATTATTAGTATCTTATAGTCGAATTATTAGTATTTTTCACGGAGTCAGAAGAATTTTTCCTTACCTGGCCGGATATGAAACATCTCCTTTATGTTAAAAAAAAGTATCTAAAAAGCCTATGTTAAAATTAAAAAGCCAAATTATTGTACAAGCATCCATTCTTTTTTTGCCACCTTAGTAATAAAACTCGTCAATAAAACCAAACCGATAGGTAGGTATATCGTTACAAACGTTTAACTCGAATCGAATGTGGTATTTTTTTAGCCTTGCACCTTGGCAAGTAGTGTTTAGTCTGTGGTACAACCGTGGTTATCCTAATTGGTGTAACCCGTGGTATAATGCCGCGGGCGGTCTGGATATCCAAGGTGAAGTCTTTTCATTACTGTTTTTGTGTTCGATACTTGAAAAAAATAAAAGAAACAGGTGTGTGTTGCTAACTCAAGTTTTGGTTATTTACAGCGAAATTTTGGCGCCTAGGCGTTGGCAGAGGTTTATAAACAACTAGATGACAAACAAACTGACGCCGCCTAAAGACATTTATGGAATAACAAGGAAATATTACTAATTAGTTTTGATTTCAAAATAAAACTTTAAAGTTTTAAAACCAAAAACAATTAAAATTTCCACACACGACTTTTTCTAGCCCCAGTTAGTAATGTTTTTGATTGTTATTTTTTATAATTTAGATATTTTTCATGCTACATATGCTTCTAAATAATTGTATTTATTTTGCCAATTCGTCGAATGTGTTTCTCTGTGGAGAAGACTTCCGCTTTCCAACGATAGTAACAACGATAATTTTTCGAAACTTTAAAAAAGTATTAAAACTAAGTAACTGCATATTGTATTTTTTTTGTGCTACAATCTTTGAGCAATTCACTCGCAGCATTATGTCATATCCTTGTCAAAATATGGTAATTTTTTTTACGACAATTTGAGAGTAAAATTTTTGTGTCTAACTCGTTGACCTTAACGCAACTCTCTGTTACGGATTAAATACAGATCACAGTAATTTTTTTGTAGCACATTCCTCGTGATTGTGGACTCTTGTAAATTGCGTGATTGGTGCCGTCGGCTGCAGTGATTAGGCAGTGCGGGTTTGACGCTCGCGTGATGTAAATTTTTAAACTGGCTTAATTTTACAGGCACAAAGTTTGCTAAAAAGGCCGCATATTATTTATGTTCGACAAGCTTTTGATTGCTTGTCAATGCGTGATTTGAATTTCATCTTATTATGATTTATATGAAACTGTTTGATTTCGTGTTGAGTGAAGAACTGAGAAGCAATAGTTTTTTTTGAACGAGCAACATAAGATCGGCTTTTTGTGGAATTAAATCTTAGATCTATTTGGCACATGGTAGGACGAGGAGTCGTTTTTCAGAAAAATTTCGTATCTTGAATATTTGACGTAGGTACTTTTCATCCGTGTTATTATAGTCAATGGGCGGTTGGACGCTCTGTATATTATTATTTTATTTACTTTATCAAATCAAAGTGCAAGCTTATGTGGGTGGTTGGTTGGTTGGTTGGGTGGTTGGTTGGTTGTGGGTGGTTGGATGGTGTGGGTTCGTGGGTATAAGTCGGTTTCTTGAATAGTTTATATTCCTTAGATTTAATCTTCTTCTTCTTTTGGTTTTAAATATTTTACTAAATTGACTTTCTTCCGAAACACTTACCGGATAAAACTAATTAAATATGTTAACCTTAGACCATTTATTGACTAATTTTTGTAAATTATATTGAGTAAGTATTGTTAATGTTTTAGTAAATACAAATAATATGTGTAAATTATGTTTAATATACAGCATGCTAGTGTGTTGGATGTTTATCTTTAAGCTCGCATGTAGGTATATTTAATAATAAATAAATTACTTGTAATAATAATAATAATTTAAAACAAACCCAGGACTGAACTTTAAATAAAATCTTGATAATCACTTCTTTGCACGTTTAACATTTAAGCCACAGATTCCAAACACAACAATTGTTAATTTTATTTTATTGCCATAAATAAAACCCCCTGTAAATACAAATTAAAGTGTGTGTGATTGTGTATAAGTGTGTGGTTGTATGTACGCGATTAGCTGAAAATTTTTAATATATATATAGACACCATTTTCCAACTGAATTCTTCTAATTGTGTTAGCTGCTAGTCCTCTACGCTCTGTATGATTTAGCACATGACCTTTTTAGAATTGTATCTAATCCAGACTCGCTATTTTTGGAATGAATAACACCAGGATTCCGTCGTTGTTATGAGCTAAAAGTAGTAGAATGGATTGAGGATAAAAATAACCTAAATAGACAGCGTATATTTCGTATGGGTTTGTGATTATATTCCGATGATGTTAAGTTGACATATGTTAAGTTTGATTTGTGACTCAAACTTGGAGAGATGAAATGCAAAGCTGAAATGGCTCTTACGAGACTCCGTAACATGAAAGTGAAAAACAAAACAATCGTTGCGGCGTTAGTGCCCAAGGAGCTACGAGCATCTATAGGCTACGCTAACAACTCGTTAGTAGTGCTTAAAGAGCTACGAGCGTCTATAGGCTACGCTAACAATGCGTGAGTAGTGCTCAAGGAGCTACGAGCCTCTATAGGCTACGCTAACAATGCATGAGTAGTGCTCAAGGAGCTACGAGCCTCTATAGGCTACGCTAACAATGCACGAGTAGTGCTCAAGGAGCTACGAGCCTCTATAGACTACGCTAACAATGCATGAGTAGTGCTCAAGGAGCTACGAGCCTCTATAGGCTACGCTAACAATGCCTGAGTAGTGCTCAAGGAGCTACGAGCCTCTCTATGCTACGCTAACAATTCGTAAGAAGTGCTCAAGGAGCTACGAGCCTCTATAGGCTACGCTAACAATGCATGAGTAGTGCTCAAGGAGCTACGAGCCTCTATAGGCTACGCTAACAATGCATGAGTAGTGCTCAAGGAGCTACGAGCCTCTATAGGCTACGCTAACAATGCGTGAGTAGTGCCCAAGGAACTACGAGCGTCTATAGGCTACGCTAACAACGATTGAATAGTGCCCAAGGTGCTAAAAGATTAGCTTGTTTGCAAATATACTCAAACTATCACCATAATTGAACCATATCACTTAAATGTTTGTGATGATATTATATAAATTATTTACGCTCTTACTTAAGATAATTCTATTATACTTAGCTTTCTTAAAGAGTTTCCCTTTATACCGTAACATTTAAAAACTAACAATTATGTAGGTAGGTTACCGCATGCCATCAGTCAAAAATTACTTGTTCACTAACGGCGTACAGTACCCTCACATTATGGCACCCCCTCCCACCGTTCGTCGTCAACGCTGCGCGCGCGCCGCACCTGTTTCCGGCACCAGACTTCCGCTCCGTGCGGATACGGACCGGTTATTCTGACGATCTATGATTAATTGTATAATTTTAAGATAAAACTCATTATGCTTTTTAACAATCATACAAGTTTTGTTACTCACAATTTTTTCACCAGTGAAAAATGAAATGTAGGTGGGTTAGGTGAGTGTCCTTCTCGTGTTTTGCTACCATGTGACCTGTGCCTAGGACTGTGGCCTACACATATAGTTGGTGATGAATTTGAGTAGATTATATAATAGTAATAACAGCCGTGGTTTTCAGTGTTAAGGTTAAAGTCTAGGGAAATTGGACCATGTCATACAGGGTTAGGGAGAGCTCTCGAAAGCAAAGGCAAATGGCAGTACTGCCCCCTTATTCAGAAACTGTCAGATCACGAATTCGATTCGGAAATTCACGTGCTGTCTCGCTTTGACGCACCGTAATAAAAAGTGCCAGGTATAGTGTCCGTATTTCGAATCTTTGTCGACAGTTGTGAATAAGAGGGCTATAAGGATCCTAAACACGACTTGAAAAAAAAGTTTGAAATAGCAAAAAAAATAGCTGTGTCATACTAAATTGTAATAGGTACCTACACGATTTGCTTGTATGGAACAGCTGATTTCTTTTCGAGGTTATTTTTTTTTACAACAAGTCGGGCTTAGTCTCATGTGATGTTCACTAACTTTATTTGAGTCATTACATAAATTGACTTTGTATGAATTTAATAGTGTATGAAATATCCTTTAAACATTTATTTTAAGCTTAAATTTAAACGTTTGAATTTTCATCTACTTTTTTTAAGATACTAGGTGGTAGACCCGTATGTAGGGTCGCCTGGTTAGGTACCACCGCCTTTCTTATTTCAGCCGTGAAGCAGTTCGCTGTGTTTCGGATTGAAGGGAAAGGTAGCCAGTGTAATTACTGGGCACAGACGGCATTTCATCTTAGGCCTCAGGATGACAACGCACCTGCAATATCAAGTGATTTTTCCTTGTCATTGCAGGTGACTATAGGAGGTGGTAACCGCTTACCATCACGTGGGCCGTCAGCTTGTTTGTCATCTAGTTGTATAAAAAAAAAATTAAAAAAAATGTGTCTGGAATCTCATGCTTGACGGGTTAAAGAGTGCAATATTCATAACTTAGATTAAATATAAAAATGAAGTGAATAAGTGAAACTGTAAGCCTATAGGTTTTAGATTTTTATTAGATTATTATTAGATTTTTCTATTGTCATCGCCCACCGGTGGTATATTGCCGCTTTACAGATTATTAATGGGCTTTGAAAAACGAATAAAAATAGGTATAGTACCGTAACAAAAAATGGCAGCTCATAATTGTACTTAGGTACCTACTCATCATCTCAATGATTACATACTCAAAGGGACAGTGTGATCGATCACATAACTTTCATTAACTACCCACCTAATCTTTTTATGAAATCTTTTAATTAATCTTAAATTTAACAGATTTAAAGAGCCAGGATCTGTCAAATTATGATCGCTTACTGTTTTTAAACAGTATTACAGGAAAGTAATGTCACATTGTTATTCAACCCAACAGACTGCTCATTATTACGACACTGCTCGGCTTTCTTGCTATCTCAGGTCGTGGTCGCATAACTAGTCTTACCTCTTACTAATCCAAAGTTAAAATTCTATAAAGTGATGCCCAGACTTGCCCAGCCAGACTATAAGTAGGTACTATACAATAAAATATGAATAATAGGAAAACCAAAGAAAACATCACTATCAGGAAATCTTAGAATGAGGATAACAATAATGGAAAATTATAAACAACATTTAGTCAAAAATATATTAGGTGTTAAAAAATTTACAACATGCCATGATGACAAAACCATCGAGGCTAAAATTTATTAAATCTGTAAAAAAATATGGTTTTACGTGTTTTCATAACAAAAGCTAATTTTCTATTCCATCATAAATCAGCTTTGTATCTTTTTTTAATGCGTTCATAAAATATTATTATTACCTGATACTAAAATAAATGTTGTTAACTATAAAATGTTTACTACAGCTGCTCGTATCAAAACAGGCCGCAAAGTAACCTTCTTTTGTATGTAGCGCCATCTGACGGCTGGTAGTTAAGTAAAATTGAAAGCATGCTAATTTTAACATAATGCTTTTAAGCATGCTTATGTTGAGAGTTTATAGATATTCTATTCATCACTAGATGGCACTAATAATTATGATGACATACTTTAAAATAGTGTTCTTATATCACAAAATAAGTAATAGTATAGTTGGTACTGATGAATTAACTAAATATTAATAAAGGAGTGCTATATTTTAGATTTTTGTAATGAAGTACCTACTTTGGAGTTACAGGGCACTTTATTTTCATTTGTAAAAGTGGAAATATGTAGGAGCTAGTCTTATTTAGCGAAGGACCCAAATATATAATAATAATATTCCTAATGCTGGTGGATTAAATGTAAAAGCTTGAGTTTAGAATATAGGATCTCTAGGGCGTATCCTATACTTACGATAGGTAGGTAAATAATTGTGAAAAAGTAAGAGTCACCGACTCTACCTTTCAAATGTTTTCGATGCCTATAATAATAAATATAGTTAGTTATTTAATTTACCTACGAGTCGAACCTTAGATTTTCAAAAAAATGTCGTGATGGGCCTACGCATTGTCATTTAACTCGATTATAGGCCAGTATGGAGGTCTTCTGGGGTCTTTCCTATTTCGGCCGTAAAACAGTTCGCCGTGTTTCGGATAGTAGGAAAAGTAGGCCTCAGATAACAATGCACCTGCAATACTATCTGATTTTTTGCAGGTGTCTATAGGTGACGGGAGCCACTCACCAACACGTGGGCCGTCTGCTTCCTTGTCATCTAGTTGCCAGCCCAGCTTTAATACTTTGAAAAGGTGATACGGTAAATATAATTTACAGTGTAACGAATTTCAGTCAAACTTGCTCCAGCGTACGCTCACTTTGTGTTGTTTTCTGGAAGGAGTACAGCATGGGGTTCTTCAAAAAAGGGCGTTAGGAGTTCTTAAAGGTTCGGCAACGCGTAAATCACCCCCTGGTGTTGCAAGCGTCTATGACTGACGGTAACAGCTTACCGTCAGGTGGGCCGCATGCTTAATTTGCACTTTAGTGGTGTAATAGTAGTTTATATAACTGTCACATAATAGAGGTTATTAAAACACAAGCGTATGTTTAAATAAAAGTTTTTAAAAACGAGCCTTAGCGAGTTATTTAATGGGATCACGCGAGTGTTATAATAATACCAAGATAAGTGCAGTTATACCATACACTAAATTACCATACACACACACACACACTACTGTGTGGTGCATTAATTCATAGGTACATTCTGTCCGGGATCCGGTTTTATTTTATAGTCCGAAATTATCCCGCTTTTTAAATAAAATAAGATTAGTACAAATAGTAAATTGCACCTATTTGTAACTGAAAAAACACTAAACATAAAATTGACAACTCTGTTAATTTCTTGCCGCATAAGTAGCAACCACAACATCCTTTGAAAAAAATTAGGTTAAAAAAAACACAATCGAAAAAAAGGGAGAATATAAGAGAACGCGTGTAAATTCCTTTAGCGGACTTGACTTTAGTAATTCGGCAAATACCAATGTCATTATGTTACAAGTTTTTTTTAAACAGTAAGCTTAGTCAAAGTCAAAGTCGGTAGACTTTCACTGTCATAGATTTGTTAGACGAAAAAAAAGAATTTTTATCTGTATTATCTGTGTCTTAAATAATGTTTTTTAGCACAGAGACTTTGTGATCTTAATTCGAAATTTAAAGTTAAGTGTAAGTAGATAAAAAATAACTTGTGGGATAAGTTTTCTTACTGTGGTAATTTATTTGTTATGGTTTCTTACATAGCCTGCCGCTACCCATCAAGGTGTTCGACTTCGGGGTGAAGGAAGATCATCATCTGAAAAATAGTGAAGTTTCGGAACCTGATAGAGAGTAGCCTCTCTGCCCCCTTATTCTCAACTGACGGAAAATATTCGAATTTCGGAAACTCTATACCTGTCACTTTTTATCGCTATGCGTCAAAGCGAGACGGCATGTGACTTTTCGAATCGAATCCGTGATCCGACAGTTGAGAATAAGGGGGCTGATCCGATAGGCAAGACCTTGGTCAGTCAGGTTATTCAAGGAGGTACGTACAATAAAACAAACAATACTGTTCCGTATATGAAGATATTATATTTTCAAAGAACATGTATTTTTATATTTTCAGCATAATTTCGGTCAATACAACGTGTGAAACAATACGACCCACTGTTTATTTATACCATTATATTTATGTAACAAGTAACTAATATCATTTACTTTAATATAGTAATTATTGTGACTTGATCGACAATTTCAACTACACACTTGAGTCGATACGAAAAAGGTCGCTCGTTGCTGCGGCATGTAATCAAACCTTTTTATTAGAAAAAATGAACAAAAGTTTTTTTTATAAGTAAAAAAGTCTCATTTCAAAAATGGAACGCATCGTTTTAGAAGTCGATCGATAACACGCCGCAGCGCACTATACATCCCGCCTACCATACAATACACACTACATTCAGCGACTGTGTATAAAAAGCCATAATTTTTGCCAACACTCTATAATTATTATCTGTGAGTTAAATAAATAACAAGTTTACAATTATTATTGACAATTTCTCGAAAAATTACAGTAAAATGGGATAGCGGCCATTACAAACAAGGTTAGATAGGACCGTTACCTTTTTAAAACATGACGACTAGGAATTTACGGAAAAAAGTTCTTTTTCGATGTTTTTTTTTTGCTTCATTCGAGCGACAATCCAATTTATGAAGGCGATTCATTAAAAACAATTGCTTAAAACAGCAATAAGCTTTTACGTGGTAATAACCGTGGCTTAAGAATTAAGAGTTACTTAACTAGATGTACAAATTATTTTATCGGAACAAGAGGGAGAAGATTTAAAGTATTATTTTTCACAAATTGGATTTCGATCCGGTCGACTATTTTTATTATCACAAATACAATACTGTTGTAAAGACATTGTAAAAAAGCTCACAATAATAGTTTAAATACAGATGTGGGTAGTTACAAAATAGCTGCCGTCAACGAAATAGAAATGACGTTCCCATATTTCACTTCATCACTATCAGTCGAAGAGAGCGGACATCTCTCCAGTAAGCGAAGGCATTTGATTTAACGGAAAGAATTAATTAATATTTTATTTTACTTAGAATGTAAGGCAGTGCTTCTTTTGACATTGTACAAGCGTTTTTCTCACAAATATAATTTGAACACCGACAACAATTTCCTAAGGAAGTTTATTAAGAAGAAGCCTATACATAGAATGTAATGATATGCCGACTGTCAGCTTGGAATGCCACCTTTATATAATTTGTGCATGATATGTCAAAGTTTTTAAATTATCTTCAACTGAGCTAGCAAACAATAACAATAGGCAGAGTAGTCCTCTAATTTCGAACGAACACAATTCAATAGTGTGTATTTAGTGAAGAATTAACTAACTATTGTTGTAACCATGTAAATAATCTTCCTAAAATTAATTCATATTCTAAATTATCATAACGCCTATGTTTGGTTATCGAAAATTCACTATAGAGATTCTATACAAGGATGTATGAGAACAGACCGTTCTAAACCCAGAACGAACAGTTCTGTCATACTCAACTACTTTTGCATTGAAAATGTAGTATTCCCTATCACACGATATATATCGATGAAACAACATCATAAACAATGGAGATATATAATTAAATTTTCAATATATTTCACTAAATTTTTTTTCAAAGATAGAAAATAGACACCGAGCGTGGATTTAACTAGATACAGGTTAGATAAAAATTATTGCTCTAAATAGGTATACATTTTTGTTAACAAGTGCAAATAGAATAAATAATTTTTGGTTCCGTTTTGATTCACGTATAAAAAAATATTCATTTAGCCTTTGCGAAATTGAGACCTCCTTATTTAACTTATATTAAAAACAAAAACAATGAAACGAACTCTTTTTAAAACGAAAATATAAAATATTATTTACAGATAAAAATATAAAACCATCTTTGGTCTATGGCACGATTCGATTTTTAAAATAGCGATCGCGTTGATTGCAAGCTAGGGCAATGTTTTAATCGGCTTTTTTGTTTTTTTTTTTGGCAGAAGAATGTATGCTGGAGTGAAAAGCGATGATGATTGGTAAGATAGCGGTGAAGGGGTGACAGGTGCGTATGCTAATGCCACAAACACATTTAGTTTTTGACTTAGCTGTGTTGACGTCAGAGCACTGTAGCTGGTATCTCCTTCTCCTGTAATATACATTTTTTTATTAGAAAATAGAGATGTAAATAAATATTTATGTATCTAGTAAACTACCTAAGGATTATCAATATTTATTAAAATATATTTACTATCTTATAGTAGGAAAATAGCGTGTGGGTAAACAAATAACACTTAATTTAGATGCTAGGAGTATTTGGCCATATTCTAAGATTTCAAGCACTAGTGTGCTTCTTGTATTTGCTTAGATGTTGCATTAATTTGTGGTTTTATGTCACGAAAATTGTCTATGATATCGAAAAGAATGTCGAATTATTGCTGTTAAATTTAGTAAGAATCAGAATGGGAATACAAAATTAGGTAAAAATAAGATAATAAAATGCGACATATCTACCTGTCTTGACGTATTCAGATATAGATTTTAATGATTATTTAATAGCTACGTTATATTATGCACACATTAGAATAGATCTATGAGATATTGCTTGCGTTATCTCGCGACATGACATGAGTAAGGAGCGCACTCTAGCGCTGTTATTAAGTATATACCTAGTTGGTAAGGTTATATATAACGTGATTCATAAATAAAATGTGCTGGCAAATCCTTAAAATTACATCTTTTCTGACATTTAAGAAACTAGAAATCACTATAAACAACCATATTTTTGGCGAATTGATTCATTCACAAGAACATTACATAAAAATTAAATGATACAAAATATTTTACCCTGAATGCTTTTTAAGGCTATGGTTACTAATATATAATTTTAGAATGAACACGAAAGATTAAAGCTCGCACTATTCTCTCACAACGATCCAAATGAGTAAGAGGTATTAACGAAGCTTGCGAAATCCTTTTACACTCCAAATCTGCACACTTTTTCTACTTGCAATATAAAATTAAATATTCTAGCCTAGGTTAGCAGGCTATAAATATAACATTGCATAAAGGACATGCTAGCCTAGGTCATAAAGCACGTCAAAGACATAAACTAATTGTTAATGTTTTCTTATAATTAAGAACAATGTTATGACTCATTTTGAATAATTATTTCTTCTCATACTCTCAAGACTATACATATTAAAAGCTGGCCACTACGTTACACATTTTTTATATTACTGAGTGAAATTGATTTTAGCAGGTAGGCTAAAATATATTTTTGGCAATTTATGCTAACTTAAAACATTGTTAAGATAAAGTTCAAATTGATTAGGAATTAGGAACCTTATTTATATTTGTAATACGCCACTCGCTGATGTTCTGCAACTCAAAAAGTATTTTCTTGCATTTGAGAGATAGGAGGTAGACGAATGTTCTGATGATATAAATAAATTTTGTCAATGGGCCTAACTCTGAAGACACACCTCGTATTCTCAAAAAATTAAATATAGAGAGAGAAACCATAGACAAAAGTCCTAAAACCTGCATTTAATCACGTTCATTAAGGTCGAAAATTTAACACACCATTATAAATATCAAATCATATGAAAGCCATATGAATGAGATGCAATTATCTTAAATTTAGATTTAGCGTGAGCTCTGCAGAATTAGACCCAATGTATGCTGAGAACCTATGTTTAAAAGCATCCGTCTCGTCTATGCATAGCTAGCGGCTAGAGATATTATTATCATCATCACCGGCCTATATACCTTCCACAGCTGGGCACAGGCCTTCCTACATGGGAGAAACACATCGGGAGTTTGGGCCACCACCACCACCGCTGGCCCAATGCGGGTTGGTGGGCTGAAGCATCTGCAAGAACAACCGGGACCAACGGCTTAACGAGCCTTCCGAAGCACGAACGAGATCAAAGATTAGAAGTTTAGGTTGACCCATCATGGGATCGACCATGGCGAAAGTTGCTTCGTTTTTGTAAGCGAAACTAGAGAGCTCAAACCAGCACACCACCGATAGCCTCGAGCTCGAGGCAGGAGACGTGTCGTCTAATAAATCCAGTGTAAAAGTTTAACTTACAAAATAAACCGTGTTCTTGTCTAGGTTAGTTGTTATTTTAGCCTCAAGATCAAATAGGCTTAAATCCGTTTTCACTAACCATTCCTTAAACTTAGGTGACTCTTAAAGATATTTGTCTCTTTCTTTCTCCTTTAGATAGACTGAGAAAAAATCGCTAAGAGAATTTAAACGCTAAGCAAATGTTAGCGAAAACGAGCATTAGAGTTAGCAGAAAAGCTAGTATTATGACTAAGTGGGCCAAAAATGAAACTTTCGCCTTAGATTGCTTGCAGGGCGTTTTATTTACGGCTGTGTATATGATATCTTACTATGCTTCTGCTAAGCTAGGGTAAAAACGCATCGCCTATTAAATCCAGTTAGTAAAATGAAACTTACAAACCATGTTTCAAACCATTTTATAGGCAGTTGGGTCAGATGTTATTTTAGCCTCAAGCTCGGCTAGGCTAAGTGTTAGCAGCCAAGCTAACATTCTCAATAGTGTGTCGTACTGTACCCAGACAATTACATTGTCGTCGCAGACGGCTAATAGTGAGTCGGCGAGCGTTAGTTCCGGCTCGGCGCGCTCGTGAGCCATCGCCGGTGGTTGGAATGCACTCCGCTCTATCTCCACTATTCGCTCGTTCTGTAATGTCAGAATGAGGTATTTTTTTATTTATTTAACACTGGCACAACACACATTACACAAATAAAAAACAGAAGGAAATTCAATTTACCTCAATCTTAAGTCTATTGAGCAGTCTGTCTCGTTCACTCTTGAGCGCACCACATCTCGCCGTTTCGCTCTCGTCCAATACCCCCTTTATCTCAAGCTCAGCTATTTGTGTATCCTTCTCAGTGATCAGCTCTTCTAGGATATTTTGACTGGAACGTGTAATAATTTAGTTAGCCTAATGATCAACACCATTAAAGTTACTATTAGTAAGTTAAGAACGATTACATGAGTTATTTATTACTGAGTTAATAGTATATTACTGCAGCGGGCAGCAAAAGAGGACGAACGTGAGCATTGATGGACGAACATTTACTTAATAGGTACGTAATACAATACGATACACGTAAGTCCATCAATGCCTAGTTGTGCCCAAGGCTTGTATAGTAGGTATATACATATTTTAAATAATGCACGGATATTAAAACTTAGTATTAATAGTACCTAGGCAGAACTTATTTGAAAACACAGTTACTGATGTACAATTTTTAAATTTAAAGTGGAGTTAATTTTTCATTTCATTATAGATACAGTTTTCTATTTGCAAGCCAGTTTGAAATTTAAATAAAACCTATGATCAATTACCTCCTTGGTTGTCATGTTTCGGAGTAAAAGATCGTTCCATATTTAAATTACACGGCAGATAATAATATGATTTTACAAAGTTATTTATTTAGCCGTTAAACACGACAGATATGGATTTTCATACAACTTTTGCCCGCCGCTGCTCGCATGTATATATTTGGCCAATTTCGATTTATCTCGAAGAAGGTTGTCAAAAAAATGCTCAAATTTCCAAGTAATTTGAGAAAAATAAAACTGACCTTGAGTATTTTTGGAAGATTTCCACTCAAGTCCTCGTAGTACAGGAAATAAAGAAGTGCTTTAAGAAGCTTGGGTTAAGTGTCTATTTACGTCAGATTATGAGTTCTGTTAAGTATGGGTTTAGATAGATGTAAGTATAGCGTCTGCAACGCGGTCTATACAGTTCGTGAAATAAACGTCAGTGCGATAAACGCCTCGGATCTAGAGCCTGGGGTTCGATTCCCGTGGGAGCAGAAATGCTTGGTTTGTTTGGTGGTAGGGCTTTTTTTAAGTCCGCATGGGTAGCTACCACCATCTTACCTAAGTCTGCCGCCATAACAATAATGTTGTGTCCCGGCAGTTAGAGGTAAGATAGCCATTTCCTCTGTGGTCGAGGAATCCGGGTGTGACTCGCTTCCATCGTCGGCCTTATCTTCACTTACCATCAGGTGAGATGAAGGCCAAGACTTACTCGGTTAAGGTTAAAAAAAATATAACCACCGTTCCATTAATTTGTCCCCTTTTTCGCCTATAAAAGAAGTCCCTTTACACGACATTCCACCGTGTTAATGTCGGTTTAATCCTATAGTGCCCAGACGGCAACTTAAGTTGACATGACAATTAAAATTCAATTGCGTCTGGTTTATCGGGCTTCAAAGGGTTTGCGATGAAAGAACAATTTTTGATTAGTCAGGTTGGTACAACTTGCACTAATCTTCTAGTGAGCTGTAAGGATGAGTCTATTCATTGCGCACTATCAAAATATGGAACGACGCGGTATGAACGGTGACTGCGGGCAGATAACTTCACAGCAAACGATATGTGTGCCGCGAGCTTTAATAAAAAAGATTCCGATGAACTGAGAAGCTTCTCGTTGTTTAAAGTCAGTTTAAAAATAGCAAATGGTGGTACCACTTTACCGTATTTATGTCGCGTTTAATTAGATGTTACATTAATAATATACACACGACGTTTCGATTACTTTACAGCGATCGTGGTCACGGGAAGAATGAAGATGTCAATTGTCTTTGAGAAGTTTAAAAGTTAACTACCGTCACTTTGTGTCATATTTTGAGCGGTCCGATTCACGCATACGGAGAGCACGGTGTCAGTTTGTGTGACAGTGTGGAAAATAAAAAATAAAAATAAAATAAAATATTAAGTAATTTTAACATGGAGCGCTTTAGGTAGGGTGCTATTATTCTATCTATAAATATTAATTTTCATTGTGCCTCTGAACTTTTTAGTAAGTTATTGTTTTATTTCATTCTTTACAGTTTTTATTGCGAGTTGTGACGTTCGTAAACAGTTACCTACTATCACGATTGAGGTCAGCTGTCAACAGTCTGAAGACGACATCAGCAGCTGTGATAATATATTACAAGGTATACGGTAAGCGTAAAAACTACTTTTTTTATATACAACTATATGACAAACAAGCTGACGGCCCATCTGATAGCAAGCGGTTACCGCCGCCTATAGACACCTGCAACAACAAGGGGAAATCACTTGATATTGCAGGTGCGTTGGCATCCTGTGGCCTAAGATGAAATGCCGTCCATGCTCAGTAATTACACTGGCTACCT
This sequence comes from Nymphula nitidulata, assembly GCA_947347705.1. NCBI lineage: Eukaryota > Metazoa > Arthropoda > Insecta > Lepidoptera > Crambidae > Nymphula > Nymphula nitidulata. Next base: position 10,419,844 of record OX374641.1, on the reverse strand, counting down.
TTCCCTTCTATCCGAAACACAGCGAACTGTTTCACGGCTGAAATAAGAAAGGTGGTGATAAATACCCGGGCGACCCTAAATACGGGCCTATCACCTAGTAAAACGTTTGACATAGAAGTCACAATAGAAGAGCCTTCTGATTTACGTAACTGCTACGTCAGTGTCTAGCATTTTTATCGTTAAGGGCGGCAGCAATTTGATACTTACACGACTCTAGCTAGCGTCTGCAGCACACCGTCTCTCTTGACCCGATAGTCTTCTACCAACACTTCTAGTCGCTTCAAGCGTTTCATTAGCGGCGAACAAGTCTCGCAACTCAGCGCTGAAGCGTTTTGCAGCGATCTTATGCGTTGCTCCATCTTCCGCATCTAGAACCGATATCGTTTACTTTTTTTACCTAATTTTAGTCTTATCTGAATATGAAAATTAAAACCGACTTCAAAAAACTGAAAAGGATAAAATAATTAAATTCAAGAAGGTATTCATCCCCTAGAAACATATTTTTCGAGTCGGTGCTTCACTTTCTAATGTTTTTGGAAACCACTTAGCATCAACTCCATGAAAATATTATTTCCATACATATAAAATTCTGCTTTTTAATAGAATTGATTGTCGTTGAAAGTAAGTACAAGTTGTATGATTACCTTTTGCAGTGTTTCAATTCGCCTTTGTTCTTCCGTATAAAAAACTCTCTCTCTTTCGGCTGCTATCATGAATGATTCCTTCAACGCGTCCTCCAACTCCAGTATTCTCTTGTCTTTGTGATCAGCGACATTCGTCAGCGATTTGTTATTTACATTTTTTTCCAATTCATTAATTCTTTCGTCTTTACTTCTGACCACAGCTAGCAACTGCTCGAACTCTGCTATATTATTATTCTCTCTTAGTGCGTCTTCTAATATTGATATACATCGTTGCTGTTCTATTATCTTTGAATTTTTAATGCCCACTTCTTTAGTAAGGTCGCTTATTTTTCTAGTCAGCTTCTGTACGTTTGGCTGACTTTTCTCTCTGTGCATGGCGTCCAAATCATTGAAGCTTTTGCTGTATTTGCACTTGTCCAACCTCTCTGCTACCTTACCACTTTTCTGAAGTTCAAAAAAGCTTTTACTCCTCTGTATGCTACTGGGCTCCTGCCCTTTCGATATCTTCAACAGCTCTGACAGAATCAGAGACGATTCGTTCAGTTCTATTTCAAGATCTATTACTTTCATTTTACTGTCTTCTAGCTTTGATTTCAAATCATCTTTCTCTTTCAATGTCTGAGTCAAATCGTGTATAGCGTCAATCTCGCTCTGTCTCGCTCTACTCAGATCCTAATCGGGGTTTCAAGAAGTACGAAAATAAAATAAAAATTAATAAAAAATTAAATCAACAGTTTTTTACTTCAACAACAAAACTCAACAACTCATAAAGAACTCGAGAAAGGTCAACGTAATTATAGATCAATATTTTAAATCGATATCTCGCATAACAAGATTGAAAGCTGGGTAACATCGACTAATTAGTGGACAGCTTACTTCATCTAAATACATGTTTACTTAACAGTTTTACACTATTATTTTTTATATCAATACTTAAAAAATTATTCCCGCTGAACACGATTACTTAATTGTTTTCATTAAACATCACTTAAAAATTATCGCTAAACTAATATAATATTAATTATGTTAGTTGTGTGCTGGTTACAATAACAACGATTGACCTGTTATCATCGGAATATCAACAAGAGATGAATGCATTATTATCTGAACACTTCATCAATTAATTAGTATTAAATATATGTATATATACCGATAACATTACTTAAGTACTTGTAATGATAATTAGAGAGACGTGGAGTGGAGTAGCCGCTTACGGAATTTCTGATCGTATCGACGGTTAAAGAAAACCAAATAGAAATTAAATAGAGCAAATAAATTAACGACAGTCTTGGTGCGAAGGATTAACTTAGAAAAAGCTTTTGAGGAAGCCAGCGGGTCCGGCCTGTGTGGGACAAACAATTAGTAAAATTAGTACGTTAGTAATTAGACATTCAATACATACTTTAATCAATCCTTATCTAATCTATATACGTAGTATATATTTTTTTAGATTGGACATGGATTATCCATTAATGTAATCCCAACACAATATACGTTTGTTTTATTCAAGAAGGTGTCAAACAAGCATTCGGTCTGCCTGATGGTAAGCGGTTACCGTAGCCTATAGACGCGCGTAGCACCTTGGGCGCTACTCACGCGATGCTTCCGTAGCCTACAGATGCTCGTAGCACTTGGGTACTACTCACACGTTGTAAGCGTAGCCTATAAATGCTCGTAGCACTTGATTGCACTCACGCGTTCTTCCGTAGCCTAAACACACTCGTAGCACCTTGGGCACTACTCACACGTTGTTAGCGTAGCCTATAAATGCTCGTAGCACTTTGGACGCTACTCACGCGTTCTTCCGTAGCCTATAGACGCTTGTAGCACCTTGGGCACTACTCACGCGTTGTTAGCGTTGCCTATAGACGCTTGTAGCACCTTGAGCACTTCTCACGCGTTGCCTGCCCTATTAAATTCAAGAGGAAGCGTTATGTTGATAGCCCAGGAGACATGCTTTCTGACATAGCACATCCTCGTTGAGCTCATTACCCCTAGAGTAAGTTTCAATGGAATCGTAATGAAAACGATCATCGTAATGTTCTCTCAAATCCATGTATAGGGTGGTGACGATAATATGACAATAAACAAACAAACAAAAAACATAAATAAAACATGATAAATTAAAACATGTGCTATACATATATTAGTTCATAGAAATATTTTGCAACTTTCAAATATTTTATTAGTTTGATAATTTTATGACATTTTTGTGGAATAATGTAATATTGTTTGCATTATTTCAAAAAAATGATATAAAATTAAACGAATAAGATGTATTCTTAATTTTTGATTTTAACATTATTATAAATGTTTGAAAAATAACTTAGTAATTTAAATAGAATAAAACTAGAAAATTTTCACGTATTGAGGCAGGAATCGAACCCGCGACCTTTCGCAATCCGGGCGACTGCTCTGACCACTGAGCTACCCAGGACTTGGGATATCCTTGTGAAATTCTTCTAGTCTATCTGTATTTGCGTTTATGAGCTAACGTCCACCCTACAATGTCGAAATATTCTATTTCAACATCCGAAACGAGTATTTTGATAGGATGTACTTATTTGAAAGTTGCAAATCATTTCTATGAACTAATATAGTCTATATTTTAATTTAAAGTCATATTATCGTCACCGACCCGTTTGTCAGTTGTTTCACATGCTTAATAATAATGATTCTTCGTTCCTTCCTTCCTTTTTCCTTCTTTCCTTCCTTTTCTTTCTTCCTTTTCTTCTTTTTGAGGTTTCCTGCCTCAAGACGTGAAATTTTTCTAGTTTTATTACATTTTAATTACTAAGTAATTTTTCAAACATTTATAATAATGTTAAAATCAAAAATTAAGAATAATGATTCTTGTTTTGTACCACGGAACAAAACATAATGAAAATGGATAATTGAACGCTGCTCTGCATATTTTTGCGTATTTATAGTATACTGTATTTAGACCTGGCTGGGTCTCCATACATTTTTGGGATATCTCCTTTACGACAGTAGCGAGACCGGACACATATTTGGATCCTCTATTATATTCTGATTTACTAAATATTGTGTTGAGATTTCATTAATTCATTAATGTTAATTTTGTTACATGAATATTATTAGAACATTAATATTAATCACAATATGTTTTGAGATAAAATGAAATGGCATCGTAATTTTATTGTGAGATCTATTAACTGATAATATTTTCTTATCAATATTAGTACACAGATATAAACTTCTAGAGTCAAGTACGAATTTGCAGACGTATTTTTCGCTAATGAACGTTTCGCCGACAATTCCAAAGGTCATTTTACAAATATAAAAAGAATGTTCGACTCCGCTTGGTCATAAAAATGTCCAGTAATTACACTGGCTACCTTTCCCTTCAATCCGAAACACAGCAAACTGTTTCACGACTGAAATAAAAGCGGTGGAACCGACCCAGACGACCGTGCATCCGGGCCTACCACCTAGCAAACTTACTTTGTAAAATAAAACCTACATTTTTCTAGGCACTATTTTAGCAATGAATATTTCGAACAGTGAATTAATTATGGCTTCGGCTACAGTCGACAAACACAGCACATCAAGCGCGAAACGATCCAAAATACTAACAAATCGGTAAATTTTACAAACATCACGCTCGATGAGCTGTGGTCTGTACTTTATCTAATTAAAAGGAAGTTTGTATTTATCCCACAATATTGAAGTTCTGAATGACTGGTGAAAGAAGAAAAACTGTATATTACCTCTTCTCTTTGTGCTTGTGCTTGCTGCTGACTTTTCAGTTTGGCCTGAAGGTTCCTCACAGATCTGAAAAGACAAGCATTCCATTTATGGTAGGTTTGTGGATTAAAAAAGTATACGTAAGTTGGCAGATTATTTATATTGATGCGCACTCTTAGAAAATGGAACATTACACAAAATAATCCTGGCGTATCTTATTACCAAAACCGTGCTTGGAATTCGTAAGCATTTCCTGTTTATACTCGTTTATTCAGCAATTTTATTTTTCTTATATTAATTTTCGGCTTAGAAACTTTTAAAGTATCCGCAAACCTACAATAGATAGTTAATTGTTCGAGAGATGCTGGCAGATTATTAAAGGACAAAAGCTTCCAAACCAAGACCAACGAAAGCACGGCCTCATGATTATAAATTTTGATTGACCTATTCAGGATCGACAATGGGACCATGGCGTAAGAAGTTGCTTTGTTGTCGTACGAAACAGAGCGCTCAAGGGGCTCAAACCTTAGACCACCGATTTCCTCGGTTAGCATCTATCATTAAAGATAGATAATCAACCTATTCCGGAGTTTTTTTTTTCACGTGGTAGATTGTAAATGAATTCTTCTGATACTCACTGCTGCAGTTCCATGATCTGCTTCTCCTTCTGCGCCTGCTCCTCTTGCGACATCTGCACTAGTTGCAGCAGGCGCTCGGTCTCGGTGGTGAGCCGCTTCGCCTCTTCCTTGCTATGCTCCATCTGCTGCTTCAACTGTTCAGCGTCTTTCTGCGAGTCTGTCAGCTTGCGGTTCAGCTCTGACACCGCTGCTGTGCTGCCGCCGGCCTAGAAGTGATAATAATAATAATAATAATAATTTATTTATTGATGAAAATGATTCATTAATTAATAGTGCGTAGCCGTTGCCTCAAAAGATTGCCGCGAATTTTTTTCCGATAACACAAATAAATATATTTATTTCAGCATGATAAATATTGAAAAAGTATTTTTTTCTACAACATTACCTAGGTTGTTTTATTTATTTATCATCAGCGGTTCTATTTATTTATTAGTATCTGTCTGTTTTTATTTTTTTAATAATATATATTCATGTACATGAACCTACTTGTCTCTTACCTAGAATAAGTCAAATTGTTGTACATTTCACACGAGAACAAATGTTTCAATTCTCAAATGTATATTTCAGAATCACTCGCAACGCCCGTGGTTCAATTGTAGACTACATCGCTAGTTCGTGATTCAAAATCAGCACTCGCAGCAAAAATAACTTTAATCACTTTATGAAAAAAAAAACTATTATTTACCATTAGATTCTTAGGTAGGTAGTTAGGTATATTTATTTCATATGAATACTAAAATAAAATAAGCGATTCATATTAAATTGTAAACTTACCTTCCTCAAAGATGCTTCCATTTGGTCCATTTGCTCTTTTCTCTTCTTTAACTGTCGATCTAACTCCGTCAGCGACTTCTCCTTTTCTTCCACGTCTTTCTTCCTACTCTCCGTTGTTCTTCTTTGCTCTTCGAACTGTTTCCTCGCGTCATCCAACTTCTTAAATTCTTCTTGCAACTGTTTTTTAACTTGGGTTGTATCTTCCCCAGCTCTTGCGTTCTGAGCGCCAGCCGCTTGTAGTTTCTTGTTCGCTTCGTGGAGATCGAGCTGTATTACAAAAACAGACCGTAAGAGAAAGAAATAGATGGAGAAAAAACATGGTACAATATGAGAATTCACTATATTTTATTTTGATGTTTATAGCAATACCACCATTCACTGTACAGAAGCCCGTTGAAGCTGAGAAAATTTGAAAATGGACGCCCAACATTACTATAAGCGAACTTGGTACAATAACACTGCAAAATATATTTCTTTTACACAGCCAAATAATTTAATGAGAAAAATGACATTTCATAAAACATTTAATTCTTATGAACCATGAAAAATGACGCAAATATACACAATACAGTAGCGAATGCGGCTGAAAAAGACAAGTAAAATGATTAACAATTAATAAATTCGACACAACATGAAGCTTGCAGTTCGCACCCAACATTTTAGTCATCACAATGTTCAAGACAGGATTGCTATCGGTGCGACGTGGTCAGAATGTAAAGTGCAATATTTGTTGATACCATTAAACACAACATTCATTCTCATGATAGATCGACGTAAAGAACACTGTTCTGATGAAACTAATAAAATAAAATACGAATGAGGGGTTGGAGGACGCCCAGCGGGCCGTGGGTGGCATGCTACATACAACAACGATACATGACAACGCGCGATGATGAACAAAAATCAAATGTAAGAACATCGAAATAAACATCTACTCTTTACATCGGTGCAATGATGTAAGCGGACAACGCTCGCGACTTGCGATTCAATCGAGTTACGAACTATTTTATTAGTAAGGAAATCAGATTCGAACTCGATTCAAGCACGCATTGCCGTCCCACGCGGCCGTGGTGGGGCGATCCTCCAACTGACCTGGCTCTTCTCCAGCTCCTGCACGAGCATCTCGAGCTGCGCCTGGCAGCGCTCGCGTTCCACGCCCAGCGAGCGCGCCTCCGCTTGCGCCGCTTCAAGCTGCTTCTGAACCTCGCGCACGTCTGACGGACCCCGCGCTTGTAATTGCTGCAATTGCTGCTGCTGTGCCTGGAACTGCTTCTCTATAGACTGTAACCGCTGCTGGCATTCTGACAACGCTCTCTCCGCTGCGATTGCTTTTGATTTTTCCGCTTCAACTGCGGCCCGCCATTTATCCAGTTCACCCACTTTCTGCGCTTCCCTTTCAGCCTTTTCCGCTCTTTGTCTTATCGTGTCTCTATCTTTTGAAACGGCCTGAACTTGCTGCTGTAATTTCACGATCTCCCTTTCTCTATTTTCAAGGACGGCTTTAGTACCCCTCTCCGAATCTTGTGCGACTTTTCTTTGTTCTTCCTTCAGTCTGCGCACCTCCTCACGTTGTTTCTGCAGCTCCGCTTCCGAAGCATTAAGCTCCCTCTGGAAGTTGACTAGCATATCCTGTGACTTCTCTAACTGAGCCACGAGTTGGTCACGTTCAATTGTTAACTGTTTCGTATCTGCCTCTAGTTTAACTATCTGTTTCTCTATAGCATCTGCCTGCATGTCTCTCTGTTCTAATATAGATGCCATTTTTTCTCTGTCTCTCACCGACTGAGCAAGCTCTTGCTGAAGTTTCACTAACGTTTCTTGAGTTCGATGATCTAATGTTCTCTGCTGCTGTTCCACATTACGTCTTGTATTTTGTATTTCAGCTCTCAGTGCATCTCTCTCTTGTTCAATCTGTCGCATTTCAAGGATTGTTCTTTCGAGACGCTCGTGCATTCTACCCAGCTCATTAGTCATTCTATCATATTCCACTCTAGTCGTTTCATTAGTTTCTTGATACTTAGCGAGATGCATTTGGGACTTTTCGAGTTCCTTGGCCAGCCGGCCTGCTTCCATTTCCGTAGAATCTCGAGCTTGAATCGCCTTTTCAAGTTTATCTCTTAGTCTTTCAATTTCAAGTCGATCTTCAGTCCGGGCTTTATCTCCAGCGACAGCTTGGAGCTTCATCCTTTCGATTTGTTGCAGTTCACCCTTAAGTCTTTCGTTATCCTTGTCCAATTGATCTGAACGCAATTTAAGTTTTTCACACCTATCTCTGAACTTCTCGCACTCAATATGAGCACGTTCAAGATCAGTACGTTGCTTTTCTAGAGCCGTGCTTAGTTTCGTCACTTCGCTCTTTGACAGTTCTAATTGAATATTGAGTTCATGCAGCTTTGTCTCTGCCTGATCCTTTTCAGCTTGCAGACGCTGTATATCTGCTTGCGACGATTCGTAACGTTCACGATGCTTGTCGATTTCTGTCTGCATTCTGTTTAGTTCGTTGGTCCACTTGTCCTGTTCGAATTGGTATTTACCTCGGAGGCCTTCGATGCGTTCGAGCTCCGAGCGTAGACGCGTTACTTCCTCCTCGGCCTTCCTTGCTCGCTCCAGGTCTAGTGTGGTCTTCTCTAAGCGTGCGCGAAGTCTTTCCACCTCCAGTTTTGTCCTTTCATGTTCTTCTTTTGTATCGTGGTACTTCCCGTAGCGGGCAGCATATCTCTCTGCTTCCTCTCTGGCGCCACTAGCATCTTGCTTGACTTTGTCTAACTCAGCTTGAACTCTTCTCATTTCAGACGACACTTTGTCATGCTTATCGTACATTTTTTCTAGCTCAATCTGTACTCTAGCCATTTCTTCCTGAGTTTTTTCGTTAGAAGCCTGTGCTTTGCCACACTGTGTCATGGCCCGATCATACTCAAATTGTAATCTTTCACTATCTGCCACTAATTTTTCTTTCTCCGCTTGGAGTCTTCTCAGTTCGATTTGACTCTTCTCATACCGTTCGCGAACCATTTCAATGTCAACGCAAAGTCTATCCATATCTTCCTTAGCTTTCTCCTCCAGTTCTTTAGTTCTGCCTAATTGCAACGATGCTCTGTCATACATTTCCTGTACTCTAGCTAATTCGTCTTGTGATTTCCTCTGGTCTTCTCTAGACTTCGTAGACACATGAACTTGTTTTTCTAACTCTAGCTCAATGCGGTCTTTATCAGCTTCTAGGATATCGATCTTGTTTTGTAGTCTGTAGATTTCATTCTGAGACCTGCAAAGAAATTTGTACTTGGTGTATTTTGAAATAAAATCACTTCTTCAACTACACACATGACATCGCCACCAACACAAGACGACACTTAGAACAAATTGTACCTATCATACTTTTCAAGCATTTTCTCGTATTCTTTGTGCGCGGTGTCCTTCTCTTCGATGGATTTTTGAGTAGAATAGAGGGCCTTGTCGAGTTTATCTTTCAATATTTCAAGCTCTGTCAAGGCGTCATCGCGCTCCATCTGAAACACGATGGACAAAACTAAATAAAAATAAATACTGTTTCATTACAAAATAAATACCTATTATCTTTGCGAATTTTACTCTCATACGTATAAATAAAGTCACCTACTATTCCTCAAATACTTGTTTCTACCAATTATTACCTTGCTTTAAGTGTTTCTCATCTCTATCGATCTAAAGGCGATAGAGAGAGAAAAATGTCGCTAAAAGTCACCTAAGCGTAGTACCTACCGTTCGTGACAACGGATATGATTTTTAAATAAAAACATTTGACTGGATTGAACTCGTGCTTAGTTAAATGTTTGTTGCATTTTACTTTATACCGACATTCCAGACACCGGTCCGTAAGAGACACGCCATGCCACCTCTTTGTCGCGAGCATTTATTTGCTATGATTACCTCTTACCCCAAACTAAAGTAAAGCTTGAATATATTTCCATTTCAAAATATAAATATTGCACTACAATTATAGAGATACTATATGAAATATCAGCTTCCAAAGCAGTAACATGCACTGTCCCATTTTTATGTACCAAAATCGCTTTCTGTTTAAATTTTACTTCTTTCACATTTTTTACTATATTTAAGAAAAACGTCTTTATTGTAATAATTACAAATGAAGAAAGAAAACAATGAAATAATATATGCTCCAGGCGGGACTCGAACCCGTGTCTCATGATTTCTGGCCAGACGCGATTACCACTACGCCACCGGAGCACTAGGTATAACCTGCTAATTTCTTCACCGCTTTCTTTCCTTTTCCAATGTTTTTATAGAAACTTTTATCTCACCACTCATTGAAGTTAATCCCTCAAATGATCAGGGTTCGAGTCCCGCACGGAGCATTTTGAACGCATCAAAAAAAAAACATTAAAACGTCTTTACTTACCGTCAGTTTCTGATGTTGCTGATGTGCTTTCTCCCATCTCTCTCTAAGTACATCAAGTTCCGTAGCAGCGCTGTCTCTGTCTCGCGCGGCTCGGTTGGCTGCTGCCGCGGCTGCTTCCGCCCTCTCACGACAACTGGTTGCTTCGGCTAGTGCTCCGTCTCTTTCTTTCTGCATACGAGTTATGAGCGCCTGAAATGGAACAAAAATATTCATAGATTTTGCATGTGGAGACTACAAGGACCGATTGCCTGAATATTCTATTGTAGCGCTTGTTTGCTGAAAATGATATAGCGAAATAATAATATGGCCTTTTAGTTGGTCTGGCCTACGAGTCTAAGACAAAAATATTTCAAAGTTGCTAAGATCTGGATTCAGATCATCAAATCCCTAAAGCTGGTTATAATTCCTCTGAATTTTAAAACGTTTCCATTACTGCACAGCAAAGTAACTGAATACAATATCATTATAGTTAAAGCGGAAGTGGATATGCAATTGGGATGTTGCCTAAGTTTGAATATGGCGCTATTTTTCACAAATTCTTAAAACATACGCTACTGTTACCCATAAAAATAATTCAAACTTAAAATATACGGAATATTGTTGAAGTTGTACTGTATTAAAAATTTAAAAAATGATCATTTTTAAAAAAATAATATCAAAAATATTATTGATATTAGATTGCTGACATTAACTATTATTATGTTGTCAGTATCCTCATACATTCTTAGTAATATGGGAACATGTGACGTCACCTGTTCCGTAGATTTTCTATGGAGCGTTTTTGGATGATGCGCCGCAACACATCAAACATACCACTATATCTGTGAAACTATTGATCTTAGACATACTATTTCTTTTGCAATATAACATTATGAGTTAAAAGCTTCTTATTTATGAAATAAAAAAGTTGTCAACTACCCTATTGTCCTTAATATCATTAACATTAAAGTTATGTAATTAAAAAGGAAATTTAAGTGGTCTTGAATGTACGCGAAGGTTTTAAGATTAAATTGTTAGTAGCGACGAAGAAGCCGGTAGGTAGCTGAATGATGTTTCATACACACCTAGAATGATATTGTTATTGACACTGAATTACATAAAAAGATAGCGCAGAGTCACGAGCAATGCCCACGTAAGTGAACTGTCTAACCATATAATGCTGTACGGGTTCACTGGTAGAAAATCATTACTTTCCCACCAAGAACTAAAAAACCTTTTGCAATGTAAACACAAACATAAAACTCTACATAATTACTCAATTACGAACACGTTTATTGACTCAAATGATTAATTTTAGAGCTCATAACTAAGAAACCACTAAAAGAAACTATTCGAAGCAGCCATCAAACTGTAGGCATTTATTGAGTGCTCAATAAATCATAGCCTCGTCGCTTGTTTGGCAAAGCTCCACCAAAGTTCATGTCAGTAACCATGTTTACTACATTCCGGTTTATGCCGGTAAAGAAGCGAAGGCCACTAAAGACAAACTATCTGCAAAAAAAATCATAGGATGGTATTGTTATATCCAATTGTGTAGGTATTTGTCTTCGAAAGAGGCTTCTAGTAACTTGCTTATCAGATGCATATTTACTATGGCCTACCATAGTAGTTATGCTTAAAAACGACGTATTTTATCCCTAGATAAAATACGTCGTTTTTAAGCATAACAAAATATGGTGTTCGACGAAATATTAACAGATTTCTCTTTTTACTATTAAAGGGTCTAAGGGGAACGCTCTCACAAACAGATTGTGTATATTACAATTTAGTATGTAACAGTTGATCTTTTTTCACAATTCCAATTTTTTTTTAACAATTTTATTTAGAATGACCTACACTGCCGTCTGCCTTATTTCACTGAAGAGTTCCCCTTACACCCTCTATTTCTCAGTCTTCGGATTAGGCAAATGTTGTATCCTGATAAATTTCTTTTGATTTTAAGTTGTAAGTTTAGGTACGGGTAGGCGTAAATGCATTTTTCCCCCTACAGAAAAAGGAACTTGATTCGTCAATTTTGTAAACTCTAAAGAGCCCCTAGTCCTCGGTATCTCTGTATATGGAGTTAGAGATGCGGATTCTGCTAGTGAACGATTTTAGGCTTGCAAGTCTTTTAACTCTAGTTGTACGTTCGTATGTCATATTCAATATTGATAATAATAATAATTTTTATTGGTAACAGAAACAGATAGGTACAAAAACAATATAGTGATCGATAATGGCCGCATTAGTTTACAAAAACTGTGTCGCAGTCATTAGCGCCCACCTCCAGGTTACTCTGTGATAAACATTCTTAATCCTACAAAATTCTATTAATTTCTTAAATCAATGTGTGTGTGTGTGTGTGTGTGTGTGTGTGTGTGTGTGTGAGGTGTGTGTGTGAGGTGTGTGTGTGCGTGTGTGTGTGAGTTGTGTGTGTGTGTTTGTGTGTGTGTGTGTGTGTGAGAGAGAGAGAGTGGTTGATTTGTATGTTTGAGTTAAATTTATATCGTCATCAACTTTTACTAAACTTAAGTTAGGGACTTAAGTTCACGGTTCAATCAATTTTATAAGGTATTCGCTTGGGACTGTTTAAAGTATATTGCCTAAAAATACTTCCGTGTCATCATAAGTCATATTTTGAAGCCACGCTGTAGTCCTTAGTTTACATTCTCTAATTGTAAGGGGATAGATGTTTAAAATTGTATTTATTTTATTGTATAATTTAGGACCAATGCTGTAAACGTGGCGTTTTGCTATAGTTAATCGAGCATAATTTGTTTTGCAAACTGGGCTAGGTCTACGTCTATTCACATTTGCCGAGTCCTCAGAATACGGTAATTGCATGTGTTTGCGCAAGATAGCATGCAGTAAATAGATCTGCCTGACAGACAGAACGTTAGTTATTGCATATAATTCGGCAGTCGGAAAAATAATTGGTTTAAATGTAATTGTTTTTAAAATTGCTCTTTGAGCCCTTTCCAATCGCAAGAGATGAGTTTTACCTGAGCAGCCCCAAACCGATATGCAGTACGAGATAAGCGACTGACCTAGAGCGTAATATACATTTTTCAGGGTTTCAAAGTCAATTATATTCCTAAGGTTTTTAAATATATATATCAGTTTCCTGACTCGAGCAACAGTATTTTTAATGTGTTCCCCCCATGACAAATGAGCATCAACCCAAACACCTAAATATTTTATATGAGGGGCACGTGTGATTTGTAAGCAGTCGCAGTTTTTACATTACTGTTCCTGTACTTTATGGGATCGGATGGTAAAGGATGTGGGTGGTAGCGAGGATGCACTTGCACCAAAAGTAATAAATTTAGTTTTTTCTAAGTTAAGTGTAAGTAAATTCGTTGATAACCATCTCATAACCTCTTTTAGAGCAAATTCAGTATTTGCAGAGACTATATCCCAGTTTGAGCCATTTATGAGTAAAGCTGTGTCATATGCATATACTAAGATATTGCAGTTTGGAATTTTCAACTTGCAAAGGTCATTTATATAAATATTAAAAAGAGTAGGTCCTAAGATACTCCCTTGATTTATAGCATGTCTATTGATTCTAAGACTAATCGCATTTAAATAGTGGATTCAGCTTTACTTTATTGTCATAGCTCACGACTAATAGTCTAGACAGTGTTTACGTAACTTCTTTAAATAAACCAATCCTAATCTCTGAATCTGTTCTATAAATAATGAGTTTACAATTCTAGAGTTCTGAATTATTCTTAGTTCTTTATATTTTATTATTTTCAAGAATTGAATTTCCTGTACAAGTTTCTTACTCGGTAGATTAATAGGGCTGTTAGACTGTTAAAAAAGCGTAGGTACTATAGAAATTACAATATTTTGTAACGCAAAAGTAAATACTTTATATATAAATAAGCACGTGTCGCAGTAACATCGCAAGTTACAAATATTAGCGATAGTCAAGCTATTTATAACATAAACATTGTGCCTAGACGCGGCGGCGCCCGCCGTCATGACGGCACATTTAATGCGACTGGTTTTGGCACGAAACTAGCCTATATCGGTGAGTTTTGAGGTCTTTGAATATTCACACAATGGACACCGCGTATAACCAAGGAGAAGAAGACTTGCTAGCTACACGTGATATTTTACTAATTTTACGTTTTAGATATTTTTGGAAACAATTAAGTAATATTTTATATCCCTTTGATGGAGTGAACCATCGCTTCAAATCTGCAGCACAGAAAATTATTTCTTTTTATTTGAGCTGTAGGTACTGCTGGATTTCAAATATTAATATGAATAAACAAATTAATGATTTGAACCTTCTATTTGCCGACGATCTAATAGTTATGACAGAAACCCGAGAGACATAGAGTGACATGGACAGAACTACCCGACATTTGGGTTGGTGGTCTTCTTGTCCATATGTTAACTTGGGTACAGTTAAGAGTTCTGCTGTTCTCGAAATTTTAGATGAGGACTTGACCTGGGATCAATTGTCTAGCTAGCTAGATCTAACGACGGGAAAAGGGGTTGTTTACGAAACTAACTCGGATGGGAAATCGCGTTAATTGTTGCAGAAATTTCGTAAATTTGCTTCAAGTTTTGCAGGCTGCGCAGAACCGTATCGTTTTCGGAAAATAGTTGTATTATTGCGGAAATATGACAATATCAGTAACGTGGTGTTAAAACTCAACTCCATGTGTTTCTCCCATTTACAGCACCTAAATGGAGACCACCTCCACTTTACAGACCATTATCACTTTTTAATGTTAAATTCCTGCGGTGAGTAACATGATGATGTCACCAGAGTTCATTGAGGCAGCATTAAGATTAATGCAGGGGAACTTGTCTCCTATTCTGCCAACTTATATGTAGTTTCCTTTTGATTTCTACTGGGTGGAAAACGCGTGAAACTTTGGTGCTATAAGTGTCTACAGGCTGCGGTAACCATTTAGCGTAAATTAACTATAATTATTGTGTTTGGAGTGCAAGTCTTCCTGTTACTTTCATGCGGCATCCCAACATTCACTGCTTTGTTACCTATATAATCATATACGCAGTTGACCCATATCTTTTCAGTATTACTCTCCATAACCTCCTCGATGCTCGTCAAATTCCATTTTAGGTATAGTATTTTATAAAGATTTGCGATTTTAATTTTGTGTGTGTTGATTGATATCCTAGTTTCATAGCTGCTAATAACTAGTTTATATCGCGATGACATCAGTCGCGTGGTTGCGTTTTTGTCATACATTAAAAATAATTATGGCCAACAGACACGTAGGTACGGTCGACCACAGAAGTAGCTGAACACTTCAGTACCATGTCACAACGACTCTAGCGTCAATATAGTACGGTAGCAACTATAAAGTACGAGCACAAGATCGGTGTTACATGGTACTAAAGTGTTCAGCTAACTCTGTGGTCGACTGTACTACCAAGATCAACAAAATGTTTAAAAGTTATGAATTAAAATTTAATGTACCTACTTTATGCAAGCTATAACCTATTTTAATTTTAATTTTTATAAAAATAGAAATCCTCTGACGATTCCGGATTGAACTCCAGTGAAAAACAGACAACTATTTTTTATTGGTGTCATGTAGAGTCACTTTTTAAGTAGTAGGGTCCTCCATCAAAACTTTTTAGTAATAAAACTTATTTTATGGTACCTCACAATATAACTAGATACCTACTAACATTGTAAGCCTTTTAAACATCATCACACAACATCGCTTTATTAGAACGGGCTAAGTGACAGGTTTTGATTGGCAAAGGGCAACTACGTTATACTGCCAGTAGAAACTAATAAAACTGTGTTATCTTTACAAAACTTCCCTCGTTAAACATGAACGGCTAAGCTACACAATAGTGGAAATTGCATAAAACTTCCTGTCCCGTCTTGTTGAAGAATCCAGGAAGAGGAATGAAGAAGGAGCACTGAACTAATTTAGTTTTTCAAAAGCCTCTGTGGTTAAGTGGTTGACACCGCCTACCTTAAATGTCGAGCTCTGGGGTTTAATTCCCGCGGAGGTAAATTTTTTGCTTGGTTTGGTTAATGGTAGGGCTTTTTCTAAGTCCGCCTGGCTAGCTACCACCATCTTATCGAAGTATGCCGCCATAACAATGCCCAGTTTATTCAGTTCATGTTTACAGCCTTGTGTTCTGGCAGTTGGAGGTAATATAGGCTCCTCTGTGGCTGGGAGTCTGGATGTAGTTCGCTTCAATCTTCGGCCTTGTTCCAATACCTCTTTTTTCTTTTGATTTCTAATGAATAAATAGATAGCCTAAACTGCCGCAATAATGTTGTAAATTATTTTATATTAGTCGGATTGGCAAGTTTCTATTACTAACCGCCTCTGTGGTCTAGTGGTTGAGACCACCTGTCTCAGATCTAGAGGTCCGGGGTTCGATTCCCCTGAAGGTTAGTTTGGTTGGTGGTAGGCCTTTTCTAAGTCCGCCTGGCTAGCTACCACCATCTTACCTAAGTCTGCCGCCATAACAATAATGTTAACAGCATTGTTGAGTCCCGGCAGTTAGAGGTAAGATAGCCAGTTCCTCTGTGGTTGAGGAATCCGGGTGTAACTCGCTTCCATCGTCGGCTATATCTTCACTTACCAACAGGCGAGATGAAGGCCAAGAGTTACCCCGCTAAGGTTAAAAAAAAGAAGTAAAATTATTTCCCCTGGTGTCTATAGTACCATTGATTTGTACCATCATTGGTACTAGTAATACTAATATGTGTCCTGTTCCACTTTTATAAATCAATTAACCCCTGTTCCAAATTACTTTTATATCAAGTGTAGTATTTACAGTTCTAAAGTCTATTTTCTTTAGCTAGTAATCTAGGAGGGACGCCTGGTGGCTTATTGTCGCCCTTCTAATTGCCTTAGTAACTACTTAACTTATGTCGTATGCCTACTACTACTAGATATAGTCGACAGAACATCAAGAGTAATAATTTGACCCTAAGACCACCCTTATTCCGTTCGTAATAGCGGCGACTTTCGGACTGCAACTGTTACGCTTGTATGACCTATCATCTGTACTTAATTTCTTATAGGTAAGTACTTCCTTGACGCAGTTACTTAATATGTCTTTTTTATTAAATACGTATACTAAATATGCATTAATTATTTAATGTTCATGAAATAAGTTTCATGAACAAAAACTACGTATTTAGTTACCATACAAAACTAAACATTTTAAAGAAAATTCTACGGTTTCACACAATATCCCATTTATTGGCGTATTACGAGTTTACGACATAGGAACGCAGAAAATTAATTCCGTATTTAATAGACCATTTTGGTTAACGCTCGCCTTTATTATCGGTTTATGGCCAGTTTGTCGAACATTTGCATACATTGCAAATGAATACAGTTGGCAGAAGCCGGCAGAGGTCAATAATCGTATTCATTTTGAAGATAAAATTTGTAAGTAGCCTTAGATGCTAAAGAAAAATTACTATTATTTTATAAAACGTACATACTAACTATTTTAGGTAGGTTGGTAGGTTCTTGCACTGAGTTTTGCGATATGAAATATACACGTATAACTATGAAATCATTTGAAAACTAGAGCAGCAATTTGAATTTATTGTAAAATAAATTCCCTTTTTCACATTTAAACTTTACCTTACCTACTACTTAGGGCAATATTCGATAAAAATCATACTATGTAGCCATAGTCACTTTGTGGTCAACTTTACAGGTCAGCATCAGAATTATCTGGGCTCTCTAAATGCTTAAAATAACCATGGTATCATGATGTTTTAGAAAAGCGACCGTATTACTACATCATTAGACAAGCCTTTCACTTGCTATAGATTTAAGTGATGCTACGAAGAACATACTATTCTATAATTGTAATGCTAAATTGTTTTTGTGACACTGCAGGTGTTTTTGATCAGAGCTCAGTTGATTCTAAAACTGACTGTACTCCGAGTAGTCCAAGAAGGCATAAGCACGGTAAATAGATAACATTACCGTGTCATAAGACCATAACCAGTCGCGAGAAGGTCGAGTTCATGGCATATCTCAGATTTTATCACAAACATCATTTATACTGCAATTTTTCAATGACCAGCGATAACTTATTACCAGAAACCCTAAACTATTTAATTTAAAAAAAATACTTATAGTGTTTCCCACACATATTCGCACTAAATTTTCGTATCTTTTTTCAACAAAGCCAGACCTAAAACCATTTGAGAAAACCCAACCTATGTCTAATAGTAGTTAGTGACATTGCGATATGGTTTGAGCCTTTGGTTATAGTCTTTGGTTATAGCTGGGTTGGTGTTTGGCTTGGTTTGATTATTTTAAGTGGTAATTGAACATTTCACGCAAAATCAAACACAAGAGTAATGGAACACTGTCTAACATACCTGTGCTTTATCGTGCTTGTCCCTGAACCGCTCAGCGTCCAGCTGTGCGGTGTCCCGTTCCTTCTGGAGTCGAGCAGCCTGGCCTAGGGCTTTGTCCAGTTGCGACTGCAGAGACTCGAAGTCGTACGCTTGCTTCTCGCGGTCCACTTGCAGCTGAGTATGGAAACGATTGGTTATTTTGGGATTTTTGGGATAAGCCTAAGGCGACGAAGAGGAAGCAAATCCTGAGCGGTTACCACATAATCGACCCTCAAATCTATTCACGAGTTGCTGTTAATCACAGACATAATAATTTGAAAAAAATAATAAAGTAATAGACCCCAAACTTGGATGAACAATAACGTCTAAAAGTGCATTGAAATTCAAAGTACCTGCTTTAAAATATTGCTTATTTACTTTATGGAGCATAGTGAGGTTAGGATCATTTTCTCAAAATCAAATCCCAATTTACAACACATCACCAGCATATATACGTCCCACTGCTGGACAAGACATTCCTATATGGAAAAAACACATGTGGAGTTTGGGCAATAACATCACCACGCTGGCCCGATGCAGGTTGGTGGGTTAAAGCGGTTGCAGTAACAACTAGGACCAACGGCTTAACGTGCCTTCCAGAGCACGGAATCCCGGGGTCGACCATGGCGAAAGTTGCTTTGTTTTCGTATTCGAAACCAGAGCGTTCAAACCAATACGCCACCGAGCTCCGCAATTCTGAGCTCCAATTTACAAATAATTATTAAACTTTTTATTTTAATAAAGAGCTCCAAAATACCTTTCTATTTTCCACAGCTGACTTATCCAACTTTTCTTGTAGCTTATCTATCTCTGAGTGTGCCGAGTCCAGGGAGGCCTGCAGTTTGTCTTGTTGCAGCTGCGCCTTGCCCAGAGTCGCCTGAGTCCGCTCGAGCTCTTCCCTCGCTTTATCTAGCTCTGCGGTCGCTTTGTCTCGCTCGGAATGTAAACGGCTAATTGATGATTGCAGTCTGTTCAGATAAATAAAAGCAATAAAGTTTCATTTTTCGTTACACAATACTTATGCTCTAGGTATATCCTGAAATTACAGGAAATTGCAAAAAACTGTACAGGGAATTGGGTAAGTATTAATGCAGATGCCTAATTGAAATATTGATGATTTTCAATGGAAATAATATAACATGTTCATATAAAATCTGAAATCTTGATATCCAGTAACTAATATTTGTTATTTTTAAAAGCTTTTATTTAACTGGCTTATTTTTGTTCGGGTCGAATCTTGATACTCGATTTTGAAGCAGATATCTTCAACCGATTGAGCTGGATTATTAGTTACTAGCATATGAATGCTACGAACCTTTTTTTATATATAATTTATAGGCAAACATTTGACCACAATCAGTAGTGACATGGCCTACGATGATACATGCTTACCTAGAAGGTGCCTATTCACTCTAGCCTTAAAGACGTCCAAATTGTAAGTTTCGGGAAACAGATGAAATGTGAAAAATGTTTAACATTTCTAAAAATAACTGATATTCATCGTTACTAACCGATCATATTCCTCCTTCAAGCTATCCTGTTCGGTTTGTGCATTTTCAAGTTTCGCCTTCAAACGGTACACTTCCCCTTGCGACTTCTCTAACTTTTCTTGAAGAGCTCCCGCCTCAGAATGAGCTCTTTCAGCGTCCGCTTGAGTCACTCTCAACTCAGCTTGCGCCCTTCTCAATTCAGTAGAAATCTTATCAGCCTTCTCTTGCACTCTGTCTAGTTCTTGTGAGGTAGTTAGAGTGCTTCTACCGAACGTCGTCTGTGATCTCTCTAGCTCATGTTTTAGCCTTTCGTTCTCGAGTTCCAGTCGAGCTAAGCGCTGTTTTGCAGCTTCCCAATCTGCACCAGATCTACCAACTTCACTGGCAGCTTTATCGAGTTCAGCTTTAGATTTCCCTAGTTCAGACTGGGAACTTTCTAATTTAGCTTCAAGTCTATCTTTTTCGGCTTGAGCTCTTTCGAGTCTTGCGCCGAGTTTTTCGACTTCACTCTCTAAAGCATGGAGTTTCATTTTATAATCGGCTATCTCTCTTTCATGCAATTCTCTTTCTTCGTTCTTTTCATGTTCTGCTCGGTCTCTCTGTTCGCGTAGTTGGTGTATTTGTTTTTCTTTGTCCCCAATCACTTCTTCTAAGGATGATAGTGCGCCTTCAGAGGAACAGTGGTGCGCTTGCATTGCGTTAAGTCGTGCTCTAGCCATATCGACTTGATTATCTTTTTCTTTTAGCAGGTCCTCTAAGTTTTCAATCTGAAAAAGTTTTTCATTATTATTTTGCTTGCCAAAATCTTCAAGCTTAAGCTATTCATTTCAAAATAATTACTCATATAAATAAGCACATAAAATAAACCACCAACTTTGTAAATATATTTACATAGTATTATATTTTAAAAATGAAAACAAAAACAAACTCAAAAATTAAAATAAACATACCTGGCATAAAAACAGCACCAAAAAATAACGTTGATCACATAAATAAAAACAAAATGAAAATATAAAAGTATAAGTAGCGTGAATAAAAAACTTTAAGTAATAATATGGTAGCTATACATTAACAAAATGATAAAATAATAAAATAAATGAGTGCTTCATAAAAATCATCTAATCTACCAATTTCTATGAAGTGAAAGTTGAGAAACAACTTTTTCATATATTTTTTAATAAATTATGTATTAAACCACTTGACAAATTGTAACATTAAAATCAGAACAAAACCAATTTAGGTCGTTATTGAATATATGTCGAAGTAAATATAGTATATGTAAACGATTCGTTTGATGTATACCGTGACGCTATTCCACCGATTAGTCGAATGCAGAGGAAATTGAATGGAAATTATTCTATGCTAGCTAGTAACACATTTATGTGAAGCTTTTTGAAGACCGGAAAATAAGTACATGTATATTAATGCTTACAGTATTATTATCAATATAAGCTTGAAGGTGTTGAAAATCTTATATGGACCAAAGAAAACAAAGGATAAAAATCAAGGGGCTATTATAAAAGAAATAGAACTTTATTATTTTGTCAGCCAAAAGTTAGTTACTTAAGTAGTTAGGTATCGTCTGAAATCTGTATTTTATTATTTAATTTGTGAGAGTGAACGGCAAGTAAGAACCTAAATTAAGAAAACAAGTAAAAGATATAAAGAAAAATAATTATAGTAATTTTCTATTAAAAGTATTGACAATAAACACAACATAATATTAAAATCGATACATTAACTATTTTAGAGGTATAATTATGTGGATTTCTGCACAAAAATACTATTTGGAGTTTTTAAACAAATGAAAACAAATTTATTAAACAAACAAAACGAAAATGGTTTAATTTATAAGCCCAACCAATTTGTACATAGCACTTATATCTTGTCACAATTTAAGTGATGATTGATGGAAAATCGATATATTGGTAGATACCTGCTTTGACAAGGGTAAACAAATCGCCGCCGCTCATTCTTTGAGTTGCGTATTCAAATAAATAATAGATGATTTGTACCTTTGAGAGTACTTCAGACTGTATTAAATTATCCATAGCTTTTTACATAATGCTAAGAAATTTTTAAGTCCCGGCAAATAAATTTTAATCTTACGGTGGTCCTTCTTTGATAAAAATTGATTATGCGAACAGAATGTAAAAAATACTTAACTTCTTTTTTAAACGATCAAAGTATGTTAAGTATACTGGCATATAAATGTACTTGCTCAAACACTTACGATAGCCAGTCGGCATTATTATAACTACACATACATCAATATTAACAATCAAATGGCATAATTTTGCTACCCTTGAAGTCGAACTTTTAGGGCCTTACGAATGAGAAAATTATATTCATATATTTTTACTAGCTTTGTTTACTAGCCAATACCAATATTGTCTACGTGGACCCAATGCTGAATGTCCATTACCTTCCTCTGAAGCACATTGATCTTCCGATCTTTTATTTCGGAGTGGTCTCTCAACTCCGCCAACTCGTGCGCTGCTCCCAACGCCGCCGCAGTCTTCTTCTCGACCATTCTGCTCTTCTCATCTAGGCGCGCCTTTAGTTCTTCCACCTGGAAAGTAAAGCTGGTGAGTGACATGATTTGAAAGTATGATAGGAATATTTCCTTTATAAAAACCTAGGACGACTTATGGAATATTTCCTTTATAAAAACCTTGACGAATGGGAAGAAAAGTAAGTTTTTAGTAAGTGTCAGTAGCTCTAAATTTTATAATTTAACATAGTCAAATGTTAAATTCTTGTCGTTATAAAAACGTGATAGGATTCTATTTGTTTATTCTACAGTATAAACATAATTGAATACCAAATTATCAAAAATATTGATAAAGCATACAATTATTAGTTTGATGTTATTTCGGGTCAATAAATACCTTATAAAACTATTATAATATTTTAAAAAAACTTTTAACTTATAGACTCATTTGAAAGGAAGTGTCTGTGATAAGGTTATGATTTTAATCCTGACATTTTCTTGAATTAGAGTTTTGTTAGTAATTAAAAGAAAAATATCGCTCACATCAGTCTGCAGCATACTATAGTGCTCTTCCTTGGCACACAGCGATTCTTTCAGCACCGCTATATGCCGCTGGTAATCTTGATGCTGTTCCTCCAAAGCCTTCATCTTGGCCGCCATCGCGAGGATCTCCTGGTCCCTCCTCTGGATCTCCAGACGGAACTCGTCCAACTGCTCATCATTCCACCATCCATCCGATAGTCGGTATAAAATTAAATAAAATCCAAGCACCCCATTAGTAGCACAAAATATATACCGGTTACCATCAAGATAAAAATACAAAAGAAACTATCTACTTAGGCAAAAGTGATGGCGAAAATGATATTGATGTTAAAAAATTTAAACTACTAAGATATACTGATTTTATGATCACCAAAGATTTAGTTAGTGATG
Organism: Nymphula nitidulata; assembly: GCA_947347705.1. Classification (NCBI taxonomy): domain Eukaryota; kingdom Metazoa; phylum Arthropoda; class Insecta; order Lepidoptera; family Crambidae; genus Nymphula; species Nymphula nitidulata. The sequence goes on along the minus strand of OX374641.1, from coordinate 10,396,399 downwards.
TAAGAACCGATGTATGAAAAGCGACGCAAGCTTGTTTACGGTTGTCGGTCGACGAACGAAATGTTTTAGTACTTTCATTCGTACCACATATGAGTACAGTGCCATGGAAGACATTTCAACATTCTCCCATTAACTCATTTATATCACACATGCAATAATTTAAACAGTTATTCCATTATCGCCTTAAATTTAAAATCGTACCGTATCGTGAACAAGTTTTAAATATTAAAATGGACAATTACAGCTGGAAAACTTTCTATACTATGTACTAAATATGAAAAAGTTAGAAGCCTCGATGAGTCAGTAGAAAGTTTTCCAGGCTTGGAAATATCTAAGTATCAAAAGTTCGACAGAAAACATGTTGAGATGCACGGGCGCCTATGTTGTGATACACTTATCTACCGATACTGTGAGAGAACTGATGATGACGGCTACATGACGGGTCGTGAGGCTGTTGATGACGGGTGACGCGGGACCAAAGCTGGTTGGTACATGTACTGGACTATGACTTGCGATCACACCGAAAGCACAACATGATCAAAATAATAACAGTTTAAAGGAAATTTTAATAATTATTTACTCGAAGAATTTATTCGATGCATACGATCTCGACAGTCTTAAATTTGAAACAGTCTATCGATAATCATCAATTTGGTGTCAGCGTCAATCTCACATGTTTCATCTAACCGTACGATTACATCTAGAATATACTCGCATCGCCTAGGGCCCTACTTAACAAAAATATCTCAATCGACATCTTTTATGAATATAATTCCTCTTATGTTAATAAAAATAGCTTTAACAACGAACAATTTTACACAAAAATATTACGAGTCAACACAGTCGGCGACGACTTCGGCTAATTTCGGACTTAAAGCGAGAAATTGACACGGTAACTCGTCGTGGAGACGGAGTCACAGAGTGGTGGCACTATAGTAGGGCGAGGCGCGGCGGAGCGCAGGGCGCGGTGGGCGCGCGGGCGGCGCGCTCGTGCGGCCGTCCTTCATGACGCGCACGTCGTTCAGCAGAAAACTTACTTGTCTCTTGAAGGGAGGGTCGGCCTTATCGTATAGCGAGGCGTGGGAGGGCGCGAGCGAGGGCGGCGGCGGCGACACGATGGCGGCCAGCTCGCCTTCGAGCAGAGCGACCTGCCGCTCGAGCGTGGCGATGCGCGCTTCCTTGGTCTCGAGCACCGCGGTGAGGGTGGCGCCCGCGCTGCCGCCCGGCAGGCCGGCCGCGGCCAGCGCGCGCTCCAGCTGCGTCTGCAGGGCCCGCAGCGTGTCCGCCGTCGCCTTGAGCTCCTGCCAGTCACGCCACAGGGTCAGCCGCCGCCGCCCGCCGCCGACGGCGCGGCCCGACACATACAACCTACCTACAACAGGCGACGCGTCTCGTCCACGCCTCGCTGGGGCTACGCGCCGTCCCGGCAATTTACCACTCAGCACCGCAGGGCGATATACTGCTCGGTGCTACACAGTGACTGTTCATTTTGAGGGTTCTCTCGCAAGTTTGTCGTTCGCAGTGGCCTCGTACGAGGCGCTTCTTCAGGTTCCTACCTAACTGCGTGAAATTTTGACAACGTTCCGGAATATTCCCTAAGGATCCAGTGATACTTCTTGCGATCGAGATGTAATCACCACGTTGTGCTGTGGGATTCGGGATGGTCGGTCACCATGCATCACAGTTGCGTTTATATCGTGCCCTGAGGTACCTCGTAAATTGTTGGGACGCGACTCCTATTGCGCGTTCGAGTGACGCTAATTATAAACGATAAACATTGCAACTGTTTCGCGAATTGTCGAAAATGCAGCCCCAGATGAAGGCAGTGAAAAGAAAATTTTGCATCTAATTTAATGATTGCTCAACTTAATGCCCAATAATAAAATTTACGAGACGGTCTAAGGTTCTTGTGACGGGGACATAATGAGCTGCTAAACATGCAATGTCGTGATTTCAGTCGTGTTTATGTCAATCAACAAGTTTTTTCATGTGTATTGGCCGAATTTTATTTACTTAATTTTTAATTTTGATTTGGTATATGTGTGAGAGGAGGGCAGTAAGAAAAAGGAAATAGGTGCTTGGGGGACAAGCTTGAGTGTCTTAGAGGCTTTGAAAGACCGTGGAAGTGAGAAGCAAGAGTTGAGAAAAGAGTTGTGGAGGCGGCGAGTCGTCTCTGAACACATAAGGCTTCGCGACAGTCACATTCCGCTTAAGTCAATGAATGAAATGAAACTATCAAGAGCAATACTACCAGAAACAGTGACGATGATAAAGGTATCACAAAATAAAACGCCCATGTGGTTCACACTATTGTACATAAATAAGGAAGCAGTGACGTGCACAATTTACAGCTACATCCAATGCAGAAACAATTTTATAGCAAAGTTGCCAGTAAAACATTTGGCGTAGATCTTACTAGAAACTTTACTAAAGACATGGATCTTAACTAACATGCATTACATAAATACACATACAAACGATAATTACCTGTTTTTGTGCCATCGCTTGCATTTGTTGAAACATTTGTCTTTCTTCTTCTTTACCTGGAAATCGTTCAAAGTTTAACCACTCGACTTACAAACTAAAATTAAAATTCATTGGATTAATTTCATAAGGATTAAAATTATTTTATAATCTATCGCTTTTAAATTGATTGTACTGAATTGAATCTATAGATTATCATCTGATTTAATAGATAAGTAGGTGCTCTCTAGTAAGCAAAAACAATAACAAATCACGTACCCATTCCCTTGTTTTGCAGCATTTCCAGTAATTTTTTAATGCTTTCATCTCTGGCTTGTAACGTTTGCTTTTGTGTCTCGATCCTCAGTTCTAATTCCTGCGTAGAAAATAACCGTTCCAAGATGTAAGTTTTAAAATTTAGAAATGAAATCTATTACAACTTTCAATACAATTGTTCTCATATCGGCCATTACTTCATTTCTGTTCTATTATTACAATTTTTATGAATCTTATCACAGAAGATCAGAATCATTTTTGATCCAAACACCAGCAACAATGTTGTTAACATAAAAAGCGTTAAACATTAGCTTATTACTACTTTAATGGAAAATTAACGATAGTGAACTCACTACCATAAGTTACAAGACAAAAAAGATTAACAATCCGTCAACGATCCTGATATGAATAATCATTCTTTACCTTGATGGTGTCCCTTAAGATAGCTATTTCTCTTTGCAAATGTTCATTCTCCGCAAACAAAGCCTCCAGTTGCTGTTGCAGCTCCGGTGCTGGTTGACGCAGGCGTAATCTTAGCTCTTCCTCCAGTTGTCGAACTAACATTGCTTGTTTCTGAAACCAATGATAAAGAAAATCTTAATACTGTAAGTATTTTTTCAAAATAATCGGTAGATCTCGTAAGTAGTGTATGAGAGTAGTAGTGCAACGTGGTACATACCACAGTGGCTATAGCATTGCGATGTTATAGCACCTCTTTTCCCTTTCCCTTACCGGCAATTTTAAATATTGCCGGTAAGGAAAAGGGAAAAGAGGTGCTAGGTGTAGGTATAATAAATTCAAAATTCCTATTTTGGCGCTAGTTTGGGTGTCCGGTACGAATTCATTCTATTTATTTCTTTATACATACACTTTCTAATCTGTGATGACCGTGAAAAGAGATGTTTCTGTGATAATCTTTACCATCGCCTTGACTCACCTATAGCTTGGCTATTTAATATTATAATGTACAGTCCGATTGAGTTGAAATTTGGTTTACTGTTACTTCGGCAATATTTCCAAGACATGCCAACCTTGAGCTGATCCTGTACTATCAAATAGTCTGCGGGATGCTCAATTCTTCAAAAACCTACAGCAAATTCAGCGTGTTTGGGCTCGTAAGAATAGTCTCATTGAGATGGTGTTAGATAGTTGATTAATGAGGCCAGGGTTACTTAATGTTTTAAACTTTATATTATACTCTAAGAATTAGATATGGGTAATCTATATTGTAGTCCAAGTGACTAGTTGTATAAGAAAACTTAGACTTATTCAGCTTAAAGGCTCGAAACTAAAATGGATATTGATTGTATCTATCGTATTTTTGTCCAGCGACGGTTGTTTCGCCATCAGCCCCGATATTAGTTCGGCTGGCAGCTGGGAATTTTACAAAGTCGTCGAGATTACATTAGTGGGTTTTGGTGACATTAGAAGATTGATATTGTAATAGTGGGCCTGATACTGAAGACACACTCTAATTCTATAATTCTTAATTTAAGTACAGTATGTCTCTTTCTCGCAATATGTAATAGGAAAAAGATAGCAAGAATTTGTTTAAAGATGTCAATCAAATATAGATAGATTTCAAAGAAACCATGGACAATTTTAGACTGCATGTACGGAGATGCCTCCTAAACACTGCATTTTATCACGTTCAATAAGGTCGAAAATTGAACGCACGTTTCTAAATGTCAAATTATATGACAGCCATCCTTTTCGTATTCCTTTTGAGAGAAAGAAATGCACTGAACTTAAATTTAGACTTAGCATGTGTTCTCCGGAATTAGGGCCAGTGTGAATTATTATTTCTATCTAGCCAGTGTATACTATTCTTTTGTTTTATTGCATATTATCTTGTATTATCAAACGCTAGATATGTAGATACAGGAATCCTTGAATAATGCACAAAAAGTAAGTAAAAAATATAACAAAGAAACACAAAGACAATTGATGTCGCGGTATTCTATTAATACAACCACCTATATAAAATTTTGAGTAAAATTGTTAATATTTAAAAAGTATTAGGTATATCTAATCTAGAATTTTAATAAATATATTAATCACGATTTTGCTTTCCGTAAACCTTTGCTCCCTTTTAGGTGTTATTATGGTTATTATACAATGATGACATGTTGATAAACAAAATTCCCAGATGAAATTCTAATAACTTCGAATCAGTTCTAATAATTACAGTCAACATTTGACTCTTAATACTTTATTATGCTTATTTTGGGATTGATAAATTAGTGTGAGTAAAAAGGCTTTCTTCTACCAATATTTACCCATTTCATTCAGAAATCTAACTAAAATAAAAGCCATATGATAATCAAATATATATTCAGCTAACGGCTAAATGAGCGTAGTCTGCAGCCGTTAACTAATATGGCGGAGTTTTTGCCGACATTTAATGGGAAAGGTCAAGATTGTGCGAATATAGTGTCATAAAATTGTCATAGCTATGTGTTCAGAAACAATATGAAGAATCTTTGAAAGAAACCATCGCAGAGTGTGAAAAAGGATCATGGGAACTAATATATTTGGCGCCAAACTCTCATAAGATGCATCGAAATTTAATTTGTTACACCCGCATTTCAATACAATGACTGCAGATATAAAAAAATGCATAAGACATGGCTGTATGAGCTAGACCCTTTGCCGTCTCTTAGGAAAACCTTAATAAGAAAATATGTATTACGGCGGCTAAAGGAGACTTGAGAGCAAGTTTTTTCATAACGGAAAATCGAAACTTCACTAAAGTATCAGGATCGTCGGGATGGTGATATAGCAAAATGAAATATCGTCTAAGACGTTACTAATTAAATTATTTTTGGACCTGTTTACTTAGGGAGCGGATTTTTACAAACGGATATAATTTCTTCTTTATGAAGTAGCCGTATCCGCAAACTTATATTAGTAATGTTTTTCACTGATGCCAATGAGTGTATTAGTGATATATTTTCGCGAACACGACACCGTGGAAATGTAACTACTATAAATATCAATAAAAACTTACTACTTTGTAGGTACTAACTTTGTACTTTGGCTTCCTTTAAGACTATCCTGGTGAATTCATGAAAGTAAATTAAATAGAAGGATAGTCTTGCATCTGTCTTCGGATGTTAGTAATCCTACGTCTAAGAAATAACATAGAAACTGGATGTATACCTACTTATATGAAAAAAAATTATGCTTACAGTTAAATCCTAAGTATAGGAAACCATAGGTCTAAAAAATAATAATTATATAATAATATATTTGTAAGCCTGTTTGTTTCTATAAATAAAATAAATAAAAAGATTTTTGAAGTGGGATCAGTACATTCGACGGCACATCAAGCGTAACAGTCTGACCTTGCGAACGCTTCGTAATAGAGGCGGCTTTCGTACTGCAACTGTTACAATTTATGTGCTGTCATCTGTACCAGCCAGTCTACACAGCCCGTAATTATCGTACGTAAATAGGAAAGCACAATGTGACGGTAGTCTCTTAAAAAAATATCAAATACAAACGACATCTTCAGACTCTTCAGTCTTCCCGTGACCACTATCGCTGTAAAGTACCTACTGGAAATTCCAGGCTTATAATAATAAAATCAAGGCCGAAACAAAGTCCACGACAGTTACAGATTGAATATAAAAGTTATTTTTGCAAATGCATCCCTCTCAATTGTTTGCATAAAAAATTAAAACCGACTTCAAAATACTAGAAATGCTAAAATAATTAAATTTAAGTAGGTACTAATCCCCTAGAAACATATTTTTTGGTTTATTGTTTCTGGAAAGAACTTAGCGCCAACTTATGTTTCTAGGGGATAAGTACCTACTTAAATTTAATTGTTTTATCCTTTTCAGTATTTATGTCGATTTAAATTTTTGTTTAATATTTTTTTACAATTTTTAGTTATAACTTTCTATGGTCAAAGCTAAATTGGTGACCGTCAACATATATTGTTTCCTACTATCGTATTGTTTCACACACAAGTCATAAGAAAGCAAAGATCCACAATTTTGCATACATGGATGACTTAATTATTCCAGTTATTTCGATTTTGAAAACCAAACTACCTTAACGATTTTAAATAAACTTTTATGGGACCAAATTACAAATATTCTGCATCGAACAAAAAAAGAATCAAGTAATTCGGATCAGAAATCTCGGCGTAATCGGTATACATACATAGAGAGAGAAAACATACCAACCGAATTGAGAACCTCCTTGTTTTTGAAGTCGGTTAAAAATAAAAATAAAAATATCAACTAATCTTTGAAGCGTTCATAACTCAGTCAATAGTTTATTTCTCATTAATATGGATCCACTATCGCATTGTCAATCCATTGTCCACCCTATAATCAGTACAGAGAGCTTCTTTTCTAGTAATCTTCAATTTTGTTGTTCAATTCAAAGATCCTTCTAATTAGTGATGACTCAGGAGTAATGGAGCTTACAATGTATCTAATTGAACATTGAACCATATCATATCTCCGTTCACGTGGTGGGTGGCTTAAATAAGAAGCACAGTACGGTGGCTAAGTAGTTTGATATATTAAAGATACATAAGTAGGTATGTGGAGTTTAGACTATCTTACATTGTAGGTTGGATGTTTGGCTATTTTTTTAACGTACAAATACAGCAACATTACAGAAGTCAATTAACACTTTAGTACCATGTCGCACTACCACATTCACGGTAGTTCATAACAACTGTGAATAATAATTTGAAAGTATGTAATGCTTAAGCCCAGCAGTGAGTGTCTCTCGGCTGCCATGATGATGATGTTTTGCTGACTGTACCTATTCTTTTATTAGATAATAATTGTATTTGCAGCTAATCAGTCTTGCTTAGACGGATTATGTTGTCACTGCGACCTCACTAAAACTATTGTGAGATACTGTTGGGCCATTTTCATAAATTGTAGGATCTTCCCAACCCCAAAGGTGTTAGTGTCATTTGGGTCGATAATCTGTCTCCCCAGATGAAGGCTTCGTTTGTGGATGAGAGATCTACAGTTACAATGAATCTACAAACATCCGTATCACTCATTTTTAAGATTAAATATGTTTTAATTATGTTTATTTCATGTACAGGTCGGAACTTTGTGTCAATGGGATGAAGAAGCCTTGCTGCGGAAATGAAAAGCTGGGAAAATTTACAATATGATTGTATCATTTTATGTTACAGGATATCAATAAAAAAGCTAGACAACAACTGCGAGTGTGATGCGCGCACCGGAAGTTCCGTTCTTTGTGTGTAGATAGTTCGTAAGATATGTAGGATTGGAGGTCAAACTTATTTTTGTAGTAGTTATCTAAGTTAATAAATGTTTTAAAGATATTTATATATTAGAAAAAAAGTCTCACGCAAAATGACTCTAAGAAAAGACTGCCCCCTAATTCACAACTGGTAATGATGAGTTTAATATGAAGCCCGAGCGCTGCTCTCTTAGTCGGTTGGCTAATGTTTTCCCGATTTATTAATAAAATTTCGTTTGCCATAATGTCATTTGCCATAAATAACTTCATTAGAAATAACGCTTCATTTGCTTGCTCATACATAAGCAATCAATTGTCATAACTTTTTACTTCCTACATAATTTTATTTGTTTAATAAATAATGTGAATATTAAAGCAAGCAGTTATGCAAACAAATGCAAGCAAGCATGAAAGCAATCATGCAAGCAAGCATGCAAGCAGACATGCAGTATGCAAGGACGCAAGCCGATATGCTGTTTCCATGGCTTCTGTCATAGCTCTGACGCTGCAGGGTTCCGCTGGCCATAATCGCCGCAGATGGTCTTCACTCATCACCTCACCTCTTCGCGCCTACTCTTAAATTACACTCTAGGGATAGATAGAGCAGACAATAATACTATGTCAGGGTTGACTGAGTCGGTTTTTAAATAGCATTCGTTTTTGATTATTTTTTGATCTCCGTATTAAAAAGGTGGTAGATATTGTATGTTATGTCAAATATTGATTAAGTCACATAAAAATTGTAGACACTATACAATATTACACTTGTTATTATAGCACTTAATTATATGACTTATGAGAGTTATGGCTACCAAATTATTTTGTCATGCGTTGTTAGTATGACCGAGAATTAATTAGGGAAATGAAATTATTGCAAATAAGATTAGCAAAAGAAACAATAGCATAAGTCACTGCAGAAACACACCACTACATAAGTAAGTAGTTATTTGTCAGCGATCTTCTGTTGAGGAAGTGGCGTAATGGTTTTAGCGCCTTGATTTTGATTACGGAAACCAAGCAACTTTTGCAATGGTTGATCTCGGATGGGTCAATCAAAATTTATGATCTACCGAGCTCCTCCGTGCTTGTTGGTACCGGTTGTTACTGCAACCACTTTAACCCTCCAACCCGCATTAAGGCAGCGTGGTGCTATGGCCCCAAACTTCTCATGGGTTTCTCCAGTAGGGGTGCCCAGTAGTGGGACGTCTGTGATCTTCTGTACCTAACGTGAAGAGTCTTGCTTCTCCAGTCAGGCGCTGAAAATTCGAGTGAATATGTGCTACCACTCTACTCTTACGAACTTAAGTTTTTTTTTTATACAAAGCACAGCAAATAACTCAACAACACAATTAGTCCACAAGAGTACATATGGGAAGATAGCTAGTGCAGTTGAAAACACTGCTCTAGCCGCCTCCACGTTGCTTGCCTATAAAGGTGCTTTTTCACGCCCTCTTTGTGGAGGAACCCATGTTATAGGAAGGTGGAAAAACATGTCACAAGAATTCTAAGTTTTGGAAGTTGGTCGGACAAAGAAACGGGTTACTAAATATCGTTGTTTGTGTTTCTTTGATGTTCAGATGACGATGAAAATATTATACAGGATGGTAGGGGGAACACGATTTGATAAAACATAAATTTGAAATCACGAAATAAAATCAGCTGTTCCATACCAACAGGCCGTGTAGATATTACAATGTCTATCAAACAGCTGATTTTTTTAGCGATTTTAAATTTATTTTTTAGCAAGTCGTGTTTAGGGTGACCAGCACTGCCACCTGCCTTCGTATTCGAGAGCGTCCCCCTAACACTCTGTATATTTTCTTAAAGATGTAGGTAGATGATTAGGTAAATATTTTTTATCGACGAAATAAAAAAAGGAAGAGCTGCCCAGCTCGCCGCGTAACATTTTTAGTGCGTGGGACGATTTTGATTGATTGATTGATTTACCTTAGAACCTCTTTGGATACATACCTTTATACATCAACGTTAGTTCGATTTAAGTTTGAAAAAGGCTTGAAAATATTTATCACGAAAAAACAAACTAAAAGTTGATAAATGAATGAATACTTTTTCGTCTTCAGAATTACTAAGCTCCTAAAACCCATTACCGCTCTGTACTCGCGCAAGTACATTTGACATTTATAATCTTGGGTTTTTGTGTTAATTGTCCTTTATTTCATTACTAAACATCACTAGCAACATATGAAAAAAGTTATAATCGGGGGTAGCGCAAAATTTAACATTATATTTTTTATCGTGAAACTCTGACTGTAAATCACATTATTATTTTTGAGTTACGTTTTGGTAAAATATTTTATGATCGTTTATTATATATTTTGTCTTTTTGTTATGATAAGTTATTGTTGGTTTGTATACTGTCAATAGATACTGTTTCAACTTTGTTTCATTTCAATAGCTCGATTTTGGAATCCATTTTATTACACTGTACTCGGCTGGGTACAACAGGCATTTGTGTACTATACCTAATTTCTTATATACCTCCGTATATATACGTTTCTTATATAACGTCTCTTAATTGGGGCACTCACAGTGCATTTTGCTACTAACCACATGCTACACAAAATGCAACTCTCTGCAACACAAGTTTGTCGAGCATGTGGCGAATGTCAGGACTACAGGCTCTTTCTGCCTAATTGCCTAAAGATATAGTAAGGCTAATGGCAACTGTATTCTGGACACAGGAAGAGTAAATGCAGGGGAGGCACAAAAGATCCCAATGGGTCGAAGTGCACTGTGAGTGTCTGTGACTAAGTCATGGCCCCATAATAAGATAAGATATATAACGTCACGTTTTAACAACTCAAAATGGATATTCAGGACTAGAGGAAGCCATTGAAGCTATTATAGCAAATGAAAACGATGATGTTGAATGTGATGTCCTATTGTTGCCACCTGAGTCTGCTATAAATAGTGATGATGAAGAAGGAAATGATGACGATTTTCTTTATTCAACTTGACTAACAGATGAACCAGGGACAGTTGAAATAATTCCAAGTCATAGCGACGACGAGCCGCTGTCCATATCTCACTCAACCTCCTAAGCGAGCTAGAAATTCAGACTCGGGCGAATCGTTACGGAGAAGGGTTTCAACTAGACATTACTCACAAGACTTCTGACCCTTTTTAACAGTGACGAACCGCAATCATAGACGTATTGAGAAGCCGTAGTCTTACAATGTTATTTGAAGAAATATTTGATGAAAAAATTACAAATATGATAGTCCAAAATAGTATCTTGTAGGCGGGACTAAATAGTATACACAATTGCCAATCATTCGGGTATTTTGAACCTTGCTGGATATTATGAGTTACTTATAAAGCCTGCATACTGCAGTTTTGAAGTTGATCCTGATGTTCTATTGGTCACGAACTATATGTCACGCAATCTATTTTGGGAAATAGAAAAGAATCTGCACGTTGTAGATAATTCCTTGGCTGTAGGTTCACACGGTAAAATGTTCAAGATGAGATCATAACGTGAACTTATCCAAAAAAACTCATGCCAGTGGCGAGTTTTTCATGAATAATTGACATAGAGCTACTGTGCTTATGATGTCCTATTTTATCACAATCGTGTTCATTGGCATTGTGAACTTTGCTTGAAAACTATGTGTTGAGCAATCCTGTTTTGGTGAATTCTACTTCTAATCCGTCTATTGTACTCGGTCGAGTACACCCTTATAATTTGCAAGTCTAAAATATTTTTTCCAATTTTTGCTTTTGTACATAGTATTTAGTCCCTAACAGTGAATAAATCAAATTATAAATATATATTTTATATGCGGTTTCATTTTGGGCGTTAATGGGCTAATGTAACGTTACTAATTTTGAGTTGGCAAATCATGTATTAACATAAAGCTAAGCAAATATTCTAATTACGTTACGTCAAGTGTAAAATAATTACAGCTCTAAATTAGTAATACCTATACCATTATTAAAAGAGGCTGGCAAAAGACTGGTTTCTTTTATTTTAGCTTTTCCGTTTCTTTATTCGTTGGTTTCATTTTTCTGTAAAGAAAATTAAAATTACATATTTTTTTGTGATATAAATCTGCCGTCCCTATCCGTACGGATGTAATTAAGGTTTGTGTAAGAATTTTGATCCTTATCGCATTAAAATGTTGTGAGAGATGAATGTAGGTATTCATCATTTTGATGCTGTTCGACTGAACTTAAATTAAAATTGAAAAAAATAGAGATAAACGCTTTTTTACATACAACACTGTCGAAAATTCTCTTTTTAGATATTTTAGCTCATTCTCTCCGTCAAATGTAGATCTATTTTGATAATACCTACTTTTATGTTTGAATAAGCTACCGAATTGGTCCTAAGAGACCAACCTACAGAATACTTTAGACCAACTTGGTACAAATAGTTTATGTATAGACCACAGCACGGGTGGTTTGGCGGGATTTTGTGTTGTCAGTCAAAATTTTTATTATAATAATTAATAATTGTGTCGGAGCGAACTTTGTGTTAAAAAAGTGGTGTAGTTTTATAATACAAGTGATTTGTTGACGTACAACTAAAAGATTATTATAACAAAAGTGTTTATGGTGTTGAAATACGATGAGAATTTTTTGTGGTTATTCACCTCATCAAGTAGCATAATATAGAAAATTAGAGACTGTCATCATATATTTCACGTTAAATACTCCTTAGATGTATTGAAATGTATAACACCAGCATTTCAATGCAATAAACGAAGAAATAAAGAAATACTAAAGGCATGGCTGAATGGACATTAGTTCCCTTTGCTTTCCCGTTACAGAGAGAATAAAAAAAAACCACAGTACATCAAGTGTAATAGTTGCACTACAAAAGTCAACTCTATTTCGAACGGAATAAGAACGGTCTCAAGGTCAAACTGTTGTTTGATGTGGCGTCGCCTGAACCTTATTAAACGATTTAAAAAAAATAAGGTTATCAATGCGCCTGTATGCTGTTTCTTTATGCTTGTTACCTTAGAACTCTGCCTTTCTAACAACTGATATGGAAAATCATTATTTTAATTGAGAGAGTACCTTAATACTTATGGTTGCATGGTTTTTTTTTTAAAATAGTTTCAGTAGTTTTTTTTTCAATCAAAATAACTATTTATGTGAAATTGCGGATTATTGCTTTCTAGATACTTTTCCGTGACGCTGATAATTCTATTTGCGTTAGAACACTACCAGGTTGGTCCACGGTCACCCATCAGGTTTTGACCTTCGAAATTTATCACTAAAAACTGTAAAAAAAAATGTAAACAAAAACCGACTTCATATGAAGTCGGTTTTTGTAACTAAAAACAACTAAAAACTAAAAATTAAAACATAACTACATATTAGGTATATCGTAAAAAGTTATTTTTTGAAGTTGGTGCTAAGCTGTTTCCAGAAATAGGTGAAAGTGTAGTACTAACTCCAAAAACATTTTTAATGATATACCTACAGTAAAACCCGTTTCGGACGATTTTACAGGGACCCAACCGAAAAAAGCGTATTATGCGGGAGAGGGAAAATAAAAAGTTCTACAAATTATTACGTACTAAGTTCTAATTTCGTATATGTAGATATTAAATTATACAATTATAAATTACATTTACAAATACATAGTGTAATTATAATTACGTTATTTAAAGTAATCACTTGTTTTGGTTTGACTGAAAGATTTTGAGGAGGTTATCAATTCGTCTGTTGTTTTTTTTTATGTTTGTTACCTCAGAACTTTTGACTGGGTAAACCGATATTGATGATTCTTTTTTTGTTCGATGCGGAATAGTTCCCATTTGGTGCCATACAAAAATTTCGAAAATCCATTGGGTAGTTTGGTTTTTAAATCAAAAAAACTGGAAAAATTAAGTCGTATACATATGCGAAATTGCGGATTTTTGCTTTCCTATGATTTTTTAGTGAAATGATACGATAGTAGAAATCAATATAAGCTCACGGTCACCCATCTAGCTTTGACCTTCAATAGTTATCACTAAAAATTGTGAAAAAAAAAAATTTAAACAAAAATTAAAACTTCCAAAATTTAATTTTTGTTTAAATATATTTTTTGCTAAAAAAGTTTTTCAGTGCACCGACTTGAATTTAATAATTGTTTCTCGTTTCCTTCTTAATGTTTTGAAGTCAGTTTTTATTGTTTCTTATTTTTAAATTATGTTTAGTTGTGTTTTTTGGAAGTGTTTTTTAGAAGTGTTAGGCTGTTTACAGAAACATTAAAAAGTGAAGCAGCGACTCCATTATATTAGTTAAGAGCAGATAAATTTAGCGTTTGAAGTTATTTATTTGTATCTATATAGTGAGTTGAGGAGCTCGGTGGCGTATTAATAATGTAATATAATAATAATAATATAATGGTCGTTCCGGGATGGGTCAAAGTTTTTTTAATATCAGTAAAAACAAATTCAAAAGTGAAATAATAAATCAACTGCTGTAGTTGGTATGGTACACACACACGCACACACACACACAGTAGTAACTCACTCTGGCTTCGCTGTTTATTTATACTCTAAATTCACTGTGTATTAATATTTTCCTTTTACTTTAGATAATGTAAATCCGTTATTGGCATTAAGAAAAAAATTTATTTTATATACATTTTGTATAATATTAATAAGTATAACAAAGTGCTGTGTGATTTATGTAAACAAATAAATAAATAAATAAATCTCGACCTCCTCCGTGCTTCGGAAAGCACGTTAAGCTGTTGGTCCCGGTTGTTCCTGCAACCTCTTTAACCCACCTATGCATTGGGCCAGCGAGCGTGGTGGTGCTATGGCCCAAACTCCTCATGGGCTTCTCCCATGTAGTCCAGCCTTTGCCCAGCAGTGAGACGTATATAGGCTGATGATGATGATATTAGTGAGTTAAGCTAATAAAGCGTTTACTTAAAACAACTTTCTTGTAAATGTACTTAAAAAATGCTTCAGAATCATAGCTGAAAAGCATGTTCAAAACTTATCGTGTAATCTTAATTTAATCCTGTAAAATTACCATTTTCTTTGAAGGAGCTGGAATTATTGAAGAAAGTTTCATGAATAAGTTGCCACGAATTGCTAGGTAGAGTGAGCGAGTGAGTAAGAGTTGTTGGTTGGTTCCAAAACTTTCTCAGTTAAATCAAAATGGACACGGTTTTAAGTTTAGTTAAATTACGTCCATGCTTTAAAAGGGTTTACAAGGCACGGCTAGAAACATTCAAGTCGAAAAAATTGGAAACGAATTAACCGGTTCTAACAAAACTTGCCATGTATACTTATATTTTTTTTATAAGCAAGTCAGGAAATTTTATAAGCAGTTTAAGAACTTAATGAGAATTTTTAGAAAAGACTAATAATAACGAATTTATTGGAGATTTACGGTTTGCATGAAAAGCTAAAAATTGCTCTTTCTTAATTATTATTAATCTTTTCGAAAAATTCTCTTATAACTAATTACACTAGCCTGACTTGGTAACAGTAGCGTATATTTTCCGAATTTGTGAATAATAGCGCCATATTCAAACTTATGCAACATTCCTATTTTTAGAACCGAAAAGGTATTTAATTTAACTATTAATACAATAAAATTAAAGTATAAAAATATAACTGCACATAGTTACCTACTAAGAATAAAATTCAGTCAGAATAAAATTTGAGGAAAAAACGGCAATTTCAAAAATAACAGAAAAATCACAAAAAGAGATCCGTAGCGGCCACTTACATTAACAATATTCAAAAGCAAATTCGAAAGAAAATAAAACTCTTTGGCCTTAAATGCAATGTAGTATGCAGTTTGGTTCATCTATTTGTCCCTGATTTTTACATTTGAGCGCCATTTTAAATATTGCGTGTCTAACGGTACGGATTTAACTCGTAAAAATTACCACAGTATAATTATTGACTACGATTTTTAACTTACTTTTGTGCCTCAGCAGTGGCACTCGCCTTTAAACTGCTTTTGACTATGAAGCACCATGGAAGTCGACTGTTTATAGGTGGTTTGTAGAATTCAAACTTAGTTACTTAGGAATTTTTTTCTTCTTTCCTGAAATTTTTAGTGCGCTCCACTCCTCATAATGCTAATGAGAATCCCGGTGGCGTTGTGGCTTCAGCGCTCTGTTTTCATTACGAGTACAAAGCAACTTTCGCCATGGTCGATACCGGGATGGGTCAATCAAAATTTATAATCTCTATCGTTAAGCTAAGTTCCGGTTTTTACTGGAACCGCTTGAAACCACCAACACGTATTGGGCCAGCGTGGTGGTGTTATGGCCCAAGCTCCTCATGTGTTTCTCCCATGTAGAAAATCCTGTGCCCAGTTGTGGGACGTAAATAGGCTGGTGATGATGATGAGTTAGCATCGATAACCAAGTGTCAAATTAGCTACTTTATATTATGTTGTTAACTTTAGATATCTATCTTAAGTTAACAACATAATATAAATTAACTACGGGCTTTATTCCATAATCCATATTCAATAGTATTAATAACGGTTTAAGCAGTAAAATCGTTAGACTTAGCGTTGTAGCCTATACACACTTGTATACATAGCTGTTCAGTATTTTTTTTATCGTTTCGTTTAGGTACCAGCAAATCACTGTACAATCGACCCTTCAATTCCATCCGCCCGCTTCCATAATACCGTTTGAATCGATATCTTCAACTAGGGTTGCCGAAAACTTTTTTTTATTAAAATACACTTTATATTTTTGTTAAACTACAAACAAACTTTTCCCTTTTCGTATTATACAATTAGATGACAAACAAGCTGACGGTAAGTGGTGACCTGGTAGTGCTCAATTTCATGCATCAAACTATGGGCTCAATTTAGTCTAAAATTAATGATGAAATTACTTTTAACCGACTTCAAAAAAGAGGTTATTTATTCGATCTGTACGTATGTAATATTGTCAGAATTGCACAGATTTTGTAAATGTAAGTTTACCAGCTTCTGAAAATGCGTGCCAAATTTCGTGAGTGTATGTGTGTATGTTTGTATATTTGTCCGCGCATATCTCAAAAACTATAAATCAGACTGCAAAAATTCTTTTTTTGCTTGGTATTGTCTAAATTAGAGAAATATGCAAATTTATCAAAATCGGTTAAGCAGTTTTTGAGCTAGAGGGTTAAGTGTGGCTTAGTCACTAACAAACCTTCTTTCTGTCCTTGGCTTAAGAGCGTAATTCTAAAATCTGTGATTATGCATATTTTTTCAATGGTAGCATGCAATTGGGCTATCATCATCATCTATATACGTCCCACTGCTGGGCACTGGCCTTCCTATATGGCAGATACACATGAGGAGTATCTCCCGTGTAGAAAAGTATACAATTCCTAGGTTTTAGCTAAACGAAATTTAAAAAATAAAGAAATAAAAAAATAAATGAAAATAATTAAAATGAAGTATGTAGGTACTTACCTCATGAAATGGTATTTTTATGGATTTGTTGCTAAACTTTTTCAAGAAACAATAGAAAGTGACAGCACTACAAATGAGTCAGTATTATCAGTGGTCACATAATTTTCCCAAAATACAACCAGATTTAAGAAGCAGACAACCCTGGCAAATGGCTGCAAGCGCCCCACATTTCTATGTAGGTATTAACGTTTTTACACAAAAACCAATTGTAAGTATTTCAATGAGGCACGCATTGCTCCTTTCGTTGCCTGAATAAGCGAATAGACTCGTATTTGATACCAGAAAAACCAGAATATAGACTATTATGTTCATTAGAACACCTTAATTATGGAATTAAGTTTATTGTGCTAAGTAGCAATACAACAGGACTTTAGTAAGTGATCACAAACCAACAATCGACATCTACCCACATACTTCACTAATATTATTTATTAATAATGTTAAGTAAGTACCTACACTATTCATACACAACATAGACCGAGTGTAATCGTAGCGTGTCGTAGTCCGTAGAACCGTATGGTGTGATGGTGCTACGAGATTTTTCTCTCTGTCGTTTATACGCAAACAGATAAAGAGAGCAGAAAGGAAGTGTGGAATTTGTGCGAGAAAAATTACGTAAATCAGTAGTTAAGTGCCGATTTTCGCATAATAATAATAATATTTATTCCATCACCAGCCTATATACGTCCGACTGCTGGGCACAGGTCTTCCTACATGGAGAAACACATGAGGAGTTGGGGTCAAAACACCACCCACCACCACCACGCTGGGCCAATGCGGATTGGTGGGTTAATGCGGTTGCAGTAACAACCGCGGGACCAACGGCTTAGCTGCCTTCCGAAGCACGGAGGAGCAGGAGATAACAAATTTTGATTGACCCATCCTGGGATCGACCATGGCGAAAGTTGCTTTGTTTTCGTAATCGCAACCAAAGCGCTCAAACCACTACGCCACCGAGTTCCTCTGGCGTATAGATAAGGTACATAAAAAATATTATGACTGCTTAAGGACTTTCGGGACTGTACCTAATATACTCAATACACATTGCCAAACTCTTTGGCGAGTGTTGAGGCACTGGTAAAATTTATAAGAGACATGTCTACTCACGGTTAGCAATAGAATGAAGTAAGTATTGAGAGGGAAAACCGAATCTAGCGCCAAAATATAAATTTGAATTTAGAATTTATATTACTTATAAATATTGCCAGTAATTTTGGAAACGAGAAAAAAGGTGCTTTAACATCACTATCTTATAGTACCACGTTACACGGTTAACCACTTACCACCAGGCGGGCCGACTCCTTGTCATATAAAATATTCTAAGCAACTATTTACTTTATTTGTCGTTATTTACTTATACCCAGTTACTGCCCATTTCAATGACTGCTTTTGAAATCGCTCTTTTCAATATAACACTTGTGGGCTTGTAGGGACCCAAGTACCATCCATAGACACGAGAGCCCTCGAGCCGACGCGCTTCGCAAGACCTACAGCTAAATATGAATGAAGTTATATACCGACTCGTTGCATGAGTAAGAATTTAAATCTATAAAGAAATAAAACAATAAATGGATTCAAAGGGTGTGGCGAGTTCAAAGGCAGAAAGAAGTTTTTAATGTAATTTTATGGTATATTTAAAAAATCAAATTGAAACGAAAATCGGGAATCATCCATTAGTGTTTTATTATCTTCACGTCTTGTTTGTTATTAACTGTCATGTCAATGTCTTTGATCTTCGAAGTCTATGACCCTGATCACACCGTGAAGGCAAAACAACAGATATTTAAACACTAATTAATCGCAGTCTATGTCAGCTAGCACACCAAGAGGTACCCTATATTCTTAGATTTAGGAGTGAAAACTTAGCAGACAGTAAATATTAGTATGGATATTAACCTATACTTGTTCAAATTCTTTCAAGTCATTTACTCAACATAGACTAGTTCTCGGTGACATAAATCAACAATCATTCTGAAATAAGTGGAATAGAGAAATAAATAATAGAATAGATTTGTTTATTTCATAATAAATTATGGCTCAAAAATTAATTTGTAAAATGATCGTCATTGAATTGTAACTAAAAAGAATAAAATTATCAATAAATAATAAATTACACGTTATAATCATAGTCTTAGGTCAATAGAATCAAATAAATAATAGTATTAAAATCAAACAATAAAATGTCAGCCTATAAAATCCTAATATTAATTCTATTTTAATATTACAACGTCAAATATTTTTATATTTTACCTATATAATACTTTATCCAAACAAATATAAACGTAGCTCTACCGACCGGTGGTTCGGAAATATGGTACAGCCTAAGAAGAACCAGCAAGAAACTCAGAGGATTTTACTGTCATATTTTATCCATCTTATAAAGATATTTACCTATATAATGAACATTACAAAACAGCAACCTCAGCTTGACTGCTTCATTGGTACATAATGATGTCGTTTAACTCAATCACGTTTATTACATCTCAAAACTACGTTAGCTCGTAAATCGATATCCCCGTTATCCCCGTACTAGCAGAGGGTGTACCTCACCCCCCAACAGCGACGGCCGGCATAATCAGCTGTGATTCGCGCAATTTACACGACCTCTTGCAGACGGGTTGACAAATAAATGCTTTATGCTTTACAAATCTTTCCCAAATAGGGATTCAGATTTAAAAGGCAGCGTGAAGTGTTTTTGAACTCTTTTTGTATTAAAAAGAGGCTGTCTTTAAAAAGTTTTGTTGTCAATTTTGCCTCGCTGATCAATTCGACTTATTTCAGGCTCATTTGACGACCAGCTGGATGAGTGGTCTGTGTCTCTTGCTATAGAGGCTACTCGGTCAGGGGTCCCGGGTTCGAACACCGGTGGGAGCGAATGTTTGTATGATGAGTACTAGCATTTGTTGCATTTGTTTACGAGTCATGTATGTTTATATGTTTATTTATGCTTACTTTGGGCTGGTTAATATGTGTGAGTGATGAATATTATTAATGGACAATCATTGATTGGACCGATTTTGATTTGTTTTTTATTTTGTTTGAAAGCTGACGTGATTAGGATTGTTCTTATCTATATTTATGAAAATTAGTTCAGGCGTTTGATGACTATCAGCTCATTTTCTACATGGTAAAAGGGTTTTACTAACTTTCTCAGATCCGATTGATTTGAAATTTAGTGTACTGTGACTTCGGTGACATTCCAATGACATACTAACCTTGAGCTGATCCTATACCATTAAAAAGTCTGCGGGATGCTTACTTCTTCAGAAACTTACAGCAGATATAGCGTGTTTGGGCTCTAATGAATAGTCTCAATGAGATGTCGTTAGATAGATGATTAATGAGGCTGGGGGTTACTTAAAATTTTCATCTTTTTTTCTATGAGTTTCCGCTTTTAAATTAGCAGTTGGTAACTCTTATTTAATATTGCACTTTAAAATGTAATCAAAACATATTTTACATTCACGCAACTTTGGAGTTTGCAAACTTAATACATAATTGATGAGATACCAACGTGCATATTACGTGTAGAAACGATAATAAAAAAATATTGAAGTTTTTCCAAGTGCTTTCATTCAAATAGAAGGAAATAAACCCATGGATGTCAAAGGTAGTTCTGGGTCTTTTCTTTTCGGTTGGTATAATTTACGTGATACTTTTTTGTTCGATGCGGAATAGTTACCATTTGGTCCCATATTTATTTTAAAATCTATTGGGTAGTTTGGTTTTTTAATCAAAATAACTGGAATGAGTAAGTCGTCCACGTTTACGAAATTGCGGATTTTTTGCTTTCCTATGACTTTTTAGTGAAAAGATACCATAGTAGGTAAAATATAAGCTGACGGTCACCCATCTAGCTTTGAACTTAAAAAGTTATCACTACAAATTGTGATTTTTTTTAGAAAAAAAAAGTCGAAGCATAAAATAATTAAATTTAAGTGGGTACTCATCATCCCCTAGAATCATTTTTTTTGGAGTTGCTGCTAATTTGTTTCCTAGCGTCACCTAAGCGTTTCTTAAAAACTTTGTACAACAACTATTAATAACAGATTTACATTTTGGACATGAACAGTAAATAAAAGTTGAAAATTTAAGGGTCTCCCCTTCCTGGATCCTGCGCGTGAATGCGCCACTCAAAAAAGCGCGAAATATGACGGCGAACAGAAAAATGTTTGTTGGAAAATGGCGGTATTTCTTTTCGTAACTTATCTCGTGGTTAGAGGACCACGACGTCCACGACTCATAGCGGACAAATAGGTATTATATTATTACCTAATATTTTAATAACATAATATTATAATAACTTAAACATATTTAAAAAAAAAACGATATATCGTTTGGTCTTGACTTTATTAGGGATGTTGGTAAAGTATAATATCATATACTATTTTTCGCAAATTCAGAAAATATACGCTACTGTTACCTATTAAAACATTTCAAACTTAAAATTTATGGAATATTGCTTAAATTGTATGGTTTAGAAAAATTATTTTATTTTTTCCTAAAATTCATCAATAATTAAAATGATATTAAATTGATAGACAAGTATGAACATTTTATACATTTTAGTAATATAGCAACATATGACGTCATCTGTTCCGCAGATTTTAATGGAGCGTTTTTATACGATACACTGCAACATATCAAACATACCACTGGATACAGTGCACTGTATCTGTGAAACTATTGATTTTAAAAATACTATTCCTTTTGTAATATTTCTCAGAGTCATAAACTTCCTATTTATGGATCATAACAAAGTTGTCAACTACCCTTTCTCTTTCAATACCTAAATTATTTTAAAAAATGTAAGATTAATAGGGTGTGTGGTGTGGTAAAAACAAACAATTACATAATGACATAAGAAACCAATTAAACCTACGAGAATTTAATTACTAAATGAAACTATGTCAGTGCGCTTTTAAAATGATTATTATTAATTAAAGCAACACGTCGCATCCGTTATAGTCGTCATAATTGCTAAAATAATTCAGTACGTGGAGTACTAGGCAGGTATAAATCGTGCGGAGGCCGGTTACGCTACGCTTCCGCGGGGCGAGGTCATCGACCACCCGCCGGGCGGCGCTAGTGTCGCGCCTTCATTGATCCGCGAGCAGTTTGGACAACCGAAAATAGCAACGTTACGCAACTCCGCCGCCATTCAGGCTGTATTCTTCTTAATTTTTGTCCTTTGCGGTCTCCTCTTTTATTGGCGCCATTTGCTTAATTAAATCAATGATCAAATAAATAATAGGTTTTAATATGTGTTTTTTTACTACATTGCTTTTGCATATGGTGTCGGGTCGGATTGATGTTTACGGTACGTTAGGATTGTGAAGCCAATTTATTTTATGGTTTTTTTAGCTGCACCCAAAAGTGTAAAAATGTATTTTTTTTTCAAATGATACTCGATATTGGCTTAATAAAATATTTTTGCAAAAATTTAACACATTGCCAGCGGATCACGAATAAGTTACGTATACATTTCTGTAATTGCCCGCTGGGAAAGTGTTAATTAATTTGTTCAGCTACTCTAGAGATTATCTATTTTGATTATATTTATATTGGATGAGAGATACGTCAAAGTGAACTTTCAGAGCTTTTGAGTCATTTTACATTTCATGTCTATTCAGATGAATAGATCCGTATAACCTTGATATCAGACATTACAATCACGATAAAATAATTAACCGACTTAAAAATAGCAGGAGTTTCTACATTCACCTTCACGTTTTCTTAGATAATAGGCGTGAGTGTATGAATATTATTATTATCATAATTTTTATTTCAACCAGTGACGATTAAACAGATAATTTAACGGACGTTAGCTCTGACCTATAAAATTGATTACAAAAATTTTAAGAAATCTTAATAAAATGAAACACTGACTTCAAAATGCCAAAAATACAAAAAGTAATGCTTAAAAGTGAGAATGAGTGCTATTGCGGTTGGTGCTAGGCTAGACTGTTTCCAGAAAGAATAGAAAGTGAAGTATGACCGACTTCAAAAGAAACATCTAAATTAGATTACTTTTTAGATATTATTTTTTAGATATTATTTTGTATTTTGAAGACTGATTTTTATTGCTTTTTATAAAAAAAATAAGGATCTATTTAAAAATTTCGAAACCTTTTTACCATTTCAGTTTTGATTTCGTGCTCAAACTGTCTTATTCGATTGTTAGCAA
Source organism: Nymphula nitidulata (assembly GCA_947347705.1). Classification (NCBI taxonomy): domain Eukaryota; kingdom Metazoa; phylum Arthropoda; class Insecta; order Lepidoptera; family Crambidae; genus Nymphula; species Nymphula nitidulata. The sequence continues at coordinate 10,372,818 of OX374641.1, read as the reverse complement.
GATATCTGAAAAAGTTAAAAAGCCACCATGAATCATCCTACGGGAAACCCAAACACTCGGAGAAATATAAAAAGAATTTGGGACGGGAATGTTTTCCTGTCTCTGAGATATTAATAGAGCGAGCTTAATATTAATAAGCGAAAACAAATAGATGCGTCGAATTTTAAAAGCGTGTAAAAATATTTGAATCTCTACATGCTTTTATCGTGACGTATCAACGAAAACTACAAATACGATAGTTTGGAAAATCGGTGTTTGATTTCTTGGCTTTAACTAAAAGCACTTTAAGTTCACTTTGGAATGTTGGACTCTTGTGGTGAGAAGAAACAGAGAGACTTTTACAGAGATATACTCGTAAGTAGTCTGTAAGAGGTGGTCCGATAGATCTACGAGCGTCTACATGCTACGGAACAGTCATAATTTCTGTTATTATAAGACTCTTAATACTAAAGCAGTTTTTTATGAATGTATCGGCAAGCACGCACTTGACCGCGATCTCACCTGATGTTAAGTGCCGGTGTGGTCGACAGTATTTCGTGCTTACCTAGAAATTTCCTATTCACTCTAGTCTTGAAGAGCTCCAAGTTGTATCGCTCGTGGAAAACATCAGGGGACAGGGAATTCCACTCGTTTGCTGTATGCATAATAAAAGTATTGGCGAAGCGTGTCGTGTGAATGAGTGGAACATCTACAATGTACGGATGACAGCCTGAACGCCTCGATCCTTGATGATGGAAAGGGGCAGGTGGTATCAAATCATGCAGCTTGTTAGCACACTTACCGAAATAGTAACCTATAATAACCGATAGACGAGCAAATCGTCAGCTATGTTCAAGGTCTTGTAACTGGTTCTGGACAAGTTTTGGATCGGGAATGAGTCTTTCGGCACGGTTTTCTATCGAGTGTAAACTAGCTATTTGACAAAATCCGGTGTACTTGTGTGGAGTACCAAATATATAATAGGGACCAAGCTAATTTTCTGCAGTTGCTGCAACAGACTAGATATGGGTAGGTACTTACAAAGCTTAGGTTTGCTGACATTGTCATACCAAGGAGGTGTAGGTGGTCTGTCAACGGCAAGGTCACAATCCGGAAAGCTCCTACTTTCCGGATTGTGACCTTCCCTTGTCTGATAAAGAGGACATCGTTTAGCGGTCAATAAACACGCCTGTGTTTTGGCCGCATCAAATGTGACGAGGCTGGCATCAAGCCATTCGGAAAACGCCTGAAGGGCCAATTTAATGCGATCAGTCAGTTTGCATGGGAGAAATATCTGATTGATACTGTGCTGTCGTCTGCATACCCAATGGTACCGGATATCAGCACGTCATTTGAGAGTTGCAGATATGACAAGACCTTGGTATTGCAGTGTTTACTATGGTACGCCTGTTATCAAAAAAAATATTACATTTCACAAACAATCAAAAGAAATTGTCAATCAACAAGTCTGTATAAATGATTCCAATTAATAATTGGCAGAAAAGTCATAGTAATAACTTTTTATATTACACTTTTTTTGGTACAAACATGGCTGAAAAACGAAAAGGTGTTGCTTAATATTCGGTTTAAAATGTTAAAAGCTTATACAGGGCGGTGCCGTCAATACGACAAATATGGACTATATATTATCATATAAATGGTTTGGCACAATCAAAAACATCTTATTGGTTTAATAATTTTATGACATTTCTATGGAATAATGCAGCCAATGTTATATTATTTCATACAAATAATAATAATAATAATATTTATACACTCACATCTATTATCTAGCCCAAAGTAAGCACCATTAAGAGCTTGTGTTATGGATACTAGATAACGGAGAACTAATAATAATAATATGTATATAAATATTAGAAATATAATAAATAAACATATAAACATCCATGACTCGTAAACAAATGCTCGTACTCATCATACAAACATTTGTTCCTACCGGGATTCGAACCCGGGACCTCTTGGCCGAGTAGCTTGGTAAATGTCATGAAATTATCAAATGAATAAGATGTTTTTAAAAGTGGCAAACCATTTCTATGAACTAATATAGCCCATGTTTTAATTTATTGTCGTATTGACGGCACTACCCTTTATACCTGCTGGGCAAAGACCTTCCTACATGGGAGAAACACATGAGGAGTTTTTAGCCTTAAAATCCTTATCAACATTAGAATCTCAACAGTGATGCTTTCCCGAGTCACTTCGGAGTTTATAGTAGGTACATACCGGTAGATCTAATCAAACGTTTGTGTACCTAAAGGGCTTCCTATTTTGTAAGTATATTTTTGATTACTTTCATGAAATTTTATTGATGTTGTTAAACACATGAGGAGTTTTTAGCCTTAAAATCCTTATCAACATTAGAATCTCAACAGTAATGCTTTCCCGAGTCACTTCGTAGTTTATAGTAAGTACATACCGGTAGATCTAATCAAACGATTGTGTACTTAAGGGGCTTCCTATTTTGTAAGTATATTTTTGATTACTTTCATGAAATTTTATTGATGTTGTTACTACGTTGTACGTTGACTTTAATATATTAATAATATTAATAATTTCTTTATTTCAGATTATTCATCCATATAGTGTTAGTAACAATTCTCTTAGTTCTAGTGTTAGTAAAAGACAATAGATATCAATTTTTTTTAAATCCATATGTATCAACAGCTGTGCCAGTGCAACTCAAAACAGTTACAGTGTCACAGCTGTTGTATGTAAATGTACCCAGCGCTTAAGTAGCGGTGAGTCCCAACGTTCAGATAGCGCACTTTAATTACGTTGACTAAATTTAAGCTTTTATTATTTCAACCTCGATAGCAAGAGCATTATATTTAATAACCATTGGTTCTACTAGTCCTTTTGAGCACACACAATGACAAAACCGTCACATTTTTAATTTTTAATTTCGCATTGCAGGTAACTTAATCAATTGAGTTTTGTTTGGTTTTAGTCTGTAAAATGATAAATAAGACAGAATTTAACATTTCGCTATTTTTGCCCACAGTTTCTCAAAACTTACAAGGCTTATGCAATTCCAATATAAGCGTAAATTTGGGTCACAAGTCTAGCATTTCATGAAGCGTTACTGCGATGATCTTCACACAAAAATATTATATATGTCAACGTATTGTATTCTAATGGATTTTAATTGTGTACTGTGTAATACAAAAGTCTTGTTCTAAGTGGCGCTCGACATTAGCTGTATTGTGACTCTCTAGATTTTAAGACAATGGAACTATAAATTTATATTCGACCAAATCCAAAGGACCTTTTTTAATTGTTTATTTGATTTTGTTTGACGTAAAGTGGTAATAGATAAATATATATTACTTCTTATACCTAAATATCTACTTGCATTGTAGCCTTATTGTTATTTTATTGTTTATGATTTAACTTTCTAACTTAATGATCACAGTTGTGAGTAAATTAAGCATATCATCATTGTTTCTGATCATTTGTAACACGTGAGTTACACGAGTAAGTATGTGCAATCATGCGTATGCGACGGAGAAATAGTTATATTACTGAGATTAATAGATTGGAACCGAACTGGCTTTCCGACTTTATGATTGTTGGGGAACTAAAGGATGTAGTAAAATATCAATTATTTACAACGAGTATCTTATGTAACGCACATCCTTAAAAGGGCTCCAGATACTAATCAATATATTCATATTTTCGTAAAATATAGCTGTATCATACTTTTTACTGCAGTACGCATTCAAGTTTCTATAAAGCAGCTGATTTTTTTCACGATTTCAGAGTTGCTCCCGTTGTAAAGTTGACCATATTGATGTGTACTTAAACTTCTTTATCAGACTGTGCGTTAATTATGTTACATGTTTTTTAATTCCTTTTCTAATTCATAATCATAACACGCTTAATTCGATTCAATCGTACTTATTCCGTATAACTATATTTAATTTATGATTTATTTACTTAATCTTTATTGCCCAAATAAATCTCTCCCAGTCAACCGGTAAAAGGTGTCGGAGAATTTAAAGTGGTAGTGCAAATATTTGTTATTTGATTGGCATATTATTATTATTTGTATTTAATAAATTGACTGACTTATTTATTTTTATTAATTTACTGTAATATTAAGAGTTGTCATTGTAACAAAATATGGATGATATTATTCTGAAATAAAATAATTTGAATTTAATTGAAAAAGAAACGTAATAAATTACCTACATACTCTAGTTTTAAATAATAAATACATTACCTATGTGTACAACACGCGAATTTTGTAATGAACATGAAATAAATATTTATAAATAAAATATCATCAAAATCATAATACATTTATAATACCATCATCGCTATAGAGACTGCTTTAAGAGCTCGCAGTTAGGGGGCTGATTCTGAATTATTAAATTTATTATTATTAATATTTATTTAGATATTTATTCGATTATAATGTTATTTCGCATAGCTAAATAGGAATAGGTACAGTACATACATCACTTTCACTCAATATTGATGAATAAAATTGCTCTTAATTGTCTTTACATTTATAAAATAGTTTTTAATTGTCTACTATTATGATAATGATTGTGATAGATTGTAAGGACAGTCGAACTAAGGAGTAGTACCACCAGTAGATAACTGATGTAGCAACCGTAATTGCGCTCGCATGTAATAATAGTGGTAACATACAATTATAATATGGAAAATATGACTAATTTATTGTTTAGGATACATATTATATATTAATTCTTAAGTATTTTTCTGTGTGTTAAATTTAAACAAAACCATTAAATTAAAGATAATTGAGTATAGTACTACAGCTGACCCTATAATGTTGCTATTTATTCCATAAGATTAACAAGTTCGCCATAAACCACCATAAAAATTTGATTGTTCACACCAAATCGCGGTAATAACAAGTTGATTGCCAATAAAAATCGTAGTTCGCTCGTTCTACTCGAATAAAATGTCTTCCATGTGTACATGAGTATGTGTTTAGTTTGTTTTAATAATGTTTGGATGTAATCATGACTATTACTCGTATACAGGGTGTTAGGGGAACGCTCTCGATAACGAAGGCAGATGGCAGTGCTGGTCACCCAAAGCACGACCTAATAAAAAATGAATTTGAATTCGCGAAAAAAAAATCAGCTCTGCTTCATACAAATTGTAATATCTACACAACCTATTTGTATGGAACAGCTGATTCTATTTTCCGCGATTTAAACTTTAATTTTTAGCAAGTCGTGTTTAGGGTGACCAGTACAGTACCCCTAGCATGAACATTTTTAAATTTAGAATCGTAGTCGTATCGTTCACGCGCGCTTAAAATTTCAAACAAAAGTTAACGTAACTGCTGGATTCGATGGCGAATCGAAATTAAAAGTTTTCGTGCTAGAGGAACAGCACTGACACCTGCCTTCGTTTTCGAGAGCGTCCCCCTTACAACCTGTATTATAGGACGATCAAAAATTATTCAGGCATAACTGAAAAATTTATAGATATAATTGAAATTATGTATATTTTAAAAATTTCTTAGGAAAAAAATGTAAATAAGACTCTTAAATATTAATAATTTGTTGAGATTAATTTATTGTGAATTAATTATGTCTATAATACGGGATTTTTGACGATTTAAAAGAGCTAATTGAAAGAAGATATTTTCATTTCATATCTACGTATTATTATCAATATTTATTAACCTAGTAAGTATAATGCTTAATTTAATGTCCTAATAGAATGATTATTATTTTATAGGCATGTGTAGTGTAAGAATATTATTGACCTACTTACTACCTGAGCTCGACAAATTGAAGTGCGAATAACGCTTGTGCGACAAAACTATCTCAACTACCTAACAATGTCTGTCTGATAAATATTAGAAATATGTAAAAAATGCGAGAGTAACTCTATCTGTCTGTCCGTTACCTGTTACTTTTTAAGATGAAATATTGTATGAAGATAGTTTCAGACCCTAGGAAGGACAAAGGATATTTTTGGAGCGATAGGCGACCTCCACGCGGGCGGATACTAGTACTAATTAAACATACAAACACGGTGACTTGTGAGATTAAATTCATACTCAACGCACAATAACCTGCCCCTACCGGTATTTGAACCCGGGACTCTGTCTTAGTAGCCTGCAGTACGGACGACTCCACCAGATGGCCGCAAATATTTAAAAGTTAAAGAGTAAAAGCGAGGAGCTCGGTGGCGTAGTGGATTGAGCGCTCTGGTTTCGATCACGAAAACAAAGCAACTTTCGCCATGGTCGGTCCTTGGATGGGTCAATCAAATTTATAATCTTGAGCTCCTCCGTGCTTCGGAAGGCACGTTAAGCCGTTGGTCCCGGTTGTTACTGCAACCGCTTTAACCCACCAACCCGCATTGGGCCAGCGTGGTGGTGTTATGGCCCAAACTCCTTATGTGCTTCTGCCATGTAGGAAGGCCTGTGCCCAGCAGTGGGACGTATATAGGCTGGTGATGATGATGATGAAAGAGTAAAAGAGAAAAGTCAAAATTCATGCTAGGAGATTGGCAGATTTTGTTCTGAAGGTGTAAGCAATATTAAACGTTTGATAAGTGTAATTATGTCAAAAGTTATTCATAAATGAAGTTGTTGACTCGACGCAAAGATAAGATAACATAGAACCCAAACGTAAAAACAGCTGTTGGACACCAATTGATAACGAATGATAACGTTTATAATATAGCAAAGTGGCACTTCACTAAAAAAAGTTTTTACATGAAACAAGACGTACCTACCTACTAGGCTATTTTATTTCAGATAAATCATAGCTTGGTGAATTCAAAATACCTGGTACTTTTAACTATAATAATACGAGTTAGTGAAAGCTCCTTTTGACTCAATATTCTACGTTAGTCTGTCTAGGCGTCTCATTTGGTAGCGTATTGGTTAATTGTGCGACAAAGAGTAGTAAAATAGTTATTTGTTATACAAGAGTGCAAAGTTGTTTTTTAACCTCGTGCTCAATTTTGATGACCGAGCAAGCGAGGGAATCAAAAGAGCACGAGATGAAAAATCTTTGTACTCGATTGCAACACGTAACTTTTTATGCCACCTCAACGAGGAAATGACTAAATGCAAAAAAAAACCATTTGCGCATTATTAACAGTTTCAGGCAATTTCGTTGGCGTCAAAGAAACTTCTTTGTCGCTAGAATCACTCATTTTATGTATTTTACTTGTTTTCAAATTTCTTGTTTTACCTATGGTATTAACAAATAAGTATGTCGCGAAAAGAAAATGGCAAATTAAACAAAAAGTAGAGTACACCAAGAAGGTGCCCAGTCTTAGTTTTTAACAAGTTCAAAAAGGTTGTATGATAAATTCGGCACCATGGAGGCAGAAGTAAAGAGGTTTAATAATATTCTTAATTTTTTATTTTAACATTATTATAAATGTTTGAAAAATTACTTAGTAATTAAAATGATATAAAACTAGTAAAATTTTGGTTGGTTAATTTTTCTAGTTTTATATCATTTTAATTACTAGGTTTAATGATGTTTTGAATTCACAAACTTAGTGCACACGATGCTCTCAATTCAATGTTACTTTTGCACTTAGATATCGAAGAGCAAAAATACTCTTTCCGAGATAGGGGGATGAAAACTCTTTTTCCTATTTTACAGTTCAAAAAGTAATTGCACCTCATTAGTGATTCGCCGAGTCAACAGGTTTCTACAATCGCAAACTATGGTGCTGGACGCTGCAAGCTGGCTTGGCGCCAAATGTGACAGTTGCTGTGTAAATGGTGATTACTGCATGATTGCTACCGGTACAGTCGACGGCAACATTGCAATGCAGAAATAGTAACATTAAGGCTGATGTTAAATGTTAATGTGGCTTACGATGGTACACCATTACCTAGAACGTGCAATAACTCTTGCCTTTAAAGATATCCAAATTGTAACATTCGGAAAACAAATAGTCGATGGTATAATCTATAATTAAATCTTAATCTTTATCAAGTAGAAAATGAGCTTATAGTCATTAAGCGCTTTTACTGATCTTTAGAAATTATAGCTAAGATCACTTCCGCTTTCAAACAAAAAACCGAATAAAAATCGTTCCATTCGTTTAAAAGCTAAGATGCCACAGACAGATATACAGACAGACATGTCAAACTTATAACACCCCTCTTTTGCTGCCTGCGTCGGCAGTTTCAAAAGTAATACCCTCGCACACTGTACGAAGTGTAGGTATTCGATAAAAAAACCGTTAAACCTGCAACTCTATGGCGATGTTCGAGGACTTGGCTTTTAGCCTGCGATTATATTGGGTTGTTAATGATTTTTTTACCCAGATTGCTTTTTCTTTGAGTCCATGCCTAGCAAATAACCTATAAGGTCTAGAGTTAATTTTTTGCAAATAATTCTATTCTGTTTTGTCTTGGACTCAAGACCGGAATAATCATTATTCATAAATCAGAAATTCATAAATATGTACGTGAATGTGTCTGGCTTAAGCCGATAATTTTGTATTTTTATGCGGTGAAAAGTTGAAAGCTTTGTGTATGCGTTTTTTTTTAAATATAACGCTTTTTCTTAATTATCACCTGAAGCGGCGCTTTCCCAGCCGTCTTCTGTGTCTGGAATGTGATGCTTGACGGGTTTACATAGGGTAGGCAACGCGCGTGAGTCACTGTTGACCCAAAGATAATGTGATACGATTAATATTACTTTTTAAAAAACATAATCAAAATTTTTATTAGGAATAATTAGTCATAATCAAATTAAAAATATCAATATTATTAACCGTAATCATTGATTATTTGACTAAAGAGTAGCTATGAAATGTACCTAACTTGAATATCAAGAAATCAGAAATTCAAAGAATTTCCTTCTTTTTAAATTTTTGATGAAATAAAATGATTGTCATAATTTTTACAAAGTAGGAATTCAGTGTATTCGAATAGAATTTTATTTTGAGTCTTTACTTACTAAAATAACTCAAAGAAAATAATTAATAAAAATGATATATGAAATCTGTGTACAAGTTTCCATTAATAGGTACTTTTACCTAGAATTGACATGGATGGATGTATTACTATGTAATCAAGTTAATCAATTGATTAGTGTTTAATGACTAACGTCAATAATTATGATTGAGGTTATTTTTTTAAACATGATTGTTTTATTCTTAATTTTTGATTTTAACATTATTATAAATGTTTGAAAAATTACTTAGTAATTAAAATAGAATAAAACTAGAAAAATTTCACGTCCTGAGGCAGGAATCGAACCCGCGACCTTTCGCTATCCGGGCGACTGCTCTGACCACTGAGCCACCCAGGACTTGGGATATCCCTGTGAAATTCTTCTAGTCTATCTTGTATTTGCGTTTATGAGCTAACGTCCACCCTACAATGTCGAAATATTCTATTTCAACATCCGAAACGAGTATTTTTACAAATACCGACGAATCGGTTAAGTTGGGGCAGTGCTTTCAAATATTCTTAATTTTTGATTTTAACATTATTATAAATGTTTGAAAAATTACTTAGTAATTAAAATAGAATAAAACTAGAAAAATTTCACGTCCTAAAGCAGGAATCGAACCCGCGACCTTTTTTATTCTATTTTAATTACTAAGTAATTTTTCAAACATTTATAATAATGTTAAAATCAAAAATTAAGAATATTTGAAAGCACTGCCCCAACTTAACCGATTCGTCGGTATTTGTAAAAATACTCGTTTCGGATGTTGAAATAGAATATTTCGACATTGTAGGGTGGACGTTAGCTCATAAACGCAAATACAAGATAGACTAGAAGAATTTCACAGGGATATCCCAAGTCCTGGGTGGCTCAGTGGTCAGAGCAGTCGCCCGGATAGCGAAAGGTCGCGGGTTCGATTCCTGCCTCAGGACGTGAAATTTTCCTAGTTTTATTCTATTTTAATTACTATGATTGTTTTAATCAGGATTAAATTTAATCTGATTAATATTAACCAAATTAAATACTTATACGTAGAAAAAATATGGCGTGAGTATAGTGACCAAAGTGCGTCTATCTTTATAGGCTACGGTAACGGCTTACCATCAGGCGGATCGTACGATTTTTTTTTCACCCTTGTCTTATACAAAACACTTTAGATAAAAAGGGACAAGGTAATTAATTCAAAATGGACACCAAATAATAAAATCGACCACATAGGTATATCAAATTTATCATATCACACATAAAAAAGTCGTGGCAGCGTGATTCACCTGGAAAATCCTAGGGTTAAAAGTACCTTCCAATGCTTACATTAATTCAACCGACTCAGTCAGGAACTCAGGAAATAGGTCATTATAGACCTGCTAGACGCCCGACGGTGGCCCGCCGTCCTATTGTTGCGAGGTTTTCAAAAATATGCCAACAAAGACATCCCTGTTAATGGATCGCACTCATTATACAGATACGACATTAGGATTCGATAAAAAAATTGTTTATTATGTAGAGTTATTTATTTTATGAAGAACAGTACCACTCCCCAGTGTCCCCAGCAGGAACATTCGAGATTTTCGTATTTTTGTCACAACTGCTTTTTATTCGTTTTTAAAAAGAAAGAGGTTAAATATGTTCAACTGTATGTTTTTTTTTGTATGTATGACCATCGATTTCTCGGTCAATTGTGAACCAATTTGCAAAATTCTTTTTTTATTCTGGTTTACGAAATTTTTGTATCGATATCGTATCACCATCGAGGGTGACGATGGAATTTGTATGGGAGACGTGACGTTACAACGATAGCATAAAGTTATTTATATTTTTCTAGCAAAGATTCGATTGCCATTCGAAAATTTAATGCGACCATCGTTATGATTTTGCTCTCTATCTTTATACGATATTATCAGACGATGCCGACGTAACGAAAATATCAAATATTCATGCTAGACATTCAGATACATTATTAACTTTACAGCCAGTTAAGTGTATAGTAGCAGTCTGTAGTCTATGACATATCCGTACTATATTGACTAAAGTATATGTACGCCTTAATCCCTCTTGCAACGCTTTGTTTTCCAAGAGAATACAATGTGCTGAACAAATCAGTTGTTTATTGATTTGCTACCTTGTTATTATAACCTAACAGAAACAATAAACTTACTTATGATTATATAATAGGAGCGGAATTGTATAAACTACCTACTCTATTTTCTGTCACATGTCATTTCATAACCTAGACGTTTATGTTTATTTTATTTTTAAAAAACGTACACACTTTTCACGCGTAACATTATAATAAAGTACACACTTTTTCTTAATTTTATTTTCATTACTTATCGCTCTAATCGGTGAATTGGAAAATTTACCATATTTTCAAATAGCTATAGCTATAAATTGCATTTGGAAAATTGGGAGTTCTCACATCTATTGTTAGGCATATTGTAATAAATGCCAAATAATACACTTGTATCATATTTGAATGAACTAACTTCAAAAGTTATCAAAGGTATCTGCACTAAGCAAATATATTGAAAGATCTATAACAATGTTGACACAGGAGAAAGAAACGTGAAATAAATTTTAAAATTTTACAATGACCTCATTCCAGTTCCTCTCATCAACTTCCTCGCTTCCCAACACAAAGCCATGTGCTCTGGCAACCAACTCACCGGCAGGAGCTCAGGATATTTCACTGATAACTTAATTTCTAATCAATTCGGAGAGTGCTCTGAAGAGCTTTTTGACCTTCCCCTTCCTACTCAGAAGCACGCGTGCCGGTCTTCAGAGTCATCAATTCACTGTCTCCACCTGAACATCACGCAAAAAGAAATTTAGTACCTCGTTTCTTTGTCGTCCTCCGGAACTTGGATTTATTTGCCAGCACATATGTTCCCTCCTTCCTATAACATGGGTTCCTTCAAAAGAGGCGTGAAAAATCACCTTTTGGCCGGCAAGGTGGACTCTTCTTACAACTTCACATCTGGTGGTGTTGAGTCATTGTCGTGCTTTGTATAAAACAAAATTGCGTTGGCTATTTAATCCGGATTTTAAAATCTGTTTCGATCGCAAATTTTATATTTTGCGGCGATCACATTTTCTCCTCACGTACCCTGTTGCTGCAGGGCAAACCAAAGAAGGTGTCCAATATTTGATCACGATTCTAATAAAGGAGTTTGGTCGCTTTTATAAACACACCAATATGTGCTCGCAAATATTTATCAAGTCGAGTCATTATATGAAACACAATATAGCGTAGGCACGTGGATAGCACATGAATCGAAGGAGACATAAACCAATTGTAACAGTAGTTTTTGTAAGCAACGCTACAAATATCGATGGGGCTCATCTACGAGGCCATGCTTGCTTGCGTGCTTGCATGCTATAGGCTTGCAGCGAGCTCATGTTTTTCATTTCACCTCACGAAATGAAAATATGGCAAATAAAAAGTGGTAATTAAGTTGTAAGTGCTGTAATAACAATATTAACTTAAGATCTTGTAACACTTAATTTGCAATAAATATTTGAGTTTGAGTTTGAAAACAGTGGAGTAGTGAATGTTCGGAAACATAAAACTTCAAACAAAGGATATTTCGGCCGAGCATAACTTCGGTAAAAAGTTTTTCGACCAAAGTAAACATCACAGTAATGAAAAAAATCCAATTAGTAGCAGGTAAACTGTTACAGTGGCAAACGTGATTTCGACAATGTAAAAAAAAGTCGGAAAGAAAATAGTCGAAAAGTATTCGGTCAAAAACTTTTAGAACTTATGATGTTAGTAACCTTTTCAAACAGTATACTTTTTACTCAGTGCATTTTTTAGATTATTATTACCTAATAGTTTTTAAACCGCCTTTGTGGTCTAGTGGTTGAGACTACCTGCCTTAGATCTAGAGGTCCGGGGTTCGATTCCTGTGGGGGCTGAAATTTTCTGCTCGGTTTGGTTGGTGGTAGAGCTTTTCTAAGTCCGCCTGGCTAGCTACCACCATCTTACCTAAGTCTGCCGCCATAACAGTAATGTTAACAGCATTGTTGTGTTCCGGCAGTTAGAGGTAAGATAGCCAGTCCCTCTGTGGTTGAGAGGAATACGGGTGTGACTCGCCTCCATCGTCGGCCTTATCTTCACTTATCATCAGGTGAGATGAAGGCCAAGAGTTACCCCGTTAAGGGTATAAATAATTATAACAAAGCATAGCCACAATTTGTGGAGCCACGTAAGACCCTCCCGGGATCCGATGACAAGAAAATTTATGACCAATTGTGTCTGTGCGGCTAACGGGTAAGTCATTATCATCATCATCATACTACCCTATGATGTCCACTGCTGAAATAAGGCCTTCCCCATCGGCTCCCCGCGACCCTGACCAGGTCGTCTGTCCATCTAGTCACTAGTGGGAGGCCGTCCTACTTTGCGCTTTCCGGTACGTGGTCGCCATTCTAAAAATTTAATGCCCCACCGGCCGTCTGTTCTGCGTGCTATGTACCCTACCCACTGCCACTTCAACTTACTAATCCTATGAGTCAGTCAGTGACTTTGGTTCCCCCACGGATGTCTTCATCAACATGTAAATGGGAGCTGAATTTGACTATATCGAATTTTTTAAATCAGTAGATACATGCAGTTAATCGCAGACGTTATTAAACCATTAAAAAACAGCCAACTGAACACTATAAAGTCCTTTTTAGCAAACACTTACATTTGGGCTTCGACGTAGTCTTCGAAGTTCAAATTCAAAATTTTTCAAATGCTTTCTAAATTGGAATTTTGGTGTCAATTTAAGCGTGTAGCTAGAGCTAAAAAGAAAAAAGGCTTTATGTAATTCTCTATTTACGTAAAACTTTTTTTGTGAATAAAGAAACCGCGAATTAAAGCAAACATAATCTGAATCCTTGCCAAGTTTATGGACTTGGCAAGAAACGGGAGACATTCAAATATTTTTTTACGAATAAGTAGGTAGTATGTTTAACAATGAGGTTGGATTATAAAAAGTTGAGTCACTTAGAAAATCAACTCCTGTACACGAAGATAAATCATAAATATTGGAAAAGTTCACTGCTTTTTGAAGTGAACTTCTTTATAGGATGGGCATCTTCTAAACATCGTTTTACAATCATTCCAATTTGTATCGTCATGGGATGCAAAACGATACGATTTTAAAAATTCGCTAGGACTAAAGGCTTCGCCGTAAAGAAAGCAGGACTAGGCGTGGAATTTACGTCACTGGTGGTAGGTAAGTGCCTACCGTCACCTATGGACATCTGCAATACAAGGAAAATATCATTTTGTATTGCAGTTGCATTGTCACTCTGAGGCCTAAAATGAAATGCATTCCATGTCCAGTGATTACACGAAACAGCGAAGTCCTTTACAGCTTCAAAAAGGCCATGGTACCCACCCAGAAGACCATGCAATCGGGCCTTCCACCTTTTTTAAGGAGAAAGAAGGCATTAACGTCTATCCTGCAGTGTAAGGAAAGAACAATACAAGGTTATGCGGGACTCCTCAGTCAAAGATGTTAATGACCAAGATTACCAACTAAAACGACCCCCATGTTCCAGCCTCGTCATCGTTGTGCAGGCTGACGGTTATCAGCTGCTCTAACGGGTCTACCACCTATCAATTATTTACTTATTCATTGATTTACCCACATCTGCTTCTGTTTGATCATTAATCTCAACACATTTTGATGTCGTGTATTTAAATACAGTAGGTACACTCACTTGATTACATATAACATTACTATAATAGGTATACAAGTTGGTTGATTTTATCATCGTTATAACACTAGCAGATAAATTAAGTACAGAACTGCTTCACGAGTTGGTTAGCCCGTATAATTAATTATACGGTCGTCTGGCCACTATTTCCTATTTCGGCGGTAGTTAGCCGTGTTTCGGATTGAAGGGAAAGGTATCCAGTGTAGTCACTGATGGGCAAGGAAAGCATTTAATCTTGGGGCTCAGGATGCAATACCGAGATTTTTTTCCTTCCTATTTCACGTGACGGTAGCCACTTACCACCAGATGGGTGGTCAGCTTGCTAGTGAAAAAAGAAATTAAAACTTTTAACCACAGTTATTTCGATGTATATAAACCACTATACAAACCAAAAATTGTATGGAGACCATAGGTCTAAAGTTGCTAGAAGTTGTTGAAATGAACGTTTTAGTTTTCTTTAGTTCACCATCGAATTCACAACACAACTCATAAATTGACTAAATTGTGCTTTCGAATAAAATTCGAATGCTTTTTATTTTCTTTACTTTTAATTTGAAAATCGGCCAGTTAGTTTCTACTACTAAAGAAAACTATTAAAGTCTAATAAAGAAAACTAAAACGTTAATTTCAACAACTTCTAGCAACTTTAGACCTATGGTCTTCATACAATTTTTGGTTTGTATAGTGATATACAATCGAAATAACAAAAAAAAATTTTTTTTCAAGAAATCATCTCCAAATCTAAGATTTTAAAATTTTTTCAATACCATTTTTATTTTATCTAAAATTAAGATCACGGTTCCTAAGTGAGTTTTTCTCTATCTCGCATAGTTTAGAATTTCCCCATACTGACCCGAAAAAAAAACTCACCGTGTATACTAAAAAAACTGGCTAATTAATAACGTATTTTACAGGTATGAATGAATACTTTAATACAAAACAAAAAGAAACAAAAAGAGTTATTTCTACCTATTATTTAGTTTTAAACTATAATTAGATTGCATGCCCGATATGGGCATACTGTCGACCTTATTGTATTGCAATATCACCCGCACATTGTATGTGTACACAGTTTTCGCAATAAATATTATTATTATTACAGAAAAGGATTACTCATTTATATTTTCTAAAATAAAAAAAGATTTTCGCCAGCTTTCGAACCTGTATCGATATTTTTAATAAATAATTTACCGCCACATTGAAAAGAAGTTCGTTTTAAATTTTTCAATAGGGCGTGTACTGAATTATTTGTGTATCTGTCCGCGATGCACATCTTTATTAAAATCGAAGCGATTCGTCGATCGGTTGCTATGACGGATCGCACCGTAAAAAGGACCCTTTAACTTTATTATTAAGTTTTCGAGAATAATTAGGATGAGTTCACCGTGCAGGTACTCGCGTGTAAGAACTATAATAAGTCTAGGGAGCAAAAAAGGTTTTATTTTTGTAAAGCCTCTTTTTATAAGAAAAAAAAGTACGAAATCTTTTCTAACCTACCACGGCCGTGTCGGGCTTCCACGGACAGCTCTGTCTAATCTCGAATAGGTACCTACCTAGATTTCGTGGTTATTTTGTTTTTCTTTTTTGGTCAAACGTGCATTGGTCTACAGTTCATTCGATGAAAATTATAAAAGTGAAATAAATCTATGGGATCTATTAGTTGGTAAAATGGTTTTTGGAAACATGAATGTCACCCTAATTATTAAATGTGTGTCACTTTCGATTGGTTGGCTAGAAGAGATTTCTAATAGAGATAAGTCCTCCCTTGCATACTACTTTATACATTCATTTTGTTTTTTATTTGTAGCAAAAAATAGTTCATTAAAAAAAACAAGCGTGTAACCTATAGTAAGTGGTTAGGTAATAGGCGCTTGTATCACCAAATCTAATTGTATCTTCCTTTTTTTCTAAACTGATAAAAATATTCAACCAAACTACCTTTTTTTAGATAGGTGTTAGCCTAAGTTATGTAGTCACTTTTTAGATAGGTGTTAGCCTAAATTATATAGTCACTTTTTAGATAGGCGTTAGTCTAAATTATGTAGTCACTTTTTAGATAGGTACTAGCCTAAGTAATGAAGTCACTTTTTAGATAGGTGTTAGCCTATGTTATGTAGTCACTTTTTAGATAGGTGTTAGCCTAAGCTATGTAGTCACTTTTTAGATAGGTGTTAGCCTAAGCTATGTGGTCACTTTTTAGATTGTTAGCCTATGTTATGTAGTCACTTTTTAGATAGGTGTTAGCCTAAGTTATGTAGTACTTTTTAGATAGGTGTTAGCCTAAGCTATGTAGTTACTTTTTAGATAGGTGTTAGCCTAAATTATGTAGTCACTTTTTAGATAGGTGTTAGCCTAAGTTATGTAGTCACTTTTTACATAGGTGTTAGCCTAAGTTATGTAGTCACTTTTTAGATAGGTGTAAGCCTAAGTCATGTATTCACTTTTTAGATAGGTGTTAGCCTAAGTTATGTAGTCACTTTTTTGAGCCACAGGTAGTCGATAGTTCAGACCGTTATTAATCTGTGGTTCAGTTGTCATTTTTAAGAGTATGGCTTGTCTGCCATAGAAGAAAAGGTAATGTTGTACTATCACATTTCATCTTCTAACTTCTTTTCAAAAATTTCAGAACTTTCCCAAACAAGTCGAATAAATAGCTCTGTTATTTCATCTACAGTAAGTACCTATGTGATTGTAATATTGTAGATAATTTAATGGCTGGTGAAATTGTACATAACCTAAATCATTTAGCACATTTTTAGCCCCCGACGAAAAAATAGGGGTGTTATAAGTTTGACGTGTCTGTCATTGTATCTGTGTGTCTGTCTGTCTGTGTCATTGTAGTTACTAAAGGAATGGACCGATTTTGATTTTTTTTTTTAAAGCTGACGTGATTAGCTATGGATCTTATAATTTATGAAGATCAGTTCAGGCGTTTGATGACTATCAGCTCATTGTCTACATGAGAAAAGGGTTTATTTAACTAACTTTCACAGATCTCATTAATTTGAAATTTGGTGTGCTGTCACTTCGGTAAAAACAATTCAGCGGAAGCCGTCTAACAAATCATCTGATCCTATACCATCGAAAAGTCTGCGGGATGCTTAATTCTTCAGAAACTTACAGCAGATATAGCGTGTTTGGGCTCATAAGAATAGTGTCAATGACATGGTGTTAAATAGATGATTAATGAGTCCGAGGGTTACTAAAAATTTTCAATTTTATATCTTATTAAAAAGCAATTTTTCAATGAAGATCGTACCAACTTAACTTAACTTACAAAAATATCTACTAAGTAGGTGACAAAAAAATCTGATTTGGACGACTATTCAATAATTAGTCGCCGTTTTTAACCGACTTCAAAAACGAGGAGGTTCTCAATTCGGCCGGTATGTTTTTTTTTTTTTTTTTTTTCTATGTATGTACACCGATTACGCCGAGATTACTAATCCAATTTACGTGATTCTTTTTTTGTTCGATGCGGAATAGCTGCCATTTGGCCCCATAAAAATTTTTTCAAAAACAGTTGGGTACTTTGGTTTTAAATTTAAAAAAACTTAAATTATGAAGTCGTCTACATATGCGAAATTGCGAAGTTTTGCTTTTCAAATGACTTTTTAGTGAGACGATACGATAGTAGGAAACAATATAAGTTTACGATCACCCATCTAGCTTCGACCGTAGAAAGTTACCACTAAAAATTGTGAAAAAAAAATTTTAAACAAAAATTAAAACCGACTTCAAAAAACTGAAAAGGATAAAATAATTAAATTTAAGTAGGTATTCATCCCCTAGAAACATATTTTTGGAGTTGGTGCTAAGTGGTTTCCAAAAACAATAGAAAGTGAAGCACTTAGCACCAACTCCATAAATATGTTTCTAGGGGATGAATACCTACTTAAATTTAATTATTTTATCCTTTTCAGTTTTTTGAAGTCGGTTTTAATTTTTGTTTAAAGTTTTTATAATCAATACTTTGAGCCTTCTTTTAATACACGTTAAAACATTACTGTAGAGCTTGCATGCAAAATTCAATAAAGAAATCATTGCTGAATAAACTTGGGTGTTTAATTCAGATCTAGATCCATAAACAGGACTCGCAAATCTATCGTTTTATTCACACACATCAAACGTAAATGTATAATGTATGATCCGTACTAAAAATTGTATTTTTTACGAATGTAACGGATTTGTGGAGGAGAATATATTATTACGCGAGGGTTCGTTGCCGACTTAAATCTGTATGCCGACCCTAAGTATTTGTTTTACGGATAGAACGATATCGTTTTCGTGATATACCTTTCTTAAGTCAATTAGACTATTTTACTGTATAGTGACGTAATGTAGCTACTATGTCACCGAGTCGATCTATGATGTCAGCCGGCTTCCAAATTTAGCATTATATGTGTCCCTAACATGTTTCCGAAAACCATTTTACCAACTAATAGATCCCATAGATTTTTTTCACTTTTATAATTTTCATCGAATTAACTGTAGACCAATGCACGTTTGACTAAAAAAGGAAAAAAAACCTTTCTAACCTACCAGCCACGTCCGTGAGGGACTTCCACGGACAGCTCTGACTGATCTCGTATAGGTATAGGTACCTATACCTACCTAGATTTCGTGGTTATTTTGTTTTTCTATGTATTTCTATTTAAACGGTGAACTGAAAAATAAACATTTAACAAGCACAAACAACAGATTCGATGTCTTGCTAACTTTCCTTTCTAAATTCCCTTCTGCTGGAGCGAACAAAAGCTGAGACTGCTAAAACTTTATTTTGTGTATGGTGTAAAAGTTTTGTAACAAATTAAATAATAATTATAAGAGCTGGAAGTGGAGTAGTTATACTAACATTTACAAGCGTTATTTTTAGTAATATTATTATTTTTATAAATATAATGTTTTTTACTACTTATCAGGATGTCCGCCATCGAAAAACTGATTTTGAACACCAAATGGATCACAAAAACACCAAAGTTTTCGCTTCTAAAGAATGAAAAGCAAATGCCAAGTTTTTACAAACAGTTTCATGGGTAGTTTACTGAAGAAACGAATTGAACAATTTATACTGACCATAATTTCAAGTAAGTAAGCAAAACATGTCTTGGATTCTGCACCGTAAAGATTTTCCAAATGTACAGAAAACAGAAGTGTCTACAAATTAAATTTAAGCCGACAATGATATCACAGATGTAAGTATAGGAAGTAACATACTCTAAACGACTGATCCAATCTTGGAACGAGCGTCTGTCACTGACAATGCAAGATATTGGTTTTGCTTGCTTCTGATACAACTTCAGTGTTATTATTAACTTAAAAGTTTCTGGCTTATTTCTGCTACTACTGCTATTCATTAACTATCCGAGAGATTCAACCATCGTCCTATTAAATAAAAACGAATAATATTATGTTAAACAGTTTTCTTATACTAACCCCTAAAATGGAATCCGGTTTACCTATTTAAACTTATTTACCGCTTCAAAAAAAAGAACATTTTCTCAATTTTATGTATGTATTTTAACCCCCGATGAAAAAATAGGGGTGTTATAAGTTTGACGTGTCTGTCTGTGTGTATATGTGTATCTGTGTGTCTCTCTGTGGCATCGTAGTAGCTCCTAAACGAATGGACCGATTTTGATTCAGTTTTTTTTTGTTCGAAAGTTGACGTGACCAGGATAGTTCTTAGCTATAATTTATGAAATCAGTTCAGGCGTTTGATGACTATCAGCTCATTTTCTACTTAATAAAAGGATTTTACTAACTTTCACAGATCCGATTGATTTAAATTTGATGTACTGTCACTTGGGTGACATTCTCATGACATACTAACCTTGAGCTGATCCTATACCATCAAAAAGTCTGCGGGATCCTTAATTCTTCAGAAACTTACAGCAGATATAGCGTGTTTGGGCTTTTATGAATAGTCTCAATGAGATGGTGATAGATAGATGATTAATAAGGCCGGGGGTTACTTAATTTTTGTTATTCTATGTTATGTTCCCGGCTATCTCATTTAAATCTGCAACGATTGAGATCATTCTTTTTTGTTTCAAAGGCACTGGGTGGTTCCCATATTAATTTGATTATGATTTGGCACTCCATACATGTGGATGTCAGTTATCGCGCTTAAAGATAGTTTGTATCCCCCTCTCAGGATGTAACATATCTCAATACCTAATTTCATCTTAATTGAATCAGTGGGTTAGGAGTCAATTAGTATGAATGTATTTCAACCAGCGACTGTCAGATACATGCTGCTACACTCATTAATATCTGAAGGAAGCACATAGTATACTTTTCGTTAAACTACCAAACTCTATGGTTGGTAGAGAAACAATTCTTTTTTGAATTCTTTGTGATGTTCCACTCACGTTGTATTGTTTAATAAAATATATTGAAAAGTTCAATTCGTAAATTTTATGTTATTTACATAGTTTTAACACTTTTATATAGAAGACAGTTTACAGCCTGCCTGTCGATTGCACCCCTGATCGTGACTGCTTCAGATACGAATGTAGACCGAGGAGTAGTTGTTTGGGAAATTTTCATATCATGATGTCATACGGGATTCTTCTCGGGGAGTATGACCTTAATATCGTCTTAATGGTTTAATGACGTAAGATCATCCATCATTTCTAGACTTTAATGAATTCTATATTTATTATGACTGACATTCCTCTCTGGTACAAGGTCAGACATACTATGGGTTGTATTTAAGAATATTTATAAAAGCTTTGAGGTTTTATTAATTTTCTATGTGGACTAACATCATCACGATCATGTCAGCCGAAAGATTTTTACTGTTCAGTTGGACTAAGGCCTCCCAAAAAAAAACCATGACGATCAGTCCATTTTTTTTTTGACGAAGCATCAAGCGCGTGCGCCAGCCTCTAATACCTAGGAGTACCCATTGGAACTCCTAGATAACTCCCCTGCCTTTACTGACGTGATCTGGTGTCGGCTAGACAGAGACCAGATTGGCCCTGTGCTGCCTGCGGCTTTTACCAGATCGGTCCACCATTGTGGACGCCTACCCTTGCTGCATCTTCCGTGTTGTCTGTAACCTAGTTTTTCAGTGCTCATCAATCATTAATTCATTCATTACTCTCAAACAAAACATCCCTTGCCGCTTTTGATGGAGGTACTTGTTCAAAGAAGTTAAGGTATTACTCCAGTGTAAGTTGCTAGTTATTAACTTGTTGAAAAAAATTTGTGGTCACCACCTTTGTTTTCAAAATTGCTTTTTTACAATAAGGCTTCAACTATGATAAGTTGAGGTCTCATTCTTAATATATTTATCTACATAAAAGACAATTATATTTTTAAAAATTAGGTAAAATTATGCAAATTATGTAAATTTACCTATAATAACACTATTTATTTTTAATTTTGTGAAACACATACCTAAATGATTTTCTTGTATACCACCACAAAGGTACTATTGTCGTTACGGAACCCTAATAACGTTATGCTTTAAAATACACTTTCCATTTGGTATAGTCCCGAGGGAAATTTACAAATAAAACATGTAATTTTCACTTTATTAATAAGCGAAGCAATTACGCTAGTAATATGCAATGGAAGGAATTTATTAATTAAGAATCGTTATTAAAGTTGACCATTTATTTTCAGGTAAAACATTCAAATCGACGTAAATAATAAGGTCCAATTTTTCGATCCTCAGATAAATCTAAAAAAATTAAAAGTGATCCTAGAATCAATAGATAAAAAGTTATCAGTATAATTTTGACATTTTCTGAGATTTTCTGCAGATTAACTGTCAACTTGTCAAAGTTTGTCTTTGGATAAAAGTTATGACTATAAAATTTTATTGAAGCAATTTTAATTAATTTTAACTGCGCGTGAGCTACTCATTGCAGCTGTTGTCTCATGTTATCTTTGCATTCATTGATTATTTGAATCTAACCAAACATTGAACGATGTATTTTGTAACTGCTATAAAGGAGCAATCAGTTCAATGTGCTCGTCTAAGTGCTCGGATCTTAATGCTTAGCGATTTGTTTATCGAAATTATCATCAATATTAGGTACTTATCTATCAGATGAGCAGAACCTATAAAAATTAGACCAAAATAAATCGCTCACTGATTGCATGACGTGAACGGATTAACAAAGAAATGTAGTCAATTTGTCTTTATTTCAAAGAGATTAAAAATAGAAAAAATTACAAGAGTTCTCCGTCTTCAGTCGTCTTCAAATTTATTTACAAGTACCTAGACGTATAACTACTAATAGATATTATATAGACCAACCCAGCCAATCTATTTCAATTTCACATCGTTCTAAATTGGTAACAGTGTAAAATAATGCAAAATAACTCTCCTTCTCCATTAATCCTACGGTTTTTCATGTTGCCACTTCGTCTGCCCAAATTGGATCGGTAAAAAAAGAATTCTATAATTTCCTATTCAGCTTCCCATTCCTCCGAGCCGAGTCGCACACAGCACGTGAGCTCCACTCTATAAATTAGTTTGTCCCCTTTTATCCACATTCCGGTTACGCAAGAAGAGTGAGAGAGAATCTTAATAGAGTCGATTTCGAGTAGAAACGAGAAAAGTTCTGAGGTTAATGTGGGTCTCGCCGGTATTCATTTCAGTTTGCGTTTGCTCTTTATTTTATTTGTGTTTTACTGGGAGCAACTAGGAATTTACTCATGATTTAGTAGACATGAGTAAATTGTTTGTTGTTGTCAGTAAAAACTACATACCTATGTTTAAAAAGAATGTGAGAGACCCTTGTAAAACCTACGTAATATTATCAATATATTTACTAAGCATCGTTACCTAAGAGCCTGTGTTATTGATTATTGACCGAATAAATACCGGAAAAACACAAACTAATTTATTTTGGCTCCTAGGGCCCGGGACAGATTGTAATCTTTCCGGCGAATCTCATCCTTACCTATGATGGGGGGCTGAGTTTAAATTATATTGATAGCGTGGCGATAAAATTCTGTTAGGTATAGATAATATCTACAATAATTATCGTCATATTTTGTTCTAAAAGCTGTTTATTTGGCTGTACTTAGATGATCAAGACTCATCAATATTCTTCTCAGGCAACCGTCAATATCCCGTTACGTTTTCAGTTCAAAATAGTTTTCACGTACATTCAAAATTAACCCGAATTCCATTTTATTGGTGCACTCTCGTTAGTGGAATACGTAAATAAATTTATTGAGCTTCGTTATTTCCAGCGAAATGGTTCTGTCGAAATGTTTTGTTTATTTCTGTGGGAATGTAAAAACGTCTTTTTAACCCCCGGCGAAAAAAGAGGGGTGTTATAAGTTTGTCTGTCTGTGGCATCGTAGCGCCTAAACGAATGGACCGATTTTGATTCGTTTTTTTTTGTTTGAAAGCTGATGTGACTACGATGGTTCTTAGCTATAATTTATGAAGATCAGTTCAGGCGTTTGATGACTATTAGCTCATTTTCTACATGATAATAGGGTTTACTAACTTTTAGAGATCAGATTGATTTGAAATTTGGTGTACTGTTACTTCGGTGACATTCCCATGACATACTATCCTTGAACTGATCCTATACCATCAAAAAGTCTGCGAAATGCTTAATTCTTCAGAAACCCACAGCAGATATAGCGTGTTTGGGCTCTTATGAATAGTCTCAAAGAGATGATGTTAGATAGATGATTAATGACGCCGGGGGTTACTTAATTTTTTTAATTTTGTATTTTTAGATATAAACATTACAGCATGGGCGATAGAAAAAATGTTTATGCCACTTATGTAACTGCGTTTATAAATTTAAATCAAATAGCTCTTGTTTGGAACCCATACTAATAAAAAGGTAATTTTTAGCACTTGGATTTAGAAAGAGGAATCAAACAGGTTAAAATTAAAGCCATTAAGCACAATTAATTCAATTCGCCATGTTGTGACGTGAAAGATTTGTAAAATGGAATGTTTATTGACGTATTTTTTACTTTAAGCGTCATATTGAATATCTGATAAACTAATATTAGTAAAAAAACAAATAGATGTACTAACACCTTTTTTTCATATCCAATTTCATCAAATTACTATTAACTTTTTTGTATTTGGATACATTGGTCACGTTATCATTCCAGTTATTTTGATTTTAAACCCGAACTACTGAATAGATTTTGTCAAAATTTCTATGGGAAGATTTTACAAAAGTCGTTACTGCACCAACTAGCACATTAATGATAATTGTATGATAATATTATTATTATTATATATTATTATTATATTATATATTATTACTTAAAGACCCCAAAAGACGCTATATGGGTGGAAAAAGCAGCTTTGTGCTGGTTTGGAGTGGCAAATTTGAGTTAGTTCTACAAAATAAACTACTCGTATTGGTTGTGTATTTAAAATCAAAACCACTCATAGGAGTAAGTAAAGCGGTAAAAGTTGCTGCCATTTTGCTACTCAAGGCCGCGTTTGATAAGAACCATTAGACTATTATTAAGTTAATTTTGCATAAAAGTGTTTACTACTTCTCTTTTGCGGCTATTAGAATTATAACAGGTACAACAAGATTACTCTGTAGGATTTAAAGTAGCCTGTCAGAGTCTAACAATGCTTCATAAGTTAAGCATGAAAATCATAAAAGGCTGAAAAAATATCAATAAGTTTTAACAATAGTCCCTTACCGACCCACCCGCATCTTTTGGGCAAACAATATCTATCTATTTTGCCTGGTTTGTGATTAGGTACTTACTTCACAAATTGAAATATAGGCCCAATTCTCTTATCGTAATACTGTATTAGCTTAGATTGTAAACATGGAAAATATTATAATGATGTTGCATTATTCAAATTGTTCTTCTTATTTAAAACTCTTCCATTACATTAAAAAGCTTATCTGGGGGGATTTTTGCTGATGACGCATTTTGACTTTTCAATTCTATTTCAATATTTTCAATAGTCGACAAACGAGAAGAGTGGAGGGTAATTAGCAACTCGGGGTAACTTCAAACGAATCCTTTTTTATCATGATGAAAAGGTTTATAAAGCCTAATCTCAGTACCTGGCATTGAACATGGGTCTCTCTCAGCCAGTAGAAAGAGATTATCAACTTACAGACGGTAGCACAAACAGTTTCACTACGAAAGCCACCTCTATAAAAACGCAATTATGACGATCTCAAGTTATAAACTCCTTAGACTTCAGATATACTGTCTCAAGGTTACTGTTGCGGTTGTGGTGTTGTCGATTGTACAACCTAATACTGTCACAGTTTTCACATTCCTTTATCACTATTCAATTTATGGTCCCTCAAATTACCCGTCTCATCTATAGTTGTCTTTGCTAAGAACTGGAGATGAAGGGAAAATTGTATTGTATAATGTCACCGTATTATTGTATACGTCGGTCGTTAATTCTTATTCTATCTCGTGAGATCATATACTGTCAAAAAAAATTAAACAGCAACAAGTCGTTGGCAATTATTATTCAACTTTTTTTCCCCCGATAGTTTACAATGTATCTATTATCAAATTGGGAGCTAGATCTTATATCTCGATCTCTGAATATGAATTTTTTAGGTCACCGTTCTAACTTTTTTTAACATATAAGTAAATCTAACCGATGGAAGTGAGTTCATAATCTTGCGAGATAGATTATATGCTAACGATGCTAACAAATAATGCGTTGACACAGTTGCATAATTAATGTGACCTATCAGAGAAAACCGCAGTGAAGTGGTAGTATGTAATATTTAATGTAGGGTTAGAAATACATAAGGAAAGAGGTTTTCTATAAAAATATTGGTAGACCAAAAATCGGAGACTGTTTTAGATAACCCATTACGTTAATAATATCTTCCAGTAATCCAACGCCAAAAAGTGAAACTGTAGGATTTTAGTTATGTAGTTACTCAGCCCGATCTGCTGTTTTTGAGTAGACACAGAATTGAGTGAAAATGCACCATTGACAAATGGATGAAGTCAGTCAATCAAAGTTAGGTGGCTTCATGACAGATAACGACAGTGTGTAATTAAGAATCCGGTTGAGGTTGTAGGAATTAAGACATGACTCTTAAGGACTCATCTAAACAATAATACCTTATACTTAGTTCCTCATTTATATCTATGATATACGAGTAAACGTTAGTTTACTTAGTTTCTTACTGTATTGACCTAGTTTTCCCGATTGAAAACGCAGCGTAACCAAGAAACCCTTAGCAAGTAATTGCAATAAGGAAGTTTTTCTTCGTTGTTTTTCTGAGGGTTGAAATATTTTACTAGGCTGTTTTGACCTGGTTTTCCTGACAATAGATTCAGTTATTGATAAAGAAACTTTGAAAGCATGCTCCAATTACCGACCTTGCTCCATTTTGAACAATTTTCCTTGTAATTTCAATTCCATATTTGTCCGTTATATTGGGATAAAAGCACGTTTTGAATGTTGAATAGTTACGAAAGATAGTGTTTCTAAGTTATCGATTGTTTATAACAATGCTTTTTATAGGAATATAGACCAGATGTAGAACCCTACAGTATTTAATTCTATAGATTCAGAAGATCGGTTTCCGTGGTTTACTGACCTGGTTTTCTTGATTGAGCAGTTTCAGTTGGTCGTTAATAAGGCTGTATTTGGCGCTCTCCTCTTTCCTCAGCGCCCGCTCCTTCTTCAGCTCGGGACTCCAGAAGGTCTTTATGCTGTGCATACTGGAGCCGAGCTTCTGATTGGTCAGTTCGAGCTCCTTCTTGAGGTTACCCAGCTCCCGTTGGAGGTCGGAGTTCTGGGATTGGAGCTCTCCGAGGAAGAGGGGAGGTGGTTCCCGGCGGTAGTACTCATCCTCGGGGGGCGGCGGCGGGTAGGAGCGCTCGTAGTCGCGCTCCAGGGACTGGTAGCGCAGCGGGCGCGGGCGCCGGTGGTGCGCGCCCGCGGAGGCCGAGCGGCCGCGCTCGTCGGGCGCCGGCGAGGGCTCGTCATCGCGCGTGAGGTAGGGGCTGCGCCGCGACGGGCTGCGGTCCACCTGGGGCAGGCGCCCGCGCCCCCCGCCCCCGCCACCGCCCCACTCCTGCCGCCGCCACTCCTCCCGGCACGGCGGCCGCTCCTCCTCGCCGGCGTACTCGCGGAGATACAGCTTGACTATTTCCCGCGTCACTGGGAACGCATTGTGCACCGGACTGCGTGGCGGATACGCGAGCACTGATCCGAGTGGTCCCCGCATCGATCGCGCTGAACTACGCATGCGCCCGCACCGCTTTCAGCGGCTGCAGCGCTGCCCATTGATTCGGGATGCGGTTGATTAAATTAATTACTTACATTACGGCAAAATTCCGATTACGATGTTCGGCTCTGATTGGAGATCTGACCTAGACATTGCTGGTTCGGAGTCTAACAACGACCTTTCATACATAACCACCTTACTGCTCATGTAAGTTTACATAGACTATGACTGCATTGGCCTTCATGGAATGATAAGATGTCGTGAAATTTACCAGCAAAACAATAACAACTCATAAAGAAATATTGCAGAAGAAATAGTAGGTATGTTTAAAATCAATAGTTTCACAGATAAGTACAGTGGTATGTTTGATATGTTGCAGCGCATCGTCTAAAAACGCTCTACATAAAATCTGCGGAACAGATGACGTCACATGTTGTTAAATTACTAAAAATGGATGGGCATATTGATAAAATTAATAATAACTAAGTTCCTTTTTTCTTTATTTGTAATATTTACAATAAAGTGGGCGTCTAAAAGCATTAAAACATTTAAAAAAAGCCCAAATCCCATAGTTGTCATAATAATAGTTGTTTTAATTGATGTAAGCAATCTAATATCCTTATAATTTTAGATATTAAAAAAAAAATCTTAACCAATTTTGACAATAGGTATTCCAAAACTTTTAAATCTGAATTGTTTTTATGCAAAATCCCTATTGATTAACAATGTATCATCATCATTAGTCACTATAAGTACAATATCCTACAGTCAACTTTTATTCCTTTATATTGTGATTTGTGACCACGAATAAAGATTTATTTAAGTATCATCGATAATATCTACCTAATTGTTTTATTAAGTACTTACTTAATTCCAAATACACGGGAGGTAAAAACATTTCGAAGGACCAAAAATATAGTCGTGAATTGTCGAAAATTATTCACGATTATAATTATGTGCGTAACTGGTCTAGTGCGCAGGGTTGCGATTAGTATGCAACATCGGGGACCTGCGGCAAAGGTATCACACTGTATTGTCGCCTCCTTGTCTTAAATTTACATGAGCAATATCATTGAATTTTCCATTTCAATTGTCATTTTTCTGGTTATAGTTCTACCTAATGTAAAAATCATAATGTCCACTCGAACGGAGCTACAAAGAATCAGCATTAGTTACTAACCCATCACAAACAAACATATTATATCTACCAACTTAATATAGGTAATAGGCAAGTACATATCGTCGGTGGGCGTGAAACACCGCGTAAATGCAGTTTGCAATAACGCGTTTTTACAAAAGTCGAAAATTGAATGTCTCACCAGCGGGTTCTTAGAGCTGATTCGCTTATACTAGATACATATACTAGATACTTATACTAGAAAAAATAGTTTTCTTTAATAGAAAAAGCAAGCGTAATAATGGTATAGAAAGTATGTGCATAAGCAGTGATAGAGATAATGAGATAACATAAAACCTGATTACTCCATAATAATTTCAGATCAAAATAGACTGCTTGTCGCTCAATTATTAAAATTGCGGAATTCAACCCGTCAAACATCAGATTTCAGACACAATTGATTTTTCCACTGTCATAGCCCTCCGGTGGGCTAACGCCGCTTAAGTGGTAAGTACCCAGAACCCTTTTGAAGACCACAAAGAAAAAAACGAATCACAATACTTATAGTGGGCATGATTAATTAGGATAGTTCCGCAAGAGGTTCCCGTCTATTTATAGCCATCCGATTTCAGCTATATTTCTCGCTTCAGTATTTTCTAGCATTACAGCGCTGAATAAAAGCGGCAGTTCCAAGACGTCTCTTATCCCGTGACCTACTTGTGTCGTCTATCTTTGTCACACGCTCTACATAAATATATATCTATCTCTTTTAGTAGTAAGGTCGAGTTATGTCGGTCAGAGACGCTAGTAGTGATCGGGAAGAGTATAGGGATGTGTCAAGGAAAATTGTCGACGCATTTGAGTTTTTGCCGCGTTTTTGGTGACGGTCACGGCATATTTTTCCAATAATAGGGAAATTGTGTCAGAATGGAGGTTGAAATTTGTGTAGTTTTGTAATACAAAGTATCTGTATCGACGATCAATATGGAGAATCATTGTAATAATTTGTTTACTTGATGTACCTAAAAGAAATTTGCCGTCGGTAAATCGTGGAGACTGTGATTTTAATAATATGTTTGGCGCCAAACTCTCTCACAACTCTCTCGAGATTCATTGAAATGGGTTTCAAACAATCCAATGACTTCAGAAAAATACTTATACGATGACGTTATCCTAAATTTTTTTGCGACAAACTCTCTCGAGATGAATAAGAATTTTAAGAAAATACCATCATAGCTACAATAAAGCTTCAATGACGTCATCACGGACTGCTGACCGGCTAAAAAGAATCGAAGTATATTTGAATTTAAAAATAGAATAACGTAATCAATTTATGTTTGTTTAATTTATTGTAATACAAGTTTAGATGCCTACTTTAAAAAGGAGATACGTAAAATTTATAGGTTACATGGTGTTAGTATTAAAAGGGCAAATATTTTGACGCTCTTATAATGAAAAATAATTACTTAAGAGTTCGTCACAACATTTGTTTTATTAATTTGGTAGGTTTATCGCCACAAGGATTTTGCGTCAAGTGCACAGCTCATCACTACCCCCCGTTCGTACGATGAATGAAAAGCGGGAAATTGCTAGCGGTACGCGCCTTGTAAAAAAATTACACGAAGAGCGTCGCGCCTAGGTTGTAGATGGCGCTAGATACTTCATAGAAGGGTCCATTGCTCCACGGACTTATAGGAGCCTGGTACAATGGTGTTTTAAAAAATGTCACCTATAAAAAAACCATTATATATTGATTTTTCGTTAAACGTATGACGCAAGAAGAACAATGGAACGCTTTCAAATAATCAACTTCGTGGATTTATTGATTTGATTGAAATCCATGTAAACTCTCACAAAATACTTGTACAAAACATGTTAAAGTTATTACGAAGTTAAAGACAGTGTTGAAGTACATATTAAAATTCGATGAGTCAATTGTATAATACAATATTTTTTTTATGCCTTAATGGTATAAAAAATATATTGTATGTACAATTGACTATGCGATCAAGCATGCGGCCCACCTGATGGTAAGCGGTTACCGTAGCCTATGGACGCTTGCAACACCAGGGGTATAACTTGCGCGTTGCCGACCCTGCAAAACCTTTTCACGCCTTTTTTGAAGAACCCCATTCTATACTCATATTTATCTGTAAGACTAGAAAGGTTCTAAAAATGTTTACCTTTTAAAAATGCGAAACACACAAGACGGAAAAATGTTTCTTTACCGCCTCTGCGGTCTAGTGAGTAGACCACCGACTTCGGATCAGAGGTCCGAGTTTAATTCCCGTGGGGTCAAATAAAACACTGGCTGCTAATTATTTCATAGAAATGTTATCAAATTATCAAATGACTAAGATGCATTTGAAAGTTGCAAAACATTTCTATGAACCAATATAGCCCATGTTTTAATTTGATGTCGTATTATCGTCACGACGTATAGCTACCATCATCTTACGTAAGTCTAGCAAGTCTGTCACCTTAACTTAAGTAGCTAATGTTATTCTCTTGTTGTGTTCCGTTCCGGTGAGAAGAATGCGATGAGCTGCCCTTAACAGTAGCTTAGTGTAGGCTACAGGTTTGTCAGCTCTTGAGCTGGAGACTTCCACATGACCCAAGGGTATCCCTAAACGATTTTTTGCCTATAAAAAAAATTCGAAGCAAGATAGCCTTAGCTATAGTTTCACTGTGGTTGAGGAATCCCAGTGTGTAACTCGCTTCCGTCTTTGGCCTTACCATCACTTAGGTACTATCCTCAGTTTAGATGAAGGCCAAAAGCAACCACGTTACAATATAAAAACTATATCTATACTTTTTAATTACTATCATAATCTTACATTAGTGAAACATGCATGTTATTTTATGTAACAATCCAATGAATGTATCGATCCCGTAATTTCAATTGGTGTCGCAATTGACAAACCCCCATTTTTCAGGATAATTATTGAGTTTTAACAGTGGATTATATTGGTTCAGTAATGGATAGTCCATTTAATCGAAGTACTATGACCACCCGAAGTCCACCCCGGAGACGACAAATCGAAGAAGACTCAACCCCTACTGCATCTACAGTTGAAGTGGTATCGACACCTGAAATCCAACAGTGGCTTTCTACAATCGAGCAATGTCTTAACGATATAATTATGTAATATATCAAATGAAGGCAAACTCAACACGGAACAGAAGTTGAAAATAAGCAATTACAGCAGAAGGATGCTGGGTGATGTGTCTCAGTTGGCATTTCAATACCAGTCGCTGAAACAAAAATATATATCTGCACAAATTACGCTTCGGAATATCACTGACCAAAAAGAGACCTCAGTTCAACTTGAAGACCAACTCAAAGATTTGAAGCAAAGAATTCGTTCTGCCCAAACTGTCCCCATGCCTGCGTCTTTCGCTGATGCTTTAAAAAAGGGTTCTAGCGCCATTGTAAGTCCTCTCAATACCAGCAGTATTGCTATATATCCAGTAGATAAGCAGCAAACAAGTGAGGATACGAAGAAACTAGTCCAGACTATCATCAAACCTGATGAACTGAAGCTGCATATCAGTGGAATGAGGAAAACCAAAGACGGAGGTATTATTATTAGCACTGAAGGCAAAGAAGACCATGAAAAGCTGAAACATTCAGAAAATCTAAAAACGTCAGGTTTGAAGGTTGAAGACACTGAAAAACACAGGCCTAAAATCATACTTCTGGGTGTCCCTACTAGCACTCCTGAAAAGGAATTATTTGAATGTTAGTATGAACAGAACATCTCCGACAAGAGCCCACACATACTTCGTGAAAAGTTTCTTAGCTCTATCAAACTAAGCCACAAATCCGGTAAAAAAGACTCCAATTACTGTAATTTTATATTAGAAGTGCCAGCTGACGTCAGGAAAATGCTCATTCAACAGGATAGAGTATTTATTAACGAGACATCCTGTCCCGTGAGAGATTTCACACTTGTAACAAGATGTTACAAGTGTCAACAATATGGACATTCTACAAAGTATTGTCGAGACCCGGACCCCACTTGTGGTCACTGCGGATGCATTGGCCATGCAATTAAAGATTGCTCCAAAAGGCAAGAACCAGCACAGTGCGCTACCTGCCGGCGATTCAACAAACCAAGCCATCATATAACCGGAGATGAGTAATGCCCAGCGCGAAAAAGCGCTGAGGCGAGGTATTTAAGTACCATCGACTATGGGGACTAGAGCCCAACCAGTGCTACGCAGCACAGCGTTGGACAACATGAATCTATTATCTGTGACCTACATAGATGCCCCTCATTTAGTAATATGATGAAACATGTTTAACGTAATTATAATATACTTATTTTAGTGTTGAATTTAATAATATTGTCAACTAAGCACTAACCTAGAAAAAATCAGACACCTAAGATACAAGTTAAATGTTACTTAGTTTAGATGTCACTCAAATATAATGAACTAACCCTAATTTATCAGTAGCAAATAATATCATCACTTAAATACTCGCCACACTATTTTGTTAAAAAATGTAGTCCTTAAGTTTTATGTGTATTTTTGGCTAAGTTTTTACAGAAATAAATTTTATCTTATCTTATCTTATTTTTTTAGCTTTTACTAGGACACCAGGTGATGGTAGGTCCGTATGTAGGTATAGTCGTCTGGGTAGATACCCCACCACATTTTTCTAACCACGAGAAATTTAGCTTCGTTCCAATGAAGATTGCCCAGAGTTACCATGGGCGATCTCAGACGTGAGGCCCTTTGTATTACGCGCGTGGACGCCACCAGACGCCCTTGTTGGGGCCTGTCGAGGCAAGCTGCAACGCGGCTACGCGGACGACTCCATGTTCTCGTGTAGTTTCGTTGGGAAAGTAGATGGTTTTTAGTGAGTATGCCAGTCGGAGAGTCTCACATAACCCAGTTGTGGCTCCCTATTACAGCAGGGTAGCTATAAAATCATTTTCATAAAAAAGGTCAGTATGTAGAGTCGTCTGGGTAAAATAACACATCGCCTTTTATTTAACCAGGAGAAATAAAGCTTTGTTCCAATGGAGATTGCCCAGAGTTACCATAGGTGATCTCAGACGTGGGGCCTTTGTATTGTGCGCGTGGACGCCACCCGAAGCGCGCAGCCGCACCTAGGGCGCAGGCAGACGGGCGTTCGCCGCCCGCCTTCTCGCGCCCACCCGTCTACCCCGGAGAGGGGCGGCTAGAGGATCATCCGCCTGTTCCCTCTCCGTTTCCTCCTCTGCGTGAGCACTCTCTCGCAGAAGTAGACAACAACCTCCCATACCCTCTCATTGTCAACCATGTAGGTACTTCGTAGCTCACAGCGCTTGATTCGCCAGGCCGAGCACTCCAACAGCACGACGTCGGGGGATTCGCAGTGGTGACACCGTTGTGTCGCCTCCCGGGCGGTACGGACGATACGGTAGAGATAGCTAGTGACCGAAGCAGCCATGTCCGGTCAGTACCATACCATTCGGTAAGTGAGAATGCCGTGACGGATCGCTTTGATCGTCCGGTGGCAGGTACCACACCGCCGATGTAGGCAAAGACGATGTTTCCAATCCGGTCAGGTATATGAACACTGTCTCAAAAGATAAAAATAAAAACATTATTAATTCGTTCTCATAGTTCACTTGTGTACAAAATTCAAAATGATTCGTTGATTTCACCATTATTGAACATGGCAATATGGCGGTAGACATAGAAATCAACGGTAGTGTTTGGCGGGTTTTTGTGGTGTCAGTCAAGATTTTTAATACATTAAATAAAAATTGTGTCGAGGCGAACTTTATGCCATAAAAGTGGCGTAGTTTTATAAAATAAGTGTTTGTGTTGACATGCAGCTAAAAGATTCTTATAATAAAAGTGATTATGGTGTGAAATACGATGAGATTTTTTTGTGGTTATTCACCTCATCAAGTATCATCAAAAGGAGACTGTCATCATATATTTCGTGTCAAATACTCCCAAGATGTATAAAAATGTGTTACGCCAGCATTTTAATGCAATAAATGAAGAAATAAGAACTACTGAAGACATGGCTGTATGGGCATTAGTACCCTTTGCCTACCCATTACAGGGAGAATGAATTAAAATAACATAGAAATCAACTAAACGTCACCAAAGCGCATAGAAATGCGTGCAATGCAGTAATTGAATAATTCAAGAAAATACTTTAGACATGGCTGTATGGGCATTACTTCTCTTAGCCTTCTCTGTAATAGACAGAACTTTTAAACAACAACAAAAAATGTCGAGTGTTTGGCGGGTTTTTGTGGTGTCAGTGAAAACTTTTATTACAATAATTAAAAATTGTGTCGGAGCGAACATTGAGTTATAAAAGCGGCGTAGTTATATTATGCAAGTGTTTGTGTTGACGTGCATCTAAAAGATTATTAGAATAAAAGTGATTATGGTGTGAAATACGATGAGAACTTTTTGTGGTTATCCACCTCATCAAGTAGCACATAAAGTGACTGTCATCATATATTTCGTGTCAAATACTCCCAAGACGCATTGAAAATGTGTTACGCCAGCATTTCAATGCAATAAATAAAGAAATAAGAAATACTGAAGACATGGCTGTATGGGCCTTAGTTCCATTTGCCGTCTTTTTATAGGGAAAATTAATAAAAAAAACAAAAATGTCACTACTAGGGATGGGGCGAATGAAAAAAGAATATCGATACGAAAAGAATTGATTGACGTATTATATCGGGTAATAAATATCGATAGATATTTCGATATTTTTTTAAAACATTTGCCGTGCGTTCTACGCACGGCAAATGCCTCAACACCACCAGCTTAACACATACTGTTCAAGTCGCCTCCACCTTGCCGGCCCAAAAGATGTCTTAACATGCCTCTTTCGAGTAAAAACCCATGTTACCTAAGACATGGATATTGGATTCCTTCAAAAGCAACCCAACCCATGTTTTCATTAACCCTTGCTATACAGGATACTTGATCAGGGGTCTCTGGTTCGAATCCCGGTTGAAATAAATCTTTGCATAATGAGTACCTAGTAAAATAGGTACTTACTTTGGGCTAAATAATAGATAAATAAGATATTATGATTATTATTTAATATTCGAAACTTGAAATATGGAATACACATTTGGCAGTTATATTATTCAATATACAGACTACAAAGAGGTTAAAGACTAGAAAATCCCTTTGTGTTCGAGGCGATGGGAACTGGGCCCCATATAGGCTTTATGGCTGTTGGAAACTGGCTGGATCATACCATGGTTAGAAGCCATGGCAGACCTCATTTTTGATATAGTAAGACAGTGTCATTGTCATGCCGAATGTATGTACGGAGGTGTCAATCGGATAGTTTTATTTTATATTTTTATTGCATTGTCCATTACATCATTTCACATCTCAGTTTTAGTTTCATTTATACAGCCCACTCCTCGATCAGGAACAAGGCTCTATTTAGTCGTTTCTAATCTTAGAGATCGGATTGGTCGAAGTGGCAGGACTAGGATGCATGATGTGACATCGGCGACGTATGAACAGAGAGCTCTTGAAAATATCGAATTTGATAGCCTACAAAAAAGAATATCGGCTATAAATATCGATTATTTTCTGAAAAAAATATCGATATTTTTTACCCAAGCCTAGACTCAACCAAAACCCAAAATATGAGTGAGGTTATATTTAATTGTTACATTTCTATTTGATATACCTATTGATTAAACTCATTCAATAGGACAATGCTGCCTCCAGCCAGCGGTACTGGGAGGTATTTTGCTAAGGCAGCAAAATCTATCCGCTTGATTCGGCAGGGATGTACAAATAGACCATTCTTTCATATATCTGTAACTCATGTAAGTACTTAGCATCATTTACTATATAATAAAACCCTTCGGCGCTCATACACAATATAAACTCTATTATATATATTATTTATGGGTTATAGGTACTTTCCTTCACTGCTTGTATATGTAGGTTAGAATACATAATATTCCGTCAATTCCTAATTAATAGGCTTCTCAAATGTTCCGTAACTTCTATGTAAGAGTTTCGGATCAATATATTGTCATATGTCATATTTTTGTAAACACTCACTGGTCCTGTGAACAGTTTTTCCACACTCATCACACTTACTATGTAGCCAATCACTTGTCCCAATATGTCTCTTATAAATCTGTTTTTTTATTATTATCCCCACAGCGAAAAAGAATTAACAGCCAGCCAGTAATTGAACAGCTTGGCTCATATGATCCCATGCCCAACATCAATAATGAGAAATTAGTAGCTTTTAATTTGGAAAGAATAAAATATTGGCTTGGCAAAGGTGCTCATGTTTCTCAACCAGTCGCTGAAATTCTTGGTAAGGTTCTCAACTTATTGACTGCATAATTAAAATGTCTGTTACGTTGCCTAATCTTCCTCTCTTACTTTAACTTTTACCAGCCTGCCAGTGTTCAATAGACAACATTAAACCTTTTCAATGTTGTTTTTAATATTATTAAGTATAAATGTTATAAAGAGTAGAAAAGTATCTAAAGTATCAAAAAATCATGGCAGGTAATATCTATTGTGTCTTGTTTGTTGGAAGTACCCCAATTACCAATTCCAAAGTTGACTAAATGGCAACTATTCCACATTGGACACTAAAATAATTTTATCTATATTGGTACAAACAGCAACAATCTTAACTGTCTTAACTCGAATGGGCAGTTAAGAGTGTTGCTGTTTGTACATCCAGTTGAAAGTTCTGAGGTAACAAACATAAAAAAAATAGTTGAATTGATAACCTCCTCCTTTTTTTGACATCGGTTAAAAAGAGTTGTCAACTACCCTATTGCGTGTAATAATCAGACGTCGTAATTAGGTAGAGTTATTTAAGTAAGTAATTGCATCGAAATGTTGATATTAATATGGCTCTTCCGGGTATTTTAAATTTTGCAACTTTGGACATCGGATGTCGTTGATGTAAATTTGGCAACGTCACACTTGCAGTGGTTTAAATTGTGTTAAGTCCGGTCGCGGAACAGAAAGAATTTCGTACATTGACCTGTCACTATCCATCCTTATCGCTCCCGTTGAAATAAAATGCGCCTCGTATTGCTTGAAATTAATATTATCTTTTTAAATAATCCATAATCATTAACATAACATCTTTCTCATTTTCATGACTTTTTCAAACATTTTCAGTAAATAATCTATTTTTATTAAAATGATTAATTTAAATAGGCATTAGAGTTACAAACAAGTTATAATTTAATTCATTAGGTCATTAGTTTTTTTTACTTTCAAATAATTTTTAAAACAATACCTAATAGAAAAAGGTTTGTAATTTCTGTCAGTAGGCCAAGAGGTCATTGTACGAAATTCTTCCTGCTCCGCGACCGGACTTTAAAAGTAAACAACTTTTTATTCAATAAATCACGGGATTTTTCTGCTTTTTAAAATTAATATCGGGATTTGAGGCATATCCACTTTCATCTTTCGCTGTATGAAATCAGTGTAAGTGTATAATAATAATAATAATAATAATAAAGCTTTATTACTCAAATCAATACATGTTTTTTTTTTTTAACTTATATTATTTGTTAGTAGTGTTAGTTACTGACTCTGTAGAAGGTTATGTTAGTAGGTTAGTTATTTTGATTGATTTGATCCCTTTGTAGGGTAAAAGCCTCCTCCAAGTTTTTCCAATTGTCTCTATTTTGGCCCAATGTCATCCAGTTTTGGCCAGCTTCTTTTATTATATCGTCGGCCCATCTTTTTATTGGTCTTCCCACTTTTCTCTTTCCCACTGGGCCCTTCCACCTTGTTAGTTGTTTTGTCCATCTATTATCGTTTACTCTGGCGACATGTCCTGCCCATCTCCATTTTTGTTTTAAAGCATATTGTAGGACGTCTGTAAGCTTTGTTTGCTTTCTTATATATGTGCTTCTTATTTTCTGAATTCTCCTGATCTTTAGTAAACTTCTTTCCATAGCACGCTGGGTGGTTACAATCTTATTCCTTATTTTATTTGTATATACCCATGTTTGACATCCATATGTCAAACTGGGTAGGATAGTATTTTCCATCACAGTTCTTTTATGATTTACGTTGTAGTCACCTTTTAGTATCTCCTGTTGTGACCAATATTTGTTCCAGGAGAAAGCTACTCTGCGGCTTACTTCGTCTTCGTTGCTTTTGTTACTAAAGGAGACTAGTTTTCCGAGGTATACATAGTCTTGTACATAGCTTATCTGGTTATTATCTACGTATATTTGTCGCTGTCTGCTATTTGTCATTATCTTTGTCTTTGTCTTGTTCATCTGTAGCCCAATTTTAATACTTTCTTTATTTAGATCAGTCATCATTTTTTCTAGTATAGTAGGTGATTCAGCTATGAGAACTATGTCATCTGCAAACCTCAAGTGGGTAAGTTGGTGAGTTTTTATTCTTATGCCATAGTTCATTTTGTTCCAATCAATTTTTTTGAAAATAGATTCTAGCACAGCGATGAAGATTTTAGGAGATAACGGATCACCTTGTCGGACACCTCTTTTTATTGGAAACAACTCTCCTTTGCGTTCTAGCTTTACTCTACTCATACATTTTGAGTATAAGTTCTTTATTATATTGATATACTTTTGGTTTATGTTGCATATATTGAGGGCTTCCCATATTGAGTGGTGAGTAATGCTGTCAAAGGCCTTTTCGAAGTCAACAAAAGCTAGGTATAACGGATGGTTATGTTCTTTGTACTTTTCCAGTATTTGTTCTATTGAGTGGATATGGTCTATAGTTGAGAAACCTTTGCGAAAACCAGCTTGTTCGATTGGCTGGTTCTTGTCTATTTTTGGGGATATACGGGCTAAGAGTATGGAGCTAAAAAGTTTGTATATACTTGACAGCAGACTAATTGGTCTGTAGTTGCCCATATCAAGTGGATTTCCTTTTTTGTATATTAGTATTATATCTGAATTACACCATTGATTCGGCACTGTTTCAGAGTCAAGCACCATGTTAAATAGTATCGTTAGATAAGGCTCCATTACTAGAGCTCCTATTTTTAGAGTTTCATTGCTAATATTGTCAGGCCCTGGACTTTTTTCGTTTTTTAGCTTTTGTATGTGTCGTAATATTTCTTCAGTCTCAAAATAAGCTGGTATGTCATTGTTATAATTAGGTGTTTGCT
The DNA here is from genome assembly GCA_947347705.1 of Nymphula nitidulata. Taxonomy (NCBI): domain Eukaryota; kingdom Metazoa; phylum Arthropoda; class Insecta; order Lepidoptera; family Crambidae; genus Nymphula; species Nymphula nitidulata. The sequence continues at coordinate 10,332,732 of OX374641.1, read as the reverse complement.
GTGCAGTCTGTTCAAGACAGTTTGTTGTAGCTTTTCCATATAAATCTTTATAATATTCAGTAGCATGAGTAACTATTTCTTCTCTAGTTCTTGCTTCTTGTCCTTGTTTTTCAAGCTTTTGAATCCAATTTGTATGTGTCTTAAGTTCTTTGAATGCCTTTTTTGAGCTTTTATGTCTATTTAAGTTTTTCTCTATGATATCTCTTCTATAGTTGTTATAATCCGTCCTTATCATTTTATTAGTTTTCTTGAATAGATGTTTTAGTTCTGTTTTCATTTCTGTAGTTTTGTTTTTCATTGCTACTAAATCCGTTCGTCTCTTTATAAAGTTTACTGTCTCTTCACATAGTATTCTCTTTCCTCTATAGTCTTTATTGTCCTTATTTGAGGTTGTTTTTAGGGTGTCCATTATCGCATGTTCTAGGGCGTCGTATAACGTTTGTACGCTTTCATGTTTTTTCGGATTCACGTCTATGAGTTCAAGGTTCTGTCCCAGCTTTTTTTAAACGTTTTTAACTCTTTGTAATTGCTTGATATTTTGGGAAAGTTATTGAAGTTTTTTCTGTTGAGTTTGGGTGATCTATGATCAGTTGAAAAATTAATGCTGCTAAGAACTTCTATGTTTGATATTAATTTAGGGGAATTGCTCATTATGAAGTCTATTTCATTTTTTGTTTGATGGTTAGGTGACATCCACGTCCATTTGCGGCTTTGTTTTTTATTAAAGTAAGTATTCAATATTGTAAGTTTGTATTCAAAAGCAAATTGAATCATTTTTTCCCCTCTTGCATTTCTTTCTCCATATCCGTATTTACCCATTATAAGTCTTTCATGGTTTTTTGGTTTCCCTATTTTGGCGTTAAAATCGCCCATGACTATTAGAGTTTTGTCGGCAATTTCGTGTGCGCTTTTCAAGTCATCATAAAACTTATCTAGGGTAATATCATTTGCACTTTCTGTAGGTGCATAAGCTTGTATGACAGATATTTTTATTTCGTCAAATTGTAGTCTTAGTAAAGCTACTCTTTCTGATATGCCTATAAAGCTAATGATGTTGGATTTATATTGTTTCTTTATAATAAAGCCTACTCCGTGCAGACCCAATGTTTCACCTATGTAACAGAGTATGTAGTTTGTGTGTTCCTCTATTTCACGTCCTTGTTTCCTTAGTTCGGCTAGCCCGATTATGTCATAGTTGATCTTTTCTAGGGCATGTGTTAATTCAATTAACCGTTGCACGTTTGATAGTGAACGTACATTGTAAGTACATATCTTCAATATTTTGTGTTTATTCTTGTGGAAATGTGTATTTATAGTTGACAAATAGGGGTTATAGCTTATTCTATTCTGAGAATTTTTCTTGATTGGAGGGTAGCAGTCGTCTTCCCCCACGGTGACTAGCCGGGTTGGGGTGCAGTAGATTTTTTGTTGGTGTGGTGTTAGTTGCTATTGCTTGCTGGTTCCGGGTAGCGAGTTTACTCTTGGGCGTGTCCAATAATCCATGGAGTTAGTTTTGTTCATTTTATTTCGAGATTGTCGACCAGTTTCTTCATTGTAATTGGACTGTGTTGGTGTTTTTGATGGAGATCTTTTCCTTTTTTCATTACCTTTGCTTTGGTTAGCGTTATTTTTTATTATCAGTTTATCATATCTAATTATAGCAGTTTCCTTTTTCAATTTCTTCTTGCTTTTTAACTTTCAGTTCCCTTCTTATTTGCAGAACTTCCTTAGGAAAGTCTTCTGTTACATAAGTATTTTTAGGAAACATTTTATTCCTTTTAAGGATGTCCATTCTTCTCCAAGCTAATGTAAGTTTAATAAGAATTGGTCTCTTCTTTTTATCTGTTTTAGCACCTAGTCTATGAACTTCACAGATCTCCCATTTATCAAAGTTTTCTATGTCTCCTTCTTTGCTTACATAATTTAGGCTCTTTAGGACTAGATCTAATAGTTCTTGGTTGTTGTTTTCAGTTTCCTCTAGTCCATGTAATATAATGTTATTTTTTCGGCTATCTTTTTCTAGCTGTTGTATTTTGCTTTTCAATGCGTTTACTTCGGTTTTCAGTTTGATATTTTCTTCTATTAGCGGTTTAAGAGTTGTTTCTATTTTAAAATTCATGTTTTCTGTAAAAGTTTTCGCTAAAGCTGCTGTCTGTTCTTTAAATTCCTTTTTGGTTTCGTTCATATTCATGATCATTTGTTCATTGATTTTTTCCAAGAGTACTTTCATTTGCTCATCCATTCTAATTAAATAGTATATAGTTTTTTTTTTTTTTTTTTTTTCGATAATTTTATTTTTCACGTAAAACGGAACGGAACGTGAAGCGAAACGTAATATGCGTGAACGCAGCCTGATAATTGACACTTTTGACAGCGTCAGTTTTCAATGACAGCTGTCACTATGAGAAATATGTTGAATGAGTTTTTTTATAACCTCCAACTTGATTAGCACTTTTCACTATTTAAAATCTTAACACTGACGAGTTTATGCTGTGATTATATATTGTTTACGTAGGTCTTGAAGTTATTTCTCGTTTTTCACACTTTATTTGTTTTTAACACTGTTATTTTATGTTGAAGTAATTAAAATACACGGGAGCACATTAGATACGTAATTAGCTGTCAAGCACCGGAACCGGAAGCCCTGTATAAATAACTACCTAATTCCGACCTCTGGTAATAATTTATCTGTTTACATAAATAATATTATTCATTTTAAGGTTTATCAGGCTTCTTCCCAATTCATCCCCGATCATATATGACGGCTTGGAGAAACAGAAAAGTTGAGCAAGAAAACTTAGCCAAACAGCTGGAAGCAGGGAAGAGTTCGGAATCTACCGCCACTTAGTTTAATATGTATGTATAGAAGCTTTAGATTATTGTTAGTGTAATATAAATAATTGTAAAGATTATTTGGTGGTTTTATTTATTAATTAACAGAGGTCATCTGTGTTGTCCTGTATGTGTATATATAAAGGAGCCTTTGTGCTTTTCCAGAAGATTTATCTATCTATGTGATAAAAATCTAGATCCGTACAGCCGTTTTAGTATGATCAAGGAACAAAAATCCATTCAAACTTTCATATTTATACAAACAAACTATCTCCCTTTTGCATTTACCTATAATATTAGTCAGGATTTTAGGATAAAATATTACAAACGGCATAGCAGTGTTGCTATAATATAATTTAGAGTTAGACCCATTAAAGTCAATTAGATAGTGCTGTTCCATCATAAATGTTGTATAATTTTGTTCATTTTAAAACTTATTTACTAACTGTAATAGCTAGTAAAGCCCTATCAATATACGGAATTATTTTTGTCTATTATAAAGTAATAAAAATGTATCTAAACTAGAAACAAAATTTAAAAAAATCACAGGGATATCCCAAGTCCTGGATAGCTCAGATGGTTAGAGCTGTCGCCCGGATTGCGAAAGGTCGCGGGTTCGATCCCCGCCTCAGGACGTGAAATTTTTCTAGTTTAGAAACATTTTTATTAGTAAATAATTTTTCAAACATTTTTAATAATGATAAAAATCAAAATTATAAATCTTATTAACTACCCAAACGCAGCTTTACTCTTGCTTAATTTGGGTATTTTTTTTTTGTTTTGGTGTAACACTATACCATTTCATTTTGATGTTATATTCACAGTGGCTTGTTTTTTCAATGGACTATTTTATGAAGCTAAAACCACACTAGATCTAATTAAGGTATAGTATATCTCTTTTCTCTCAAAATGTAAAGGAAAAGAACAAAAATTTGAGCTTAAATTTACGTTTAGAAATGTTATCAAGAAACCATACACAATTTCAGAAGTCATGTTGTAGCAAAGTGCTTCATAAAACCTACATTCACAACGTTCAGAAATGTTTAAAAAACACTCGTCTTAATGTCAAATGACTGAATAACTGTTCGTTTTGCATTCACAATGAAAGAAAAAGACAGCATTTAAATTAAGATTGTATCAGAATGAACCTGTTGTAACTACTTCTATTCGTCACAGCACTAGCAGCCATCGTAGAATATGGTGAGAGCATTTTTTTCTGCTTGACTGGCTTAATGAAAAATACTAAATCATAGCTCCTTATTAGGTACCTAAATAAAGTATAAATATATCAAAAGAACATATGAACTTTAAACCTATATGTATGTTAATAAGGTGATATGGTTTTAAGGCCATGAAACCAAGCCTATTTTTACGCCTAACTAAGCCTACCTTTAAAAATGGCGAATGACAGACTTTGCAACCACGGTACAAACTCTTGTCAGTTATCGGTTGTACAATTAAGAAAATAAATAACACAATATACAATGAATTCCTTTTTATTACATACGTGAAAAAATGACAAGACAATTCCTTGCATGAATACAAATTGATGCCGACAGCCAAAACATCAAAGGCACATAATGTTGGTAACACGTGAATACAATACAAGCGTAAAACAAACTTTAAACATGATTACAACTTCTAAACTACGCTGCGTATTTAGGCTTATATATGTATTTCTGGCAAACAGTACATACAAAAATATGGGCTCAATATTCAAATTGACTTCAGTAAAATTTTACAATGGCAACAGGAAATATTTTTTGTACGGGCAACACTAAAAAGTAACCACGCTACCTTAAGACAAAACAACTAACATTCCTTGAGCAACTGTATTATTTATTACTGTGTAGAAAACTAAACTATTTAAGAATTCATTGTTCAAATAAGAGATCTTACAATAGGGAAGTAAAAAAAAAAACTAGTGGCATTTACTTAGTTTCTAACCCACAAATATCTTATCTGCCAAATAGTAAAACAAAAATTTTATACCTAGACAAAAACAGCGATTTCTGTCGTGTTCTAGAAAACAACACGATAAAATTATATTGTTTCAGTAAAATGGATTTTGTTACGTAGGTATAGGGTACATTTTAAGTCAATAGTCTTTTGTTTTAACGGCACTGAGATCAATAACCAGCGTGATTAATACAAGAAAGTTAATACTTATTTAAAAAATAGCTTATTTATTGTTTAGTGCCGTCAAATTTACGCTCAATCCCGCAGACTTAGATACTAGAATTGAATGCGTCTTATTACACTAATACGTCATAACAAATTTTGGGGTTGGAAATTGTGCGGCAAAGCTAAGAACGGGTGCTGAAAATGTGTTTGTACTTTCACTTCGAAATTCATGAAATGGCTGAAAAATCTACTTGTTTTTCCCAACAACGTCTGCTACCAAGCGGCTGGCTGAAAAAATTAAGAAACGATTAGTAAAATAGTAACACAGCATAAAATATCAAAGAAGGAACACATACATCATATAGGGCAGTTTTATCTATTAATCGATGGACTAAAAATTAGATTAAAGCTACCCACATCAGACAATTTTTTGTTACCGGTTTTTGTCGACCTAAATGAAACGCACACATGCACAAAGTTCAATATTACAACATACTACTACTCAAGTTCTTTATCTGTGAACATGAATTAAACCATTCTCAAATAACATTGCGTCTCGTTCTTTCGAGTCTAAAAAGAACAGCCCCTTAAACATAATAGCCTGCGCAGACGACGGATTTTTCTCCGCGGCGGAGAAAAAAGTACATTCCGCGAATAAAAATTCCGCCGCGGATTTACCGCGGACTCAACGCACATTTTCGGGGCCTCCCCCGTACTTTTGTTTGGTCCGCTCTCTGCATGTCCTCAGTTATTAGGGGGACTTTTTGTACGCAGTACTTTTAATCCCTCGTTTGCGTTACTCGATACAGTTATAATGTAAACGATCTATTTTAGCGGACAAAAATCCCTCGTTGCGCAGGCCATAATCAGTTGAAGCATTCTTAAATTCATGATAAGTAGGTACTTCAAAATACGGCAAATTAATAAAAATGTAGGAAAGTATGTTGAGGTTTCAGAATGGTATCAGGGTTCATTGTTGGCTGGCTGGACCAACGCAGATTGCTGAGTGGAGACGGTTGCAGTAACTCCTCATGGTTTTCTCCCACTTTTGAAAGGATGTTAAGGCTATAAATGGTTAACTACTGCCTGAGTTCGGTATATCCGGCAGAAAATATTGTTTAGTGAAGCGAATAGTGTATTAGTCCACAGGTCAGTGCAATTCACAAACATACACAAAAGCACTTAGCAAGGTCTTCATTACAATTACTATATAGGTCTAATTCCAGAAAGGTTAGCTTTAAGACAAGGTTTTTATCGGAATGGGAAACATGCCTAACTCACACAATAACAAACAACATACATAGAAAATTAAAAATATATTATGTATAATGATATTATTATGTACTATACCTACCAAAACAACACAAAACTCTGGAAAATAATCCATTTAAATGATTATATTTAATTATGTTTCTGCTACTAATTAATATAATATATTAATTATTTCATTTTGATTGATTGAAAAAAAACATAACTACTTAGAAATATAAACGTGTTACAAATATATATCATTTATCAATACCTAACATCAGTATATCACCAATATCAATCGATAACTAACCTTATAATTGGATCATCATTTTCTCCCACAAGATCAAGAACGAAGGAAATAATTATCAAGGAAGACAAATAAAATGTTAGCTTTGTAGATAAAAGAAGCATAAAAACACGCATGCGAATTGCGGATAGAAAGAAAATATTTCCAAAGCATAGTGACCTCAATTTTAAAAAGAAAACAGGTGTTTCCGATCAAAAGGAAAAGCGAAAATGGCATCGATCGACAATACAACCATCATATACTTCTATAATCTTACTAATTTCGAACTGAAATCGAATATATCACTATTATAGTTTTAATCTAATCTATCAAAAGTTCAACATTATTCAACGTTAAATCAATAAATAAGGTCTCAATTATTGTGCGTCTCTGACAGAGCAGCACCAACGACGCGCGACGTGACAATGTTATTCTTTTAATGCTATTTGTTATTTATTAATCAAGATTCTAACTACTTTACTGCCATAAAAAACATGTTCTGCCAGATTATCAGGCCAGGCAGGGTGTTCTATAGAAGCGTTAGTCTATTTCTAGCAGAATCGTCTTTTTACTTACCAAAGAAGAATTTTGTGTTAACTTTCTCTAATCTGCTTTACCTACAATAAATGAATGTGTTTAGCTTGTATTTGCTGTACATTAAACATAATTATTGTAAACAACAACAAGATATATCAGAACCTAACCAATCTACAGTAGTTACAAGATACATTCTAACAGCTCTTACAAGCCACAAATATCCAAGACTATCGGTTACATTAACAAAGTATATAATTATTATCTGTTGATTTCAAAGATCGCGGGATTATGACTTCAGTGCGTATTATCAGTAGAAAGATAATTATTATAGTATATTAGTTTCTTTCACTGTTTCATGAGTCATCATCATAACTGACTCGCGTAATTTTTAAAAGTTCGTGATTGTGGAGCACGTGACTCATGTCTTCTATTGAAGGCAAAATAAAACATATTTCGCAATACCTAACTAAAGATGACGAAAGATTAAAAATGGATTTTAATTAAGTACTAGGAAATTGAATATTAAAAATTGTAACAAGATGAACAAAACTTGCAAAAATACAAAATTCCTCGCAGCAATGATTCATAGATAAGAATCGAACCTTTTATAGTGCAATTTTCTGCTAATAAGTATAAAATATGTGCAAAGACTAAATAGAAAATATAAGAAAAAGATTTTGTGCGCATCACTTCCTATTAGTAGAGTGTAATAAAAAATAATATATCTGAATAACTGGAGGGAGTCATACCGTTAATTCTAAACACCATGTAAGAGCATACCGAATGTCAAATCTTTTAGTTTTGCTTATTAAAAATATTTGCACCAAAAATATTCACGGCATGGAAACGATGGTAAAGAACGACATATCCAGATAGATTCAACACTAATTTGTAAATTAGTTTGGAAAAATTACAATCACGATACAGGTCATAATGTGCGAAATTATTTTTTTACATTCGAATCGACGAGGAAATACACTATCAACATTGAATATATAGAAACCACTATTCAATGACAGTTAAATATACGCACTCTTTGGTTTGATATAAATAATAATTATGGTATTCTGTAGCTTGTAAGAGCTACAAGATGTCGTAGTAGGTATAATCAAATCTAATACAAATACGTTACTACAAAAATAAGTTGAAATAAACGTACTCCGCTATAAAAAGCATTAACAATCTTGGAACGCGTATAATATGAGTTCACTCTGATAACTTTTTCATACATTGCTCAATCCTGTAGTTTGCGTCTTGGACCAACTCGTGGACATTAACAACTTCTAAAGAGAGAAAGAACATAAAGTTGACAATTTCGATGAAAATTTAAAATACATAGTCATAAAGGACTACTGATTTTAAGCCAAATTCCGGGAAACTTTGCTTTGATGGAAGTGACCAATGAATATTTCGCTGGTTTCCAAAACCCTATAGAATTTGTAGGACAGTGAATTAAGTTCATTAAATTGAAGAAAATATACATCGTGAAATGTGCATGAAGGATAGCAATAGAAATGGGTGACATTTCAAAATATTGTTTGACATGAGTGGATAAACACAACTATGATAATATCCCACATATAACTATCTGTACATTGCAAAGCATATTGCCAAAAGCAAGCCAAGCGGTGTTTTTGCTTGTACCTTCCATTATATCCCGTTTAGATTCTATTACAGATCCTTCAACAATTTGTTGATTTGTTTGTTCGTATTGTTGACGTGTTTGTTGATATTTTTCACGATGTCCTTCAATTCTAGAATTATGAAACATCTTTAAAATACATAAGATGCAATAAATCTAGTTTTTCATAAAAAAGAGGGGGAAAATTATCTACTATTTATTATCTACATAAGTAAAATACTAGTACCTAGGTTTATGAAAACTCGAATAATCTGTTCAATAATACAACACTCTTAATTGAACTGTTTTCAAGGTTCAGACTGACTAATCTGACGTGACGATGGACTTTGAATCAAGTCATTAACGAAAAACCTATAGTAGGATTTGCATCTGATTTTCAAAGAGGCGATACTAAGGAAAAATATGAGCCCTACCTTGCGAGAATAAACCGTATAACTGCTAATAAAGGGAAAACATTAATTTTGATTCGTGAATCTCTAAAATAAATTTATAATTGTAATATTAATTTTTATTTTCATTTCTGAAAACGGCTGTTTTCTGAAAATTTTGCTATCTGAAAATACATCTTAACCTTGAAAAAAGTAAGTAAATACCGATTCTCCGTCAGTTGAGAACTTCAAGATACAATTAGAAAATAACAACAAGACCACCACTCTCCAAATGCCCAAAAGGGAAACAATAGCAACCAACCCAAGTTCTGTATGGATGGTTGTTGCGACAGTCAATTATGTGTAGGACGAAAATAAGTGCAAATTCGCAAACCTATCATGCACAGTTCATTTAGCTCAATGCAGTAACTCAAATAAGGTTTTGAACTCCTTAATGTAAGCATCGATAACTATTTACGTCATGAAGTTGGAAAACCGGCTTAGTTTAGTTACTGACGCGGCCCACATAACGTCGAATACGTCCTGCGAACTCAAATCCTGTATCGGCGTGTCCCTGTTTGAGTGCACTATTTGCCGAGTTTCTATGAAGTACTAACTTCACAGTAACTATACTGTGAATGGTAATATGTACTGTCTAGTTTTTCTTTGACTCAGCATTTGTATGACTTCTTTTATCTCTATTTATAGCGGGTATAACAAGAGTAGCAGTTGTAAAATAATCCTACCTTAGCGTGAGATACAATAGGGTATTTGATTTATAATGCTGTAGACAAAATAATAAGTCCCTATCAACAGAGTACTAGCAGACGTTGGGCAAACTAACACCAACACTTGTTGATATATGCCAAATATCTACTCTAGAGGCTTGTCTTCGTATTTTATAATGCACACGCCCAGTGAGTGGAAAACACTGCCGGCTTCAGTTTTCCCAGCTGCATGATAATACTAAGTGCCTTTAAATCAGGATAAAAATATAAGTTTACTCCTGTTTACTTGATGAAAAGCAAGCCTCTATTGATTTAAAATAAAATAAATAACTAGTCAAATACCCTATCGATCGGCGTTCAATAAATTAATAATCAAAAGGAAGCATACGATGTCAATCTTACCAGAGCTGGCAATGTTGTCGATGCGTTCGTGGTGTTTCTGATAGTAAGGACGGATGATGCGGTAGTAGATTATCAGGGACCCGTTGTAGTCGGTGGGCAGGTAACACCATATGATGAACATGCACTGGAAAAGCAAATACAAACATTTAGCTTACTGAGTAAACGGAAACTTAGTCATCTCTATAATCTCTAAAGAGAAATTTTTGGGCGCGAATTCAATACGGGTATTCATGTACTAGAATAGCAAGAACTATATATACTTCAACTTAAATAAAGACAGCGGAATTCAAATCGAGTTGATATACATTTTATCAACACAGCACCAATTCAAAAATCCAAATGAGGATAGTTATTTCGAATTTATCGTTGATCTTCCCTAATCCAACGGGTGTGAAACGCTTCGCAGACGAATTTTTGTCGAAGAACGATTCGCCGAAAAATCCAAAGACAGTAAATACAAGACAAAATATCCAGCTGTGTAGTCATAAAAAAATAACAATGAATCTACTAGTAATGCCATTATTTCTATTGATTTATTTCAAGTGGTATTTGTGGAATGGACTTTGAAAGTGTCGGCTAAACGTTTATCGACAAAAATTCTTTGGCGAAGCGTTTCACACCCAAATCCAACTGACACTATGGCGAGAATTACGTTTCGCTAGGCCAGTTATTATTTACATTTAAAGAAAATGTGATATTTCCTAGTTCTCTAAAATTCGTGTAGGTAAACAAATACATTCAGTCAGTGTTATTTGAGATAGTTTATCTGTTTATATTTCATGGCCAAACAAACCACTTTTTCCTCAAGGTTTTCATCAAGTGGTTAGCCACTGAAACCAAACTGGTGTTAATTTTCAAGTCGCCTTGCATAACTCTAGTTTGTTTAAATGACTGCCAGTGAGATAAAAAGGGACCTAAAACCTTCTGAAATACGAGTTAGGGTCACAATTTTATTTAGTTTTTTTATTTTTATTTTTTACACTCACACCTATTACCTAGCCCAAAGTAAGCATCATTAAGAGCTTGTGTTATGGATACTAGATAACGGAGAAATAATGATAATAATATGTATATAAATATTAGAAATATACTAAATAAACATACAAACATCCATGACTCGTAAACAAATGCTCGTACTCATCATACAAACATTTGTTCCTACCGGGATTCGAACCCGGGACCTCTTGACCGAATAGCCTGGGGTGCAGACCACTCGGCCAGCCGGTCGTCAGTTGTCTATGCATTTTTATTTTCTAACGCATGTTTAAATTTGAGATCCATTGCTAGTATCTAGTATTAAGCTGTAACAAAAACTGCTATAAAACTGCGTATTTATTCTTACTAGGTAAGTATATTTAAATTAGAGAATGTAGTTTTTATTACATTTTTATTTGCACCACTACTTTATTTTTTCCACCACCTTTTACCGGTTAACTTGTAGAGAATACCTCAGGCATTTAGCTCGCCCATTGTATTTTATTTTACAATGAACATTAACTAAATAAAGACCCTTACCAAGCCAGCAACTTATAAAAGATGTGTCCTGAATTTCAAAGACAGATTACGATTTGCGGGTCTGACAATAAGACCCTGGATCTAGAAGACTGTTGTTTGTAGGTAAATAAATACTTTGTTTTCGCGATTGTTATTCACAAATCACACTGCGCCATTTACCTACGAGCATATTGAAATTTAAAAAAAGTACAGTTTTATGGTGTCCTAATGTATTAAATAACGTCACCGCATATTGGTATAAAGACTAGCAAAGACGAATAAGGAATGTCAACGAGATGTCGGTATAGCCGAAAAATCCGCCGAAGTAGGTATTCGGTCGTATTTAGCGCTAATTTGTGAGGTCGTGTCGTTGCCATTGGAAGTCCAGCGCTCGTACCTACTCATAGCTTACTGGAGAAACTCGAGACTTTGTCTATATTGAAAATATAATTTTTCTCTGGTTTTGACGAGCACAGTAAAGTTAACAAATAATCAGATCTTGGACATTAATACAAATGAAATAATAACTACGCTTTGCTCTCACAAAATAAAGTGTGCACAACTGTAGCTAAAGAAGTTGGTAGTAACTGAGCAAACTTGAATGGAAAATAAATACTCTTTTGTTCTGTCAATTAAGTAAAACGCGTTGGTGGTTTGTTAATTTGTTTTGATATACCTAAATCATTGACAGGAACACTTGACTATATTTTAACTATACCTGAATGACTTTCTAGTGTACCCATAGAAGGTCACTGATGTTCCTACCTAACTACGAGTAGCTTACATAACGATGAGCTACCGCAAGCTCATGAACGAAAAAACAAACTATTTTTGTAACTAATAATGATATTTTGACATTTGAATTGTTTTATCAAAAATACATACAATAACTATTAAACTAAGATTACGACTCGCCCCTGCGTGATGGCAGACATGTCGTGATTCGTGAGACATACTTAGTGAGTGCAATAGAACCAACTTACTTCATAAAACCAAATCAAGGGGCAAGTCGCGACGACTGTACATATAAGGCGATACCGCGAGTTTTAACGTACTTTACTTAATAAACAACCTTTCATCCTCTACTATATCCTCTTAGGGGATAAGATTCTAAAAATCTTTTCTACTAGACATGGAACCCAGTTAGCCAGTTGCTTATTCTATACAGTACTAGCTATGCCTGCGGCTTCGCCTTGCCTATATCAACCATATAGATATAAAGTTTATCTCAACCATATCCACCCTGAAAGATCCTTCTAAATAATGTTTAAAGATTTTTTTTAAAATCGGTTCAGTAGTTTAGGAGATTGCCCCCTACAATCAAACTTTACTTCTACTTATAAAATATTCATGTAGAAAAATAACCAATTAAATACCAATACCTACATCAAGGATACCTCTATATCTTGATTTGACAAAAGCTTGATAATCTCGTTTCTTGAATGTCTTTTACACAGTTATTTATTATTCTTAAAGATAAATAAGTATTGGTTTACAATCCAAACGTAACAAACTTGTAATCATTTATAATGGTCAACAATTTTTTTGGCTTTACCTACTCAAATAAGTATGACATCATTCGTTTATGAATATAAACATATACCTAACTCATTTACCTAATAATACGTAGATAACGTTGCAGCATAGTTGATAATAGTAACTTCATTAGCATTTGCATGCGTTACGGCGTTAGTAATTAACACGATAATGTGGAGACTAAACATGCCTGTCTATTTTACTTTTGGTTCGAGAAATCTTTTCAAAAGCTAAGATACTTAGTCATAGATAGTCTCAAATTTTTTTGATAACACTCATCTTGAAGATTGTAAATGGAATCAATAATTGAGTCCATTCATTTATGTCATCGTCATTCCACATCAACCCCTTGTTAGATTTACCTACCTACACACTATTGGTAAAAATAATTACCTTTGGTTTAGCAGTAAAAAAAATAGAGAAAAATTCTTAGATAATCTAGGTCATTCTAGGTTAAGATTAGCTATAGGTAAGGGTCACGCACGAACCGTCAGAGCTCAGAAGTAATCACTTGGTTTGGTGTAGTCACTTAGTTTGATGTCGACTGCATTGCTTCAAGAACTGTCAGTATTGTACTACATATTACGTTTGATGGAGTAACACGTCATTTCGAGTTGACTCTTATTACAAAGTCCAAACAAATGCGTATCGCTTCATCAGCAGCCGTTGCGTAATTTTCAAAGGACATTGAAGTTTATAAACCGTACACATCTTTTGTCCTATGTTGTTGGTGGTCACAAGTCGATATACTTAAATGGAACTACTTATTATATGTAGGAGCAATAAACATGTTTCCTTCCTTTTAGCGACGCTAATCATATTCTAAAAATTACCTGACTGGCATAGCTTTAAAAACATAGCCATTAGAATAAGCACAAGCTAAATGGAAAAAATACCGGAATTCAAGCACTCCAAATCGTTCTTGGGAGGATGGAGAATATCACTATGTAAACGGTAGAATACACGCTCACTACTTAACTGGAGCATACAAGGCATTTTGATCCTAATCACAAAGTTTACTAAACGTTACTCTCCCCTACTTATGTTCGTCGAGCTTGTGGTGAAGGCCAGCAGTGGCCAGGCAGGAGTCAATAGATATCTTTTAGATTAATATACTGTCAGAATGAATCTTGTAAATGGCACATCAAAGGCCATAAGACAAAATTTTTTTCCTGCCCAGAGAATAGTGAAGCTAATGGCAGCTATGGATACAGAAACAGTAAAAACGGGAGAAGTACAAATGTTGCCTAAGGGTTGAAACGCACCGTGACGCTGCTGTCATTTATGGCCTCATGATAAGATAAAGCATAGGTATGATCTTATGATCTCAGCTGGGATAAGTCCTATTTCTGAACCACGAAATTCAAACCTAATTTTAAATTATAGCTTTCTGTTTTATTTTGTGCAAAAAAGAATAAGGCAGCATCACTTCAAAATTAGTTTTGAGTTTAGATGTTTTATCACCAGTAAAACATAAAAGCTGTTTTGATTAAATTACAACTTGAAAAGACAATAGAGAATATGCATAAAAAGAAAAACAGATTTAACACATTTATATGGTTAAAAAAAACGTAGTAACACTGGTAATAGTGAAAACAGAATCAATTTTAGCCAAAACACACACACACAAGTTATTAGAATTAGAAATTGGTATACTTGTCTCTTTCTAAAACAACTTTATATATAATAAAATATCCGCGTCTTTAACTTTCAGTGCTTGTAAGTTAATCAATATTTTTCTAAAATTGTTTCAGACTTGTAAATTGTTACTATTTATGCGTGTAGTATTAAATTTAAAACCATAATTATATAAAATATATCATATACTTTCTCTAATAATAATATTTTTGTACATTATAAAAATTCTGACAAGCAGATTGCTTTGTGGTATTAAGAGTAGTTTATTAGTCACATTTCTTGTACACTTCATTTATCAGCCATTATCACAAAAACAATATTCTTTGATAATCACAAAACTCACAAAAGTCTGTACTTTGCATTTTAATTATTTTAAGTGTTTACTATGATCTGAAATCTAATGTTTCCTTTGATTTGGCTACTATTTAAAAATTGCCTGAATTTTACCTACTATTAATAATATGCTTCCGAAAATATTTTTTTTTATTATGACAAGGGTGGTTTATTATGACAAACATACATGGTAAACACTTACCATCGTATCGTATAGAATCGTCATACGATCGGATCGTATCATTACCACAAGTTACTGACACTTGTAGCATATTAGTTACTACTCGTGCATTGTCGAGTTTGAGTTTGAGTTTATTATGTTATGTTGTATGGCAAAGGAGACTAGTCCCTGTAGCAAAACACGTAGGTAATTCACTCTGGGGACCATACTTAGTGCAGGAGCACAACTGCACTACAAAGTCATTGAGCTGTGATCATCTGCAAGGTGGTAGCTTTGATGGATGGTTTTTTAATGTAGGTATTAAGGATCGAAAATCACACAGTATCTGGAGCTGAAAATTCCTGCATGCAGTTTATGCTAACAACAGAATCACTCTGTTAGATTTGTAACATAACTATGTATATTATGTTTTATTCACAAAGTCTGGTTAGGGATCTATCAACAATACTCATGTTTTTCCTGTCCTATAATAGCTCTTATGTGTGCTATCAGCTACATAGCAAAATTATTAATTCAGTATAATTCTTTTAAGATTATAAGTATTTATAAATATGATTGATTGATTTTTCTATTTACTTTCTGTGTGGAAAAAATTTTTCAATAATTGTTATCTTTATAGGAAGAAATGAATAATAATCATATAAAGTATAGTTGTATGATGCCATTTCTATAACCATCTATTAGTTAATATTACAAATGCTACAAAGATAAGTTAAATATCTACCTATGATATTTTACTATGATAAGATAATTAAGAACAAGACTTATGAATACATTTTTTTTATTATTTCTTTTACAGGGATTTTTAAACTTCCAGTCAAAGTGAAAAAACTGCTAAGTTAACTGGAAGCTTAAAAATGCTTGTAAAAGTATTCTTTCGGATCACTAGAGGTGAAAATTTCAGTGAGTAGTGAGATAAACATTGCTATAAAAACGTTCAAAAAGGGTAGAAAGCGATTAGGAAATTAGAAGGTTACACCTAGTGGTATGGTGCGATAGTGGTAATCATACAATGTTTAGGAGTTCGATTCCCGCCTGAAGCATATAATTTTTTCATCATTTTATTTCTTTAATTGCAATTGTTACAATAAAGTAGGCGTTATAAATCCACCAAATCAAACATAAATTTGAAGTACCTTCCAATAAGCTAATCAGTATTTTTTTGTTCTTAAAATCAATTAATTTACCACCATATAAATAGTTGGAATAAATATATTTTATCTTTATAACCAGCAAACAAAATTCAAGAATTCACTAGGTTTATTTTAAGGTTTGGAATCATCTTATCTAAACCTTAAAGAATCAAGTTTACACAATTAAAAAAAAACTTACGGACAAATTGATAACCTCCTCCTTTTTTTGAAGTCGGTTAAAATATGGTTTATTTGGACAAATAATCATTAAATGTATTTAGCCCACTAGATAGTTTTTTGTCACAGACAATAGAGGTTATATGTAATTATTTTAACCTGTCAAGCATCAGATTCCAGACACAATTGATTTTACAACTGCCATATCCTCCCGGGGAGATAAAGCTGCTTGATAGATTACTGAATATTATAGTTAGTGAATGGTCTTAGTCTATAGTTACTAAAAAGTTAAAACATATGGGGGTTACCTTAATTAACCAATACAGCGGGAACCAGCCAACAATAAAGTCCGAAAAGTACTCCACGATAGAGAAGCATGCATACACAACCCAATACGTCAGCCATTTGGTGTCGTCATCTTTCTGAGGTGACTCCAAAGCCTTCATGGACATGTACGCAGGGTACACAAATCCAATTGTGTTGCATATCAATTCAGCTCCGAATCCGAACACTAAATATAAACCGGTGAACGCGACCAAACCTGCACAAAAGAACCAACGTCAAACGGACTGCTAAGGATATAAATAAACGTGAAAAAAGTAAGCGACTCACCTACGAAAATGTAGACTCTGCTGACGCCGGTTTTCTGCTCGGCTGTGTCAAAATATTTTGTCCACGGCTTGCTTTTGTCGACAAGGTTGCGTTCAATAATGTCTTTGTACTCTTGTAATTTGGAACCCATTGTTTTAGATTAAATTATATATTTTTTTGAAATATAAATGACACTTTGGCAGTTCAACCGCGGCCACGACTCGTTCGTTGACAAGACAAGACAATGACATGACAGCACAATAATGGCGGCTTAATTTTTTAAGTTCTTGGCCCGGCCTGGGGCGTTTATTTTTTTTTTATATTTAGTTTTACGGCTCTGATTTCAAGACTTTTTCAGGCAGCCAATTCAATTTTATTTATTTCTTCATTTACGTTTGACGTGATCACGTGAAATATGTAGGTATAGGGTGACAGGCTCCATGATGCTTATTTTATATGGCGGATCACCACAATAAAATTCTTCACGTCTTTCTCACCATTATCACTTTAATTCTAATGATCTTCCAATTGCACGTCAACACAAACACATGCTTCATAAAACTACACCAATTTTATAAAACAACGTTTGTTCAGACACAATTTTTAATAATTGTAATAAAAATTTTGAGTGACACCACCAAATCCCACCAAACATTTGGGGCGATTAGATCATAGAGTATATTTTTTAAAGTTTAGATCGCATATCGAAATTAGATTTTGTTTGCAGGATTGGCGATCAACTTGCAAGACACCCCTCCTGGAGTCGCGCTTTTTGGTCGCTCGCCAAAGCTGCCGAGGGAAACTTTTGTAGGTCGTCCTTGCCACCACTACGTAAGCCTGATGGAAACTTGGCCCATAGCGCTAAAGAGAAAGCCAATTTACTGGGTGCTCTCTTTGCCTCGAACTCGACTTTAAATGATGGAGGTGCTGTAACACCTACCATACCCTGGTGCGGCAACTCTATGCCGGAGATCACCATTACGCAACGGGAGGTACGGCGTGAGTTGTTATATCTGGATATTCATAGTACATATTAGTAGTGCAGAAGCAGTGTGCTCCTGAGTTGTGTCCCGTTCTGACGCGTCTTTTCGCGCTTTTATACTCTACCAGGCAAGTTCCGTCTTCATGGTAGACTGACCTAGACTGCACTAGACCCGGTGCCCAAAAAGGGCGATAGATAAGACCCATCGAATTACAGGCCAATCGCTATAACCTCTCTTCTCTCAAAGGTGATGGAGCGCGTTGTAAATACGCAACTCCTCAGGTACCTAGAGGATCACGACCTTATCAGCGACCGTCAATACGGCTTTCGCCACAGTCGCTCGCCGGGTGATTTTTAGTGTATCTCACGCACCGTTGGTCTCTTACCATTGAGAGTCATGGTGAGGCATTGGCAGTTAGCCTAGATGTAGCGAAGGCGCTCGATCGGGTCTGGCACAGGGGTCTTCTTTCGAAGTTACCAACTTACGGGCTGCCTGAGGGGTTGTGCAAATGGGTCGCTAGCATTTTGTCCAGCAGATTTATAAGAGCCGTCGTTGACGGCAGTTGCTCGGAAAGCATGGGTATTAACGCTGGCGTCCCGCAAGGCTCGGTGCTGTCTCCAACATTGTTCCTGTTGAATATCAAAGATATGCTGTCTATTGACGGACTGCATTGTTATGCGAATGCCAGTACTGGTGACGCTTACTATAAGAGTCGTGCTAATACGATCTATTCCCTCGGTCTACAGTGGAGGAAAGTCGCGGTCGACTTGTGTCTGAAATCGAGAGGTCTCTAATCAGAGTCTCCGATTGGGGACGACTAAACTTAGTCCAATTCAACCCAACTAAGACACAAGTCTGCTCGTTCAGCGCTAAAAAAACCCCATTCGCTGTAGCTCCACAATTCCTCGACACACTGCTTTCCATCTCTACGAGTATCAGGATTCTTGGTGTTGATATCTCTAGTGGCGTGCAGTTCCGTAGTCATTTGGAGGATAAAGTCAAGCTGGCATCCAAGAAGCTTGGTGTGCTCAATAGAGCGCGGCGGTATTTCACTTCGGGGCAAAGACTGTTACTGTATAAGTCTCAAGTCAGGCCCCATATGGAGTACTGCTGCCATTTATAGGCGGGAGCGCCTAGATACCAGCTTGGACCATTTGACGTGCTCCAAAGACGCACTATGAGAATTGTCGACGATAATGAGCTCACAAGCGGTATTGAACCTTTAAGCCTAAGGAGAGATTTAAGCCTCATAAATATCCAAGCTAGCCCCATAGATGAAATAAAAGCTAGCGAAGAAAAAATAATATTTACTCAAATTATACCCAGGATAAACATAATTATAAAATAATGCGGGACCAATTTAGTAATCTAAATAAAGCCCCTAAAAATTACTTTTTATTGTTTGCCGGTAACCAGTAAGATAGGTACTGCTTTCAAAATCCAAATATTAACTCCGTGCCAAATAAATCTGCAATAAAAAGTCATTCACCCAACCTTGAACTGACTTAAACCATTTTTTTCTAAACTTGCGATAATTGTCGCGCTTTCATACTAAACTATCGCTAATTTCACTACGCTCGAGTTTCTTAATACCTACAAGTTGGTCAAAATTAAACGTAGCTACCATACAGTCGGACATATTTATTTAAACAGTCATATTTTTCTTAAAACTCCCAAAATGTAATCTGAAAGCAATAAAATTATCATATTTAAATTGCTTGAGCTTACCAAGGTTAATTGAAAATTCATTTTTGTTGATTTAGATTTGTATAGGTAGGTACCTATTTAATATCTATAAAAGTATTATTTATCATTGAAAATTCATTTTTGTTGATTTAGTTTTGTATAGGTATCTACCTATTTAATATCTATAAAAGTATTATTTATCATCGAAAATAGTAATTTAACCAATTACATTCTAGTAGGTTTAAATTTACTTAAAATAATTCATTTAACACTCAGCTCCAAACGTTTAAAATTTATAACATACAGACATTGTATAATTTTAGTTGTTTGTGACGTCAGTCAGATATCACCCGGCTCAGTCAGAAGAGATGCACCGATGGGTCAAATTATAAACTTTTTTTTTATACAACAAACAAGCTGACGGCCCACCTGGTGATAAGCGGTAAGCCAACAGACACCTGCAATAACAAGGAAAAATCACTTGATACTGCAAGTGCATTGTCATCCTGAGGGAGGCCTAAGATGAAATGCCGTCCATGCTCTGTAAATAATTTACACTGGCCACCTTTACCTAATAATTTCCTTTCCCTAAACTTAAAAGATTATTTCGATATAATCGATTTAGATCAAACTTGGTATGGACATATTCCGAGACCCTGGAAAATACATACCTAGGTATCTAGGTACCTAGGTTATTTTTTGGCGCGATGATAAAAGAGATCCACCGCGAGCGGACGCTAGTTGGAAATAAATAAAAAAATACACGGCAAATCTCATTTTTTATTAATTTAAAATATGAAAGCATTAACGTTAACCATCACTTTTCGCTTCATAAAATTAGCCTATTTATATAAAACAATGAATTTAATTGGAAGAGACTGTATCGACATCGCTGTGAATAATTTATTAATAAAGCTATTATTGGGCACAAATCGAATATAATCGAATCGAATCAAATTAACTAGATGAATTGTTGCAAGTATTGCCTACTTAATACTTTTCTCAAAAACGAATGGTAAGACAAATTTCATTATTTTTTTAGATGGAAGAACACATACAGCAAAGTAGGTAAGTCTAAAAACTATAAAATTAAGTATACCTACGTATTATGATGTAAGTCACGATCTATAAATATTTATCACAATTCATGTGGCGATTATTAGAATATTTAAAACTGCAGATTCTAAATATTTAAAATTTATGTTTGTAATGTTTGTTATGTGCATTAATTGTGCTTTAAGAACAAATTCATACACTATTACCTATGCTGTGCGCGTAATTATAAAAAATATTTTACTTAATTTTCTACACTTTGTGAGGAACTTAGTATCTCAAGAAGCAATTGATTGACTAGAACCTAAATGCTTAAAATTATAGGTGTATGTGAAACTACGGACAGTTTACTTTGTAGCTAAATTTTCATTACTCTCTTATTTATTTAGTAAATACCTAGGTATAATTTATAAACATTTGATGTTTAAAAGTTCAAATTCAAAGATTAAAAAATAGAAGAATTTAATTAGATTTTTATTTAACAATGCAAGTACCTATCTACGTATTAAATTGTTGCAGGAAACCGATAGTGGAAGATTGAAGTGAGATTTAATTTGTACGCGCTACCTATAATAATTTTAGTAAATTTAAATTGATATATTTTCAAATATAAGTAGTATTTATAGCAAAACGATATGACAATGCAGATCTAATAACGATTAGTGCCGGATAGAATTAGATAAGTAGATGAATGATTAAGTGCACAAAATATTTTAAGTTAAAAAATATTTTATAAATTTTAGGTAATATTTTTTGTTCAAAAATATTTTATACATTACACTTTAAGCTTCAGCTTTAAAAGTAAACAATTCCTATCTATAGATTAGTATTATGTACTATATACTCAATGAGATTGGTCTCAGTCTTATGCTATATTGTGTAATAAATGTTTTGACTTTGCAGTGTTCAGAAATGGACTTTTCTTACATAGGTACAACTAGGTATAATAACAATATAATTATCAATAAAATCATTTCGTATTAAAATTAAAAAATTTAACATTTCATACAAAACCTTTTTAAAAATCCTATCTAATTTTATTACAATCTACTGGATTTATACATTGGGACATAAATGCAACATTATTAATTCAACATTGCAAAACAAAATTGTCAATTTTATCAACAATCTTTCATTCAAAAATTAAACTTAAACATTGATAAAGTTTTTATAACTGAAATACACTAGCTTGCTATTTATATAAAATTCTAGATCATTTTTCTGCAATAATCATCATAATTGTCATTATTGCAGCTTATCATAGAGATTGCTGAACCGGCCATTTACCATGGCCAGTATCAAGTCCAATATTATTATTTCAGTGACTTAAGAAAAAAAAATCTTGATAAGTCTAAATCTTGATTACTTAATACATTTAGATGTAAGTAGATCTTTATAAATCACAGTTGATTTTTTATTAATCGGAAAATAAAAGTGGTCTGAAAAGTATCAAACTTTCAGATTAGTACCTAACTGTTGACAAGGATCTCAACCAACCCTCAAATTTTATTTCGGACTTTTTTAACACACTGTTTAATTAAAGGATCCAAGATACTAGGTAACTTCACATTTTAATGTTTTTGATGCGTTTAAACGCCTACTTTATTGTAACAATTAACAAATAAAGAAAGAAAACAATGAAAAAATTATGTTGCTTGTACCTAAGCTTGGAGCATATAATTTTTTCATCGTTTTCTTTCTTTATTTGTTATTGCTAAATAACTTCGTTAAACTTTTAGATGAATAAATTGTAATAATTATTATAAAAATGAAAAAAAGTTTCTTTTATCTAACTAGGTATGTACCATATTTATACTAAGGTGCTTAAACCAACTTTCATATTTACTAATATTCACGTAATACGCTAATAATCCTGTTTGATTATTAGAATCACTTTAAACTTATTTAGTTTTGAGAATATTACAAACAATATCAGAGTAAAATTATCAACTTAGGATTACTTTATCAAATTTTTAAGGCGCTTTTTCTTTAAAATTTTAGCCTTTGTTATTGTGATTTGTGCTTAGTTAAATATCTATTTGCTCTCTATCCTTCACAGTTAACTTGGACATGTATTGTTTGATCCTGTGACGGACCAGGGTTGGGCTCTGTTATGCTGCTTTGTGCTTCTTTCTGGCATCGCGTCGATGCTCATGCGGTGGCTGTGTTTTCAACTCTCTGCAGTCAAGCTAAAATCATTTTTACATTATTAACTTTTCACTGAACTGAATTTTGCGTTTTATTTGGATCAGTTTTTTACTAACCAATATTTCGTCATCAGGCACTCTCGACAATAGATCTAAAACTTCGTTGTTCGGAATAGTATGTGGTCTTAAAATTTTTCTGGTAAATTTATTGATGCCTGCCAAAATAAACATCATAAGTATTTAATGTTGAGTTTTTTAGGTAATTCTTTTAAAACAGTTTCAACTTACCCCACGCCATTAACATGTATCTTAATGGTATCACGTATAGTACTAACATTGCTCCAAACAACATTATAATTGCTAAATAGCTTAAATAAGGTACTGTGAAGTTCATTAGGCTGAAACAAAAATAGATAGGTAATTTATTTACTTCAGCTATGACACGAGTGAGTGTAACTACCGTTACACCGAGTTTCTTATCTTTATCTGTGGGTAAAGGTGGGTAAGTATCATGAAAATTTATCATAATTTATTCATATTTATATTCCTTTACAAACAAAATAAGATAGAAAGTGTCAATAGTGCCACTCACTTCTTAACTGCTTCTCCTAATGCTGCTACGTAACCTATTGCATTTTGAACTGTTTGCGTCACTTCTTGTATTGCTTGTAATCTTTCTTTCAATGACTTTTTCTCCTCCTGTAAAAAAATATACAATTTCATACAACAAATAACGAGAAGGCACATATTGTGTCAGCACCATCTAAAAATTTTTAATAAATGGTACCTTATCGACCTCTTCTTCGTCATCTTCCTCCGCTAATAAATCATCATCGTCTACTGGCAATAATAGAGGGTTGCCTCCTGGAATAGCAACAGAGTCATTAGTACAATATTAAAATAATTTTTCATCACTTTTCCTTGTTATTGCAGGTGTTTATAGGCGGCGGTAACCGCTTACCATCAGGTGGGCCGTCAGCATTGTTTGTCATCTAGTTGTATAAAAAATAAAATAAATCTTTCATAACAGTCTGTTTAAAATTGTGTTACAGACCATTTGAAATAGTAAGTCTTGAATTAAGGCTTTAAGAAGAGCAATATAAAAAACCTCAAGTTTGGAATTCTTTAATGCGGGAAAAGTCAGTTTAATTATCTTAAAATTTATGTTCCGTAGAAAGTTTGTTTCTGATATAGATGATGAATATAACGCAAAACCCCTGAAAACCTAAACTTAATTTCATATATAAGGCTTTAGTTTAGTTGTATATCTTAAAACAAAGAATAAAAAGAAAGCGGTATTTACAAAGCATAACACCTATACACACACACCATTTCTGCTTACACACATTGACAATCAAAGTCGACATACTCCAATAACTTACTACGAAAATAAGATAAGGGTTTCCATTTGCCATTTTGGTAATTTCGGGATAAGCGTTTTAACCGCACTAAAAGTAAAATATTAAAAATAAACCAATAAGAAAGCTACTGACTAAGGAGTTTGACTTTAAATAAAACTTGGCACTTAGCTAGCACGAGGTTTTTCAATTTTATTGTAATTTAGGTAAGCATGTTATATATTTACAACTTACCAGTAAGCCTGTATATTAACCAGTTTCTGGTAAAGAACATAAGTAGCAAAAGTGGTAGCATCCACATTTCATAATAATAGCAGAATGCTAGCCATACTAAAAGGCTGAGAAATGATCGTATCCTTGATTCCCATTCAAAACAATCTCTGGAAGGAACACAAGAAACTCATAAAATACCCACTACCATATAGGTTGTAAGGAGAAGGCTCTCGTTAAAGAATGCAGACGGCAGTGCTGCCGATCCTAACTACCACCCCTTAAAAATTGAAATCACGAAAATAATCTGCTATTAAATTCAAAGAGATCGTTTCGATCATGTATTACAATTTACTATGAAAGAGCTGATGTTCTTTTCGCAATTGTATTACTTTTTCAACCAGACGTGTTTAGTTAGAATTACATGCACTGCCATCTACCTTTGATTTCGAGAGCGTTGCCTTTACAACCTGTATGACTTTAAATAAGTTAGCGCAGACTATGCTAGACAAACAGATAGCTTGAAACATTTTACTTACTGTAAAATTTTCCCAATTTCTATAAACCACATGATAATAGCTTTTAACCTCATAACATTCCTTATAAATAATTGCCTCTTGAATTTTGCTTCTTGATGCATGTACTTTGGCTCTTTTGGATTCACTACCCTTATAGCTCCTTTCAACTGAATTGAACACATGATATTTCAAATTTGAACAAGTTATGTATTTAATCAAGTTTATTTCATGGCACTTACCTGATTCCATATCACAGTCATTTCTAGTTGTATTTGCGGGTAATTTCCTTTCGCTCGCGCCCTCATTTTTTTATCCTTGAGAGCGTACCATCGTTTTTCCCCATTTCTTATACTTAATAGCGGTACAGCAAGTTTACCTAAAAATTCTACTTTATGATCATGATCTTCATCGTAGACTGTCAATTCTAATATCGAGCTTATGTCTTTCACTGTACTGCAACAAAAACACAATTAATTTTATTTTGGCTTGATTTCCTATTTGTGGGTAGTTCAAAATATGCAAAAATATCAAAAACGCCATCTATGGAACCATTACCTAAACTTTATGACATAAACCTAACTAAATTGTATGTGAAATGATTCATTATGTACTGTTTATAAAGAAACTTTCATACCAATTTAAACTACGGCGTAAGTATAACAAACTTTTACAGATTTCTAAATTCTAAACTTACAATGTAAATATCTTCATCCAATTAGGCGTCAAAGTTTTGTACTCCGTGTGTGTTTGAAGTCTCGCGTTGTCTAGTTCTAGCACACAGAAGGGGTCGGACTTGCCACCCAGGTCAGCTGCAGCGAGCCCTTTAGCGCCGAACACCTTGACACACAGCCAACCCACACCGTGTGAGTTTTCATTGAAGCGATGCCAGGCCTGACCAATACAAAAAGGTGTGAATGGCATAGTAATTTTATGCTAAGGGTTGAGGATATCTCCTTAAGGGTTGAGGATACCAGTCATGCATCCCAGAAGATAAGTTGGCACTTACATATCTCCTTTCAATAATTTCTCTATCCCGAGGGTTTTCTCTATAACTGGCTAGGTCCGTGATCGTCTCCGATTGCGTGGTACCACTGATGGTTAGCAGGAGGAATATTTGTCCATTACCATCTTCTAAGTCTTGCCAAATGTTATGTGTTTTCTCTCTTTCTAATTTTGATAAGTCTATTGCACACCTGCAACAAAAATATTAGATACCTAGGCATTTTGATATGATTGGTTTTATTTCACATTTTAAGCCTATCGGTGGGAAACTAAACTAATCAATATAACACATTTAGTAGAAAGGCGGCAATGAATGAAAAGTACCTAATACAATCTGCACAATCCATACTAATGTCATAAATGCGACAGTAACTCTCTGTCTCTTTGTCTGAATCAATTTACGAGGAATTCGGCATGGAGATAGATTAAATCCTGAAAAAGCATATAGGATATATTACGCCGTGATAACCAACATACACGCGGACGGAGTCGCGGGCGGTAATGTTAGTATTCTATAAATGTCACGGCAGGCTACATTGCAAGGAGGACTGATGGCCGTTGGGGCTGAAAAGTCTCAGAGTAGCGGCTGCGTACCGGGAGCTTTGTCAGGCCCCCCACAAGGTGGACCGACGATCTGGCGACGGTCGCGGGAAGCTGATGCCTTTGGGCAGCGCAGTTAAGAGGACCTAGGGGAGGCCTATGCCCAACAGTGAGCGTCACTCGACTGATATGATGATGATGATGAATTACGCTTGTGTAAAATTTAAACAAGTACATCGTATTATTATAATCTCACCTCCCTATGAAATCGTCCTTCGTCTGCTTATCCTTATCCCATACAGTCACCTCCAAGAACTGCTCCTGGTCATCATACAGGTGCAGATCAAACTGTTCCAGCCACGATGGATGCAAAGATTTCCAAACTACCTTGCTTTTGTATTTCTCGTTGCCTAACCTGTAATATGGTAGTAAAACCTTGTAATAATTAATTGAGGATCATAAAAGCATCAATTGGGCCAGTGAGTTGGTGTTATGGTCCAACACTCCGCATGTTTCTTTCATGGAGGATGGCCTGTGCCCAGCAGTGGGATGTCTATAGGCTGTTGCTGATCATATAAGTGGGAAAACTTAAAGATATGTATAGGGGATATTCATTAGTAGCTCTTAAGGTGTGAGCTGGTGCAGTGTAAAGTGAGACAAAAGTCAGTGGAGTCAAATGTCTGGTCTATTTTCGTTTTGCACTAGGCCTCATTAGGGTCTTCGATCTAACAGCATCAAGATAAAATGTTTCAAGTTTAACCCCAAATTATGTTAACCAGTCTAGCACCAGATTCCAGATACAATTGATTTTTCAATTGTCTTAGGCCTCCGGAGGCATAACGCCCCTTGACAGATTAAAGTAAGTTTTAGGTTACAACAGTTATTCCAGTACATTTTGTTTTAAACTATAAAGCTAGTAACAGACGCTTGTAGCACCTTTAGCACTACTCACGCTGCCTAGCCAGTAAATAATCTAGAGGAAGTTAAGTATGTTGATAGAGGAAACGAGTCCCCCTGCTCCAAGATTACGCTTTCTCAATTTTATTATCTTTGGCGATTTCACTCACTGCAGGAGCACAATATTTCAAAATAGTAGAGTATAGAGTATAGAGTAAGGGAGACGCAGCGTTGGTAGGCCCCCCACAAGGTGGACCGATGATCTGGTAAGGGTCGCGGGAAGCCGTTGGATGAGGGCAGCGCAGGACCGATCGGTTTGGAGATACTTGGGGGAGGCCTATCCCAGCAGTGGGCGTCTCTCGGCTGATATGATGATGATGATGACAGAGTAAGACCGGTGTCAAAGGCGAAGTGTTACGCTTGATGTGCTGTCCTCTGTCGAAGTACAGCAAGATACTTGACCAACGAAAGGGACGTCGTCATAACAATGAAAATATTAACTCTACCACTAATGTTATTGTACACAATTCAAGTACCTGTATTGTAGAACACCGATAGCTTTATCTGTAGATAAATTAGGAACGCCCTTCGTAAAAGTAGGTCCTACTAAGTAAGTCAATAGTAAATAGCCATGGTAGTTTTGCTTTGATGTAAATTTGAGCCTACGCAAACTGGTGACAATCATTGTCTTATGGTTATGCTTACACGGTTATTATTTTGTGATTTGTAAGTTTTACGGCTATTTAATTATGAAGGCTGGCGTCACTTTGTCGGGCCTATTCAAATTGAGGCGCAAAAATTACCATTCAAGTCCATTACCTCCTTTGTGGTGCAAAACTTTGGGAAAACTAACAAAGGACTACTTAGTATGTAGTCAAATCAAAAAACGAATTTGAATTGGAAAAAAACTGTAACCGATTTCAATTTTCAGCAATTAATCCGATGGGAATATTCCAATTCACAAGCTGTAGGTACTTTTATGGGAATTGGAATTAAGTATGCTTTGAGCGCTGACGTAGTGCGGCATTTCATATAAACTTTAAAGTCGAAATTATTACAACAAACCGATTCTAATAAGACTTTACGTTCATAAGCAAGTCAGGCCCATGTTAAATAGATATCAGAGGATTTTTCAAGAAACAGTCTCATTGTTAAGTAAGGGACATTTTTAGCTTTTCATACATACAAAAAATCAACAAGAATTTCTTAATTATTAGGGAGACTTTTTGCAAAACATATGGTGCTACGACGCTACGCGTGTCTAGGCTTGGTCACCGCTTCCATCAGTCGGACCGACCTCTTCAGTACAAAACGATCCGCCTAGGCATCTGATTGACCGGACTTTCAACAAGCCATGTTAAATGTTAAGTGAGTCTAGTTCAATTAACCATCGGCCTAGGCACTTAAATGGATGCCGGCGTTTAACTACGGGATAAATTTAAATAGATCGCGGCGACATCTAGTTAAAATCCCGTATGCGATGTAGGTACAAAGGTCTGTAATGTTAAGCCCTGGCAAATTACTTTATGGGTTGTATTACGATTCGTAAACCTGGATGCATGTCTTTACATTCAATATCAAATATTTTCCATAAGGAAAAACCTGACGTTCGTTTCGGAAGTGAGGCGCTTGGTTTAATGGTCGACACGACAATGATCGTTTTCGTTTTGATTCGATTAAAACTTACACTAGGGCTGCGGTTGGAGATAAAATGGAATATTTGCGCTAAGCTCACGGAATTCCGAATCTGAATTCAGAAACCCAAATCAGGTAACGTGTTTGTGTGGCCAGTCAGCTGTCTGTAATGAATGTGTCTTTATAACAATTTAAAATTATCTCAGCTAAAGTAGGTACTCTGTTCGAAAATAGCTTATGGCTTCGACAAATCAAATGCTAAAGGGTGATTACTCTCGTGTGATATAAATAAACCAACTATAATTATTAGGTAAGGACCTACGTCTATTTCCATCATTCTGCATTCAATTTATATCTTCCTAAGACATGGACGGTAACAGACTTTCCCATGAGACATAATCACACACTAGAAACACTAATCACCACTTTTTCAAAGCTTATCAGTTTGTAGTTATTAGAGGGGCGAGAAACGAAACAAAGGGAGGCAAAATGTGCCGTGAGACTACTCATGGGCATCATGCTAAGATAAGATAAGGTCTACCCACTCACCTAAACTTACAATAAGGGTCGCTGGATCTGGTGTCCAAGTCCATAGCCGGAAGGTTCTTAGCCTCGACGAGGACGATGGTCACCACCGAGCTCCATATCTGCGCCTTCAGTCTCTTGTTCGCGTCGCTGATACGAGTGTTTTTTAACAAATACTGAAAATAATAAAGTGAGTTTTTTAGTGATTTTGCGGTAGTGATTCTGAAAGCGGTTATTAAACTACCCACGGGCAATGGCTGAGCTAATTTCTACGTAATACCGTGTGGTCCCACGGGGCCACCCGGCCGTCAGAAAATGGTTATGCCACGCGGGAGATCTTTAGAATTTGTAGGGCATTATCTACAACATTTTATTTTACATTAAAATAATATAGGATATAGGTACCGTAATTTGTGAATGTAGCCCGTATGTAGTATAGTAACACGGTCGTCTGGGTAACACAGTTCTTGTAATCCTATTTCGGCCATAATTAGTTCGCTGTGTTTAGTTATAATATGTTTTTATTTATTATTAGTACAATATGAAAAAAAAAACGTACAAAACGTTAATATATTTTTAATTTACCTAAGTAATTGATTCATGTAATCATTTAACAGCACTAATGACTCCGCAAAACCGCGTGATAACTTTGTAACTAAGCAAGCAAGTAAATATTTTTGCGGAGCTCTTTCCGGAAGACTATTTATATCTATAATCGAAAATAACAAGAAAAACATTATCTATCAGAATCATTGTGTTTCACAAAATTCATATGAATATTCATATTTATAAATTATAAGAGACGCAATATTTTTTACGAGTTAACCTATATTACATAAAGGTTAACTGGAATAACTAACTAAGTCAATCGCTAGGTATAGACACATAGGAACACATACATTGTAACCAAATGTGACACAGATACACCTAAACAAACGTAATAGCCTCATGTGTACCGCACGGTCCTCGCGTCCTTGCGGATCTGCGTTTTGTCCGTGCGTATTCTCTATAAACAATGTAGTTTTGATAAATACAGGCAGTTTTTGTAACTTAATTCATGTTGAGAATGTGTCAATTTATGAATAAATAAAGAAAACGTGTAGACTACAATTTTCTTTATTTATTTTTGGTCTAACAATATTTTAGTTTTGGACTAAAATCAAGAATTGAAAAAATATACATGTCGAAGCTGGCTAGACTATTCAAGTATTATTAGACTTCCATCTCCTCAATAACTAAACTCTACCTACCTATCATCGACATTAACTTCGTCATGTCCGGCTGGGCACTCGTAACGTGTGCAAACATTGTAAAAGCCTCGTGCACTATAAAGGTACCCTGGCCTTGTGGTCTAACCGAATGCCCATCGGTAACATCAATATGTCATTAGTCACTAACCTAACTACCATCCATACTAACATTAGCAATGCGAAAGTAGCTCTGTCGGTTTGTTACGTTGTCACTTCTAAATCGCTTATGCCGATTCAAATGAAATTTGGTGTGGAGATAGATTACATCCTGATAAAGGACATAGGCTAGCTTTGGCACGATAACCGACCTCCACGAGAGCGGAGCTGTGGGTAGGCTAAATATGCAATAAGTGTCAAATGAAGCCATCACAAATACCAATCATCACGTAATAAGGGGCTGGTTTAAAACAAAGGTTATCTTTGACTTGTTAATTATGGAAAATAAAGATTGCATTCAAATTTGAACTAAATTTCACTAGTAATAAGGGACGTTGGTTTTAATATATAAAAGGCTATTTAATGTTTAAAAATGTTTCTAGGTATTTTATAATATTAGTTACAAATGACATTAACATGCTGTTAGTTTAACACCACCACCGAAAACATTCAAATACCCTATGAATCCTGTCTCCTTTACTTATAAGGCCTGGAAATTTGTTCCCGATCTTCTCAATGATATCTGTGCAGAGGTTGAGCCGAGATGGAAGCTCCAGATGAGGGGCTGGTGGTAGACTACCAGCCCTTGGTCGGGGTTCTGGAGACCTGAGATTGAGGAACAGATTTTTGATAGCCTTTGAACATATAAAATAACACTAAGCATAATACGTTGAAATAGACTACATTTTTGACGCGCATAATTTTTATTTTAATATTGTGATTCTACGTGGTACATCCATACATGAGTTTCTTATAATTTGCCCAAATAATGATTGATGATTGGATGCTGGGGCGATAATATATGCCAGTCAACTTTGTCCTCTAAATTGATTGAATAGGAGGATAAATTCTTTCATTAATAAATATTGATAAGTTTTACTAAACGCAGGGTGACGGGTGACGTCTGACGTCACCGTTTTTCAGCGAGTTTAGTTCGTCACTGCTTTTAGTTGTTTTCACTTTGTTTTATAAATGAGCAACAAATATTACTGTATATTAAATGTGACACTGGACGTTTTTGTTTTACATACTATTTCTTATATTGTGTATCATATTATGATATAGGTATCACAATGTTTTTATCTCAAAACTTTTTAATGTCAAATGCAATATCAGGCACTTACTTATACACTACCTACATTGATAAAACAGTAAAAAAAATGTTAATACTTTTTTAGAGTAATAAAAATCTGCACAAAAGTCTCTTTGTTTTTTTAAAAGGATTTAGATAAATAAACATATTCACTAAACCTATGTTAATTTAAAAATGTTTTATATTATCTTTAAGTTACTGTGATAATTGCAAGTTTTCGTAAGTTGATAATTTGGTGAATGAAGAATTAAATAAAATACTTTACCTATCGCCACTTGATAACACATTAGACACGCAAGAATCACTAGAACTGTCATCATTAAATACATCATCGTAAGCCAAATTCGACGTAGACAAGCTCTTCTTGTAAAGCACGCTGTTTCTTTCAAATTGTAGAAAATGTTCACAAACATCCTTATTTCCCTCATCATCAGGCTCATCAATGACTACTGCTGGTATACTATTGGTTCCAAGCATTTTGCCGTTACTAAAATTTCCTGAATCAATTGAAGAGTTATCACCGTCTGTGTGCTTATCGTCATTAGACTCTCCTTCAACAGAACTTTTGTCGTCAGATAAATGTGAAATGAACTTCGATATCCTCGAATTCTCATATTTATTTTGAACTTGATCTTGAAGGTCTTCCATGCGATCCTGTATTTTTTCTTGGATCCTGTTGAAGCGACGCTTTAGTCTCTCTATTTTATTTTCCATGGTCGCCATATTGAACAGATCTGGTATTCTTTTTCTCAACACTAAAGAATTTAACCATCCCCAGTCTCTTCAAATTTTAAACTGAGTCAAGATACTTTCCGATTTCCTAGCAATGTGTTTTATATCTCAATAAGATCTCAATAGTTAAATTTTCCTGGTAGAGAGGTTGTTTATTTTAGTTTTCTAATACGGGCTTTAATGGAAACCATACCTAGTATGCTATAAACACTGTTTATTTTCTGTTATAACTATGTATGTAAGTAATTATGCATTTGCACCAATTATTCTACTTCATGATGATTATGTTTATTTACTTAAGCTATCAATATTAGGTACAGTCCCGCAACCCAATAATTGCTTACCTATGTATGTGGATGAAAACCGCTATACAATATGTTTCCATTTATACAGGAATCGAAGCATTACAAGATAGCAAACAGATGTTAGTGCTTTATTCAGATATCAAATAAATTCAAATTCTTAGTAAAGTAGTGTGCCGATAAACAAAGTGGCAGAAAATTAAAGTGCTTTGGTAGCTCTTTTTGAATCTAAATCTTAAGAGTGCGTTAGGTTTAATACTCAAAGTGTTGATTTGCATAACACTAGTAGGTACATTACATATGAAAACCACCAGTAGGTAAGTACATCATAATTACCCTTTAAGGCATAGCCTCTAATTAAAATGTATGTTAACGTCAATGTATTGACAAATATGTAATGATAGCTTTTACTTCTAAAACTCTAGATTTTTATAAATAGTAATAACTACTATAAGATGGTGGATTTCTTTTGAGATTCAAACGATAAAAACCTTCAAACCTAGAACTATTTGGAGTCATTTTTATATTCAGGAAAAATGGTCTACCGTAATTAGTAAAAAAATAATATTGTATTATCTTAGATACTTTGACACATATCATGGGATATTAAAATCGCATAGGTTTTTATCAGAGGCCCTACTACTCATATTATACTCTATAAATAGTTATATTGACATTAATCACTATAGAGCGCCTACTAAGTACCTATATGTATAGGCAAGGATGATATGAGCACCTTGCACCTGCAAGATCGCATGTAAGTAACATTACTTTTATGTAGTACTCGAGTAAAAGATCGGAAAGTTATCGTTTATGCAGATTGAGGAATATAATTATCTTATTTTTAAACTAAATGCTACAGTAGAATACTGCGAATTTTCACCTGAAAAGAATCCCTAGAAGTAAAATGGTTTCTCGAGAATCTCTGGAACGGCAAACGTTTACCGTTCAAACGTATGATGCTTTTGAAGTCCTACGTGACGTGCAGTTCCGCAGTCATTTGGAGGATAAAGTCAAGCTGGCATCCAAGAAGCTTGGTGTGCTCAATAGAGCGCGGTGGTATTTCACTTCGGGGCAAAGATTGTTACTGTATTATAAGTCTCAAATCAGGCCCCATATGGAGTACTGCTGCCATTTATGGGCGGAAGCACCTAGATACCAGCTTGGACCATTTGATGTGCTCCAAAGCCGATCGCCGACAAGTCGTCGCTCACAAGCGGTATTGAACCTTTAAGCCTAGGAAGAGATTTTGCCTCCTTGTGTGTGTTCTACCGTTTGTATAACAGGGCGTGTTCTAAGGAATTATTTGGCATGATGCCTATGGCTTCTTTCTATCATCGCACCGCTCGCCACCGGCAGGGAGTTTATCCTCACAAATTGGAACCAAAGTGGTCGCGTACTGTACGGTTTCAGAGAAACTTTCTCCCATGTACGCTCAGGTTGTGGAATAAGCTCCCTGCAGAGGTTTTCTCGAATGAGTACAGCATGGGGTTCTTCAAAAAAGGGTGAAAAGATTTTTACAGGGTCGGCAACGCGCAAGTGATACCCCTGGTGTTGCAAGCGTCCATAGGCTACAGTAACCGCTTACCATCAGGTGGGCCGTATGCTTGATTGCCACCTTAGTGGTATAAAAAAAAACTACAAAATATAATATGTAATTGGATATTATTTCAGCACAATAAATAATCAAATTATTATAAAATCAACGGTTTTGGGTACTGCTTATAGCAGTGTAGTGTAACTGTAAATCATATTGAAATCCATTTTGCACAAAAGTGCGAACACTTTTGCGCCAAAATAAATCCTGATTTATTTGATAAGTTTAGCTACTAGAAACACAATGATGACAATTAAAAAGTATTGTGTCTAGAATGAGTAGCTTGACAGGTAAAATAAAAAGAATGATGTTTTGACTTTTAATACATACATACCTATATCTACACATAGGTAGTTAAATCTCTAAACTTTAACACTTAACGGTGGCTGCGGCAAAAACTCCTAATTTACGTTTCAAAGTTAAATTAACTTTCCAGTGACACAGTCGACGGCGTTGTCTTTAAACTTCCCGGCTTTTGTTGCTCAAATGAATTTGGTAGACTTAAGTTGGAGCACGGTATAATTTAATTTGTCAGGCGATAAATTTAGTGAGATAATATTTTTCTCATATGTACATTAAGGTTGGAAATTTGAGCATTATTTTGAAGTCCTACTTCGAGATAACTCGAAATTGCTGTGTTCGCCAAATACATGCGAGCAGCGGCCAGCAAAAGTTATATGAAAAAAAAAAAAAATTTAAGTAGCCCCCGGCCTCATTAATCATCTATCTCATTCACCAATCACCATCTCATTGAGACTATTCTTAGAGCCCAAACAACTTATCTACTGTAAGTTTCTGAAGAATTAAGCATCCCGCAGACTTTTTGATAGTATAGGATCAGCTCAAGGTTAGTATGTCATGGGAATGTCACGGAAGTGACAGTACATGAAATTTAAATCAATCGGACCTGTGGAAGCTAGTAAAACCCCATTATCATGTAGAAAATGAGCTTATAGTCATCAAACGCTTGAAGTGAACTGATCTTCATTAATTATAACCAGTAAGAACCATCCTAGCTAGTCACATCAGCTTTCAAACAAAAAAACCATATCAGAATCGGTCCATTCGTTTAGAAGCTACGATGCCACAGACAGACAAACAGATACACAGTTATACTATTGTAAATATCGAATCGTGCAAAAAATTACGGACAGCACGGCAGCTTACATATACTAAAGTCAAATACTTAACGCGATTTTTTTCTGTAGTAAATTTAATTTCACGTAGCAATAAAAAAGTAATTAAGTTTCCTAAAATAAACGCGACGCAATAAAATCTAGAACATTCTAAAATACCGGTTGGTCCCACTGCGGAGGACTGAGCTTACAGATTATCAATACACTAATCATAATTAACGAATCGATGCTCTTATTATACCTACGTTAGCATAGCAGAGGGTAAAAATAAAAATAAAACCGCCTTTTTATAATAGGGCTGTTCCGTCCTCTGAACTTTACTATGTTTGCTGGTTTTCACTAAGACTTTAGTGTTGTTATAATTACCAGCAACTGTTTTACCGAGCTATTTAATATTAAAATATTCTACGTCACGCAAGACCAACCACCAACCCCCTCCCGCAAGTTCTAAGTTTCTACCAGTTAAAATTATTTTAGCAATTAGAACTACCTAATATACAAAACTAAACAAAGGGCTAAGTGCTCTAACTACCTTCCTATCCCTACTATAATCACAGTATAATCTATCGAAATGGGTAAGTTTCTGGGCCGCCTATAATATCTGTACTGGAAATTCTATCAAAACAAGACTGGATATAGAAAATTAATCCATTCTAAAAAGTCTGTGACATATTATTTATTGTTTTATAAAAAAAAGGCTAGTAAAGATTAATGCCTTAAAATTCTTGAAAAAACAGCTACAGTTACGAGCCATAGACTATAGAGACAAGTCACGAGCAATAACAGGTATTAACTACTATTGATATTTCAAAATCATTACCATTGCAATAACCTAAGACTTATTATCTTATAAAAAAGTTGTAGATACCTATTAATTATTATGTTAAATAAATGATTTTTCTTTTTTTCATTTTATGAGCCATGAACTGTCAATAGTGCTTACTTCCTTACTTCTTCTTCTGCTTCTTTTAATAATGGTAATGTGTTTATCTTTTATGATAACTATTCTGCCCATATATGCCTGCTTCACACAGCCTGCTTGCCTCACACATTTTTACAGTAATTGCCTACTTATTTCAGAAAAGTAATTGAAACTTTATCGAAACAGAATTTAAAAAAAAATTTTTTGTAGAAGTAAGTGCTTCGAACGAGTTTTTTTATTTATTTAACTAATTGTAAAAAATTCAATACTGTTAGTTCATTACCACAAATTCGAGAGTCCCCTCCCATGTTATTTTTTCCTATAATTATGTATTAAGACATAAATAACGGCTTTCTTGGTGTTATTAACTCACATAGAGTATGAAGGTTATATTTTAAATATTAATAATAAAATTAAAAAAGTAAATTGTAAGTTTGTTTTCGGAATTCTTTTAGAAAGTGTGTTTAGACTGAACGATTTCACTATAAACATTAAAAGAGTATTGCAGTCAGTATTCTTGTCCAATACTAAATTACGCGACTACACAGATATTGTTTTGCAAGTCCGTGTCACAACAGTAACATACCATTAATAATTCCTACATACTATGGTGTCAGTAATAGAACATTTCAATCCTTTACATTTTGTTATTGGAACCAACCAGAGTTAGTTTTAGCTTCAGCTGTCACTGTTCGGCATCTCAAGTCGTACCATTATTGTTCTAGTTGGTTCTAGTAGATGGTTAGGACTGGGTCGAAAGATAAACTGTGACTAAAGTGACAGTGAGCGTAACCGACGTAATTGGTACGTATCGTAATTTACGTGGGCATGCTTGCAAAACTTCCACTTCCACTTAATGTTTGTTGAAATCTTTTGTAATGACTTCGATTTCATGATTAAAATTTACTAAATAATTTATTTATTTATTTTATTTTACTCGAGTCGTTGATACGTTGGTTTTTATCCTTTCATATTAAATTTCGATTCGATATATAAGCTATCTAGCTACGATTAAACAGTTAAACACTACCTACTTTGAGATTCAAAACACATAAAATTTGCCATTTTAGCTGAAAATATGTCCTTTGTTCCGAAGTTAAAAATATGAATTTGCTTTATTATTATATATTATTAAGATGGCAACTATTTCGTTTTAGGAGTTACACCTGTTTATGCTGTAAGTGTATGTATTTTCGGTCAAAGTAAGGGAATTTTAGTGTGCCAGGGGTCTCTTACGTACAGGCTCCGTGTTTGGAGTAAAAGTACTGTGTTCATCCAGAAAATGAACGGTACCGCTAGTAAAAAATACAGTATTTTTTATAATTTTAGACTGACGCTTAACTTGACGACCGGCTGGCCGAATGGTCTGTGCCCCTTGCTATACAGGCTACTTGGTCGGAAGGTCCCGGGTTCAAATCCCGGTAGGAGCAAATGTCTGTATGATGAATACGAGCATTTGTTCACGAGTCATGGATGTTTATTTAGTATATTTCTAATATTTATACACCTACATATTATAATCATTATTTCTCCGTTATCTTAAATATTCATAACACAAGCTCATAATGATGCTTACTTTCGGCTAGATAATAGGTGTGAGTGTATGAATATTATTATTATTATTAATATAACTTGGTTACGGAGCCTATCATTTCCATGTGCCTCTTTTTTTAAGGGAAAACGAGTGCCTCGAATTCTGACCATATGCTTCTGTTTCTTTTACTCAATTTCCCCGGAACTGTCGGTTGGTATCATAACATTGTGCGGCCAGAGGATACGGATCAATTAGCATAGAGGGTTCTATTTGAAATGGAAACCCGTTGATTCTCGACTGTGTTGTGATAAGTCGAAGTAGAACACCACAGATAAAAGACAAAAAGAGTCTGGATACAAACAAAAAAAAATCAAAAAGTCTCAAATCAATTAAATATTCTTTATTGCACAATAGTTTTTTTTTAGTTTTGTTTGTTGTTGTTAAAAAAAACAACAAATAGAAAATAATACAATTGGCAGCCTTATTGCTAAGCAGCACTTTCTTCCCGGCAACGGAGTGACAGGAAATAATACAGAACGAAACAGTTTGTGGTGATATTATTATGTAATTGTGCGGTATTATTGGACACAAAATTGAAACGTATTAGGAACTTGATTGTGATCGTAATAGCAGGGCTACTCGTTCGATAATGATCTTCAGCGCGACTGGTCTAGCTGTTAACATCCCATCGATCGGTCAATATGAATGTTTGTATACGATTTATAGGCTAGCTTCTCTAAGATTACCTTTACCACTGAAGTTGATACGCGTCTGCGTCTGCAGCTCAGGTAACTATACTGATATATTGATAGGGGGACCTCGTTCTGTAAGTTACTATACGTGGCTACTATTCATTACCTAACGTATCTTCAATTACAATCAATATGCTAGAAGTATAGTTAGATTTGTCTAATGTATAAATAACCTTTGCTGGTCATAATGTAGGTAATATTATAATACCTAATAAGAAAATGATGTAAGTGTGTTGTATACAATAGTTATCTATTTATAGTTTAAGTCAATCAATTTGTAATTATTTACGAATTTAAAAGTTAATTAATATTTTTTTAAATGTGTCATCAATTAAAATTTGGTTTACTTACATTTGACACTTATTTATTAGTTTCATTTCCTAAAGAAATAATAATCAAATAAGGATAATGACTATAATATAGGTATTTCTTAAGTGGTAAAATACATATGAATTCTCAAGTTAAAATAAAAAAATAATTTGAATTATGGGTATGTTTTATCCTTTGTTTTAAATAGCAAAGTATTATCAGTTAGATACAACCTCTTTACTCGAGAAAACTATTTGTTTCCAAGCGATCACTATTTAGGAATAGTTGAAAAAAACAAATTGCCGGCACACACTTTCCCGCTAAATTCGCTGTGGCTATTCTAACAACAAAACACAATCGTTCCAATTACTTCAGTAAATATATCGCACGTTCGATAATCAGTGTACTTAATCACTCAACACATGTTTTAGTTTTAGTACAGATTATACCTATACGTGTGCGCGTTGCGCAGTGCCCGTATGGTGACTAACTCGCAAACGCTATAGACAGAGGTTAGACTGGTTTGTTTAGATGTGGTTTGGTGGATCGTAATTCGTATCACAAAGTGCGATGTGGGTATATAATTTGGCCAAACTGAATTGTTTACGCTTGGTAAGTGGCATTAGATGCGTTCTTTGTTATCAAGGTTTTTTAATCTCATTCGCAATAGCGCGCATTTTTTGTGGATTTGTCTATAAATATTTTTAGAAGCAGACTGTTTTTTGTACTAGACACTTATTTCTCTATTATGGTGTTACACCTATTCCCTTGTAGGAAGTTCTGTGTACAGCAGTTGTAGAATTGATTCCAAACAAAATAATTACTGAATTAGTAAAATTTCTTAATTAGATAGCAATCACCAATAAAAAGCGGCTTAAATTTATCTAATTGTTTACTATAATTACTGCTGGACCAAATAAGGCTAAGTAATTCCCAAAAATGTCTCAATGCTTACTGAAATTGGCTGAATTTTAATACTTACCAAATATTAGATGAGATTTAGTATTTTTGGCAGTCCATCGTTAGCCATATTTGAGTGATCTCTTATGTTTATTTATATCCGATTAACTAAAACTGAAGTCGCTAAAGAGTTTCTAGATAACCGCTTACAGATACACTACCTACATATGCAATAACTAGGCTTTACGATTAGAAACTGAAACTAGTATTTTTAAAGAGTTAATTTCGTATGTTTGTATTGCTATGCGTAGCTATTCTTATCTTTCGTAGGTACATGGTATAAATAGTCCCTAAATCAATAGACGACGGAGCTCGAACTAAGATCGAT
This sequence comes from Nymphula nitidulata, assembly GCA_947347705.1. Lineage (NCBI taxonomy): Eukaryota > Metazoa > Arthropoda > Insecta > Lepidoptera > Crambidae > Nymphula > Nymphula nitidulata. The sequence goes on along the minus strand of OX374641.1, from coordinate 10,291,854 downwards.
CAATTAGTCACCTATTTCTGTGAGTAGGTACTTATATTTGTCTTATTTTATTTTAGTACATATTTTAGCTTGAAAGATTTTTTTGCAAGTCAAATGTCAACGGTCTATCAAATCTTTACCTAAGTATCTTGTTTTATTACTTACTGGTGCCAGCCGCGGCTTCACCCGCGTTGATGTTAGTTATCTGGCCAAAAGTATCCTATGTCCTTCCCAGGTTCTCAAATTATATCCTTACCAAATTTCATCGAAACCGGTTTAGCGGTTTAATCATGAATATGTAACAGACAGACAGACACTTATTACTTACTCATCCGGATGAATTTCAATAAATTTTGAAATACTACGACACTTTCCCCATTCATCCGAAGATTGAACATATGCCCTTATATGCGTATTATGAATATCGTGTAGGGATAGACAAAAAAAAATATACCAATTATTCTTTTCAACACCCTCTTCTGCCCCCTTAAACAGAAACTGTCGGATTACGAATTCTTATTCGAAAAGATAATGCCGTCTCGCTTTGACGCACCGTGATAAAAGTGACGGGAATAGTTTTCGAGATTCTAATCCGACAGTTAAGAATAAGGGGGCTGGCGATGAAAATCGATGACCGCGAAAAAAAATCTTGATATTTGAAAACAGGAAAAATTGCACGGTGCCAGCATGGTCGAGACTGTTCACAAGATGACCCGTAATATTATTATCAGCACTTGGTGAAACTTCTTGCAGCAAGCCTGCTTTCTTAACAAATTGCCTTAACAATTTTCCTTGTTATTGCAGATGTCTATAGGCGGCGGTAACCGCTTACCACCAGGTGGGCCGTCAGCTTGTTTGTCATCTAGTTGTATAAAAAAAAATATCTTTTGCTAACTTATACCATCTTCATTTACAGAGTTTCTAAGAGAAAAGTTGTGGAATTACTTACTGAGGTATCAAGTGGGTGTCCACTTCTGAATACATTTCAAACTTCGTCGAACGTTAGAATGGCCCAAGCTTTATTAATGAAAGTGCCTCGATAATGACGGTGATTACCGTAAAACTTAATCTATCCACATTCCAGACACCATTGATTTTATATTGAGTGTGAGCAGTCCATATTAATAAATAAATAAATAATTGTTTATTTTTTCCCACCAGAATGATACATATCTCTACTATACCTACTCTACATATACTTATAACTGATCTAATCCAGTGACATCTTTAATATAACAAATGAATGGAGAAAGCATAAAAATAATTACACAAGAAATAGGAGAAAGAAAACATAACATTTGGGAGGACTGGAGCCTACACAAGTCTCCCACCCAGGCCATGTGCCATTACAATAACAAATATTTACAGATTAACACATAAAGTACAGTAACAAAATATAAAATATACTATACTTATCTATTGCAATGTATTATACTTTATTAGAGTAGATAGATTTAAGGGGAATGTGCGCGAGCGTGAGTTGTGTGTGCGTGCGTGTATGTGCGGTAAATATGTGTGTATGTGTGTGTGTGTGTGTGTGTGATTGTGTGTGTGTGTGTGTGTTTAAACATATATACGTGATTATTTCATTTATTTTAGCAGGGATTCCATGGTAGTTCAGTTCCAGTAGGTAGTTCTTTAGGGAAATCTTACAATCGAATAATATATTGACATTGAATAGTCTACTCCAATTCCTATAGATAGGTATTCTTCTCTAATATACTCTGATTCTGTACAGGATTATAATTAACATTAGGCCAGCGTGGTGGTGTTATGGCCCAAACTTCTCATGTGTTTCGCCCATGTAGTAAGGCCCATGTGTGCCCAGCAGCGGGATGTTTATAGACTGGTGATGATGATGAGGAAAATAAGATTTTGATGAAAAAATCTGAATAAGACTTACTTGATCTCTATCCTCCTGCGTCTTCGGCCACAGGGTCACGTTCAGCACAACCTCGCCCATGTCTTGCGTCGGTTTGTTCGGGTCCTTCAGGCACAGCACAAGATCTTGGGGCCGACCCAGCTCTAGTGCCGTGAGGTCCACATGGCAGGAGCCCATAAAGTCGTCTTGGAGACCCCAATCGTAGTCGAACACCTGTGGAAATGAAATTTAGAAGGTATCACTTGCGCATCATCACTGCCGTGTTCCAATGTTCATTATAGCGTGACGATATATTTTTGTTTCATTCTTATACAGGGTGGTGCCGATAATGCGACTAATGCCGAAAAAATCATGGACTATGTAAGTTCATAGAAATGGTTTGCCACTTTCAAAAACATCTTACTCATTTGTTAATTTCATGACATATCTATGAAATTATGCAGTCAATGTTATATTATTTCATACAAATGACATAAAATTATCAAACGAATAGGATCTTTTGAAAGTGGCAAACCATTTCTATGAACTAATGTAGGCCATGTTTCAATTTATTGTCGCATTGGCAGCATCAACTCACCTGCAATATCAAGCCATTTTGCCTTGTTATTGCAGATGTCTATAGGCGGCGGTAACCGCTTACCATCGGGTGGGCCATCAGCTTGTTTGTCATCTAGTAGTATAAAAAAAACACCTGTACATCGTCCTACATGTCAGCATACCTCCTCCTTCAATAATCACGTCATTCAAACAGTCTGTATTTCGAATAGACCATCTATTCTTTGTATCATTCCTACATAATCAACCATATACATTTATAAGCTTCCTCGTCATAATAATATATGCTCATCACCAGTCCTCATTATAAGTCCATACGAAGACAGATGCTTTCCCATCACACCTGCTCGTTCTTTACTCTAAACCTTCTCTATACCACCCCACACAGCCACATCTAATCGAGTTACATTGATCTGTTTTACAACATTCAGATCCTTACAGGGCGGCAAGTCCATTACCAGGACTCTTTCTTATGTTCTAATATTTCCCGTGACCTGTTTACATTTTATCCATAGGTCAATTACTGAGAAAAGACATCATAAAGGTTTACCGGGTTCACAGGTTATTGTAAAATGTTCTTTAATTAACCAGCAATAAACTCATCAGGTGTTGGATGAACGGAGTTTTTGAATTAAAATCAATTATTATAACCAAATATCACTTGGCAGATCATAAAAATATCCTGAAACCCCAATTTTTAGAAATCATAATGCCAGTGTTGTAGTTAGTATTATTCATTTTCCAGACTTTATAAGCTCTAAGTGCTTAACATGTAAATCTTTGTGCTCAAATAAAGTACTTATTATTAGATTTCAATGTAAACGGTCATGGTTCCTCTTTAATTTATTAAGAAATATTTAATTCATATTATTAAATATTTAAAGTGTCAATGCTCTGGTCAAAATAATGTAACATCTTTCCTTGTTTTAAACAAGAAAAAGTTTCTAAAAGTACAGAATCTACGAGAGAAGTCCATATTCAGAATATAAGTTTTGCAATACTTTGCATGTTATCAAAAAAATCTCAAAGTCTTTTTGGGCCTTATTTTATTAGACCTTATTTGGTCCCTTGAGACTTGTTATTGATACTAGATCTAAACTGAATACATATTTATTACGGGAATTGGGCTTCCAGAGCAATATCTTATAGAGGGTTCAACAGAGTTAAAGCGGCCTCTATGCCCCAGAAGGCAATAACAGCAGAAATCATATGTAGAACAAAACTCAAAAGACATAAAATTCCATTTCGAAAACAGTATAAATGGCAGGAGACTGAAAGCTATTGAACAGTAATCGATTCGTTGCCACATCAAAATATGGAATGACAACATTTCATTTCATTAGCTGGCTCGTTAGAAGCCGTTTGGATTGGAGTGTCATTAAAGCAACCATAGTACTACAACATTAGAATTGCCTTACACTTACTGAAGATTTAAGTTAAGTGATGCTACAAATAACAACTCTAATGTTGCGTTCATTTTACATTTTACATCTTAAGAGCGCAATAGTCAATGCGATATGGTACTACAGGTGTCAAGCTACTTCTGCGTTCAACTGAACGCATACAACAGTTTTTACCTTCAATTGTACCGGCAAAAATGGATCTTCAATGGGCACTGTGAAGCACTCGTCCCAAACTGGATTCAGGTCTCGATACACGATCCTGGATTTGTGCAACAGCCTCCCGCCAGCCTTGAACTTGATGTACGGATCACTGGTGCCTGACAACAAACCTGGTTTTGGACCCCACAAGGCGACAAGTTAGAGAAGGAAGAAGCAAACAGAAATAAATCAAATGAATACTACCATAAAGTTGTTTTACAGTGGTCAATGTTTTTTTTTAAAAAAAAGTTTATGAACGGGTAATTATACTACCTTAAACTTGATACTTTTATTTAACAAAGTGGCAATTTACTGTCTTACCAGTGTTTTTTTTAAACGTCATTAATTATTATTATTTTAATTATGCAGATATCCTGATATAAAGAGAAAACTGCTAGGTTTTATAGTCCAGGAACATTCGAGATTGTCAGGTGCACCTTGCCAAAATTTCATCACAGTCTGATTAATGGTTTCGAAACGCACACACATACAAACAGACATTTATTTTAATTTTAATAGATTTAAAACTGTATTTTGTTGTTCAGTCAAAAATATTAAAAACATAACTAACTAGTAGTTACGCTTGCATTCCTCATGCGTTGAATGTTTTTTTTTATTGTATTCAAATGAATTCTTAATTATCAATGGTATTTTTTACAGAAGATGTTTAAAAGTTATACATATTAATTGCTTACATTCGTCAACCCTAGTGATGCTATAGAATTAATAAGAAGCTAGAATCGGCAACACTGTGTTGTAGTTTAATTTAAATATATTTTTTGTGATTTGTGAATTGCCCAGTTTGTGAAGTCCGAAATTCACAAGTATTGTATAAAGTAATAAATAGTTAAGTAAGTAATAAACAATAGAAAGCAAAAGTACTACTGTAATTGCAAGAAAAATTAAAGAAACGTGCAAAATAAAATGAATGTTATAATATAAATATACCAAATCTGTTTCTTAAATTGTTGTATAGTGTGCCGAAGATAAAGTATGACAAAATTGTGACATACAATATGAACATTTTCTACCCAAATTGTAGCAAGTATTTAAAATGTTTTTAAAAACGAATCATTGAAACAGATTTAAAGGTAGAAAATTAGATTTTTTTTAAATATTATGACTCAGCATAAGATGGTGGTATTACGTATTGTCGTGTTCTGTGCGATGCTAAAAATGTAAAGTGCAGTTCTTACTTACAGAAATATTCTTTCGAAATATAATAGCGTGTATGCATATTTTCTTCGCTTTTATTTAACAAGAAAGTTTATTAATTTGCTCTTTTGGATTTTCTTTTGCAGTTTTCGCTGTATACTACTAGTGCGGCACAGCATCCGTGATTTGGTGTGTGTGTCTGGTGATTGTGTGTGTAACTCACCGTTTTTATCCATGGCGACTAAATTTTGACCTCTTTTTAAATGTATTCTAAGTTGAAAAAAGGCATATTGTCTTAAATGTTGTTCGCGGAGTCTTTGCCCTTCGTCTGGTTCCTGAAAAATAAAATATTGAGTAATTTTTATTTTTTATTTTTATTTGTTGCGTCATTCAAAGTTGTTGTTTACTTTTTCTAGGGGTATGAGAAGTGAACGAGGCCGTTTATATCTTGTTTTAAATGATATAATTCCTTTCCACTAGCCGACAGGTTCGTGGTCAATGCCAGGCACTGAGCTTGTATTTCTTTTCCTTTTCTATCGTGATGAAAAAGAACTCATATGGAGTAACCCCACGATCGTTTATTTATTCCATTAAAAAAGTTCCGAATAACCTTTCGAAAATTCTTTACATACCTATTAGATTTTACAATCTATTTTTACAACGTGGCAAGTAAGCTTTAAATTACAATTTGAATACCAAAAATATCAATAAAGTGACGCTTCAAACATTTCGCGCAACGTTTTAAAACAGCAAATGCTATTAACTTACAGTTCAAACGTAATTTACTTACAGTTCGCTGAATGTGTAAATTAGTTGAAACCGTTATTTGGCAATGCTATTTGAATATTGGACTTTCCTAGTATTCATGTAGGTAGTAGGTATGTAGGTTTGTATTGCGCCGACAGGTATTGCCTATTGGGTGTTCGGAGTATGGAAGAAGTTGGGATTGATAAAATAGTGGACTATTGCTGAGATCGCATCAGTGACTTAACAAAAGTACAAACTTTACAATTATATCTAAAATTAAAAAAGTTTCTTCTAGCAATTCAAAAATAAATATATTTGTGTTGTGTCAGCAAGGCATCAACTTGGATGTAAACCTGGTGTTTTGAAAGCAAAACCATCCAAAACGCACAAACTAGCGTAAACTGAGGATGAAGAGTCTATGTAACAAGCCGAAATAAAAATCAATATCTACGTTCTTGCATCGTTAACTTTTAGTTGAATTTCAAATCAGCTGAAATGAGTATATGTAAATTTGAAAAAACAGTGGGATCTTTCATTAGCTCAAGAGAAAGTTAAATTTCTACAGCCGATGGGAATATTTAGGGACCAATTTTCATAATGTAAGCAAATAAATAAAAAAAATGCTTATTATTGAAAGTTAATATTTGAACAACTTTAGCTTGTATTTTGTGTACCGTCATTAGCAAACCTTTCTAAAGTCATAAAAACTTAGATTTCAATAGAGTTGTTACATATATAAAAATAATCTAGGAACCTTTAATTAAATCATAATTAAGCTATCACTTATCAGTTAACTCTTGCTCTTTTAAAGTATTTTTGGTGTTTTGGTGTATTTTGAAAAAAATATGCTTTTTTGTCCGTAAATCATTGAAAACCGAGTAAATAAATAAATTGTCAAGACTAGATAAAGGCAGATAGACGAAGTTTGATTTTCACAGAATTTCATAACTCTAACAAAAAAAGGCACGTATCTTAGAGTACATTACCAATTGTGAATCCACAGGTTGTGCCCTCGGGTAGTGCGCGGGAGTGCCTGATGTAGATGGCGCGGGGTCGGTGGAGACCTGGCGAATCATCGATTGATCTAGGGACAAACAAGCTATTTAGAATCATCGTGGACAAAATGTCTAACGAGGTCGTCAGGATTGTCTGATTCTATAAATCTCGAATGACCAATTCATTATTACAGGAATGTCGATTAATATTGTAGGACTCATATCAGCGGGCGACTGCCTAATTTTATTGGTATGAACATTGGTATTATTTTTATGGCACACACACTCTCACATGAACACGCAAACGCACGCGCACACGTCGAGCATTGTGCCCAAGCCTCATCACCAGCCTATATACGTCCCACTGCTGGGCACAGGCCTTCCAACATAGGAGAAACATATGAGGAGTTTGGTCCATAACACCACCACGCTGGCCCAATATGATGGCTGATATATGATACGTTTTCACTCCTCTAAACCGATTTAAATGACATTAGGCAGAAAGATATATCACTTTTTAAGAAAGGATATAGGCTAACTTTTGGCGTGATAACTGACATCCACGCAGTTGAATTCGCGGGGTCATTAGTAAAAAAAAACGTCAGACTGAAGTTGTTGGTAGTGAACCATGGAAATGGCAATACTCACCATCATTTTTTCGAAAAAAGCGCATTCTCCGCCACTTCCTCACAGCAGTTTTAAGTTTCTTCATGAGCACGCAGTTCAGGAGTGCGTTGACTATCGTCCGACGCCATTTTGAACACATCTACTGTCTAAGTCTTCTAAAGTCTATGACTTCTGCCATGTCTAATGGGTTCAGTCTTATGAATGGGAAATTCGCTAGATAATGCACTAATCCAGAAGACTAAATTGAGAAGCTCACAGAAAAAGAAGTGGAGGAAGCTGCAGCAAATTTTTCGTTATTTACGAGTTATGTATAAGAGATAAGATAAAGGTTATTTCTGTACGGGTTCCTTCTATCGGTCAGACTTTTGTTGTTCCGAATTTTATTTGGCATAACACACTTGGCATAATTTTCTTTAAACGAATATGTTCAATGCATAAAAATCATTTAGTATAATTATCATTTGGTCGAATGTTTATATCTCCGAATTCCCAATTGCATACTTTTAAGATTGCAGATTTTCACTAGGCATAATTTCATTTTGCAAAATTTCATTACGAATAATTTCGTTAAGCATAACACTTATTTAGTGCGATGATTACTCGGTACTTGGCATACTACGATGGTGGCAGATTGTGCTACATTAGTGACAGAAACGAATCGCTGCAAACCCGACTTCACGTCTTGTCTGCCCTACACCTAGAGTGTAATTCAAGCCCGCCGGAGCCTCGCAGCGCCGGAGCCGTGACAGAAACCTTGCATGCTGCATGCTTGCTTGCATGCTGACTGTTGCTTGCATACTGCATGCCGTGCATGATGGATGCTAGTATTGCTTCTGAATATTGACTTTCTGCGATCTGCCTCTTAATATTATGGATATCAAATTTATGCATAAAGATGATTCTGAATATAAACTTTCTGCGATATGATAGTTCTGCCTCCTAATTATTATGGATATTAAATATATGCCTAAAGATGATTCTGACTTATAAAATTATGGGTTTTGAATGTATGATTAATGAGTGTGTGCCAAATGATTTTCTGCCAAATGAAGTTTATGCTTTCCGCTGTTATACATAATAAAAGTATTACATAAAAAGTTCTGCGATAAAAGGTGCACCCTTTCTGTACAGCTGCTCTCCACCGCTTAAGGTGTTCACGGAAGACAAGCGTCAGGTTACCTACCGGTGCACTGACAATATGCTGCGTGGACGCCTATTTAGTGCCACTAATTTATAGTATTTTAAGGTCAGAATTAAGTTATGATTCTATATGTGATACTAAGTAAACTATTTCTATTTATAAAAGATTTTTGATAATGTTTAAAACTAAAGCTGTCTTAAGTTGAGACAGCTTTAGTTGAGCACGTGAGAGTTGAGACTCTCAACTCTCACGTGCTCATCTTTAGCCCCCGACGCAAAAATAAATTTGAGGTGTTTCTCTGTGTATCTGTTATCTGTGTATCTGTGCGTGGCGTCGTAGCTCATAGAGGAAAGGAACGATTTGGATTCGGTTTCTTTTTGTTTGAAAGCTGTCGTCTTTGACATGGTTCTTTGCCATAATTTATAAAGATCTATGTAGGCGTTTGATAATCATCAGCTTATTTCCTACTTGATAAAAGGGTTTTACTAAACTTTCACAGATCCGATTGATTCGAAATTTGGTTTACGGCCTCCTACCATCAAATAGTCTGCGGGATGCTCAATTCTTCAGAAACTTACAGCAGATATAGCGTGTTCGGCCTCATAGGAATAGTCTCAACGAGATGGTGTTCGATAGATGATTAATGTGGCCGGGGGCTACTCAAAATTTTCAATTTTATACTTTGTCCGTGTTGCAATATAATTTTGACATTAGAAAAAGTAGGACTAGAAGAAATTCACAGGTCCCCACATTCATCCCATGTATTTCGTATCTTGGTGGACATGTTTTTTGGTTATCTAGTTATTATCACCAGGCTATATACGTCCGACTGTTGGGTTCTTGCATGGGAGAAATACATGAGGAGTTTGGGCCATAACACCACGACGCTGGCCCAATGCGGGTTGATGGGTTACAGCGGTTGCAGTAACAACCAAGACCAACGGCTTAGCGTATCTTCCGAAACATGGAGCAGCTCGAGATAATAAATATTTGATTGACCCATCCGAGATCGACCATGGCGAATGTTGCTTTGTTTCCGTAATCGCAACCAGAGCGCACAAACCACTGAGTCACTGAGCTGCTTAATCAGCACCTAATCTAGATATTTATTCACATTTAAATTTTTGATTTTGTGCGATTTATAATGCTTACTTTGTTACGTGAGGCTATTGGAAACAAAAAACATCCTAATTTCAATAGAGAAGATGATTGGAGTGTACCACCACCTTGGGATCCCATCATGCGAATAATAAAGTCCTAAGCCCGTCCTCACACTGCCCAAAAAACTGACACCGTGAGCGTAATTCGGACCGCTCAAAAAATAACACAAAGTGACGGTAGTTAACTTAAAACTTATCATTTGACATCTTCAGTCTTCCCGTGACCACGATCGCTATAAAGGAATCGAAACGTCGGGTGAATAATAATAATATAACATCTAATTAAACGCGAGTTAAATCCGGTAAATTGGTTTCATTTAAAATGTGTATTGCTCGCGAAAATGTAAAACAATACTACGCTTACTTTATTGTAAGAAATACAAATGAATAAAAAAAATATGCTCCAGGCGGGAATCAAACCCGCGTCTCGTGGGGTCGTGACGCGATAACCGCTACGCCACTGGAGCACAAAGGTTGTAACCTACTAATTTCTTCACCGCCTTTGACCCTTTTTGATGAGTGGTGACATTAACGTTGCTATAAAAACATTTACGTTACAATTTAAAAAAAAAAAAGGTGTAACGTAAACGTTTTTATAGCAACGTTAAAGTGCTCCGGTGGCTTAGCGGTTATCACGTCTGGCCGGATCCCAGGAGAAGCCGGTTCGATTCCCGCCTGGAGCATACAATGTTTTCATTTTTATTTGTATTTCTTACAATAGATATTTTATATTTCTGTCTAATTTATTTTTTGTTGATTAACTTGTTAATGTTGACTGTACCTATTCAAATTAAAAAGTAATTTTGACGCGTAGTGGTAAATTATTTTAAAGAAATCGTAAAAAACACGATAGTTTATTATGTTATGACGGAATTCAAATATTATTTAATAGACAAAAATGTAATTCAACCCGTCAAACATCAGATTCCAGACAATTGTTCAGGTCAGATTCCGGACAAATTTTCCTGGGTGGTAGGCCCATATGTAGGGTCGTCTGGGTAGGTACCACCGCCTTTCTTATTTTAGCCGTGAAACAGATCGCTGTGTTTTGAATTAAAGGGAAAGGTAGCCAGTGTAATTACTGGGCATGGACGGCATTTCATCTTGGGCCTCAGGATGACAATGCCCCTGTAATATCAAGTGATTTTTCCTTGTTATTGCAGGTGTCTATAGGTGGCGGTATCCACTTACCAATCGTCAGCTTGTTTGTCATCTAGTTGTTTAAAAAAATGTTAAAGTTTTACTTACTATCAAGCACGATATGTCAGAATAAAAAGAAAGTATTTTCATATTTTCGTCTTTTTGTCAATCCTTCCTTAATGTTAGATAGTTAATCTTTACGATTTACCTTTTCGAGTACCTATCAGAAAGATACAGCTTTACAGGTGAGAGTAGTAAATGAATCTAAAAGCAAGTCAAGTTAATCAGCATTATAATTATCAATATGAATACAGTGCTGCGGTATTTGGAACATCCACACACACAACAGCCTTATAACTCGGAGTTACAACCGCTTTATAAGTTAGCTATGGGAACCGATTACTTTCCCGAAATTTACTTGTTCGATTTTCGTTTCCCCGAAAACGGTTGACCAAGCCAAATCTCCTGCCCGGCTGACGCATCGTCCTTACTCTACCCCGGGTACAAGTTCGAGCACAAATTTGTGCGTCGTGCCGGGGTATGCATGTACATCCGGGAGGATGTTTGCTGTCGCCGTCTTCATGGCCTAGAAGACAGGGACCTGTCGATTTTGTGGGTTCGCATCGATCACGGCGGCCACACCCGTATCTACGCGTGCCTTTACAGGTCCCATAGCGGTGACTCAGACACGACTCGACTCTTTGAGCACCTGCAATTGACGACCGACAAAGTTATTGAGCAGTATCCTACCGCGGAGTTAGTGATATTAGGAGACTTTAATGCCCACCATCTCGAGTGGCTCAGTTCTCGGTCCACTGACTACGCGGGAAGGTCTGCTCACGAATTCGCCCTGACCTATGGATTCTCGCAACTGGTTAATTCTCCTACGAGAATACCAGATATCGAGAGCCATACGAGCTCTTTACTGGACCTTCTGCTGACTACGCGTCCGGACGGATATATCATCTCAGTGGATGCGCCTCTAGGCTCATCAGACCACTGCCTCGTCCGGACCCAAGTGCACAGTGCCCCCCGGCATAAAAGAGTGTGTAAAAGAGCGATTGCCAGAGCGAAATTCGATTTTGTCGTCAGGATTGGCGATCAACTTGCAAGACACCCCTCCGGGAGTCGCGCTTTCTGGTCGCTCGCCAAAGCTGCCGAGGGAAATTTTTGTAGGTCGTCCTTGCCACCACTACGTAAGCATGAAGGAAACTTGGCCCACAGCGCTAAAGAGAAAGCCGATTTACTGGGTGCTCTTTTTGCCTCGAACTCGACTTTGAATGACGGAGGTGCTGTACCACCCACCATCCCCTGGTGCGGCAACTCTATGCCGGAGATCTCCATTACGCAACGGGAGGTACGGCGTGAGTTGTTATCTCTGGATATTCATAAGTCGAGCGGGCCTGACGGTATACCGGCAGTGGTGCTGAAGCAGTGTGCTCTTGAGTTGTGTCCTGTTCTGACGCGCCTTTTCGCGCTTTCATACTCCACCAGGCAAGTTCCGTTTTCATGGAAGACTGCCCATGTGCACCCGGTGCCCAAAAAGGGCGATAGATCAGACCCATCGAATTACAGGCCAATCGCTATAACCTCCCTTCTCTCAAAGGTGATGGAGCGCGTTATAAATACGCAACTCCTCAGGTACCTAGAGGATCACGACCTTATTAGCGACCGTCAATACGGCTTTCGCCACAGTCGCTCGACGGGTGATCTTCTAGTGTATCTCACGCACCGTTGGTCTCTTGCCATTAAGAGTCATGGTGAGGCATTGGCAGTTAGCCTAGATGTAGCGAAGGCGTTCGATCGGGTCTGGCACAGGGGTCTTCTTTCGAAGTTACCATCTTACTTGTTGGTTGGGTTGTTGGTTACTTTAGGGGTTGTGCAAATGGGTCGCTAGCTTTTTGTCCAGCAGATGCATATGAGCCGTCGTTGACGGCAGTTGCTCGGATAGCATGGACATTAACGCTGGCGTCCCGCAAGGCTCGGTGCTGTCTCCAACATTGTTCCTGCTGCATGTCAATGATATGCTGTCTATTGACGGACTGCATTGTTATGCGGATGACAGTACTGGTACGCTTACTATACGAGTCGTGCTAATACCCCTCGGTCTACAGTGGAGGAAAGTCGCGGTCGACTTGTGTCTGAAATCGAGAGGTCTCTAATCAGAGTCTCCGATTGGGGACGACTAAACTTAGTCCAATTCAACCCCACTAAGACACAAGTCTGCGCGTTTACCGCTAAAAAAACCCCATTCGCTGTAGCTCCACAATTCCTCGACACACCGCTTTCCATCTCTATGAGTATCGGGATCCTTGGTGTTGATATCTCTAGCGACGTGCAGTTCCGCAGTCATTTGGAGGATAAAGTCAAGCTGGCATCCAAGAAGCTTGGTGTGCTCAATAGAGCGCGGCGGTATTTCACTTCGGGGCAAAGGCTGTTACTGTATAAGTCTCAAGTCAGGCCCCATATGGAGTACTGCTGCCATTTATGGGCGGGAGCGCCTAGATACCAGCTTGGACCATTTGACGTGCTCCAAAGACGCGCTATGAGAATTGTCGACGATCCTGAGCTCACAAGCGGTATTGAACCTTTAAGCCTAAGGAGAGATTTTGCCTCCTTGTGTGTGTTCTACCGTTTGTATAACGGGGCGTGTTCTGAGGAATTATTTGACATGATGCCCACGGCTTCTTTCTATTATCGCACCGCTCGCCATCGGCACGGTTTCAGAGAAACTTTCTCCCGCGTACGCTCAAGTTGCGGAATGAGCTCCCTGCAGAGGTTTTCTCGAATGAGTACAGCATGGGGTTCTTCAAAAAAGGCGTGAAAAGGTTTTTACAGGGTCGGCAACGCGCAAGTGATACCCCTGGTGTTGCAAGCGTCCATAGGCTACGGTAACCGCTTACCATCAGGTGGGCCGTATGCTTGATTGCCACCTTAGTGGTATAAAAAAAAACAACTTCTCTTTTGCCATATGAATTATTTGCCATATTTTTAAATTATCTAAATATAATTTGACATAGGTATCACTTCACCAAACTACGTTTCACAGATTTTTACAAATACCTATTTTGTATTGACCGAAGTATCTTTTGAACTTTTGTCATTTGCCAGATAACTTATTTGGCTTACTTTCACTTTACCAACACACCATTTTTCTGAATATTATTTGGCTAAAGCTATGTTATGTGTAGGTACCTTCGTAATTTAACTACTACTAAACAGGGAGCGTCTCAGTTGATATACCAACATTTGATTTAATTGAATTTTAATAACGTTTATTTTACATAATAATCATTTGTTATACTAACACTTAATATAATATGTAACTATTACATTTCAAATAATGATTGATTGATATAATCTTCACTTGGTATAAAAATCAGTTGACATAATAATCTATACAAAATCTGTCATCTGTTGGTATACAATGTCAGTGACAGAAACCAATCGCTGCAAAACCGACTCCACGTACTCTTGTCTGCCCTAGAGTGTAATTTAAGCCCGCGAAGGCGCGGAGGGGCGAGGCGGCCCGCGAGCTGAGGAGCACGTGGTTATGACGACCGCAGCTTCGGCTTGCTGGCCGGCTGAGCCGGCCAGCATTAGCCGCGGTGATGGGCGAAAACCATTTGCGACGATAAGCTCGCGTGGGACCGCTGGAGCGGAGCCATGCATGCTGCATTCTTGCTTGCTGCATGTATGCTTACTTGCTTGCTGCATGCATGCTTGCTTGCTGCATGCATGCTTGCTTGCTGCATGCATGTTTGCCACATGCATGCTTGCATGTAAATTCTGTAAAAGTGAAATGAAGATTTGACAAATAAAACAGCGGTGTAATGAATGTTCGGGACCTTAATACTTCGAACAAACGTTACTTTGGTCAAACAAAGTTCAGTAAAATGTTTTTTCCACCAAATAAAACGTAGGAGTAACGAAAAAAAACAAATTAATAATAGGTAAAACGATACAGTGGCAAACGTGATTGCGACGAAGTAAAAAAAAATCGGAATGAAAATAATCGAAAAGTTTTCCGTCAAATGAAATTCTGTAAAACAATTTTCGGACCTACGATAGGTACCCGTTAGCTATCTTATTATTATCGATAATGGCCTTTGAACCAGCCGGGGCTATGATTTTCAGCTTCTCAAATTCATTAAAATTTGTTTAGTTCTATTATTAGAAAAAAAATATGATTCTGAAAGCTATTGGAATTCGTAGATATACCCAATCAGTCCACCTGTGTGCCACGAGTTTCTTTAAGCTTGGATATTGTGACAGGTGAAGCAATTCAGAAAATTTAGATTAAGTTTGAAGAGGGTTAAAGGATGTTGCTTAGAGAAAATAAATACAATAGTTTTTACATATGTTTGTTTTATACAAGAGAAGGCAGTTGAAGCTAAGTTAAACAGAAAGGCAGTGACAGAGCCTTTTTGTGTAATTAGGTTCAAAACAGCTCATTAACTGTAACAGTTATTCTACGAAAACGGTCTCTATTACCTACGAACGGCGTAAGGGCACGATCTTTAAATTTCGAATCGTAATCGTACGTATCGTTCACGCACGCTTAATGTTTCAAACAAAAGCCAGCCATCCATTTATTTATACAATAAAGCACGAGAAATGACTCAACACCACCTGTTGTGAAGCGGTAAGAAAAGTCCATATGCGAAGACAGTATTAAATAAGACAGTAACAAAGAAATATTACCTGTATCTATCTGTCAATTATAAGTTTCAAATGTCTATGCCCCCAGAAATTGAAGATTTTACGAGCCTTGGAGTTTAATCAAAAAGTTTAAAATAAAATATGATTCTGAAAGCTATTGGAATTCGTAGATATACCCAATCAGTCCACCTGTGTGCCACGAGTTTCTTTAAGCTTGGATATTGTGACAGGTGAAGCAATTCAGAAAATTTAGATTAAGTTTGAAGAGGGTTAAAGGATGTTGCTTAGAGAAAATAAATACAATAGTTTTTACATATGTTTGTTTTATACAAGAGAAGGCAGTTGAAGCTAAGTTAAACAGAAAGGCAGTGACAGAGCCTTTTTGTGTAATTAGGTTCAAAACAGCTCATTAACTGTAACAGTTATTCTACGAAAACGGTCTTTATTACCTACGAACGGCGTAAGGGCACGATCTTTAAATTTCGAATCGTAATCGTACGTATCGTTCACGCACGCTTAATGTTTCAAACAAAAGCCAGCCATCCATTTATTTATACAATAAAGCACGAGAAATGACTCAACACCACCTGTTGTGAAGCGGTAAGAAAAGTCCATATGCGAAGACAGTATTAAATAAGACAGTAACAAAGAAATATTACCTGTATCTATCTGTCAATTATAAGTTTCAAATGTCTATGCCCCCAGAAATTGAAGATTTTACGAGCCTTGGAGTTTAATCAAAAAGTTTAAAACTTTGAATAAGAAAGTTTCGAAATAAAGAAATGTTCTCAAACAAACCGAGCTTAAGAAGCGTCCAGTCAATTCTGACATGGCACAGACACCAATTGGGACACATTACCTCAGTTTCATAGTCGCTCCACCTTAGTATTGGGCTAATGTGCGAGCTAGACTTTTAGTCGATCCATCTCTATAAAACAATAATAACACAGGAAGACCTCTTCTGCTGTTCAGGTGGCTTGACTGTTCTTAATAATATTATTAAATTCATCATTTCTATGTAGTGTTAGGGTAGTGGGTATCTTCCTCCTAGTGGTCCACTCCTGGAAAACGCATTACTTCCTTTAAAATCAGTGATGATAGCTGATAAAGTTCCATGAAACAGGACAGTCCCCTATACAGATCATGACAGAAAACAGAAAAAGTAGCTCACGGGAAAAAGTCATCGTTATCTCCGTCTGGTCTTCAGCAACGTAAAGGCGCTGGAAGACTTGTTATTGTTATTCTTCATAGATCATAGTTGGAAGTTCCAACTATGATCCAACGTAGTTCCAACTTGGAACATAGGAAGTCCTATTTTACTCTAGCAACAAATTTGCAGGCAAGGAAGGAGTGTAATCCTCAGCTGCTCACCATTAGATGTAATAAGTGCTCTTCCAGGATAGAATATTCATACTGTAAGGAAGAAATGCCTATCTGCTCTGCGCCAGTCATAAAAATGGGTTAAAATAATTAGACCGTGCAATTCCTTCCAACACTCATCACTAGTGTAAAATTGAAAATTTTAAGTTACCCCTGGCCTCATTAATAATCTATCCAACTCCATCGCATACAGACTATTTTATGATCCCAAACACGCTATGTCTGCTGTAAGTTTCTGAAGAATAGAGTATCCCGCAGACTATTTGATGTTGCAGGATCTGCTCAAGGTTAGCACATCTTGGGAGTCTTCATTGTTACTAACAAAATTTGGATCATTGTTATCTGAAATAAATGAATTATTATTATTATTAATACCACCAAAGTAACATTAAACCAAGTTTTATATCAATCGAATACGTGAAAGTTAATAAAACCCTTTTGGCAAGTAGGAAATGAGCTGAATATCAAACACCTGCACAGATCTTTATAAATTATAGCTAAAAACTATCTCGATCACGTCGGCTTTCAAACAAGAAAAACGAATTCAAATCGGTGCCATCGTTTAGGAGCTACAGTGCCACATACAGACACGCAGATAAAAGATACACAGAGAGACACGTCTAACTTATAACAACCCTCTTTTTGTCGTCAGGGGTGAATTAAATAGGGCTTGTATTTAACTGAGAATCATATCAACCTAACCTAACCAACGCAAGTACTAACTGAGCAACTAAAAATCTGATTTCGGCGACAAATCGTTGAATAGTCGACCAAAACAGATTTTTAGTCGCTTAATTAGTATTTTTAGTCTCACTTAATTATATTCCCTTAAATAGACCCGACCTGAAGCAAAACGCCTGTTTTTAAATTTGTTTTTTTATGTATAATCATTATTTGGGTTGGTATTCCGACATTATCTACGCCATCTTAATGGTTAAATATTCTGGTCCAAATTTTTTAATCATAAATTTAAAATAAAAACGCAAAACGAGAAATATTGCTATAGCCTTGACTCTTTGGCAAAATTCCAATACAATGAAAATCCTTTACCTAATATATGATCAAATACACAATGATATATCACAACTCACAAGTCACAAAAATATGAAAATATATAGGACATGGCCAATTTATGTTTTTTTTTTCTGTAGATGTTAGTTAGGGGTGAAGAAATAGTGTCTTACTTAATTACTTTATTTTGCATTATTTGAAGCTCCTGTAACCTTGTCTTGCAGGCAGTGCCCCAAATTTCAATAAGGTATAGTAAATGAGGTTTAACCAGGGAGTTATAAATATTAAAGCACAATTACTTAGGGATGCATTGACTAACGTTACGAAGTGAGCCTATGAGTGCAGATAGTTTGCCTTTAATATAGTCAATTTGCGTGTTCCACGTAAGACAACAATCCACTCTCAATCCCAGGTATTTGTCATAAGTTTTCTGTTCCAGGGGAATTTTGACAATTTTTAACGGTTCATGTGAAGAAATACTTTTATTTTTTGGTTTGAATATAATGTAGCACGTTTTTGAGACATTGACTGTGAGGAGATTATATTGGAACCACTCAGACAAGATTTTTAAATCTTCTTGTGCTTGATGGATAACATCATGTACATTAGCTCCGTAATAAAAGAGGCATGTATCATTCGCATACAAGGTAATTTGGCCACGAAGTCTCAAATCTACTATACTATTTATATAAATATAAATTGGTGTGGTCCGAGTATGGATCCTTGAGGAACACCGAACGTAATATACAAAGCGCAATATCTTTACTACTTTTGATCTATTTGTAAGATAGGAATTGAGTAGTTTTAGAGCACTGCCCTTGATACCGATGCTTTCTAGCCTTTGTAAAAGAAGTTTGTGGCAGACGTTATCAAAGGCTTTTTTAGATCTATGAATACGCCCAATACAATCTTTTTTTTGTCTGTATTATCCTTTATTTTTTTTTTATAATGTCGCAAAAGTTTTATGCGGAGATAGGGCCTTGTTGACTGCACTTATTGTTAGGTATATTTGTCTATTTTTTTTTTGTTTTATTGTTTAAGTTTATGTTGTTGTATGTTATGTGCATGTCAAATAAAAATATTTTTCTTTCTTTCTTTCTATTTTGGTTATAATGTCAATTGTAGCTGCGGTAGTGTTGCTTTTGGATCTAAATCCATACTGGTGTTCAGATATATAATTCAATGATTCTAGGTATTGTATTAAACGGCTATGTATAACCTTTTTTGAAAAATTTTGATAGGACCGGCAGCACAGAAAGTGGACGATAGTTTCCAGGGTCAGTTTTAGACCCTGATTTCTGAATTGGTGTTACTTTTGCTACCTTTAAGGGATCTGAGAATTCTCCGTCATTCATTAGGCTATTAAAACAATAAGTCAGATCACGTGAAATAAGATTTTGCAAACATTTAACTACTTTGGTGTTAATTTGATGACTCCGAAGACCGGCACGCGTGCTCCTGAGTAGGAAGGGAGAAGGTGGGATTAGGTCGAAAAGCTCCTCAGAACACTCTCCATGATAAAGCAGTTACAAGCTCCTCTGGGAAGATGATAGTGATGGAAAAAATGGAGGACAATAGACTAAAAGATGGAAACGAAACAAAATGGCAACCTACCAGATGACAAGCAAGCTACTGTCGCCAATGGACCCCTGAAAGGAGAAAATCACTTGGAAAAGCAGGTGCCTTGACATATTTAGGCCTCAGATGAAATGCCTTCCATGCCCACTAATTACACTGAATTAATTCCGAAACACAACGAACTGAACTCAGACGACGAATATTTACATTGTAGAGTCGTCTGTTCTTCTTCTTTCTTTGGGTCTTTTGTGTTTTCTATAAGGATTCCGCCAGTATCAAATTTTCTGCTTAGACAATTGATCTAAACATTTACACGTACTCTCAGTTATTTAATTATCAGGCTGACCGTAACCAATGGAGAGAAAGCAATGACAGTCAGAATTGGAATTATGTTTCTCAGGATTGAGTAAACTATGTAAAAGAATGTGAAGGATGTATACAAAACTTGTGTCAAGGAATATATAAGTGCGTCTATATAATAAGTGCGTCTGTTGAAGCTGTGCCAAATAAGTCAAGGACATTCTTATCTATTACTTATCCCGCGAGCTCGATATTATGCGGGTCATATATATTTGAAGATGCATCTTACTCACAAATTGATTTTATTACGAGAAACTGATTTCAGTACTAAAGCAGTTTAAGGAACTAGCCCCTCTTTACGGCCTGGCCACGGGAACGGGCGGCGGCGCGACTGGTGGAACAAATATTCGCCCGCTGCGAATTACGGGGCCACGAACTCACCGCACTCGCGTCCTGCGTCTTTCGTTTAGGCAACCACTGCACGCTGTCTCGAAGTCGGCCTCGCCAGTCGCGCCGCCGCCGCCCGTTCCCGTGGCCGTCGCTTCGCTGGCATCGTGGAACAAAATCGCTAGTACAACGCTTCATCGAGAAACTTAAAAGTCTTATGTTAACGAAGATTATAATTAAAATAAAGTATTATTGTAAAATTTAAATTAGAAAACCAAATATTTGGGATGTATAGTACATTTACGGCTCTGAATCAGGCAGAGCCGCGGGCGAACACTGTTAGAAATAAGAGATGTATTGTTCTATCTACTGCGACCGACAATAACATCGATCGCTGATGTTCTGTTTGAAATTTTGATGGTAGTTAGTATTACAAATCAATAAGGTGTTCAGTTTCCTCGTATGCAATTTTTTAATTCATTATTACTATGTTTTATTACTATGGTATAACTTAAAAATTTAAAAGGAGATATTTCATATCCGACCAGCCCCCTTATTCTCCACTGTCGGATCACGGATTCGATTCGAAAAGTCACATGCCGTCTCGCTTTGACGCAGCGCGATAAAAAGTGACAGGTATAGAGTTTCCGAAATTCGAATTCTTTCCGACAGTTGAGAAAAAGGGGGCTGATGTAATATATGTTCACTATTTCGAAATCAGAAAAAATATCTTGAATCCGGGAAAAATAAGTAGTAATAATAGTTTAGTTTATTCTATAGAAATATATATAATAGGGTTAACTGGTTCCACTGAAAACCAGCGTCAAAGGATCTAACATCCTTTGACATATAGCTGAGTGGTAACCATTTTGGTTACATATCATTTCTAGGTCATCAAATGTTACACGTAAGAAGAGAATATTTGTAAACATTATGTGCCTGTATTGATTTTATTGTTGTGTATACTTGTGTGTGATATGTGCCAAATAAACGCATTTTCTTTCTTTCTTTCTTTCTAATAATTAGTTTTCATGTGCAGTTTACATGGACAAAATTCAAAATTATTAGTCGATTTCACCGATTTCAACATTGTTCAATATGGCGGGCGACATAGAAGACATCAAACGTCACCAAAGTGACACAAGCGCTATGATCAATATTTGGCTGTGTTGCAGTTTTCTCAATAAAAAATATTGTTTTGTAGCACGAAACAAAGCAAATAAAAATAAAATGGACATTTGAACACTATTCTGCAATGTTTTGCCTATTTTTAGTAAAGTGTAGGTACATACACCTGCCCAGGTCTAAATACTTTTTTGGGGCATAGGTATCCTTTACTGAATTATTGAATAGCGCCCGACTAGGGTAGGACCTCTACTTTACTGAAGATCGTAGCTAACTAACACTACTTTGTATGTTGTTCAGGGTGAATCAGGTCATCAGAGCCCATTGAGCAAGAGTTGGAGAGCAGGAGGACTTAGCTCCTATGCTGTCACCAGAAAGACTTCACCAGACTGGCCGTACCTTTGTTAGAAAATTAACGTACTAAACAAGTTCGATTTTCTATCAATAAATCGTAGTTTTCTACTGCGACATCTTGAGCGGAGACCTTTTTGGTACTAATTTTAAATTGATTATGAATATTATGTGGTTATTATTATTTTCTTTCTTTCTCTCAATTCATTTAATTTCACATTTCAATGTTTTTAATGCGTTTAATCGCCTACTTTATTGTAAAAATTACAAATAAAGAAAAAAACGATAAAAAATATATGCTCCAGGCGGAAATCGACCCCGAGTCTCCTGATGTCCGGCAAGACGCGAATACCACTACGCCACCGGAGTATGGTATGGTATTCTAATTTGTTCACCTCTTTCTATCCTTTTTCTTAACGTTTTTATAGCAACGTTTATCTCACAACTCACTGAAGTGATCCGAAAGAATACTTTTACAAGCATTTTTAAACTTCCAGTTAAGGTGAGAATAGCTTTTTTAATCATAGTAATTAAAATATAAAACTAGAAAAATTTCACGACCTGAGGCAGGAATCCAACCCGCGACCTGTTGCAATCCGGGTGACTGCTCTGACCACTGAGCCACCCAGGAGTTGGGATATCCCTGTGAAATTCTTCTAGTCTATCTGTATTTGCGTTTATGAGCTAACGTCCACCCTACAATGTCGAAATATATGTATAGGTATGTTTTTCAAACATTTATAATAATGTTAAAATCAAAATTAAGAATATTTTAATCATATTTTAATGTTTATGATGCATTTAAACGCCTACTTTAATCGCTTCTGGTCGGACATCAGGAGACGCGGGTTAGTTTTTCGCCTATATTTTTTTATCCTTTTCTTTATTTGTAATTAATTATTGTTTTTTTCATTTTCATTAATTTTTTTGGAGTCAAGGCCACAATAGTCTTACCCTGTCTTCATTAATGACTAAGCTTCTTTATTAAGCGTGGTTCATTCACGTTGACGACGTACTTCAAACGTTATGGAGCGCCGCGGAAAACCTTCATAATTTCAGGCTATTTTTCCTTTGCTTTCTTTTCAAGGTGAAGATTACATTTTGTTTCTGATAGCTTTTGTCCTGGTTTTAGTTATGTATCAACTTTTGTCCCTTTACGGCCCATTGCACAGTGGGACATCCATAGGTCATAAATCTTAAAAACCTGCTTTCTTGTTTTACATTTTATTCCTTGTCGTTACATTGGATAGTTGCGGTACCTTCTGAAACTATAAATAGGTCAGTAATTAGAGTGCGCCTTCATTATCTATTGTGCATTCAAAGAGAGCGCATCGCCAATCGTAAATACTGTTATCAGTGAGTCATTAAAAAGCGTGACGTCATTTGTTGTCATTGCGGGACCTGTGAGTGCTGTGTGAGTTTTTTCTGAAATGGATATCCAAGAACAGGGTATGTAATAATTAATATTTTTATTTTAATTGTATCTTAGTATATATTTTCTTTAGTATGTCATTGCTACGAGGCGACTTTTCTTGGAGTATTATATTTTAATATTCAAAGTTTGAATAAACTTTTAAATATGTTCCCACTCGCTCCGACTATGGAGGTATATTGCACCATAATCTTTAGACTTTCTTATCTTAGGAAAATTAAAACTTGGCTGCCCTTATCTGCCCTTTTGGCGATGACAAGGGTGCTACGGTTGCCAGATTATCTCGTAGCATTTGCTACGAAATTAGTTTATTTAGTCTTAGTGCTTTGTGTAGGTTTTGTGACTGAATTTTAACCGTTTTTTTTTTGTTTTAGGTAATTTATATATATGCTCGTTTTCAAGAATGCATATTCTTGAAATATGGCTAACTGTCAATACCGATAATGACTCGGAAAAGTGTCGTCAAGTCCTACAAAGTTTGTTGACTACTCTGAACGATGCTGAGAACATTGATATTCATTATTTAGAGAAAATTGTTAATAATTTATGTAAAGCTATTGCTCGATTCTGGAAAAAATGTAATAGGGATAAAACCAAGCTTTTATATAAGAATTCCGATTGGTTTAATGTTATTGAAAAAATTCAACTTGTGAAAAATAATAAGCAATGTACTCCGTCTGAAACGTCGCCGTGTCATTCACGTGGTCGTCCTCGAAAACCTTTTACGCAATGTAGTAAAAGGACTAAACGTCGGAGAGTAGCTGATTTGTCAAAGTCTGATGATTCTACTGTGAGTGCATTGCTTGATGTTTCAGACTGTTCATTCGATTCGTGTATATCTAGAGTTAGCACTGATGATGTCTTGTCACTTGTGACTGATGCTCAGTTGACAAAACATCAGTATTTATTAATTAAAAACTTTGTTAATAGTAAGATTTCTCCTAATGTATTACCATGTTACCAACAAATTACTAAAGCGAAACAGAGATGTTACCCTTCTAATATAACTGTTTCCGAGTCTTCAGCTGAAGTTGAATTACAAAGTCTTTTTGATCACACAGCTTCTCGAATCCTTGAATCTCAAAAAGAGGTCTTAGATCAGATTCCTGATGATTGTTTGTCTAATATCTCTTTACTTGGGAAATGGGGATTCGATGGCAGCACTGGACATAGTGAATACAAACAATTTTTTTCAGATTCAACTTTAGAAGATAGTAGTTTGTTTGTAACATCTTATGTACCCCTTCAAATTATTGTAAAATTAGCTGAAGATAATTGTAAAATTTTATGGAAAAATCCTCGACCCTCTTCCACTAGGTACTGCCGTCCTATTCGATTTCAATTTTTGAAAGAAAGCACAGCAGTGTCTTTGCAAGAGGAAGCTTATTTTAAGGATAAAATTGAAAGTTTGCAACCTACTTTTATTCAGATCGACAATCGTGAATTGGTCGTTTCTCATAAGTTGCAGCTTTCAATGGTAGATGGTAAAATTTGTAGTGCTTTAAGTGAAACATCTACAAGTAGATGTTATATATGTAATGCTACCCCTAAAGAGATGAATAAAATAGACGAATGTTTACTAAAACCTGTAATAGAGAGTAGATACCAATTTGGATTATCACCACTACATTCTTGGATACGTTTCTTCGAATATTTTATTCATCTTTCATATAGATTAGACATAAAAAAATGGCAAGTTAGGCTAGATAGTGATAAACAATTGTTATCAAATAAAAAACAATATGTACAGTCCCAGTTTAGGGAACGATTAGGTTTAATAGTTGACAAGCCGCGTAGTGGTGGAAGCGGGACGTCTAACGACGGAAACACGGCCAGGAAGTTTTTTTTGGAATCAGCTGTATCTGCTGAAATTACAGGTTTGAATAAGGATCTCATAGATCGTTGTTGTGTAATATTACAAACGTTATCTTCTGGACATAAAATTAATGAATGCAAGTTTAAAGACTATGCATTACAAACAGCATACAGCCTGGTCGAGGAATATCCGTGGTATAGTCTTCCTGCTTCTGTCCACAAGGTGCTCGTACATGGATCAGATATTATAAGTTATGCATTGTTATCTATAGGAGAACTTTCCGAAGAAGCTGCTGAAGCGACAAATAAGTATATCAAAATTTATAGACGAAGTCACACTCGAAAAATGTCACGTGAAGTTACCAATCAAGATTTAATACAACGACTATTATTACATTCAGATCCTTATATTACAAGTCTTCGGAAACTTCCCCCTAAAAAGAAAAATACTCTGTCACAAAGTGTAATAGAATTGTTACATGTTTAATATTGTTAGAATAAGAATAATTTATTTGTATTTTGTTAGTTGTTTTGTTTTTATTGTATTTAATTAATTTTAATTTATTTATTTCTATTATTTTATTATAATTAAATAATGTTATCAATGTTTTGACTCTTATTTTATTTAAAATATATGTTTTACATTCCAATTTTTAAGTGTTTGTTCATGATAAATTTAGGTAAAAGTATGTTATTGTTTATATTTGTTTTTTACTGAAGTAAACGTTTTTTATTCCGTAAATACATGTACTTCTTTCATTTTAATGTTCCTAAAACACTTTTACAACTATAAGTCACTAAAATAATACAATGTATTGATAGTAACAGGACTTTAACTATTTATGACCGCCCTTGTATGGAGCGTGTCCCTCCGTGCATTGGCGCCTTCTCAACAATTGGATTTCAATTGTGTCTGGCTTGTGGATACTTCACTAATTACAAAGATGCCTAACTTATAACAAACTTTCTAGGCCAAGGAGAAGAAAACTGTCACCATGTTTCGCAGAATCGATGATTGATTATACCTACTTTTCTTAGCATAAAATAGGCAAGGTATTAAGAAAAATAAAAACAGACTAAATGACACCCGAGTACATAGTTATCTGGACTTTTTGGACTAATCTTTCAGGTATACATAAAACTTTTACGGTAAAATGTAATGTTCTTTGGGAAATTCCCTTTTTTACATTTCCTTTGGCACAAAGTTTTATGATAACGCAAACTTATGTTTTACTTGGATTGAATAAAAATAAGCCTACAATATAATTTACTAGCCTAACTATAATCTATCTCTGTGCCTAATTTCATCCGGATCCGTACAGCCGTTCGGGCGTGATTGAGTAACATAAATACATCCAAACTTTCACATTAATAATGTTACTAGCTTTTGCCCGCAACTCCGCTCGTGTCTCCACCTAAGCAATCATTCTCTGTGTGTCTGTGTGTTTTTTACTCTTAACGGTATTAAATAATTAACCACTAGACCACACAGGCGGTAAAATGTAAATTATGAAACAACAAGAATAAAACAATGTGTATATTCCTAGAGACAGCCGTGCAGCTTTCATAGCCCTTGACTCACTGCGTATCGACTCTGATTTGGTCTAAAACAAGTTCGGAGGGTATAACGGACTAAGACTGATCTGGATGCCTAGCCAGGTGAACCATGAATTAGCTAATTAATTGGCAAGCAAGGGCTTTGATAACGAATTCGTAAGCCCTGAGCCCTCCATACTCCATACACAAACTTTTTTCATAAACAGTCATTAAAGAAGAGGAATAAAAAAATTCTGAGGAATGTGCATTGAAAATTCGAATACAATTTTCACATAATTATAGACATTAGTGTCCACGTGGTTCACGATACACATTTTAAGTTCGGCGTCTTTCGTTATTTATTCAAAACAATACGCACTTCTATAAAACGCGTATCTTTTGAATATATCTACCGGAATAAAAAGATATTGATTTATAAAATTCATGGGTTAGGTACGTGTAAAAGGTACAGTCGACAGGACATCAAGCGTAACAGTTTGACCTTGAGAATGCCCTTATTACGTTCGTAATAGAGGCGGCTTTCGTAGTGCAATTGTTAGACTATATGTGCTGTCGTCTGTGATTAGGGTTCATGATCAACCTGGCCCAAACATTGGCTTCTTTTTATTAGTAATACTACCAGTTATTAAAATGATACTTTCTTAGACTTTCAGAATGTTAAGTTTTTTCATTACGTATTTTGGTAATCAACATTAGCGCCTTGGCATTGGCACACATTTTGTACGTAAAAGATGAGCGTTCAGGTTTCCGAATCTGAATTCCTGCCCCTTATTCTCATTTGTCGGATCACGGATTCGATTCGAAAAGTCACATGCCGTCTCGCTTTGACGCACCGCGATAAAAAGTGACAGGTGTAGAGTTTCCAAAATTCGAATATTTTCCGACAGTTGAGAATAAGGGGGCTGATCTGGAAACGTATTTGTGTACCTTCGTCAAGCTTAAGTGAATGAACATTTTATAGAAAAATAGAAGATAGTAGTGCTGATATCAGTGGTGTATTGATTGATTACTTATATTACTGCCTCCCTATAATTTCACTTGAATAAGAAAAAGATGGAATGACTTAAATAAACGTTCCGTTATTTCAGATTTAATTAATTTTATTTTAGTTAAGCTATAAATTTGTTTGTTTGTAATTTTAGAGTGTACTATGGTGCGTTGTCGTGTTATCCTGAGGGCTAAGATGAAAAGCCTTCGATGCTCGTTAATTACAGTGGCACTAATTCTCTCTCATTTCAATAATCCTGATGCAATCTGTCATTCCCATTTAGTAACCCTCGTCTTAATACCTGTCCTTAAGCCCAATAGAAGGATTGCTGGAAGAGCAATCTGCTGATGGTAAACCTATTCTGTGGGCGCGGCAGCTTACGTAACGTGACCTCTTCCCCGGTCAATATTATACAAATCAACCATAAAATGTGTAAATCAGTCACGAAAGGGTGCTAAATAGAGAAAGATGGAGGTGTGTCTTATTCTAATTTCTATTTAGAAACCCTTTTTGGCAAGAATTCGGAATGGATTTATGAAGTGAATCTTTCAGACAATGTGGGCAGCAAAGCGAAGCGTGATACAAATAAATTTAAACTCTGTAATGACAATAGTAAGTTATAAATAATTAAAATGGTATATTCGTCTTCGTCTTTTATTTGTGAGTATTGATTATAAATGTATATGAGTGTGTAGAAAAAGGAAAGCCGAAGAAAAGATATGTAGAACCTGATAGTGATGTATTTAAAGAAAAATTAAAGATACTATTATCCACATTATATACCATTATCCCGACTACCAGGGTACAAAAAGTATTTTTAAATGTAAATAAAGAGCTTAACTGTCGTCATTTTTTGGGAGCTTGTCATAAGCTCCCGAGAGTCTTACGCGGCGCCTCAAATTACAACATTTACCACAACCGATCGAGTTTTTATTCCTAAAACTCTAATGTCACTGAGAACTTGGCTAAGATTGTCATCAAAATGAAAACCAATAAGTGGAAATAAAGTTAGTAATTCAAATATATCTAACCTAGAAAAATTTCACGTCCTGAGGCGGGAATCGAACCCGCGACCTTAAGCAATCAAAAATTAAGAAATAAAGTTATTGCATTTTGTTGGCCTGTATTTAACTGTCCACCATATTACGTATTTATAGTTTACGATGGGAAAAATGCGGAAGAATGAGGAGTAGAGTGGAGCTCATAACCTATCCAACCAAAGAAAGTGACTGAGCAACGACAATATCGAAACACTCTACAAATAAATGATTTTTACAACTTTTGCTGATCATTCAATTATTTTGGTGAGCATCAAATAAGTAATGCCTGATTGTGCCCTGATTGCACAAAAGGGCTCATACTTAGATGAAAAAAAATTGAAACAAAGTAAAAACAACACAATAGGCTTCCAAGCAACCAGGAGTGAAAGGAAATGTCGCATAAGCTTATTGGCAATCTTTGAATTTTTTCCCTCCAGCACACTGACACAGGGTCCCATACAGCCAATTCCAGTTCAACCGTTGTTAAATAGGGTTTCAATTTGTACACAATAGGAAATACAATTTAATAAAACGTCAATTAAGTAACTGACGTGGCTTATAGGCCAGGAAATGTGTTCTCCAGGGAACTCGCTGTTTATGCTCGTCATGCAACGAATAAGTAAACGAGTAAGGTACACAAGGGACAGAGTCGTACAAGTCCACATACATATCTATATCTAATAACAATGCGTTTTCAAAGGTAAAGAACAAACAATCTAATATAGGCATAGACAAAAACCGTTGTAAAATGATTTACTATTTTTCACAAAAAACATCATCTTTGCATTAAAAGTAGGTATAAGTACCTATGTATATCTATAATTTTAATGGTATATTTAAAATATATTTTTATTAATCTACTATGTCCAGGTAAGTATGAAATAGTTAATGCATTGAGTTTTGCCAGCATTCCACACGTAATATCTCCCATATTTATAAGTTGTACGCGATCTCTTGCCGAGATAGATAAGTGCAATATTATTAATTAGTATTTAATTAATGCTGCAGAATAAATTTCAATATCATTTGTATCAGAGACATACGAATATGCTTTTTGTAGACAAATTTGAAATGTATGACATCCTTTCAATTATTGCTAAATCACGTACGAGTATTTTGACGATATTTTTAATTTCAATAGGGTTGAATTATCGCTATGTATTGCTCGATAGTTACTTTAGTAACATACGGTCTGTAATGTTGCATTATTTTCATATCAAGTGGAGATTTTTCAAACCTTGTTTTAAGTTCGAATCACAAATCAAAAACACAAATAAGTGTACCTATTGAACCTTGGTACATAATCTAATATTCAAGCCCTACAATAGGTTTCCTTAAAATTGTTCTAAGCACCATCTTTGAAAATTTTCATTATATTTAAACGTCTTGTACTTGCAACTAAATAATTCCTTTATGACTACCGCCATGACAATTTCACAAAATACATAAAGTGAATTTCTGTGATTATTCGCCGTAATCGTTCGCTCGTGCAATGATTATAAGGCCAATAGCGAACGTGAAACATTTATGAGTGCAGGCACAGAGGTAGATAGAATTTGAACTTTATTATTTATACCGAATCCGATATGGCTACTTAATAAGCTTTTGTAAGCTCTCCGTAATTTCGACTCTAAGTTACAGGGAATAGGTTCTATTTGTTTTGATTGTGATAAAAGGTACATTTTGTTTCTGAATTGACATTTTTCTTCGTGTATTCTTTTAACACATACGACTTTAAATTAAAATATGGGCTATATTAGTTCATAGAAATGGTTTGCCACTTTCAAAACCATCTTATACATTTGATAATTTCTATGAAATGCATTATTTCCTAAAAATAGTTAATGTTATATTATTTCATACAAATGTCATGAAATTATCAAACGAATAAGATGTTTTTGAAAGTGGCAAACCATATCTATGAACTAATATATCTCATGTTTTAATTTATTGTCGTATTGATGGAACCACCACCTACAGGTTGTTTGATACAAAACATGACAAACAGGCACCTACCGTTAACATAGTCATTATTATACTATGGCGCTGTCGAAATTTTAAAATTGTAAAATAAGTTTCATAATTCTTCATACAAATAGTGTGGTCAATAAACAAAATGTACAGGAAATTTCAAAATATTATTTTTAATAACCCATAGTACCTATTTAGATGACTTTATTAACATGGATAGATGCCCGCTTGTTAAATCATATACCAAACAGCTTGTAACTTCTGACTATGTTTGCAGTAACATAAACGAAATTCAAATAGCCACTAAGACGTGTACCAAAGTTATTAATCTTAGCACAAACTTTACCTACTACTTACACATGAGTTACTAACACGAACGGATTAATATTAACGTAATTATGCTAGGTCTTATAAACCTTATTATTAGTTAGGGTTAGATCAAACTGAATAATGTAACCCAATGTTAATGAGATAAGTCAAAATACTAAACTATGTATTTTTATTTGTTTTAATCCGGCTCTTGTGACAAAGGATTCAATGGTGGTTGCAATGACAATTGAACCGATTTAGCTCTGAAATTGCGATGTTTTGTTACAGAATCGACAAGCAGCGGCACTTTTGTCCTTTTCATACTTATTGTCCTGCTGACTACAACAAAGATCAAAATGTTCGATTTGATTGAAAAATACACAAAACGTACGGGTAAAAGGAGATAGTTAAAGTTTGTATGGAATTTGCATCATTGAAAAATTGTATGGAGTTTGCATCATTGAAAAAAATGAGCTGGCCGCATGAGCACAATTTTTTCGCGCCTGAAATGATGCTGATGATTAATAAATAATGATAGATGATGATAATGGGCCTAATTCTGGGAACACACTTTAATTCTAAATTTAAGTACAGTATATCTCTTTCTCGCAATAAGTAATAGGAAAAAGATAGCAAGAATCTGGTTAGAGCTGTCACTTAAATTTAGATAGATTTCAAAGAAACCATAGACAATTTTAGACGGCATGTACTGAGGTGCCTCCTAAACACTGCATTTTAGCACGTTCAATAAGGTCGAAAATTGAACGCACCTTTCTAAATGTCAATTTATATGACAGCCATCCTTTTCTTTTTCATTTTGAGAGAAAGAAATAGACTGAACTTAAATTTAAACTTAGCATGTGTTCGCCAGAATTAGGGCCAATGAACATAAGCTTATTCACCACACAGTACACAGAAACACAATTTAGTTAACCATTCAATAAATATTAATTAACATCTATGTAGAGTCTAATCCATTGATTTTAATGCAATAATAGAGCTAAACCGGTTCTGCAACAAACATGTCTAGCAAGATAACTCTAGAATTTCCTGAAACTCTTGACAGGCATCTTACGAGTTCCGGAGGCTCCAGATTACTTATCTATTCTAGCAACGTACCCGAACTTTATAGAGATAACAGATTCTGTTCAGAGCACTACTGCGAAAACACACATAAGAACTTTGAAAATTCAACACTCAATTTGTACAGAAAAGGCGTAGATACCTAAATCCCTGTTTGTATATGGCTCGATAGCATTTGTGTCTAGTGTTGGTTCTTTTTTTATAGAAAGCACGACAAATGTCTCAATACCACCTGCTGTGAAGCGGTAAGAAGACTCCATATGCGAAGACAGCTAGTGCAGTTTAGAGACTGCTCTAGGCCGCCTCCACCTTGCCGGCCTAAAATCTGTTTTTTTACGCCGCCTTTGAACGCCTGTTCTTGTTCTGCGTCTTCCGTATATACTTCATAATTAAATATGGTTTCCAATACTTTACAAAAGAATCCCTGCTGTTGTTATAATAGGGTTAGACAGCTGGACGCGATGTACTAACGATAAAAAAAACGGTAACAGTCAAAATATTAGGTATTTGAGTATGAAAATAACGTTTTGTATTTAGTATTTTGTGCAAACTGGATTTATCATACTATGTTTTTTTGTATTTGATTTAAAATTGGCTTGACCGATATTTTCGAAAGTGGATAGGTAATATAACACATTCACTGTTAGTAAATGCAGTAAAAAAAAAATTTGAAATAATAGAAAATAATTACAACAAACCTAAACATTGAAGTCGGCTCTATAATCTACAAACTCTGATTGATCCTGATTTTCGATACTTTCATTCGTAAAACCCTGCTAATAACTCCTGCCTTTAATCTGACTGCCTGTAATATAAACTGTTATATTTAAGGTAGACATTTAAAATTATTTGAAAAAAAAGGCAATTTCATATTGAAAACCTATTCCGAGTATTATAAAAGCAAAAAAGATTGCGACGCAATTATTGTGATAGTAAGTAGCTTATAATAATAATTACAGTTACAAGCAATAGCCGGTAGAGTTCCTCAGTTGGACTCAAAAAATTAAGCAGAAAAAACTGAAATGACAACTTCACGGATCAAGTTATCGTTTGAAGACCGGAACCCGACGCTAAATACAACAACCGAAGATCTTAAACACTTTTTACTTTACACATAATTAATCGTAGATAAAATAAAACCATACAAAACGCGCTTACGAAGAACTCAGGCTAAAGCTGTATTACATGTATTTGGGAACTCCATTGGAAAATTTTCTGAACGTATCTACTATCAGATAATTAAAGTCCATTTTGTTCAAAGCCGATCTCTTAGAATTGCAGACACTGCACTTTTGTACCGCACTTTTCTAATGCAGGCAAAATCTAGCGTTTTAAGAACGTCAAACCTCACACTAGGTCTTAGCTACCCTTATTATTATCGTCTTGCTTTGATAACGTGAGTTTTTCGGTAAAAGCTGATTACCATAATTCAATGACCCAAGTATTGATAAAGTTTTAACAAAAACACATTGAAAACAATAAGAGCGTGCCCTGTATTAAATAACTTAAAAATAAATATGAATAGGTTTATTCTTTTTATAAATAAACAATAAATAGTCTTAACTTTTGAAAATGGAAATCGCACGTAATGAAGTATGAACGAGTAAATTCATACATTATATTATAAATGCGAAAGTAACTTTGTTGATTTGTTATTTGGTATAGAGATAGTTTGAGAACCTGGAAAGAACACAATATAATTTGGAGCGAGAACCGACATCCAGGAGCCGCGGGCATAAGCTAGTAAAATATAAATAGATTTGCAAAGGCACAGATTCAAGTACTCAAGAATCTTTACGATCAGGCAGACTGTATCACCTTTGCATTGCTTGTTTGTCCTTGTTACCTTTCTAAAAATGACTACACTTTCTTAAATATTTTAACATTAATATAATGAGAATCCGTAAACTTGGGTGTCTGCTATATTATAACTTCTGGAGTACTAAAGACCCTATGATTTTTTTCTATATTCACAACATCTCCTTGTCGATGTATATAAACCTCACTGAGATGTAAACTATCTCAAAAAAGAAGGGAAATCTCTTAGAACCGGAAAAAATACTAATAATTCGTTTTCATCCATAGTTAACTTATGCAAAAAAATATTCGTCAATTTCACTATGGCAATATGGCGGGCGACATAAAAGTCAACTAAACGTCACCAAAGTGACATATGCGCCATGATGAATATTTGGCTATGTTGCAGTTTTTTCTATAAAAATTCTTATTCTATACCATGAAACAAAGCAAATAAAAAGATAATGGACAATTGAACACTGCTCTTCATATTTATATCTATTTTCCAGTATAGTGTAGGTACATATACCTGGGGTGCGATTCTGTAACGAATCTCGCACCTCACTTCGCAAGTCAGTTCGAATTCAACTGTCAAATAGAGCAAAAAATGTATGAAAATTTGCTCCATTTGACAGTTGAATTCGAAGTGACTTGCGAAGTGAGGTGCGAGTTTTGTTACAGAATCGTCAGGCTGTCCGGGTCCCAATACATTTTTGAAACATCCTTTCTTTTTTATACTCTCCACAGATTTTTAAAAATACCTTAAGTTAATGGTTTTGTCTTTCCCAAAATAGACTTTTAGGTTCCTCTCCAGACGTAGCCGATAAGGCCTCGGAGCACTCAGTGTAATTGAAGTTGTAACAGAATTCAAGTGAAAGGCACTCAACACGATTCTACACCTGAATCTTGTTGCTGTACTAAATACATAGATGAGGCTAACTAGATGTAGATAGTGATGCTACTCACGTATTGTTGTTAGCCCCCTACGCAAAAAGAGGGGTGTTATAAGTTTGACGTCTCTGTTTGTGTATCTGTGAATATGTGTGTCTGTCTGTGGCATTGTAGCTCCTAAACGAATGGATCGATTTTGATTTGTTTTTTTTAGTTTTAACGTTGACGTTATCGAGAAGGTTGTTCACTATAATTAATGGTCATCTATTCAGGAGTTTGATGACTATCACTTCATTACCTACTTGATAAAAGGGTCTTACTAACTCTCACTGTTTCTTCTGTGGTATTTCCAAGACATTCGAACCTTTTAGTACCTTACCTTTTTTTTTTTTTTTTTTTTTTTTTCGATGGGAGAAACGCCTATCGCGCTATCCCGCCCTCTGGGGTAGAGGACAGGGGAGTGTGGGGCTCGCACCCACTAAAACTCCCATCGATGCACCCTCTGGTCTACTATCCGACAGCAACACGGCCAACCTAATGGCATAGCGTCCGTCTTGCCATCAAAGCGGTTGACCGGTTAGGTTTTAGTACCTTACCTTGCGTTAACCCGCGAACAAAACCCTACAGAAGCCATGGAAGGCGGTACTTTCCTACTTGATGACTGCTATTTCTAGTGTCAACTTTACAGTAGACCAGTGAGGTATAGAACTGGGGCTATGAAGAGTACAACGACGGCACACCAAGCGTAATAGTTTGGCTTTGAGACCGGTATTAATTCGGTCGCAGTAGAGGCGGCTTTCGTAGCGCTACTTTTACATTTGTCGTGCTGTCCTATGTATAAATTAATAATCCTACTAATCTAAAAATCTAAAGTTTGGATGGACGTTTGTTACTCAGCGACGTCCGAACGGCTTATCGGGTCAAGATGAAATTCGGCACAGAGGTAAATTATAGTACATAGGTTACTTTTCGTCTCGGATAAAGGTTGCTCGTGGGATGGAACTAACATTCTCGCTGACGAAGTCGCGGTCCGAATTGTTTAAAATATAACTGTAGCATAAAGCATTACATATGTGCAATGGAACTGAAATAATCCAAATATTTTTTTTTTTATATAACTAGACGACAAACAAGCTAACGGCATCTGGCTCTATGCGGTTAACGCATAGAGCCAGATGCCGTTAGCTTGGCCGGCTTATATATGCTTATATATATGGCTTATATATGCCGTCCTGCAATAACAAGGAAAAATCACTTGATATTACTGCGTTGTCATCCTGAGGCCTAAGATGCAATGCCGTCTATGCCCAGTAATTACACTGGCTACCTTTCCCTTCAGTTTAAAACACAGCGCTCTGTTTCACGGCTGAAAAAAAAGGCGGTAGTACCTATCCAGACGACTCTACATACGGGCCTACCACCTAGTATTTGGAAAGACAGGTTTCCAATACGCGAATTGTAAAAGCATCACAATGCTCCATTGGCTCCCTTCGCAGTGAAAGGCATTAAGATACCAACATAAAGATGGCCTGGGTTTCTCTGGGATTCAAGTAATTAAGATTTTTCAACAAGTCTCGGTAAAATAAAACAATTTGAAAGAATTTAGCTTTAACATTTCTTTTTGTTTTAAGAGAGTAAAACTTGCCAAAGCTTCTTAGCAATATGTATTTTACACTCGGAATGTAATGCTTTATATGAAGCCACATTATAAACAATAACTTTGAAGTGTGAAGTCAAATTTCGTACTACAATTTTCTTTAAGCGATATGGACTAACAAAAAATGTCGTGTCTAGGAGGGTCGATGATGATGAAGAAGAAATAATAAACAAAATCGCGACCTTGATCTTAAACAATAAAACCGAAATAGATTGATAAGACGGCCACTCAACGGAGTCAAGCCCACTCAATAATTAACGTTTCGAGCAAACATATTCTAATATTAATCGCAGTAGGGATTAGAGACACCTCAATGGTATATTGTATTTTTCTAAAACACTTCATTTATTTTACTAAATTACAATCAAGCTGACGGGTCACCTGATGGAAAGTGGCTATAATACTATAGACACCTAAAATAACAAGGGAAAAATCACTTAGTACTGTTCGTTGACATCCTGAGCCCTAAGATAAATTACCTTTCATGTAATTACACTGGCTACCTTTCCCTTCAATCCGAAATACAGCAAACGGTTTCCCGGCCGTAATAAGATGGCAGTGGTACCTACCCAGATGACCCTGCATTGGGCAACCTACCACCTGTAGTGCTATGGTATCTGTAGTTATTATTAACGTAAAATAATATTTCCGTAAGCATGAGTGTTTATTTTTTTTTATTTAAAGTTACCGAGAGATCCCTTACAAAAAAAGAAAAATCAATAGAAATATAACGTTTATTCAGTTCTTTATACTCACAGAAAAATCGTAAACAAAGTTAAGTCACAATATGACATTACAGTGTTTCTCAAACTAAAGAGACCGCAGAAAATATGCTACAATTTTTCTTAGTTTGGAAATATATATTTTTTTCTATATTTTTTTAGTGTAAAATCACTATTGTAATCTGGATTCTATTGTCATTTACGAAAAAAATAAAAAGTTAGATTTCATTTCAAAAAGTGTACGATAAGACTATGAACTTTTTATTGAATTTTTGGATTTTCATAGGAATGTTTTTTGTCGGGACTATGATTTAATTTCAAGGTTGTTTGAGACATTTATCCGATTTTCACAAAGACAAAGTAGCACACTGCGCACAAAGACAAGAAGCACATTAAGGATCTTTGACAAAGCGCCATCCAAAACTAAAAGTTGAGTTTAATATGCGTAAACTTAATAATAGTGACTGATACTGTCACAAACGAATATGATTCTTATGCTTTATTATTTAGGACAGAAAGTTTACAATGTTCAACAGCTTGTTACGCCGGTTGTCCATTAATATTTTATTTTATAGTTTGCTTTAAGTATTTTTTGCTTAGCAAACAAAATAATAAACATTATAGTTTTAAAGCCTAAGTACCCAAAATAATCATTTTTGAAAATTTTCTGAAAAGGTATACAATTCTCATCAAAACTTATTTCGTACAAGTATCTAGAAAATTATAGATACACTTTGCTTTCCCACGCTGTTTCTCATTCAAAATTTGCTGACCGTACAAAAATATGAAAAGACCTTTGTGGCTTGGGATACATGACACAGCTTTTTAGATCTTGAAGTATTCTTTGAGGGTTATTGACTATAAAAATGATGGAAGAAATCCTCTATTCTTATAGGCACGTTCCATGATTATGTCACTCACTGACAGCACTGCATCCAATAATCAAATGTAATAACAATTTACATTAGAACTGTATAGCGTAATACAAAAAAAAATTAAAAAGCACAGATTTAAAATAACACGAAAGGCGGGAAAATTGACAGCGTAAAGGTTGAAAATAGAATGCGACCTTTTCCCTCCGAGTCGCAGCGCGCACTGGCCGTATAGGGATGTAAACTATTTGGCGAAAACATTGATAAATGTTCCATAAACTGTGTTATACGACCTATTTTATTGGTTAGTCACATAAAGCTTTGCGTTAACATTAAATGTTATTATCATTATCAGTTGTGTTATCGCATAAATGATTTTATTTCAGCGTTCATTGCCAGGAACTAAGTATTTAACTACGATGAAAATAACACTCGGTTTTATACTGTTTCAGTCACAGAAGCTATCTCTTCTGTGTTTTAACAGGTTTTTAGTTATTGGGCAGATAGGGTTTTTCGGTTATGGCGTTGTCATTGTTATGTAACAACATAAAAATGAAAATTTAAATAATTCTCGGCTTCATTATATATCTAACACCATCTCATTGAGACTATTTTTATGAGCTTAGGCACGCTATATCTGCTGTGAGTTTCTAAAGAATTTTATTGAGCATCTCGCAGACTATTTGATGTTGCAAGTTCAGCTCAAGATTAGCATGTTTCGAAAATACCACCAAAGTAACAGTAACCTAGTAAACAACCAATCAATCGGATCTCTAAAAGATATTTAGACCCTTTTTTCATGTAGAGAATGAGCATATAGTTATCAAACGCCGGAACAGATCTTTATAAATTATAGCTAAGAAACATCTGGCTTTCAAACCAAAAAAAAACGAATCAAAATCGTTCCATTCGTTACGGATCTACGATGCGACAGACAAACACGTCAAACTTATTACTAAACCCTTCTCCTTTCGTCGGGGGATAAAAATAATAGGATCTGTGCTATTTTACACTCAAGTTTTAAATACCACTGGGGACGAATCTATCTTTACATTACAAAAGGTCACAACCATGTAACACTAGTTTAAAGACTTTATCTCAATGATCTAAAGGTGGTGTTGTGTTCCTAGTACTTGCATTCAGTCTACTGGAAGGAGGACTTGTCTCCTATGCCACCCAGCATAACGCGATGGACGCGGGGATCTCGGTGGCGTATGAGAAGCTCGGTGGCGTATTGGTTTGAGGATTCTGGTTTCGATACGAAAAACGAAGCAACTTTTGCCATGGTCGATCCTGGGATGGGTCAATTAAAGGTCGCAATCTCGAAATCCTCCGTGCTTCGGAAGACACGTTAAGCCGTTGGTCCCGGTTGTTCCTGCAACCGCTTTAACACACCAACTCAGCCAGCGTGATGGTGTTATGGCCCAAACTCCTCATGTGTTTCTCCCATGTAGGAAGGCCTGTGCCCAGCAGTGGGACGCATATAGGATGGTGATGATGATGATGATGATAACGCGGTCAGGATAGGTATGAAAGTAACTACCCCTAGTGATACAAAGTGAAGACCTACGTTATGTCAACGATCTGTACCTTGGTCAAAGAATATATATGTCGTCGCCATCTTGTTAAATTCGCCTCTTCATTGGATGCCTAGCC
Organism: Nymphula nitidulata; assembly: GCA_947347705.1. Lineage (NCBI taxonomy): Eukaryota > Metazoa > Arthropoda > Insecta > Lepidoptera > Crambidae > Nymphula > Nymphula nitidulata. Next base: position 10,252,288 of record OX374641.1, on the reverse strand, counting down.
TGTTGATTTAATGCCGGCATCCAATTAACTGCCTAGGCCGATAGTTAATTGAACAAGAGTCACTCAACGTTTTACAAGATGGCGGATCATCTTGTACTGAAGAGTTTTGGTATAATTGGTAGGTTCAATGTAATTATTTATTACCATTTATAACCAAAACGATTTCGTTTGTAAGTGGTCATAGAAATACCATTAGACGTAACAATGACTCAAACAGACACTCTTCGATCTAAGCGACCTGCCTAGGGGTTCAATTGAATGGCTAATTAAACCAGATGGCTAACAGTATTCAGCCATCTAGTTAAACGTTGCGCCCAAAGACTTAGATAGTAACTTCAGCCGTTACATTGGATGCCGACATTTAATAAACGGGCTAGACATCCAATTAAGCAGCGATTTAACCTTGGTATTTATTAAGGCCGCCGTATGCTTTATTACCACACATAAAACATAAAACCGTTAAGTAAACATACGTCTACTTAGAGTCTATGATTACCGAGGTTAATCGATTAACTGCAGCAAACACATGGGCAGCAGAATATATTTAAACAGGGCTGAGCTATCGTATGTGGATACCTAGACCTTTAAACCTACTCGTATTATTTGGAATCAAGAATAATGAAATATTTATTTTGAACGGATTTTAAAATGGAGAATAATGCAGACATTTAAGACCATTTTCAATAGTACTTAAAGTTGTTCAGCCATAAACTTTATTTAAAAGTATAATTCATCATCATCATATTATGAGCCTATGAACTCCACTGCTAAACAAAGGGCTCCCCCATCGATTTCCAAATGGATTATCCGCAATCTGCATCCAACGGCAAAAATATATGAGTATTTTTTTTTCATACAACCAGACGACAAACAGGCTCTCCTGGTGATAAGCGGTCACCACCGCCTATAGACACTTGCAATAACAAGAAAAAAATTACTTGGTATTGCAGGTGCGTAGTCATTGTGCGGCCTAAGATGAAAAATGTTTTCTGTGCCCAGTAATTACACTGGCTACCTTTCATTCCATCCGAAACACAGCGAACTGTTTCACGGCTGAAATTAGAAAGGCGGTCCTACCTACCGGTACCTACCCAGACGTCCCTGCATGCGGGCTTACCACCTAGTAAACTTAAAACTACCAATGTTCTTCATATGTAAGAAAATTCTTAATCTTTCATCCTTCACAAGCGCGCCGCACAATACTCCAACACTAACAAATGCTGAGGGTTTGGATGCTATGAGTGATAGGCTGGTAGAGTGTGAGTGATGCTGAGTGGCCGAGTGAAAGGTGTAAAGGAAACGACCAGTTTGAGTGACTACTAAAAATACACTGATTTTTTATTTGTTCAAATGAAATAAAATAATAATAATAGTGAAAAATACCGCTACATTCAAAGTTATGCAACCCTAAGTTTGAATATGGCGCTATTTTTCACGCTACGCACGGAAAATATACGCTCCTGTTACCAATAAAAACAATTCAAACTTAAAAAATACAGAATAATGTTGAAATTGTACGGTTTAGAAAATTTATACAAAGGTCATTTTTTTCCAAAATTTATCAAAAATTATAAAATGATATTGGATTGCTTACATCAATTAAAACAACTACTATTAAGACAACTATGAATAATAATATATAATACAAAATTAAAAATTTTAAGTAACCCCCGTCATTAATCATCTATCTAACACCATCTCATTGAGACTATTCATAAGAGCCCAAACACGCTATATCTGCTGTAAGTTTCTGAAGAATTAAGCATTTCGCAAACTTTTTTATGGTATAGGATCACCTCAAGGATAGTTTGTCATGGGAATGGCACCGAAGTGACAATACACGAAATTTCAAATCAATTGGATGTGTAAAAGTTAGTAAAACCCTATTATCATGTAGAAAATGAGCTGATAGTCATCAAACGCCTGAACTGATCTTCATAAATTATAGCTAAGAACCATCGTAGGCACATCAGCTTTCAAACAAAAAAAACCGAATCAAAATCGGTCCATTCGTTTAGGCGCTGCGATGCCACAGACAGACACACAGATACACAGACATGTCAAACTTATAACACCCCTCTTTTTTCGTCGGGGTTAAAATATATACATCACATAGTTATTACCGTTTTTGATAATTCGCCCATTAAGTAAAATAGCAACATGTGACGTCATCTGTTCCGCAGACTTCATATGGAGCGTTTCTATGAAACTATTGATTACATACTATTTCTTTTGCTATATTTCAACAAGAGTTCTAAACCTCTTATTTATGAAATAAAAAAAAAGTTGTCCACTACCTATTCTATTGTGTTTCTGCGGAGAATAAGGTCACCAGAACTCATTGAGAGACTAGACTAGAGAGAGACAAAATATCATCATAACGCTTTCTCTTGATTTTATATAGGCGATAATCTTAGTGAGCGTCGCCTCAGGCTTAAGGAACGAATTTATTGTCTCTACAGGATTTCTAATCGACAGACGACAGTGGTCTGCCGCGATTAGAGCGGGGAGTTCCACCCATGAGGGAGCGACAGACCTGAGGGCCGCCTTTGTGATTCGGCCTCGACTCAGGTGAGTCACTTCGTGGAGGGACGGGAGAGAAGGGGCAGGGCATATGTCGCTACCAGGTAAGGAGAGACGAATGTAGAGCCGTTCTTCGCAAGCTTATTCGAGAGTGCGGTGAATAGCAAATGTGTGGCTAACGCGATACGTGTTTGAGTGAACCCGAGGTGCTTTTCTCGACGCTTTATTTAGGCGCGGCTTTACCTTTTCCATGGCTCTCTGTTCCTAATAATTTTATATCGTGATAACCTAAAATTAGGTTTACACAGTGACATCAAGTTTTCCCCTAAGCCTTAAACAATTACTACTTACTACTAGCGGGTTAACTTCCGTAATGTCGCCAATATTATTGACAGCGTGTAAACATAATGAATTAGGTAATTGAATTATTCCGTGAATGTCAATGATTATATTTTTTTTAAGCGTAAAAATATTTAGGAGATCCCTCTGTTTACCGGTGGACGTCTTTCGGCTGAAATTATGATGATACGGAGGACTGCTTTAAGTGCATCTAGTCTGAAATCTCTGCATTTTTTTCGAGTTAAGGAATTTATATTCTTATGCCATAAATATCCTCTTAAACTCCTCCAAATAGTGGACAAAATTATGGAAATAGTGCCATTTTGATTTCAAAATATATTCGTACGATTCATCGTTGCTACTTAAGGAATACAGCCTGAGGGCCTAGACAAGATGCCATTTGACAATCGCTACCGCTATCGCTAAATGGAAAATGTATGGGATTTGACATTTACAATCGAAAGTCAATCGAGAGCTTATGTTAAATCCCATACATTTTCCGCTTAGCGATAGCGGTTATCGTAAGGCATCTTGTCTAGCTCCTTTGACCAGAAATTGCTGCAAAAGTGATTAATAATTACAATAAACAAACACATGACAGTAAACTCTTAATTGTAAACTTATTGCCTCAAATAAGGAAAGTTTCATTGATATAGTCTTGAAATAAGCGCAGTACATAGTACCTACTCTTGCAACTATATAAGCTTGTAACCGGTTGCCAGTCTCGGAAAATTCAAGGAAAAGCGCTACGCGGCTAAAATAATTCGAGGCGGAGGTGATCATTTCCATATTTTCGTTCCAGTATCGCGAGGCTATCAAACAAATATAAGACAGACCCAGAAAATTTACTAAAAATCGAATTGAATAGGTATTTGGTCTCAGGCTGATTCTTTCTTAGATTACACTTAAAAAACTGCCTACTTAAATATAGAAAAATCTAGTATCAGCCGAAAGAATACGAAAAATATGTATATAATGTAATTGTACGACCTTGAGTTAAAACTTCAAATAAAATTATTTTTGCTTAGCTCTGATAAACTTATATTTTGATAAGGTAATAATAATAATATTTATACACTCACACCTATTACCTAGCCCAAAGTAAGCATCATTAAGAGCTTGTGTTATGGATACTAGATAACGGAGAAATAATGATAATAATTTGTATATAAATATTAGAAATATATTAAATAAACATATAAACATCCATGACTCGTAAACAAATGCTCGTACTCATCATACAAACATTTGTTCCTACCGGGATTCGAACCCGGGACCTCTTGACCGAGTAGCCTGGGGTACAGACCACTCGGCCAGCCGGTCGTCAAAGTCAAAGTCAAAGGTACACTTGAAACTACCCCGTTTCTTCATACTTTAAATTAATATGAGAAAATTCTTAATATTTCATACTTTACGAGTGCGTCGCACAATAGAAATTCTATTGTTAGTAATTCAAAGATAACGTAAGGAAATAAGTAACTACACATTTTGATTGTTCAGGTGTAACCCTCAAACATTTAAAAGACATACTTAGTTATATTTGAAATGAAACCAATTTACCGTATTTAACTTACGTTTAATTAGATCTTACATTATTTTTATACACCCAAGTTTCGATTACTTTGCAGCGATCGTGGTCACAGGAAGACTATGATGACATTTATTCTAACTAAATGCGAGTTAAATCCGGTAAATTGAATATTTGAAATAAAACATTTCAAATATTTAAAAGACATTTTGGATTACAATTTTCCCAAACGTTTGCGCGGAATCCTCGAGATGGTTCAACTCTCGTATCGATTGGACGGTAACTAACAAGGTGTGTGATCTTAGAACGTGACTCGGGTATTAATGATACTACTTGTAAATGGTATGTACCCGTATAAAAATGCACTCGTTGATGGTATGTTATTTAGGACCCTCACCTGCGCTGGCGAGGAGCAAGGTGGCGTTGTGTTTTATGCACTATGGTTTTCATTACGAAAACAAAGCAAGATCCACCGTGGTCCCGTTTTGTTGGACCCAGGATGGGTCAAACAAAATTTACAATGTCGAGCTCCTCCGTGCTTCGAAAGGCGTGTTTAACCGTTGGTCCCGGTTGATGCTGCAACCGCTTTAACCCACCAACCCGCATTAAGCCAGCGTAATGGTGCTATGGCCCAAGCTTCTCATGTGTTTCTCCCATCTAGGAATGCCTGAGAGTAGCGGAAAAACGTAACCGGGTGTCCAAATCCCGAAGTAAAATTTGGATTTCGGGGGTTGCGGGGAGTCGATATCATAGTATGTGCGCGGATTTGTCTGTGTGTGTAGTATAACTGATTTAAATCGTATTTAAAACTTTTTCCTATAGAAATCCTCATTCGAACTAACCATTATTTTAATGTAAGCTTGAGCAATCAAGTTAAGAGTATAATGACTGTAATTGTTCGTCTTTTGATCATGAAAAGTGTGATAACTTATTAACAGTCTATTATAACCTTTATTGATTTTGAAATAAGCCATGCACGAGAAACTAATATAACTAAATATTAATGATACTAAGTGGCATAGTTTAATTGCAAATATGATTGGAAAGCTGAAATATTTTTTACAAAAAGCTAAAGCCGCTTTTTAATCTTTTTTATAACATCACATCACCACAAGCCTATATTTACGTTTCACTGATGGCTTACAAGCCTTCCTACATGGGAGAAACACATAAAAACGTCAGTGAAAATGAAAACCAGAATGGCACGGCAAGGTTTTTATTTCCATTTATAAAAAATTAGGAGCTTGGTGGCGCTCGCGTGGTTAAAGCGCTCTGGGTTCGATTACGAAAACAAAGCAAGTTTCGCCATGGTTGACTTCAGGATTGGTTAATCAAAAGTAGATGTTTCATATCTGGCCAGGTATATGTACACTAACTCAAAAAATCAGGAAAAATATCCTTAATCCAGGAAAATACTAATACATCGTTTTTATACATTGTTTGAACAAATATTGAAATTTTTCGTCGCTTTCACCGCTGTCACCGAAGCGACATTGGCGCCATGATGAATATTTGGCTGTGTTGCAGTTTTTTCTATGAAAATTCTTGTTTTGAACCACGCAACAAAGCAAATAAAAAGAAAATGGACAATTGAACAATGTTTTGCATATTTTCACGTAATTTTTAGAATAGTGTATATAGATCTGGTCTCTATACATTTTTGGAACATCCCTTTTGTAATCTCGAGCTCCTCCGTGCTTGCCGTTGGTCCCGCTTGCTACTGAAACCGCTAACCCGCACTGAGCCAGCGTGGTGGGGTTTTCGATATGTTTTACAATTACCTACTATTAATTTTGTTAAAATTTATTATTATTACTTAGGTAAGTATAAGTATTTTTACGATTGACTTTTGTATAAAATTTGGACCGTTTACGCAACAATTTAAAAATGTCCATGCTAGGTGTACAGTAAGTTACCGGATTCATGCGTTTATCAGTTACGCACGCTCGTGTCTCGTTTTGTCACTCAAATCAAATTCAAAGCTTGCATTGTTGTAGGTACTCCGACTACAAGCGGTTAGCTACTGTACCGAACATTCAATTTTGAGTGGAACCGCCGAGCCGAATGTAGGTCAGCTTCTTAGTTTTACAGTTGAAATTGAATCCCAGGGTAGAACATAATATTAACCTGTCAAGCCACTCATTACCGTCATAATTGGTTTTTAACTGTCATATATTTTCCCGGGAGTCTTATATGCGGCTTGAACAATTAAGAGAGTTTACGCCGCACGGTTTCTCATACAAACTTTCAAACCGATAATATTGGAAACATATACAAAAACTTTATGTAGGGATCTTATTAATAGATAAATCAAGACAGAGTACTTGAAATAATTTGAATCGATCGATAAGCATACAAGTTTACAAAATGTGACATTTGTGAAAATACGGAATTTGAATAGATAACTGCCATTTTAGACTACTGCGCGGGAATGGGCCTAGTATACAGTATATCTCTTTCTCGTAATATGTGATAGAAAAAGGTATAAGGTATCAAGACAGATCTTAAAGAAACCAGAGACTATTTTAGACGGCATGTACGGAGGTGCTTCCTAAACACTGCATTTTTCCATGTTTAATAAGATCGAATATTCAATACACGTTTCTAAATGTTAAATTACACGACAGCCATCCTTTTTAACCAACTTCAAAAAAGAAGGAAGGTATATGTTCCTCTGTATTTTTTTTGTATGTATGTTCATCGATTTCTCTGTCAATTGTGAACCGATTTTCAAAATTCTTATTTCATTCGATAGAGTATACTCCGGAGGTGGTCCCTTTATTACCAAGTCAGGATCTGATGATGGGATCTCAGAGGAATCGAGGGCCAATCAAAATTCTTATAGGCACGTGTGACATGTTTTACTTTTTTCCAAAACTATTCAAGTATTTGCTGCTGTTAGTCATCACCTCATGTTGATGAGCTGATGATGGAAGGTACAACTTCTTAACGGTTAGGAATTAGAAGATAATTCTTTCACTGTGTATTTCAACCAAGAACTGAGAGACAGACAAGTCGATAGTGCATACACACAAATGACCTTAGAAAATCACTAAAAATGTGAAAAAAACAACTTTTCAACAAAAATAAAACCGCCTTCAAAACACTAAAAAGGAAAAATAATTAAAACTTAGTACCTAGGCAAAATTCAGTACCTAATTACCTCCTGAAATGTATTTTTTGGAGTTGGTGCTAAGCTGTTACCAGAGACAATAGAAAGTGAAGCACCAACTCCAAAAAATACATTTGAGGAGGTAAGGGAAGTAACCTAGGTACTGAAATTTAATTATTTTCCTATTTAGTGTTTTGAAGTCGGTTTTATTGCATTCATATTAAAAGAAAGAGAAGCACTTAAGTTCAGTGCACCCCTTTAGATTTAGCGTGTTCTCATTAGGGCCAATCAGCCTCCTGCCCTTATTCTCAACCGTCGGAAATATTCGATATCGGAAACTCTATACCTATCACTTTTTACCACGGCGCGGCAAAGCGAGACGGCATGTGACTTTTGGATTCGAATCCGTGATCCTACAGTTGAGAATATGGGGTCTGAAGACGTAGCTTAGGCAACCGCTTTCTATGTTCTGAGGTAGGCACTCACCTTTTTCAAAATTTCAAAATTCAAAATTTGTTTATTTTCCTTACAAGAAATTATGTTACACGTTTTGGGATCTCTTCTGTTAAGTTTTTGAAACCTGTAGTAGAAGAGTCCCCTCTTCACTGTGTAATATAAAATATTACCTAATTAATTATGTCTAAATACAATGTAGGTATATTACACGTTGGATAAGTATATGTGTACTCGCCTGTGATATTGTTGATGTAATTGGCAAGCATCATTAATTTCTTCATTGTTTAGTTTTCATTACAATTATTGACTACCGATGAAAGATACACAAAAAGTTGAATCGAAACATTATACACAGGTAAAAGTTATTAATAATAATATGAAATAAAAGCTCAACTCACATTTTAATGTACAAAATTTGCTGCTATTATTATTTAATCAAATAAGTTTATACCCTTCTTTATAAAATATTTTTTAGCTACAATTTACGTTTATAGTTCAGCCATCAAATAAAATACGATTGTCGTGTCAATTTCATGGTATTTAACTGTTAAGGGTTAAAGTAGAAAGACATTAATCGTAGTGACTTTCACGATCGTAAGACGCACGCGCTCAAGAAGTGGCTATAAACTAAATCAGTTGATATTTTTTTAGCCTTGACGGTAAGTGTCTGTGATAGCGTTAATTCGGTCAATTAGAATTTACTCCTACAGCTTCTTGTATCTAGTGTAACGAATGATTCTATTTAGAGACATTACCTGGTATTAGCATGACCAGTAGGCAGGCAGAGAGTTCATCCTCACAAATTGGAACTAAAGTAGTCGCGTACTGTACGGTTTCAGAGAAACTTTCTCCCGCGTACGCTCAGATTGTGGAATGAGCTTCCTGCAGATTCTCAAATGAGTACAGCATGGGGTTATTAAAAAGGCGTGAAAAGGTTTTTACGGGGTTGGCAACGCGCAAATAATACCCCTGATGTTGAAAGCGTCCATAGGCTACGGTAACCGCTTACCATCAGGTGGCCGAATGCTTGATTGCCACCTTAGTGGTATAAAAGAAAGGAAAAGAGGTGTTTCAAAAATGTATGGAGACGCGGACAAGTCTATGAACACTATACTAAAAAATAGGTAAAAATTATGCAGAACAATGTTCAATTGTCCATTTTCTTTTCATTTGTTTGTTACGTGGTACAAAACAAGAATTTTCGTAGAAAACACTGCAACACAGCCAAATATGGCGCTTATTACTTCTATGTCGCCCGCCATATTGCCATAGACAATGACGGCGAAATCGACGAAAAATTTCAACGTTTGTACAAATAAACTATGCATGAAAACGAATTATTAGTATTTTTCACGGAACCAAGAGATTTTTTCTGATTCTTTGAGATACTGTACATATACCTTGGCCGGGTATGAAACATCTCCTTTAAATGGCGCTTCCGCGTTTCGTTCTAGCAACACTAGCAAGTGACTGAATAAAGTGTAGCGCGATCGCCACACTTGAACGGAATTACGGAACACACGTGGTGTCTTCTCTTTATTTTATATCTCAGTGATTTGAAGTAATTTAGACAAAGTCACCTCGACACATTGGGACTTTTTTGTAATTGTTGTATGTATGTACGTACCTACTACACGATAACGGCCCACCTTTTGAAGAAAGAAAGAAGAAATATTTTATTTAAATAGGCCACAAAGAAGCACTTTTAAATCGTCAAAAAAACACATTCTTACAACTTACAAGTTATAGTCTCTGTCTGTCTGTCATGTCTGAATTTACACCGGTTCCAAAAGTTAAACTACCGAGAAGATTCTGGCAACAAACTCGTGTAGTCACTCTTTTCAAATATTAAATTACAATGTTTTTAGTTAAAAAATTATAACTTTTAGCAGTTCAGTGCCGCCCAGCGAAAAAAGAATTAAAATTAGGAAAGAGGAGGTATATCAACGTACCAACAAAGTAGGTACCCAAAGTCAAAAGTATTATCGTTATTTTCAAGCTATCTGACAATGCACAATCACAATAAAAGTTTAAAGAGGTTAATAGTCATAATACTCGTAAATAAATATCTAAAACATTTTAGAATTTTAATGTGTCCACTTAATTAAAACTTAAGAATCTCTATACTTACATCCAGGAATCACCACAGAAGAGGTGCTCGGTGGCAACTTTCGCCATGTCGAACATGGCGAAAGTTGCCACCGATCGGAATCGATCCCGGGATGGGTCTATCAAAATTTATTATCTTGAGCTCCTCCGTGCTTCGGAAGGCACGTTATGCCGTTGGTCCCGGTTGTTACTGCCACCACTTAAGCCCACCAACCCGCATTGGGCCAGCGTGGTGGAGTAATGGCCCAAACTCCTCATGTGTTTCTCTCATTGCCTGTGCTCAGCAGTGGGACATATAGTCGGTTGGTGCTGGATCACCATAGAAACACTATAAATAAAGTATTATTTGTGCTTTTCTGCAGTCCAACAATCAAAACTCGAGTGAAAAACAAACTACCTACTTTATCGAAAAATCCTTCGGAAAAACGGCTACATTTTTACGTAGGCGTCGGTATTGCAATCTGCAGAATGCACCTGATGCCGATTGAAATAGTCTTGAGGCGCGGTTTCCTCAAGCTCTCACTCTAGTGAATACGGAGTGGACCAAAAACATTGGTGTATAAACATTATTTCTGTAGGGTTACATCAATTTATTTAGTTTAATTATATTTTCTATGGCAGCGAGCAAAGTCAGGTGAATTAGCTAGCTAGCAAAACAACTTTGCTTGACCGTTGTGACGTAATAAGTCTATGTTGGATTGACGGTGCGCAAGCATGCGCGGTTCGCCGTTCTCTCTGCTTTCTGATATCCGTTGTCAACTGCATGAAATATTTGTTGCTCCGCTAAATGATTATTAATGTGCATGTGTTTTGATACTAGTTTATATTTGTAATATCGCTATTTCCCTGCTGTGTAACCCTTTGCAGTAAACAGTTATATGCGATTGAAAATAAGTGTTTCATTCCCTCTGCAAGCTAATGGTTGGTAACTAGGCAACCATATTGGTGACCCCGATAAGAAACAAACGCACTGAAGCAGAATATTCTTTTTCGTCGCAACGCTGCAGTTGGTGAGAATTGGCGTACTGTAATGGAGACTAAAAATGCAACGCAAGGTTCAGAGGGAGTCGTCTGTAGAGTGAGCTTAAAAATACCACCATTTTGGCCTCAAGAACCCGCTCTATGGTTCGCGCAGATAGAGGGCCAATTTGTTATCAGCGGTATTACGTCCGATGTTACGAGGTTTTACCATGTCGTGGCGCAGTTGGATCAGCAGTATGCCGCCGAGGTGAAGGACATCATTGTGTCGCCGCCCGCTGAAGGCAAGTACGAGAAACTGAAGACGGAATTGATAAAGCGTCTCTCCGCGTCTCAAGAGAAGAAGGTGAAACAGTTGTTGGTGCACGAGGAGTTGGGTGATCGTAAGCCATCACACTTTTTGCGCCACCTACAGGCGTTGGCTGGAGAAAACGTTCCCGACTCGTTTTTGCGCACGTTATGGTCAAGTCGTTTGCCGCACAATATACAGACGGTGGTAGCAACACAAACCGGTGCACTGGATGCTGTAGCGGAACTCGCCGACAAGGTGTACGAGATCGCGCCACCTACGCCAGTAGTTGCTAGCGTTGACCCGGACAGCAAGAGCGTTATGAGCGTAATGGCGAAGCAGATGGCAGAGCTCACGCGGGAGGTAGCGGCGCTTAAAGGTCAAATGCATAGTTCGCGTACGCATGATAGACGGTATAGCCGCGACTCACACGGGAGCAGTAGAGGCGCAACCCCAAACCGAAATCGCAGCCGGCAACGATTTAAGCAGTATCAAGATGGTTACTGTTGGTACCATAGCAGGTTTGGAAGTCGAGCGCACAAATGTACAACACCATGTGCTTATGATGGGGAGTTGGCGGAAAACGCAAACGGCAGCCGGAAGTAGCGGCTAACGACTGCCCAAGCATACCAGGCCGCCTCTTCGTTACGGACAGACAAACTAAAATGTCTTTTCTTGTTGATACAGGCTCCGACCTTTGTGTGTATCCCCGGTCAGCGCTCAAACAACCTCGCCCCAAAACGGACTACGAGCTGTTCGCAGCTAATGGATCAAGTATATCTACATATGGCTGGGTATACCTTTCACTCAACTTAGGCCTGCGCCGGGTTTTCAGCTGGAAATTTGTCATTGCTGACGTTTCGAAGCCGATAATTGGTGCTGACTTTCTCAGGTTTTATAATTTGCTTGTAGATCTGAGGAATCATCGTTTGGTAGACGGTCTAACATCGCTGTCTACGGCAGCCTCATCGGCGAAAGCAGCCGCCAGCGTCGCATCGGTTAAGGCAGTTTCGGGAGATAGCAAATATCACCATCTACTCCGTGAGTTTCCTGATATCACTAGGCCAGCTGGAACCCATCGTGAGGTAAAGCATAACACAGCGCATTACATTAGAACATCACCTGGTCCGCCAATCACATCGCGTCCTCGACGGCTACCACCAGATCGATTGAAGATTGCGCAGAGGGAATTTGAAGAGATGCTTGCTAATGGTACAGCGAGGCCATCGGAAAGCTCTTGGTCGTCACCTCTTCACCTGGTACCCAAGAAGGATAACGGTTGGCGTCCCTGTGGGGACTACCGTGCCCTAAATGCCAGAACAATACCGGACAATTACCCCATCAGACATATTCAGGATTTCGCGCATCAGCTTAGTGGCAGCAAGATCTATTCGAAGGTTGACCTGGTTAAAGCCTATAACCAGATTCCGGTTAATCCATCAGATATCGCGAAAACAGCTATAACCACACCATTCGGTCTTTTTGAGTTTCCCTTCATGACCTTCGGACTACGTAACGCAGCGCAGACGTTTCAGCGTTTCATAGACGAGGCACTACGGGGGCTGCCTTTCTGCTACGGTTTCCTTGATGACATCCTCATTTTTTCGGAATCGGAGGATGCGCACCAGCAACATCTACGGCAGCTGTTTCAGCGACTGTCAGATTACGGTATGCTAGTCAATACTGCTAAGTGTGAGTTTGGGCGATCGCACATCATTTTCTTAGGTCATGAAGTTTCGGAGGACGGAATTCGACCTCTGGCAGATAAAGTACAGGCGTTACAGAGCTATCCAGTACCTACGACGGTGAAGGAGTTGCGCAGATTCCTTGGCATGTACAACTTTTATCGTCGGTTTGTGCCTGGTGCAGCGCTAATTCAAGCTCCACTTAATATTCTCATTTCTGGTCCAAAGACGAAGAGTACCCAAAAAATAACCCTGACGGAGGACATGTTAGCAGCTTTTGACAATTGCAAGGCTTCATTGGCTACAGCGGCTATGTTGGCCCATCCAGTTCCAGAAGCTGAGCTGGCTATTTACACCGACGCTTCAGACAGTTCCATCGGCGCGGCGCTCCAGCAGCGTACTGGAAGTGGCTGGAAGCCGCTAGCTTTTTTCTCAAGAAAGCTGACGTCTGCACAGAAAAAATATAGCCCGTACGACCGCGAGTTGTTGGCAATCTATGAGGCTATAAGGCATTTTCGTCATATGGTGGAGGCTAGACCGTTCACGGTCTATACAGATCACAAACCCCTGACTTTTGTGTTCGACTACAATCGCGACAAATGCTCACCAAGACAGTTTCGCTATTTGGATTACATTTCGCAATTCACGACGAGCATACGTTATGTCGCAGGGAAGGATAATGTGGTCGCAGATGCGTTCTCTAGAGTTGAAGCGGTTGCGCTACCTATCAATTACGAGAACCTTGCTAAGTCCCAGGAGACGGATGACGAGCTTCAACAGCTTCTGGGAAATCAGACTACAGCTCTTAAGCTAAGGAAAGTTAAGATGTTTAGTTCTCAGACCGAGGTATATTGCGACACCTCTAAACAACCCCGTCCGTACTTGACAGCAGACTTTCGAAGGCCTATGTTCGAAGCACTTCATCATCTTAGTCACCCCGGAGTGAAAGCGTCGATCAAGCTGGTGACGGCACGTTGTGTGTGGCCTGGAATTAAGAAAGATTGCCGAAAATGGGCCAGAGAATGCGCAGACTGCCAGAGGAGTAAAGTTTCTCGGCACACATATTCTCCTACCTCTTCTTTCGCTATTCCTTCACATCGTTTCTCGCACGTCCACATGGATATTGTTGGGCCGTTGCCGTTTTCTTGTGGATTCCGGTACTGCCTCACAATCATTGATCGGTTCACTCGTTGGCCAGAGGCGTGTCCGTTGACAGATATTACAGCAGAATCGTGCGCAAACGCCTTTGTCTCTTGCTGGGTGTCCCGCTTCGGCTGCCCCGAGAAGATAACAACGGACAGGGGTCGACAATTCGAGTGCGAGCTCTTCCGCACGCTGACTGAAGTTCTGGGTATTCAGCATCGTCCTACAACCGCATATCATCCTGCTTGCAATGGGATGGTGGAGCGTCTGCATCGGCAGTTAAAAGCAGCTATTATGTGTCACTCCACTTCGAGCTGGACGGAAGTTCTACCCTTGGTACTGCTTGGCATACGAAGTGCCTGGAAGGAGGATGTAAAGGCATCAGCAGCTGAGTTGGTTTATGGAGAGCCGCTCAGGCTACCTGGAGAGTTTTTTGCTCCAGCCGCAAATGCTGACTTGGACCCAACCAATTTCGTGGCACGGCTTCGTCTCTATATGGCTAGGTTGTCACCAAAACCCGCAAGTCGCCATGAGAGTAAGACATTTTATGTACCTAAAGATCTTGGTACAGCAGAATATGTCTTCCTTCGCCAGGACGCGGCCAGGCGTTCGCTTGAGCCTCCGTACACAGGACCTTATCGAGTTCTTGAACGAAAAGATAAAACTTTTAAATTGTCCTTGCCAAATAGAGAGGTTACTGTGGCTGTTGACCGTCTGAAGCCTGCCTATGTTGCCAAAGAAGAGGCAACTGGGAAAGCAAGAGTGCCGTGCTCCAGCCCCGCTCCGATAGCGGAGGGCAGCAATGTCAAGAGGACAAGATCGGGTAGAGCTGTGGTGGTACCAGCCAGACTACTATCGACCTCCGTGGCCTACGGTCTCAGCGGGGGGGTAGTGTAGGGTTACATCAATTTATTTAGTTTAATTATATTTTCTATGGCAGCGAGCAAAGTCAGGTGAATTAGCTAGCTAGCAAAACAACTTTGCTTGACCGTTGTGACGTAATAAGTCTATGTTGGATTGACGGTGCGCAAGCATGCGCGGTTCGCCGTTCTCTCTGCTTTCTGATATCCGTTGTCAACTGCATGAAATATTTGTTGCTCCGCTAAATAATTATTAATGTGCATGTGTTTTGATACTAGTTTATATTTGTAATATCGCTATTTCCCTGCTGTGTAACCCTTTGCAGTAAACAGTTATATGCGATTGAAAATAAGTGTTTCATTCCCTCTGCAAGCTAATGGTTGGTAACTAGGCAACCATATTTCTATTCCTAAAAGCAAACCATCGAAACCCACGAAATGTCCACAGTCAAACCTGAACTTAATTCAAAACGTGGCGGAGAGATGGCGTTGAACGTAATCAAGAATTTTATTTCCAAACCTGCTCCAGGGGGTGCTACGACTGCTACAGTTTTAGTTACGTCGTAGTATCGCTTCGACTATATTCTTTTCCTTTTCGTCAAAGATGATGTTTACGCTTGCGATGTAATATAATCATTTGCCTTGGATACTAGCAATAGATGTGATACTATATATTCCGCGGTTTTTGGTGTTTTTTGTATTACATTATGTATAACATTATTATATGGTATTACATTATGTATAAGTATGTTAACCCCATTTGATGAAATTATGGTTTGTCAAAACAAATCAAGAAACCATTTAGCTCTTGACTAAAATAAATACTTAATACCACGTTAAAACAGTTTCATGAACCGCCCTCTGCCTAAAGTTAAGCCACATTTTACATTTTAATCGCACAGTTTGTCAAACCTTTATATTTTTTATGTAATCTTGAAAGACTTGGCGATTTATGTACTTATTTTTTAAAAGTAGGGTTTTAAAATTACAGTTTAAGGTACAGCTGATGATGTAATTTTGTCTTGACTAAATAATACATCTTTATTAATATTAAAATGCGAAAATTGCTCTGTCTATCCGTCTGTCACTTTTCACGCTTAAATAGCTAAGCTGATTTCGATAAATTGGACACGGAAATAGTTTGATATCCTGTGCAGGCCATACTTATGCTACCTTTTGGAGCAATAACCAATCCCACACTGTTTATTTTGCGATTTCATTGTCTAAAATCTATATTACGTCATAAAACTTGTCTAGTAATATAAATTGTCTCCCGGTAAAAACTAAAAAAACATATCTCCAGCGATATCATATACCTAGCAAGCAACGTAATGGATTAATGACATCGTAAAAATTATTATATTGGAAGCAGGTTTTCATTTATAAGTTTTTAATTAATTTCCCGCTGAAATGGCAATCGGTCTAGTGTTGGGATCTTCGGCTTTAGCTTCCATTAAAAAAATTGCTTACTCAAATTGTGTGGCTTCAATATTTGTTTGTGGTCGGAACAACGACGCTCGCTTGATAATTTAATTCCATTCAAAACGCAAACAAAGTTATACCGGGTGTTTTTAACGGAACAAGTAAATTAGGTTATCAAAATTAAATGAAGATAAGCGTTGAAATAAGGCTGAAAGTTTTAAATGGCCATTGAGAAACTCTTTTTAATGGTATTTTCCATAAATTAATTAGCATCATTTATTTAGTAATTAAAATATAATAAAGCTAGAAAAAATTCACGTCCTGAGGCAGGAATCGAACCCGCGACCTTTCGCAATCCGGGCGACTGCTCTAACCACTGAGCCACCCAGGACCTGGGATATCCCTGTGACATTCTTCTAGTCTATCTGTGTTTGCGTTTATGAGCTAACGTCCACCCTACAATGTCGAAATATTCTATTTCAACATCCGAAACGAGTATTTTTACAAATACCGACGATTCGGTTAAGTTGGGGCAGTGCTTTCAAATATTCTTAATTTTTGATTTTAACATTATTATAAATGTTTGAAAAATTACTTAGTAATTAAAATATAATAAAGCTAGAAAAATTTCACGTCCTGAGGCAGGAATCGAACCCGCGACCTTTCGCAATCCGGGTGACTGCTCTGACCACTGAGCCACCCAGGACCTGGGATATCCCTGTGAAATTCTTCTAGTCTATCTGTATTTGCGTTAATGAGCTAACGTCCACCCTACAATGTCGAAATATTCTATTTCAACATCCGAAACGAGTATTTTTACAAATACCGACGATTCGGTTAAGTTGGGGCAGTGCTTTCAAATATTCTTAATTTCTGATTTTAGCATTATTATAAATGTTTGAAAAATTACTTAGTAATTAAAATATAATAAAGCTAGAAAAATTTCAACCAACCATTTTCTAGCTTTATTATATTTTAATTACTAAGTAATTTTTCAAACATTTATAATAATGTTAAAATCAAAAATTAAGAATAGCATTTATTTATTTACTTATTTATCCTTTATTGTAAAATTTACAAAATAAAACATGATGTACACAGGCGAGTTAAACACAAAACTGTATTTTCTACCACCAAACCATGAAAATGAAAATATCTTTATTCAATTAAGCCACCCAATAAGCTCTTTCGAATAATCAAAAATCCCTTATGTCTATCACAAAAAATAATAATAACTAACATATCATAATATTTGTCTCTCCATCATGTCTGGATTTACGAAAGCTAACAATGTCAGTCTATCTGTCTGTCGGTCTGACTGTTGGTCTGTCTGTCAGTCAGTCTGTCAGTCTGTTAGTCTGTCAGTCTGTCTTTCTGTCCATCATTCATCATACACGACGATTGCACCCACTGTAATGATCCAGAGCCTAGCTCACATATTGCTTGGCTTTTAATACATTGAGATTTTTATTACATAATATAAAATTGAAAATTTTAAGCAACCCCCGGCCTAATTAATCATCATACAATCATCTCATTGTGACTACTCTTAAGAGCCTAGTCACGCTATATCTGCTGTAAGCTTCTGAAGGATTGAGCATCCGCAGACTATTTGATGACACCGGATCACCTCAAGATCAGCATGTCTTGGGAATACCACCGAAGTAAGAGTAAACCAAGTTATAAATCAATCGGATCTGTTAAAGTTAGTAAAACCCTTTTTCTAATGAGATAATAGTAATAAAATGCCTGACCTGATCTTCACAAATTATAGCCAAGAACCATGATCACGTCAGCTTTCAAAAAAAAACTCCATTCGTTTAGGAACTACGATTCCACAGACAGATACGTCAAACTTATAACACCCCTCTTTTTCGTCGGGGGCTAAAACAAAATGTCAAATGAAGGACGTAATCATAATGAGATTGTGTACTACTATGAAATCATCAAAGTATTAACACTAACATTAACATTAACAATTAAATGTAGTATACTGGGTGAAAAAAAAGACCGTGGTTGGAGGAAAAGTACCCTTAACATTGATGATGGCAATTTTTTTCTGAAAGGAAACATTCCTTTATTTAAAAAAAAAATATTAAAACTGCATTAAAAGATTTTTGAACAATCACCTGCTAGAGCCGGGAATCGAACCGGTGAAATGAGAGAACAAAAACATCGTATCACTAGTATTTCCAAGACATGCTTACTTCCAGCTGATCCTGTGTGTACCTACTATCAAATAGTCTGCGAGACGGTCAATTTTACAGAATGGAACCTAAAGGAACCTACCATATAGCGTGTTCGTGCATATAAGAATAGTCTCAATGAGATGGTGTTAGATAGATGATTTATGAGGCCGAGGGTTACATAAAATTTTTAATTTTATATTATGTAGGATATAAGATTGATTACGCTTGTTACTATGGCTATATCGAAAGGAAAGGTCGCCAGTGTAATTACTGGACATGGATGGCATTTCATCTTAGGCCTTAGGATGACAACGCACCTGCAATATCAAGCGATTTTTCCTGGTTATTGCAGGTGTCTATAGGCGGCGGTGACCGCTTACCATCAGGTGGGCCGTCAGCTTATTTGTCATCTAGTTGTATTAAAAAAAATTATAACTGTTCCTCCTCGGTCTTCTATTCTGTAAATAGTGTAATCGATGATATTTCTTCCTCATGTGTAAATAATATAAGATACATCATTCCCTCCTCTCACCCCTCTATCATTCCACATTAGTCACGCTAGATGGAACAGTCCACGTTTGGCGTAAACCAATCATAAGGAAGTTAGTGGAACCACGTGCGATAAAATGGAAAAAACGTTTAAGTAGAAATCTTTTGATATATCTGTTCTTTGATAAACTAAAGGAAATATAATCTTACGGCCGACCTGATATAATTGGTTACTGTTTGCTAAGGACTGCCACAATTCGTCATGGTATCAATAATCAGCATTTTCATGTTAGCGTACTAAGTATCTCTCTCAGGAGCTCGTTGTTTTAGCGTGAGTGTGAGTATGAATGTTAGATCTGGTGTTGATTACGAAAGCAAAGCAAATTTCGCCATAGCGACATCCCGAGTTCACGAAATAGCGCCATATTTCGCGATCTCGGGATGAGTTAGGCGGTTGTTACTACAACCGCTTTAATCCAACATCCAGTGGTGGTGTCACAATGGCCCAAATTACTCATATATTTCTCCCATGTAGGAAGACCTGTGGCCAGCAGTGGAACATATACAGAGTGATGACGACCGACAAAACGACAGTAAATTAAAACATGGGCTAATAAAAAATGATAATAATAATAATTTCATAATTTAATGACATTTCTATGAACTAATATAGCCCATGTTTTAATTTATTGACGTATTGTCGTCACCACTTGTATAAGCTGGTGGTATGCTGTCTCTCTCTCTCTTAAGTGGGTGATAGACTTAATGACACGAGCAATAATATGCAACCAAGTTCGACATTTTGGCGTCCTTATTTATTACCTTTGCAATATACGTGCCTTCAAATTACAGGCATGAGGAAGTGCTACAGTGGCGCCACTGTGACGCGTTAGCCGCTCAGTGGAGCCGCTACTGAGCTTCTAGTTATCATATGAAAATTTGCCACTGCTAATTTTTATACGATACCTGACTAGAACCGCAGTAGCAGCGACTCTAATTAGAAGTCGCCTTAATCCTTCAATGCCCAGACGGCAACTTAAGTTGCCACAATAATTAAAATTTAATTGTGTCTGGTTTATCGGGCTTGTTGATGGGTTAAGAGTCATGATCTGTCAAAAAGATAAAAGTACTACAAACCATAAAATAGCGATTTAAGAGATTGCGAACTTACCTACTCGGCTTGAGGAGCAGATAGACGTAAGGCTAGCTCTATCTCTGTCTCTTGGAAGTATATCCAAGGCTAGGGGGCTTTATAGGCTGTTTCAGCCCAAAGATATAGTGATGCCGCCGCCGTGTGACAGCCATATTCGGGACACAGAAAGTACAAAAGTACGGGAGGCACAAAAGATCCCGAAAGTCGAAATCCTTCTTGACATGTTCAGGGTCGCATTATAAGATAAGCTCAGATAAACATTAAAGCGGTTTCGCCCAAAATAAAACAGATAAACATCATAAATGTCAAAAAAATACATCTGCTCGCGGCGATCACAATGTGCGAGCCTACATGCCTTCGGGCTACAAGCATTTCAAACGAACACCCTCATACCACTTTTTATGTGAGTGATGCGATGTGAGTTTTCAAGTTTTCACTTGTAAATAAGGGTGCAGTTGAAGCACCGATGAATTTGCACAGCGGCTTCAAACTTTGCGTACTTACACCCGTATTCACAAACGATACTTATGTAAGTGAAGGAGCAATACTAAGCGAAGTAAGGCATTTCTCAGTGGGTTTACTTTGACAAGCCTTTCAATTCACAAACAATACTCAAACGAATCTTTACTATGCGGACGCACAGCGCGCAGCGTTGAATAAAGCTCTGTGATTGGTTGATAAGTGTTACGTAGTTCACTTCACTGACTGACATTTCAATTTTATTGTTGCTTTGCTTTTTATCGTAAACTCCGTAGTGATTACATTCTCTTTGGTAAGCTTGACACTATGCGTTGATTAATATAGCTATCAGGCTCCCCTAGCTAAGTGTTCATTATGACAAACGCACAGTGCCCATTGTCACTCAAGTATTGTTTATGAATAGGAATTTGGCACCCTGTGCGTCCGCGGGCACTGTGAGACTTCATAGTGTCGTTTGTGAATACGGGTGTTAGGATGACATATGAGCGAAAGAGGTTGCCGAACCACAAGTGCGCGTACTTGCTCATGCTTCTGTCACACACCCTAAGACACGACCACAAAGAAACGATAATACGTGAGCAGCAAACCTCGCTTTTACTTGTCCGCATTATAGTTCACAACGATAAAGATTTAGAGTCCGATAAAGCCTCTAGGGTTTGTCTAAATATATTTTACTAAATATTGTTATTCAGATATTGTTAAACAATATTTTCACCTGTATTTGCAATAAAGTTTTGATTGATTAAATATAAGCCACCTCTATTACGAACGCAGTAAAGGCGGTCTCAAGGTCAAACTGTCACGCTTGATCTGCTGTCGACTGTACATTCGTCTTGCTAATTAGCTGTATTCTATGATAGGACCTGTAAACACTACTGCCGCATCAATTCGATTCGAAAAGACCCTCCTCTCGCTTTGACGCATCTTAATAGAAAGTGACAAGTATACAGTTACTCCAATGTTTTCTGGCAGTCATGATTAAGGGAAAACAATAATTATTCCACTCCAGCTCCCTCTTGTTAGTAATAAACGAGTTTTTGGCTTATTCAACACAAATTACGTTAGTATTTCATTGCAAACAAAAACATGAAATGGCCGTTCCATATTTTTTTCTTTTCAATAAATAATTTAACACTGACTCCTTTCGCTCTTCGTATCGACATGAATTTAATACGTCAAACATAAATTAAATAGAAGTAACGTAAAAATCCTATTGCGGCTGTAATCAAAATCAACGCCTATTACGGAGACAAACTCAACGCCTGTTACTTTTGATTAACCAGACAATAATAAAACACGAAAATTTTTTTTCGCCTATCTTATTTTAGCCGTGAAACAGTTCGCTGTGTTTCGGATCGAAAGGAAAGGTAGCCGGTGTAATACTGGGCAGTGTAATCTTCTTAGGCCTCAGGATGGCAACGCACCTGCAATATCAAGTGATGTTTCCTTGTCATTGCAGGTGTCTATAGGCGGCGGTAACCGCTTACCAACAGGTGGGCCGTCAGCTTGTTAGTCATCTAGTTGTATAAAAAAAACTAAAACTACCATTCTAATAGGACTGTTTACGTCATCTACCAATTTCCATCGCACCTATTATAATAATAATAAAAAAAAATACATACTAAATTATAAGTAAAACAGATCAGTTACTTGGTTTAACCCGTACCTGATTTTACTTACCAGCACCGAGCTGAGATTTTTTAACATAAATAATAATAATAATAATAAAATTATTTATCCAGACAAAGTCCATTCTTGTAAGTAACAATAATCCCTAAAAACTGTGCTAAAAATTTTAAAAACTATATAAGAAATTATAAATTAAAACTATTTTCTTTGATTAGCAGGCAGGCAAAGCACTTGTACATGGTATCAATTCATGTACTTTGTGGAAACACTCATATGCCTTTTGACCCAATGGGCATAATTCTGGGAACACACTTTAATTCTAAATTTAAGTACAGTATATCTCTTTCTCGCAATAAGTAATAGGAAAAAGATAGCAAGAATCTGTTTAGAGCTGTCACATAAATTTAGATAGATTTCAAAGAAACCATAGACAATTTTAGACGGCATGTACGGAGGTGCCTCCTAAACACTGCATTTTATCACGTTCATTTAGTTAGAAAACTTAACGCACGTTTCTAAATGTCAAATTATATGACAGCGTCCCTTTTCGTATTCCTTATGATAGAAAGAAATGCACTGAACTTAAATCTAGACTAAGCATGTGTTCACCAGAATTAGGGCCAATGTCTGAATAGCTGACAATCGGGCCTGTCCCCTACAACTGTCAAGATGGTGTAGGTACTCTCCCGAACTCTTCTGAAACATGGCAGACGCGCTGCTACAGTATCAGGGGAGCCCTATCAGCATCCTGAAGGCATTATTATACTGAACGCGGAGTGCATTGACAGTCTTTCTTTTTTTTGTCTTCGTCATTATGTGTTTGGTTGGTAAAAATTTTTGATGAAAATTTGCAAAATATTTGAATGTAACGTATATTAATATAAAAATTTCCACGTCTATTATTTAAGACTATGTAAGACTCCCATGTATTCATGCAAATAAAAAATGGTTATGATTATTATTACTTTCAGGAGTAATAGCAGTGGTAATAGCGATCTCACGGTCTTATACATCGACTGTACATAGTTATTATAAAGGTACTTATGATGTGTTACAATGTAGCAAGGACATTGCCAAAGAAGAAAGCTATACAAAATTATTTATGAATATACCGTTTTACATTTATATTATTGATTTATTATTATGTTGGTTAATAGCGTTGTCATTCTGAGGTTGAAGTTTACACGTATGAAAACGATTGAACCGCTTCCCACGTGGCACGATAGTAGTTGGTTTATTCACACTAAAACTAACGACATTGGTAGCTGCCTCTCTTGTATTAAAGCCCCTTCCAAATAAAGTATATCTACGTATGTGTGTGATGGTTGTATATTAAGTTCTCTCTATTAACCTATACGGGTAGGTTAGGTTTATGAATACCTATTTTTATATTGATAAGGGTGGAAAACAAACGTATGGTAAGCGGTTACAGACGCTTGTAGCGGAAACAGAGATCGGTGCGAGGGAGAGTGTCCATTCTTACTCTGTTTACACCTATTCTCTGTGCTCCTACCCAATTCTTCCCTGCTACCATTGTACTCACCTCTTCTCCCCTTGTGTCTCGGTGAGTTGGCTGGTGTACTGTGCTCGGAGCTCTGGTCTGCAGCGTACTCCGTGCCGCTGCTGTCTTGGCCCGGTGCTAGCGAGAACATGGTACCGGCTGGACATCGCTCTCGACTCCTGCTGCGTTGCCAGCGGCTCTGATGGAGGAACACACCACAGATTATAAGCACATGAACTAAATGCTACCATTATATGTATACTATTTTTCTGATGTTGTAGACCCGTATGTAGGGTCGTTTGGGCAGGTATCACCGTCTTTCTTATTTAAGCCGTGAAAAAGTTCGCTGTGTTTCGGATTGAAAGGAAAGGTAGCCAGTGTAATTACTGGGCATGGACGGCATTTCATCTTAGGCCTCAGGATGACAACGCACCTGCAATATCAAGTGATTTTTCCCTGTTATTGCAGGAGTCTATAGGCGGGGCGGTAACCGCTTACTACCAGGTGGGCTGTCAGCTTGTTTGTCATCTAGTTGTATAAAAAGTCAATTGATATTCACGCATGGTCAGAAGGGTATTTAATGGATAAGATATCCATTAGGGTTAGATTAGAACAAGTTTTTAATTTTATTCAAAATACTACCCGCATGTACATATAGCGCAACTGTATACTTATACTTACATAGTTCTCCTATGATGTTTCCGTTTTAATTTCTCGCATTTTATTATCTTTCGTACTATTATGTATATGTTTATTTTCCTACTTCAATTTATATTGTATTATTATTAGAAACCTAAGATTTTAAAATTTTACCAACTAGAATCTAGATATATTTTATCATTTACTCTGTTTTTGAGAAATCGAAAGTTAGATCAAAATCTGTTCAGACGTGTCATTGTCAAATAACTTATTTGTATTAAACATAGTTTGTATGGTAATATCATCATCTCAATTTCATTCAATACAAATCGGCAATTTCATGGGTAACGATCTACAAATTCCTAGCTCCACGTAAAATACTATGAATACAATTATTACAAATAGCAATTTCCAAGATAATAGCATGTAAGAAGAACTATTTGTAAATGAATTTCCAGTAAAACTGAACCAATATAAACTACCTACTCTGCATGATTGATACATTTGACTAGTACCAGTGCTAAAGTAATAAGCATGGTGGTAGACAATACTGAGAATAAAATAATAGTAGATACATGGAAATTACATGTCACAGTTCTAAATATTAACTGAATTGAGTATAACACTAACCGCCGCCTATAGACACCTGCAATAACAAGGAAAAATCACTTGATTAAATTAACAAGCTCAAAATTAACTTTATAATTTTAAGGATCAATGGGCATTATTTAATTATACTATGTACCTATTAAAGGCTGCGGCTTTTTAACAAGGTTAATTAATCAAACTAGTGCTTAATATATTCGGCACGTGGGATCATAAGCACCTGAATTCATAAACTGCCTTGACCCAATTAAAATGCATATTCGGACGATGTTAAACTAACCAAATAAGAAGCGTCTTGTTACCGTTTTGTTACAGAAGTTGGGACCCATAAAAAATTGATGCCTTGAAGATTTTATATCATAGGACAAGGATAAAAAGTTGTACTATTTTACCCAGGTTTACGAGATTGAAATGAATATTTTCTATGACTTGAGGCCTGTGCCGGGCAGTGGGACGTATATACTTAGCTGGTGACGATATCGAGGCAAGTAAGTTACTGCTCCATGTGTCTCTTAGTATGTCTTAATTTTTTTTAAAAAGAATCACTAAAATGGGCTCAGGAATCTCGGCGTAATCGGTGTACAGTCGACAGCACATTAAGCGTAACAGTTTGACGTTGAGACCGCCGCTTGGTCGTCGTATATTAATAATTAAATGCACTGATGTCACTTCTGATTGGACATAATAACCTACACACCTATGAAGGGTTGGCTGGAACAGATCTCTGATAGAGATAAGTCCTCCTATGTATACTACTGTAAACATTTATTTTGTTGTGCATTTGGTATAATAAAGAGTTTAATATAAAATCGTTTTAGGCTCAAGCATAAGCATTTTAAAATAAGTGAAGAGAGTTAAATGTCATTTTGTCATGACGGTAAGGAATACCGTAGGCAAGGGGGACAAAGCGCGCTGGCAGAGTGCCATACTTTAGAAGCTTACTTTAGAGATTTTAGGGAGCATAAGACAATTTAAAACCAATTGCTTAGAGAATGTGTGACTTGACAGTAGGTCAGCGATTCCAACCTTCCAAAAAAGTTGGAGTAGGTACTAAGTAAGTGAATCCTACTTTTGACTTTTACAAAGGCCCGAATCAACAATAAAAAAATATCCCTAACTGTCCCAGCCAGACCAGTTAACCAGACGTTAAATTAGCCGCTTAACTGGACGCTTAGCCCATTGATTAAACGCCGACCTCCAAGGAAACGGCTGAAGGACAACTAGCCAAGTCATTGAGCGCAACGTTTAACCAGATGACTGAACGTCATGTCAGCCGTCTGGTGAAATTAGCCATTCAATTGCACGCCTAGGCAGGTCGCTTAAATCGCAGATCTTATGTGTGACTGTTTGAGTGATTGGTCGAGTGGTCAATACTCCTTAATATACAGACTATTCGTCCGGGGTCCCGGGTTTAAACCCCGGTTGGGGCAGATTATGTTAATTTAGTATATTTGTAATTTTATACCTGTCCATAAAAAGAACCTAATGATGGTTACTTTAATTATGATGATTATTATTACTTGCCAATTAGTTGTGTAAAACCTGTGCCATTAATCGCAGTTGTGGAAAATTATTCCACCATCATCATCATCATCTGCACGTGGACGTATATACGTCCAACAGGCCTTCCTACATGGAAGAAACACATGAGGACATACATAACTAACACAAACACGCTAATCCAATACGGGTTTGTGGGTTAAAGCGGTGGCAGTAACAACCGGGACCAACAGCTTAACGTGCCTTCCGAAGTACGGATGAGATCGAGGTTAAAAATTTGATAGACCCATCCCGGGATTGGCCAGGGCAAAAGTTGCTTTGTTTTCGTGATCGAAACCAGAGCGCTCAAACCACTACGCCACCGAGCTCCTCCGAGGAAAATTACACCATAATGTGGTGTAACAGCCCAAACTCTTCAAGTGGTTCTTCTATTCCATGTGAGAAGTTCTGTGACCAGCAGTTAGACGAAAAAGGCTGTTGATTATGATAACTAAAGTTTTTTTTTAAATATTGAAACTTGTAATTAGTTGTAAAACAAACATATATGCTATTAACAAAACCATAAACTTGACACAAAATTAATAATATTAATATTACTCCCTGCATGAATACTTACGTAGTAGAAGTTGTAATTACTGCGTTCGCTCTGGGTATTAATTTAATGAGTGCAACCGCTTTGTTGCATCTCTCTGAAGCAGACAATGTTTTGTAGGAATTCGCAAATGCAAATAACATTTTCATAGCTTTGCATAATTGATTAATTTACAGCTTACCATCAGGTGGGCCGTAAGCTTGTTTAACATAATTATTATGATGAGGAGATTTACTTGTAGGTACACTTTTATAAGCCTCTTTGTTTTAGCCTCCGACGCTAAAAAAGAAGGGATATAATTTTGACGTTTCTCTCGGTGTTATATGTGTGTCTGTCTGTGGCATCTTAGCTCCTAAGACAATAGACTGATTTTGATTCGGTTTTCTTTGTTTGAAAGCTGATAGGGGATGTGATAGGGTCAAAAATCGTCAATAGACTCCAAGCCAACCTCACCTGCCCGTGGTGCATCCTGCTGTTCAACAGACGAGGCTCTGGCGACCGAATCAATGGCGGTATAACCATCTTTAGGCCGAGCCTAAGTACCCTGGCCGTCGATGGGCAGCAGCGTCGTCGGTGCGAGACTCGGTCCTGCGCTCACCGACCCGCCTGCCCAGCGTGGTGAGTGCGGGCATTAACCCTCATGAGCAAAGTCAATAAAGCACGGCCCCCAGTTCCCGCAATAGTATTCCGAGCCACGGCAGCGGTTTCGGTTACGGTAGGGCAGGGGGTGCGAAGAATCCCCGGGCTACGAAAGGCTGCCACAAACTGACCTTGGCCACGTTCAACGGACGCAGTCTGCGGCTGAACGAATGTCTGGTACAACTCCAAGTAGAACTAAATAGTGGCACGTTGTGGGGTTGTCCGAAGTTCGAAGATAGGGGGAGAACACGACAACCCTGGAATCGGGTCACATGTTCTACTTCCGAGAAGGTGACCAACTGTCCCAGGGTGGCGTTGGTTTCCTTGTCAACAAAGTTCTCCATGATAACGTTTTTGAGATATCCAGTGTGTCGACACGAGTAGCGTACCTTGTACTTAAGTTGACTGAGAAATATTCTCTCAAGGTCATTCAGGTATATGCGCCGACTGCGTCACATCCGGATAGCGAGGTTAAGGTCATGTACGAAGATATATCGAGAGCCATAAATACTACCACCAAAACTCATTTCACCGTTGTCATGGGGGACTTCAATGGCAAAGTGGGAGTAGGTGATTGCAATGATTCGCGAATTAGGCCGCATGAATTTAGACGCAGAAACCATAGGGGTCAAATGCTAGTCAACTTCCTGGATATGCAAGGGCTGTTCTGCATGAACACCTTCTTTGAGAAGAAGCCCCATAGGAAGTGGACGTGGCAAAGCCCGGATGGTAAGACGAAGAACGAGATAGATTTCATATTGACTGATAAGAGACGCATATTCAGGGATGTCTCAGTGATCAATAGGTTTACTACCGGTAGCGATCACCGACTAGTAAGAGGTACCCTGAATATCAACCTGAAGATCGAGAGAAGACATATGATCAGGTCCGTTCTTCGTCCAACTGCGCTTCAAGCCGAACTTGGTTCTAAATCGTACGAATTAGAGCTACGCAATCGCTTTGCTTTACTGGACACCACAGAAAATGTTGACGAGAACCTTGAAAGCGTGATTAGAGAGATACGGGAAGTGGGAAACTCACATTTTAGGAGAAAGCGAGGCAGCCAGAAGTCCAAACTATCGGGGGTGACTCTGGAATTGATGAGAATGCGACGTGAAATGCCGGAGGTAGCATCGTCAGATGTCCATCAACTAAATAAGAAGATCCGTCAATCAGT
Organism: Nymphula nitidulata; assembly: GCA_947347705.1. Classification (NCBI taxonomy): domain Eukaryota; kingdom Metazoa; phylum Arthropoda; class Insecta; order Lepidoptera; family Crambidae; genus Nymphula; species Nymphula nitidulata. The sequence goes on along the minus strand of OX374641.1, from coordinate 10,223,250 downwards.
GAGACGCAACCTCCGAAGCTATAATACGGAACTCGTACGAGAAGCTATTGAGAGAAATCGGGGGTCGAAAGTCTTTTCTAAAAGACTGAAGAAGGAGCCATCTGACGAAGCTAAAAACCTCAGAGGGTAGTGCTGTCACATCGATTCCGGAGATTCTCGCGGAAGTCGAGCACTTACTTCTACAGCGATCTGTATGTCTCGCAGGTTTCGAGGTCTTCTCCTGAGGGAAATGATCCAAGAGCCACGCTGACACGCCACTACACAGAGGATCTCCAGACATAGACGAACATGAAGTTGGGAGGGCTCTTGGACAGCTCGCCAATGGGAAAGCTTCCGGTGAAGACGGTATTACATCTCAACTTCTGAAGGCAGGAGGAACTCCCGTCATCAAAGAACTCTATTGGCTCTTCAATACCGCCATTGCTAATGGGACTACCCCGGAGGCGTGGAGTGAAAGCGTGGTGGCGTTGTTCTTCAAGAAGGGTGAGAAAAACTCTTTTGAAGAAGGCCAATTAAAGGCCAATTGCGGTGTTAAGCCCCGTCTATAAGCTGTTTTAGAGAGTCCTCACAAATCGTCTCGCCGCTAGATTCGACGCCTTCCAGCCACCGGAGCAGGCCGGGTTTCGTGAAGGCTACAGCACCGTGGATCACATCCACACAGTTAGGCAGGTTATACAAAAGACTGAGGAATATAACCAGCCACTATGTCTAGCTTTTGTGGACTACGAGAAAGCCTTCGACTCCATCGAAACTTGGCCTGTTCTGGAATCCTTGCATCGATGTCAAATCGATTGGCGCTGAGGTGCTAAGATGCCTATATAGCATGACAACGATGTCCGTCCAGGTCCAAAACCACAGAACCAAACCCATACTGTTACACAGAGGAGTGAGACAGGGGGATGTCATTTCCCCGAAACTGTTCTCGAATGCACTTGAGGATGTCTTCAAGACGCTTGAATGGAATGGATTGGGCATCAACGTCAACGGCGAGTATCTTATGCACCTCCGCTTTGCTGACGATATAGTTTTAATGGCAGAATCGCCGCAGGATTTGCAAAAAATGCTGCATGGCCTTAATGTTGCCTCACGACACGTTGGTCTCGGGATGAACTTGGACAAGACCAAAGTCATGTTCAATGATCACGTAGTCCCGGCGCCGCTAATTGTCAGCGACGAGCCGCTCGAGGTTGTCCAAGAATATGTCTACCTCGGGCAAGTATTGCAAGTGGGCAAAGGCAACTTCAAGCGAGAAATCGCTAGAAGAGTGCAGTTGGGCTGGGCAGCATTTGAGAAGCTGCGTCATATCTTCTCGTCATCGCTACCGATGACGATACCGAATACCAAATGCCTGAAAAGCAGGGTTTATAACCAGTGTGTCCTACCAGTTATGACGTACGGAGCCGAGACGTGGAACATGACAGTGAAACTGTCCCACCGAATTCACGTCGCTCAGCGAGCTATGGAAAGGTCAATGCTGGGAATTTCGCTCAGGGATAAAATCCGGAACGAAGTTATCCGGCAGAAGACCAAAGTGTTTGATATTATCCACAAATGTAGCAAACTGAAGTGGCAGTGGGCCGGTCACATTTGTCGCAGAACCGATGACCGGTGGAGTAGAAAGGTTCTCGAATGGAGACCACGCCTCGGCAAACGTAGTGTAGGGCGTCCCTCTGCTAGGTGGACCGGGGGGACTTGGGGAGGCTTACGTCCAGCAGTGGACTGCAATAGGCTAATATGATGAAAGCTGATATAATTAGGATGGTTCTTTTATCTATAATTTATGATCAGTTGAGGCGTTGGTCATCATCAGCTTATTTCCTACTTGACAAAAGGGTCTTACTAACATTCGCAGATCCGATTGATTAGTTTGGAGAACTGTTACCTCGGTAATATTTCCAAGACATGCTTACCTTTAGCTGATGCTATAGCATCAAATCTGCGGTCTGTTTGATGCTTCATTCTTCAGAAACCCACAGCAGATATTAATGTGTTTGGGCTCATAAGAATAGTCTTAATAAGGTGTTAAATGTAACTTAAAATTTTAATTTTTAAATTTTCAAAATATAGCTACAATAACATTGTCTAACAATCATACAATCGACTAGGTGGTAGACCCGTATGTAGGGTCGTCTGGGTAGGTACCACCGCCTTTCTTATTTCAGCCGTGTCTTTCGGATTTAAGGGAAAGATAGCCAGTGTAATTACTGGGCATGTACGGCATTTTATCTTAGACCCCAGGATGACAACGCACCTACGAAGGCTCTCCTGCGGCAACCGCAGAGAGTTATTGCGACCGAGCCATGCGGGCTTACCGCACGGTCAGTCATGGGGCTACCTGTGTATTTTAGGCACGCCCCCGTAGGAAATTGATGCCCTGGTGTTGGCCAGGGTGCACCAACACCGGGTCGCGGCACGGATGAGGGGAGAAAGACCCATCGCCAAAGAAGTGAGACGGATCCGCACCCTGGCGCAGACGGAGGGTCTGCGCCAATGGGGCGGGACGCTTATCACCCCAGCTGCTGGTCACCAGACGATCGAAGCGATCCGTCCGGTGTTGGAAGAGTGGGTTGGGCGCCAGCATGGCAGCCTCACCTACCGCATGGTACAGATACTGACCGGACATGGTTGCTTCGGTCACTATCTGTACCGTATCGCCCGTCGGGAGGAGACACCGCGGTGTCACCACTGCGACTCCCCCGACGACACCGCCGAACACACTCTATTGGAGTGCATGGCCTGGCGACACGAGCGGCACGAGCTACGTGCGGTGCTCGGCGGCGGTTCTCTCTCATTGTCAGCTATGGTATGAGACATGGTTGACAGTGAAAGGGTATGGGTGGCTGTCGCCTCCTTCTGCGAGAGTTTTCTCACGCAGAAGGAGGCAGTGGAGAGGGGACGGGAGGAGGATCCTATAGCCGCCCCTCTCCGGCGTAGACGGGTGGGCGCAAGAAGGCGGGCGGCAATCGCCCGTCTGCCTGCGCCCTAGGTGCGGCCGCGTGCGTCGGGTGGCTCCCACGCGCGTAAATCAAAGGCCGCCACGTCTGAAATTGCCTATGATAACTCTGGGCAATCTCCATCAGCACGAAACCTTGCCTGGGGGTGGTCTGGTGAATTTGCTTCGCAGACCCCAAACCACCTCCGCGAAAGGCACGGGAGTTATCCAGGAGTTTTAGCGGGTATTCCCAGGGTCAATTCAGACGCTGGGCGAGCCCCGCACACGCCCGCTGCTTCGCCAGCGGCGGGTAGATACGTCAATGGATTTCTCCTGGTAAAAAAAGGATGACACCATACGCACCTGCAATATCAAGTGTTTTTCCTTGTTATTGCAGATGTCTATAGGCGGCGGTGACCGCTTACCATCAGGTGGGCCGTCAGCTTGTTTGTCATCTAGTTGTATGCAAGTTTGTTGGTAAGGAAGATATGTAACAAAAAAGTTGATTATCACCTCAGTAGCTCGTGGCTGTGATAGCATAGAATGCGTCAGGTAATGTTAGAAACGGGTATATATTATTTTACGTGACCTATTTAATAAAAACGTTACATACGAGTAATGAAGTATCAAGTTATGTGCAGGAATTAATTGCTGGAAATGTGCTGTACTTAAAATGAGTTGCGAGCGTATCGGGTCGCGTTCCATAAAAGGTAACGCCGCAGTTATTAAAATAATTATGAACATTTTCTTTAAATTTTAATTACAGAGTTTTGTTGTATGTACCTGTAATATATGCTTTTTTAAAGAAAAGAAGACTGAGTAAGATACAGATTTAATAATAATAATAGGTAATTTAATAAAATAATTTAAATTATTTCTCAATGCCCCTGTACATTGTCCCCTTTAATTAATTTTCATATACATAGTGTTTGGTAATCGCTATAACAAGCTACCACACGTTAAAATAGTGATATAAATACCATTGTAGTTATCAAAAGTTCAAAATTGTATAATTAATTTCAAATTTCTTCATACAAACAGTTTGGTCAGTTAAACAAAATGTATGTGAAATTTCAAAATTAATTTTGGAATTTGGACCTTTTGATTACACATTAGTATAAAGCTAAATTAACACGGTTATACCGAGTCAGGGCTGGTTTCTTAGCCAACTTAAAAAAGAGGAGGTTCTCACAGTCGGTCATCAAACTTATTGAGAAAACATGAATGCTGTTGTGTGAATTGTGCTTTGTTATTGACATGTCACGACGGCTGCCACAGAGACTTTAAAATGGTTTTTTTTATACAACTAGATGACAAACAATCTGACAGCCTGACTGTACTACTGAATTTCGATACTCGAAATATCGAATTACTGTATTCATAAAGTTCATAAGTACGATCTACGTAGGCTAGAAATGACTCATCCTGAGGCCTAAGATGAATTGCCGTCCATGCCCAGTAATTACACTGGCTACCATTTCCTTTAATCCGAAACACAGCGAACTGTTTCACGGTGGAAATATTACATACCTTCAAATTGGTAAAGAAGTGCTGCGTCCTGTGTACTACTGAGAGCGGGGTGTGGTGGTGGGCTGAGCGCGCTCGAGGTGGGGAGTTTGGCGCGTTAGTGACGCATGACAGCTCTGACGCCGACTTTGACAGCCGACCACTCAGTGCCTCCGAGCGCTCTGCGAACAATAGAACAACATTACGGAGGCAATGTAGGTACTTATTAATCAAAAAAAAAATAGATAGTAGCGGATTCACAGACCTACTGAATATACATATAAAATTTCATGAAAATCGGTCAAGCCGTTTAGGAGGAGTATGGTAACTAAAACTGTGCGTCGGGAATTTTATATATAAGATATGATATCAGAGACATACAAACACACACATATACAAGAGATTCGTTCTTAGAAATTAAGACTAATATAAAATTTAAAATGTTACTTTTTTATTATCTGTACTATTGTAGGATACTTTAGCAAATTTAATGTTAAAATTGGAAGAGCCGGAACCTTCTGGCACAGGCATTTTTTGCCTAAAGGTCTCCAACAACTGTATATTGTTTGAACTTTGTTAAAGAAAATAAACTATTATTATTATTATACATCATCATCATCACCAGCCTATATACGTCCCACTGCTGGGCACAGGCCTTCCTACATGGGAGAAACACATGAGCGGGAGCCCAATGCGAGTTGGTGGGTTAAACCGGTTGCAGTAACAACCGGGACCAACGGCTTAACGTGCCTTCCGAAGCACGGAGCAGCTCGAGATTATAATTTGATTGACCCATCCCGGGACCAACCCAGCGCTCAAACTACTACGCCACCGAGCTCCTCATTATTATTATTACTAGTTTTAAAATATTCATTGGTTAAACCGCAGTAAGACTTCCGGGAGACTATCATCTTCATCATATTCAACCGGTCGTCGTCGTCCGCTTCGGAAATGTTCGCAATAGGGTAGTTGAGAACTTTTTTATTTCATAAATAAGAAGTTTGTAACTCATACTGCAATACTTCTTATTGCAAAAAAAATAGTTTTTCTAAGATCAATAGTTTCACAAATATAGTGGTATGTTTGATGTGTCGCGGCGCATCGTCCAATAGCGCTCCATAGAAAATCTACGGAACAGGTGACGTCCCATGTCCCCATATTACTAAGAAATGTATGGGCATACTGACAAAATTAATAATAATTATGTATTAAGTATGCTTTTATTAATAGTTGTCGTAATTATAAATGTTTTAATTGATGTCAGCTATCTAATATCATTAACATTTTTGATAAGTTATGAAAGAAAATACTTTTTTTAATTTTCTAAACAGTACAACTTCAACAATTTTCCATATCTTTTAAGTTTGAATTGTTGTTATGGGTAACAGTAGCGTGTATTTTCCAAATTTGTGGGAAAAAGCCATTTTCAAACTTAGGCAACATCACAATTATTCGTTTATTTAATTCATTTTCAGGCATTATTTTCAACATTGTTTAAAATTTTAGATAACATTTGTAGGAGCTCGGTGGCGTAGTGGTTTGACGCTCTGGTTTAGTTTACGAAAACAATGCAACTATCGTCATAATCGATCCCGGGATGGGTTAACCGAAATTTCAAATCTCGAGATCCTTCGTGCTTCGGAAGGCTTCGCTTGGTCCCGGTTGTTACAGCAACGGCTTTAACCCACCAGCCATCATGGTGCTATGGCTATGACTCATACTCTTTTTCTCCCATGTAGGAAGGCCTGTGCCCAGCAGTGGGACGTATGTGGTGATGATGATGATAATAAAATTGTAATGTAGGTAAAACTTTAAAGTCTAACAATAAGACAATCAATTTGAGACCTTGACAAGATCTTGGAATTTTTTCGCCGAAGTCCGTGCGACTCGCAGGAGGCACGTACGAATTCGACCAAATAAGCGAGCCGTGCGTTCCTCCACCTTGTAACTCTAATTTGCACGCGCCTTTGGCCCCGCTGTATCTTTACATTCCACAATTGTATTTAGGTGAATAATAGAAAAACCCGAACATACAGGGTGTCCAAGAAATAGTAAGACATACTGCAGGGGGTGATATCTGGGATCAATACCTACCAAAATAACTTAATATGTGTTCAGCACAGTTTTACGGTTTTAAAGTTGTAAAAAAAAATCCAAAATATCGAAAAATCTTTACCTTGAGACTGATTTTTAGCATATCTCAATGAAAAATTTCTTTTCTAGTGTTTTTTTTTACATCAAATTATTCGTCGTACTATGTCTTACTATTTCTTGGACACCCTGTATAATTTTACACGCTTTACGTATTCACTAATGCCGGCCTATTTCCTTTTACATCACTTTTCTCGGAGCTCAGCCAATCAGCTGGCATGTATAAGGCAGCCTCTTTGGAAAATAGCCAAAAACCTACTTCACTGTTTACAGAGTTTGATGCGTTTACTTTATTGTAACAGTTACAAATAAAGAAAGAAAATGATAAAGAAATATATGCTCCAGGCGGGACTCGAACCCGCGTCTCCTGATTGCCGGCCAGACGCGATTACACTACGCCACGGGAGCACTAGGTATAACCTGCTAATTTCTTCACCGCTTTCTTTCCTTTTCTAACGTTTTATAGCAACGTTTTTCTCACCACTCATTGAAGTTAACACCTCTAGTAATCCGAAGGAATACTTTTACAAGTATTTTTAAGCTTTCAGTTAAGGTGAGAAAAGCTATTTTAATATTAATATATAAATTGCTATTTTTATATAAATTCCTTTATTTAAAATAACCGCTTGAAAAAAGAAATAAATATATCCGAAAAACACGTTAACATTTTCGTTCTAATTTACGCAGGTCGCTCTCTGGGGAAGCCATATTATTACATCTCCTATAACCGGGGAATAAATGAAATCAGAAATCGAGTTGGTAAATAACACACGCGGACGTAAGGTTCAAATTGGAAGATATGTGAGATAACAAAATCAACACTATTAGCATTCTGAGTAAAGCTTACAGTTAATAAATAATTTTGGATCCAAGAACACGTATCGTATAGTTCCCTTCATAAAATAATAATCTTTGATTATAAATTGTGACAGTCATGGACATACATTATATCCTGAGAAAGGATACAGCCTACCTTTTAGCGTCCACCAAGGCCGTTTATATCATGCTAAGCAGTATTCAGTATTGTGCGGCGTATGATAGAGACTGACAAAAGAGTGACCTATCGGCAGATTCGGACAAGCTTAGACATCGCTAAGTCAAGTACATCTTCCAAGAACAGTTAGCGGTCAGGAAGCTTTGTGCCCGGTGGATACCTCATAATTTGACCTAGGCCCAAAAGTTCTGTCGCGTTGATTGGTGCCGTGAAATGGTTCAAAGATGTCATTGTCTTGGAAAAAGTTCGGGAGAAATGACCTCGCAGTAGGATACTCCTATACCATGACAACGTTTCGTCACACAGCGCTGGGTGAACGATCAACTTGGCGACATCAGACGTAGAATTACTGGGTAACCCGCCATTTGGAGGGAAAAATTTAAGGTTTGATTCAGACTATTGGTTACTACTTCACACGGCGGTGTCTGGTTTACCTCCGGGTCTTTTTATATTTAAGGGATGAACTTTTTGATTAAAAACCTCCTTCATGCATTTGGATATTAAATGCCGGAGGAAAACAAAAGGCACTAGCGTGGAAAAGGTTATCTTTCCTCACACTAAACACACATGGAAAAGTCTACTTTTTGCCAAATGTGTTAAAGATATTCTTGCGAAGGGAATGAAAAGGATTTTATCTTTTGATTTTTTTCTATAGAGAAATTGTTTTCATAAATGTCTTGGATTTGGTAAAAAAAACCTCTGTCGACTAATCAAGTTGACTACAACAGAAAAATAGTAAGTAATCTTTAAAATGGTACTTTACGCTTCAAAGAACGGAAGATCTGGAGATTACAAAACATTTTTGTTCTACATAGGTCATTCTGGTTTGAAATCTCGAATTAGAGTCACACCATATCTAATCTGTGGTCTGTGGTGATTGAACTAAAAAGTCCAGTAATGTAACTAGGAGGTACATACACAGCAAGGTTTTTAAAAAATTAAAATTCTGTACGCACGCGATATTGCGTGTTAATATGCCAGTATATTAACAATAGGAATTTATGCCACAGTAATTCTGTACTGATGTTGCCATTGCTCATATTATATTAGGTTTAAGCCAAATATACGCTGAGCAAATACTGAGCGTAGGCTTCGAGTGTATTCATTCAATATGTTCCAAACGAAATTATATGTCAACACACTTTACACATATTAAATCTAAAACAAATGTTATCTTTATTGCAGACGAAATGTGAAAACAAAATAGAACGTTATTATAAGACATTTATAAACAGTAGGCGGTCCTATTTTAATAACCAATGTCTTCTTGGAAATCTGGATATGTAGGTATAAGATGGTAAGTATTAGGTACCTAATTAAATAGAAATAAAAAAATATTAAATAGAAACAGCAAGCATAAGAGGACAACCGTGACAATGAAGATTCCTAACCTACTATGAATACACTGCTATAGAAATATAATGCTATGATAAAAAAAATCCTATTACGTCGGTATCTGTAGTCAAAATATACTCCTATTACGGAGGGATTTTTATTTTCGTGTTTTATTATTGTTTGGATAACTAAACAAGAATTAAACTCAAAATAAGAATATCTAACACCTATTTTTATTTTGGTGTTAAACACGAAAATAATAATACCATAGTAATAGGCGTTGATTTTGACTACCGCCGTAATAGATCTACGAAGTTCGCCGTTCATCTACGAAGTTTTTCGCCTACCAAAATTTCGTAGACAAACGGAAGTATGAAACTTTGGATCTGCTGATAAGACCTGCTGGTTCTTCAAAGTTTTAGAAGTAGTAAGGGTTACGTAGTGAAATTTTAAATCAACTTAAATCTGATTTTCCAGCTAAGAGTTACAGATGGTCATCTATTCGGAAAATCAATACCAGTAATATTCTTCAATGAATATTACTGGGTCATGGCGATAAATATAAAATCTACCAGCCTAAAGGTGGAAGGGCAGTATACAAATCGTACACATTGGGAAGGCAATCGATTGGGCCCGGCTTTGAACGGGTTAAATTAGAACCATCAGTTACTCCTTTATCTAGTAAAGGCCATATTAGAAGCGGCGTGAAATATCATATGCGAATAAAGAGGTTGAGTTAAACCGGTGCTCCTCGGAGGGAAAGTGTCCTAAATATTGAAGTTAGCAAATATACAGGGTGGTGCCGTCAATGCGACAATAAATTTAAACATGGGCTATATTAGTCCATAGAAATAGTTTGCCAATTTCAAAAATATCGTATTCATTTGATAATTTCATGACATTTGTATGGAATAGTGTAACGTTGGCAGCATTATTTGATACAAATGTCATGAAATTATCAATTGAATACGATATTTTTGAAAGCGGCAAACCATTTCTATGGACTAATATAGCCCATGTTTAAATTTATTGTCGCATTGACGGCACCACCCTGTATACTCGAAGGTAACATTCCTTTACTTTTAGGAATAACAATTATTTACAGCGATCAAAGATTTATTACAAGTCACTTGCCTGAGCCGCAAATCGGACCCGCCAAATTTAGAAAATAAATATCCTGTTATTTCGCTCCGGAATTAGTTTGACTCAACCTGTAAACTTACCGAAGAGAAAATATATGGGTGTGTTATGTATGATATAATACATAACGTATACTACTTATGAGATATATCAAATCATATCATCATCATCGTCACCAGCCTACATACGACCCACTGCTGGGACAGTCCTTCCTGCATGTGCACAATGATGCACAACGGGATCTGCCTGGCTGGCTTGCTATTGAATTAACAATTCTGCTCCAGACAAAACTATGCAACGGAACGAATTTGGTGCCGAGAAAACTTATGGAAAATATAATGAAAACGTGGCAAAGGAAAGTTCAAAGGCAAGGAAGATCATTTCGATTCGCCTCAATAAAGCTAATGCCCTACGCCACGAACTTACTTACATTGACTTCAATGTAATTAAAATACTTATTATCTTTGAATTTTGTACATTTATTAAACTTAAGTCATATTCAACATTCAATTGCATAACAAAAAACTGAATACAATTGCAATAAAAACTGAGACAACATTTTATTTTGTCGATTCTGAATCTGAAGCGGTATGAAGTTCGCTGAGTCAGCTAGGCCATTTATAAACTGTATCCTTCACAAGAGACGAGCTGCTGTCGTTCTCATACGATTTGGAAGCTGGACGCAAACGAGATAGAGACCGACATCTTAGAGTAGATTGACCGACATTATCATTGATTAACTCAATCAGGGTCGCTCTCACTTGGGAATAGGGATGTTGCCTACGCTTGTAAATATATAAGCTGTGTTAATCATAAAAACAATTTAAAACTTAAAAGTTATGCAGTATTTTTGAAGTTTAGAAACTTTATAAAAATGATATTTTTTTTACCAAAATTTATCAAAAATGGTATTAGAATTCTCACATCAATTAAAACAACTATTATTATGACAACTTTGAATAAAAACGTACACATTACATAGCTTTATTATTAATTTTGTCATTATGCCCATACATTTTGTTGTAATAAAGGAACACGTGGCGTCACCTGTTCCGTAATTTTCTGTGAAGCGTTTTCGGACGATGCATCGCTAAACATCAAAACATACCACTGTATCTATGAAACTCTTAATCTTAAACATACTATTTGTTTTACAATATTTCTTCATGAGTTATAAACTTCTTATTTATGAAATAAAAAAAGTTGTCAACTATCCAATTTGGATACTGATGACTGCAGTAAAGTAGTAAATAGATAATGTAAACAGTAGAACCAACTACGAGTTATAACTGCTTACTAAGAGTCTACTGAACTTACGCATTTCCTGTATTGTAGGGGAATAGCAATGCGGGAATGTCGGACTTATCTGTCATTTAACAAATGAGCCTACCCACTAATTATTTGCCAATTCCTGCCGTGTAAAAAATATCAAAAATGTAAAACACAGACACAAAAGCTAATACTCACACTTTGAAGCCCGATAAACCAGACACAATTGAATCTTAATTGTCATGTCAACTTTAGCTGCCGTCTGGGCATTAAAGGATTAAAAGGCTCTACAATATAGATGCGTAGTCAAATATAACTTATTTATGTGGAATCAAACAAAAACATTGCGTGTTCTAATATTACATCACAAATGCTGTCGCCAGCGGCAGTGTGAACAGAAATATTTTCACGGCAGCTACACCCATTTCTCTTATTGGTGACGGCGCATTTATAAAGAGAGTAGCGCCCGTCAGGCTGTTACGTAAGCAAATCGACACTGCCATGCTTCAAATCTCCAAATATAAGTATAGTGATACAGTATCAGCTCATAGGATTAGCAAATTGAAGTGTCAGTGGGCAGGGCACATAGCACGCAGAATGGACGGCAGACCGGTGGGGCGTTAAAGTTCTAGAATGGCGACCACGTACCGGAAAGCGCAAAGTAGGATGGCCTCCCACAAGATGGACAGACGACCTGGTCAGGGTCGCGGGGAGCTGTTGGATGCAGGCTGCGCAGAACCGTTTTATTTGGAAAGCGATCGGGGAGGCCTTTGTTCAGCAGTGGACATCATCGACATCAGCAGGTATATTGATGATGATGAGTAAAACATAGCTAAACAACGTCATAACTACAAATTAAAACATCCAATAAGCCAGCAATATTACGGTAATACAAATTTAGCAACTCTTCTGTATCGTACGTACAAAGTTTGGGAATCTTTACCAGCGCAATGTATTCTCTCGATCCTATACCACAGATAACATTAGATTCCTTCAAAACAGTCGTAAAAAGGTGCCTAATGCGGGCAATATGCATGTAACTTGGACAGAATGCTTATGCTGCAATAACTGTCTTGTCACTCTTAACTGTGCCTTGTATTTAAAAAAGTGCGAACAGCTTAGATATATGAATTATTATTCATTGAACACTTGTCATAACAATAAGTTTATTACAACGCTCTCAAAAAGGTCTTGTCCCTTTCTATTTACTTAGTCACTTGAGTTGGGTAGGATTTGAGTTCCGTACATACCAAAGGGTGTATACACGAAGCCTGGAGCCTTACTTAATAAGTTCTTCAGAATGTTAGTAACTTGTAACTTAACTTTTATATTTAAATGTTCCAGAGCGAAATTAAGGGGTAAAGAAATGTGGCTTTAAACGTACGAACATTCAGACTCCAAAAGACATTTTAATAGGTAAAATATTATTATAAGTTGTTAAGCAGATGTTATATAATATTATGATAAGTTAACAAGCAGATGATCCACCTGATGATTTAAAGAGAGGGTGAGCATAATAGCATGTATAGACGATAGCACATCAAGTGTAACTACTAACTAGTGCTACGAGCGTCTCATGCTACGGTAACAATGCGTCATACAGTAAAGATGGTTTTCCACCAGGGGGGCGAGACGAGACGAAAATTGAAAATTGAATGGCAAATCTTCAATCCTCGCCTAGCGCATCTTTGGTGGAAACAGTGTGGATTGACGAGAATATGCGAGGCGTGAATTGAAATATTTGTTTGTGTAAAAATGAACCGTATTGCTTCCAATATAGAGTATAAATTTTAATGTGAAATTTGATATCATTTCGAACCCTAGGTGATTTTTCACCAGAGGGGCGAGACGAGACGAGAATTGAAAATTGAATGGCAAATCTTCAATCCTCGCCTAGCGCATCTTTGGTGGAAACAGTGTGGATTGACGAGAATATGCGAGGCGTGAATTGAAATATTTGTTTGTGTAAAAATGAACCGTATTGCTTCCAATATAGAGTATAAATTTTAATGTGAAATTTGATATCATTTCAAACCCTAGGTGATTTTTCACCAGAGGGGCGAGACGAGACGAGAATTGAAAATTGTATGGCAAATTTTCAATCCTCTCTTGTCAATCATCTTTGGTGGAAACAGTGTGGATTGACGAGGATATGCGAGGCGTGAATTGAAATATTTATTTGTGTAAAATGAAACGTATTGCTTCCGATATAGAGTGTAAATTAACTCTGCAACAGAAACACGCTTCTCGCGATAGGTTTATTCTTGTTCGTTGCTACTTATTACCGTGTTATTACCTGAGAATACCGTCATGATAGTACAATCCATTTCTACTAGAGGTCGCTGTTGACACGAAGTACACACTTGCAACTATCCTTATTATACCTGCTTAAGTACCTATATTATTTGTGCGTGATGTAGATGGTTGCACGGCTCTTTGGTTTTCATGGAGTACGTGCGATTTCAATTCTCTTCTCGCCTCGTTTCGTTTCGCCACTCTGGTGGAAAATCACTTAGCGCGAGCTCGCGATAGCTATTAACGGCAATTTTTAGTGGAAAAGGGTCAGTGCGATTTTAATTCTCTTCTCGCCTTGCCTTGTCTCGCCCCTCTGGTGGAAAACCACCTTAACAACGAGTGAAAGAGCCCAAGGTGCTACGAGTGTCTCTATGCTACGGTAGCAACGCGTGAGGTGTCCAAGGTGCTACGATCGTCTCTTTGCTATGGGTATATATATAATTAAATTATTCTTGCTAGTGACTGTATACACCGTGATCAAAACTTTGCGAACAAAGACCAATTAGTGGTCACTGAAAGGCCGTGGCCTCCTAAGCGATCCTCGCTTACGTAGCCCATTAGACCCTTTGAGGGTGGTGCGTATTTCAGCCTGTTCAAACACGTTGGACTTTGTTGATCATTATGCCACTTTTGTTACTTATTTGGTACCTTAATTAGCATTTGAACTCACATACCGAAAGTTTTATTTATTTATTTTGTCTCAAGATTATAAACCGTCGAAAAATTTGGAACAGCGTCTTACCATATTTATAATTTAATGCAAACCAAAAAATAAATTAATTCAATGCAATGCTAGCTTCTAACGTAAATCCATTTGGACTGGAAGAAATTTACTGGTTATTCGTTTGATTATAGCGCTTTTTCCACAAATTCTTAAAATATACGCTATTTTTACCTATGAAAACAACTAAAACTTTTAAAAGTTATAAAATTATTTGATTTGTACGTATGTAATCATTTTTTTTCTCAAAATTTACCAAAAATGTAGATGGTATTTTATTGCTTACATCAATTAATACAATTATCATTACAACAACTTTGAATAAAAACATACATATTACACATACATATAGTTGTCATTATTTTGTCAAAGTGGCCCATCCATTTTATAGTAACAAAGGAACATGTGACGTCACATGTTCCGTAGACGTTCTATGGAGCGTTTTTGGACGATGCGCCGCTACACATCAAACATACATGTGAAACTATTGATCTTAAATATATACTATTTCGTCTATTTCTTCATGAGCAATAAACTCTTTATTTATGAAAGAAAAAAAGTTATCAACCCTATTGTGTGTAAGTTATTTTAAGAAATTGATATTGATATATAAGTAAGCAGAGATACCTCCATCAAGTACTGATTTTTTCGTTTCTACTTGAAAAATAATCGTCTGGTTAAAAAGATATATTTGATATTGCAGTATATCAAATTATTATTGTTCTCTAGACTGGTCTAGTTGCAGTATCGTCTAGCGTTATGACAATCTTATTATGCAACACATACACAGCGTCTGGATCTTTTTGTAAAGTCGTTTGCTGTTCACCTACATATTGCACTAAATTCTAGGAAAATAGAAATTGATGAGTAAAGTATCATGACATAAATTGTCATGGTTTAGGGTGGAATGACTCGCATTTCACAATACTTATAATGTTACTTATCTGCCTCAAAGTAAGAATCATTAAGACTCATTGTGTTCTGGATACTAGATAACGGAGAAATATTGATAACAATATGTATATAAATATTATAAATATATTATAAATTTACAAACATCTATGACTCGTGAGCAAATATTCGTACTCATCATTTAAACATCTACCGCTACCGGGATTCGAACCCGGGACCACTGACCGAGAAGCCTGTAGTTAGAGACCACTCCGCCAGCCGGCCCAAACGAACCGAATCGATCGATGAAATGAAATTCATGCGGTTCTCCTAAGTCCTCAGTAGATCAATAGTTAACGCACTTACTTTTATCGTGGGTTTGTGAATAAGTTGTGGTTTTACCTTCCATATTACCGCCTCTGTGGTCTAGTGGTTGAGACCACCTGCCTCAGATCTAGAGGTCCAGGGTTCGATTCCCGTGGGGGCAGAAATTTTCTGCTTGGTTTGGTTGGTGGTAGGGCTTTTCTAAGTCCGCCTGGCTACCTACCACCATCTTACCTAAGTCTGCCGCCATAACAATAATGTTAACAGCATTGTTGTGTTCCGGCAGTTAGAGGTAAGATAGCCAGTTCCTCTGTGGTTAAGGAATCCGGGTGTAACTCGCTTCCATCGTCGGCCTTATCTTCACTTACCATCAGGTAAGATGAAGGCCAAGAGTTATCCCGTTAAGAGTAAAAACAAATACAAGTATATTATTCGAAGTGTCTTTCAATCATTAATAGTTAAATAAAATGTTAAGTATGTAAATACGATATTAAGGTCGGTTTTATTAATTACTTTCTTGCATGACTCGAAAGATATAAGTAGATTAACATAATATATTTAAAACCAGCGTAACACCTCAAAATACCTTTGCCACATGTTACATGTTAGCAATTCCCCGAAGCTCCATTAGCCCTTTGGGAGAGCATTAATAAAATATACGACCTGTTTTTATTGGAGGAGGGGAAACGACTTATGCGATGTCCTCTGTCCTAGGACTCATGCGAGAAGAAAAAAGGGAGTATGAACTATCACCCACTAGCACCCCATGCACTCTCGTTTCTGCCAGCTGATGGTATCATGGGGCAGCCTGTGACATGTTATTCTATATCTATCATCAGAAAAGACGACTGCAACGCAACCTTGCCTCCGGGTCGGCTTTTGATTATAAATTATTTTCTATTTTGGCATCAAATAAACTAACATTACATTTCATTTAATTAAATTTCATTTCTATTGATTTTATTTACATATGTTTATAATTTACTATCTTATCATAGACATAACAAAATCATGACTTTGCGTCTTACCTTTGATTAACTTTAGATTGTATAAATAATTTAGCGACTAAGCCGTCTATTCCCAACTTCCCCAGAACGGACTCCTCAGATCGGGGGAAGACAGTAACTTTCGTTTCACCTTGAAACGTAAATTTTAATTATTTTTAATCATGAATCACTGTTTTATTGATTAAAAGTCTAGCTATAGCCGTACTTCTCTATTAAAAAAAATATATTTTTACGCTACCACCTCTTATCTTAATAATTAGTGACAATTAACCTAGCACGCCACTGAGCGTGTCGGTGTACCTACAATGAAACACTGTGCATTCATAATTATGGAAAGTAGATGCTAACAACAACTTTTATATTACTATTACAAAAAAATAACAACATAAAAGACTTTGGCATATTGGCATATGTCTAGTAATAATCATTATCAACAAACCATACTTACTTAATGGCAAATTGAAATTAACTTCTCTTAAAAATACACTGTAAATAGTAATGTGTAAGTATATCACACAGCTGATCCTTTTATATCGCATACATCTCTATCTGACGTCACAGACTCGACGTAATGAGATTTTGACATTACTAAGCGCAGAGGCGACGCAGCGAGAGTCACCGTAGCGAGAGTCGACGTAAAGAGAGTCGACGCAGAGGGAATGATTCAATAAAACAGCTTCCGTAAACAGGTTGATGACGACAATACGTCAATCAATTAAAAATTAAAACAAACTACTTATTTATATTAGTACATAGAAATGTTAGGCAACTTTTAAATACATCTTATTCATTCGATAATTTCATGACGTTTCTATTATATGAAATAATACAGCCACTGTTTTATTTTTTCATAGAAATGTCATGAAATTATCAATTTTTAATAAATAAGATGTATTTGAAAGTTGCAAACCATTTCTATGAACTAATATAGCCCATGTTTTAATTTATTTTCGTATAGTCGTCTCCACCTGTATGTATTGGTAATAATAGTTTATTTTTTTAGAAAAATGTCTAAGCTACAAATAAATCATGTCCTGCACGCGTAGCATAAGGAACACGAGAAGCACGGGAAACGGTTTTGTCTACACACGGTACATACGGTGTTGTTGTTTTGTAGACAAAACCTTTCTCGAACTTCTCGTGTTCCTTGTGCTACGCCTGATGGGGTGGGAACCGAAACTGCGACGTTTCACGATCCGGGTGACGGGGCCACTGAGCAAACCCCATGGGATAACCCCATGAATTTGTTCTAATTCTAGAAGCGGTAGCTACACACACAGCGCTGCAGTGTGATTCACAAACAAAGATATTGGACATCGAGCTTGACGTCTGACAAAGACGACGAGCTTTTTTTTTTATACAAAGCACGACAAATGACTCAACACCACCTGATGTGAAGCGGTAAGAAAAGTCCATATGCGAAGACAGCTAGTGCAGTTCAGACACTGCTCTAGCCGCCTCCACCTTACCGGCCCGAAAGGTGCTTTTTCACGCCTCTTTTGAAGGACCCCATGTTATAAGAAGGAGGGAACACATGTGCTGGCTAAGAATTCCAAGTCCTGGAAGTACGACAAAGAAAAGAGCTACTAAATTTCTTTGTACGTGATGTTGAGGTGGAGACAGTGAATTGATGACTCCGAAGACCGGCACGCGTGCTCCTGAGCTGCCATTGGTTTTGACGTTTGCGCACGGCGCTGCGTGAAAGCGTATTCACTAATCTCTGTGTATGATTGTCTCTGTTTTGGTTATATGACATTGGTTGTACACAAGTACAATCGATATTTTTTGATGTTTAAAATTGTATCGATATAAAAATCAACAACTTTTTAGTTCCGGTTCTCGCCGTGCTCGATGTCGGAACGCTGGTGTCGCCAACGGTTGTCAAACAAACGCCAAAAGGTATGACCGCGCTGCCGACAGCCACGAATCCATGGCTGCTGACTTTAGAGAATCGCATAGCTGTAAAGCCACCTCCACCTAGCCAGCCTAAAAGGTGCCTTTTTACGCCTCTTTTGAATAAGCCCATGTTAAAGGAAGAAAGGAATACTGGTAAAGAATCCCAAGTTTTGGAAGTACGACAAAGAAGCGAGTTACTAAACTTCTTTGTGCTAGATGTTGAGGTGGAGACAGTGAAGTAAAGTGAGTTTAGATATTTTTAACCGACTTCAAAAACGAGGAGGTTCTCAATTCGGCCGATATGTTTTTTTTTTTTTTTTTTTTTTTTCTATGTATGTACACCGATTACGCCGAGATTACTGATCCGATTTACGTGATTCTTTTTTTGTTCGATGCGGAATAGCTGCCATTTGGTCCCATAAAATTTTTTTCAAAAACAGTTGGGTACTTTGGTTTTAAATTTAAAAAAACTTAAATTATGAAATCGTCTACATATGCGAAATTGCGAAGTTTTGCTTTTCAAATGACTTTTTAGTGAAACGATACGATAGTAGGAAACAATATAAGTTTACGATCACCCATCTAGCTTCGACCGTAGAAAGTTACCACTAAAAATTGTGAAAAAAAAATTTTAAACAAAAATTAAAACCGACTTCAAAAAACTGAAAAGGATAAAATAATTAAATTTAAGTAGGTATTCATCCCCTAGAAACATATTTTTGGAGTTGGTGCTAAGTGGTTTCCAAAAACAATAGAAAGTGAAGCACCGACTCCAAAAATATGTTTCTAGGGGATGAATACCTACTTAAATTTAATTATTTTATCCTTTTCAGTTTTTTGAAGTCGGTTTTAATTTTTTATATAGTATCTTTCTGCTTTAACCCACCAACCCGCTTTGGGCTAGCGCGGTGGTGTTATTATCCAACCTCCTCATGTGTTTCTCCCATATAGGAAGGTCTGTGCCCAGCAGTGGGGCGTATACAGGCTAGTAATGATGATGAAGTAGGTATATTTCAAACATTAATATTTTATTTTTTCCTAGTTATAAATTAAAAATAAACTTAGTTAACAGTTTTAGGCTCAATTTACATGGAACTTAAGTTCAGGAGTGGTAATCCATGAATATTTTGCAGAAATTAACGGACCCCTGCTTCAAAACGTAATCCAAAGATCACTGAATACTAATGGATAAGACTTAACCAGGATTTGATTTCATACTACGGGTTTATACTCTTATACATAACAAACAGCGAGATTGATATCTATATCCTTTTAACTGACTTCAAAAAAGGAGGTGGTACTCATTTTGACTGTTTTTTAGGTATTACTAGGTGGTAGGCCCTATGTAAGGTCGTCAGGGTAGGTACCACCGCCTTTCTTATTTCAGCCGTGAAACAGTTCGCTGTGTTTCGGATTGAAGGGAAAGGTAGCCAGAGTAATTACTGGGCATGGACAGCATTTCATCTCAGGCCTCAGGATGACAACGCACCTGCAATATCAAGCGAGTTTTCCTTGTTATTGCAGGTGTCTATAGGCGGCTGTAACCGTCTACCATCAGGTCAGCTTGTCTGTCATCTAGTTGTATAAAAAAATGTCACCTCCTGCGCAGTTTGCGAGAAGTAAGGTAAAGTCACCAGTCATGGACAGTATAAGCGATTCTTTTTTGTTTTTGCTTTGTAATTTGTTCATTTTGCAATATTCATTCTTTGGGTTTTGGAGGTAAATGAAAAGTCCTTTTTTCAATCAGTATGTAATATTTAATTTCAGTTTAATACTCAGTGCAATAAAATATTATATAAAAACAACACTCCTGCTCAGACACCATCAATGGACTGTAATAATCCAGTGTTGGACCCCCAATTCTGGACATTATCCAATTATGAACAGCCATCAATGGACGTAAATCTCCAGTGTAGGACCCCCAATTATGAACAGCTAGTTATGGAAATATGAATAATCAAGTAAAAGACAAAAGTATTCATTATTAACGAAATGCTTCTTTTAAAGCCAACCGGCGATATGTTATTTGAATAAAAACAATCGATCATTAGGTATTATCAATATCAGTCTCAAGGCAGTACTCGAAAACAGCTAAAAACATCATTTGGTTTCATCTTAAGATAACATTAAAAGCAAAATAAAACATTCTTACATCTATTATTCAAAAACAATTAGACCATATTAAGGCTCGAACTAAAATTTCAAAATCAAAACATTCGTATTCAACAGAGATCTATGTCTTCCCTGAGTTTTCACAGGGACACAACTATTTATAAATATCTATCTAAAAATAATGTAACAAATAGTAGGTAGTTATAGGAACTCTCGAAAAGTAACAATCTCTTTAAACCTATAATTTTAAACAAAATATTGCAATTAAAAACTGGCAAATGGCAAATATTTTTCCATTTCAGGTACTTTAAAAAAGCCCCTATTGTTGACAGACTGAGGCTTTTGAATTTTTTCTATAATAGCTCCCCTATTATACCAAATTTGATCTGGAGTGTCAGGCCACCGAAACGTATTTCCTCTTGACAGAACCATAGTACTTATTTCGTAAGTATTGTTATCAATATTTTTAATCAAGCCAGGAAAGTATTCCCCTTCGTATTTAATTATAACATATGTATTTTTCTTTAGTAATTGCAGGGATATGTCTATAAGAGGAATATTTTCATCTGACTCTAGTGATTCAGTTCCGTGTTCTGGCTGGCTTCTCTGGTCATCTTCAGACAACTCTAAATCTTCGTCACTTTCTTTATATTGTATATCACTTTCTTCTGCTGATGAACTAGATGATTCAGTTCTCTTCCTTTTGTTATTTACAGTTTTTGCTATTTTCTTTTTATTTGTAGCTTTTTTCTTTTCTTAAGCTATCTTCTTTTTTATTAGTTGTTTTTCTTGTCTCTCTTTGATTCTTTTGTTTTTCTCTTCTTCCTTTTGTTTCTTTTCGTTTTCTTTTTTGATCATGTATGCTCTCCAAGTCTCACTAGTAATTGCCGAAGGAAGACGTTCTTTACTACGCCTTTTTTTCATTTCTGGTTCTGGCCAAAATAACGCACGCTTAAATGGCGATGGAATATTTTTCTCCATTACATTTTGTAGCTCTGAAGGCATGGGTTTGGATATATTGTCATTTGGTTCAGAAGTCTGAACTTTGTTCGGAGTAGTGTACATTGCCGAGTAGGCAATATCTTCGGAAACCGTTTTCGATAATTCTGTAACGGAATCCTGAAGAGCTGAAGCTCTTTCGATATCCTCTTCCAGTAAGTCGGGTTCCAGAACATCGGTAGCATACATGTCGGGACAAACTTGTGATGTACTTGATCCAAAGTATCTTCCCTGCATATTTTTTGTAGTCAACACTCCTGGTGGTTTTTCGGCGATGTGGTCAGCGACGTCCCATATGTGATCGGGTAATGTGGAAATTAAATTGTCGGCCACGGAAGCCTCAGGTGTTTTTGGTGGCAATAATACGGATTCTCTTACGTGCTTAGGTGCGGAAGAATGCGAGACTTGTATTGATCGTTCCTTTACAGTTGCGGCAACTGTCTGAGGTAAATTTTCAGTCAGATAATGTTTGCTTTTAGCCCAAATGGTATATAATGACAGATCTTCATCAGGGAGTAGGTCTTGAACGTTAGCTCTGGGTAAATAGTACAGACTGTTGAATAACTTCAATTTTTCATTTGTAAACAAGCCTCGTATTTCTGATTCCAAGGTATTCATAAACTGTTTTGTCATATCATTTTTTTTTCTAATGCTGATGTGGAAACAGTGGCACGATTGTGTAAACTTATTTTGTTCATGTCGACGTATTCTGGACCAAAGGGAAAAAGCCCACTTTTTCGAAATCCGTTTCTTATTGTATCTATGGCAATGTTTCGCAAAGCTGCCTCAAAGTTCGGAGCAAAATGCTCTTTTTTCATTGTTTGTTTTGGATTTTCCAATTTCCAACTCTTCACTTGATTCTGCCAAGATAACTTTAAAGGCCTAAAGACCGCAACATCCATTGGCTGCAGTAGATGTGTCGAGTTAGGGTATAGAGAGATAACTTCAATCCGATTATCTTTACAAAAATCTGATAAATGCAGGGTCATGTGTGACCTATGACCGTCCAAGAACAACATAACTGGTTTAGGTATATTATTTTTTTCTATCCATGGATTGAACACATTAGTAATGTATTCATAAAAAGTTCTTGCACACATCCAACCTGACTCAGACCTGCCTATGCACCAATCTTTTGGTACGCTATTAGCAATTACAGCAGGTAAACGCTCATAAGGATAAACTATCATTGGCGGAGCTAAAACTCCCGCAGCATTACCAGTGACCAACACAGTTAAATTTTCTTTCTCATCTCCTGAAGCTGTATAGACATTTTTTTCGCCTTTGCGCACTATCACTCGTCCAGATTTTGGTTGCAAGTAAAATGCGCTTTCATCGGTATTAAAAATCCTTGCTGGGTCATTTATTGCTTCAAGCAAGCCTTTATTTTCAAGGTAACCTTTAATTACCTCAAACCAACTGAGTATGTCATCTTCTGTGACTTCTTCTCTCGCTTTACTTAAATTTTGCGCTGTGCGTTCAGAGAGATCGGGATGCCTTTTTAAAAATGAAGAGAACCACTTTTTTCCTGGTCGATTGTTTGTGAACGGACAGGAATCTAAATTTTTCTCGGAGATTATTTTTTGTACACTATCAAGCAATTGTTCTTTGGTCACAGGGAAGTGTTTTTCCGCCATAAATGCTATCCATCGCACGAGTAGCCTTTCTTCCTCATATGTAAGTACAGTAGCTGGACCTAGATTACAATCAATAGGACTTTTTCCGGTGATTTTATTATGTAAAGTTATCCTTGGGACTGCGTATCTTGAAGCGGCAACAGATATTTTCTCTCCTTTTCTTACTTCTTCAATAGCCTTGGCCATTTGTTCTTTTGTGTAGTCTTTTCTTGGTGCCATTTCTAGGATGAAAATAAATTGGTTTGTAGTAGGAATACGTTGCACCTATTATGGACACCTAGTCATGGACAGAATGTCCACTATTAGACAGACTTATAATTTATTGCAGATTTTTAGAGAAACATGATGATATACTAGAACAGATACATGATGCATGAAAAAAAATTGAAATAATGAAGTTCACTTTATGGACACTCTGTCCATGATTGGGTGTACGTGCTTGAATAAAATCCAGTAATGGACACCGGTAAATTTTAGGTTTAAAATGCCAAAGACATTTAGGTTATAATATAAAAGTAACATATTACTATTAATAAATCACTAAATAATATGAATTTCAACAACGACGACACACCTGACACAAAATAAGATGTGAAGTGTACTTACTTGCATTGCGATTCTTGTAATAAATTAAGATTCCCGACACTAAATGACACGACGTAACTAACAAGTGTGATGGCCGCAAACAAAATGGCTGACAGCTGCCAAAAACAGTTGATATGACAGCTAAAATATTGGCTCAACTGATCGGTGTTGTCATTTGAAAAAAAATACTTCGCGTTTGCTTAATTTTAGAAGTAAATTCAAAAACTGTCCATAGCGGGTCCGCGTCCAACATAGGTGCCATTACCTTACCCTGCGCTGTGTTGAAGCCTTGACAGTGAAGGAACCATTTGGTTTTTAGTGGCTATTTGGCCTCAGTGCTTTGAGGCCCACATAGCCTTGCCCGCGCATGCATAAATGTATTTATCCGACGTAAAAAAACGGTATTTCAGCTCGTATCTTCATCAAATATAAGAATACCAAGACAGGCTAAACGTGAGGTCACTTTTGACTTACCCTTATGTAAAACACAGAGAGCTTTCCACTCCCCACTGTACCGAATGTGTCGCACATATAATGAATTGAGTTTTGATCAACATAACTTGGATATCTTTAATAGTCACAGTTTGTTTTAAGAAAGAGCTTAAGGTCTTACTAGATAATTGTTAGTTTTAACTTTAGTTCTATTGATTTATGTTTAAGTGAGTATATGTATGTATGTAAATGTATTTATATATATATTTTTTAAAGGAATTATATAATTCTGAATTTATGATATGTGGCATGTAACAGCATTAGTTTGTGGCAACTATTACATAATGAACATGCTGTCAACACTATTTAAGGGTAGTATCTAAAACAAAACTGTTAATCTCAAATGTTACAAATGTACTGATAACTATCTGTTTGTGTTGCAAATAAATAAATAAATAAATAAAATGTAGGTAGGTATATCTATTAATGATTCCAACCAACTTTGTAGTATACTTATTCGAATGTAAATAACATTCGAATAAGTATACTACAAAGTTGGTTCCACATAAATTTCGGCTGGATCTGATGAGCATCTTCAGAGATAGACACTAGTAGCCACCAGTCCTATATTTTTATTTTATACAATTAAAAGACCAACCAGCTGACGGCCCACCTGGTGGTAAGTGGTAACCGCCGCCAATAGACACCAGCAATAACAAGGAAAAATCAAGTTGCGAGGTATTGCAGATGCGTTGTCATCCTAAAGCCTAAGATGAATTGCCTTCCATGCCCAATAATTTTACTCGCTACCTTTCCCTTCAATCAATCCGATATACAGCGAACTGTTGAAACAGCTGAAATAAGAAAGGCGGTGGTACCTCTCTAGATGACCTTACATACAGGCCTACCACTTAGTAGATATAACGCAAATACTTGGTAACTCAAGTCCTTGATAGGTCAGAAGATGAGAGCAGTCACCCAGGTTGTAAAAGGTCGCAGGCTCCATCCCCGCCCGGGACTTGATTTTTTCCAATTTAGATATTTTTCTACGTTACAAGATACTCACTCGGCTGCGGAGAATGTTTCTTGGTGGACATGATTTCGTTCAGCTCATGTCAGCTGTCACAGCGCACGCACGTGATCATCGAACCACCTCGGACCCACCACCGCCTGCGTCTGCGCCTGCTCAGCTTTTGAGCTGACGTTCAGACAACTTGCAACGGCACTGAAACAAGAAATATTATCAATTCAATTGTGCAACAAAGTCCTCCGTGGAGTGGACACAGTATTCGGTGAAGTATTGTCGATTCTGTTGTCTTTATACAGAATATAAGGGGAGCGTGGGTGAGCTCTGGATATATTAGGTACACATTGGTACGAATTGAGGATTTGGATTGTTGATTGGAGGAGCTCGGTGGCATATTAGTTTGAACGCTCTGGTTTCGATAAGAACAAGAAACCAACTTTCGCCATGTCATGTCGATCCTGGGATGGGTTAATCAAAGTTTGTTTTCTCGAGCTCCTCCATGCTGGGGAAGGCACGTTGAGCCACTGGTTCCTCCAACCCGCATTGGGCCAGCGCGGTGGTGCTATGGCGCAAACTCCTCATGTGTTTCTCCCATGTAGGAAGGCCTGTGCCCAGCAGTGGGATGCCCAGATGATGGTACGATTGCAGTTCTCTTAAAACCATTCTACTCTCATTCCATGAGATTATACACTAAGATTAGTTTTATGGAGCACCTTGCTTTGTTTAGGATGTGGTCAGCTTATAGATGTTTCTATTAGGATGGAGAAGAGCGCTTAAAATGTTTGTTTCTGGAAAAAAATATCAATTGTTTCCTGCAGGCCTCGCGGGCGGAGCCGCTGGCAGAAGCTAGGTGTGTTATAAAATTAGTGTAGTTTTATAAAAAAATGATTGTGTTGACGGGCAATATGGAAAATCAAACTCAATGTGAAAGACTTTGAGAATATTATATCTTAATAGAGTAACATCACGATGACTGTGATTATTTATGTATTTGGCGCCAAACTCTCCAAAGATGCATTGAAAAGTGTTACAACCACATTTTAATGCAATGAGCCACTTTTTTGAACTGCAGAAACATAGAAAATATTATAAACATGGACGTATGCCTTTATTCCCTTTTTAAGTAAAAACTCAACAAAAAAGGCATAATTTTTATTCTTTAATTTGTTTCTTTGAAACATACACCAAATAAAGACGATAAGACATTGTTTACATTGAATAACAAGTTTATAATTTTAGGAAGTAGAAATACTTTTTCACCTAAAAGTTATTTACAAAGTAGTTTTCGGGCTTCTAAATAATATATTGAAACATCAAGGCATCTTCCCATAAAAGTAATGCAATTTAAGGAAACCCTTAAAGGCGTTATTGCTTTGGCAAATCTAATTTTAGACCTTACGACCGAACCAGAGAGTTTTCTCTCTCCTCGTCTGAACGTGTTAGACAGAGATGAATTAGGTTCACACATATTATCATTTACAGAGTACTTAGTTAACTAGTAAATAGACAATGAAAGTTTTATCTTTAACCTTTAACTAGATTTTGTCTTATTTTGGTAAATATTTCACGTACGCGACTGTGCGTTCAAGTAGCTTCCTAGCTCAAGCGCCCCTCTCTTCTCGGTGTTTCGCTAGCCGCGGCGTCAACCACACGTGCCATATTGAGATGCGTGGGGTCCAACACACCCCGCGCGACTAATAGTGTAGTACAACTTTGGTGAGTATGCGATTTAATTAACTTAATATTTTGTTTAAAATTTTGGTTTATTAGATTTTTATTAAATATTTACAGATAAAACATCAAGATAGGAGGCCGCCCATTGAATGTAGATGACATAGAACTTATTCTAAATGAAGATGACGAACTGGAACCATTCGATGAGATTGATGACGAGTTGGGCATGGAAGAATACCCTTTTGAACAGCAAGACCGCAGATTTGACTCTGAGTACAGTGCAAGCGAATCAGTAAATGAATCAAGTTGACTTGGACTTTCTGCGACTATACGATTTTTCGTTATTAGCCAAACCAAAAGAACTTTAATTCCCACTCTGCCACGGCCTTTGAAAAGTGCCTCCAAGTTCTGTTGTTATCTATGTTCGAGGTCTAAGGATAGAAGAACAAGAACGAAATGTGGGGAATGCAATAAATTTATGTGTGATGATCACCAAATCAAAGTTTGTGATTCCTGTGATAAATAATTTATAAGTATTTTTCAAGACTGTTTTAGGAGTATAATATTGTTTTATTTTCTCAAATTCAAATTTTTTGTAGAAATAAGATGCTGTTTTTAAAGATCCTTTATAAAATAAATACTTGCATTTACTAGTTTAGTTTATTTTTCACAAATAATAATGGGGTACACATGGACCCCAAGCGACTAACAGTGTAAGTATTTCGACGCGACTAGATCAAGGTTAATAGTAGGATTTGCTGTTAGAAGAAATGTCACGTAATTGGTTGATAGGTGACTTACATCTGGACTTTCAAAACATAACTCTACGTCGAGTTTAATAAAGTATGTTCTTTATATACAACTAGACGACAAACAAGCTGACGGCCCACCTGATGGCAAGCGGTTACCGCCGCCTATCGACACCTGCAATAACAAGGAAAATATCACTTGATATTGCAGGTGCGTAGTCATCCTGAGGCCTAAGATGAAATCCCTTAATGCCCAGTAATTGCACTGGCATTAGAGGCACGAGTAAGAATACGAAAGAAACAGAACGCGAAAATTTCAAAATTTGTAGCAACTCTAGCAAAATTAGTGTGTGAAAGTACAATGTTTTGAAAAACATAATGCCATTTTGCATAAAACCAGGCCGAAATAAAAAAACACCATACTCGAATACCACACGGAGGCTCGTCGACAGGTACAGGCTTATCCATTATTTACGCCACAACCTGTATAATTTCTTAACAACTTACAATTGATAGCCTAGCTGCCAACACTTAGCATAAAAAATATAGACTTTATTAACGAAGTGAGCTATAACTGAGCAGCCGGTAAATGGCTGAACAAAGGCACTTTTATGTCGGAACCGTCTCAGAGGGAACTGGGGCGATACCGGTTTTATCTGTTTATGACAATAACGAGATATATGTTTTATTCAGCAAACGAAATAGATTCAGCAGATTTTCAATATATTATGTATCAGCTTTATAACATTGCTCCTAGTTTATGAGCATGATATTTTTATACTTTTATATTCAAGCAGCTTTTTGAATTGTTATATACAATGCTACTGGCACCTGCTGCTCCACCCACGTGAATGTTGGTTATGGTCTTTCTCAGGGTGTTATATAATTCTTAAAAAAAAACCTATAAAAAGGTGTAAAACGCCCCTTAAAAATATAAGATGAAATTTGACAAATTCTAAATCGTGAGTGTTTATTTTTATTAAAGAGTGTATAAAGACAATAGGTAGAGATTGAGGAGCTCGGCGGAGTGGTGGTTTAAACGCCCTAGTTTCGATTACGAAAACAAAGCAACTTTCGCCATGGTCGGTCCCGAATGGGTCAATTAAAGTTTGTAATCTCGAGCTCTTCCGTGCTTCGAAAGGCAATTTAAGCCATTCGTCCCGGTTGTAATTGCAACCGCTTTTATACCACCAACTCCCAATGCGAGTTGGTGGTACTATGGCCCAAACTGTGTGTGACGCTTCCTCGAAGGAAGGTCTGTGCCCACAATCGCCCCAATAGGACGAATAATTATAGGCTGGTGAAAATAACATAAAGATTTTTTTGTCAGCCACACAAATATTTCAACTTCTTTCACCCCCTTAGGAGTTGAAATATGAAAAATACTTTCTTATGGAGTCTACGGCTCATAAGGAAACCTCAATTTCATATTACATTATGCTCGAAAATTTGATTAAGTATTAATCAAATTTTTAATTTTAAAATTTAATTTTTAAATTTTTAATTTTTAATTTTCAAATTAAAAAATATAAGAAAGCATTAACCACCCGCTACCATTGGCGATTAAAAAAACTATATTCAATGCGGTACCAAGGAAAGTACTTCAACTTCTTGCAAGGCGGTTTATATTCTGAGAAATAACAATGGCGTGTTTCCGAGCAATATTATGAGCTTGGAATGTTTCCGTTCAACCGTTCTCGACACGTTTTAGCTACTAAAAAGTCTTAACCCCTAAATACCCACAGAATGTACAAAAACTAATCAAAAAGTCAACTAAACATAACTTATCGGGTCTAACTTAAATCAAGCCACGCTTTAATGATTAGGAATAACTTTAATGATTAGCCTTTCTCCATTGAGAGAACCATTACAAGTTTTTTATTACTTTACCGGGTAACTCTTCTCAGCCTTCATCTCATCTGATGTTAAGTGAATATTTTTTTTTTTTTTTTTTTTTTTTATTTATTTATGAGCAACTTACAACTATCATTACAGGTATTTCACCTAATGCGATAGAGAAGTTTACATTTTTAAAAAAATAAAAATAAAATCAGTGTTAACACTACTAATTAATTTGAAATACAATTAAAATAATAAATAATAAAAACAACAATCTGCATTATACATACCTATACAATTACAATTCATACTTATTAATTAACAATCATATTGCATTACAATTAACATTTTAAAATTACTATTTACCAACTAATTCGAAATAAATATTCACAATTTTGTTTAACTTATTTGCCAAAAATTAAATCAAATTTTGTTGTAGAAAATAAATTCAAAATCATATGAACTAATACATTTACTTAAATATTACAATTTGTAGCTGATGGTAAACATTGCCGCCCTGATGAATTCACTCAGCGCACAAAAGAATAAGTCAATGTCCTTAGCTACTATGTTGAGAGTGCGTAATGCTCTTATTATTGGTGCCTCTTTTAATAAATGCGTCCTAGCGCGCGGCACTGCCAGCAACCCAGGCATGCGCCTGCGCCATACATATCTATCTGGAGCACTCAAGCCTATCTGACACAATACGTCCGCGTTATGTATCTTAGGCTGTATATAAGGCTGATGATGGAAGTGAGTTACCACGGATTCCTCAACCACAAAGGAACTGTATCTTACCTCCAACTGTCACACCACAATAATGCTGTTAACATTATTGTTGTGCCGGCAGACTTAGGTAAGATGGTGGTAGCTAGCCAGGCGGACTTAGATAAAGCCCTACTACCAACCAAACTGAGCAGAAAAGAAAATATATTTCTATGGGACCCAATGGCAACTATTCCGCGTCGAACAAAAAAAGAATCAAGTAGATCGGATCAGAAATCTCGGCGTGATCGGTGTACATACATAGAAAAAAACATACCAACCGAATTGAGAACCTCCTCCTCCTCCTGAGAGCCGGTGCTTTATTTATTGGACCCCATACACACCGCTACATTACAATATGACTCTTAAATCCCATTGTGTGGGGGATGTGTGGCTTTTACCAGGTTTAAAGCTTTAATCTAGGACAGAAAAGATCAATAAATCAGAAAACAACCCTATTCGTTTGATAGGTTGAATTAACAATGACAATAAAAGGAACGTTTTGAAGTTTTAATTAAAATATTGATTAATAAGGTTAGCTTGAGTCAATTATCTGAAACAAGGCAACATTCGATCAAATTCTGACTACATAAAGACTACTTCTAAGGGGATTATGGAATTGCGGTGAGTTTGTTGAAGAGCAATAAAACGAGTGAAGTTATTGAGGTTTCAAAGTGTTTTGTTTCTGTGGAAAATTCATGTTCTAACAGATGTATTTCAATCTTTACAGGATTTATTGTTGAGAGAGCATTATTGCAAGTGTTACAAACATCTCCATCATCATCATCACCAACTGTTGGGCACAGACCTCAGGGACATGGGAGAAACACAACAGGAGTTTGGACCATATCACCACCACGCTAGCCCAATGCGGGTTGGTGGGTTACAAGTAACATCATTATCTTTATTCTACTACTGTTAGGTCTTTGTTTACTTGCTGGCGTGAGGAGGTCGCTGGCGTAGTGGTGCTCTGGTATTGATTACGAAAACAAAGCAATTTTGGATATGCGTGATACTGGATGGGAACAAAAATTTATAATTTCGAGCTCCTCTTCGTAAGGCACGTTAATCCTATATCAATACGACAATAAATTTAATACATGGGCTATATTAATTCATATAAATGTTTTGCAACTTACTAATACGTATTAATCATTTGATAATTTTATAACATTTCTATGAAATAATGCAGCCAATGTTATATTATTTCATGGTAGCCGAATTGGAGCAGACCAGCTCATAAAATGTTTATACCCTTTCTATACTTATTTATTCTACGTCTAGTGCCCTCACGATAAGCATAGCTTATAGTAAGAGTAGGAAAGATACGTGAATAATGAATATCTGTTCTTCGATGTTATCTCAGCGGGATGTAGATGCATGCCACTTATAATAAGTATACTCAACTAAGTAGGGTAAGTGATGATGACATGAAAAAGATCTTTATTTAATCAATAACGTGTTACGCCATTTTTATTTATGCTTAGGATAAAAAATTCTGCCAGGATTTATGAATTTCAGAATTTTGCATACCAATAAAAACTATGGTGAATTCTTATAACAATAATAATATGTTTATACCACCACATGTCATATCAGATATTGCTACAAGAAAGTAGAGGCTGTAATTATCGAAGCGCACGTATGTCATACGAAGTTTCGTAACATATTTGCAAGGAAATAAATGAAAGTCGGACTTTTTTAAACGAATAAATCTTTATTCACTTGTTAAAGCAGTTATAAAAATTAGAACAATTTGTAAAATTGATTATTACGTTGCTAGTTGGCATCTTTAATGTTGCCAAGTATTTTTTTTATACAACTATTTTTTATACAATAGTGGTAAGCGGTTACCGCCGCCTATAGTCACCTGCAATAACAAGGAAAAGCACTTGTAATTGCAGGTGCGTTGTCATCCTGAGGCCTAAGATGAAATGCCGTCCATGCCCAGTATTTACACTGGCTACCTTTCCCTTCAATCCGAAACACAGCGAACTGTTTCACGGCTAAAATAAGAAAGGCGGTGGTACCTACCCAGGCGACCCTACATACCACCACCTAGTACTACATATGGGTCTACCACTTAAGTAGTTAATATTTTTGTGTTTTTGTTACAGATAAATGGTTGTAATTTATTGTCAAAATTATTATATTAAAGAATTAAATGTTTATTTATTATATTTTATCTCCCAATGTTAACTTTATTCATAAAATGTTGACCACTTTTCTGACATAAAAACTCTGTGCTAAGATTTTAAAAAGTACCGTTCGTTTTTAGACGGAGCATCTTGATAAACCGTGCGTTATACTTTAAAATTAAATTACGCAGAAGTCCGTAATGAGATACAATACGATACTGAAATTGGTGAAATAAGAGACTCTTTACGAGCAAATGTGCTATGAATAATATTTACAATTGAGTTATTACAGATACTAAGTAAAGTAGCTTACAAAATTTCATAAATTGATTTACAACACTCTTGAATTCATCGATCTATCAAGCTAAGATAGCGTTACTAATGTGGCATCCGCTTTTGAGTTACATAATCGGAGCTGCGTCCTTTTGCTGATAATTATGTAACACGATGTTTTATAATTCAATTATAACTCTAAAGCAAGATAAGATAAGTAAGTATTTGAAATTGTGTTTATTAATTACAAACAATGGACTGTATTTGAATATGCTTGTCTTGTTTTTATAATGATAAGTATAAAAATATTTAAAACTATACCTAGGTATTCTACTTAAAAATCTCATAAACTACCATAAATCGTGAAAAAAATATTCATGACCAAGCGGATAAGCATATGGATATGAATATTTACTGAGAATCGATCACGTTCAAAATTTCAAATAATTTATTCGACGTAGATTTATCCAAGCACTTGTCTATGTCAAATATTACTATAATAACTTAACTATTTTGTAGTTCTGTCGCTGGTACATAAGTTTGGGCAAGCCTACAGAGAACAACCAGCATGCAACACAGAAGCCTGTCATATTTTCCGTGTCCCTTAAAGTACATAAAAAAATATTTTTTGCTAACATTAAGAACCTATTATAACGGTATTTCAAGCTACTCAACTAGGTGAGCGCTTTAATATCCTATAATTATTTTAACTTACTGATTCGACAATAGATGCTATGTAAGCAACGAGATTGCCAAGTTATATAACAAATATTTATACATAAATAAACTAAAGTGAAAGGAGCATCAAAATTATAAGCTGGAAATGAAAATAGAAATTGTAAAGCTTTCAGTCTAATATCCCTCGACGCTCTCGAGTCAATTCAATAGAATCCAATGAAATCTCACACAGTAGGTACCTGCTTTTGTCATTATTTACATTTCGGTATTGCTCGGCAATTTCTAAACCATTTTCATACGACCCTTACAATTTACGTTGATTTGCTACTTGCCTAATTCTATGGCTTACTCCGTGCTTCGGAAGACACGTTAAGCCGTGTCGTTCCTACAACCGCTTTAACCCACCAACCCGCATTGGGCCAGCGTGGTGGTGTTATGGCCCAAACTCCTTATATGTTTTTCGCATGTGGGACGTATACAGGGTTACTTTTTAAACACCAAAAACCTCAAAACCATTTGAAGACCTCATCAATACAAACAACTTTTACTGTGGAAGCAACTCTGAAATCATAAAAAAAATCGTTGTATACCAATTTCCAAATGAACTCAGCTGAAATGTATGAATCAGCTGATTTTTTTTCGCGATTTCAGAGTTGCTTCCACAGTAAAAGTTTTTTGTATTGATGAGATCTTTAAACGGTTTTGAGGTTTTTGGTATTTTTAAAATAGCCATGTAGATATAGGCTAGTGGTGACAACGAAATAAAAATACTCTGTAGTGCCATTATACTGTGGTGAGTAAGGTCGCCAGGTATAAAAATATAAATATAAAATATTTATACACTATCACCTATTATCTAGCCCAAAGTAAGCATCATTAAAAGCTTGTGTTATGGATACTAGATAACGGAGAAATTTGATAATAATATTATATAAATATTAGAAATGTACTACTTAAATAAATATCCATGACTAGTGAATAATGCTGTTTCTCATCATACAAACATTTGCTCCTACTCCTGACATCATAGCCTGTATAGCAAAGGGCACAAACAACCAGGGCACAAGCATCGACCTGCCGGTCGTCAATATGGATAATAATAAACTTACTAGCAATATCTTTCAATAGAAATATACAAAGGGGCTTCAAATTCAAATATTTAGCGTCGCGACGATTAGATCCAACAATACGGTTTCAAGGTATTTTTTATTATTAACATTGAAATGTTTCACATAATAAGCGTTCAATAAACGCTCCGTTACATACCTTAACTTTTATGGTCCGTTCCTGATCATTTGTACCACCGAAATTAAAACTAAGCATATAAATTAGCATTATGTATAGATAGATAGATGACTTTAGTTCAAACATACATACACACACAAAAAATAAGAAACAAGAAAAAACAATATTATTTAACAAAAATCTTAAACATAAAACATACAGAAACTGGATTACAAGAAAACTATTTATTTTAGGGTGTAATGAAATATCACACAAACAAACGTAGTACACAGGACAGCACATCAAGTGTAACAGTTGCACTACGAAAGTCTATTACGAACGCAGTAAGGGCGGTCTCAAAGTCAAACTGTTACGCTTGGTGTGCCATCGACTGTACAGTTTGCGCACTCATGAGTACTTAATCAAATGTTCATTCGAGGAGAAGTTATACCTTTCCACGGAAAGGAAAACATTTTTCCCGTGACACCGATATTAAATACTAACGTTATTTACGGGAACCCGCAGGCAAATGGCGCGCGTCCTCCCACAATCAGCGTTTAGGTGCACCGTACGTGTATAATATTACAAGCCTATGAAGAAGGATCAAAAAAGAAGGATAAACCTTAAGCCACCGTAAGGAAAGGACTTTCTGAGACGCATTTTTGACTTGCCAGTTTTTAAGCTGGCCAAATATTATTTTAACATTACTTTAAACAAGTATCAAAAATACCCGTAAAGCGGAAAGGGTTTAAATGGGTATTTACACCCTTTCCGTATTTTTGATACACTTTGTATAATGCTATCACTATTGATGATTAAAATAAAAGTAGCCTAAGTAACCAATAGTTTTTGTTGTACGAGGGTACACTGAAAACCCACTGAAATGAAAAATTCGGGGCTTAACCATTTTTTTAATTACCTGCGATTATAATCAAGAAACATTTATTTTCTAGTACAGGTAACTACTCCTTCTTCTTAAGAAAATATATGAACCATTCTGCTCTGAGATTCATGCCGCGTAAATTTTGCTGTTGGGATATCCACCCACCTCGGCTACGTGGCTACGGATAAATAGCATTACTCATTACCGTGGCTACGGTAAGCGTTTATCATACTGTACATTTTGGTTGGCACCCTTGTGTGTCTCATTCCAATTCAACCCTTAAGCAGTCGTGACAATTTCTATTGCTTCAGTCGTGTGTCCAGTAAAATCTGAATAAAAATGGTAATTAAAAATAGAAAGATGGTATTTACTATATTTTCATTTATTACCATTTCAAGTTCATTGAGGTCTAGTTGAAGCACAACTACAAAGATTGGTTAATAATACGAAAACGAAACGGATGGATTACGTATCATTTTACGAATAACGTTTTGCTACATTACAAGGTTCTACGTTCAGTGTTTGCAATCCCTTTCAATTTGATAATCAAATCTAATCTAGAAAATAACTTTCTTTCCTAGGGTACTGAATAATTTAGTCATTAATGTGCACCAACATCAATTCATCATATTTTATCTGATCTATTAACTTCTATCACCAATTCCTTGAAAAGGTCAATTTGTGACTGTCACCAACATCTACCATTAAATATTTCATGTGCAGCAATAGGTTACAAGTTCACAGTAATTAATGAATATGAATGGAATTACTATATTCTAAAAGTGGAACAATAACTACAATATTAATATTTCATGAATATAATTTCTTAATTGTATTTCAGTTCTCTGTAATTGTACCACACTCACAGGGTAATACACAATCACAGGGAAAATTCTACAAAGCGATATAATTATGTCCCGTGTCTAAATAGAGGACTTTAATATCCGATAAATGGGTAAGATAAGCGCGCGAATCCTATGGAAAGCTCAATCAATAGGTACTTAATCAAGTCCTACAGAACAAAAGAATCATCTCAGAAAATACGCTTGACAAAAGTGTTATGCATTAGCTAGGAAAATCTCCGTCAAATTACTTGCTTACTCGGCAATCTTTTCAAAAGCAATGATAAAGAACAATCACGAATATTCGAGAGACAAATTTAGAATTTCCCGAAGTTAACGACCATTACGACTTTATTGTGGACGTCGAAACTGTATTACGAATCTTCCTCTCTTTCATGATAATGATTTAGTCGCAAGTTGCGATGTAATTTCAACTTTGTAAGAAGTTAGAATAAAAACCATTTTGTAACAAAATGTGTATGAATTTTAGAGTACAGTAACCATAAGTAAAAGCTATATATGATCCCAGAGAAACAAAATATGGAAAGAATTCCAATTTATATTTTTTAAAGACATGGCTACGGTAACAATGCTTGAGTAGTGCCAAAGATGTTACGAGCGTCTATGGGCTACGGTAACAACGTGTGAGTACGATTTAATAGTGCTCAAGGTGCTACGAGCGTCTGTAGCCTACAGTGGGTAGTGAGAATGGTGCTACGAGCATCTGTAGGCTACAGTGACAATGCGTGAGTAGTGCCCAAGGTGCTACGAGCGTCTGTAGGTTACAGTGACAATGAGTGAGTAGTGCCCAAGGTGCTACGAGCGTCTGTAGCCTACAGTGGGTAGTGAGAATGGTGCTACGAGCGTCTGTAGGCTACAGTGACAATGCGTGAGTAGTGCCCAAGGTGCTACGAGCGTCTGTAGCCTACAGTGGGTAGTGAGAATGGTGCTACGAGCATCTGTAGGCTACAGTGACAATGCGTGAGTAGTGCCCAAGATGCTACGAGCGTCTGTAGGTTACAGTGACAATGCGTGAGTAGTGCCCAAGGTGCTACGAGCGTCTGTAGCCTACAGTGGGTAGTGAGAATGGTGCTACGAGCGTCTGTAGGCTACAGTGACAATGCGTGAGTAGTGCCCAAGGTGCTACGAGCGTCTGTAGCCTACAGTGGGTAGTGAGAATGGTGCTACGAGCGTCTGTAGGCTACAGTGACAATGCGTGAGTAGTGCCCAAGGTGCTACGAGCGTCTGTAGCCTACAGTGGGTAGTGAGAATGGTGCTACAAGCGTCTGTAGGCTACAGTGACAATGCGTGAGTAGTGCCCAAGGTGCTACGAGCATCTGTAGCCTACAGTGGGTAGTGAGAATGGTGCTACGAGCGTCTGTAGGCTACAGTGACAATGCGTGAGTAGTGTCCAAGGTGCTACGAGCGTCTGTAGGGTAAGTCTAAAATTTCAGTTTAATACTTATAGGTACTTACGCAAACCTCGCGACAAGCTTTTATGATCATATAAAATGTGTATAGTGAGGTTATTAGTTTATAGTTAAAATTTTATTTTCTTCTTTTTAGAGCATTTTAATAAAAGCTTTTTTTAAAAGGTTTTGAATTTGGAGTCTGCTTTTTTATTCTCAACGAACCCTTTCATTTAATACCCATACTATAAGAAAGCATATAAAACTCAAAAAGTCCGTTAAATTGGATTAAGAGTGATGTCAGAAATACTCAGAATATTTTTCTAATTATTCTCGGCAAGCCCTTTCATTTGATACCCATATTGCAGAAGTGCATAAAAAATAACTATTCCGCCATCTTAGATGCTCAGCCATATTGGATTTAGAATGACGTCACACAGCTTATCGTGTATTGTCATCCAAACTAAACGTGTATACAAAATTTCAGCTCAATCGGTGGAAGATAACTGCTTCAAAATCCGAGTAGCAAGATTCCACCCGAACAAACATACATTGCAAGTTAAATAAAAGCTTTTAATAAAATACCCTTTATTCCGAATCCCTATGACAACTTGAAATTCAACACGATAAATATGAAATGTAGGGATCCAAATAAAAATAGTTGGGTCCTAGGATATTTCTCGCTGTGATTTAGTTTGAATAGGATTACGTAGCTGTAGGCGAAATAACGTAGTACCCATTTCAAATGGATTTGTTCCCTTACAATGCCTCACATTAACTATGAAGGTTTCTTCAGGTATTTTTGTGTAATATCAGCTAGAAAAAATAAGCCTTATATGCGGAGAAACCTAAGCATTCGCTTAATTGTAACGGAATATAAAACATTCGTTGATTAGTAGACACAAATTAGATTACTCTAGCATACATCTAGCAGCCATCTGGTTAAATTTTCCAGCCAATTGGACGCCTAGGCAACCATAACCAAGTCACTGAGCGCAATATTTAATCAGATGGCTTAGCGGCGCGTCAGCAGATCTTCTAATACAAAGAGCTTTTGTGTGACTGTGGTTGGTTAGTTAGCTAAAGGTTTTTCAAAACCACACCACCAAATCACTTAGATGTAAGTGGCTATAAAACAATAACCTTGAACCTAACAATACTAAAACTCTTCAGTACGGCCCTCTAGGCGTCTAATTGAGCTGATATTCAATACGCCAAGTTGTCAAACGTTGAATGACTCTAGTTCAATTAACTATCGGTCTAGGCATTGCGTATACGTGGTCGCTCACTAAGGGCCTTCTGTGCAAGTTCGCAGTCGCACAACAAGCTATGGAACGAGCTATGTTAGGTGTTTCTCTGTGAGATAGAATCAGAAATGAGAACATCCGTAAGAGAACCAAAGTCACTTGGCGACCGCGTACCGGAAAGCGCACGGCCTCCACAACGGCCTACGACGGCCTCCCACTAGATGGACAGACGACCTAGTCAGGGTCGCGGGGAGCCGCTGGATGCAGGCTGCGCAGAACCGTTTTATTTGGAGATCGATGGGGGAGGCCTTTGTTCAGCAGTGGATATCATAAGCTGGTATGATGAACCTCTTAATTCTTTTACTTTATAAATTGAAATAAATAGTTCTTGTATTTTCACTTTATATCGGCTTTTTCTATAAAAATAAGTGTTTAAAAAAATCACGCTTAATTTTAAAATTGATGGCAGATGACAAATGTTACTCGACAAGCCATCATTTTCTTGTATTTTGATGTTGGCTTTTAAAGTAGCTCCCCGAAATTATACAATCATTGTGTTTATCTGAGATCGATAAAGACTTCTGTTTGCTTTTCGAGACAGATTCAAGACACAGTCTGCAAATTATTAGCTCTCATGTTTATTTTATTTTTGTTGTAATATTATAATGTCGAGTCAAATATTTCGTCACATCATAGAAGGGAGATACAGAAGCAATATAGTTTTCTAAACAAAACAATTACTGAAGCTCTGTGTACTGAGGTTAAACGTTGAATGATTCTAGTTCAATTAACTATCGCATTGCACTAGATTCCAGCGTTAGATGAACGGCCTAGGCGTCCAATTAACTGGCCTATTTAACCAGATGGCTGCTATATTATATACCTGCCTCTTCCCTGGGTATCAAACGTTCTTCATACCAAAATTACATTTGATTCGGTCCAGAGGTTCGACCGTAAACCGTTCGCCTTCATTGTGAGTATAGATTTTTCTTAAAAAATTTTCTTAAATTTTTCTAAATATTTCTCCAGAGATTTGCCATCTAAGCGGGTTACCTACGGTCCCGGTAGTCGGCTCAACCAGCCCCCGAATGATACTTCAAGGCTTGTTAGATATCTAGCTATCCCACGAGGCCTGTTCATCTGTCATGTGAATTTACTGGGTAGAGGTATTTTTTTCGTCAACCAAAATTTGTAAGTTAGTTTCAGAGGATAATGGCAATATACCAATGCCTACAGACCTGCAATAACAAGGAAAAATCACATGGTATTGGAGGTGCTTAGAGGAGCTCGGTGGCGTAGTGGTTTGAGCGCTCTGGTTTCGATTACAAAAACAAAGCAACTTTCGCCATGGTCGGTCCCGGGATGGGTCAATCAAATTTATAATCTCGAGCTCTTCCATGCTTCGGAAGGCACGTTAAGCCGTTGGTCCCGGTTGTTACCCGACAACACCAACCCGCATTGGGCCAGCGTGGTGGGAATCTGGGAAACTGCTAAGTACTGGGGGAACAAAAATACCTCTGTCATAGGAAGGTATTGGGTACTATCTGTACTATTATTATTAAATTATTAATTTTCTTTCTTAGGTACGAGAATAATAATTATTAGTAGAATTCAATTTGATTCAACGAATAAACTACCAAAACCTCAAAACCCGTATCTTGTCGCTTATTTCGTTAGTGCTTTAAAATTTCCTAACAAGCTAATTTATTTAAGCATGACGTGTATTTCTCATAATGGCGTCAGAGGCCATCAATTCAGAGTTCTCCAAACTTTTGCCA
Organism: Nymphula nitidulata; assembly: GCA_947347705.1. Lineage (NCBI taxonomy): Eukaryota > Metazoa > Arthropoda > Insecta > Lepidoptera > Crambidae > Nymphula > Nymphula nitidulata. Next base: position 10,182,498 of record OX374641.1, on the reverse strand, counting down.
TTAAAACTTATCCAGCCGTCATTCGATTTTTACTTATATTGGATTTTGCAATCTGTTATCAAAATTTATTTATGTCTTTGCCGTATCAACTGAACCGGGGATATATTGATATTGATACTTTGTTATATGATATTTGTCGTTTGATTTAAGCACCTCGCAAATATTGAGGATTTTACTTAAGATTTAATCCTATTTCAACCCCTAATGCACAAAGAGGAGTTTGTGTATCTTTGATTTATTTTTTGGCATTGTAGCTCGTGATTCACAAACAAAAATATTCGTCATCGAGCTTGACGTCTGACAAGACTTCGAGCTGCCATTGATTTTGACGCTTGCACGCTGCGCGAAAGCGTATTCACTAATCTCTACGTCGGTCTCTTGGCTGTGTACGATTGTCTCTGTTTTGGATATGCGACATGAAGTACAATTGATATTTTTTGATTTCGTTTTTGTTGTGTTATAATTGTAAAGCAATGACTTCATTCAATATTTGATTTTGATTTTACATAAAGATATAAAAATCAATAACTTTTTAGTTCCGGTTCACGCCGTCGGACCGCTGGTGTCGCCAACGGTTGTCAAACAAACGCAAAAAGGTATGACAGCGCTGCCGACAGCCACGAATTCATGGCTGCTGGCTTTAGAGAATCGCATAGCTGAGCGTCTTTAAAGCAAAATAAATAATTAGATTATGAAACGATTGGACCGATTTTAATTCGATTTCTTGTTAAAAGCTGACGTGATCGAGATGGTTCTTAGCCATAATTTATGAAGACTGTTCAGGCGTTTGATGACTATTAGATTATTTCCTACATACAAAAGGGCCTTATCATTCACACAGATCCGATGATTTGAAATTTGTGGTCAATAGAACAAATCACCGAAGTAATAACTTCGGTGATATTTTCAAGACATTGTTTCTAACCTTGAGGTAATGCTATAGCTTCAAATGGTTGCGAGATGCTTAGCTCCTCCGAAACTTACAGCAGATATAGCGTATTTGGGCACAATGAGATGGTATTAGATACATAATGATCACTAGGATTGTGAAAATTAACGGGTTTGGTTCCCGCCGCAGGATATAAAGTTTCTAATCTGAATATTTTTCTAAATTATTTCTGTTTCTTGAAAAAATATTTCACCTAGAAGTAAAATGGTTAAAGAGATTTTTCTCTCTTTCTTTCATATTAATTGATTTTTTGATTGAATAAGAGAGACAATACCATTTAATTTACTCCACCGCTGGATCCGAGTTCAGAGAAGACGCTTTGAATAGATGTAACCTTAACCTCATTTTAAATCAAACGTTTCTCTTTCAGTCCTCAAACACGAGAGGCACCTTTATTCAAATGGGTTGCTTTGCAAAAATAACTCTTATTATCTAGAGGTAAGGTCCCGACAGTCACAGCTACAAGGGCTCTCAACACTACACCTCTGCTGTCTGTTCTTTGTTTTTATTGCTTTCAATCGGCATTTGGCTTTCTTTCTGTGTTTTATAAAAGATTATATATGGCTTAGGCTTCTATATGAGTAACCGAAGAACGACGAAAAGATTAAAAGATTATTACTCGTCAAACTTAAGGAAAAGTTATCGTAGATTAACTTCTTAGAACCACTTCTCTAAGTGTTTGGCTAACATAAGCTGATGAATAGGAATTAAAAGGATTTAAAGAAACGTACTCGAACACGTCAAAATTATATTTAACACAGCTAGTACTGGGGTAGCAGCACCTTACAGAAGGACGCGTTGGCTGTGTCTCTAGACATCTCAAAGGCCTTAGACCACGTTTAGGATGCCAACCGTTTAAGCTAGCATTCTTCGAACGGTATTGCAACTGTCGTCTCGGCTTGGATATCTGAATTTTTGACTGAACCAATGCCTATTGATGCTGGAGTTCCTTAAGGGTCTGTTCTCACTGCGACTTGTACTTCGGAGAGTGTGCTCTAAAGCTTCATAAACTTATCCCGCCTAGCCCATTTCAACCACATCTGGTTGATATATCAAAATATCCGCAACTAGCGCTGTTCGTCATCCTTTGTAATTATGTGTAATGGCCTCTGTGTTTGTGATTAATGGGCACCTTCTGGGTAAGCTCACTACATCGTCGACTCCCTCTGAACTTCTCTCAGAGTAAGATTGGAGTCAAGGGAAAGTCCATATATTAATAATAAAAAATAAAATCAGCCAGACATGCGTACTATTGTACAGGGCTGTAACATCATAAATACCGTATTCTTTTGCAAATAAAGTTTATGATTATGATTATTAAGTAATAATTACATAATTGAAAAAGGTTATGCTGGCGACAGAAGGGGCCGTTTATTTCATTTAGGTTCGGATTAAGATTTCATTAGCATCGGAAACGGAGGACCACTCGGAAAATTAAAAATTTATTTGAAGATAAAACGCTTAACTTGCTTGGAATTTTTTATTAACGTAATATATCACAATTCATTCCCTTACCAGCCCACCAGTGTCTCAACGAAAACCTAATAAAGCCAAAATACACCTTTCGCGGTATCTTAACCGCCTCTGTGGTCTATTAGATGACACAAGATGTAGAGGTCCGGGCCGGGAATCAATTCCGAAGATTGGAAGTTTTTTGCTCTGTTTGGTATTACCATTAGGTAGGTCTTTTCTGAATCTGCCTGGCTAGCTAGCACCATCTTACATTAGTCTGCCATAAGTTGAAGGTAAGATAGCCAGTTTTATTGTGGTTTAGGGATCCAGGAGTAGCTCGCTTCCTTCTTCGACCTTATCATCACTTACTATCAGGTTAGATGAAGGCCAAGAGCTATCCCGTTAAGAGTTAAAAAAAATAGATTTATACAGGGTGGTGCCATCAATACGACAATAAATTAAAACATGGGCTATATTCGTTCATAGAAAGGGTTTGCCACTTTCAGAAACATCTTATTCATTCGATATTTTCAAAGAAATGACATGAAATGATGAAATAAAAAAGATGTTTTTGAAAGTGACAAACCATTTTTATGAACTAATATAGCCCACGTTTCAATTTATTGTCGTATTGACGGCACCTCCTCTTATAAGGCTCCAAGAACGAAGCACGTACGCTATTTTCAATTGTTTTTATTTAACTGTTCAATACTATGATCCAGAGATTACCTATTTTAGTCCACACACAAGAAATAACTACAGTAAATAACCCGGATGTCACAGACCTAAGATAATATAGAGTTTGTTGACCCAAATTATTTTGGCAAGGATCGTGTCCTGCCTCTGAAGTGAACTGAGAAAAAACCCTTAGCTGGAGCGTGACAGATCGATTCAACTTTAGGTTAGGACGGATATATAAAATACGGGCCAGAAGCTACACTGTTTAGTGTTATTACTATTATATTACGACGCTTCGCGTAAATTTGGCTGAGTAATCAAATGATACGGATATGGCGGAGAAATTATGGCAAGTTAAAAGTGATGCTTCTACTATAGACATTTCTTGAAGTGAAGATAAGAAAACTGCCCTGTGTCACAAAGTTTTGTCGCCCTAACATACCTAATGTGGACTAGTGCGGTGGACTTATTGGTTCACAGTACGGTAGTAAATGGTATTCTTTTGTTTTCCACACTATTGTTTGAAATAATTTCATTATTTCATTTGCCATAATGATCCTCGGTCATTATATTTGTGTGCACTATTATTGTCATTTACACTAACAACGCATGACATAACAATTTGGTAGTCTTAACCCTCATAAGCCATAGTGCTTTATTAATTAGTTTCTATAAATATTTGTCATAAAAATACAATGGGCCTATTTCTGAAGACACACTCTAAACTCTAAATTTAAGTACAGTATATCTCTTTCTCGCAATATGTAATAGGAAAAAAAGCAAGAATGCGTTTAGAGCCGTCAACTAAATTTAGACAGATTTCAAAGAAACCATAGACAACTTTAGACGGCATGAACGGAGGTGCCTCCTAACTAAACACTTCATTTTATCAAGTTAAATAAAATAAGGTCGAAAATTAAACGCACGTTTCTATATGTCAAACTATATAACAGCCATCTTTTTCTATTCACATTGAAAGAAAGAGACGCACTGAACTTAAATTTAAACTTAGCATGTGTTCTCCAAAATAAGCGCCAATATCTATAGCATATGTTATTATCTAAACGTAATACGGAGATCACTAATTAATCAAATACGAATGCTATATAAAACCTCATAAAGACTCAGTCAACCCAGGCTCCACGTAGTCTTGTCTCCATTACACTCTAGGGCAGTCTAGGGGTTACATCTAGAGTAGAGTGTGATTTAGATCCGCGAAGGCGCGGAGGTGTCCCGCGGGCTAAGGAGCAGACGATTAGCACGCGTGGAGCCGGCGGAAGCCATGCATACTGCATACCTGCTTGAATACCTGCATATCTGCTTGCTCGCAGGCTTGCTTGCATGCTTGTTTGCATGTTGCACGTGCTAGTACGTGTATTATTATTTTTAATATTGATAACTGAATATTATAGTAAATCATTGTAAGGGAAAGTAAAATTATGTAAAATGAAAAACAAATAAAATTATGTTTAAAAAAAAATTATGTTATTTGATTGCTTATGACCCATGAAATTATAGAAAATAACTTTATGCCATTTGTTAGTTATGGCAAATGAAACGTTATTTCTATTTAAATAAAGTCAAAGAAAAGTATAACATTAGTTAATTGTAATAGATACTTAGCCAATAAGATTACATAAAGGAAGGGTTTTCAGTTTCGCAATATCTGTTTCGGGAAAATTGGGCAAAACGCAAGAGGGGCTTCTCCGAAAAACAAAATACGATTTCGATGGAAAGGATTTCACAAGTTTTTGACGTAACTTCCTTTAAAAGCTGTCAAAATCCCATGCTTTGTCTGTGTGCTTCGATTTTCAGAGTAAGCTTTCTGTATTTAATAGTTTATATTCGGCTATATGGACCATTTCCTCTTCTAATTTGAAAATCACTAAGCCTACACGAGTGTTATTCAAACCGCTGCACAGTGGGACATCCATAGGTCATAAATCTTAAAAACCTGCTTTCTTGTTTTACATTTTATTCCTTGTCGTTACATTGGATAGTTGCGGTACCTTCTGAAACTATAAATAGGTCAGTAATTAGAGTGCGCCTTCATTATCTATTGTGCATTCAAAGAGAGCGCATCGCCAATCGTAAATACTGTTATCAGTGAGTCATTAAAAAGCGTGACGTCATTTGTTGTCATTGCGGGACCTGTGAGTGCTGTGTGAGTTTTTTCTGAAATGGATATCCAAGAACAGGGTATGTAATAATTAATATTTTTATTTTAATTGTATCTTAGTATATATTTTCTTTAGTATGTCATTGCTACGAGGCGACTTTTCTTGGAGTATTATATTTTAATATTCAAAGTTTGAATAAACTTTTAAATATGTTCCCACTCGCTCCGACTATGGAGGTATATTGCACCATAATCTTTAGACTTTCTTATCTTAGGAAAATTAAAACTTGGCTGCCCTTATCTGCCCTTTTGGCGATGACAAGGGTGCTACGGTTGCCAGATTATCTCGTAGCATTTGCTACGAAATTAGTTTATTTAGTCTTAGTGCTTTGTGTAGGTTTTGTGACTGAATTTTAACCGTTTTTTTTTTGTTTTAGGTAATTTATATATATGCTCGTTTTCAAGAATGCATATTCTTGAAATATGGCTAACTGTCAATACCGATAATGACTCGGAAAAGTGTCGTCAAGTCCTACAAAGTTTGTTGACTACTCTGAACGATGCTGAGAACATTGATATTCATTATTTAGAGAAAATTGTTAATAATTTATGTAAAGCTATTGCTCGATTCTGGAAAAAATGTAATAGGGATAAAACCAAGCTTTTATATAAGAATTCCGATTGGTTTAATGTTATTGAAAAAATTCAACTTGTGAAAAATAATAAGCAATGTACTCCGTCTGAAACGTCGCCGTGTCATTCACGTGGTCGTCCTCGAAAACCTTTTACGCAATGTAGTAAAAGGACTAAACGTCGGAGAGTAGCTGATTTGTCAAAGTCTGATGATTCTACTGTGAGTGCATTGCTTGATGTTTCAGACTGTTCATTCGATTCGTGTATATCTAGAGTTAGCACTGATGATGTCTTGTCACTTGTGACTGATGCTCAGTTGACAAAACATCAGTATTTATTAATTAAAAACTTTGTTAATAGTAAGATTTCTCCTAATGTATTACCATGTTACCAACAAATTACTAAAGCGAAACAGAGATGTTACCCTTCTAATATAACTGTTTCCGAGTCTTCAGCTGAAGTTGAATTACAAAGTCTTTTTGATCACACAGCTTCTCGAATCCTTGAATCTCAAAAAGAGGTCTTAGATCAGATTCCTGATGATTGTTTGTCTAATATCTCTTTACTTGGGAAATGGGGATTCGATGGCAGCACTGGACATAGTGAATACAAACAATTTTTTTCAGATTCAACTTTAGAAGATAGTAGTTTGTTTGTAACATCTTATGTACCCCTTCAAATTATTGTAAAATTAGCTGAAGATAATTGTAAAATTTTATGGAAAAATCCTCGACCCTCTTCCACTAGGTACTGCCGTCCTATTCGATTTCAATTTTTGAAAGAAAGCACAGCAGTGTCTTTGCAAGAGGAAGCTTATTTTAAGGATAAAATTGAAAGTTTGCAACCTACTTTTATTCAGATCGACAATCGTGAATTGGTCGTTTCTCATAAGTTGCAGCTTTCAATGGTAGATGGTAAAATTTGTAGTGCTTTAAGTGAAACATCTACAAGTAGATGTTATATATGTAATGCTACCCCTAAAGAGATGAATAAAATAGACGAATGTTTACAAAAACCTGTAATAGAGAGTAGATACCAATTTGGATTATCACCACTACATTCTTGGATACGTTTCTTCGAATATTTTATTCATCTTTCATATAGATTAGACATAAAAAAATGGCAAGTTAGGCTAGATAGTGATAAACAATTGTTATCAAATAAAAAACAATATGTACAGTCCCAGTTTAGGGAACGATTAGGTTTAATAGTTGACAAGCCGCGTAGTGGTGGAAGCGGGACGTCTAACGACGGAAACACGGCCAGGAAGTTTTTTTTGGAATCAGCTGTATCTGCTGAAATTACAGGTTTGAATAAGGATCTCATAGATCGTTGTTGTGTAATATTACAAACGTTATCTTCTGGACATAAAATTAATGAATGCAAGTTTAAAGACTATGCATTACAAACAGCATACAGCCTGGTCGAGGAATATCCGTGGTATAGTCTTCCTGCTTCTGTCCACAAGGTGCTCGTACATGGATCAGATATTATAAGTTATGCATTGTTATCTATAGGAGAACTTTCCGAAGAAGCTGCTGAAGCGACAAATAAGTATATCAAAATTTATAGACGAAGTCACACTCGAAAAATGTCACGTGAAGTTACCAATCAAGATTTAATACAACGACTATTATTACATTCAGATCCTTATATTACAAGTCTTCGGAAACTTCCCCCTAAAAAGAAAAATACTCTGTCACAAAGTGTAATAGAATTGTTACATGTTTAATATTGTTAGAATAAGAATAATTTATTTGTATTTTGTTAGTTGTTTTGTTTTTTTTGTATTTAATTAATTTTAATTTATTTATTTCTATTATTTTATTATAATTAAATAATGTTATCAATGTTTTGACTCTTATTTTATTTAAAATATATGTTTTACATTCCAATTTTTAAGTGTTTGTTCATGATAAATTTAGGTAAAAGTATGTTATTGTTTATATTTGTTTTTTACTGAAGTAAACGTTTTTTATTCCGTAAATACATGTACTTCTTTCATTTTAATGTTCCTAAAACACTTTTACAATTATAAGTCACTAAAATAATACAATGTATTGATAGTAACAGGACTTTAACTATTTATGACCGCCCTTGTATGGAGCGTGTCCCTCCGTGCGCTGTGCCAACTTGGTTTGTTTTTACAATAGCAGTGAAAACCAGACAGCTGCAAGGAGCACGTACGAAACCGATTATTATAATAACTGTGACGTCGGTACGTTCAATTGAAGCGAGAGGTACACTTCAGCAGGCTTCAGCTTATCCATAAACATTGTGATATTACTGTCACTAGACCAATTTATGAGAGATTTACTTTATGGTTACATTGTTGTTTTTTCCGCTTGAATTTCGAAGCAAGATTAGGGAAGTGTGCGGTGTAGTGCGGGATAGATTGTGATTGATAATAATGTTTAGAAATGATTATTTAATTGATAATATTACAACAGATCAATTATTTAAATTGCCACTGATTTTATTTGCTGTGTCGCGACGCGGTTGGTGATTTATTATGGACAGACCTTAAAACGTGATAAGTATATACAAATAAATTATACAATAATTGCTTAATTAAGGTGTTCGGTTATATTGCACCGAACAGGAAGCACCTTTAGAAAAGCGAAATAACAATGCCTTGTTATTTCGACCATACCACAAGTATACACCATGTAGGTATACTTTTGGTATGGTCGAAATATCTTAGCGAGGAAGCATTGCGATGTAAGCTGGAAAAAAAAATCCTCTTTTTTTATTCCTAACGGGCTAACTCTTGGCTTTCATGTCACCTGTTGGTAAATGATGATAATGTCGACGATGGACGCGAGCTACACCCGGATTTCCCAACCATTGAGGAACTGGCTGTCTTACTTCCAACTGATGGAACACAACAATGCTGTGGACATTATTGTTATGGTGGCAGACTTAGGTAAGATGGTTGTAGCTAGCCGAGCCTTACCTACAACCAACCAAACCAAGCAGAAAAATTATGCCTCTATGGAAATTGAACCAAGCGTATGTAAATCATTAAAAAATTGTCTTTGGTCCGGCCTCCATATCTAATTATTTTATCTGGTTTTTTTTACATTTAACACTGCCTTTTTAGCGTACTGTGTTTTTTATATGTGCCAATTTAAGAATTTTTATCTAAGCATCCGTATAAATGTCTCTCAGCGACCCTTCCCTTGGAATCATCATTATATACCAACCTGTCTAAATTCAATGTGCCTTTTCCTTTTAGTCTAAACCTAGTTTTTGCATTTACTTTAGCTTTAACTAACATGACAACATAGCTGTCATTCGCCATAACAAATTTCACATAAAAAATGATTTAGTTAGTAGTTTTTTTTTGTTTGGACTCACATATTCCACCCTACAGAAGCGAACCAAAGTTTTCCATTTTTATCTGTGTCAATACGAGTACAAGCGCGATTTACATTTTCATGGCACGAATATCGAATATTCCAGTATCGAATATGTTTTGTAAATGACTAAGCTATCCAAAAATTACTTCTAGGGGATTGAAATAAAGCTCTATCAGATGAATAAGCTTTTATGAAATGTGTTACAGCACAAAGGCATTAATAACAAAAAATATTGCTTTAGAATACAATGTAAGAAATATTCTTAAAGCTAAATTTTCGAATTTAAAAGAATTGATAATTATACTATATTATCAATTCGAGTATACCTTATGCATTGGAGATGCACTCCCAGAGATAATACTCTGTATTTTACCCTTTTCCCTTGCATATAACTGGTTATCTTTAAAGATTTTTTTCCTCAGAGATAATTAGTTATCTCTAAGAATTTTATTTTCCTCGCACATAACATTGGATGCCTGTACTTTAGTTCTCTTACTATCCCAGTCGGATGTCCTAAATTTTAACCCTGTCTGCCTCTCTCTTGCGTTTTTCAGACAGTGTAAGTTTTACGTAATTATCTACGACGATTAACGTAATTATCTTTTTCTAATACAATATTAATAATCTGTGCTAATACGCTTAACTTACTTTTAAGTTTTAACATAAGAAAAAATGGCAACGCAGCTTAAAAATAGATTGAAGCCTGTAAATGTATGCAGAAATTAATTTATTCATAGACTTGCCTGATACCGTTAAGCTAGACGTCAGGATGATGTCTGAAATTCTAATAAATTGTGTCAGAAACCGAATAATAATATCATTGTTAAAAGATATTAACAATGATATTATTATTGTTAAAAGTGGTTTTGACCGGTTATGAGTTTTGACTGTAACATATAAAGCAGCAAAATCATTATACTTCTGTCTCTTACGTCAATGTAATAGAGACCAAAATCGTTTACATCTTTTTGATGCTGACTTGAGCGAAATGTGATATGGAATAAATGTAAATAAATCCACTGTCATTTTGGTATGAGTGATGAGAAAGAAAGGTAGCGAGTGAAAGGGACAAACCTATACAAAATCACATTTGCTGTGTTTACAATTCTTCACTATCGAGTTAGGCTCAAGTTAAGGGTAAACCCACGGTACCACCGCGCGCGAGTTCTGCGTGTTGTCTCGACTCGACAACCACTGCGCGGTCACGACGACGAGCCGAGAGGCGACTTCGATAAAGCGCACTGCACGCGTAGCACAAGAAACACGAGAAGCTCGAGAAACGGCTTTGTCTACACCGTAATGTCATTTTTCTCGGGTTAAGCTTCTCTTTTTCCTTGTGCTACGTACGCGTGCTGGTTGGCGAGACGCGAGACGCAGCTATGCCATTCTCTAAAGTCAGCGGCCTTGAGTTCGTGGCTGTGACGAACACGCTGCCGTGTGATACCTTTTAGCGTTTGTTTGACAAATGTTGTTGACACTAGCGTTCCGACAACGAGCACGGCGTGAGCCGGAACTAAAAAGTTGTTTATTCTCATATGTTTAAGTAAAAGTCAATCAGATATTGAATGAAGTCATTGCGATACATTTTAAACACAAGAAAATCGGAATCGAAAAATATCGATTGTAATTATCGATCGTGTTCTAAACCATCGACGAACATACACAGCCAGGAGATCGACGTATAGTTTATTGAATACGCTTATGCACAGCGCTGTGGTCAAACGTCAAAATCAATACCAGATTATCGTCTTGTCAGTCGTCAAGCTCGATGTCGAATATTTTGTTAGTGAATCGCACTGTAGGTCACGTGCGCGGTGATGTCGTGGCCTAGGGTTTAACTATTAACTAATCGTTAACTGTGAGTGCAGCATAACTTAATAAGTATTTTGTTCCCATCCCATGAGCCCTCAGACCCTTCTTTCTATGATCAGAGCATGAGCCTGTCATTTGTGTCAAGTGGATTTTTTCAAAGGGTGAGAAACAAGCGTACGGCCCGCCTAATCGCATCGCTCGTAGCACTTTGAGCACTACTCATACGTTGGCTTCCCTGTAAATATCAAAAGAAAGCATTATGTTCATAGCATAGCATTTATATGTTGAATAAACATTTTATTTATTTAGCGGAACAATGCAACTTTCGCCATGGTCGATCCGGGATGTGTCAATCAAAATCTGTAATGAAAGAAAGAAAAAATTTTTTTTTATTTAAATAGCCACAAAGAAGCACTTTCAAATCATCAAAAAACACATTTTTATAACTATCACAAAAAAAAATATTAACTAACAACGTCATAGTGTCTGTCTGTCATGTCTGAATTCCAAATGTTCAACTACCGAGAAGATACCTGCAACAAACTCGTGTAGTCACTCTTTTCAAATATTAAATTACAATGTTTGTAAGTAGTTAAAAAATTATAACTTTTAGCAGTGCAGTGCCGCCCATCAGTGAAACAAAAATTAGAAGAGCAGGTATATCATCGTACCAACAAAGGTAAAAATCTCGAGATCCTCCGTGCTTCGAAAGGTTCGTTAAGCCGTTTGTCCCGGTTGTTATTACAACCGCTTTTATCCACCGACTCGCATTGGACCAGAGCGTGGTGGTATTATAGCCCAAGCTCCATGTGTTTCTCCCATGTAGGTGCCCAGCAGTGGGACGTATATAGGCTGGTGATGATGATGAGAGGAACAATGAGCTCTGGTGAGCTCACTCACTTTACTTACTGTCGCTAATAGTGCCCAATTAAAGTGCTACGAGTTTCTATAGACTCGGTAATAGCTTACCATCAGGCGGGCTGTACTCTTGTTTGATACCTTTGTGGTGTATAATAATCTAAACATTTCTTTAGAATTAAACGGACATTTTAAAGGGTTAAAGGGGAGAGAATTTTCCGGTGCACAATTTCAGTTCATTTCAGTAAATGAGTGGGTAAAGTTTTCTTTTTCTTTAAAGAATAAGTTTACCTTGTGTTATTCTGAGCTGAGTTTATGTTATCTTTTAAAACCAGTTGTTGAAGGAACGATAAAATAAACGATTGTTCTTTTGAATTCATTTCCAAAAGGAAGTTATGTTATTTCTTAATTTCACTGTAGAAGACTTACTTACTTTTATTTTTGTCAGCTTCAGAATGCGAAATAAGTATTCTAAAAACACATTCTCTGTTTTAACTAACTTACGAAACAGGTAATTAATTCATCATGTGTGCAGGTAAGAATCAAACTTCTTCCAAACAAATATACAAGTTTTGATAGGTTCAAATTGAAATTGAAAAATAATTATTTCATGTGCTATAGTATATCTACAACAGTGAAGAAGTCCCTGCTCAGCGTGAATTACGTATGTTGGTATCTATGGTATATGTAGGTCTCTCTGTTTTTGTAACATTTTTCATTGATGCTCAACTCCTATTAATCGTAACGTAATGTTATATAGCCTATATAACTCCTCGATAAATAATAATAATAACAATATTCATACACTCAGGTGTGAGTATCTATCTGATAACGAAGAAATATTGATAATAAGTAGTATGTATATAAATATTAGAAACATACTAAATAAACATATAAACATAAATGACTCGTGAACAAATACTTGTACTCATCATACAAACATTTGCTCCTACCGGGTTTCAAACCCGGACCGAACAGATTACTCAGCCAGCCATTCGTCGAATAAATGGGCTGTCCAACACAAAAAAAAATTGCGCGTTCAACCAACCAAACAAACAAACTTTTCAGCTTTATAATATTTGTATAGATTGTACTATAGGCAAAGTTATTTTCTGAATAAAAGTTATCTGAGTAATAAGTACCCTTTGAGTGATATCGTACGATACAAAACACTGCACATTGTCAATAGAACACTCTCCAACAATGCATGGAAACCACTCGACGTCATTCAGTTCGTTATCAACTTGCGACTCGTTTATGAGTGGATTTCAACAACCGCCTCGCCTCACATCACAATTCAATTACTGAAACTGTATTATGAACTTTTCAAACTAAAAAAGCAAAACAAAAAAAAACAATCCAAAAATATTCTTAATTTTTGATTTTAACATTATTATAAATGTTTGAAAAACTACGTAGTAATTAAAATATAATAAAACTAGAAAAATTTCACGTCCTGAGGCGGGAATCGACCCCGGTTTTTTCTAGTTTTATTATATTTTAATTACTACGTAGTTTTTCAAACATTTATAATAATGTTAAAATCAAAAATTAAGAATATTTTTGAAAAGCACTGCCCCAACTTAACCGAATCGTCGGTATTTGTAAAAATACTCGTTTCGGATGTTGAAATAGAATATTTCGACATTGTAGGGTGGATGTTAGCTCATAAACGCAAACACAGATAGACTAGAAGAATTTCACAGGGATATCCCAAGTCCTGGGTGGCTCAGTGGTCAGAGCAGTCGCCCGGATTGCGAAAGGTCGCGGGTTCGATTCCCGCCTCAGGACGTGAAATTTTTCTAGTTTTATTATATTTTTATTAAAACAATCCAACTTATGGTTTTTGAGACATGCATAGACAAACATACAAATTTACAAACATACATCATGCAATTCGCAACCCATGTTCAGAAGCTGGTATAGAATAACATACCTATACAAAAACTTTGCAGTTCTGACAATACTACATACATACGGTTCTCATTGATAACCTCTTTTTTTTAATCGGTTAAAAAGGACCTTACTAACTTTCCAGATCCGATTAATTTGAAATTCGGTTTACTGTTACTTCGGTAGTATTTCCAAAACATTCTAACCTTGAGCTAATCCTGCACGTCCAAATAGTCTGCTGCCTGATGCTCAATTCTTCAGAAACTTACAGCAGATGTTGCGTATTTGGTTAGGCTCATAAGAAGATTCTCAGTGAGATGGTATTAGATAGATGATTAATGAGGCCGGGGGTCGGATGACAATAATCAGATCGTGTGATGGTAAGGCGTTTAAATGGACGATGGCTAATTAAGCTTGCCATCTCGCACGTTCCCATCTACAATAGAAAATCTATTGTGTCTGATTCGTGGATACTTGCTTCAAGAATGAACTTTAAAAAATGACAAAAAAAGTACATCATCTACGTAAAAATCTCTCGCCATCCACCCGATAACGTGAAAAGCAGGTGAGCAGAACATACTAAAATATTAACTATGCTTTCCACCTCCTATTCCATGTTAAATTGACTATTCATTTTACCGGCATTTCAAAAGAAAACCTTTATAAAAGCAGGAGCACGTCAGAGAAAAGCTTTTTATAGTACAGGCTTTTCTGCTCGATATTAATTAAGAAACTACATCAAAGTAATTCACTATTTTAAAACCACTTGGTAGCCTAAAGTATATTAAAATGAATATGCTTTTTAAGCATTTTCATATTTTAATTTGATTTAAGGGTAGACAAAAGATTTCTGAAAAAATATACAGGGTGGTGCCGTCAATACAACAATAAATTGAAACATGGGCTATATTAGTTCATAGAAATGGTTTGCCACTTTTAAAAACTGGTATTCATTTGATAATTTCATGACATTTCTATGAAATAATGCAGGCAATGTTATATTATTTCATACAAATTTCATGAAATTATCGAATACATAAGATGTTTTTGAAAGTGGCAAATGATTTGTATGAACTAATTAATATAAGCCATGTTTTAATTTATTGTCGTATTGACGGTACCACCCTGTACTTATATTAAAAATATTTTAACTTAATATATAAATTAGTATACATCTTTTTAAATAATTAAAAACGGTCCGAAAAATCTTTCACTGTAATAGGTATGCAATAAAAATAACTTATTATTATTTTTATATTACGAAGGAGGTCATAAATATTACTGTAACAATACGATGAAATTCACCTGCGAAAAAAAATTT
The DNA here is from genome assembly GCA_947347705.1 of Nymphula nitidulata. NCBI lineage: Eukaryota > Metazoa > Arthropoda > Insecta > Lepidoptera > Crambidae > Nymphula > Nymphula nitidulata. Next base: position 10,167,421 of record OX374641.1, on the reverse strand, counting down.
ATCCGATATAATTTAAGGAAAATTTACACAAAAAAACAAAAAAAAACAATTTACACAATAAAATTAACTGAACTGAAAACATCTCAGACTGAGTTAAGAGCGTTTACGGGCCGCACTACGATTCCGTCAAAACTGGCCCTACCAGCAAGTCAGACTATCTAAAAAGTTATCAGAGAATCACATTTTAATGTTTTTGATGCGTTTAAATGCCTACTTTATTGTAACCATTACAAATAAATAAAGAAAACGATGAAAAACTATATGCTCCAGGCGGGACTCGAACCCGCGTCTTCTGATTTCCGGCCAGACCCGATTAGCACTACGCGAAATTAGTAGGTTATACCTATAGCGCTCCGGTGGCGTATTCTTTGAACTTCAATGAGCGTACAAACGCGCATCAAATAGATTTTCATTCCTCATGCTCGGAAAGTAGCGTTTTCTTGATCTGAGTATTGGGAGGAAAACGCTAGTTCCCACCACCGGGCGGAAAAAACTCATACTAATTGCTTCCTTTCCTAGGGCGGGACTAAAAATAGAGCTGAATTTGGTTACGTACAATCTGTGGTACAATGAAAAAAAAAGTATTCGGCTGAATGGCCAGTAGGCGGTAACGCGATGTGCTCTAAATTTAAAAATACAGTTCTCAAATTGTACTAACGTTACAATTAATTTTAAATAGGTTCTACTCATGTTAGGAGTATTTTTGTTAATAAATTTTATTAGAAAAACTACTTTTTATTTTCCTTGCATTTGAAATGAAAAGTAGAGTGCTACACACGGGTAAAAGGAATCAAACCCTACTCGGACTATAGCCGTAGCCGTCCAACAACCTCGTAGGGATTGATTCCTTTCCACCCTTATAAAGCAATCTATTACTCCTTCCTGCTGTCGTGTATACGTATTTCTTAACACGAACACAACAAATTGTACGACATGAGCTCGTTAATGTATCCCGTTGTGACGACCCGTTGGCTGCTTCGAATTCAGCGTGAGTTCTACGTTAAACGTAATTACCGCTTTTACCGTACGGACTCCGTAATATGACTTCCGGGAGCATATGCCAGTTAAATACCCGTGGTATCTGAAATGTATGGCTTGACAGGTTAATTTGGCTTGAAATACTCTACAATAGAGACGCAAACACGATAGTAACATTGTACAAAAGCTTTCAACATAAAGTGTTCCTTCAGCTGACTATTTATATAAAAATTGTATGCACCGGCGAGCATTCACTCTGAGATCTTCTTCATTTTATTTTTTAAGACTTTTATAATTGAAAACTTTTTAACACCATTTCTACACTTTACTTAAGAAAGGCCAATTTTACCAAATGCAAAAATAATTTATCTGATTAAATTGCAGCCCTCCGTACCCAAATCTAAGTCTACTTTAAAATAAGCAAGTAAGAAGATAAAGTTACAGCTTTACCTAATTACTTACATATTAATCTTATGATTAAGTACTTTCTTTTACGATACAAAGTCATGGGTAATATATACACATCATTAGTGCGACTCTTGAATACTGTTCTTCCATTTGGTCTCCAATCTACGGTACTCATGTAGACAGAATACAAGCTATTCAAAGGAGATTCATCTGAGCGCTTTGTGTGAACTGCGGAATAAGAAAGAAAATAAAGGACTATTCTGAACGTCTAACACATTTTAATAAGGACTCATTGGAAAAGCGGAGAATTGTGAGTGATCTATGTACTCTGCGTCAGATTGCCAACGGATCTTATGACCTTTAGACATACTCTTTCTAATCTGTGCTTATGACGCGGCAGCTTGCTGTTGAAGCTGCGTTTCGCGGTGCCGACTCGATCTGTGTGTAATCCTAAATTGTTTTATATGCCATTGTCAAGAAATAATGTTTTAAAAAATGATCCTTTATGCAGAATGTGTCATTACTATAATAAAATTTGTTGAGAATGCGACATATTTAGAGATAGTCCTCAGGTGTTTAAGAGCTCTATCGCTTCAATCACTCTATAACACAATAACCCGCATTAAGCCAGCGTGGTGGTGCTATGGCCCAAACTCCTCATGTATTCTCCCGTGTAGGAAGGCCGGTGCCCAGCAGTGGGACGTATATAGGCTGGTGATGATGATGATGATAATAACGCACAAGGTATTTAAAATAGTTTCAATGGTTAAGTTTAAGTACTTTTATTGCTTACTGTCAAATTACTCATCGAAAGTTGTGCACTTTTGTAACTAGACCTCAGGTTCGCCTTCAGATTTGTAACAATGTTGTAATCTGTTGTCTGTAATTGTACCTATGAATAATAAATAAATAAATTTAAAATGGCTCAATTCGCGAATAAAAGAGGCTTCATTACGCATAGACACACCCAGTAACCAAATAAATGTAACTCTAGGATATTAAAGTATAGCAAGAATTCTCACGTTTCTAATTTCATTCAATCTACAGTCAGCAAGATTTTTACGCCCACCCAAGAATCTTGACTGGAATAATTTGAGGCGTAAAAAGATCAGAGAGGTATTTACACTCAAAGTTAATGAACCTTTGTTTTCAAGAAACATAGGTCTCAGTATACAAGGATGTTTTAAAAGTTGATTCCATAGTTATCCTGAAATTATGATAGAATCGGGTTTAATCAGCAAATCGTTTTAGAAAAATTTCCTGATAAATTCTGGATTTCTAATAAAAAAAACGTGTCTAAACCATCTCACTCTGGGAAGGACGCGGTAAAAATGCAATACATAATAAAATTATCGTATCTCGTTCTTGCCATAAGTGCAAATCTCATATTTCCCATAGCCAACTACCAATTTTATTTCAAGTCTGAAATTGTATAAAACTTTGAGGAGCACCACTTCCGAAAAGTGAACTGGATTATAAATATTTTGAAAATAGACTGCTGGCAATATTAATTGACAAGTGTTATTATACATTAGATCAATTTTTTAATGATAGAATAGAATTAGTTAGTTAATTTATTGATGATAATATTAGAATACCTAATTTGACATTTTACGATAAAATAAATAAGATAAATAAAATAATTTCCTTTAATGTATTATTAATTCATTTTTTTTATTCTATAATAGACCACCATTTTTGTTTCAGATTTATTAAATAGCCTATGAATTAATATTTTATTATTGTACGCCGAAATGGCAGGTTGTAGCTGTACAAAAATGTATATTAGTAAGACCTATCTTGTAACCTATGAATAAAACAATAAACGGATTTGATTTGATAAAAAACTGTGAATAAACTTAGACTAGGTTCCTTTATTACCCTTGATTATTATCTCTAATGGAGGCGTTAAGAAAAAGCGTGAAAAGGAACCATAAAGCCCGGAAAGGTGGAGGTGGCTACTTTGGTCATCATGCTGTAACTACCTGTTATCGCTTAAGGAATATTCTTAAGGCGATCTATCAAGGCGTTGTTTCGGCCGAGTTAGATAGGAAAAGAAAGGATATGACTGACTCAACGGGAGGAAATAAGTCAAAATAGCGATGGTGCGTCTAAAGTGAGCAAAAGTGAGCAGAAAAACACACAAATTATTTTATAAAAAAATAACTATACGGATTACAAATAAAAACGCTAGATATCTATTTTACTATCGTTTACCAATCATCTTAAGTTTTTTTTATTTTTAAGAGGTATTTTCGGAAATAAAATGTATCGAGACAAAATCTTTTAATCGGGTTTTGGTTCTACACGTGTCTAGATAAAGATATTTAGAAAAATACATCTAATTTTCAGATCAATAAGCTCTTTGCGTCTGCGATTTATGACATTTCTTATAAAAGTGCGAATTTTTCAATGTTTCGCCCTAACGATTCTATCGGGTGGTTTTGAGTCATTTAAAAGTGTTTCATATAAAAAAAAACTATTAAAAATGCAATTTAACGCCTTATAAGTACTATAAAATATGTTCCTAAATGTTCTGTTACATGCAAACTGAGTGTCAACGTTTTGGGAGCGTACTCTATTAAAATCTCATTATCTTACCAGTCCTCCCAGAGAGAGGTTAAAAAACTTTATTCTTTATTATTTTCGGGATCATAAAATACCTTCCAATTTATTTAATTACGATCCCATCACTATTCAAGCTACCTACATACTTCCTAGTGCGTATAATGGAACGATTTAGTGTGCATTGGCTCCCGAGTAGAAAATATCGGACTAAAGTTTTCTAAAGAAAGAAAGAAAGAAAGAAAGAAAATATTTATTTAGTGACACACTATCACACACTATTGTTTACTTTACAATAAAAATCTTAAGACTCAAGTAATAGCTGTGACACTAAAAGGACAGCCACTCAGCATATGTCGGTTGTCACAGACATCCGACGCTGGTCTTCCGTGGTCGCCTAAATTTTTGTTTTGAGAGCACTACTACGCTGTGGTAAAACTACTAAGTTCCGACTCGTTTGGCAAATTTAGTCTAAAATTGTACGTTTTCAACAATAATATTCATATAATTATAGGAAGCATTACACACACACAGACAGTACATACACGGCACAATACCTACGCATGACAGTTGAGCAAGCCAATCAAGCACAAACACTATTATAATCTTTACCTACCTAATACCTATCCACCTAGCTACTATCCAAGTCCCTGTTGTACACCTAATAGATAATTTCTAAACTTATTTCTATAAATGTTTACATTGGTACATTTCCTTAATGGGGGAGGTATATTATTCCAACACTTTGTGGCGGAGTACCTAAAGCTGCCACGAAATGCAGCCGTGTTGTGTGTTGGACATGCAAGGCGAGATGCAATCCTTATTTTGCGATGTGAGAATGACAATTTATCAAATAAATACGATGGAGACTGTGTCTTTATAATGCCAAAAAGGAGACTTGCGAAATGAACGGAACGTCTAGACTTCATATTCAGTAGACCACCTTTGTTTAGATAAGGAGTTACGTGGGCTCTACGGAAGAAAGAGAGTGAGATTATAGTAAAATAAGGCGTTTCAGATCTTGATGCAAGGACTCTTGTCTATGATGAAATAACTCCTTCCCATCAACCATTCAAGCTTAGTAACAAACTTCCCAGCAATTAAAATGAAAAAAAAAAACCTTATGTCAACTAAGCCGATCAGAAAATTATCATAAATAGTTTTAGCTCGCTTAGCTGCGATTCCATTACAAATAAATGGACGTCAATCCAGGTCACAGCTCAATTTAAAATAGCAACATGTAATCACAAGACTGAATAGGGTTGTCTACTGATACATATTATAGCAACCATTTTAGACTCGTACAGATTTTGTGTATTGAATATTTCTTGTGAATTACTCTATGTGAAGGTTTTCTCAAACTAGTACAGAATGGACATGACCATAACAGACGATATTTTTTGCAGGCGATGCTTATCATTATCATCATAATCATCACCAGCCTATATACGTCCCACTGCTGGACACAGGCCTTCCTACATGGGAGAAACACATGAGGAGTTTGGGCCATAACACCACCACGCTGGCCCAATGCGGGTTGGTGGGTTAAAGCGGTTGCAGTAACAACCGGGACCAACGGCTTGACGTGCCTTCCGAAGCACGAAGGAGCTCGAGATAACAAACTTTCATTGACCCATCCCAGGATCGACCACGGCGAAAGTTGCTTTGTTTTTCGTATCGAAACCAGAGCGCTCAAACCAATAAGCCACCGAGCTCCTCATATGGTGATGCTCATAAGGTACGGTAACCACTTGCCGTCAGCGGGCTAATTTATTAAATCATTTTCCATATCATTTACTGTGTTGTAAGGCAAACGTCACAAAGACGAAATAGGAAAGTAGTATCACAGAGAAAAGAATAATCTTTACTCTGTGGTGGTAGTGGACCTATCATTATTTAGCTGTCAAAATAACCGCTAAGGGCTTGATTGCCACTAAATCCGCATGTGAAAATAAAATTATTATAAAGACACAAAACACGAATCACGGAAACCATAGAATAGCTATCAAGCAACAACACAAAATATTAAACTAAACTTTATCCTGACACATTATTTCCTTTGTGGTGCCTTTTTTCACCTGCTTGTCACACTAGTAATATCTCACTAATTCATGGGTTGCCGTGAAGTAATCTCTTTTAGACATAAATCGACCAAACTTCCTATCACAAGGTACAAGCTTACTATGTATGTTAAAAGTGTAATAAAGAGTACTTAAATAATTATTTAAAATACGGATTTGGTGTGTTATAACTTATAAATATTTGTGCATTCGGAAAGCAGTATTTAATTAGCAAAATATAGCTATGGCTGACCTTTGAAACTAAATTGGATGCTTTCATTTTGTTTGTTTTTTTTTTATACAAAGCACGGCAATTGACCCAACACCACCTGATATGACGCGGTAAGGAGAGTCCATATGCGAAGTCAGCTTTGATGACTCCGACAACCGGCACGCGTGCTCTTGAGCGAGAAGGGGGAAGGTGGGATAAGTTCGAAAAGCTCTTCAGAGCACTTTCCGTGATAAAGCCGATAAAAGGCGTTAAGCGATTCAATGTCTTGACGCAATTGCAGAGGCTCAAGGTTGTTCGTGACCTCTGCATCGCCAATGATACGGACAGCACGACGCTGCAATCTGTCCAGTGCATCGAGGAGGTACTTGGCGGAGCCATCCCAGAAGTGCGAGCAATATTCCACGCAAGACCGGACCTGAGTTTTGTAAAGAAGGCATAGTTGGTCAGGCGTGAAAAATTGACGCACCTTGCTTAGAACATCGACCTTACGTGAGGCTGTTTTAATCACGGTTTCGATGTAGATCCTGGAATTTAGATCGCAGCATAACTCTATGCCAAGCAAGTTTATGGAGCCCTGTGCCGAAAGAGTAGTGCCCTGAAGAGAGGGAAGGGAGGATTCGTTAATGAAGCCTTCACCATACTGATAATGTCCATCTTTATGACACTTTTATTAATAAGAACCGTATTACCCTTTATAAACATACATTTAGTATAAATTGCAGGTACTAGGTAGACATATCGTCAGCCCTATTGGAAAGTACAAAATAAGTCAGATTCACAGTTCAATAAATAACAAAGTGAGACTGCGAACCATTACAAAATATCAGGTCCAATAGAAAGCGTTATTGAAAAAGGGTTTATTTGATTGGAACTTGAAACACTTCGCCTCCTTACAGCTATGGATTGTGAGTATCGTGACCCCTTCACACGAACCTCAAGGGTTTCTGAAACTTCGGCTTTTGCGTAAAAAGCATAACATTTTTTTCTACACTCAAGCTTTAAAATTCAAATTATTATCTCAAAGGTGAACATACATAAATTGACATGCTTTTAGCACAGAAAATTAAGAAACAATCTGTAACATAATGACGATTAAAGCATTGGCTCAACTCATTATATTACAACTATTTTTCTTAAAACTAACAAACCTATCGCAAAATTAGACAGCCAAATTGAGTTATTTCTTGACACTTGAAAAACCTAATCGCACTAACACATTGCATTAAATGTAGATGTGGCGCCATTTTGTCTGTGTATAAATCAATGTATATAAAGTAGTCTCTGAAACTGCACATAATTAAGTATTAATAAGTTTTGTGAATAATGAAATCACCACTTGATGTAGGACAATAATATATTTTCATAAACAAACTGACAGTGATATAAAATGACAAGTAAAAAGGTATATAAAATATTTTGAGTATCGAAGGTATACGCTGCCAGGATTAAATTTCCAACACGCCCTCTTAATCCTGCTGCTTAAACCTTGCTGCTCAAAAGCTGCTTCACAAAACCCTCATGTTTGACAGCACACAGTGTTTTTGTCAACAAATCTGCCAGCATGAGATCAGTGGGCAAGTATTTTACTTCTACTACCTTACTGTCAATGGCTTCCCGTATAAAATGATATTTTACGTCTATGTGCTTGGTGCGCTTATGATAAATGGGATTGGTAGCCAATTTACTGGCTGATTGGTTGTCACAATAAATAACCACTTGTTTAGTGAATCCTACCAATTCCTTTAAAAGAGCACTACAGTACACTGCCTCTTTACATGTCTCACTAAGAGCAACATACTCCGCCTCAGTGGACGATAGTGCGACACATGTTTGTTTATAACTCCCCCAAGTTACTATGTTACCACCTAAAGTAACTAAATACCCAGTATACGATTTGCGATCTGAGTTATTAGCCCAGTCGGCATCCGTGTAGGCTTCTAACAATACTTTTGATTTACATTTTTTAAAACTTAAATATAAATCTTGCGTACCTTGAAGGTACCTTAATATTCTTTTAGCAGCATTAAAATGTTCAACTGTATAACAAGAATTAAACTGACTCAAAAAAGATACGCTAAAAGCAATGTCAGGTCTAGTAGTAACTGAGAGATACATAAGGGATCCTATTAACTGTTGGTATGGTAAGTTTACATCATGAGAATGAGCATCAGAAAATTTCAAACCTGTCTCTAAGGGTGTTTTTACCGGTTTACAGTCTGTCAATCCAAACCGCTCTAAGAGTTTTTTAATATAATTTTCCTGACTCAGTTTTAACTCGTTAGACGTACGCTCAACTTTCATACCCAATACATGTGAAATAGGTCCTAGGTCTTTAATAGTAAAGTTTGACGCCAGAGCATCTTTTAACTCCTTACACAACTTACTGCAGTTGTAAAATAGGAAGAAATCGTCTACGTACAAAGCTATAATTAAAATTTTCTTACCAATTTGACGTGTGAAAATGCAATTTTCCCTCTTACTTTGTGTGTAGTTCAAGGATAAAAGAACATGCTTTACTTTATCATACCACGATCTTGATGCTTGCTTTAGTCCGTATACAGATTTATTAAGTTTATATACTTTGTGTTCTTCACCTTGCTTTATGAATCCGTCAGGTTGACACATGTATATTTCTTCACTTAAGTCACCGTTTAGAAAAGCTGTCTTTACGTCTAAATGGTCAACATGAAGATCTAGTTGAACTGAAAGTGAAAGTAATATTCTCAAAGATCCATGTCGTATAACAGGTGAAAATGTCTCATTGTAGTCAAGCCCGAATTGCTGTGTAAATCCTTTCGCTACTAAACGAGCTCTATAAGTGGCAATATTGTCATCTTTATCTCGTTTAATCTTAAATATCCATTTATTTTTGACAATGTTTTTGTCTACGGGCCTATTAACCAATTCCCAAACATGATGCTGTTCAAATGAGTTGATTTCGTCCTGCATAGCTTCACGCCATAGTTTGCTATCACTTGAATTCAAAGCTTCTTTGACAGTTGTCGGCTCGTAAGGCTCCGACTCATTAACTACCAATGCTCTCGGTTTACGCGGACGTAAATTATAAGCTGGTTTATCTATTGAATTATTTTGACTTACGGTAACAGTTTCTGAAGTAGACTCGGCTTCCAACTGAAAATCTGAGTTGCTCAGATCTGTAGATATAGCCCCCGACTTTTGTTCCATATATGACTTAGTTTTATCTGAAGTAATAGGATCTGTCGGTGAATCAACTCCGCCTCCAATAAATAATTCTATAGATTCTACAGCTTCTGCAGGTTCAACTTCATCGTCATTCTCATCATCACTGGTGCTCTTATATCCTGTAAAAAATTGTGGTATAAAATCTATCTTTTTTGAAGTACCAGGGAATGACAATTCATTGAATATCACATCACGGCTACGTATATGATATGATACTCATTAGTGATCTGCGATAGACTCCTTATTGTGTCAATGTTGTATATTCTCATGTCTATATTATATGATTGTCATTCAATTACGTAAAGTGTCATGTAGGATTTTAGTAAATTAAAGCCTAGTATTTCAGGCAATTTCTTTATTATTTCAATTTAATTTACTAAAAAATAAAAAGGAAAATGGAAAAGTTTCTGAGACCGGATCGCTTTGATGGTGATTCTTCGCTAAGCTCCGCGGGACCCGAATGGGAGCATTGGAAACGCACCTTTACCAATTTCCTGGCAGCACAAGCGGCATCTACGCCCAGCGCGCCTGGGCTCGCTACCACTGCGCCGGCACTTTCGGATGACACAAAACTACAATTGCTGGTAAACCATGTATCGCCACGCGTATACCGTTCAATCAGTGGCTGTACCTCATATAACACGGCTATGTCTTTACTGGATGCATTATACATTAAACCCAAAAATGTTATAACTGCTCGGCATTTACTTTCTACTAGACGACAGCATCCTGGTGAGACCATTGATTTATATCTTCAAGCGCTAAAGCAGCTAGCTAGAGAATGCGATTTTATCGCTGTAGACGCCGAAACAAATATGAACGACAACATAAGGGGCGCTTTCATCGCTGGCATAACATCTACTAAAATAAGGGAACGCCTTCTTGAAAATCTTACACTTACGCTTGACGAAGCCTATAACAAAGCGTTATCCTTGGAGATGGCTGAAAATAATTCGCAAAATTTTAACTTTCCCGCTGTCAACGCGATATCACAAAGACAAAGCTTTTCGGTATGTAATAATGAGCAGCTTACTGATACCGATACTCCAACACAAATGGCTGCGACTACCACTTCGAAACTTGATACGAAGGTCCGCCGAAAATGTTTCTATTGTGGAGGAGATCGCATTCACGGCCGCAGAAACTGCCCTGCCTCCAGCACTAGCTGTCTAATATGTGGCAAGAAAGGTCATTATGCTTCCGTCTGCCGTAGTAAGCCGCAAGCCGCTTCTGTCAGTTTACCAGAGGGTTGTGCACACTGCGCAGTCTGTATCACGGCGGCAGCGCCAGCTTCGCTAAGAAAGGCTATGGTCTCTGCTTACATAAAAGGAGTCAGAGCAAAGGCCCTAATAGACACAGGAAGCAGTATCAGTTTTATTGACGAAGATTTTGCCAATCTTGCCCGCCTAAAGAAAAGACCATGTAGTCAGATAGTCTCCATGGCGTCTCTAACCCTAACTTCGCAAGTCACTGGGGCTACCTGTCAAAACGTCAAATTGGGGGAGAACTCATATGACAATATTGAATTTCTGGTCGTAAAAGATTTGTGTGCCGATATTATTATAGGCCATGACATTCTCAGCTTACATTCTACATTGGAGTTTGCATTTGGTGGACCCAAAGATACGCTAAAGGTTTGTTGTGTTGCTGTTGCATCTGTTCCTGCCACGTCCCTATTTGCCAATGTGTCTCCTGATTGTAAACCAATTGCCATACGTTCACGCAAGTACAGTGTAGAGGACCAGGAGTTTATTAGTGGGGAAATTAAGAAGTTGCTTGAACAAGGCATAATCGAGGAAAGTCAATCACCTTGGCGAGCACAAGTGCTAATAACTAAAAACGCAAATCATAAAAAGCGTATGGTGATAGATTACTCTTTAACAATAAACAAATACACACTCTTAGATGCGTACCCGTTGCCAAACATTGAAGAAATAGTGAAGAAAGTTTCAAAGTATTGCATCTTCAGCGCTATCGACCTCCAGAGCGCGTATCATCAGATCCCGATCCTTACACATGAACGTCCTTATACAGCGTTTGAAGCGGCTGGTAACTTGTATCAATTTTGTAGAATTCCCTTTGGAGTAACAAACGGTGTATCTAGTTTCCAGAGAACTATCGACTGGGTGATTAGAAAGGAGGACTTAATGGGGACCTACGCGTATTTGGATGACATCACCGTTTGCGGGAATTCAGAAGAAGAACATGATAAGAACCTGGACCGTTTTCTACAGGCAGCCGACAAATACGGTTTGACGCTTAACAAAGAGAAGAGCAAATTTAACCAAAAATCCTTAAAGATACTGGGGTACTCGATCGAAAATCATATTGTCAAACCGGACAGTGACCGGCTACAACCGTTACTCAATCTACCTCCACCAGGAGATACAGCCGCGCTGAGGAGAACACTTGGTATGTTCGCGCATTATTCAAAATGGGTGCCACACTTTTCAAAGAGAGTACACGCCCTTGCTCACACTGCCTCCTTCCCATTAGACGCGGAAGCCATGAAATCTTTCGAAGACTTGAAGTCCGTGATTGCTAAATCTTCCATACATGCAATAGATGACAAAATGCCATTTACAGTAGAAACGGATGCTTCGGAGCACTCAATCGCTGCTACACTCTCACAGGACTCCAGACCTGTTGCGTTTTATTCAAGAACCTTAAACAAAAGCGAACGTAATCACTCTGCGATCGAGAAGGAAGCCTATGCCATTGTCGAATCGCTTAAGAAGTGGCGCCATTTTCTAATCGGCAAGCCATTCAAATTAATCACGGACCAGAAATCGGTAGCATTTATGTTCAATTCGAAACACTCAAGCAAAATAAAAAATGAGAAAATACAGCGGTGGCGTTTAGAGCTGGCTCCCTACATGTATGATATCGTTTATAGACCCGGACAAAGAAACTACGTGGCTGACGCCTTGTCAAGGGTATGTGCCAGCATGGACAACTCGTCACGACTCGCAAGACTCAATAGCTTGCATGAAAACTTATGCCATCCAGGAGTCACGAGGATGCATCACTGGCTGAAAACAAAAAACCTAGCCTACACAATCGATGAAGTTAGGACGATGACAAACAATTGTCGGATTTGCGCTGAATTGAAACCAAGATTCTTCAAAAATGCCAGGCCACTTCCGGAACTTATTAAAGCCATAGCGCCGTTCGAACGTTTGAGCGTCGATTTTAAGGGTCCTGTCCCAACCAATACGAACAATCGTTACATACTTACCATTATTGACGAATATTCCAGGTTTCCTTTTGCCTTCCCATGTTCAGATATGAGTTCGAAAACAGTTATAAAGCATCTAAATAACCTCTTCATGGTATTTGGTATGCCCAGTTACATACATTCAGATCGAGGAACCGCTTTTCTATCTGCTGAAGTGAAAGAATATCTACATTCCCGCGGCATCGCCACAAGCAGAACAACAGCGTATAACCCGCAGGGAAACGGGCAAGTCGAAAAACTTAACTCTACATTGTGGAAAGCGGTACAGTTAGGTTTACGGACACACAACTTACCAATAGAGAGTTGGGAGAAAGTCCTTGATAACGCTCTACATTCCATTCGTTCTCTGCTGTGTACCCCAATTAACTGCTCGCCGCATGAAAGAATGTTCAAACACTCACGAAAATCTCCAAACGGCAGTACCATACCGACTTGGCTAACAAGCGCAGGGCAGGTCCTCGTCAAACGTTGTGCTAGACCAAACAAGTACCTGCCTTTAGTGGAAGAAGCCGAAGTAATCGAGGTGAATCCCGACTACTCAATTGTAAGACTGAAGGATGGCCGAGAGACAACAGTATCAAATCGGCATTTAGCTCCGATTGGAGATGAAGGAGAGAGGATTCAAGAGACTGAATCTGAAGAGACCCCCGGCATCCATAATCTAGACGTTCCATCGCCTCAACTTGAGCTACTTCCTACAAGATTTATTGATTCCCCCGAACCTGCGGCTCAGAACATTGATCCTTCGCCTGAGGCAGAAATTACATTGCCATCGGCTCGGCAACAGCCAGAGGTCTCTTTGAGAAGATCAGAACGGTCAAGGAGGCTACCGGCCCATTTCCAAGACTACAGTCTTTAAACAAAGTGATGGAGAATGATATGATACTCATTAGTGATCTGCGATAGACTCCTTATTGTGTCAATGTTGTATATTCTCATGTCTTTATTATATGATTGTCATTCAATTACGTAAAGTGTCATGTAGGATTTTAGTAAATTAAAGCCTAGTATTTCAGGCAATTTCTTTATTATTTCAGTATAATCATTTTATTTTCAATATCATACAACCTGTAACCATGATTTTCAAATCCAAACAATATGCACCGTTTGCTTTTTGGTTCCAACTTATTACGTTTGCATTTTTCAATATGAACATGAGCTTCACATCCAAAAATACGTAAATGCTTAATAGACACAGTTTTACCAGTCCAGAATTGTTCAGGAATATTACCCGATAATCTTTTTGACGGTGTCAAATTAATCAAATAAGCAGCTGTCATTACGGCTTCAGCCCAAAATTTATGGTCAAGTTTAGCAGTATGTAAAAGACATCGAACCTTTTCTAGCAAAGTTCGATTTAATCGTTCAGCACAACCATTTTGCGAAGGACAATACGGTATCGTAACTTGATGAACTATTCCTTTAGTTTTGAAAAAATTATTCAAGTTTCGATTCACGTATTCACCGCCATTATCTGAGCGAATTATTTTAACTTTATCTCCGGTCTGCGTTTCAACAAAATTGATAAAGTTTCTAATGTATTCACTTGCCTCACTTTTTCGTTGTAAACAGTAAACAAATACTTTTCTTGTATGGTCGTCGAGAAAAGTTAATATGTATCTCTTACCTCCGACAGAATTGACTGGCATTGGTCCACACAGATCAGTGTGAATTAGCTCTAGTCGTCGAGATGCCACCGTAGTTTTAGGTTTGTTCGGAAACGGAAAATGTGACTGTTTCCCTTTAACGCACGCTTCACAAAACTCATCTGTGTCAGGACATTTTTTCAAATTAATGTCATCAAGAATAATATTCTTAACTAGTTTCATATAATTTTTATTAATATGTCCTAGTCACTGATGCCATATTGAATTTGTAACAGAAACGTTAGCCCTTGGACAGATTTGAACTTTATAAGCTCCACCTAATTCTATGACAGAAAGAGAATTACCGCTTTTGTCTATAATAGTACAACCATCAATTTTAAAATTAATATCAAAACCATTACTAACTAATTGAGAAACAGAAATTAAATTTACAGATAATTGTGGTACATACATGACATTCTTAAGTTCTATAAGATTTGACAACATAATACTACCCATACCTGTGCATTTAAGTACCTCACCATTAGCAATAGTAACATGACTATCACATGTATCAAAATTTCTTAACAGTTCACGTTGACCTGTCATGTGGTTCGTAGCACCGGAATCCACGTAGAAATAGCAACCATCTTCATGAGAATAGAACGCTGAAAATACACAGTGACCAGAAGAGTTTCTTGCAGTTGTAGTAGCTGACGTTTTCATAGGACAGTATTTTGTCCAGTGTGTTTTCTCACGACATTTAAAGCACCTAGGTTTTTTCTTTGTCTTGCTAATGCTATCGCTTGTGTTACTGGACTGAGTTTTACTTGTACTACAAACTGAGTTCTCATGATCGACATTTACACGTTGGAATCTATTACTTTTCTTTTTCGTGTATAAACATTCAGTAGCACTGGATACGTCAGTGGTCCAGCGTTTATCCTGAAGAAGTTTGGTCTTAATCAGATCACTCGATATTTCTATGCCGGAGTGTTCCAAGGCCATAATCATTGGCTCAAAGGAGGGAGTGAGTCCCTGTAGCATAATAGCTGCCAAGAATTCATCATCAATCGGCTTGTTCATTGCTGTAAGTTGCTGCGATAGAGAATTAATTTCATCCACATATCTTTCCATATTAGAAAAATCTTCTAATTTTATGGAGCATAAACTTCGCAATAAGCGTAATCGACAATTTAACCCTTTCTCCTCATAGACCTTTTCTAGTGTAAGCCAGGCTTCTTTTGATGTTTTAGCACTCATCAAGTGAGAGAAACAATTACGATTTACACTCAAACAAATTTTTGACAAAGCTTTTTCATCTTTTCGCTTACGTGTTTCAATCGCAGTTTTGTCATCAGGAGGGTAACCGGCAATACAATGCCACAAATCATCATGAATCAAAGTATTCCTCATAATAAATTTCCATTCTACATAATTGGAACGTCCATTTAATTTTTCAAAATTGAGAATTTGACTCGTACCTGATTTTGAAATTACTTCATCCGACATTATTGCTTCTTTGCTGGTTCTATGATTTCATTTAGTAAGTTCATAAGCCCATAACCTTTTGTGAATAATGAAATCACCACTTGATGTAGGACAATAATATATTTTCATAAACAAACTGACAGTGATATAAAATGACAAGTAAAAAGGTATATAAAATATTTTGAGTATCGAAGGTATACGCTGCCAGGATTAAATTTCCAACAATAAGGATGTATTTGTTCTATGGTATTAATATATCGCCCAAGCGTACGGCTCGCTTGGTACTTAGTAAGCGGTCCGCAAGCTCTTAGCACCTTGCTCTCTCTACTCACGCGATGACTACCCGTAAAACCTTTCCCCATGAGGACTCTTCTTTTAACCCGATTGCCAAGAAAGGTAATGTTTTTCTGTATTTATCCTAAAAAGATAATTATAATAATTCCTTTATTGCTCTCAAAAACATACATTGTAACATACATAAGATCATCAAACATATTCAACATGTTTCAAAGTACCTACTAGAGTACTACTACCTACAAAATACCTAGGTGTTTTTTAATATTTAGTTTCAGCAGTACGTATTAGACAAACTATTATTATGATCCGAGTCATTAACTGATAATTACTGATTATATACTACTATACTTTTCAGTCAAACTCAAAATTGCATATCTAATTCTAATTCATTTTATTTTTTCCATTCCAAAGAGTGAAGTTAGTTCTGTAACTCATGAATAGCGGTCAAGTCTCGCTCCTAGTAAAGGGGAAGTTAGTGTGTGTTTTTTAACTTTGTTTGTGCTTTTGACCAATTTAAATAGTGTAGTGTAGTGTTCAAAAGACAAACAGCAACGGATCTGCTGCGATTCGGTATACTTAGTGACTATTTCAGTTTTGATATAAAAGGTATTCGACTAACATTTCTTATAAAACCGGAACGCTAACGGAACGCTCTTGGTTTCGGTTGGTTCAACTATTTGACAACTTTTAAACTAAAATATAACTAAAATATTTAAAAGTTTTAAAATTCGCAATTAAAGAATTCGCCTCAGATTAAAATACAACAGCAGAATTAGCACACAGGTCTATTTACAATTTATCCGTCCATCCAGCTTAATCGCAACATAATATAAGACACTAAAATTATGACTCAAATTCCTTTATTTGTTATATCGGCGCCCTTTTGTTTGGCTTCAGAGCTATAGAAAGCGGAAAGGACGAAAGCTCCACTAAATTCGTCCCTAATTTAACAAGAAAATCTCCATTCATTATAACCTACCTACTCGCTATTCTTCATCTAAAATACACAAACGAATCGCCATTAACAACGGCTTGCATAAATTTATCAGTTCACCCGTTGTAGTTGATGAAAAATCCCTTTCGTACACAATCTGGGTCCCATTTTCATCAATTTTATTTTGCTGACGGTTCAAAGCGTTCGCGTCGTTGGACTATATGTAAAAAAAACTAGGTTCACTGAGTTTAACGTCCACTCTTATCAGTGCCGACCCGCCGAGTGGTCTTGTACCTTGCTATACAGGCTACTTGGTTGGGAGGTACCGGGTTCGAATCCCGGTAAGAGCAAATGTTTGCATGGTGAGTACGAGCATTTGTTCACGAGACATGGATGTTAGTATGTTTATTTACTATATTTATATTATTTACATACATATTATTATCATTATTTCTCCGTTATCTAGTATCCATATCACAAGCTCTTAATGATGCTTACTTTGGGCTAGATAATAGGTGTGAGTGTATGAATATTATTATTATTATTATCAGTGCATATTGTTATGTCGAACACGCAACTTAAACTTGTTCCTCGAGGCGTGATTCGATGTGAGCTTAGACTTTACTATTTAGATGGTAGGTACGTCTGGTACATAACCTTACATACCCTACAGACGTCTGGATACTTAGGTACCACGTGACTTATGTACTACTTGACTTGCACAATACATCAGGCTTAATCTAGAACGGTAAAAAAATACATCACCATCATCACCAGCACCAGCCTATATACGCCCCACTACTGGATACAGGCATTCCTACATGGGAGAAACACATGAGGAGCTTGGGCCATACACCACCACGCTGGCCCAATGCACGTTAAGCCGTTGATCCCGGTTGTTACTGCAACCGATTTAACCCACCATCCCGGGTTATGCAGTAACAACCGGGACCAACGGCTTAAGGTGCCTTCTGAAGCATGGAGGAGCTCGAGATCATAATTTTGATTGACCCATCCCGTGACCAACCATGGCGAAAGTTGCTTTGTTTTCAAAATCGAAACCATAGAGCTCAAACCACTACGCCACCGAGCTAAAATAAATACATACACACAAACAAATCTACTTAAAAATAATAATACATAAAAAGTGTAGGTACAGATGGCAGCACATCAAGTGTAACAGTTGCACTACGAAAGCCGCCTCTATTACGAAAGACGTAAGGGCGGTCTCAAGGTCAAACTGTTACGCTTGATGTGCTGTCGACTGTACAAAGCCAACTTGTCGCAGAAGCGCTGTTATTATGAGGAATAAAGAAAATTTTCTTTTTTTATACAAAGCTCAACAAATGACTCAACAACACCTGATGTGAGGCGGTAAGAAGAGTCCATATTATGCGGAGACAGCTAGTGAAGTTTGAAACCTTGCCGGCCATAAGGTGCCTTTTCACGCCTCTTTTGAAGGAACCCGTGTTATAGGAAGGAGGGAACACATTTGCTGGCAAAGAATTCCAAGTTTTGGAAGTCCGACAAAGAAACGGTTACTAAACTTCTGAGTAGGAAGGGGGAAGGTGGGATAAGGCCTAAATTGTGGTATTTTAAGGATGCGTTTTGAAAGTGCAGTCGACAGCACATCGACAGTTGAACGCTCTTACTGCGTTCGTAATAGAGGTGGCTTTCGTAGTGTAGCTATTACACTTGATGTGCTGTCGTGTGATCTACTCCAGGACTTTCAAATTGGAATTCCTTGCTTCAAAATCAGAACACAAATGAATTCAGCTTTCCATTTAAAACTTTATGTAAATTTCTGAATTGAGAGTTGCGCCATGAAAGTGGGTTCAAGCGGTTGTCCATAGGGACTCGTTAATGTGATTGGGTCGAATTGACTGTCTATCTAACGATGTTATGAAGGGTTTGGCAAACCAACTATTATAATCGTCTTTACGATAAGAGATTTAAGAGATTTACTAGCTATTGGCATAGTGAAGCTCTTAAATCTCTTTCTCTTTCTACTGCTTTAATTCAAAGTGATGGACACTAGTGCCTCAAGTGTGTCATCACCATCATCATTCCTCACTGCTGGGCATAGGCCTCCCCCCAAGATCTCCAAACCGATCAGCCCTGAGCAGTCCGCATCCATCGGCTTCCCGCAACCCTCACCAGATCGTCGGTACACCTTGTCCACCTACCAACGCTGCGTCTCCCGGTAAGCGGCCGTTATTCGAGAACCTTTCCACCCCAACAGCCGTAAACAGTGTGTCGCAATGAAAGTTATCTACATTAAAATAATATTAATCAGCTTCTTACATGGGAATGGGCTTCCTACACATAAGAGCTTGGGCCATAACTCCACCACGCTGATGTAATGCGGGTTAGTGGGATAAAGCGGTTGCAGTAACAACCGAAACCAACGGCTTCATGCCCTTTAAATCACGGAGGAGCTCGAGATTACAATTTTTGATTGACACGTCTGTGATCGACCACGGCGAACGTTGCTTAATTTTCGTAATCGAAACCAGAACGCTCGAACCACTATTCTGCTGAGCGCCTCGATATAAATCGTCCTATTACAAAAACTGAAACCCTTAACAACTCCTAGAAGTCAGTAGTTTAATTGAAACCTAACATACGCAGTACTCGTTATCGAGTAGGACAAAGCAAACACTCTGAAACATTACACCACTTCTCTTAAAGCTCCGCTTCATATCTTTCAATATAATGCGGACAGTATTTTTTTTTTTTTATACAACTAGATGACAAAGAAGCTGACGGCCCACCTGATGGTAAGCGGTTACCGCCGCCTATAGACACCTGCAATAACAAGGAAGAATCACTTGATATTGCAGGTGCGTTGTCATCCTGGGGCCTAAGATGAAATGCCGTCCATGCCCAGTAATTACACTGGCTACCTTTCCCTTCAATCCGAAACACAGCGAACTGTTTCACGGCTGAAATAAGAAAGGCGGTGGTACCTACCCAGACGACCCTACATACGGGCCTACCACCTAGTAAAGAGTGTAGAGTGCACCTGAGCTCTCGAGCTCAATACGAAGCTTGTGGGTGTGTTCATCAACGCATTGGTATTTTCGAATAAACACCCTACGGATTCATTCATTGCATATTGTGTGAATTGCATATTCATAATCATAATCAATCGTTTATTTGCATGAATAACATAAATAGTACACATGAATAGAAGTACATTGTAGGGTAAGAGCTATTATAATCCCTAAGAGTGTTATTCAGTCTGTCAGCAGCAGACGTGCAAATTAAGCTAGCTATTGAACAGTCTATTATTGCAAAGTCTTAAACAAGGACCTTCAGTGTAAGTTCACAGTTGCTAAGCGAGCTACGGAAGGAGCTATGTTAGGTGTTTTCCTACGAGATAGAATCAGAAATAAGGACATCCGTAAGAGAACCAAAGTCATTGACATAGCTCATAGGACTAGCAAATTGAAGTGGCAGTGGGCAGAGCATAAGTATAGCACGCAGAAATGACGCCCGATGGGGCGTTTATCGTAAAGCTCTACCATGGCGACAACTTACCGGAAAGCGCAAAGTAGGACAGCCTCCTGCTAGATGCATAGACGACCCTGGCCAGGGTCATGGGCAGCCGTTGGATGCAGGCTGGTGGAAGGCATTGTTTAGCAGTGCAATAACATGTACTATGTATGAATTGGTTTATTCTTGCTACTTAAGTGCAATACAGAGTATTTTATGGATTGATTGAATGATTAATGCTACCACTTCTCGCTGTTCGTGACTCTAATGTAGAGGGAATAAGATTCACGAACATCGGGAAGTGGATACATTATTTTATTATTACTCTTGACTGTATTATACGGTACAGCATAAGTATAATTTCCCTAATTTGTGTGGATGGCAACTCCAAAACTACAAGAAATAGGTTATATCCATAAAGGAGTCTCGTGGCAAATTTTGATGAAAAATAAAGCAGTCTTAATATATTTTGAAGAAATCATTTATTTATTTATTTTAGTTATTCCTCTCCACAAGTATATCAAGGTGTTACAAAACTTTATGAACATTGTGGGCCCTGTAGGGCATGACAATAATATTTAATTGGGGCTTAAATAACTATTAATCTCTATAACCGAGATACAAAAACATTAACACCACTTTTATATAATAACATGCACCCCCATTATAATTATAAAGATATTATGAACTATCATTATTATCACTATAGATATGGTAATGTAATATTTTAGTTAGAATATTCATAAATCTAATTCTATTTAATTTAAATATTATGTTCCTATTGTATTTATTTTCCTAACAGAAAATAAAACCCGTTGATTTTAATAAAACACATCCTATGTTAGTAATAAAATAGTGCGGCTTATTTTACTAAATCAACGCGAATAAGTAATGTCAAACAGTTAAATAAAGAGCTAGGATAGGAATCGTGACAACTAGGATTAGTTGTCACGGTTCCAACCGGTTTTTTGGTTGGAAAAGCTATTAAAGCTACACCCTGCTGTGATATCCAAGGCTGGATTCTGTGAGAGTCTCTTTTACCGGCATATCTACTTACTAAAAACCATTAGCTCCCTTTGCCTCGCTGCATAGCGACACGATTACACAGGGGGTCACGCTTCTAACCTAACCTATCCAATTTTTTTCGAAGACCTAATTATAATCTCCATTTAGCGTGCGTAGAGGTCTACTGCGTCGAACCTCACTTACAGACGGGAAAGAAGGAATTATTTACCTATAAATACAGAATTTTGCAGTTCCTTCAAGAGATGCGTGAATGCTCCCTAGGGCCGGGAAGGCTGCGACAATTAGGGCTGTTTATTCTATGCTGGACTGGTTTTCTTGGCATATTGATTCTGAATACTTGTTATAATCAGGCGGTAAAAAAAAATAAGAGCTATAGCGTACAGCTTTCGGATTGGCTGCGTGATTAACGATGGTACGTGACGGCTAAAACGATAAATGGCCTACCATCTCCCGTGGCCCCTAGGGGTAAGTACTATTGGTAAAAAAGCTCCCCCGAATACATTACGGATTCGGAAGTAAAAGTGACTTTATTTAAAGCATATTGCCACTCTTTTTACACATGCAGCCTGTGGGTCAAGTACACACAAAAGTCATACAATGCCCTGCGTATCCAGTACAATAATGCGCTCAGAGTACTGTCGGGGTTGCCGCGATTCTGTAGTGCATCAGGCATGTTTGCAGAGGCTCGCATACAAGATTTTTATGCCATAATACGCAACAGAATTGCCTCGTTAATGCACAGACTCCGCTGCAGCACCAACAGTCTTCTGGGTGTGATTGCAGACCGCTGTGACGGTCTGATGCTGAGACATTGGGTCACTACACATATGACCCATGCCTCGGCAAGATGATTAATTACATTTATATATGCATAAAATTATAAAATTATACTAACACAGTCTATAAGTATTAATTGTTACTAACAGAGTATGGACTTGGTCTGAAATAAATTATTCTATTCTATTCTATTACAAATTAGAATATAAATTTTGATGGCCGGCTGATGAGTGGTCCTGTGACAGAACTGAAAATCACACGCATATCTCGAAATCAGGCGGATATCTACTTTGAGGATATGCTGGCGGGCTGGATAGAGATGAAAGATCTAAGAACGTTTGTTCACGAGTCATGAGTGATGAGTGTATTATGTGTATTAAGGTGTACCTATTTCTAGTTTTTAATCCCCGACGAAAAAAGAGGGATGTTATATGTTGACGTGTCTGTCTGTGTATCTGTGTGTCTGTCTGTAGCATCGTAGCTGCTAAACGAATGGCACGATTTTGATTTGTTTTTTTTGTTTGAATTCTGACGTGACTAGGATGATCCTTAGCTTTAAATTTATGAACATCAGTTCAGGAACATTCGCGGAACACCCAACCAAAGTTTCATCACAATCTGATCTATGGTTTCGGAGCGCGTTTGGGATAAACATACAAACAAAAAACAAAATAAACAACAAAGAATAAACAAAAAACCAATGCCCAAGTTAACCGAACGGGTGTAAAACGCTTTGAAATTTTCGACAATGAACGTTATGGTAACAAATTGAAAGTGATAACTTACGGAACCGAGACGTGGCCGCTTACAATGGGCCTCATAAGAAGGCCCAAGGTCACCCAAAGGACTATAGAAAGGGCAATGTCCAGGGTTTCTCTGCGAGATCGAATCAGAAATGATAAGATCCGTAGGAGTGCTAAGATCGCTGATATAGCCCGAAGAATTGCAAGCCTCAAGTGGCAGTGTGTAGGCCACATTGCTAGGAGGACTGACTGCCGTTGGGACGGAGAGCTCCTCGAGTGGCGGTCGCGTACCGAGAGACGCCGCGTTGGTAGGCCCCCCACAGGGTGGACCGGCGATCTAGTGAGGGTCGCGGGCAGCCGAAGGATGGTGGTGATGATGGTGCCTTGGTGGAGGCCTATGACCAGCAGTTAGTGTCTTTCCTTATCCAACAAATTATTTATCAGTAAGTACATAATTTAGCCGACAGCGACGATTAAGGATGTATGATCTATACTACACTAGCTGTGGATTTTAATACTACTTATTATAGTTTGTCAGAGAAGTTTATAGGCTGACATGATGATGATGATGGTGATATCCTTTTCAGAATTCCAGGGTCCAGTTATCTTGTATTGGAATCGTAATAAGAATCATTACATTGTGCCGAATCTGTACTACGAGGGTTCCCTTCCAAAGTTTCCTGGATATATTATCCTTTTTGAATAACATTTGTTCTTGCTACTTTGTATAGAAATTGATAACAATACCAGTATCATAATGTGCATAAAATTGTAATAAGTTTTCTTTGGAGAAATTCAGAGACTTAACTGTTTTTCAGTTATGACGGATTCATTAATAAAGAAAAATATAAACACTTACAGATTGACGAATAAAATTCCGATCATATACTTTCATATCTTTACCGAAATTGCAAAGAACATAATATGACTCATATCATGTATCATAATAAGTATATTAAAGTGTCGTAAATGTGTGTGCGTAACAATGACAAAAGCTTTCGGCATTAGCTTAATTACTTTTTTGACGCATTGTAATAAAAAAATTGCCAGGGAATAATTTTAACATAGAATAGAATAGAATCTTTATTTGCGTCAAACTTGGTATAAATGGTGTTAATATTAAGTACAATGATGTCATGCAAATCTTAAATAATATGTTTAGGTAGTGGTACATCTACGAAATGTTTACTACAGTGATATAGGTACAATGATAAGGATAAAAAAAACAAAAATTAAAACCGACTTCAAAAAACTGAAAAGGATAAAATATTTAAATTCAAGTAGGTATTCATAAGTAACTTAACCTACATTCTAGCCGTAGTTTTTGTTACTTTGATAATTTGTTCCAAGTGTCGATATAAAAACCAACACCAGACGTAAAATACCTATAATAGAATTATGTATATTTTTATACTTGTATTTTTTTTATTCTATTATAAAATAACTTACCAATAAAAGCCATAGTGTTGAAACCAAGATAAACACACAAACACTGCACCGTATTCCTTAAAAACAACACGCAATCCAAATTATTAGCGCAATCCCCTGTTTCATCGTAACACTACAACACACACAAATTCACAAAAAACACACTGCGTCAACTGTAAAATCACACCATTTCACAACAAACGCATACGTAATTTCAAATACTCAAATCGGGTGGGGTTTTCATAAATAAAATTAGGGATTTTGTAATAATTTGTGGATGCTTTCTCGTAGCACCGCCTGGCTACTACGGTTCCCGGCTACGGACTGACGTAGCGCGTAGCTACGAATTGGAGGGAAAAGGCTTTGCGCACATTCTCTTTCTACAGAGAACTGAGATGATGCTCATGTTAAATTCAACTCTAACGGTTAGTATCGAGCAATCATTTTAGTGTGACAGAGTTTAATAAGCAGTTAGAGTATGGTTCTGGTGTAGATTGCAAGTTATGATTATGAAATTCAGCAAGGAAAATTTATATTTTAACTGTAAAATATAATAGCTCTTATTTTTTCTTTCTACAGTGAGTTATGTCACCATACTTTATTGTAAAGAGGTATCGGACGTGTCCCATAAATACTCAATCCTAACAAGATACAGGGTGTTAGGGGAACGCTCTCGAAAACGAAGGCAGAGGGCAGTGCTGGTCCCCCTAAACACAACTTGTTAGAAAATTTTAAATCGCAAAAAATAATTATCTGTTCCATACAAACAGGTCGTCTAGTTATTACAATTTGTATGAAACAGCTGACTTTTAAACCCCGACGAAAAAAGAGGGGTGTTATAAGTTTGACGTGTCTGTCTGTGTATCTGTGTGTCTGTCTGTGGCATCGTAGCGCCTAAACGAATGGATCGATTTTGATTTGGTTTTTTTTGTTTGAAAGCTGATGTGCCTACGATGGTTCTTAGCTATAATTTATGAAGATCAGTTCAGGCGTTTGATGACTATCAGCTCATTTTGTACATGATAATAGAGTTTTACTAACTTTTACACATCCGATTGATTTGAAATTTCGTGTACTGTCACTTCGGTGACATTCCCATGACATACTATCCTTGAGCTGATCCTATAACATTAAAAAGTCTGCGAAATGGTTAATTCTTCAAAAACTTACAGCAGATATAGCGTGTTTGGGCTCTTACGAATAGTCTCAATGAGATGGTGTTAGATAGATGATTAATGACGCCGGGGGTTACTTAAAATTTTTAAATTTGCAATTATTATTCGCGATTCCATTATTAACAAATAGTGTTTAGGGTGACCCGTACTGTCGTCTGGCTTCGTCTTCGAGATTGTCCTTCTAACATCCTGTATATTACTGCGCATAGTTTTTACTGCGTCTTCTTTCACTGCCAACATGATAAATTATTGTATTATCATTTTCTTTAGAAAAACATTTTAATTTTTTTGTTTCAGTTATTTATTTTACCTCCGAGTAATAGTAGAACTTACACTAATTTAAGCTTTATTTTTAGACAATATAATGACATGATAATTTCTACGTTTACCTTAGCAATAAAACAATGAACCGACTAAAATCAAGTCAATTTATTATTTTTTTCTTCATAAGGATTTGATCTTATATCGAAATAGTCTTTAATAAATGAATTAAATTACGTAGTTAAACTAATAGAATAATTACATTGGTCATCTTAATGAATTAGGCACGTTTTAAACTAGGTACATTTTTTTATTTTATGACATAGGTAATAAATCTTTAAAAAAAAATCAGAGCAGACTAAAGAGTTTTAAGTCTACCATAATGTATATAAAATTTATTATAAAGGGCAGTCTGATTGCAGCCGCTCTACAGAAAAATACAGTGTAGACTATGTGAAATTGAACGTAAGAATTTTTCTCGAGCGAGACAGAATATAGTTGACTGAAGAATGGAAGATGTGTATGCCCGCTCTTCAATATTGTCGCATATTCAAATATTCCATTTAGAGTTTCTATTACGCCTTTCCAGATATTTAGATATATATCTCCCGACTATAAGCATGGGTCGAGTCTGCCACTGGGTCATTATTTCCTTGCTCGTCGTCACCTGAAAATAATAATACCCATGTTCTTTGTTTTTTTTATGGCAAAACAGGGTTTGCCGAGACAGCTAGGAATTTTATATGTAAGTATATTCAGTAGGTCTGAGAATCGGCTACATCTTTTTTTTTTGACATTTTTTTTATGGCAAGATAACGTTTGCGGGGTCAGCTAGTTATAATATAGGTTCTATTAATAAGGGTGGTGGTCACAGGCAGCCGCTGGATGCGTGAAGCGCAGGAGCGGTCATCGTGGAAATATTTAGGTCTTTGTCCAGCAGTCTTGCGCCTGACATGGTAATGATGATGATGATGATACTATTAGTTATGAGTAATGAGAGGTGGAGTTGACCTACCTGGTCTCCTTCCAGCCTATTCAGCAACGTAACGCATACTATGCCGCTGCGCACTCCAGCTTGGCTCGTATACGCGGCAAAGGCATTCGCCTCCATTTCTATGTTCATAGCTCCCAGTGCCGTTAGTTTGTTAAGAAATTCCATTTTGTCTTCTTCTTTGTAATCGCAGAATGGTCCGTCCAACCTGGCTTGACCTGAAATTTTAGGTTTCAGGTGTTTTTTTTAGATGACAAACAAGCTGACGGCCCAAATGATGGTAAGCGGTTACCGCCGCCTATAGACACCTGCAATAACAAGGAAAAATCACTTGATATTGCAGGTGCAGGGGAAATGCCGTTTATGCCCAGTAATTACACTGTCTACCTTTCCCTTCATTCCGAAACACAGGAAACTGTTTCATGGCTGGATTAAGAAACGCGGTGGTACCCAGACGGCCCTACATACCGCGGCCTACCACCTAGTAAAAGTTGGATTTAACAAAACCCTTGAGCAAACTCTACAATCACATAAGACTCTGCGTATTATACAATCTGCCTAGGTGTTCAATTAGCTGGCTGATTTAACCAGACGGCTGCGATATTGATCATCTATTTATCCTGTTTTTGCCTCGATATTTATTTTATTTACTAAGTAGATGTTCAGAGACATAAGGTTTTTATTTGTAAGGGCCATAGTAATCCACACTGCAGATAACTATTAACATTATAAATATACTCTCATATATTTATGTCTACGTACCTTTATTAGAAATAAACATCGTTTAGTTTAGGAAAGTGACTTTTAGGGATTGCAAAATACGAAAGAAGGCGATATTTCAGTAAATAATAATTTTCTGGGTCACAAAAGATCCCAAAGCATCAAAGCGAATCGTGACAGTCTAACCCTAATAAAAAGTATGGTATGAAAAGGTTAAATGTTAATTTCCAGACATCCCGATCCTAAACGCCCACTTCTCACCTCTGTAGAAGTCGTCTGCACCCATGGTGGCCCCAATGAAGGTCTGAAACTCCTTGATATCAGCCGCAAGCGCCACGATCTCCTGACACACCCTCTTGTCGAGATAAGATGGCATCTTTCGTATCTTGCCCAAAACTGGCTATAAAATGGGCATGTGTTTTTTATTAATTTATGGAAATAAAGACAGAGACTCAATTTTAAGTTCGTAGGTCTTTGGTCAATTTTTTAAAAAAAATATATATTAATAGATGACAAACAAGCTGACGGCCCACCTGATGGTAAGCGGTTACCGCCGCCTAAAGACACCTGCAATAACAAACATAACAAGGGAAAATCACTTGATATTGCAGGTGCGTTGTCATCCTGAGGCCTAAGATGAAATGCCGTCCATGCCCAGTAATTACCCAGCCCAGTATTTAGTGGCTACCTTTCCCTTCAATTCGAAACACAGCAAACTGTTTCACGGCTGAAATAAGAAAGGCGGTGGTACCTACCCAGACGACCCTACGTGCCTACCACCTAGTAATATCGTTACGTTATTCAAAATTCGAACTGCCTTATTTATAAACGTTCACAAAACCCACAGACACCCCCTTCTTCTCCCCAAGACTTGAGGGATAGGTTGGTAGAGCTTCCCCTAACCGTGAAAAAAGGATTCAGAGACAGTATGGAAAAGAAACTTAGTGACAGAGTGGTTGGAGCGCTTAGCTCTAACCACTATACCAATGCTCGATTACGAATAAAAAACAATTTCCGTCTGTTGATACCGGTTGGTCAGTGAAAAATTTGTAATTTTGAGCTCCTCCGTGCTTCGGAAGGCACGTTAAGCCGTGTAGGTCTCGGTTGTAAACTTGTAACTACAATCGCTTTCACCCACAGAACCCGCATTGGGCGTGGCTCAAAGTCCATATGTGGTTCTCTCATGAAAAAAGGACTGTGCCCAGCAGTGGGACGTATATGCTGTTGCTACATTAAATGTTTTGTATGGAAACAAAACTCTTATGACAACCGCTTATCTGCGTCGTCTTTACGACTACTGGTTTTGAAATTTTACTATGACTTAAACTAGTAACCCAAAACTGAATCATAAGTAGTTTGTTTTGTTTCCACTTAAATGAGATAAATGACAGTAAATATTGATCAATGTGTTTTGTGTTGACTGCCGAAAATGCTTAATTGGAAAATAGAAACGAATGTCCAGAACGCCATATTGAAACATATGCTTAAGTAGGGACTATCCCAATTACCTACATACCGATCCCATCAACATTGGAGACAGTCTCGTGGCTAGTCGTGAGATTTTAGTCTCAAACATCACTCATCATCACCAGCCTATATACGTCCCATTACTGTGCACATGCCTTCCTTCATGGGAGAAACACATGAGGAGTTTGGGCCATAACACCACCAATGCTGGTTGGTGGGTTAAAGCGGTTGCAGGAACAACCGGGACCAACGGCTTAACGTGCCTTCCTAAGCACGGAGGAGCTCGAGATAACATTGATTGACCAATCCCAGGATCGATCATGGCGAAAGTTGCTTTGTTTTTCGTATCGAAACCAGAGCGCTCAAAACAATACGCCACCGTGTTCCTCCTCACTCACCAAATCGTAATAAGTCTCCAAAGTTCCACTTAGTCCAACCGAGGAGACAACCACCGACCCTGCGGGTATGGACAAGCCTCCGCTCGTTCCGATCCTGAAGAAGAAAGGGCTCTTCGCCTTTGCGTAAAACATCAGTTTGATCACCTCTTGTAGAGCAGTCGTCATTGATGGTATACCTACGCCGTGCTAGAAAAAGAATAAATTCGTACCCATTTTGAGCTTTGTATATGTATATTATGGTTTATATTTTTTTCTAGACTCTTGGATCTGTAAGCATTTAGACAGAATTTCAGTAATCCATTTGCAATTTTACTAAAAGTTTTCTTAGAACAAATTTTGTAAAAATAATCAAACCTGTAACTCGGCACATATTTTGCCTACCACCAGGTGGATCAAATTATGCCATAGGAGAGAGGGGTAATTTTGAAAGAGGCAGACTCATCCCAATAGATGATAATCTCTTTCTGATAGTCTTAGTGGACCGATGATCTGGTTAGGGTCGCGGGAAGCCGTTGAATGAGGGCAGCGCAGGACCGATCGGTTTGTAGATCCTTGGGGGAGGCCTATGCCCAGCAGTGGGCGTCTCTCGGCTGATATGATGAGTCTTAGGGGAGACCCATATTCAATTCCAGACGCATGGGTGCTTTATCATCTATAACTTGACAAAAACGACTTCGTTCGGAGTCACCCTGCATTCGTAAGTACCCCCTTCTGCCATACCGGGTGTTAAAGAGTTCCAAAATATAATTTAGAATTCTAGGGTTGCGGGGAATCTGATGTGTCCATGTGTGTATGTGTGTATAGCATAACTCTATTGTGTCCTACTATACGCAATAGTAAGCATTTTTCAGGGTTGTCACGAGTAGGACAGTCTTTTTATTAATTTAATTGGAAAATAAAAGTAGTCAAAAAGGTGTCTTTCTTGCAGAGGTAACTTTTGAGAGGGGAACACAATTACCCCCTTAAATTTTATTTCGTACTTTTGGAACATACTGTCATTTAACCTATTACCCAGTCTATTAAAAAAGATGATACTTACGCTCACTGCCAATACCGGCCCCACCTTGTACATGGCGTACCTCTGGGAGTGCTTGGTCAGGTTGACGAGCTTTCCTTGCGGTAAACCCAAGATCTCAGTCATGTAACTTGCGAACTCTCTCATTCTGTACTTGGTACCTCCCATGCAAACGAACTGAAACCAGAAATGAAAATAAAAATAAAATGTACAGAGTTTCATACTGACCATTAAACCAATAAAAACTGCTGGATTAGCAAAAACAAATCAATTAGGAACTCGGTGGCGTAGTGATTTGAGCGCTCTGGTTTCAATTACGAAAACGAAGCAACTTTCGCCGTGCTCGGTTTCGGGATAGGTCAATCAAATTCGGAAGGCACGTTAAGCCGTTGGTCCCGGTTGTTACTGCAACCGCTTTAACCCACCAATCCGCATTGGGCTAGCGTGGTAGTGTTGTGGCCTAATCTCCTCATGTGTTTCTCCCATGTAGGAAGGCCTGTGCCCAGCAGTGGGACGTATATAGGCGGATGATGATGATGAATCAAGCATCAAAAACAATGACGATTCCATGATTTATAAACCGAGTACCCAAGTAGGTTTTTTTAATTCTCCAAGGCTGGGTTGCCTGGGGGTGGGCTGGTGAAATTGCTTCGGCAAGCTATCCTAGACTACCCACGCAAAGGGCAGTG
Source organism: Nymphula nitidulata (assembly GCA_947347705.1). Classification (NCBI taxonomy): domain Eukaryota; kingdom Metazoa; phylum Arthropoda; class Insecta; order Lepidoptera; family Crambidae; genus Nymphula; species Nymphula nitidulata. The sequence goes on along the minus strand of OX374641.1, from coordinate 10,136,240 downwards.
GAGTTACCGGGGAGTTTTAGCGGGTATTCCCAGTGTTTAGCACTGGACGACCCCACACAGCCAGCGACGGGTAGGTCTGTAGTCAGATTACTTACTCAAAAAAAAAGGTCTTATTTCTCTAAATTTATGTTTTATTTCTGAGGATTAACGGAGCATTCATACTTTCTACCCAACCCGATCCAAAGATTATTTTTCGATTTCATCCAATAATTTTGTATCGGGAGGTGGATAATGCTATAAAACCTTAATAAGTTTGAGTCTACGAACATTAATAATGCAATGAAATGGTACGAGCTACGTAGTTAATTACCTACTATTATATAAAAAAAAGGTTTGCCTACCATTGACTTATATATTACCTACTAGCGTATTGTCTAACCATGTTCTAGAGTCAGTTTATCACTGGAGGATGGAACCCATTTGGCCGCTTGAAATAAAACGATAATTTTTCGTCGTTTGTCCGACTCCCTTTTGTTCAATTGTATATTCAATCAATGATAGAATCACCTTCCCCCTTCCTGCTGTGCACGCGAGCCGGTCTTCGGAGTTATCAATTCACTGTCTCCACCTCAACATCACGCACAAAAAAAATTGGTGCCTCGTTTTTTTGTCATACTTACTGAACTTGGAATTCTTTGCCAGTACATGTGTTCCTTCCTTCCTATAACATGGGTTCCTTCAAGAGAGGCGTGAAAAAACACCTTAAGGGTCGGCAAGGTGGAGGCGGCTAGAGCAGTGTCTAAACTGCACTAGCTGTCTTCGCATATCGTCGAGGATAGTGCAAATCCGCGAATGTACCATACGTGAAGACCGCGTATCTGCACTATCTCCGACGATATGGAAAAATTGCATGAAGAGGTTAAGCTGTGACACCACCATACTGGCATAGAATCGGTATCAACAACAGAATAAACAACGCTGTCCCTCCTAACGTATCGCAATTCCAATCTGACGTGACAGTTGCGTTTTAAACTAGTCGCTCTTGTTGACCGCGTGAATCGAAGGTAAACGCGTTCAGAAATGTCGATACTGTGAATGACAAAACAGGTTAACTTGGCACTTTGTTTTAACTTATTCATTCTTGATTAGAAGGACTATTGTTACTTTTGATGTGATGTTAATTGTACCTATTTTAAGCTCTATTTTCTACGGGAGTACAAATGGTAGAACATCAAGTGTACCTAACCATTGCACTACGAAAGTCGGCTCTATTGTGAATGCAATAAGGGCGGTCTCAAGGTCAAATCGTTACGCTGGATGAGCTGTCGACTGTACAATCACGAGCAACAATATACGTTTGATATTTCAGCAGCCTTATTACCTTTGTAATAAGAGTCACAAACTGTCAAAAGTGGGTGGGTACATACTAATGCTCGTGATTACAAAATATAATGTTATTATAATTTATAATCTTACCTTAATATCACCAAACATAGCTGGTAAATCGTAGTTTTTAGTGTCCAGACCCAAGTGGTAGAGTACATCAACGTCCAGACTCAACAGATGCTCATTCGGTAGACGTAAAGTGTCATTAGAGTTTCTAAAAATATAATTATCCATTAAAAATACTCTAATATTATTTGAAAAACAAATACAAACAGTTCGCTGTGTTTCGGATTGCAAGGAAAGGTAGCCATTGTAATTGTGATTTTTCATTGTTATTGCAGGTGTCTATAGGCGGCGGTAACCGCTTACCAGGTGGGCCATCAGGTTGTTTCTCATCTATTTGTATATTTACGCACAAAGAAATGAACTATCTAATCATCTCATTGTATAAGAAAAATTAGAAAGAAGTGATGGATGCAGGCCTTTGGATATTTAGTAGACTGAAACTCTTCAAAAGATAGACTCCGCAAATATAATATATGTTAAAATTGTATAAGCAAAATATGCGAGCGATAACCAATCTGTGTTTTGCATTGCTGATTAAGTTGTCTCACCTCTTACTGTTCTGTCCTTTATGGCCATTCAAAGAACTGCAATTACTATAATGCTGCTCCTCGACATCACTCACATCCAAAACGTAATCGCAGTCGCAGTCGCAGCTCATTGTCACAGTTGCAATATCAAATACTGTGAAATATAGTTTTTTAATAAATAGAAAGCACTTTGATAAACGAATGAGGCACAAAGATCCCGAAGTGTCGAAGTGCAGCGTGGCGTACCTAGTCACGGCCCCATGATAATTACAAGATGATGAGTCAACAAAACTTCTACGTCACGCGTCCAACTCGTATTCTTCTTACTTTTAGCTTTTCGACATTATCCCACCTGCTTCCTTTCTACTCAGAAACACGCGTGCCAGTCTTAGGAGTCTTCAATTTACTATCTCCTTCTCAACTTCTGTGTGGTAGACCTGGTGGGTAGGTCTACATAAGGGTCTTTCTCATTTCTACCGTGAAACAGTTCGCTGTGTTTCGGATCGAAGGGAAAGGTAGCCTGTGAAATTATTAGGGAAGGAAGGCAATTCATCTTAGGCCTCAGGATGACAACGCACCTGCAATACCAAGATTTTTTTTATAAATATTGCAGGTGTCTAAGGTCGCGGTTACCACTTACCACCAGGTGGGCAGTCAGCTTGTTTGTCATCTATTTGTATATTTATGCACAAAGAAATTAACCAACTCTATTCTTTGTCGTACTTCCAAGTAGAATTATTTACCTTTCCTTTAACGTGGGTTTCTTCAAAGGGGCGTAAAACGATAGGTACGGTCGACCACAGAAGTAGCTGAACACTTTAGTACCATATCACAACGACTCTAGCGTCAATATAGTACGGTAGCAACTATAAAGAACGTGCGCAATATCGGTGTGACATGGTACTAAAGTGTTCAGCTACCTCTGTGGTCGACTGTACAATATGGGCCGGCAAGGCGGAGGCGGCTAGAACAGCGTGTTCAAGCTGCACTAGCTGTCTTCGCATGTGGACTCTTCTTACCGCTTCACATCAGGTGGTGTTGAGTCATTATCTTACGTGGTACTTTGTATAAAAAATTTCAATAAAATATTCGAAAGAACTACAGATATGAGGTATATTAAGAGAGTCAGACAGAGTTTGCTTTCACGTTAATAATATTATATTTATGGATTGATAACAGCCTAGTCAAGATATTCTTTTATTTTATATGACTATTTCACCCATTTTCTTCAATTATTTCAATCTATAACAGGTCGAATTATGTGTACCTTAGCACGTTGCTAAAAGAGTCATTTTCCTGCTGACATGTTACAATTGAAGTGCGGCCGTTTGTACTTCAATTATATTTTTATTTTTATCGTGTATAATTGGTAGAATAAATACATTAATTAATATAATTTAAAAGCTGTTCTATTAACTAAAGTTGTTTAAAACAAATTTTACTCACTTTTATGATTAAATACTTTTATCTGATTGAACGGTAGACAAGCCAGTTCAATCAGCAAAAACAATTAATTGACCTCAGCAACGAAGAATACTTTAATTACCGGCGAATTTGCGGAAATTAAAAACATAGGTAAATAGATTTCAACATTTGTGCTTTGCGACGAATTATTGGCAAATATTATAATTAAGTATTTTAATTGGTAGCTAGCAAATTACTTACTTTTTTCGTACATACCTACCTATCATGTAAGAAGAAAATACTACAGTAAAAATATAATACAATAGCAATGTAAATAAACTTACCTTTATTAAATTACCGAAAAATATAATTGTTTTTTTTATTGATTTTTTACGTATTTATAAAAACATTCACGCACACGTGTACACTACAACACTATCAAATACACACTCAAGTATTATTCGATTACAATATTTATAACTGCCATATAGAGATAATGGATGACAATTCGATTACTAAACAGTATCACTGTTTACTGAATTATTCACATTTGCGCCCATCCGCGCGGCCACCGTCCATCAGTGATAGTAATCACAACAAGGTCCGTAATTGACGCAAAAGAGTTCCCCTTATAGGTCAATTAAGGACCTTGTCTGTATATTCTCTGACTGAACAGGGCCCTCCCTGGATATTCTCGGAAGACCGCTTTAGACTGACCTTTTAACTCCAATCAAGATTATCCTATCTTCTTTATAAATAAAAATCAAAGTTTGTTATGTTTGTCCCCTATGCGCTCGGAAACCAATGATCAGATTGTGATGAAACTTATTTTAATAATGACCTTTTTTAACCCCAGCAAAAAAAGAGGGGTTTCATAAGTTTGACGTGTCTGTCTGTGTATCTGTGTCTGTCTTTGGCATCGTACCTCCTAAACGAAAGGATCGATTTTGATTCTGCTTTTTTGTTTGAAAGCTGACGTGATCAGGATGGTTCTTAGCTATAATTTATGAAGATCACTTCAAGCGTCTATATATATGACGTCACATTGTCATTTTAAAAGACAATGTCCTATTCAAAAAAATATGTAAATATGTCCTAAATTATTTTAAAGTAAATAAAAACATTGTGATTTGTTACAAAAGGGATATTTTCTTTAAAACAAATTAGTTACAAAAGGTATATTTTATTAAAACAAACCGGATTTGATGCTTGAGAGGGTGAACTTTGAACAATTCATTCCAAATTGCCTTAGATCAGTTTGTCACGGCTCTGGATTAAGTTAAATACTTCGAAATAACAGTATTTCTTCATCTAGTTCATAATATTAAGATAACATATTGTATAACATAACAATTTATTACTTAGGTCAAGGTCAATATCTCTACACTTCCGGTTTCATCACTTATCAAAAATAAAGTTGTGTTTTTGTGACTGATTTATGAAATAAAATATATAATTCAGGAGTTGCGGGGGTCGATATTGTACTAAGTATGTGCGCGGGTTGTGTGGGTGTTTAACTATTCGCTGGGTGCGAAGTACTACTAGGTGGGGTAATAATAATCTACTGCAGCGCCCATAGTGGCCAAAAGTAGAAGTAATTTAAGCTCTGTCATCTATTACTCGTGCTATTTTCACCAGAAATCCAAATAATATTTTACTATTACGTCTATTATAACTCAATTAAATTGATTACGAGCTCAAATGGAGATTAATTACCTTTGAAAACGTTTTGTTAGGTGTCAAACTTAGAATTTTCGTTATTATTATATGGTAGGGGTTTGTTCTTCTAATACAACGGGAAGTACTCGGTCGTGTAAATGGAGGATATCTTATTTTTCATACAACTAGAAGACAAACAAGCTGACGGCCAGCCTGGTGATAAGTGGTTACCGTCACCTATAGACACATGCAATAACAAAGAAAACACGACTTGTTCAGTACGCTGCCGGTCGTATGTAGGGCAGAAACCACGTTGCCCTAACGCCAAACAAACAAACACGCCGGGGCGTACTTATGTCCGCGATACACGGCTCAAAATGGCACGTTAGATATGCCTAAATCTACCTAATAGGTATGGTTTTGGACTTACTGGTAAGTGTCCCATCAGCAGCTTCTGGACGGCGGCGGTGGGAGGAGCGCTCCCCCTTCTGTAGACCACGCCGGTCGAAGCCCAGCGCTTGGGCTTCGATTCTCTTCAATTGTTGGGAACACTTACACAGAATACCACTCAAAACAACCACATACACAGGGGCCCTACCTTAGGCTACCAAGAAACACCTGAATTTAATATTTAAATGCGATAACCACGTAGCTAGGACGGGAGCACCGAATAGATTAGTGCACACTATGACCGACCGATTCTTTCGCTAGCTAAAGATGGACTGCACGCGCGATCGCGCGCTCATTGGTTCCTAACACGACTTGGTATTGTAAGTGCATTATCATCCAGAGGCTTAAGGCAGTAATTACAGTGGCTACCTTTCCCTTCTATCCGAAACACAGAGAACAGCTTTACGGCTGAAATAAGAAAGGCGGTGGTACCTACCTAGACAACCCGACATAAGAGCCTACCATACCACCAAGTAAAATATGAGCTTAAACACACTCTATCTGCTGTAAGTTTCTGAAGAACGAAGCAGTACGTAGACTTTAGACCACCAACCCGCATTGGGCCAGCATGGTGGTATGGTGTAATGGCCCAAGCTCCTCATGTGTTTGTCCCACGTAAAAAGGCCGGTGCCCTGCAGTAGGACGTATAAAATATAAGCTGTTGATGATGGTGATGATGAACAGCATCAGCATCAGCTAAAGGTTGGCATGTCTTGGAAACACCACCGAAGTAACAGTACACCAAACAAATCTATCTGATCTGTGAAAGTTAGTAACATGGTAACACCCTTTTGTCGTAGGAAATGAACAGATGATCATCAAATGCCCGAACAGGTCTTCATAACTTTTAGCTTAAAACCATCTCGATCACGCCAGCTTTTAAATTAAAAAAAAGAATCAAAATTGGTTTATTCGTTTTGGAGGTACGATGCCAGTCACACAGATACAGCGACGACACGTCAAACTTATATCACCCCTCTTTTAGCTTGAGGGGTTGAAAAACGTAATATTCGAAATGCAAGACTGACTGTCCCAATTAATAGTCAAAAGAAAACTTTCACTAAATTTCTATTAAATTTGTAACACCTAACCGGAATAACTCAATAGATGCCAGTGGCACTAAAAGGATTTTTTACAGTACATCACTTATTGGTATAATTACTTTACTCTTTGATCACTAATCATCATAACATGTAATAACCATCTTACTGCTGAGGAGCTCGTCGGCGTTGTCGTTTATGCGCTCTTGCAATAATTATTTTTATCTATAGCTTCTAGTGTAAGCTCAGAACAATAACTAAAGATTGTTCTGAGAGTGTAACTTTCCATCGAATTAAAACGCAAACGTTCGTCGTCCTAGTTGTGACAACTGCCAAATCGAATGGGGGTGGATACATCATAATAAATCACTAATCTGTGGTATGGAAGCCGCTTTTTCTCAGAAAACGAAGATCGTTTTCGTTATGATTCGATTGAAACTTACACTAGGGTTACAGGTTTCAATTTCGAAAACAGCTTTGTTTTCGTAACTTTCGCCATGGTCGATCCTGGGATGGGTCAATCAAAATTTATAATCTCGAGCTACTCCGTGCTTCGGAATGCACGTTAAGCCGTTGGCCAGTTACTGCAACCGCTTAAACCCACCAACCCCCATTGGGCCAGCATGGTGGTATGGTATGGCCCAAACTCCTCATGTGTTTGTCTCACGTAAGAAGGCCGTTGCCCTGCGGTGGGACGTATAAAATATAGGCTGTTGATGATGGTGATGATGAACCATCTTATCGTATTTATCTGTCTAGCGGCGTTATCCCTCTGGAGAGCTATGAATGACAATTGAAAAATCAATTGTGTCTGGGATCTGATCATTGACGGATTAAACCAACAAGTTTACTTACCAAAAATAGAGTGACCTTTAAAAAAAGTAAACAAACAAATGAATTTTCGTAACTGTCATTTACTATTAAATATTTTAGTAGAAATGTTTTTGTAAATTATTTTTAGTTCATTTTATAATTAGGTTTTAGTTTTATTTCATGTTTCACTTCAGTGTTATTTTATATTTTTGGTGTTAGGACTAAATCATGCCTGAGTAAGTAAAAAAAATTTTCAACTAAGTATTTAACTTGAGATTATTCTTTGTGATTCACGAATCCCCAAAATATTACCATCATAATTCTAAACTAAAGAAAAAACTATTAAAAAATTATTAATTTCAAATAAGTTCAAATGAAAACTGCTCTCCAAAATATTTGGTACAGTCAGCATCAGAAATATCTGAGCTTTCAGAGTGCTCTATAAAAACTGTGATTTTTAGAAAGTATCCATATTACCATAGTATTAGAATCGACTTTCACTTGTCGAAGATTTATGTGCTACAAATTCATACACTGATACAATTTTACTATTGTAATTTGTAATTGCTTCGAAAGAATCATTGTCAGTATGAAATTTCTCCGAAGGGACAGAACTACATTGCGCAATACAAGCGTTGACGACTGGCTGACCGAGTGGTCTGTAGCCCTTGCTAAACAGGCTATTTGGTCCAGAGTCCCGGGTTTGAATCCCGGTAGGAGCAGATGTTTGTATGATGAGTACGGGCATTTGTTCACGAGTCATGGATGTTTACATGTTTATTTAGTAAATTCCTAATTTTTATATTTAAATTATCAATATTTATACTGTTGACTAGTATCCATAACAAAAGGTCCTAATGATACTTACTTTGGACTAGATAATAGGTGTGAGTGCTTGAATATTATTATTAAGTGCGGAATAACTGGTTTTACTCCACCATGCCTCCCTGAATCAATTGCAATTAATTAACATTACTGTAAGTTACACCTACAATAAACGATTTCCAATTCAATTCTTTGTTGCATTTTCAAAGGAAAAGCAGTTAGCAGTCAACTCATTCTTTGCCTTATTCCATCGTTACTTTCGCTCATTCTCATGTTCTGCTTTATGGACGATACTGGCAACGCGACCCACCATGATGATGACAGTACCTACCTACCTATTGAAGCTTATACTTAGAAAACGTAATTACTGGGCATGGACGGCATTTCATCTTAGGCCTCAGGATGACAACGCACCTGCAATATCAAGTGATTTTCCCTTGTTATTGCAGGTGTCTATAGGTAACCGCTTACCATCAGGTGGGCCGTCAACTTGTCTGTCATCTAGTTCTATATAAAAAAAAGCTTAAAATCTGCAACTATTTTCTTAGGTGTGTGCCGTGCCCCGCCGCGGATCCCTGCGCACCCACCGCTGGTATCAAGTCGGGTCTTCGAGATGGGAAGCCCATAGATGGGAAGCAGGAAAATCCCTGTCCCTGCCGGACCTGCTGCTGTGGGAAGCCTCCTATTGTAAAACCAGTGAGTCATCTACAGTGCCCCTTTGGTCTGGAGTCTTCTAAAATACTTTGTCTCATGCGCCTGGCTAGCTACTACCAAAAGAATTATTGTGCTTCGGCAGTTGAACATACCTTGAAAGTTTGGTTGGTTGTATATCTACATCCAATAAACTGCACTGCAGGTAAGCAGTTGATATTGGTATCCGTACTAGTCGGTTCCGTGACGGCACAGTATACTTTATAAACGTAGAACAATACGTTTGTGCTTTGATATTTAACACAATGTTCAGAAGATGTTAAATATATTCCTTAAATATAGAAATTTTCTTAGGGGGTTTGTTTCGCAACGCGGTAACCGCTTACCATCACGCTTGTTTGCCACTTGTCGTTTAAGAAAATTAATAAAATAGACACTTTCTGTAAAAAAAAAAAAACACGGAGCTACCTATACGGGATACCTATTCAGTATACATATTATTGTTCTGCTGAATCTAATGTAAGCTAACTCGTAAGCTTAACGTTAATTTTTGAAATAGGCTGTGCCATGAATTCTAATATTAATAGAAGTTGATTCTTTGGGTAGTTTATAATTTTGTTCCCTGTGTTCTAACAGCCACATTGCTGTCTGCTTTCTGTTTGCTAAATTCACTGAATGCACTAAGTAAGTAAATTTAGGTGTTCCTTGCATATTTTAATACCAAGATAAAGTTTCAATTTTTTGAATGGGATATTTTAGGAGAATCAATCTAGACATGTGAAATAAGACAAAAAGACATTTTAGCAAATGCTTTAAATGTATAAGAAACTATTCAATTGACGGACCAAACATCAACATTTTGGCAACTCTACATTAAAAAAGTGAAACAAAATACATCGAAGGCAACATAGTTATCTACGCATACATTAAATTTTTATTTTTTTTGTCTTCTACAAATTATTTTGTAATAAATTTGTATTACTAGGTAGGTATTTTCTAAATTTCTAATAGCTAAACAGAAAGGGTCTTACTGATGATGTCACTGTATTATAAATTTAGTGCTAAACACTCGCTTGGAAGACACCCCCGACAACTAGTACAGTATTATGCTTTCTGCTGGCTATGTCAAACATTCTTTGTGTAAAGATTTGCGAAGCTTCAATAACGTAATTAAGTATATGTGCAGCTACTTTTAAGTTGTGGCATGATAGTGCAAGCAATGGTGTAATATATTTTCATCGTCTTCTCAAATGACATCAAACACCATGGTTGCCGCTTATATAATCACTAGTACCTATGAAAAGAATTAAGTGGCCCACTGAACGCCAGCGCTTATATACTATAACTGTTCCACCATATGCCTTGTGGAACCAACATTGTGTGCCATACTCTGTTTTACAATATTTGACTCTATGACATGTTGTAATCGACCACGTTTAAACTGTTATTCAATCATTCAAATGCGGGCTTAGAATGTAATCTGTAAATTTACATTTCTCTTGCAGTGCTACAAGCAACCGAAAATCCCAGATTCGTATGCACCGCGGCGGTGCTACATGAAGCCAAAAGCACGCATCGAAGCTGGAACCACGTATAACATGTCGTATCTGCCAGCGGACGGATGCCAGAACCTCAGGGGTGTGGCTCGGAAGCCAGCGCCTAACTTGGTACCGAGCTGCGAGCCTATGGAAAGCTGCACTGTCCAGAAGGTTAGATATAATTTACGAGAAACAGGGCGTAATGTTATAATATACAGGTGAGTCAAACCAATGCCCCCCGTAGGAAATGTATCCTAAATATTGAAGTTAGCAAATTATACTCTAAGGAAACATTCGTGAATCGAGCGGAGTATCATGAATGTATCGAATGTTCATTTTCTACATTTGGTGGGTTGATTTCCCGGCTCAAGTAAGTGGCTTTTATTAAATCTTTGAATGTCATTATTTTCATTTTTAAAAATAAATGAATGTTTCCTGTAAGTACATCCTATAATAATATGGTTGAGCGGAGCGATGGCTGGCACATGCGTCATACTTGTGAACAGGTGCCACTAGTGGAAATGGTCATCTCTTAGCTTCCTTGATTTTATAATAATTTACCTCCATATTCATCAATAGTATCATTTTTGAGGGATTTTTGAGGTATATGCCATTATAGGATATTATATATAAAACAATACAATTATTATTGTAATGACATAGTCAGACAAGTGATTTAAATTAATGAAAGATGTTTGGCTTTATTAGGTCTTTGTATATTAATTGTTGACCTTTGTGTTTTGTAATACCTATATTGTGATGGTGCATTGTCGGACAGCCTTTAAATACAGTAAATATTCTTGTCATTAGGTACTTATTGGTACGTTAATATACCTTTTTTTATACTCTGTGCGACACTGCACTGCTAAATGCTATTACTGTGTAATTAAACATTGTAACTTAATAATTGAAAAGAGTGACTACACGAGTTTGTTGCCGGAATCTTCTCGGTAGTTCAACTTTTGGAACCGGTGTAAATTCAGACAGACTGACCGACAGACAGACAGACTGACCGACAGACAGACAGACTGACAGACAGACAGACATACTGACTGACGGACAGACGGACCGACAGACAGACCGATAGACAGACTGACATTATAACATTCTTAGCTTGCGTAGATCCAGATAAGACAGAGAGACAAACATTATGAAATTGTTAGTTAGTTAATATTATTTTTATGTGATAGACATAAGGGTTTTTTTCTTGGTTTTTTATGGGTTTTTAATTCGAAAGTGCTTCTTGGGGGGCCTAATTGAATAAAGATATTTTCATTTTCATTTTTTACAATTTGCTAACTTCAATATTTATTTCCTTCCATGGGGCATTAGTTTGACTCACCTGTATGTATGTCGTCTGTTTTGTCAAGTAAGGACTGACTTGCTGCTTGAACAAGACCTTTTAGTGCCGATGCCTCTTCTAGAAGAGCCGTAGGCTTATTTGTTTCAGTGTTGTTTTGCAAATCCTGGGACTGGATCAGCAAAAAGCGAAATTCTTGCGACGAGCTGTTTGCTTTCGGATTGCGCTGACCCTTTCTTGGAACTTGTTTAATTCCATAAACAGGTCCTAAAATTCGTAATTCAAGCTTACTTGACGTATTGTGTTTGTAATGCGCTCCGCTAGTCAACCATTTCTCTGTTACTCTTTACGGCTAGCTTCAGTAGCACTATAACATTACCTTTACCGCTATTTGATACTCTTATTACAGTAGCAACTCCTGCATCCTCTTCATCACTAACACAGGTTACTGTTCCCCCAGCTATCGTTCCTGCCAAACCCAGTGTGTGTAACGCAAGCGATTCGGCCGTGTCATCACGACATGTGGGGACAGGGGCCCATCCAAAACGTCACTACCCAACGTCACGACTACGTCCCCAAACCTTGCGTGCTCAGGGAGAGTTGCAAGCCGCCGCCAAAGTTTCATTGTGTCGAGACACCGTTCGAAAGTGAGTCATGCACCATCATGCATTGTCAGATTTATTTTGTCTAGCTTTTGAATGACCTTTAGTTATTTATTGAAATATTAGGTCTAGTCTTATTTTTATTTCCACTAGCCCCTTGTATTGCAACTATTAGTTTATTTTATTTATCAATTCATTAAAATATTGACAAAGAACCACAAGGAAACAGGGAACATGCATCATAAAAAACGTTTTTCAGATCGCACCGTAAATAAGTTATCGTATTTACTACCCGAGAATGTGCAGCTAACGAAATCTTTTGCACCTGAACGTTGCTATGAAAAGCCTGCCGCTAAAATGGATGGCACCACCACGCACAAGATGAGCTACATGCCCAATCAGGTTAGTAATGGAACTATTTTGTACTCCTGTTTAATGGAAATGAAATTGTTTTATCTATACCATTTCCTCCAACTTTGGTCTTTTGATTTTTAATCTTTAGGTATTTCTTAAAATATGTTTACGCTAGTTTGTAGACTTAGTGGCTTTGAACACTAAATATTAATGAAGCTTTACAAAATAAGAAGAAAAATATTATTTCGAAATAATAGGGGCAACCGTTATGATAGATATCATACAATTCTGGCATCTTGCCGGTCGGTCATTTATTTGTTTGTGGATGATTGAAAAGCCGTGGGGAACGCTAGGTTATTTATCTATTTAAAACGTTTGTTGACTGTTTGAAATTAATTTTCGATCTTGTCAATTAATTAAGTGGAAGTAGAAATTTTTAATCCTTATTCAGTAATATTTAAAAAACTTCCAATCTCAAATCTGATTAGTCGCCAGAAGTTTTTTTTTCAACATGCAAACGTATTTGGAAGCAAACATTTCAGAACCTTGTGGTTTCTTAAAGAAGTTGCAAGTTTGACAGTAACGAGCACTGTTTCTATTTTTCCCTGGTAATAAGTATCATAATTTAAGTACAGTGCCACTCTTTCATTAAAATCCCACAAGAAAAGTGTAGACGTCATTTGTCTTGTCACTAACGGAAAGTAAAGCACTTTCATCTTAATTCCGCATCAAGCAACATGGCGATTAAAGTAAGTGAAAATGCTATGGGTTCTATCCTTTTCTTATTGAATACAAACGAAAGGGAAACAGTCAAATTAAAGTTGCTTCAAGCTGTCACTATTGTAGAACAATTTAAGGATGTAACGGATTCAATAGAGAAAATAGCTGAAAACTTTTTCCTGCAAGATAGAAATTCTTTTAATTTTTTTGTTCAAGATATTGCCAAAAGAGCCACTGCCGTGGGCGTGCAAGGGACAGTACCAAAAGCCTTGCCAGAAGTTGGATATAAGCACCACTTATACAATGAGGTACCGAAAACATGCTCCGTAGTTCAGTACAATAAAATCCAAAAAAATATGTTGTGCCTCATCTCGCTTATTCATTGCCATATTTTTGCATTATTCTAAAATAAAAATAACAAAATACTTATGCAAAGAAATATAAAGAGAATATCGACATGCTATGATTAAGAATTGCAAATTTTGCAAAAGAAAGATAGCCCTAGTCGTATTGCGCTTAGTTATGGAGTAAACAAATAACCGACTACAGCAAAAATCACTTCACTGCGTGGTCGGACCTTTTTCTAACGACAGTACACAACCACTAGAAAAAAGGTCGGAGTACAGTGTCTTACTTGATCCCATTTATGTGTAAATGGGACGGAGTGAGGTAGCAATGGTTGATTTTTGCTTCAAATTGTCAAATTGTCATTCCACGCTGTACCTATATACCTTCATGGTTAACATAGATGCAGCGAGAAAATCAAATCTTTTTGAAGCCAATATGTTACTTAACGTTTTGCAAAACGTCCACACAATCAACAATAGCCGCTTGCCATCGGGTAGACATTCAGAAGACCTATCAAATTTATTTATTACTGTATGACGCAGTTACCTGGATGCCGGGAGTGACTGCCGGCGGCGAGCCATCATCCCCTACAGCTGCACCAACCCCGTCACAGCCTCTAAGAGATTTGAGACACAGACCGTTTACAAAAACAGGTTTAAATTAAAATTACCCATCTATTTTGAATTTAAGCCTATATCAAGCCTTGGTGAAAATTCCACTAACATCATAACATTAGGTTTCTACACAAACGCACCAGTTTGTGACAAAAAGGATGCGGTGGGCATTTTGTAAAGCCAACCCTAATTTTACATTAAATAGGTACGGTCGACCACTGAACACTTTAGTACCATGTTACAACGACTCTAGCATCAATATAGTACGGTAGTGTTGTATTTACTATAAATACTCGTTGGTAATCAAAACTGTGTGTCAAATTTAAATATTTAAATAGAGCTATAATTGATTTTACTTCAAAAAATATATGGTGTCATGATCTAACGTTTTTCAGAGTTTTCCTTCTATATCACAAAATACAAATATTTCAACACGTTATCAGCACGAAATAGTCGTGAAAAGATGTGAAAAATATATTAGAGTGGTATATATTTTTTGAAGTCGACAGGTACGTGAGATTTTTTAGTGAAATGCCGAATGATTGTGGAGATTCTTCAAGAAGATGTTCTTCTTCACTCCCTTCTTTTTCTCTTCGTAATAGAGATGGCTATAGCGTTTGGAAATTCAAAATGCGTTACTATTTAATGCATGAAGATCTGTGGGAAGCAGTAGATGGTTACCCAAGTGGTAACAACACCCTAGATCCTATAAAGGTAAGGAATGACCGAATAGCTCTCACTAAAATTTGTTTAACGTTGGAAGATTCTGCTATTACCCATGTTAGAAATGCTAAGACTTCTTCTGAAGCATGGAGATCCCTTCAAAATGCTTACGAAGATAGAGGTATGGGACGTAGACTAGCATTAGAAAGGAAGTTATACAGATTGACATTAGATAACTTTAATGATATTGAGGCTTATATTAATGCTGTTGTGAGTACTGCTCAGGACTTAGCAGACATTGGCAAAGTCATTGAAGATTCCTCACTAGCTGCTATTTTATTAGGAGGCTTATCTTCTAAATATGACCCACTGATTATGGCATTAGAGAACAGCAATATCGAAGTTACTACTGAGTTAGTAAAGGCTAAGTTATTAAACGAAATGTCTAAATGCGATAATATGCCATCAGAATCTGCATTACGTACTTCTAATGAAACCCATAGAAAGAAGAAACCAAAGAAACAGAAGCCCATAATCTGTTATGACTGTAAGGAGCCCGGACACAAGAGACCAGAATGTCCTTTAAAGAAAAAGAAATCTAAAGAGGAGAAATCTTTGTATGCTTTAGGCATTAGTGATGATAACTCTTCGGACAATTGGTTTATTGATTCTGGAGCAACCAAACATATGTCATCGCGGCGAGACTGGTTCGTAAATATGGAGAAATTAGATACTGGTACTGTAACTGTAGCAAATGGAGATAAGATAAATAGTGGTGGTATAGGTGATGTTTCGATCTGTACTAAATCTGATGTAAATAGAATTTCTAATGTTGTATTTGTACCTAATTTAAAAACCAATTTGATATCTGTATATAAGGCTGTACAAAGTGGTTTTACTATTTTATTTGATAAAAATGGTTGCACCTTTTTTGGAAGCGATACTTTTTCTTTTTCAGGTAATCCAATTTTACGTGGTTCTGTATATAACGGGCTGTACAAGTTGGAATGTACTGTCAATACTCCGTACAATGGAACTCGTGATGTGGCTATGGCCGAATCATTGTCGAATACATACCAGTTGTGGCATAGACGTCTTGGCCATTTATGCCGTTTTGGGATGAACCTCTTAAGAAATGGTCAAGTAGGTGTAGATTATAAGGTTGTAGATAAAAGTAGTTGTGTCGCTTGTGTAGAAGGTAAGCAAGCGCGTAAACCTTTTAAAAGAATAATTTACAAAAAAGCAACTTCTTTGCTTGAATTGATACATTGTGATTTATTTGGACCAATATCAACCAATTCTTTTCAAGGCAATAGATATGCTTTATTATTTATTGATGATTATTCGCGTAAGATTTTTGTTTATTTTCTAGCTGCAAAGTCTGAAGTAAAAGAAAAATTTAAGATTTTTCATTTACTTGTAGAGCGACAAACTGATAAGAAAATAAAAACTGTTAGGACCGATAATGGGACAGAATTTGTTAACACCGAATTGTTGCATTATTTTTCTATGAACGGGATAGTACACGAAACTACGGTGCCTTATTCTCCTCAACAGAATGGCGTAGCTGAGCGTACTATACGTTCTGTTACTGAAAAAGCACGTTCTATGTTAGCAGGTAGTTCACTTCCTATGGCATATTGGGAGGACGCTGTACAGACGGCTGTTTATTTGAAAAACTGTTCCCCACATCGTAGTCTGGTAGGTTCTCAAACACCATTTGAAATATGGTATGGAAAGAAACCAGATTTGTCACACCTAAAAGTGTTTGGTTGTCGTGCTCTTGTACATATTCCATCATGTCAAAGAAAGAAATTTGACGTGAAAGCAGAGGAATTTATTTTTGTAGGATATTCTGATAATGTACATAGTTATTATTTCAGAAATACCGCGTATCCTAGAAAAAATATAAAAGCTAGAGATGTTACCTTTTTTGAGGATTGTTTTAAAAGTCTGAAGAATAATGATAAGTCAGATACAGGTCAAAATAATTCTATTTTAACCTTGACAAATATATTGGAAACTGAGGATGTCGTTGACATTCCAGAGGATGCCAATAGAACTGCAACATCTGAATCTTCTACTATTGAGAATGAAAACATGGAACCATCTAGTTCGTGTCCACTAAAGGGGGAAGTTGGGATTGGTTCAGAGCTTGAATCAGATATTATACCAGATATTGATTCTCCCATTGTGCAAGATATTAGTTCTTCAGAAAACTCAGAGAGAAGATATCCTTCTAGAGTTCGTAAACCACCTGATTATTATTCTTACAGTGTTTTGCCGAACGAGTTCTTTGAACCTCAGAACTATATTCAGGCCTTAAAATCTGATACTGCAGATAAATGGCAGGCAGCAATGGAAAGTGAATATCAATCTCTTCTTAAGTTAAATACATGGAAGTTAGTGGACAAACCAGATAAGAAAGTAATTCCATGTAGATGGATTTATAGAGTTAAAACGGATGCTCATGGGAATATTATAAAGTACAAGGCCAGACTTGTCATAAAAGGATATAGTCAAGTTGAAGGCATTGACTACCATGAAACGTTTGCTCCGGTTGTAAGAAATTCTTCTTTACGGACGCTTATTGCTTTAGCCTCAGAATATGACCTCAAAATGCGTCACTTAGACGTTGAAACTGCCTTTTTAAATGGCGATCTCTTAGAAGAAGTGTATATGACTCAACCACAAGGGTTTGTGAAAAAAGGACAAGAAGACAAAGTTTGTTTACTGCAAAGGTCATTATACGGGCTTAAACAAGCACCCAGAGCTTGGTACTGTAAGTTGAATGAAACTCTTACACAAATAGGTTTCAATAAATTACCGTCGGAACCATGTGTTTATAAAAAACTTTTTGGTTCAGAAATGGTTATACTGGCCGTATATGTGGATGACATAATTGTCTTTTATAAAAGTGACAAATTATTTGACACTGTCATAAGTGACTTAGACAAATATTTTGTGATAAAAGATTTGGGTAAACTAAGTTATTATTTAGGTATAAATATTTCGCAAAAGGACAATGAAATATGTATTAATCAAAAAACGTACATTGAAAACTTACTGAAGAAATTTGGTTTGGAATCGTGTAAAGGCTATTCCACACCTTTAAATAATATTAAGTTGGAAAGTTGTACTGATAACGGTGAGCAATTATATCCATATCAAAATCTAATAGGATCTTTGATGTTTTTGGCTGTTAACACACGCCCTGATATAGCATTTGCCACAAGTTATCTTAGTCAATTTAATACGTGTTTTACTAAGATTCATTGGGAAGCTGCAAAGCGAGTACTCCAATATTTAAAGCAGACTATAGACTATAGTATTGTTTATAGGAGCACGGGAAATCCTTTAATAGGATATGCAGACGCAGATTGGGCGAATTGCACTCGAGATCGACGCTCATACACAGGATTTTACTTCAAGTTAGCGAATGGTCCTGTTTCGTGGGCATCAAGAAAGCAACCTACCGTTGCTTTATCATCAGCTGAAGCTGGGTATATGGCCCTTACAGACGCTGCTAAAGAAGCCATATACTTACGCCGCTTCATAAGTGAGGTATGTGGTCGTAAATATGACTCTGTAACTATTTATAGCGACAGTCAAAGTGCACAGAGTATAGCAAATAATCCCGTTCACCACAACAGAACAAAACATATCGATACGAAATACCACTTTATAAGAGAAAAAGTATCGGAAAACGTTATAGGTTTAAAATACATTAAGAGTAGCGAAATGTCAGCAGATGTATTGACAAAACCATTAGGTCGTGTAGCTCATAATAAGTGTCTAACATCTATTGGAATAACTTGATGTTTGTTAATATACTATTCTTAGCCTATATTAATATGTTTTACCTAATTTTATTCTGTTTTGGTTATATTACGTTTTTAGAATTTAATCGGGGGTTTATTTACTGTTATTTCTATATTTATCTTGTGCATTTTATTTGTTAATTTTAGCTTTATATCTAGTTTTGATTAAGGGGGAATGTTGTATTTACTATAAATACTCGTTGGTAATCAAAACTGTGTGTCAAATTTAAATATTTAAATAGAGCTATAATTGATTTTACTTCAAAAAATATATGGTGTCATGATCTAACGTTTTTCAGAGTTTTCCTTCTATATCACAAAATACAAATATTTCAACAGGTAGCAACTATAAAGAACGTGCACAAGATCGGTATGACATGGTAGTAAAGTGTTCAGCTACATCTGTGGTCGACTGTACCTTACAGGGCGGCAAAGTGTAGGCGGCTAGAACAGTGTGTTTCATTCAAGCTGCACTAGCTGTCCTCGCTCAATGTCAATTGACTCTATAAAGTGACTATAAACCAATGTGTTCGTATATTATGATTCACGGTTTAAGACATTTATTTCTCCAAAAGAATTAAATTCAAGGATGCTAGTTAGTAAATACAAAGCAGACTCATTCAATCAGCTATGTACAGTCGACAGCACATCAACCGTAACAGTTTGACCTTGAGACCGCCCTTACGACGCTCGTAATAGAGGCGGCTTTCGTAGTGCAACTGATACACTTGATGTGCTGTCGTCTGTACTATAATTTATTTTCACACATTCATACCCTCCATGACGGAACTGACATAAACCGACGATGTGTATAGCATACATCAATTTGTAGAGCCTTGTAATAGTCCCGGGAGTCTCTGACAATTAACAAGCAATTGTGTCTGGAATACAGTAGGACTTGACAGGTTAAATCTCTGGTGTATACTTATGTACTACGGTAGATAAGTGCCTACATCAGGCAAATCGAATGTTTGTTTACCGTCTTTTTTTAGAAATCTAGTCCTGCAGCCTTATTTTCAACTGTCTATAAGGATTCGAATGTCGGAACTCTATAACTGCCACTTTTTATCGCGGTGCGTCAAAGCGAGACGGGATGTGACTTTACGAATCGAATCCGTAATCCGACAGTTGAGAATAAGTGGGCTGCTGTTGAGCTTTGCCGCTAGGATAGGAAGATCATGCAGCAATATCTTTACGTACCTACCTATGCTATAAATGTAGAATACACTACGTTAGATATTGTCCGAGCGTTTATTTCAATTATACGAATGTTTGTTGCCACATACATTAGGATCCAGTGACACACAATTTGCGAAACATTAATATAATTACGAAATGTTACTATTGTCTTGTTTCCTTGTGGACTATGCACCTGATTTCTTTGATATTGCTGAGCACTATTACCTCAGGTGTCTCATCCATCAGTCAGATGTTCCCCTGCTAGTTAGTTTTGATGTGTAGATCAGATTACCAAGGAAAGTCTTAATTAATTACCTACATTAACTTCGAAGAAGTTTTGGGTTCTTCCCAACACTTTTTCGATCAATCCTGTCTCGTAAATTCTAATTTTAACGCGTCAAGCATCAGATTCCAAACACAAATGTTTTTTCAATTTTCATAGCCATAACCGGGCTTATTTTGCCAGGACTCTGGAGATAAACTAAAATGAGTCCTGAATTCGAGCTTAGTTTTTATATCATGTATAGTAAGAAGTATCTACTCAGAACTGCGTTTTTATCAAAGGACACAAGTAAGTTTATTATAACATTTTTGATGAATTTTGGAAAACAAACTGACGATTTTTATAAATTTCAATAAAATATTTTTATTTGCATACATTTTTAGTTTTTATATTCTATATTTTATACTTTTGCATTCTATAAAGGTAGGATTGCTGTTCAAAATTCAGAATTATTTCAAGCCCAGGCTTCAAACATTTTTTGGTCCTCTCCTTTTCGGATTCAATTGCACGATGCCATTTGGAAGTAGAGTCCCCAAAAATTTAGTTTATTAGTTTTAAAAAAGATTCAGAAGACTCGAGTATTTTCGAACACTATTTGTGAACGTAATCTTTGGTCCCCAGCTACTTGCCCGCCAAAACTCCGATCCCCCAGCCGGTAAAGCCTGCCCCCAACCTGATGCCTTCCACAGCACAGATGGAGGGAGACACAGTCCATAAGGTTAGTTTTAACTCAGGGGACTACTAAATAGGTCCTTACTACCTAATTGCCGCTTGGTTGAGTAGTCAGCAGGTAACCCTGTCCACTGAACCCTAGGCCTGGGTCCCCTACTTACAGTGTGATGTTTATTCTTACAGAAAAATTGCAAGCAAAGTTATGTCACTGTCAATATGACATTACAGGGTTTTTCAAAATGAAGGCCCGTAGAAAATATCCCACAATATTTCTTAGTTCGGAAATATGATATTTTTATGCATTTTTTTTTATTTGTTGTGTGAGTTCTTGAACATAGCATAGTAGGTCGTAATGGCTACGAGCAATAGGTAAATAGCCCGTCGCGATCAACAGGAATTATTTGTAATTTGATTAAAAATTTGATATTTTCCATTGTTTTGATTGGCTGGCTTGACAAACATACCGATTTTTTTATATCGACCCAAGCTAGCCCTGTAGTGTTGTCGGTAATGTAAATTCACTATACAAAAATTCAGTTGTTTTAAAATACTTTTTTTACGAAAATAAAAAATGCAATAAAACATAAATACAATCCGGCTCGAAGGACCGAATTAATGTGTTTCCTATTTCGCAACAGCTATCGTTCCTCCCAAACCCCGTATGTGTTACGCAAGCCATCCGGCCGTGCCACCACGACATGTGGGGTCAGGGGCCCATGCAGAATATTACCACCCAACGACACGACTTCGTACCCAAGCCGTGCGCGCCCCCGGAGAGCTGCAAGCCGCCGCCCAAGTTTCATTGTGTTGAACAACCATTTGAAAGTGAGTGGATAGACCAACCATTTGAAAGTGGGTAGATTTGGTAGTGAGGGGTTTACGAGTAGAATTACCTCGTGAACAGTGAAGGATAACATATGACTTTTTAGTGCGAGGGGAAAAGATGACAGCACACGCGTGCGTAGCCACAAATATGAAAAAAAAACTTTTTTTATTTAATTCCACTTATTTATTACCGTGGTAGGCCCGTATGTAGGGTCGTCTGGGTAGTTACCACCGCCTTTCTTATTTCAGCCGTGAAACAGTTCACTGTGTTTCGGATTGAAGAGAAAGGTAGCCAGCGTAATTACTGGGCATGGACGGCATTTCATCTTAGGCCTCAAGATGACAACGCACCTGCAATATCAAGTGTTTTTCCTTGTTATTGCAGGTGTCTATAGGCGGCTGTAACCGCTTACCATCAGGTGGGCAAGCTATTAGCCTAGATAATACAATTTTATTATCTACCAGAAGGCTCAAAGTCACCCAAAGAGCAATGGAGAGGGCTATGCTTGGTGTTTCTCTGCGTGATCGAATCAGAAATGATGAGATCCGCAGGAGAAGTAAGGTCGCTGACATAGCCCAAAGAATTGCGAGTCTAAAGTGGCAGTGGGCAGGTCACATTGCGAGGAGGACTGACGGCCGTTGGGGCGGAAAGGTCCTCGAATGGCGGCCGCGCACCGGGAGACGCAGCGTTGGTAGGCCCACCACAAGGTGGACCGATGATCTGGTAAGGGTCGCGGGAAGCCGTTGGATGAGGGCAGCGCAGGACCGATCGGTTTGGAGATCCTTGGGGGAGGCCTATGCCCAGAAGTGGGCGTCTCTCGGCTGATATGATGATGATGATGATGATCTACCAGAATACCTAGCAATAAAAACGTGATTTGATTTGATGGTTTGAAAAATGAAATCTTTAGGTATTATTCTTTCATTTTCTTTTATTACCTACATTTATTCTTATGTCTTAAATTATAATTTTCTAATACTACCTACCTCATCACCTAGCCTATGCCTATATAGGTACGTCCCTTGGCTTGGCACAGCCTTCCTACATGGGAGAAACACATGAGGAGTTTGGGCCTTAACACCACCAAGTTCCTCTTACGCCATAGATCCTACTAATCTATCTACCTTAAATTAAAAGCTTTGAATGACTTCCAGATCGGACTGTCAACCGGATGTCCTACATAAACCCCGGTCGGATTGCGCCGCAGGAGTCTTACGCACCTGTAAAATGCTATGAAAAACCAGCAGGTATTTATTATTCATTGATTGATTGTTCAATATAGGTATAGGATCACCGGACCACCGTAATAAAGAAAGAGGAAACTACGGATTTAGCCTGTATTTACTCTGTTAGATTATTTGCTTAACTGACACACAGAGCTATATTATAATATGGTAGGCAGATACTACTTTTTTACTCGAGCTGTAGTGCAAGCATGGATGTCTTGATAAGGCGTTTTTATTAAACTCTACAAAAACAATGTGTTATGTCAAGTTGTATAATCGAATTATGTGTGATAGAAAAATTTAGGTCTGTTTTTAATGTCGAATTCTGTCGATGGATGGATCCAGCTTGCAAAGCTCAAACAAATAAAAGAGGCGATTTAAGTAATCAGTACTTCATAGCTGATAGCTATCAGTGTACATACGATAGCACATCACAAGTGTAACAGTTGCACTACGAAAGTCGCCTCTATTACTAGGGCGGTCTCAAGGTCAAACTGTTACGCTTGATGTGCTGTCGACTGTACCTAGATATATCATGTAACCCATACACGCACACAAACACACACAACACACACACACATTGACTGTCGCTAAGATTTCAAAGACAGAATAGATCAGCCCAGCCGTACGTTATATCTTTCGCATTTTACTTGTAGATGTGACACAAATAAATTATACTAGTTACTTTTTAAATTTCTATTAAGAGGCTGGGTTTATGTTTAGCACAATGAATAATTTAACAAAATGGCGTCGAGCCTGCTAATTGCTCAGAAGGTTGGTCTCGCAGTCTCGCAACGAACATCAAAGCACTAATTGCGGCTGTCTGGTAACTTCTTTAGCAATGTTACTTGCCGCTTTCATTACTATGTTTGTCATTAGGGTCTCTACAACAATCTTGTGTGCAATTCCTGGCTCCCAATCGCCCTAATTTTGACGATAATACTAAAATAATACCGTTACCAAAAACGCTACGTTGTCAGAATCCGTAAACTCTACATTTGACAGGATATTTTTTTTCGGAACAATACGTTGGAGTGGCAATCGATCAGACTTTCAGAATTGTGTAAAGGTTTCGCGCTGTTTTTGTAATCGTTTAATCCAAAGACATTACTGATGTAACTTTACGTATTTTTCGCAGTCAAATCAATGTATTTTTTAACGTTTGTAATACTGACATTAGTTGCTCAGCGTCATCCGAATCAAAAACGTTCATTTGACAGTGAACTACGTTCCCATGGAAGATTGTTTTCAAAACAATGTTTTTGGTCATTTATGTTGTCGAAAACAGTGCCACCTTTACATAAATTCATAAAGTGTTTTGTGTAGTTCTTTTATACAAGATGGTGATAACAATACGACAGTAAATTAAAACATGGGCTATTATTGGTTCATAGAAATGCTTTGCAACTTTCAAATGCATCTTTCATTTGATAATCTTATGAAATTTCTATGAAATAATATAATATTGGCTGCATTATTGTTTGTTGCCGGAATCTTCTCGGTAGTTCAACTTTTGGAACCGGTGTAAATTCAGACATGACAGACAGACAGAGACTATGACGTTGTTAGTTAATATATTTTTTGTGATAGTTGTAAGAATGTGTTTTTTTTGACGATTTAAAAGTGCTTCTTTGTGGCCTATTTAAATAAAATATTTTTTTCTTTCTTTCTTATTTCATATAAATGTCATGAAATTATCAAATGAATACGTAAAATGTATTGAAAATTTAAAATCATTTCTATAAACTAATATAGCCCATGTTTTAATACTTCTAGAATATTCTAGATAATAGATAAGTGTGCAAAAATTTAACGTAGCTAATTGTTAAGTACCTAATGGCTCATGGGGTAAGAGTAATGGCAAGACAAGTGTATTTTTTACGGCTTAGTTAAAATATGTCGTATGATAAAATGTAGTAAAGTATGTCGTATGATAAAATGTAGTTCAAATGTGATTACCACAAATTGATACTTGTGGTAACCACACTGGCCCTAAGTTTTACGTCAATTATTTTATATTGTTTACAGCTAAAATGGATAGCGAGACGACACAGAAGATGTCGTATCAGCCGGTGTGCGTGCCCTCGCCGCAGCGGCCGCCTTGGGCCTGCAAAGGGCAGTATCAAAAACCATGTCAGAGGGTAATTAAACCAATTTCAAATATTTTAGTATTCTTCAGTTTCAAATTTTCTCTTCGTGTAAGACATAAGTTATAAGACACACTACGGAAATCAAGAGGAAACTTTGGATGTGCTAAATACCGGCTCGGTGGCGTGGTGGTTCCAGCGCTTAGTTTCGATTACAAAAACAAAGCAACTTTTGCCATGGTCGACTCCGGATGGGTCCAACAAAATTTTGCAATCCCGAACTCCTCCGTTCACGTAAGCCAATGGTCCCGGTTGGTTACTGAAACCGCTTTAACCCACCAACCCGCACTAGGCGAGCGTGGTGGTAATGGTATTATGGGCTACCACTCCTCATGTGTTTCACCCATGTAGGAAGGCCTGTGCCCAGCAGTGGGACGTTTATAGGCCGTTTCACAGTTCGGGAAACAAGTTCTCCCTGCTCCAATAATGCACCCTCGACCAGCAGGCGACGTTGTAGGACGTTCACGCGTAGGCTTTGTGCATATTATTGTAACGGACATTTATATTAGAATTAAATAAAAATTGAAGGAGTTATCATTTTTTATTTGTGCCTCCCGGGTCGACACATTACATGGCAACCCTGCCAGGTGCATTGGTTTGAAAATAAGTAGGTACCTATTGGTTTTACTAGGTGGTAGGCCCGTATGTAGGGCCGTCTGGGTAGGTACCACCGCCTTTCTTATTTCACCCGTGAAACAGTTCGCTGTGTTTCGGATTGAAGGGAAAGGTAGCCAGTGTAATTACTGGGCATGGAAGGCATTTGATCTTAGGCCTCCTGATGACAACGCACCTGCAATACCAAGTGATTTTTTCCTTGCTATTGCAGGGGTCTATACGCGACGGTAACCGGTTACCACCAGGTGGGCCGTCTGCTTGTTTGTCATCTAGTTGTATAAAAAAATAAAAATAAAAATGACGTCATATTATTACTTTCATTTCGTGCCGCTTTGAAAGTACCTAATATGGCTCTGAAAGCAATACTATTGCTTTGAGTTATGCGGTCGCCCAGCGAATAGCAAGCATTGGAGCACATACTCACGTGATGTGAAAGGCAGAATGCCTAGCCCTAAAGTAAGATGGTTCATGCTTCATCATGATGCTTTCAGTTGGAGAGCACAACAGTATACAAATCGTCGTTCCTGCCGCCCGGAGAGGACTGCACAGAGTATATGGACCCTTGCGCATATGGAGACTGTAAACGTGCGTAGATAATAATAATATTTAATTATATTCTATGGTGTCGATTCTGTTGTGCAATGGATGTCTCCGATAAACGAAATTTGAAGTTTTATTGCTTATATTTTGTCAAACATGATTTTTGTTATTGTATAATGTCAAAATTTGTATGAAGGAAACCGTAGGTAATCGATTATTGATGTTAAAAGAGATGTTTCAAAAATGTATGTAGACCCGGCCAGGTCTACCTATGTAGCTACAGTATACTGAAAAATAGGTGAAAATATGCAGAACTGTGTTCAATTGTCCATTTTATTTTTATTTGCTTTGTTGCGTGACACAAAACAAGAATTTTATAAAACAAATTTAAAGAAAAAACCTGCACCACAGCCAAATATTCGCGCGTATGTCACTTTGGTGACGTTTGGTTCACTTCTTTGTCGCACGCCATACTTATTGCCATAGTGAATAACGGTGAAATCGACGAAAAATCTCAACTTTTGTACAAACTATGCACGAAAACGAATTATTAGTATTTTTCGCGTATTCAGGAGATTTTTCCTGATTTTTTAAGAGACTGTACCTGGCCTGATATGAAACATCTCCTTGGTCGATCGATAGATCCATGCTCGAAGTGCTGGTGTCATTGCTAAAATCTAAATTAATGATTAATTTATCTATAATAAACAAAGCAGAAATTAATAATACTTTATGTAGTTTGCCTCGTATCTCGCCTGATGGCAAATGAAAGTGATGATATTACTCAATCATAGAGGACCCGAGACAAGATGCCTTTCGAGAATCGCTATCGCTAAATTGAAAATGTATGGGATTTGACATAATTAAGCCGTCTATCAACTTTCGAAGGCTCCAATCCTATATATTTTCCGCTAGCAAGGATGATAGAATGGCGAATTCAATTATCAAAAAGCATCTTGACTACTGACTATAGGGGTGGTTCCTCTGTGGTTGAGGAATCCGGTTGTAGCTCACTTCCACCTCCAGCTTTAACATCACTTACTATCAGGGTTACCCTGTTAAGGCTAAATAGGTTTTTTTCCAGCAGTGAGGTGTAGATAAATATGCTATTGATTTAATTGCTGGAGGCATAGATCAAATATATCAACCGCTTATATTAATGGATTGATATTTATTTTTCAGCATGCGACTGCATATGCCCCAGCGAGTGTATTGCGACTGATCCTTGCGCGTGTAACTTCCCCAGAGCCGCGTGTTGCAGCTAGCCACCGTCCGCCATCTTGTCGGCAATCGAAATTTTAGCGGTAAACAAAATGGCGTCTTCTTAGACGATGATGAGGTTTACGTGTTTGGCTCTTGGAAGTGATAAATTTATTTGAGGATTCTGTGATCATTATGACTAGCTTGTTGTATTTTAATTCTTATTCTCGAATTTTTCAGAAACTGTGATAAGTAGATTCTTAGAATATTTTAGTCTAGAAGTAATTTAGCACGTTACAACTTAAAATGAATTACGTATATATAAATGATATTTTGTTATTGCTATTTACCATTATTATATGTTATTATTATGACATTTCATCTTTTATTAAAATAAAGATAACTAGATAGGTAGGTAGATAATGGGCATGGTACCTGCATCCCAAACTATAAAGATTTACGGCCGGTTTTAAAATTCTATTCATAGAAGTAAGCTTTCTAAAGTTTAGTTGCTTAGCAAATTTCTATTAATTTACTAAGGCCCAAGCTAAAGATAGGGCTACCCTATCCATCTACGCGTAAAATATTAAATAAGGCCGTTATACAGATTGTTAAAAAATATTACTAGCAAATTGGATACAACTAAAACAATATCGTCCGTTTTCACTAACCATTCCCTAGGCTGACTCTTAACGGCATTCGTCTCTTTCTCTCTCCTTTAGATAGACTGAGATAAAAATTACTAAGAGACTCATAACGCTAAGCAAATGAAAACGAGTACATGTGCGTGCATCTAGGTTGAGTGAACATACCTTCAAAACAACTTATTCCAACAACAACTAACCCTTTTTGTATTCATATTGGCCCTAATTCTGGAGAACACATGCTAAGTCTAAATTTAAGTTCAGTGCATTTCTTTCTCTCAAAATGAATAAGAAAAGGATGGCTGTCATATAATTTGACATTTAGAAACGTGCGTTTAATTTTCGACCTTATTGAACGTGATGAAATGCAGTGTTTAGGAGGCACCTCCGTACATGCCGTCTAAAATTGTCTATGGTTTCTTTGAAATCTATCTAAATTTAATTGACAGCTCTAAACAAATTTTTGCTATCTTTTTCCTATTACATATTGCGAGAAAGAGATATACTGTACTTAAATTTAGAATTAGAGTGTGTCATCAGAATCAGGCCCCTTGAGAGAATGATATGCAAAGATTTAGTGTGTTCTACTAAATGAGAATTCGCGCCTTGATCATTGCCACGGAGCAATTAAAAATGTCACGGTTTCAAATGAAAATAAAACACATTTTAATACAAATATTATATTAGAATTCCAGTATACAATAACCAGCTAAGTACATTTCTACTTCAGCCGCTGTAATAGCGTAGTGTTGAGCAAGCCGGCTTGGGCTATCGTGGTAGAGGGGTCCAATTCTGCGCTGGGGAATAGGGTAAGTAGCGCGAACGGTTGTAATTGGTACACGGGCTCTGCGCGAGCCACGTACTGTTGTAGGTCGCGTACTGTGTGCGTGTGGTTGAACCGGCCGGTGATACGGCTGCCGTCCGTTAACCGGAACTAGAAACAAAAGGAGGATGCTAATCTTAGTATGAAGCCGTGCCCCACCTAGGAAAAACCCTTTGTTCCCGTTGACTCACACCATATCTATGTAGGAGATATTTAGCATACTCTTATTTTATTTATATAATAATCGTAGGGGTACAATAAATAACCTCTTATATACTTATGGTAGCCTGGTACTTCAGGGGATGATCCAGCTATATACATACGAATTTGAACAATGATTTTACCCAAGAAGGTGTTACTTAACGGGAATACAGCGTTCTGTTTAGTTACACTGTCACTCAATGGGAAAAAATAGTGGCATTGAGTTACGGTGTTACACAACGGGAATATTTATTCCGATGTGTAATAGTGGCCCTAATTCTGGCGAACACATGCTAAGTTTAAATTTAAGTTCAGTCTATTTCATTCTCTCAAAATGAAAAAGAAAAAGGATGGCTGTCATATAAATTGACATTTAGAAAGGTGCGTTCAATTTTCGACCTTATTGAACGTGATAAAATGCAGTGTTTAGGAGACACCTCCGTACATGCCGTCTAAAATTGTCTATGGTTTCTTTGGAATCTATCTAAATTTAAGTGGCAGCTCTAAACAGATTCTTGCTATCTTTTTCCTATTACTTATTGCGAGAAAGAGATATACTGTACTTAAATTTAGAATTAAAGTGTGTTCCCAGAATTAGGCCCGGTGTGACACAAAATGGTGTGACTCAACGGGAACAAAGGGGAAAAATTGACACGCCCAAAAGCAACCAAGGGCGCAATTAGATATTATTAAGACAAAATATTTTAAGATACCAATACATTTTCGTTTAAAGATGCGGTTTTTGAAGGATATGTATAAACTGGATTGTAATAATTATATCACTAGAATGTTTGTCATCTGTCAAAGTGCGTTTTGTTATTATCTTCCTAGATAATAAACTTCAATCCAATTAACTGTAATCCAATAAATTGTAATGAAATAATAATAATATGAAAAATCCATAATAAATACATTAAAATACTTTTTATGGTTTTTAAAACATAAAAAATATCTGTTTTCTATGAAACAAAACGCACTGGTCAATGGTCTTCATTGACAAAATATTCGGGAATGAAAGATTTTTGAAGATTTTATTTATGTTGTCGACAATTCTGTTATTGACCATTTCGTGTTATGACTATTACAAGAACAGTGAGAGCAAAAATCTTTAATATAAAACCATAACGACGACCTTCGTAGCGGAGTGTCGCCATCTCTGAGAAGGTGAGGAAGAAAAAAAGAAACAAAAAACGATAATATATAAAATTTGATAAAGACTTGAAAAATAATTTTGAAAAACTTCAACAGAGCGAGATTCTGCGAGATTTCTGAAATTGATTTCCTAAACACACACACTAAATATGTTAAACTTTTCTATTAATAAAAAAATTCAAACAAAAATTAAAACCGACTTCAAAAAACTGAAAAGGATAAAATAATTTTTGGAGTTGGTGCTAAGTGGTTTCCAAAAACAATAGAAAGTGAAGCACCGACTCCAAAAATATGTTTCTGGGGATTGAATACCTACTAAAATTTAATTATTTTATTCATTTTGAGTTTTTTGAAGTCGGTTTTAATTTTTGTTTAAAATTTTTTTTTCACAATTTTTAGTTATATCTTTCTATGGTCAAAGCTAGATGGGTGACCGTCAACTTATATTGTTTCCTACTATCGTATCGTTTCACTAAAAGGTCATTGGAAAAGCAAAAATTCGCAATTACGCATATGTAGACGACTTCATAATTTCAGTTTTTTTATATTTAAAACCAAAGTACCCAACTGTTTTTGAAAAAAATTTTATGGGACCAAATGGCAACTATTCCGCATCGAACAAAAAAAGAATCACGTAATTCGGATCAGTAATCTCGGCGTAATCGGTGTACATACATACAAAAAAAAAACACCGGCCGAATTGAGAACCTCCTCGTTTTTGAAGTCGGTTAAAAATTAGTCGGATATCGTGATATCTATCTATCTTGTTGTTAAGAGTTTGCCCTAGGTAATATGTTGGTTGATCTGCTCGCACTTGCACTAATAATATAAAACACCATGCGTACTAAACTGATAATGAATTACAATTTCCGTCTTTATATCTACAGCGGTGAAAACATTTTGGATACCGCGACGTAACAGGGCACAACGCCATCTCTTGGTGATTTTCGGAACTAGTTTTAACTATGGAATTACATGGAAGTTAACAACACCAACCGATAGTGCGATGCAAAAGCATTCAACGCCATCTAGCGTAGTTTTAAGAAACTAATATTTATATTATAAAAACATTGAACACTTGTAATTTTTTGTTCACACTGTACCTACTTATCGTCATAACACGAAATGGTCAAAATCAGAAGCGGGCATCACTAGAACTGGGCGTAACAAGAAGTGGTCAAAAAGTGGTCAAAAACAGAGTTAGTCATATCCAAAAGGGTATATTCCAAGAAGTGGTCACAGAGCGCCTAAGCGTGTGACGTACCTGTATGGTGGTAAGTGGCTGCCCCTCGTCGAGCCCGACGGCCGCCTGGGCCGCGCGCTGGTTGGCCGCGCGGTCGTTAGTGTCCGCCGCTACCGGCGCCGTCGCCCCCACCGTCGTCGGGGTGGGGCTGAATATTACATAATCCTTACTCCCTTACTAATATTATAAATGCGAAAGTAACTCTGTCTGTCTGTGTGTTACGCAGTCACGCCTAAACTACTAAACCGATTTAAATTAAATTTGGTACAGAGATAGTTTAGAGTCCTAGAAAGGACATAGGCTATTTTTTTATGCCAAAAAAGGGCTGTAAGGGGTTGAAATAGGGGATGAAAGTTTGTACGGAAAAAAATCAATATTCCACGCGGACGAAGTCGCGGGCACAGCTAGTGTTTTATATTTACTTGCTTATTTTTAAAACACCAAACACAACACCTCAAAACCATTTGAAAATTCACCCTCTGTCCAGTAGGAACCATTATCTCGATCCACCAGCGGATTCAATAGCACGCTAAAGTTCACTGTGAACCACCGTTTGTCTCGGTGTATCCTGAGACACTTGCATCTCTTAATATGCTCCACCGGTGGGTCGAATATTATTCAGGGAGTTTGGTAAGATCCACCACTGATTTCAGTGGAACCTGTGATATAATTTATATATAGGCTCCACTGAAATCTAGGCTAGCCACGATAAGTTAATAAACATCCTTTAAGCCTAATATGCCATTGATAATCGTTTGTCTTCTTACGCCAGTTAGACAGTGTATAATATACAGGGTGGCACATTTAGATCGGTCAGTATGGTCAGTAAAGTCTGAAACTATATGACATACGAAAATTTCTTCTTATGAACTAGTGTCATCGATTTTAGTAATAAGAAAAACTGCATACCCAGGACTTGGGATCACCCTGTGAAATTCTTCTAATCTATCTGTATTTGCGTTATAAGCTAACGTCTACCCTACAATGTCGAAATGTTTTTATTGTTAATACCAAAAATTCGGTTAACTTGCGGCATTGCTTTCAAATATTCTTAATTTTCATTTTGAACACGAAACATTTATATATAACTAGCTGTACCCTGCCACGCTTCGCAGTGGCGCATCGATAAAAAAACTGTTTTCTCGCGGTCGCAGATATGTGACTGATGCAAAAAATAGATAAAAACAATTCTTGATGCGAATTTTATATCATGTTAAAATTTCAACTCAATCGGCGCAGAACTTTTTGAGTTTTTGAAGCGATAGATAATGTTAAAATGAAAATTAAGAATACTTAATTTTATTTTTATCATCAACATAGTTAGACATAGTGACCTGCCCAAGAGATGTCCCTTCCCAGTGAATGCGTGCGTCTTGGCTGGCTGTTTCTGGTAGTCCTCGTGCCAGTGGTCTTCTAGGCTAACCCTGACGCCGCCGCCTTCGCCCGCTAGCTCGGAAGGCATTTCACTGGACACACCAACAATCTTATAACAACCTGTTATCGAAGTCTTATAATAAAGAAATTTTTGGCGATATTTGGTAAACTATTAATACAGGGTTACCTCGGAGACAGTGCGCATTTTTATTCCACGTTTATAGTATCGTTGATAAAACAGATTTCAAGAACAAAATAGTATGTGATTTTTTTATATCTTTTTATTTTATCTACTACAAAATTAAAGTAGCGTTGTCACTCTACCCTTGATAAGGGGTAGGTTAGAGGAAGCGGGGTTTAGTGACGTTGAATCACTCAGCATACGCGTAGATAGATTGTGCTGAGATAGAGTTATCAGTCAACAGTTTGTGAATGAAGTGACATCTGTTACCGTGTTTACAAACTATTTCGTCATTTACAAAATTTTTCACATGAGATTCTCAATGTTATTGTTAATTTGTTTCGGTCAACTATTAATTTAGGAAATTTATAGATGTTTTAGTCTAATAAATTAAATCACTAATTATTTATTAATTATTTATAAACTTAAATGTTTTTTTGTACATAGGTAATAATCATTACATAATTCATGTAGTTGTTATATCTTGAACAATGAGAATGAGACAAAAAGAGCTACTTCAACTTACAGACATTTCTCACAATTTGGGACACAACACTTTTTATAGATTTTTCGCTTGACATCACTATCACAGTTTGGTAAACGTAGCAAGAGTCACAACATAAGCAAATCAAATGGAGCCCAGACCCAGAAACCTAACACGGATCAACTCAACAGTTTTCTGATCTGGAATTCAGATACGGATAACTGAAGGCACACCTTTACATACAAAAAAAAATACATACAGTGGAACATGGAAACTCCAACTTTTTTTAAGTTGGCTAAACATGTGTTCTAAGGCGCAAAGGTTCGTATATTTTCCTAATGAAAAAAACAGGTGTTCGTTTCGAAAATGAGGCGCGCGTTCGGGTCGGCAAAACTCTAACCCCCTTATTATAAAACGCGGTAAAATAGATCTGGTCTAAAACTGATATTGTCACTTTTATTTGTTATAAGAAAGACAGTGACAGCATCAGTTTTAAACCAAGACTAACTTTAGTCCACGTTTTATAATAAGGGGGTTTATATCTGCGCTAGGCTCACGGAATTATGAATCTGAATTCCTATCCGGAAACCGTATTTGAGCAGTCAGTCTTTGTCGTTACTCCCAAAAAAAATCGCTCTTTTATAGTCTATTAGAAAAGTCCGATATAATATTTAAGGTAGTGTCTATGTTCCTTGTTCAGACCTCTTGGTATTAGCGTTGGAGTATTATTATAAAAACGGTCAATTTTAAATTAACTATAATGTGACTCACCCTCTTCTAATGCAGTCTAAAAATTCAGCGTTATCAGGGTCGGCATAGTGCCGCAACACCCCATTATCCACCGTGAAGCCTTCGCGGAACATGCGCAGGCGCACTGAGCGCACTTGATCCGGATTCTGTAAAGCAATTTCAAGTGTACATCATTAATCAGTACCCAAAATCTATAATATATCTTATATTATAATAATAATAATAATAATCATTTTATTTCAGAATGTCATTCCTTAAGTCATTAATTAAAATTATCTTCATCATTACACATAAAAAATAAATAAGAATAAAACTAAAACAGCACTCACTAAAACTATGTTAAATAATTATATAAATCAAAAGAGATTTATAACGAAAACAATATAAAAATGTCCTACACAAAATAAAAATAACAATCACAATAGGTATCAAAAAAATAAAAATAAAATAAAATAATATTAATAATAATTACTTGAAAGTGTCAGAATATTAATAAGAGCATCAATCTGTTAACATTATTTAAATTTCAAATGTTAGTTATTTATAACGAAAACAATATAAAAATGTCCTACACAAAATAAAAATAACAATCACAATAGGTATCAAAAAAATAAAAATAAAATAAAATAATATTAATAATAATTACTTGAAAGTGTCAGAATATTAATAAGAGCATCAATCTGTTAACATTATTTAAATTTCAAATGTTAGTTATTTATAACGAAAACAATATAAAAATGTCCTACACAAATTTGACAGATGGCGCTGCTGTCTAGTAAACACTGTGTTTTAATAGCTCCGTATAAAATATTTGTAAATAATTGAAAATGCATCTTTAATGCTTTGAAAAGTAATAAATACGCTTATTATCGTACAAATTACAAGTGTTATCGTTATACGAAATAGTGTTCTCATATTTACTGAAATATCTTAATAAATATTACACAAGAAAGGATGCAGTGTTGATAGTAAATCAGTGACAAAAATATAAACAAAACGAACAAATACTCAAATCAACTTACAATAATAATATAAGCAGTGAGTATAAAGTGACATTACATTAAAATATAAAATCATATTTATAAAGAAATCGTTCAGATATCAAATTAAATGTAGATCAATTCAGTGTGTTTCGGGTAGTTACGAATACGGAAACACTATCATAGCTACACATACAAAGATTTGAAACTGTACTCAACCAGTAGCTTATTACATCAACTCAGTTAATAGTGACACGGCCGAGCGCGTAATATACTCGCCTCTGAATCTGTGGGACCCCGTGTTCGATTCCCAGAAGTCAATATCTCTTTTATTTGATAAAATTATTATTCTTTATTATTATGAATTTTTTAGAGAATATTACTTTTCGTCGCACCCGTGCCCGGTCAGAAACGACTGTTACACAAAATGAAAGCGAAATAACAATTAACGCTTTAGAAGAGACGACGACTAGCTTACCTGACATATCTATTGACAATTTAGAAACGCAAAATGAGGAAATAAAAAAATTAAAAGATCACATAGACATAATTACACTACAACTAAATGGGGCACATGAGGAAATAGAATCACTTACCCTGGAAAATATTGAGCTAAAAAAATTAAATGACAAATTAATGAAAAGGAATGATCTCTACAAAAAAATAACTGAAAGTCCTTTAAAAAAGCTTTCTAAAAATAAAATTTCACCTAAGAAAAATACACAAATTTCTAACAAAGCAACACAAACTGACACAGTTCAAAATAAAGAGAGGAACAAATATGCGGGATCACATAAAAAACAATTCCCGATTCCGACAAATTTAACCAAGCGGCGAGTCAATAAAGAAAAATTATCAAAAATATCGATACTTAGTACAAACAAAAACACAGACATCCTGACTATAGCAGAGAGTAAATTTGTACAATCAAAAGTATGTCATTACTTGTTACCAAATCGCAACATGAGACAACTTATTACTTCGATAGATACAAAATTGACTGACTATACATCGAATGACTACTGTATAATATTAATAGGAGAAGATGACTTTAAAACTACCAACGACTACTTTACCTTAATAATTGATATTAGAGAAACATTGCAAAAAATTGCGCACACGAATATTATATTGTGTTTGCCAACCTTTAAGTGTGATCGATATTCATCAATGTTTAACTCCAGAATAGAAACTTTTAATAATCTGCTGTACCTTGACGTATTAACACATGAACATGCCTATATAATTGACTCAAACAAACATTTATCATACCAATTTGACATGTTTAATAAAATTACTGGACAATTAAATAATTTTGGCATGCAAACAATTTTTAAGGATATTAGTAGTTTAATTTATGACATTGAAAAATACCAAGTAGAAGACAAAATAAAATTTCACCAAAATAACGACGAGTTTTTTCTCGTTTAGCAACCTAAATGTACTGCACCAAAACATAGCCGGTGTAATAAATAAATCGGATCTCCTATCTATTTACTTAGAAAATATGAACCAAGAAGGACAATGCGTCGATGTATTATGCATTACAGAGCATTTCATAATGGCTGGTTATGAAAATCAACTACATATCCCAAACTACATCCTGGCTGCATGCTTCAGCAGGAAAAATTCAAAAAGAGGGGGAGCTTGTATTCTAGTTAGAAATGGACACAAGTGGAGAGAATTACCGGAAATAGCGAAATGTTCAATATCTAACATATTTGAGTGTTGTGCAATTGAACTTTTAAACTACAAATTAATTATTTTATGTATTTATAGAGTTCCAAAAGCAGTAAATTTAAATAAGTTCTTTTCTAATTTAGAGAAATTATTGTTGCAAATATGTAAAAACAAGTATAGTAATATTATTTTGGCTGGAGATTTTAACATAGACATTATGAAAAATAATAATGTGTCACTAGAGTTTCAATGTTTATTGCTAAATTATAATCTGAAATTAGCCATCAAACAGCCAACTAGAATTGTAAGCCAGACATGCATTGATAATTTTGCACATAATTTTAGGAAAGTATGTAAGACTGAAGTGATTGATTTAGGTCTCTCTGATCATACTGCGCAATTGATACAATGTCCCGTAAGGGCAATACCACTTCTTAAATATTGGCGTAAAAAACAAAGAGACTACAGCAATGAAAATATATGCAAATTTAAAGACTGTATCAAAAGTCTAAAATTCACTGAAATTTATGAAACTAAAGACTGTAACAGTGCTTTTAATCATTTCATGGAACATTTAATATGCTTTTATGATTTATGCTTTCCGTTTTATTTTACTAAAATACCAATTATAACTAAACAAAAATGGATTTCACATGGAATAAAAAGCTGTAGCTGTAAAAAGAGACAACTTTTATGGTCTTTTAGACACAATCCAACCGAACATAATAAATGTAAATATTTACAATATTCAAAAAAGCTTAAAAAAATTATTAAACTCACAAAACGTGCACAGAATAATTACAAAATTAAAATGTCAGATAACAAAGCTAAAACTACATGGCAAATAATAAATAAATCAAATACAAACATATCAAAAAATGAAATATTACAGATCTTAGTGGATAACAAAGTTATAAGTAAACCACAAGAGATAGCCAATAGTTTTAATGATTTTTTTATAGATAAAATTAAACCAGTTCCAAATTTCAATTTAAACAAAACTTCACTTTTAATATCAAAACTAAATTCTATGTTCATGGCACCTTGTTCGCCATTTGATGTTAGAAAAATAATAAAAAATCTTAAAAAAACAAATGCTGTAGGATACGACGGTATCTCAACAAAAATAATTAAAACCATATGCGATGAAATCTCAGTGCATATTAGTCATATTATAAATTTGAGCATATCAACTGGCGTTTTCCCCGAACGCCTAAAAATCTCAGTGGTCAAACCTTTGTACAAAAAAGGAAGTAATAGACTACTGGAAAATTTTAGACCCATTACATTAATACCTGTGATATCAAAAATCTTTGAAAAATATATTTACAATGAACTATATTCCTACCTAGAAAAAAATCACATATTATGTAACGAACAAAAAGGTTTTCGTCAAAATAAAACTATTAATATGGCAATATATGACTTCTTGAAAAATGTTATGTTTAATGTTGATAAAAGAAACCCTATCTGTGCTGTGTACTGCGATATGACCCAAGCTTTTGACTACGTTGATCACAATATTCTTATTAGTAAATTAGACCGATATGGCATTAGAGGAAATATACAAAAGTTAATACATTGTTATCTAACAAACCGAATACAATACACAACTATTTCAAGAATCAATATTGAAACAAAAACTGAAAACGCGTATTATTCAAATAAACGGATTGTTAAATATGGAGTACCTCAGGGAAGCGTGCTGGGCCCTTTATTATTTATAATATATATTAATGACTTGCCTGTTTCTATAGACCATCCCATGAATCTGTTTGCCGACGACAGTACAGTAACTGTAGCATGTAAGGACCCAAAAATGTACGAATCTGACATTACCAAATCTTTGACATTGATAATGACATGGTTAAATAATAATAATTTAAAAATAAATTTAAAAAAGACTCAGTTAATGCAATTTCATCAACGACAATTGATTACTAAATTTAAGGACCTTAATGGGGTTATAAGCGAAGTTGACGTTACTAAATTTCTTGGACTACAAATAGACAGTAAACTAAACTGGAAAGCACATATTGATTATATATCAAAAAAAATTAGCAGTTCTGCATATGCTCTTTTCAAAATAGCACCGATATTAAATACTGATGGGTTACTTACCGCTTATCATGGTATGGTAGCATCAGTTTTAAGATATGGCATTGTATTCTGGGGCAACTCCACAGACAAAGATATAGCATTTAAAATGCAAAAACGTTGTATTAGAGCCATGTTTGGTTTACAAACAACTGATAGTTGCAGACCTTATTTAATAAAACATAGACTACTTTCACTTCCGTCTCTTTACATTTTTGAGGTGCTCATGTTTGTAAAAAAGAACCCTCATTTGTTTCCCTTACTTTCGGATTACGTTATTAGAAATAGACGTGACATATATAAGCTACGGACACAAACGGCTAAAACAGTACTTATGAGGAAAAGTATTTATTGTATTGGACCAAAATTATATAATAAAATTCCTGTGACATTCAAAGATCTGAATTTTAATACTTTTAAGAAAAAAGTCAAAGAGCTCCTTATTGACAAATGTTATTATAATATTAACGACTTTTTTAATGA
This sequence comes from Nymphula nitidulata, assembly GCA_947347705.1. NCBI lineage: Eukaryota > Metazoa > Arthropoda > Insecta > Lepidoptera > Crambidae > Nymphula > Nymphula nitidulata. Next base: position 10,096,739 of record OX374641.1, on the reverse strand, counting down.
CAAATTTTAATTATTGTAATATTTGTTTTTAATTATTGTTTTACCTGTTTGTTATACTGTTGACATTGCCTTATGATTATATATTGTATAATACTATAATAATTTATCATTTTGATTTTTTCTATTGACTGTTTTAAGCATGCTTAATTTATACAACTAAATTTTTTATTATTTTGACATATTATGGCTATTTCAATTCTATTTCAAAATTTTTCAACAATTTTATTTAAAGAATATTTTAGTGCTAATATCACAATTTGTACGCCTAATTAGGCAGGACATGTTGAACCATATTTTATTCATGTACCATCCATGTAAACCGACACATGTTTCATGCAAATAAATATCTTTTATCTTTTATCTTTATCTTTTAAAATAAAAATAACAATCACAATAGGTATCAAAAAAATAAAAATAAAATAAAATAATATTAATAATAATTACTTGAAAGTATCAGAATATTAATAAGAGCATCAATCTGTTAACATTATTTGAATTTCAAATGTTAAGTTAAATCATTGGTCGGAGTAGGTAGTTTTTAAGTAAATGCATAGCATGGATAAGCCGAAAGAAACGAACATATTTGTCATGTAAAAACTTTCTAATTCACACTTAGCTTTGTGAAGAATATTTGAAAATAAAGATAAATATTTTAATAAAAAGTAAAACAGTTTACATTGTCCTTTGTGTTTTTATTTGTTCAGATGCTTTATTTTTACTGAACGTACATAGTACATAGAAACCATGGTGATAATAATTTAAGAACTATACACGTCTTGAATTGAATGGTGTTTAACATCATAATAATAAATATGAATAATTGAAATACATCCAGAAAAAAAAATATAAATAGAAAAAAACATACTCTAGTGTAGGTGATATTCAAATATCATGATTTCGTCTTTGTTAAGATAAACGCTAGCTAATGTAATGTTTTACATTACATTACAGACAAAAAGAAGTTTACATGGTACTAGCAAGTCATCGGTAGCTCTGTTGTTCTTGCCACAATTGTAAGGAAATAAAAATTCTTGTATCAGTACCTGTGATTGTGTGTTTGTTGGTGTGACTTGTTCATGGTCGTCGCTGGTTTGACCTGTAATCAATATTATACTGTATTCAGCGATTAAATTGCGTAACTATTCATCATGCTTTCCTTTACCCTAAGGTTGCCTGACAGACTGATATCTTAGCAATAAGGCTGTCTTTTGGATGTTTTTCTCCTCTGTAAATTTTTCTTGTGTATTTGTGCAATAAAGTATACTATCTGTAGGTATATGCCGACAATGTTTGACGTTCGCTGTTGATAAGTGGAAAATGTTTCTCATCCCCTTTTTTCAGTGTTAATAAGCAAACGGTCGAATATTTCAAACCGAAACAAAATTTATTAGAAAGGAAATAATCTATTGAATTTATATTTAAGTTTCTTTTAATAAGTCACTTTTTTAATAAATATATAATTTCCAATTTTCTGATTACATTACGCATGCGTTTCCTTGCGCTTGTATCTCTATTCTCTATCCCTCTGTCTCGGCGGAAACAAAGTGCACAAGGTATCACGTTACGTCATTTGTACACCAGTATTTAAATTATTATACACTTTATTGCACTTTAAAATTACAAAATATAATGCATGTAGCAATAAATTAGCCAAGTTTATTTTATTTTAATGAGTATTTAAAGAAAAGGTGATGGAGATACTATCAACACAATATCTTACAATTACATGTGATTACCCAGTCTGTATCCAACACCCGCAAAGATCCCTCCACGGCTCCTACTTGCAGATGGTGATGGATCATCATCAAACGCTACTGCTCCACGTCTGTAATAATTTGCATTTTTATTAACTTTCTGTTACCCAAGACTTAGGCAGCCTGGCCATCACATCAAATTGGTGACTGTTTTGTCTGATTTTTGTTTAATGTTTTTTTCATATAGGTATTATGGATGTATTGTTACAGTATTTAGCTTATCTTATCTGTCAATGGCATTTATAATAGGTACTTTGCTTGTAATTTTCGTAATTTACATGATTCTATCATACTATTGGTATTCTTTAATATCTCAATTTCAAAGTGGTTATTGCTAAAGATTATACATAGCATTTAATATTTTACAAAGAAAGGTATTTTCCTTGGCATCTTCTTTAGTCATAAATGCCACTAATTCATTCCAACTATTTCTTTTCCAGACTTCTCTGACACATAATGTACTTGCTGTTTTTTGTTTCGTCTTACCAGATTTTTGTTTCCACCCCCTTTTCCTCATTGTTTTCTTATCTTTGTTATCTATGCTCCCTAATTCAGTACCAATTCCCTTTATTGTAGTCAATGCTTATGTACTTACTCTCTGACACTCTTGAACATCTCAGTGACTAGGTCCTTTCTGCCCTTGCCTGGGCCTATGATTTGCTGTCCTGACCTTTCTGAGCCTCCTGCATAGAATGCTTGCCCTGAAAGTAAATATATTTTTTATGATATTTTCTAAAAACATAATTTAAAAAAAAAAATTACTGTCAAATAAATCATAATTAATCAAAAGGCCAATACCAATTCAAAATTTATGTGAACATTTTTATAGCTTATTTTGGAAAATGGCTGTGCCCCACACTTAAGCGGACAATGGAATCTAAAGACAGTTAGTACAACATGAAACATCATCCGTGTGCCCCTTTATGACTGGTCTATGAACACACCTGAAGCATTTATTCTTGCAATCTCTTTTTTCAAATCACTGTTCTCACACTTCAATCTGTCAATTTCACATTTCAACCTTTCAATTTCAACATCTTTATCTGTAATGTCATCAGTCTTACGATTTTCTTTATGAGCTCTTCTTGTGCAAGATGCTTTGTCACAAAAGTCTTGTACAACATATTCCATTCTTTTTCTAATAAGATGGTTCAACACTGATGTACGGGATAATATATTTTGACTACTTAATGGTGATGATTTTGATGTGCTTTTCTCAAAACTAAATTTGTGTTTACTGCTTCACTTATAATAATAATATGATAAAATAATATTTAGAAGTTATTAGTTGATCTATTATAATTTGACTTACTTTAGTCACTAAGCTGCTAAATATACTTAGATCAAGATGAAACTGATTTAAAATTGCCAACCAGGACCTAATAACTAGCAACAATTCACAAACACAGTTTTGGCAGAAACTTAATCTTATGTCAATCATTAGTATAGATAATTTATAATGCAATTTGGAGTGTGAGTGCCATTGTTATTATTTTAATATATTTTCAAATGTAGGTACCTTCTTCCTCTTGACTTGAACTATCATGTTGTATAGAATCAAGTGTAGCAAATTTTGAAGCTGGTTTCTTTTTGTCTTTCTTCTGTGGTTGAGCTGGTGACTCAGGTGGTGACTCCATATCACTGTCAGACAGTGAAGGTGGGGATGCTCTAGCTACAGGGTGTGCTGGTGCATCGTCTACATTGCCTCCATGTTCATAAAAGCTAGATAAAGCTATCTGGAAGATAAAATATCTGATTATAGAAACAATCAAAACACAGGATAAATATTAGACATTGTCTACAAAACAATAACAAAGTTTGAATGTTTTTGTAAGACCTTTCAAAACAGTGTGATGATTTGGCGCGTGTCGAAAAAAATACAAAATAAATCACTTAGAAATTTACTAAACAAATGAACTATGATATTAGGTTGAAAGGCCTTTCTACAAATGCCTAGGCTTTAAAATTCCCGAATTTATTTCTTACTTCTAATTGCCAATTAGACGATTCCAAAAAGAATTTACTACGGTCTTCATCTGCACCAGTCACGTCACAGAACTGCCGTAAAGTGTCTTCTTTATTTACAGACATTGTGAATTTCTGAAAACAATTTCTGCTCAATTTAAAACACAGATTACTACTTAAAAAATAAATACTTTTGATGAAAATGCCGATGAATGACTTGCTAAAGTTTTGTTTAGATCAAGTTGGCAGCAGTTACTTATCTTTAGTCTATGGTTAGGTTATTACGCTGTTGTTTTAAGGTCTATCTAGTACATAAATGGCAAGGGAAACTAATGCCCATAAAACCATGTTTTTAGTATTTTCTAATAATTTTTCAATTATTGCATTGAAATGCTTGTGTAACATATTTCAATGGATTTTAAGAGAAATTTTCGTGAAATATATGATGACAATCTCCATTATGTTACTTTGATAAGGTGAATAACTACGATAAAACTCTCAACGTCTTCCAAATGTCAACGCAGACATTTGCTTCACAAAACTACACTAATATTTTATCACAACTCCTTTTTTAAAGAGGTTATATAAAATTTTATTCTGTTCAGATGCTCCTACAGATATCACAACACACACACACACACACACACACACACACACACACACACACACACACACACACACACACACACACACACACACACGCGCGCGTGCGCGCGCACACTTTATTTAAATTAACTATTACTTTCTACTAAAAAAAAAACTGTTTCTTTTTACATTATCAGGAATTTTGCATTATATCAAAATAGATTTATTTTTAGTGAATAAAATTGTTACATAAGTTTCGCGAAAGAGTGGGGTCCTCTACTACAAGTATTATTTTACTTAACAGAGGATCTCCAACATCTCTGTAATTTTATGCTTTGCTTACGAAAATAAACATTTTCATTCATTTTCATTCATCACAACGTTCAATCTGACAAGACTTGACTTGACTGACTTCATAAAATCCCGCCAAAGCCCCCCCGTCTTTTTTTAATAGCAGCGTTTTATTAGAAATAAAGCCCATAATGTATTAGAATACTTACATATATATTAAGAGAGCACTTGCGTTTCCCGTCGATTGACGCTCTTTGAATGCTGTTCTTTTAATCCGGTTCCATGGTGCCATCTAGCGGATACTTAGCATTTTTAGTTTCTTAAAAATATGCCACGCCATTTTGACTCATTGGCTCCTAATAAGTTCACCAGGCAGAATTTTTTCTGATAGTTTACAGTGAGGTAAGTATTTTATTATACCCATATAATCATCTGAACTACGGATATAATCATCTGAACTCGTTGAGAGGCCAACGCTCAAATACATCACGTGTAGGTATTAAGCTAATAATAGAGTTTCATTAATTCACAACTGGAGTTTGCGATTGCGACGCAAACCATGAAAATAATAGAGGACGCACACTTGCGCTAAAAGTAGAGGAAATGAAAGAAAATATCAACAATGATTCTGCGCAATTTCATGCCAGACAGCTAATACCCAAATATGATAAAATGCCCCTTTCACTCTCCTGTATCCGACGAAATAACGCTGATAATACGTAGTATTATTTGTAGAAAAATTTTTAAACAAAAATTAAAACCGACTTCAAAAAACTGAAAAGGATAAAATAATTAAATTTAAGTAGGTATTCATCCCCTAGAAACATATTTTTGGAGTCGGTGCTTCACTTTCTATTGTTGTTGGAAACCACTTAGCACCAACTCCAAAAATATGTTTCTAGGGGATGAATACCTACTTAAATTTAATTATTTTATCCTTTTCAGTTTTTTGAAGTCGGTTTTAATTTTTGTTTAAAAATTTTTTTTCACAATTTTTAGTGATAACTTTCTACGGTCAAAGCTAGATGGGGGACCGTCAACTTATATTGTTTCCCACTATCGTATCGTTTCACTAAAAAGTCATTGGGAAAGCAAAAATTCGCAATTTCGCTTATGTAGACGATTTCATAATTTCAGTTTTTTTAAATTTAAAACCAAAGTACCCAACTGTTTTTGAAAAAAATGGCAGCTATTCCGCATCGAACAAAAAAAGAATCACGTAAATCGGATCAGTAATCTCGGCGTAATCGGTGTATGTACAGTCGGCAGCACATCAAGCGTAACAGTATATATAACCCTAGTAAACGCTATGTATAGCTATTAGAAAGAAAGCACACCCTCTTCGCTATTGGTTCAACTTCAACCATCTTTTAGAATTTGACCAATAGCAGAGCTTGTCAGAATGATTCGAGCGTATATTGGTTAAAATTGGTCGAATTGTTTAAGCTAACGCTATTTGTACGCGCAGTTTAGTCTAATTTCTATGACATCGCATTTTTTAAGTATGAAGTTGGGGCTCAAGTTTACAAGATTTTTTTTGTATCTGTGGTATTTAAAAGTTGAGTATAGAAATAGGATGTCCATTTTGTATTGAGACCTGAATTGTATGGGGCCACTTGATAATAAGGGTTCAAACTATTGAATACGTAATAACTAAATCAACATTGACTTTTCTTGTTTAATTTATTTGTAGATAAATGTTAGTTTCTTTGAAAAAAATATCTAAGTAATATACGAAATGGCCACGCACTTGGATGGAATGAAAATAAAATAGAAGCACTACACAAATGGGTAGATAATTATATGAAAATCCGACCGAATATCGGTAAGTTAGAATTTTGTTCTACTGTTTTTATGAAAACAGGACACACCAACCTATATTTTAAATAAACTGCGCTTTTCTTCGTGTTTTTGAAATGATCGCCATGTGTATAAAAGTATTTTGCTTCATTTATTTTTTTACACGAAACAGGTTTTGGTTAATGTCATTTGATTTTCTTCAACTTATAACAAAATGAAAAGTATTTGGTTATGAGACTTCCTTGCTAAACTAATTAACTTATCAAGGTTGCCTAACAGTGAATAAGTTTGATTATTTGGTATAAATATACCAACTAATCATATTTGTAAAATGATTCCACCTACTCTAATGTTTTGTAAAAACATCTATAATTAAGTAGCTGATATTCTGAAAGACTCAATCCAGTTTATATATGAACAGGTTCACTTAATAAAACAAATATTACTTTGCAGGTGGCGGGCAGACCATATATTTTTGGTTTTTAAATATGAGATGAAGATCCAGGCTGTAGAGGCTACAAGATAGTGTGTTGATGTGTGGTGTATTTGTTCACATAATTCTTGTTATTAGTGAATTCCATACCTATGTTAGTGAAATAACTAAGTAACCACAAGAGATATTCTATTGTTGAGTGAATGCCAGTGTCAAAATTTATTTTATTTTATTAGATATTAACTAAAAGCTTCAGACATAAATAATATTTATACAAAAAGTATATATATGACCACCACATAGAGGTTAGGGTCAGTTTCATTTTATAATTTTATGACTGACTTCGAAAAAAATGAAAGGTTATTGAAGATATTTTTTTTAGATACTTAGTTCAACATTTTGGCTTAGCAATAGTGAGCACTTTAAATCAATACATAAGCAACCAGAGACATAATTACATTAGTTTTTGTTTCCTAGGGTGATAAGATCAACAGGGCCTGGTAAAAATACTAATAACACTACCACATTACAAAGTAGGTTAGGAAGAGTTGTCCCTATAGGTACCTATACCTAGCTCTGCCTGGACAACTGTAATATTCACATGTGCATAATTGTTCAGCAACAACAGCATACCAAGTTCCAAGTTCCTACATGATATTAGTGTAACTTTCATGACCTGTAAATTCAAATGTGTACCAGTAATAGTAAGGCTATCCAATTATCTATGTGATTTTTATGATAAGAGATTGATATAATTTCAAGAGCAATGGTATTAATTCACCCAGAACATTATTTTCTTAGCCCAAATTATAATAAAATATAGTTACTTTTCTAAACCTAACAGTCTTCTAACATATTTTCTCCTATTACTTTTGTTGTTTAAATTATTTAAATTCACTTCTCATTGCAATGGTTATTTGATTTAGAATGGTGTTCAAAATTTAATTTAGGCAATTTTATAGGTTAAGTAGTAATATTTCTCACATCATAGGAATGGTTTTAATATACCTGTCAAGTATCAGATTCCAGAGTTTCCAGACACAACTGATTTTTCAATTGTCTTAACCCTCCAGAGGGATAATGCCGCTTGACAGATTAATAAATTACTAGCATAAAACAAAAATTTGCATAACTCTTCAAGTAAAAGAGATGTCTGAAAGTTGTAATGTTCTACATATAATTTTGGATTTCATTAAATAATTATAGAAAAGAATAAGGGAGGTAAAATGGTGCTAAAAATACTAATATCTACCTACCTACCTACTTAACTGCATATTGTTAGCACCTAAGTTATTCATAAAATTACCCTTTTTAGTTTTTATAACCCCCGACCCTAAAAGAGGGGCATTTTATGTTTGATGTGTCTGTCTTTGTATCTGTAAGTTTGCCTGTGGCATCGTAGCTAGCACTGACAGATTTTGATGCATTTTTTTTTGTTAGAAAGTTAATGTGGTCAAGATGGTTATTTGCTTTGAATTATGAAGATCTGTTCGGGCATTTGATGATAATCTTTCACAGATCTGATTATTTCCAAATTTGGTGCACTCTTACTTTAGTGATATTTCAATAAGACGAGGCTGAGAGTTAATGAAAATTTTATTTTAATATTGTTAACTTAATAACCATGTTAAATCAATTTTGACTCTGTTTCTTATTTCTTACACATTCCCAATTAGACCTGATTGCTCTCAAATAAAGAATTTCTTATATCTGTCAAGCCATGGATTGCAGAAACAATTGGTTTTTAGTTATGTCCAAAAAAAAATGTATACTTAAGTAATTTTACTGTCATCATCAATATCAGTTTATCTCAGAGAAGTAGATCCAAGTAGCAGTTTCAGAATGTCAATGAAGTATTTGGCTAAATCATGATGCAATTTGAATTGTAACTTATGACTTATAAAATTACTAATCCAAATGTTTTTACATTCAAGAGACAGCACTTCACCATTTCACTTGTAATTTCAGTTTTATAATGCTACTTTTAGTTATTTATCACTATAATTTGAGACCAGTGTCATAGAAGAACTAGTAGCGACCAGTGTCTAGGAATTATTGTTGAGTCTCTTTGATTAGATACTCATTGAACAAAGCTGTTAGCTTCTTAAACTAGTCATATTAACAACCTATAAAACTATACAGTTTTGGAATTTGTTATTATCACCTTGAATATCATAGCATTGCAGAATATTTTAAAACTAAGTGTTTCTGGTGTAAGTGAGGTCACCAGAGCTCTTGGAGATACTAATACTAATGATCCAGTGCTCATGGGGTGTAGCATCAGTCCGATCAATCTACCTATCTGTCTGTGTGTGTCTAATACGTCCCATTGCTGGGCACAGGCCTTCTTACATGGGAGAAACACATGAGGAGTTTGGGCCATAACACCACCACGCTGGCCCAATGCTGGTTGGTGGGTTAAAGCGGTTGCAGGAGCAACCGGGACCAACGGCTTAACGTGCCTTCCGAAGCACGAAGGATCTCGAGATAACAAACTTTGATTGACCCATCCTAGGATCGACCATGGCGAAAGTGGCTTTGTTTTTCGTATCGAAACCAAGCGCTGAAACCAATACGCCACCGAGCTCCTCCTCCTTAGCTTAAAAAACTTGTATTAAAATTTGAATCCACTACACTATTATTTCCCTACTATTATTTTATTTTAATTATTAATTTAAAAACCCTACACATTATAATCATCACGTCAGTTAAGAGATACCCACTGCTGAGTATAAGCAATTGGGCAAGGACCTCCAAACCGATCGGTCCTGCACTGCCAAGACATGACAATAATTTTCAATCTTTAAATTACAAATCGATCTAAGTAGGTAAGTATGATTATCCTGAAAAATACAACATTTTTTGTTAGATAAGTATATAAAATTGTGTGAAAAATATTTCAACTAGAAAAAATGTCTGCCCCCCCCCCGCGCTCATAGCATGGCAAACTCCCGGGGAAACAAAAAGATGTTCTCTCTCTCTTCGTCAGAGAGAAATAAAGAAATAAAACACATTAATTTGTCTCTTAGTATGTGGACATAGGTGGTGGAACAAGATTTTGTCCACGGTTCGTCCTACCTTCTACGGGTGCTCGGCGGTCCGAACCCATGACCTTTCACAATTCGAATGACTGCCCTAACCACTGAGCTATAGAGGATTTAACTGAATCCTATAAAGTTATTATAGATATTCCTTAGATTTATACAATTAATCTAAGTGATAATCTTTCAGTTTTTTAAAAGCGTTTACTTATATGGCCAAAACTTAAAGACTTATGACTAGTAACTATAAATTTTGAAATGTATTTAAACTATTCTTAATTTTTGATTTTAACATTATTATAAATGTTTAAAAAATTACTTGGTAATTAAAATATAATAAAACTAGAAAAATTTCACGTCCTGAGGCAGGAATCAAACCCGCGACCTTTCGCAATCCGGGCGACTGCTCTGACCACTGAGCCACCCAGGACTTGGGATATCCCTGTGAAATTCTTCTAGTCTATCTGTATTTGCGTTTATGAGCTAAACGTCCACCCTACAATGCCGAAATATTCCATTTCAACATCCGAAACGAGTATTTTTACAAATACCTACGATTCGGTTAAGTTGGGGCAGTGCTTTCAAATATTCTTAATTTTTGATTTTAACATTATTATAAATGTTTGAAAAATTACTTAGTAATTAAAATAGAATAAAACTAGAAAAATTTCACGTCCTGAGGCAGGAATCGAACCCGCGACCTTTCGCAATCCGGGTGACTGCTCTGACCACTGAGCCACCCAGGACTTGGGATATCCCTGTGAAATTCTTCTAGTCTATCTGTATTTGCGTTTATGAGCTAAACGTCCACCCTACAACCACCCCAACTTAACCGAATCGTAGGTATTTGTAAAAATACTCGTTTCGGATGTTGAAATGGAATATTTCGGCATTGTAGGGTGGACGTTTAGCTCATAAACGCAAATACAGATAGACTAGAAGAATTTCACAGGGATATCCCAAGTCCTGGGTGGCTCAGTGGTCAGAGCAGTCGCCCGGATTGCGAAAGGTCGCGGGTTCGATTCCTGCCTCAGGACGTGAAATTTTTCTAGTTTTATTATATTTTAATTACTATGTATTTAAACTATAACCTCCGACTTTACACAATTCTTTTACAAACTGACTGCTCTATCTTTATCCTTAGACAGACCATCATACATACGACTTTATCTAACACAAATCAAAAAGTAATGTAATGTCACAGGCGAATTTGATACCTACCTATTGATATAAATATCATGAGCCATACCTTGATAATTAATAATCGACCTAAGGTATCTGAAATAAAGGTCGAGATTCCATTGAAAACGTAACCGCATTGCACCATATATTATTATGTCGTATGGTAATTTACCTAAATAGAAAAGGGTAGGTCAAATTAAAATTGGTCTTTTTTACTAAGGATTTAAAACCTACATAAGTAAGTAAGTATATTAGAAAAAAACAAATCACAAAGACCTATCTACCATACCTATGATACCTACTTCACATTGAAATTGAAAATTATCCAAGTATTAGTAGTTGATAGTTAGTGATTTACACCAACAAATTATTACAATTTTATACATTTACTAGTATACACAGACATCACAACTCACATCCGAAATATAAAATGAATCTACAATAATATGCGATAATTATCATTATAATTTCAACTTTAGCGTCATGTAATTAAGCTTCAAAATTGCTTGCTTTACACATCACATCACTGAGTCTTGTAAAATACAATAAATAAATTCGAAACTAAATTACAAACACCCCTGGTTGATTGCGTTAGATTCTCATCTTCATTCTTGGGGAACCCACTTCAAACCTCGAATATTATATTTCTTTGTGAATTTATTTTTAACACTAAAATTCAATAAGATTTTGTGTGTTGTATTTGTGTTAGGTCTAATATTACTTTTCTTCAAAATTGTTATTTCATATTCACATTTAGAATATTGTGAATGAGTAGAAGTTACAGGTATAACATACATATCACATAGGAGGTGAACGTTTTAGATGTTTTTTTTGTTTTTTAACATTAAATAAATGTGGAAAAACAAACCTAAGTAACTAAATGTTTATTCTCATTTCTCTCCATAACAATGGACCATAATAATGACCCGACAATAGAAATATTTTTTAGGTTAATAACAATGAATAAATAATGAAGCCTGTATTTTAATAGGTATAATATTAGTTGATTAAAATAACTAGGTACGCTGAGCATCATTGGTGAATAGGTAGCGTAAATAAAATATCATAACTAGCCATTATATGTAGAAAACTTTTTGTTTTAAATTAAAGCAATGGTCTTTGCCGTACTTTAATTTTAAATCAAGTTGAAACAACAAAGCGAAGAGAGTAGACCGCGTACGTAGCTAGCTGTAGCTATAGCTACCTATAAACCTACACATATTTATTCGGAGGCTATAACGAAGAAATACAAATTTTAATAGTCGTCGCGCTCGCGTTCAAGACCATCTGCGAGTATTGTAGGTACAGAGTACTTGAGAGAGAGAGCCGTTAGAAGGAGGCGCTGAGAGACATATGTTTATCCTTTGCGCACAAATTTTCTGTGCGTTGCGCTCTAGGTTCAAGGACAAACTGTTACGCTTGACGTGCTGCCGACTGTACATACATAGAAAAAAAAAAAAAACATACCGGCCGAATTGAGAACCTCCTCGTTTTTGAAGTCGGTTAAAAATGAAGGATCAGAGCTTTCTGATACTAACCCCCCTATTTCTGGTGCCAAATTCGGACGGATCAGCTCGTTCTATATTCAATCTCAAAGTGTATTAATGATAGCAATGCCTTTTCATCTATCACCTTAGCAAAAATGAGACAAAATTAATAACGGGCCTCACGGAACCAAATTAAAAAGACTATAATTTTTATAATTCAGTACCTATATCCAAAACTAAAAACTTTGTTCGACCTTTAAATACTACCTAGGTGCCTCTCTTTTTAGCCAGCTTCGAACAAATGACAAAACAGTGAGATACTTAATAAAATACCTATGTTATCTAGGACTGGGATGTAATTTAGTAACAGGGAGACCGGTTGTTCCTGTTACTTATTTTAATAGGTATTGCTTATTCCAAGGAACAGCTGTTATCTGTTATATTTAAATACCTGTTTTTTTACCCTGCCACAATCACAGATCACTAATATATTATTTTACAATAAATACGCCCATCCCTAGGATAAATATTTCTGAAAGTTGGTAATTCTGAGTGTCAAGTGTCAACCCTCACAGCTGCGTTAATAAAAATGTCAAAACCTATTTAACTGCAGAAAATAATAAAAAGTTTATTTTAATTTAAGTGCTCAAGCATCCGTAAGTAAATATAGTGACAATACGCTATATACCTTTAATTAATGTTAAGCCGCGATGTGGCTAAATAACTAGCATTCTTGTTCTAGATGCCCGTGAATAAATGAAGCATCCTCGTAAATCATCAGGTAGCATCATGAGGAAGTATTATCAGCTGTTTCTTGTTATTGTTTGCTTCGTCAGTATAGTAACGCTGCTTATATATCGCCACGAATATTATCGTCTCCGTTATGTCCTTGAGGTTCTCAACTTTTTCGGTAAGCCTGGCCTGTCAGAGATTGAATTCTGCGGACCCGGCTTCAATGCTACAATGCTCTCAGAAATACTGCGAAACTCATCAATGGAAGTTCGTGAGACACCCCCTCTGTTCCAAGAAATAGATGAAAATTTTTACTCTTATTCATCATTTCTCAGATCTTATCAAAAATATGAGAAACTCGCGCAAGATCACGCTCACAACATCGACACTATAGTAATAGGCAAAATCCATGTGCGACCAAATTTCCGATGTAATATCTGGCTTGAAAACTTATCAAAACCAAAATCAGGCAGATTTAATTATAAGATTATCTCTGAACCAGTTAATGGTTTTCAGTTGTATATTTTCCAATGCTCTTTGAATAAAAATTTAGGGAAACCTAAAGGTGTAAGCTTCTATATGAATGACTATAATATTAACCCAATACATGCACCTATCCATAGAGTCATTCAGGTCAATACAAAAAGGAAGGCACGAGAAAGAAGTAGTATTCACTTTGTTAACAATGTAGAGCCTACTATTTGTGTAATACCTAACCAAGTACCTTTAGTGTCTAGGGATGCATTCATTGAGTTTTTGGTATTCCACCACATGATGGGTATTAACTCTTTTACTATTTATGATAGTATCATATCTGAAGACATAATAAGAAGGCTAAATCTATTGCCTGCAGACATAACTCAGTGGAGCATACAATTTTTCCCTTTAAATTATCCTTTTGTGTTTGCAAAGTCATATGAAATCATCCGAAGTGCCATTGAGCTGGATTGTTTATTCAGACACTTTAGACTTGATCAAGATGATTCAAATAAAGCAAGCCATGTAATGGTCCTGTCATGGGATGAGTTTTTGGTGCCTCGAGTCCACAACAATTTGAAAGCTATATTTGATGATTTTGATCCTACACGTAGGTTGAGGACAATAGAAGTCAAACCTCTCTTATTTTGTTTGAATCAAAATGATGACGATAATGCTGAGTTGGCATATCCTGATATTATGAAGAAAACACATTACTATATGTTACCACAGACATTGAGGTCTGTGTATGTTAGGAACTTAGACTCCATGAACTCTTTCAATGATATTTTTAATCTTACAGCTACTAGTAAGATTGTCACATTAGATGTGGTGGGAGCACATAAGTATACTGAATGTAGGGACCCAAAACTGTACCATCCAAGTGGTGTGGGATACAACGAAACACAAATGCAGGTGTTTCAACATAAGTTTGAGGGTGCAATGTTAAAGTTTGGACAGAGTTTAGTAAGCAATAGGATTTATAGGTTGTATACTTCTGGCCAGATATGGGAGAAGACTTTAGATGAAAATGTTAGGGATATTTTGTAAGAATATCATTATGAATGATGGAAATGTATTTTGCTGGCTTTCATACTGTTAAAAAATTATCATGTGTTTGTCCCATGTAGAAACGCCTCTGCCCAGCAGTGGGACGTATGCTGGTGATGATATTGATTATTTCATACTCAATAGTCATACAAAATTTGTAATTTTAAGCTCTAATCCTTCAATGCCCAGATGGCAACTTAAGTTGTCATAACAATTAAAATTTAATTGTGTCTGGTTTATCGGGCTTCAAAGGGTAAAGTAACCAAAGCAAAATATTTCAGTTTGATATTTAATTTATGATATTCAAGAATATTCCATTTTTTTCCAGTTTTATATTTAATAAGATATGAATTCAAGAATCATCAGTTTTTTAACTGACTTCAAAAAAAGAGGAGGTTCTATGTTCTACTTGTATGTATATTTTTTTTGTGTATATTTTACCGATTTCACTGTCAACTGTGGACCTAGTTTAATTTCTTTTTAAATGATTGATGATACCTAATTGTGGAATTATTATTATTAAAGTTGTAAACTGTAATAGAAAATTATTAAATGGAACAATTAAGTACCACCTACTTTACAAATTATACCAAAATTGATATGAATTGTTGCCTCAATGAAATAATATAAAAAGGACATCAGCACAATTATCACTTTTGTTTTAGTAGTTTTTTTTTTTAAATACCACTAGTTTTTATGTTTTTAAGTGAATTGTTGGATTAAGTTCAATTCTGAGAACACTAACTAAAATAAAATTTGAGATTAGTGCATTTGTTTTTCAGATAGCTCAAGCTCATAGAGAAAGAAACCATTGACAATTTATTTTAGGAGCAATGTTCCTATTTTCTATGGTTATATGATCTATGCATTTAATCATGTCCACAATATGTTACCTGTCCATGAACTAATTTCAAATTATTAATGGTTGTCCTTGAAATTCATATTGGAAGAAAAAGTACATCAAGTGTAACAGTCGGAGTACGAAAGCCACCTCTATCATGAAAGGAATAAGGGTGGTCACAGGTCAAACTGTTACGCTGGATGTTTCGGCTGTACTGTAAGCATAAACCAGATTAGATTTTTACATATGTATTTAAATTACATAACAGTTACTAATAAGATTATATTATTTATATTGGTTACTAGTTGATCATGTGTTAAGAATTTATTTATAACGGTGCAGCCAAAAGCATATCAAGTGTAACTGTGGCACTACGAAAGACCCTTTATTTCCCGTTGAGTCACACCATTTTGTGTCACACTGTTACACAACGGGAAAAATATTCCCGTTGACTAACACCGTAACTCAATGCCACAATTTTTCCCCCATATGTATGTAGCTGGATCATCCCATAAAGTACCAGGCTACCATAGTCGTAGGAGATGTTTAGCATACTATTATTTTATTTATATAATAATCCTAGGGGTACAATAAATAACCTCTCATATACATATGGTAGCCTGGTACTTCAGGGGATGATCCAGCTACATACATACGAATTTGAACAATGATTTTACCCAAGAAGGTGTTACTTAACGGGAATACAGCGTTCTGTTTAGTTACACTGTCACTCAACGGGAAAAAATAGTGGCATTGAGTTACGGTGTTACTCAACGGGAATATTTTTCCCGTTGTGTAACAGTGTGACACAAAATGGTGTGACTCAACGGGAACAAAGGCGAAAGACGCCTCTATTACGAACGGAGTAAGGGCGGTCTCAATGTCAAACTATTACGCTTGATGTGTTGTCGACTGTAATAGATGTTAGACAAGGAGTGTTGACAGGAAGTGATGGAAAGTGGTGCCTTGTATATAATGAGGGTGGTTAAACTGAAAATAATAAACTTTTCTCTTTATAGTTAATACTTGCATAAACATTACAAGACTGCTTGTTTGTATTTTTAGTAATTAGGTCTAAAATTGTCACAGTCATGTTCTATTTGAAATTAACGGTCCATCAAGCCGTATAAAGAATGGGATTCAAATGATGCCTTTGTGTCTGTATTAGTCTATTACTCAAAGTAATTGTAAACTGTAGCACGGCTCGTCAGCGGTATTGTAATACTTATAACTCGTAATCTGTTTAATACTTAATAGCTAAGTGGATAACCCCATAAAGCATATCATTCCCAAGGGGAGGTATGTACCTACGCCCTAAGCGTTCCGATACCGCACAGCTATTTAATGCCTAGTTAACATTATAATAAATCTTTGAAAAATATGTACAAATATCTGAACTATAAAAAATTCATGTCCTCCGAACCCGAGGGTAAGAGAATACGTTAACTTAAAACGCAAATAAATTTCACAGGGTCATCCCAAGTCCTGGTAGCTCGGATGGTTAAAGCAGTCGGATTGTGGAAGGTCGCGAGTTCGGTCCTTGCGAGGACATGATTTTTTTCTAGTTTAAATATTTTTCTAAATAAGTTATTGATTTCGTTATGACGCTTAGTCTTCCGTAACACAAATCAGATATTAGGTTCCATAGTAAGAAACTTACTGCGTTTCGATAGCGGGCTGCCATGCGTGTGCGACGTATTGCCGCTACAATTTTTTTTTTGTTACAACATTCAATTCTATTGTCTAGAATTACTAGCTACTAGTGACTATTATAGTTTATATACCCATTCTTAGATACGCTAAAATTTTTATGGAAATTATATCAAAATTATATTGTGCAATGTGGGTTAAGACAAATTCGTGGATGTACCCTGTGGATGTGTTTTCTCAGACTTCCACCATACTTTATAAAAGGTTAATTGAAAAACAACCCTTAGATACATAGAGATTAGGTCGGAGCTTCTATGATTAAGGGCCTGCGCAGACGACGGACTTTTCTCCGCGGCGAAGAAAAAAGTACGCTCCGCGAATAAAAAGTCCGCCGCGGATTTACCGCGAACTCAACGCACACGGTGTGCGATCATTTGTTGCCCGGAAATGTAGAGAAGTTATTTTTTCGACTTATTTTATTAAAAAAAATACAATCGGTTTCCTGCGTCATTGTTTACCGTCCTGCATAAGTACGTCACTCTCGAACGCACAACGCGGACTAAAGTCCGCCATGTGCGTTACTTCGCCTAGTCACACGAGTTCTATTTTTTTCGGGGACTTCGCCGTACTTTTGTCCGGTCCGCTCTCTGCATGTCCTCGGTTATTCGGGGGACATTTTGTACGCGGTACTTTTAATCCCTCTTTTGCGTTACTCGATACAGTTGTAAGCGATCTATTTTAGCGGACAATTAAGTCCGCGGATAAAAATCCCTCGTCTGCGCAATCTCTAATGCATGTTCTAAGAGGCCATGGCAGATTTTTATTATCTACAGTTTGTCAAAGCCAGATGGGATGTGAGTTTCTAGTTGTAACATCCAAACAACGGACAGTTATAGAATAAAACTTCTTCAATTGCATATAAAAGTCATTTCCAATAACTCACAACAGAGGCGCTGCTTACGTTTTCATACTATTTGAATATTGAACGCATCGATCGAGGTTATGTTCAGTTGTCAAACTTTATCAAAGACATTTTGTGCCATTGAGACGTACAAAAAGCGTAGGCTAAAAGTTATTGATAATAATATGGGCTATTAATATTGACAAAGCCATCGATGAGTATGTTTTGACCCACTATGATTGCTATCATTATCAATTATTGTATTTTTAGACTGAACTAAGTACTGTGT
The DNA here is from genome assembly GCA_947347705.1 of Nymphula nitidulata. NCBI lineage: Eukaryota > Metazoa > Arthropoda > Insecta > Lepidoptera > Crambidae > Nymphula > Nymphula nitidulata. Next base: position 10,078,261 of record OX374641.1, on the reverse strand, counting down.
GATAGATCACCAATTAATTTAATAGCATTTCATTAACACTTCTAATAATAGATACCACCCACCTAGTCAAGATATTGTTAAATATCGTCAGATTCACTTACCGTCCAAAATGCACAGAAAACTAGAGAATGCTCGTTTTTAATATCCCTACCTATATCTATAACGAACAAGGCTATCTAACTGTGTCAATGTCTTAGGAAGTTTTTGAAAGAAGCGGGTATGAAGATGAATCAATGAGTAAAAGGATCATAATTATAAGTAGTCATAAAAAATAACCTTAAACCTACCAATCACAATAATAATCTCTGATTCAAACGACATGCCTAGGCGACCAATCACCATATATATTATCTCTAATCTACGGTCCAATCGCATGGCCCGGCGCGCGGGGCGGGGTACGTTTACTCGATGAATTTTTACGCTAACGGCCTGGCCACGGGAACGGCCGGCGCGGCGGCGGCAGCGCGGGCGACGCGACTGGCGAGGTCGACTGCACTTATTATTGAATACGTAATATGCTTAAAAAAAAATATTTTAAATGCATTTATAAAAAGCTACGTAAAATCATACTGCAAACAGTGAAAACCTATTACATTGCTGTGTTTGTGTCTTTGGTAATAACCAAAGATAAAATACTCAATATTATGACTTTTTTTCTCTTTGCCTTGCAAGAAAAGTACCCACTTATCTGTTCAATATTGTATTACCTACATACCTACTGTATTATATCGATCAGTTCTGAATACACCTTCGAGAAAATACTTAGGTAAATACTAATATCAAATGCATAAACTTTGACATGCTATGCCAATGCTTTTCATAAAAAAACTATGACTTAAATTTTGCAATTATATGAAATAATTAATTTTAAGAATTCTAAAACAAATCGAATAAGTTACTGCGGCTGACTTTGCCCCGAGGCAAGAGGCTACGGCTACAGTCCTGCCGCGTGCGTGCCCCATGCCTGCCGCCGCCGCCGCCGCCGCCGAGCACGAGCATGCGCCTGGCTCTGCCTGACCCTGGCTCCGAGCCTGACCTTCCGCCTCCGGCGGAGTCCTCGTCGCCCTAAACATCAGCGGCGGCGTCATGGGCTTCATCCACGAGCATGAGCTCCAATTCATCATCATCATCCTCCTCGTCGTCGTCACCCTCATCAGCATCGGCCCTCCCGCCCGGAGCAGATGCGGCCAAGGCCTTGTCGGCCAAGGAAGGCACTCTGGACGGGCGCCCCCCCTCGGTCATAACAACAAGTTTATCATCTCCACCGCGCACTATAACCAACACCATCACAATTACTTTCTCCCCAGTCTCCCCCCTATCTACTACCACCTGCTCGCCACCCACTGTTTCGCCGGTTCGGGTGTTAAGAACGTTACTCCGTCCCCGTAACACCCGGACCAGGGCCGATGATGGGGGGTCGGCTCAACTGAGCGGCGTGCTCGGTGCAGCTCATCCGAGAGTCGGGCCGGGGCGGAAGCTGCGGCTTCCTCTTCCTATTCTGTTGGCCCAACCACCGGGGGCTCCCCATCGGCGCCTGCCGATGGACACCGTCTCCCGTCTCTCCCTGGCATGATCGACCAGTGTGTCCTCTGCGGCGGTGTTATTGCTTGGAGGTAATACAAGCGACACCTTGCGAGGCACCACGCAAATTATACATACTCAAGGTCTGACCCCAACTTTCCGCTAGGGTACTTCTTCAAAACCGGCGCTCCAACACCAGGCGCTCTCGCGCGCGCTTTCGCCCCTCCCCTGGCCCCCTTCACTCTTTTACTGTTTTTTAGAATAAATTTAACCCTTGAGATAAGTCTGTCTCCAACACCCGGTTTCCTGCGCCACTTGCGCAGGAAACCGGGTGTTGGAGACAGACTTATGCGCGCGAGAGCGCCTGGTGTTGGAGCTGGAGGAGTTGGAGGATTAGTAGTTTCGGCGAGGGGGGCCGGACTAGGGGCCCTACCTATTGTATGTATTTATGACAAAAGTTAGTCTTACCTCCTAAGCTCTTGCAATAATTTCACAATTTTGTGATATACTATGGATGCAGGAACCAACTGTTTCGGAACAAACTGCGAACTTGTATTGTATACATATACAATACAAGTTCGCAGTTTCGATAAAATTTCAAGATAGCGGTTATATCCAATAATTTTTGACAGTTCGAAGCGATAAATAGCTTTATCATATCGCGTTTCGGTGGTCATGCTAGGCGGGCTGCATTGGCAATTTTTTTATGTAAATAAGTATATATTTTTATAAAAATCTTTTCTGTCCGCCCTTCACCCTGTGCGACATCCATTATCGCCTCGGTGATTTTACGGATGCCTGCTAACTCTGTAGCCAGCACCGGCCATCCCGGATCAACAACACCCTAATAATGTATAAGTTACTTTTAAGCCTTATCACAAATGTATCAATGCGATCAGCCGCCCGGCTAAATGTTAACCTCTCACATAGACTGTGTCACCCCACTGATAATCTAATACTAAGAAATGAATCTGACGTTATTATTTAAAAGTATGAAATTATTGTTACCAATCCGAATATTGACTTCCAATAAAGAAATTTTATACATCAAAAATTTTGTTTTTATCTAAGTAGTTTGATTCTTTTAATTATTAAAAGAACGACCGACCGAAAAACTTAAGGTGTATACATCAGATTAAATGTATTTTTATTTTAACAAATCACTAGAATAAATTCTAAAGCTAAGTTTGGCTCATAATAGATTACGTAGATGTTATGTTTCAATATAATTTTTTAACACGTTCAAAGCTCCAGTGCCCCCATAAGGGGTTCACTGAAGTTACAAACATCGATGACAAGCCCGAACTATGGTATAGGTGTAGCATTTTGTAGACTTGTGAGAATAAAAAATATAAGTCTAAAAAATAATCCTTTGAAACATTTGTTGTGAAAAAAAAACTTGTGTGGGGTGTAATACGTCTTACTTAGCTGATCCACTATTATTACTGTTCAGTTTATACTACACAAATGTAACAGTAGTTCTGCATAATCAAACTCTTTTACCAAATTGGTAAGGTTTGTCAAATTTGTACAGTCGACAGCACGTCAAGCGTAACAGTTTGACCTTAGACCGCCCTTACTGCGTTCGTAATAGAGGCGGCTTTCGTAGTGCAACTGTTACACTTGATGTGCTGTCATCTGTACTATAAACACCTATAGAATAGGGTATGACATGATAAAATTCTAGTGTAAAACATTTATAAAAAAAACGTTAGTTATACTGCTAATAGTGAAAACATAATTTATTATAGCCAAATAAACTACTCAAAACAAAATAGGGCCCACCGCAACATTGTCTCTAATCGTGTTTATAAATAATTCTTATACTAATTGTTGGCAAAATGAAGCATTAGCAATTGTAGCACGCATGTTTATGAGTTCATAATGATGTTTTGAAAGTTAACTTTTTGTTTATCTCAAGTGGGTACACAGAAAAAGTGAAGTGCTTAAAATTACCCATTTCTCAAATTCTTAAACGTTTGTGTTCTCAGTCTTGCTTAAGCGCAATACATTGAACACACTTTGTCTAACTGTGTTGTCTCGTTTTACCATAATTCCAGATTACAATGCCAGGTTCTCGTCGTCATATGGATGTGGAAACTGCGACAAAGGCGGTTGTTTTGCTTCAAGAGGGAGAATCGCAAAGATCCGTTGCTATTCGCCTTGGTGTGTCTCGCCGAGCTATTCGAAACGTTTGGGAACGGTTCCAGGAGACAGGCAGTGTGGCTAGAAGACCAGGATCAGGAAGAGTTCAAGCCACAACCGCACAAGAAGACCGCTACATCCGATTGACTGCGCGCCGGGACCGCACAATAACCGCACGGACCTTACAATCTCGAGTAAGGCAATCCACTGGCACACGCGTTAGTGATCAGACTATTCGGAATCGACTCCACGAGGACGGACAACGATCCAGGATGCGTGTTATCCGTTTAAAATTGACAAGGGCTCACCGGGCAGCACGTTTGAGGTTTGCACGTGAGCATTTGGACTGGACCATGTACAACTGGAGGACAGTACTCTTTACAGATGAGTGCAAGGTCAAGTTTTTTAGCGATGACAGACGTGTACGTGTATGGAGAAGAGAAGGAGAACGTTTTACTGAGCCCTGCATGCACGGAACTGACCGTTTTGGGGGCCCAAGTGTGATGATATGGGACGGCATAAGCTTGTTAGGTAAAACAGAGCTGGTTATCTTGAACGAAGGGACTGTGACAGCAGCCAGTTATGTCGAACATGTAATCCGACCTCACGTCATACCATATTCACAAAGGGTGGGGGATAATTTTGTGTTTATGCAAGACAACGCTCGTGCGCGTACAGCTCGTATCACTCAGAGGGCACTCTCTGATGCCAATATTTCAGTTTTACCTTGGCCAGCGATGAGTCCCGACCTCAACCCGATTGAGCATCTATGGGATCAATTAAAACGAAGTCTCAAAGAAACCCATGGCCACGTCAATAGTCAACAGGACCTCATAAACGCCCTGAAAGTCTGTTGGGAACGAATACCCGACCAAAACATTACTCATCTGATCGAGAGTGTTCCAGATAGGCTTAGAGAGTGCATACGGAGCAGAGGAGGTCCTACTCGATATTAAAGGAAAATTGCCGGCAAGTTAATTAAAAAAAACAGTGACAACAAAAGTTTTTATTGACAGTTTAATTAGTGCTCATTTCTCTTAAAACGTGTATTTGTGTGCTATGAGATCAAATTAAACAATTTCAATGGTATTTTGTGTTTACAAAATAAGAAAAACCCTAATTTAACATTGACTAATCGTGAAAACCTATTAAACTTCTATGCATATAAATTATGGGGCAAAAACATGGTGGGCCCTATTTTGTTTTGAGTAGTTTATATACAGGTGGTGCCGTCAATACGACAATAAATTAAAACATATTACTGTTTGGGAATATTTTTCCCGTTGAGTAACAGTGTGACACAAAATGGTGTGACTCAACGGGAACAAAGGATATTAGTTCATAAAAATGGTTTGACACTTTCAATAACATTTATTCTTATTCATTTGATAATTTCATAACGTTTCTATGAAATAATGCAGCCAATATGTTATTATTATTTTAATAAAATTATCAAATGTATAAGAAATTTCTGAAAGTGGCAAACCATTTCTATGTTCTAATATAGCCCATGTTTTAATTTATTGTCGTTTGGACGCCACCATCCTGTATAGCCGAAATATTTGAATTGGAAATTGCAGTGTACCTACCTGTAGTTTTCTAGAGCAAATTTTTATATTAAAAAAATATGGCGTTGGTGTGTATTGTATTATTGGTTGTCCTTGACAAGCATGCAACGTTAACTGGTTGTAAGTTAGGTTTTTTTTTTTTATTCTTTGTTTTTATACAAAAAAGCATAATAGTGGATTATGTTATTATACAAATGAAAATCCATATTGATACTAAGTAAATGTTTAGTTTATTCATCTATTCTAAATACAACAGGCATTCGCCTGCAAATCGTCACAGATCAAGTTGACAAAATAATAATTCAATTCGAAATTAAGCGGTAAATAAGCAAAATAATGATTTTACACATACAATAAGTAATATCAATGAGAAAACACTAGAAATTACAAGGAATAAAATGAGCATAACATTGAGCAATACATAAGTGTATTGTCGTTGCGACTAAGTGTAACTCAAACGTGGAGGGAATTCGCAATGTTATTAAATACCTAAAATATAAATAAAGATTAAAGCTTACTTACATAATCATTAAATATTGCCACGAATAAACTTATATTTATGGGCTACAAAGTTAAGTACTTGTATCTCACTAAAGTTAATGACGGGTGTTTGAATACTGTATATGATTGATATATACGAACAAGATTTATAGCGTCATACGGCGTTATCCATCTACGGAGAAATCTAAACACCTTTGCATAACGCTAAATTATCATGGAATGCAAATAAAACCGTTCATTTACGAAGGCACGAAGGTAGTTGTTGCGTATACTGTACACAAGGCTTCGCAAATAATTACGATAATACCAAAACATTGTAGAAACAACATAAGCCGTGTGTGAAATCCATGAATTCTCGAAACTACTAATCGTAACTGACTTTACATTCCTACAACCCGAAAACTTTATAGCTGATGAAGGGTCCTTTAATATCACATTCGTATCACATCCTTCTCAATACTTACATTCGAAACAAGTTGGAATGTTCAGTTGTGATGTGCATATTAATCCCCAATGAGTAACGGGTTAATTCTGTATCATGCTTAGATCTAAAATAGCAAAAATATTCAATGAACAAGTAACGTTATATTCTATTCGAGGAACATGTATTAAATGCAATATCTCTGGCCATAAATTGAGTAAATATTTCTTGAAATACATAAAAACTTTGAAGTCTGAAATGAACAGGAAGCGCGTTAAGATAAAATACGCTAGCATATAAGTATTATAGTGCTCTTATAGTAAGGAACTGCGAAAGTGCAACACTTAAATTTCATATGGAGTCGCAATTATACAGGAAAATACAATATTTATTGTCATGATGTTTTGAAGACCGCACGACCAAACTATAGTAAGATGTTTTTAAACACGATATCTTCAAAACATTTATTTTCTAAATCGAAAATTTTAATGATTTCATTTAGATAATTTAAATTTTTTTATGCAAAAATTTATTGCAATTACATCTTTCGGTTTCACATTAGAAATCTCATAAATTCAATAATTCACTAGATAATATACTTTTTAGATTATCTTACACTCAATATGTTCAAACATCAACGTCAATATATGTACAGTATAGTATGAAAGGTATCTTAAACAAGAAAATAGTTTTAAAATATCACCTTCTCTAAATACTAAATAGTAAAAAGGATTACAGTAAATGCACGAAAAATAGTTACATAGTCTTAATTCTTGTAACAACAGTATACTAAATGAGCTAAACAACTGTTGTGTGCAGACATTCGGTACAAAGCTATATTCCACTTTAAGAAAGCCCTGAATGTAGATAACCTATGCTCGAAATTACTTTAGAGTTACTCGCTTACCTTTCGAACGGTCGATATCTTTGGCGAAACCTAAGCCAATAATGTTATACATAATGTATTTAATTGTTTGTAATGCGAGTTCAAATATACATGCAGATGTTGACTTCATCAAATTGATAACATTAACATATCATCCATATACACATAGCTAAATAAGTTTCTGACTATATTGCACAATTTCTCTGCACACAAACCTAGAATAAATGCGCAAGGCCGAAAATCAGTCCATAGTTCAAATTAACAGAGACATAAATAAAATTATTAGACGCAATGTTAACAGCTCGCCGTATTACAATTTAGTAATGGCATTTGATAATACCCTTTGTCTATGTTAATTCGAAATATGGGTCTCATTTTTCCGTTGCTAGACTAGCAATTGTATGTTACCAATAATTAAGTAAATTTAATGATTTTTAATTTCACGATCAAAATTTTATAATTAGAAATTCATAAAAAAAGCTGAGTCGCGCGAAAGGGCCGAAAAATAGTAAATATATGACAAAATTCAAGCAATGTTGGAAATCGAAACAAATAAAAATTGATTTAAATATTAGAATCCGACTAAAAATATTTGTATTCCTTATACAGCAACTATCTACACGCGATATTTAAGGGACAACAATTCAAAACAATATAATCCTCAACATGCAATTGCCACTCCGATTTCTTACATATACACAACTTCGTAACCGCGATTACAACATTCTATGACATTTAATAAACATTTCAACATATTTACACCAATAACAGTATATTGTTCATGTCAAGCTTTATGACTGCTGCAGTCTAACGGTCGTAAAGCTTGGACCACTTCTACAATAGATTCTTAATAGCGATCCTACGGTTCACACAATTTTAAAGTTAGAACTTTTGTCAAATTTAACAATGTCGTAGATATTACTTTATAACATTTCATGTATTTTAGTGTCCTCGGAAAACTGTGTTCGAAAAAATAGCGTGCTATTATTATGTAGTAGTATCTGAATGAGTATATCAAAAAAATTTCATGCTTCGTGCATTAACGACATTGTGTTTGCTGTATTAGTCGACTTATTAGTTTTAATCATTACATTACGAAAAAACTCTTTGACCCTAATTTTTTGGCACTTAAGAAGTATTGAGGTTTTAACTAAACCGTCTTAGAATTTCTCTATAATCCATTTTTTAGTTTATAACGGAAGCTGTAGGGGTTAAATCCCTACACTTGTAATAATGTCGTATATAAATGAGACATTATAATTATTGCACGTAGGTAACAAGTATATAGCAGTTTTTATATAAAAATGTTTCACAACAACAGTTCAATACAGTTGACTACAATCTTCATCTATGTCAATAATTAACAACAAGATTTAGTTTTTACCAAAAACATCTAATGTAACAATCTCTATTTCCTATAGATCGCTACTATGTTGATATTCCTTTTACTTAAAACATTTCAACTTATTTTATACTTATGTTAAATACATCGCCCACCTTGTTATAATGATCGATTAATTCGTTTAATTCCTTTATATTATATTATTTAACATTTTAACAAAGTTAAGTAAGTTTTAATGACTCTAAACCACCGGAACTTTCCGAGTACTGTATTTTTTTAGTAATATACATAATTTAAAAAAACATACTTTTTTATTAAAATAAATATTATTTTCAAACTAGTTAGCTGCAGTTACAATACTGTCACAAAATATCACTTACATTTATAATAGCTGTGAAAGAGATCATTTAATTGTATTGGAATGTAATATGATATACACGTAAGCTCTGATGAATTTATATTTTGTACTTGTAATTCTAAATAATAAAATATATTTCTGTTAATAGATGGCCCCATAGAAGTAACAGTAGATGGAAATAAATACCTACGTGGGACGAAGAATTTCACGTTAAAATAGTTCTGATACGGAATGAATACAGTTGAGGACGAAATTTGGAATATAAAATAATTGGTGTTTAATAATAAAATATTATGAGTTTAAAACACAGAATCGAATTCGGCATAAAATATATTATAAATACTCTCAACAGATGTATCGAACGTGCCTTATTGCAAAATTAACATCCGTTGTAAGAAAAACCGTTATAAACTTTTGATTGTAAATAAACTTCAGTAGTTGTATCCGTCACAAACTACCCACGTAATTTTGTTCATTATGAAATGATTATCGTTTGTCTAAATTTTACTAAGGTTATGTAAATATTCCCATAGTGATCCGTAACATTGTTTTTCAAGAGAACATACGTAGAGAGCAACAATTCCAATATGTGTACTCCGGATTCTCAAACTTATATATTTTCATCATAATGAAATCTGGTGCTTTGCGTTATTTTTAATAATGCGTCTAAGCCATAAATCTCAACATTATTTACTAAGTATCAAGAGTGTAGTTTTTTTTTCACCTTTAAACAAAATAGCAGGATTATCTGTGCAGGTTTGAAGGGTCACATTTTCCAACCCATTTTATTCAAGAAAGTTGAGCTGTATAATTCAGACGCATTTTTTTTTTTAAATAAAAATTGTCACTTAAAACAATTTTCACCAACAAATTAAACCTTATTATAGAACAACACGCCATCAAGAAACCAGAGGTAAAGGTTTTTAACTGGGTAAATAACACCATTAAATAAATAATACTAAAAGTAAAATTTATTTTTGGCGGTAGTATGAAATTTTTCGTTCTTAACGTCAATATTCGCCCACTAGACACTAGAAATGTTTGTTTAGACCCAACAGACACTATATGGTGGCACAAATACCAGTACAGCATCAGGCCAGGGTACAGTCTCAGGAGCTAGCAGGCGGCGCTGGATTCGCAGGACGTCAGAAATATAACACTTCTTCTTCCGGTTGAGGAGGTGGGGCCGGACTTTCCGGGGACCGAACACGGAATTTGTCCGGCAGTTTAGGGTATGTGTTTGTTCTGAAAGAGATAAGACCGTATTCAAATAACATCGTTCAGATTGGTGGTTCATTGGGTCTAATTTTGGACATGCACTATCTCAAGAAATCGGGAAAAATCCCCTGAATCCGGGAAAGTACAAATAATTCATGCTCATGTATAGTTCACATATACAAAAATCGGCATGATGAATATTTGTCTATGTTGCAGTTTTTTTCTTTAAAAATTTTTGTTTTCTACCACGAAACAAAGAAACAAATAAAAAGAAAATGGTCAGAAATGGAGTTAAAAACTGTTTTGCATATTTTTTAGTATAGTTTACATAGACCTGTCCGGGTCTCCATACATTTTTGAAACAACTCCTATAAGTATTTCTTTATCGCAATCTGTAGAGCAAAAAGATAGCAAGAATTTGATTAGAGCTGTCAACTACATTTAGATGAATTTAAAGACACCATAGACCGAATATCGAACACACCTTTATAAATGTCAAATTAAATGAAGGCTGTCCTTTTTATATTCTTAATGAGAGAACGAGATAAACCTGAACTTAAACTTAGAGTGTGTTCACATTCTAATTTTTTGATTCATTTAAACGCCTACTTTATTGTAACAATTACAAATAAAGATATTTTTTTTTGTATTAGAAATTGCAGTAAGTATTCCTGTCTCTTTCTACAACAACTCTTTATATGAAATAATATGTATGGTGGTTGAAAAATGTGAAATCAAAGCTTATAACGGGTTTCCTTGTCTAACTCGCAACTTTATGTGGTTGTAAGTCAGGCATTTATCAATATTTTTCTAAAATTCTTTCAGTTTCGTGAATTGTAACTGTGTAGAATTAATTTTCAAACCTAAAAAAAGATGTATGTTCTTCATTGAAACAATCGATTGGCACATAGATATACCGTGAGCTAAGTCGAGTGGTCTGTTTCTCTGTCTACTAAAGGAAAGGTTTCAGATGCAAATCCCGGTAGAAGCAGATGATTAAATGTATAATTACATCGAAGGCCGATGGTTGAATTCGGCAGATCGTGAAACGTCATCGTTAAGTACTTAATACTGTTTGTGTTATTAGTTTTAATTCAAACCGAAATCATTTTGGTTGTGAGGGGTCATAAAAATAACATAGAACCTATCAAACACACAAGAGTCATAATCTTAATAAGACCAAACAAGAAGTCAATTTTCCTACCCACTTTTCTCCTTAGTCTCAAAAGAAGGAATAGGATATTGGTGTTGTTACCTGGTCGCTTTGTTATTAATCTGCTGTTGTTGCTGTGAAGGTAGCGGGGCGGGCGAGCTCCCTGTACGAGTGTGATGTATCACTAATCCTTGGGTGTGCTGGAACAATCACAGAGCAACATTAAAAGTACAATATATCTTGCCGTATCCTAAATTGAGTGAAATGCAAAATATTCCATAATATAAGTTATGAGCATATTTTAAACATTGGATGACAAATGCGTTTCAAATTTTTATGAATGTCAGGAGTTTGCAACGCTCATTAAGATCAGACTCAAAGCTATTCTATCTCAAGTTTCTTATAGTGAAATTAAAAAGTTTTTGTCAGTTCAACTTTACATTTTGACTTCGAATCGATTATTAAGTAAAGAAAAATAATCCTTAAAAGCATCCGCACTGTACGTATGTTTAGATGTTCATTCAGTATAAAATTCGGGACCTTACTCTGCTTCTTATGACTTCACAATAACTTAAAATACCTATCTACAATAGGTATACAGGGTGGTGCCGAGAATACGACAATAAATTAAAACATGGGCTATATTAGTTCATAGAAATGGTTTGCAACTTTCAAAACCGTCTGATTCATTTGATAATTTCAAGACATTTCTATGAAATTATGTAGACATGTCTTATTGTCGTCACCACCCCCCACGTATACTTAGTTTTCAACTCATTCATTTATTTACTATAATTATATACACACCTGAATGAAATCAGCACATGATTTATTTTAAAATAAAAAATACATGCTCTAACATCAAAAGCTAAACAGACAAAATGGTTGTTACATGTTATTTCACTTCTACAATAAATATTGGCGGCTGGTTTCTCGAATGATAATCTAAATAATTCACCTGCAGAGTCAAATATCAGTATTCTTCTATTATTTCTACTAGGTGGTAGGCCCTTGTGTAGGGTCGTCTGGGTAGATACCAACGCCTTTCCTATTTCAGCCGTAACACAGTTCGCTGTGTTTCGGATTGAAGGGAAAGGTAGCCAGTGTAATTACTGGGCATTGACGACATTTCATCTTCGGCCTCAGGATGATAACGCACCTGCAATACCAAGTGATTTTTGTCTTGCTATTGCAGTGGTGTATAGGCGACTGTAGCTTATACCACCAGGTGGGCCGTCAGCTTATTTGTATAAAAAAAAAACCCAGCTACAGTCATTTTGTGACTTGACAGGCGAACTTAGCAGCGTTCAAGATACCAGAGGTTTATTATTGTGGTGTAAGCACCTGCGAATGCTGTCTATTGTGAAGCGAAAGCCAATTACTGTGCTCGAGATATTAATTTGTGTAATGGTTTAAAATATAGTTCATTATAATCATAAACTTTGTTCAAATGGCTGTGTGATTTTTAAATTTAAGAAAAAAATTACATATTACAACACACAATGGGTCGCGATTCTGATGATTACACAAATTAAAATATGTAGATGTTTCATGTCACAAAAATATCCTAAATCCGGGAAAAACACTAATAATTCGTTTTCATGTAGTTTACTCGCTCAAAATCAAAATGATTTGTCAATTTCTGCATGATTCACTATCGCAATAAGGCGGGCGACATAGAAGTCAACTAAACATCACCAAAGTGACATTAATGTGCCATGATGAATATTTGGCTGTTGCTGGTTTTTTTTTGTATAAAAATCTTGTTAAAAGCGACAATTGAATACTGTTCTGCTCATTTTTAGTTTGTAGACCTCCATACATATTCCATACATATATATGACAGTCAGTGACTCTTATTGGAAAATAAAATTAATTTAATCATCACCATAGGTAGGCCTACAACATCAAAATATGACGGTTTGTAGTTTAAGATACCTCATAAAATTGAAAAAAAAAAATTTTTTTTTTAATTTTTTTTTTTTTAATACAAATAATCTAAAAGTAATTCATGCCAATTTGAACAAAGTTAATATTCACATTACAGTGTCCGTTCGGATACACAACAACAAATTTGGAATAGATCTATCGACAACAACGGTTACTTACTTAGTTACAAAATGCCGATATTAAAATACGTTCGGGTAATCCACGTCCTGAAACCCGCGAAAGATTAATCAACCATTTTGATCTGTTTCAGGACACAAGTAGGTTCAAAATTGATTAGCGTCCAACAATTTAATAATAAGTAAAAATCAATTTTAATACGAATTAAAACTTATTGACAAACTTTCAGTTGTAAACAAGTCCACTTTGTTTTTGACTTCGTAAGCATAGACCTCTTTTTACAGCATTATTAAAAAGAAATTAGAAAAAAGTTCCTTTACTTTTGAAAGAAATGTTAAATACGTGCAACTTACGACAGAAATGAATAAAGTGAATAAATATTTTATTTAAAAAACATGATTTAAATACTTTAATTAAGTCATTAATGATGGGTATTCTATATTAGGTACATTTTTAAAACTCTTAAAATCTAAGGGAAATCTAATGAATAACACAATTTGAACTTTTAATTTGTTTGGTGATTTTGACTTTTACAAGTCTCAACTGCTAGATCTAGATTTAGATTGTGTACTCCATCATGAATATAGTTTTCACGAATCACGCATTTACGAAAATATAAATCACGAAATGATGCCTCGAAATATCGAGTCTTTCGATTCTGGGGGATTCATATACCAAAACCGCTTGGTTTCTCGCTACCTTATTTTTCGTTGTCTGTAAATTCAAAATTGTGTGATTCGTGTACACTATTTTTTTAGTGGCGTGATTCCGTGATGAACTTGTGAAGTGTCCCATGTTTTGGATCAAGATGAATAAAATCTTGATTGGAAAATCAGTAAAATCACCAAGCAATTTAAAATTACTGAAAAAAACCCCACGAAATGTTATTTAAAACGGTTACTTTAACCGGTTTTTTAACTAATGACTAAATAATTGTAATGGATATAAAACAAAACCAATCTCTAAGTACGTAATAAGACAATATTTACCTCGCTAGGCGATTCGTGAAGCCTGTGGTATCCGGGCGGTGGTTGTTGTTGAGTTTTACCACTCGCCAATTTTAGAGGCAATTGCTGTTTTACCATTTGCTGTGAACGATATAGACGCAAGTATTATTTCTCAAAAATCAATTTAGCAATACTCAGTGAAAATTCATCATCATAACAAGGATTTAATACTAATTTACTTATAAGCGAAGTAATAAGTATTATTTTAGTTGCAACTTTCTCAATAGGAAAATGGCAAAATATGTAACTGACAAATTACTTGAATTTAGACAGATTTTATAAATCAAACAACTGAGAATGATTCTAATAATTAATTTTGATAATAAATTGAATTTAGGTTATAAAAATTCATCCGATGGCTTATAAAAATTGCAAAGCTTTTTTTATCTTTGCTTTTTTCTATTGACCAAATTACTTCGGTTCATTTTTTGTCTTTTGTAAAACACTTCATAAATAAGTCTACTTCAACGTATTTGTAAAAATATGATTGAATCCTCATTGAAAACGCTGAACGTTCCCGGGGAATCCTCTCAGCCGGTGGTTTTTTAAGACATCCTGTTAAATAAAAGAAATGGATCTTCAATAGCAACATACCGATATCGCGGGTGCTCTAACAGTGGCCCTGGTTTCATTCTGCGCGGACAGCAGCTGAGGCGGCGGAAGCAAGGCGGCGCTACGGACGCTACAAGCGCTTATTGAAGACTCCGAGCCCGTCGAGCCGCGGTTATCTAGTACACGTGCACTTGGTATTACAGTGTTTTAGTACAGATGCACTTTATTATTACTATACATCGGATAATCGGGCGCTTATTTACCCGAAATTCAAGTAAGTACTGACATAGAGTTGATAAAACCACCATCCTGATTAAAATAAATATAAATTTTCTGAATTTAAAATTTTACTTGGTCGTTGTAATAACTAGTAATAGGTACTGAGAGTAGTAGAAAGTATTTTTTACGAGACGAATAGATTAAAATAAAAGTAGCATATCAGGAAGTTGGTATTTATACACTAATTACAGCAGTATTTTTCATTCGCCATGAACAAATAGGAGCTGTACGACTAGTGCAGTTTGCGCTCTCTCTTCCAGTTCTGTATTTTTATCAGGATGGTGGTTGTATCCAACTCTAGGTGAGTACTCTTTTAATAAATAAATAAGCACCCGATTATCCGATCTCCGGTTAAAGGCTTACTTTACTGGGTAGGAACAGACACCATCAGAATCGAGTCGAAGATCAGAAACCGAATATTATATTTACGAACATGTTTAGCAAAGTTGGTAAAATTATTAATTATTGCAACATATTGTTTCGTACTAGACATCCTTTACATTTCCACGCATTAAATAGGTATTACTAATTGCACAATCATGTCATGCCAAAATTCTATATTAAATATAACTTAAGTATAGTGGGTGTAAGAGGAGTGTTCTCGAAAAAAGTGCAGTGGTGGTGAACTTAATAATAATACCTAGACAACCTATTTGTAATGGAACAACTGGTATATTTAGCGATTTTTTTATTTAACAAGTCGTGTATAAGATCACCAGCACACCTGACTGCGTTTTCGAGAGCGTTACCTTACACTTTGTATATAATTACGTCACAATATAAATACTGCTACTAATATTATAACTCTCATAATTACACAGGTTGGTGACAGCAATACGACAGTAAATAAAACATGGGCTATATTAGTTCATAGGAATGTTTTTCAACCTTCAAATACATCTTATTCATTTGATAATTTTATAACATTTGTATGAAATAATGCAGCTAATGTTATATTATTTTATAGACATGTCATGAAATTATCAAATGAATATGATGTATTTGCAAGACATTTCTATGAACTAATTTAGCCCATGTTTTAATTTATTGTCGTTTTGTTATCACCAATCTGTATAATTATGAGAGTAATAATTACTAAGAACATTTTTTAAAGTCAAAATCTCCAGTTAGCATACCTATTAATATGTAATAAAATAACATAGTAAACTCACTCCTCCATTTGGGTTCTTTCCGCCTCGTGTTATCTGTGACACTGGAGTCGGGTGACAGTGTGCCCACACTTGCTATTTCTTCTTGAGAACCACCTACAACAATGACATAGAAATATATAAAAAATAGAAACGATACATTATCATATCAAACACTCAATAAGTATTCGTCGAAGCGGTCGGTGGTAGGTTTAAATTATTAGGATTCAAAAGAACTTAGTTTAAGATAAATGAAGAACTTTAAATAAGTTAATTGATTTTCAGAATTTGGTCCTGGTAAATCCTGAATATAATTCTAATTAAAATTAATATATTTCAATAACAGTGACTATTTTTACAAATACCGACGATTCTGTGAGACATTGCATTTTTATATTTTGGATTCTGTTTCTTACAAACTTATTTAAGGAAATATTTAATAGCGACACTATCGGATAGTGAAATAATACAGTATATTATTTTCACCAAATCATCGAGTTATATTTTTGCTAGAAAAAAGTTATTAATAACGTGTTTTAGATTTTATCGAAATCGTTCCAAAACTCCATTGAATACTTTTGATATATTTTAGTTAAGATTATTCATCAAAAATAAACTAGAACGCTGGCCGTATATGTTCTTAGGAATGTGAAAAGAAAAATATTTATTTGATAGTAATTCAAAACATTTATATGAATTAGCATAGTCCATGTTTTAATTTAATGTCGTAGCTAACCAATAAGGTAAGATAAGATAAGATATGTATTTATTTTTCTCATCACAATAGGATCTTATTATGAATTATGATTACTTAAGATAAAACACAATTGATCTTAGGATTTTACCATGTTGTTGTAGCCTCTCCAACCGCCTGTAAAGCCTCTCTCTTTGTTGTTCTACATCTTTCTGTTGCTCGGCGAGCTCCTCGCGAGCCGCTTGCAGTTGACGTTTCTCTGTTACATATAAAACAACATGTTACATATATATTTCTATTACACAATGGGCCTAATTCTAGAGACACACTCTAAATCTAAATTTAAGTACAGTATATCTCTTTCTCGCAATAAGTAATAGAAAAAAGATAGCAAGAATCCGTTTAGAGCTGTCACTTAAATTTAGATAGATTTCTAAGAAACCATAGACAATTTTAGACGGCATGTACGGTGCCTCCTAAACACTGCATTTTATCACGTTCAATAAGGTAGAAAATTGAACGCACGTTTCGAAATGTCAAATTACATGACAGCCATCCTTTTCGTATTCCATTTGATAGAAAGAAATGCACTGAACTTAAATTTAGACTTAGCATGTGTTTACCAGAATTAGGGCCACTCTATACCTAAATTTAAGTACAGTACATATCTTTCTCGTAATATGTAATAGGAAAAAGATAGCGAGGATTTGTTCAGAGCTGTCAACTAAATTTAGATAGATTTCTAAGAAACCATAGACAATTTTAGACGGCATGTACGGTGCCTCCTAAACACTGCATTTTATCACGTTCAATAAGGTAGAAAATTGAACGCACGTTTCGAAATGTCAAATTACATGACAGCCATCCTTTTCGTATTCCATTTGATAGAAAGAAATGCACTGAACTTAAATTTAGACTTAGCATGTGTTTACCAGAATTAGGGCCACTCTATACCTAAATTTAAGTACAGTACATATCTTTCTCGTAATATGTAATAGGAAAAAGATAGCGAGGATTTGTTCAGAGCTGTCAACTAAATTTAGATAGATTTCAAAGAAACCATGCATGTACGGAGGTGCTTCCTAAACACTGCATTTTATCATGTTCAATAAGGTCGAAAATTGAACGCAAGTTTCTTAATGTCAAATTATATAAGAGCCATCCTTTTTGTATTCATATTGAGAGTAAAAGATGCACTTAACTTAAAGTTAGACTTAGCATGTGTTCTCCAGAATTAGGGTCAAAGTTACTTTCAACTGGCAACTTCTTTGTGATATGTTAAAATTTTATTTTAAATAAGTTGAAATTAAAAAAAGTGTTTAATATATTTTACTTGCACACAGGTAGACATAACCTATTGCGAGTGCGGGATGGATGGAAAAACGTCACCCAAGATGCATGCATGCACGTGCGAAATGTTATTTTGTTTCATGTATGTCTGTTTCTCTGTGTATATGACTATGTGTTGAAAATAAGCGTGTTTACATAGTGTTCCTATATTTCACGTTTCTCTATAAAGTAACAATTAAGGACTAGAAAATTGTACAACTGGTTACCTATAGTAGAATTAGATGTAAAGTCTTAAGATTATAATAGTTTTTTTTTATTTAGTTCACAATATTGGTACCAGCTTGCTCGGAATACAAGGCTTTCTTAGGACCCCGGCGATTTTACTCACCGCAGGAAAACAACTGTATGGTAGCGTTATTTGGCTGCGACCTTCTTTAATTAATACTTAAAATGTATAAACGCTACTATTTCCTTATTCTTTTTCATTAGCAGAACGAATTGGTAATCATAAAGATGATAAAAGACATGACGCATCGATGGCGCGTACAGCTTCCCATACTATCCTTCTGTTTTGCTCTGTGTGTAACACCTCTCTTTTTAACCGACTTCAAAAGTTTTCGTGTTTTTAGGAGGTTATTAATTCGGCAGTATGTTGTTTTTTGTATGTTTGTTTTTGTTACCTCCGAATTCTGTCATTTATAATCCGATTTTTCCTATACATATTAACAAAAAGACGAAACTTAAAGGATATAGTAAAAGTTTCTATAGGATTTGGGCCAGTTTATAAGCACCATTCTTTCGTACAGTTATTTTTGTAAGAACCCATCTTACATTAACATTTCCCTATCCGTTGACTGATAGAAACGGCATAAAATTATATTTATATTTATTTTTAGCATTATTATGTTTGAAATATTACTTAGTAATTAAAATAATATAAAACTAGAAAAAATTCAAGTCCTGAGGCGGGAATCGAACCCACGATCTTTCGCAATCCGGGCGACTGCTCTGACCACTGAGCCACCCAGGACTTGGGATATCCCTGTGAAATTCTTCTAGTCTATCTGTATTTGCGTTTATGAGCTAACGTCCACCCTACAATGTCGAAATATTCTATTTCTTGTTGCGAAAGGTCGTGGGTTCGATTCCCGCCTCAGGACGTAAATTTTTTCTAGTTTTATATTATTTTAATTAAAAATGTCAATGTCATAATACCATTATGTTTTTGCAACTTTACGTAGGATCAAACAATTTCAAAAATCAACAAAAACACTTAAAACCTTTACGGTTGAAAATACGGAATGATAATTTTAATAAATGTCAATATGAGATTAAAGTCAACTTTTTAACCGCGTTATTGTGGCTATGGACTATGCACTTTTGGGCACTTTTATGACATACTTTGGCAACATATAAGTTATTTTATTTCCTTTTGCAATAAAAGTGTTTTTTGTCATTAATGGAAACCATGTTATTCAGTACATTATTGTCTATAATCTGAAATGTTAATCAGCCGGCCCAAAGCTTTCCCATCTCCTTTAGATTTAGTGTTTATTTTCTTAGGCATATACGCATATGTAGTTGCAAGTTTTATTTATTTATTTATGGCGATATGTCTGTCTGTGCGTGTCATGTTACCTAAAGCGATGGCCGCTCTGTCAGCCGCTCGCATTGCCTCCCAAGAAGCTCTGTCATGCGTCAATTTCGCCTGAGCATGCCGGAGTTCTTCCAGTTGAGCGTCGTGAGATCTCGCCGCGTTGCCACCGCTTGAACGCCACGCGCAAACTTGCGCTTCTAAACTGTAGAAAATACATTGAAATGCTAGATATCTTCAGCGCTAAGTTATAACTATTGGTGTTGGGAAGAAAATTAAGATCGAGTTACCATAATCTTTTTCACATGTTATGAGCGCGGTGAAACTTTAGAATTTTACAATCAACGCATACTACTTTCTAGAAACAAAAAATAAATGAAAAAAAAATTAAATTTCATTGTAATATCACTGTAAAATACAACAAATACGCTTCTTAAAATATGAAAAGAATCTTTTATTTATTAATTTTATTGTATTAAAAACAATAGACATAACACAGTATATTAAAGATACGCAATGCGTGGAACGGAATTTATTATAATTAGAGATGTGCGGGCCTTGGTAGACCCGTAGTAGTTAGTATATATGTGTAGAAATGTTAAGAATGTAGGGATTTGTGTATGTTTCCCGGAGAACACTGTGGCGAGGAGGGTCTAGATAAAAAGCACTTATTGCACTGATTAATTAAATACAATATTAATAGTAACTGCTAATTGGGTCAGCTATCGCCGAGCAATCTATTGTGACAGTATAAAATACTTATTGTAAATAACTTAAATAATGTACGCTTTTACAGAGACAACTTATAAGTTTTGTTTGTTTCCATGTTTGTGTGTAATAGTCGCGTAACTGTTCGTTGTTCTTTTTTTTTATATACAACTAGATGACAAACAAGCTGACGGCCCACCTGATGGTAAGCGGTTACCGCCGCCTATAGACACCTGCAATAACAAGGAAAAATTAATTGATATTGCAGGTGCGTTGGTGCGTCTTACTGGTATGAGAATACCTGTTATAGTGGTCAATTACTGTCACAAGATGCAGTTCAATCTCTGATCTGTAATATTTTGTTAGCTTGTGTGCTGTTTTGTTAGTTTACATGTGTGTGGACTGTATTCAAATTAAAATATAATTTTGACGTGTAGTGGGAGTTAACATAAAATAGAAATCATAAAAACACAACACTTAATAAAATTCCTATGAAATTAAAATAATATTCAATAAACAAAATGCAATCAAATCACTTTCATGTCATGTGACAAACAAACACCAATCTCAGTGTATGGCGTCACTTGCTGTTAGCATCAAACGCTGTCAAAAGGCAAACCATCTAAATCACCATAGCAACTTATATGGTGTTGCTAATTATGTCCTGTGTTTGGTATCAGATGACGTGACAGTGGTCTCGTGACATGTACTGGCGTTTTCGAGCGAAATTCGAAACGAAATTTAAGTCGTATAGAAATAATTTCAGCCCACAATAGGCATTTATACACGATATTTTTTATTATTTTCATTTATTTATTCAACAATAAATCAGCAGCTTCAATTCTAAGAATCTAATACAGTAAATTTATATCTAATTAAAGCCAATTACAGATTTACTATATGTAATCGTGTACTTATTAATAACATATACTATGAGAGGTGAATTTTTTATTTGTAGAGGGCAATTTGTTAGGAACAAAAACCTCTTTTGAAAACTGAGCTCCGTGCTAACATTAACTTTCTTTTATATTTTTATATGTTACATTAATCTTTTCTTTTTTCTCTTGCCAATAAATAATATTACATCTATGGTGTCGTATTAATTTTAATTTACATTTTAATGCAGTATTTTACGTACAATATATTTTTAAGCAGTATTCTACGCACAACAGTTTAAACAGATTTAGCTGACAATATTGGTTCCTAAGGTGCACGCTTGTGTGTGTGTGTGTGTGTGTGAGTGTGTGTGTGAGTGGCTGTGTGTGTGTGAGTGGCTGTGTGTGTGTGTGTGAATGGCTGTGTGTTTGAGTAAAAATGAAAATATCTGTCTAAGTATTTGTGTAAGGTAAACATGTTCACAAAATCGTCCCTATTGTGTGATCGATATCGATATTGACTGGCATCCTACCTGTGTATAGTGGTGAGCTGCTGCCACACGATGCATGTGAGCGTGTAGATGGCGTGCTGCAGCCTGAGCGCGGCGTCTGGCCCGAGCCGGTCGAGTTGGTCGAGCTGGTCGAGTTGGTCGAGCCGCGGGTCGGCCGGCTCGCCCTCGCCGGGGGTGTCGGTCGACAGTCGTAAACCGACGCCTGTCATAACAACCATAATCATAATCATCGTTTATTTGCATGAATACACGGTAGTTATACATGGTCTTAAATACTAACAAGAAATTGTATCCAGCCTGCTGATTTCTTTCTCGCGATTTCGTAGTTGTCCTCATAGTAAAATTTGCTTGTATTGCTGGGTACAATAAGCCCTTAAAATATGACTACACCTTTTTATAACACCTTGTATACAACGACCTACCACACACACACACACACACGCGCGCACACACACGCATACGCACACGCATACACTCACTGGCTCACTCCTACATACGCGTATTACACAAAATTACTGAATTTTATTTCTTATTTAAATACCAGCCTTGAGACAATCATTTTGTTACAAATACAATGTTATTGTTTAAGTTTTAATTTTAATATTAATTTCAAGTGTTAAACGCCACAGAGAAGAGGGTACTCTTCTAATACAGGTTCTACAAACTTAAAAGAAGATGTACCAACCCATATAATGTAATGTACTTGAAAGTTTAAATAAAGATTATTATTATTATTATTATACCTCTGTGCTTGTTATTGTCGAACCCAGCAAACGTATCGGCACGTCTCGGTAAGGCAGGGCTCTCGTACGCTCTTGAGTGCCTCTCCCCCGCCGAACTGGTACTTCGCCCTAGGGCTCCGCCCGCAGTCCACGTACCGCTAGATGCTTCTAGCGCTTCCTGTGTGTGGTCGAATGGGAATTTAATGGTGTAAAATTCTATTGGACACAAAAATATTTATAAACATGGTAGCTTGCTTTAGCTTGAAAAGTATTTAAACTAGAAAGAAATCATGTCCTCAAGCGGGGATTGAAACCGCGATCTTTCAGAACCCAGGTAACTGCTCCAACTGTCGGAGCTATCAGGACTTGAGATGACCCTATAAATTTTATTTTATTTAGGGGGCTTACAGCTTACATAGAGAAATATACAATAAAATAGATTACAAGAAGCCAGTAACAAGCCTCCACAAGTAGCACTGATATAGGTAAATCCTAAGTTTCTTACATTCTTGTTAAGTAAAAATATAACCCATATGAACTTTTTTAACAAAATGAACTAATAAATACTACAGCAATTAGTCACCTGCCAGAATTTTATTTACACTACTTATACTACTACAGAATAAATCTATGATGTTGTTGCATTCTGTCCTGCAAACATCATTTGTTGTTTTACGACTCGAATCAAGTAAGAGTTGCTATGATGCACTGTACGTGAGAATGGAACGTGAAGTAGACTTCTAGGACGGCAATGACGAGGTGGAATATTTATATTTAATTTCCGTAGACATAAAGGGAGACCCTTAATGTGGTTGCTGTATGACAGCTATCCTTTTACTGTCTATATACTTTAAGGTACGCTTGTTTAGATATGGTTTCAAGACATCACGAATTTTATGTTACGTAATAATAATTACCTTGACTACCCTGCAGACTTCTTGCCACAGGGAGTGTGTGTCAGCAGAGGGTGCCGCCAGCCGAACATACTCAGGGAACACCAATCCGCCAGGGAACATTGTACCAGGAACACCTGGATACCATCATTATCATTCATGTGAAAACACGGCAAATGACTCAACACCACCTGATGTGAAGCGGTAAGAAGAGTATATTCGAGGACAGCTAGTGCAGCTCAAACGTATTGTTCTATACTCGAGCCAACATGGTTAAAGAATTATTTTTTTATACAACTAGATGCCAAACAAGCAGACGGCCCGGCGGTAAGCGGTAACCACCGCCTATAGCCACCTGCAATAACATGGAAAAATCACTTGATATTTTAGGTGCGTTGTCATCCTGAGGCCTAAGATGAAATACCGTCCATGCCCAGCAATTACGCTGGCTACCTTTCCCTTCAATCGAAACACAGCGAACTGTTTCACGGCTGAAATAAAAAAGGCGGCGGTACCTACCCAGACCACCCTACATACGGGCCTACCACCAATGTAACTAAATGTCATTTTATATAGGTTTGTCCCTTTCACTCGCTACCTTTCTTAATCATCTTTCATACAAGGATGACAGTAGTTTGTTTGTTACATTTATTCTTTATCTAAGTTGGCTGAAGTATAGTCCCGTTGAGGACATAAAAAGTGCCTTTTTATAACTCTTTTGAAGGACCTTATGTTATAGGACATGTGTGCTGGCAAAGAATTCCAATGTTTCGAAGTACGACAAAAAAAGGTTACTAAATTTCTTTGGGCGTGATTTTCCGGTGGAGACAGTGAATTGATAACTCCGAAGGTCGGCACGCGTGCTCTTGAGTAAGAAGGGGAGAGGTGGGATGGGGTCAAAAAGCTCTTCAGAGCATTCTCCATGATATAGCCTAATAAGTAATAATCTTTAAAAGGACTTATAACTAATTATCATGATCAAGAATCTGTCTAATCATTGGTGACTTGACAATAAGCTGAGTGGTTGTCATTTTAGTTGCAGAAGTGTTACGTCTTATCTCATTACTGTTTAATTTTTTATTTCCATTTTGCGTTTCTTTTCATCTCTATCATTCGACACTTTCGACCACTGGCAAACAAAGCTTCCTTGGTGTATACGAACATTACCTGTATTAGGCACTTCGAGCGTGTAGTTGCCGGTATGCCCGACCATTTTCATATGTAAGGCCATTTTCTCTTCCAGTAGTACTGCGTGTTCTCTGTCCTTAGACCTTAACGCCTCTGTTGCCAAAGAATAAATAGATAATTATTGATATTAAACTAAGCCTAACAAAAGTCTTTGAAAGCCTGCAACAAATGCTGAATAAATACTTTACCCTTATTTATAAAAAGCGAGTTAAATTTATGAAATGCTTTTGTTTGAAAAAGAGAAATTATGTAGAACCAAAATGTACTAACAGCTTAAATAGGTTTATTAAGCTAACGGATTAGAACGGGTGTGTTTAATAACTGTTGAGTCGAATGAGGTTGGTTTTAGTTCATAGAATGTTTGTTTTATTCATAAAAATACTAAATAAATTTTGAATTGCATGTAAAATTTAGTCTCTTCCGCAGTTATCTAAAGACAATGCTGAATAGGTTAGATCCCTTTGACTTCCTTTATAGAGGTCATTCAATAAAAAGTCGATAGACACGATAAATTTCTTTAATACTTCGACGCGTTCGAACATGAACGCCTTTAAAAATCCAACGCGTTCGCATGCGGTAGATAATTAACAAAAAAAAAAAAGTTGTGTAGTACTGTTTTGTATATGCTTTATGTCAGTATATTATTAGCGAGATGAGATAGCTGCATTTTTCTCGATACTGTTTCGAAGGTACCTGCGAAATGGTTGTTACAACACAGACACATATTCCGCATATAGCGTCACCACGGATCCTTTCCGGGCGGACAGATTTTCGCATAATGGGAGCCAAAAATATATAAATGTTTATGAATTTAACTCGAAATTATCACGAATTTTATGCAGTTGGAAAAGTGGATTACAAAAATACGCTTTTATTTTTATCTTATTACGTACTAATTTCTCTATTTATTTTATTCTGAGAGCCCAAATTAAGATGTTGGTACACTTAGTATACCATTGATTTAACTAGTTAGAAGACAGCAAATGTAATATGAAAAAGACACCATGCTCAGTTTGGCATTGAGCATGATCTTCATGTGGTTGAAGTTTGACGTTCACACGCACATTCCAATAAACTACAATGATTTTTTGCGAAAAAACTGCACCGAAAAGCGTTTCGCTGCCGCAATGGTTTCGCAGAGATTCGCTTCCGCATGCGAACTCGTCGGTGTAATAAGAGCGTGAAGGATCAAAACGAGACACCTGTTTTCTTGACGTTATAGATGTAACCATTCCTATAATAGTGTTATTATTTTCAAGGCACTCGTCGAAGGTGTTCAATGCTTTGCTTTTCTTTAAAACAAGTGTCCGTTAATCGCAGACTAATTTAACCTAAAAAAATATTTTTAATCGTTTTTCTGAGTAGTTTCTTAACTTGCCTCTATCCGTAGGTTAAAGTACATTATCCTGTATTTTAAAATATAAGACTTGTATTGTATATCAAGAAACAACATTGTAGGTGTAATGTGCGATTTATTTATTGACATTAACTACTAAGCTACTAAAATACAAAAAAATCGATGTAAATAAAGTTTATAGGTAACTACTGCACATCTAAGAGAAAACTAGTCATGCAGGGTCATTTGTAAGGTTTAAGTACAATAAATAACTTACATTCCATGAGAAAATTAACTACGAAAAATCTAAATACATTCTTATTCAAGACAATAAATCCATATAACATTAGAAATAAAATGCTATGTAAAAATCAATTCAAAAAAATATCACTAATAAGAAACGATTCTTCGACACTTCTAATTACCTATGCATATGGTAATGCCATCTTTTAAGTAAGAAAAAATGTTATGAAACGAAGAGAAGTGCCTTAGAATTACCCAAATTTTATTTAATTTTGCATGCTAACTCATGCGAGTTCCACACAGAACCATTTATGTTCTAGTTACTATCATTCACCTTCTATTTGCCACCACGGAGTGTCATCTGTTTTATAATAAAACAATAACTTAATATAATAAAGATACTATATCTGCGTGAATGTAAAATCATTGAGTGACAAATTTTAGGATCGTATACGTTCTGCACTGATCCTGCTGCTCGACAGTATAAAATCTAGTGTTCACTTCACAAATTACGTCGATGAAATTGTAAATCCTCCTGTATTTGGATATGGATCGCCAAACTCAAATTCAATAGACGTGGACAGTTAGTTTTATGTATGTCCACACATGTTTATTCGAATAAAAAATACATAATTTTTAAAATATTTCAAGTTATATTTTGTCGCCCTAAAATTTGTCCAATGATAATTTCCGAATTATAAATTGTTTTAGTGGTATCTATAGAATTTTATTTGTTAAAACAGAACTAAACAACGTGCCTCAAGGTGCCTGATTTGCTCCATTTTCGATTAGCTATTTATTAGCTTAAATATGATATCTGTAAGTAAACACATGCGGTATTGTATGCAATGCAAAACGACTAAAAATTAGGGGTTCCCATTATCAGACGTTACGTGACGCCCGTTCCGATACACGCAGTTGTGTTGCGAAAGATTCTTCCTCTATCCCTTTATTATATTCGATCAACAGAATTAGCGCTTACACTTTATTTTGTTATAATGCAACGGCATGGATTGAAAATAGAACAAATCTTTAGGCCCTGTTGACTATGCTAAGCTATCAACATTTTAAAATGTTGGTTACTTTTTAATTGTCTAGTTTATGTTATTAATCGTAAATAATGAAGCGCAAGTTTCATATCTAACAGCCAATTTTAAGCGAAGATAGATAATTTTGAGCTCTAATATTTGTCATCATAATCATCTGTACATCCCCGTCTCTCAAAATGGATAGAAAATGGACAGCAAATGTTATCCTTAGAATTCAGGTAATTCACAGTTTCCTATCTTTCGTTTTATAAACTATATTCTCACTTTTATTTTAGCTGTACAAAATTTTTGATAGGTCATGTTTAACGTCACTTCACCAAGCGCAGACTTAATAACACTTGTTCTTTTTTCTATCTATATTAAGAGAAAGAGACGACTGAACTTAAATTTTGAAAAAAAAGGAAAAAAAACTTGCATTTTTTATTTATATTTTTTATTTAAGAGTGTTCTCTAGAATCGTGAGTGTGAGTGATGTATGTTTACCTGTAATCAGTCTTATATTCTCGTGACGAGCCTCTAGCTGTCTCTGTCGCTCGTCGGCAGAGGGCGCTAGTGACGCCGCGTCCGGTTCCTTTTCTTCCTCCGGACAATTTTGCACTGCAGCCCTGTTGGATATTTCTTCAGTTTAGCCTTGTACTATGGCCATTATCATAATTACAAAATTAAAAATTTTAAGTAACCCCGTCGTTATTAATCATCTATCTAACACCATCTCATTAAGACTATTTATAAGAGCCCAAACACGCTATATCTGCTGTAAGTTTCTGAAGAATTCAGCATTTCGCAGACTTTTTGATGGTATAGGATCAGCTCAAGGTTAGTATGTCATGGGAATGTCACCGAAGTGACAGTATACAAAATTTGAAATCAATGGAATCTGTAAAAGTTGGTAAAATACTATTTTCATGTAGAAAATGACCTGACCAAACAGGCAAATGCCTGAACAAATCTTTATATATAATAGCTTGGAACCATCGTAGGCACATCAGCTTTCAAACAAAAAAAAACTGAATCAAAATCGGTCCATTCGTTTAGGCGCTACGATGCCACCAGACAGATACACAGACAGACATGTCAAATTTATAACACTCCTCCTTTTTCGTCGGGGGCTAAAAATACACAGCATTGACGTTTCCAAAGCAGCAAAACCAAATTGTGCCCGAAAACACAATTTCACTTACAGAAGCGCAAACGCACGGACATTTAGCACCAAGTGTTCTGTTAGCTTGATTGTCATCTAGTTGTATAAAAAAGCATGTAGCCGTACAAGTAATAGCCAAGTTCCTAAAAGAAAGTATGGGTTCTTTTCGAATATGAATACGTATGCGATGTTGTAGTATATCATTAATCTTAGATCGAAATTGAGTACTCTTAAAAGCGTTGCACGACTTTTTATACCCATTTTCAAATAGATAATATTAGAAACGAATAACCCGAAAATAATAAAACTTGCCATGCAGAAAGTCAGGCAAGTCTAAACAGTTTTTTTTTCTCTTTATTTTTTTTACAGGACTTTTATCCTAACGGATATGTCAGTCCTATTGAGAACTTACTAAAAATACATAAAAATTATCATTGCTGGTCGGGAGACAGTCGCGGCAAAAATATAAAACGATACACCATTTTGGCTTCCTCCGACACTGGTTGAGCCAAAATGCTGTGAAATATACCTATATCATATGCATTCTGTTGTAATGTAGTGAGCATCGCGCGTCTCTCTTCCTGATGCCGGACACATTCCATTAACAAGTGTTGGATATCTTCTAAAACGCCACACAGTTCACAATTAGGGGATTCTATTTTCTTCATCAGAAATCCAAACTTGTTACATGGATAGTGTCCAGAACGAAGTCTATTCATAGTTACTACATAATGCTTATCTAATGTAAAATTGTAGAACCATGGTATTCGAAGAGGCTGACCTTGTATAATTTTATACCAAATACCTTTTTCTCTAGAGCGTTCATCGAAATATTCTTTCCAATTAAAATAGCAAATGTTATTATATTTATTGATTATTTCTGAATAAAATGGTTTACTATAATCTCCTCGCCTTCCGTTATTGCCAATTTTTTAAGCCAGAGTTATTAGAGGATTATTTGAAAAAGTCTAATAATAAAGAAATTATCGTCGATTTTTGGTTTGTATGAAAAGTTAAAAATTGCTCTTACTCAATAAAAAGACTGTTTTTCAAAAAATCCTCTTACAACAATTTAGACTAGCCTAACTTGCATAAGCAAGTAGTCTTATTAGAACCAGTTTGTAATTTTCTAATATTCTCAACGAACGTTTGTATGAAATGCCATACGACGTAAACGCTCATAGCATACAAATGTAATCTAAAAATATTTTATAAAATATTCAACAATTGTTTTTGTTATTCCGCCTTCCATTTGGCCAAAGCCCTATGCTTTGTTATCTATTTACAAACAATTTTAAAAATCCAGCGTAATGGTGTTATATAATTATGTTGAGGATCTCGGTGGCGGAATGGTTTGAGCGCTCTGGTTTCGATTACCAAAACCAAGCAACTTTCGCCATGGTCGATCCCGGGATGGGTCAATCAAAATTCATAATCTCGAGCTCCTCCGTGCTTCGGAAGGCACGTTAAGCCGTTGGTCCCGGTTGTTACTGCAACAGCTTTAACCCACCATCCCGCATTGGGCCAGCGTGGTGGTGTTATGGCCCAAACTACTCATGTGTTTCTCCTATATAGAAAGGCGAGTGCCCAGCAGAGGGACGTATATACAGTGTGTTATAAGCCCAAAATAAAATTTTACGGGGTGGTTGTGTTCTTTGTCAAGAGTTACCTGCGAAAGTTTGACACCTTTCAGTCCACTTTTATTAACACTACTGTTATACCACACACGCACGCACACGCACATACTACGACATCGACCCCCGCAACGACAGAATTATAATAGTTATTTGTTCAACAAGTGAGGAAAATTATTTTTTGTAGCAAGTTCACAATTAGACTACTGAGCGCAGTGAATGATTTAAAGGCACGAGACAAGAAAAAAATTACTATCGTGTGAAACATACAACTTTTCACCTCTCCAGCGAGAATATTGTTATAAGTGAGATACACAAACAATATTAATTCAGGCGTTAAACAATCATTTTCATCACTCGATGAACTTTTTGTAATTAAATTAACAAAATAATCACAATTAATTATAAACACAAGTCGAAAAATCAAAATAATCTGAATTTATTTTTCCCGCTTTGTCCACAGATTATATAGACTATTTTTGAGTTACGTTCTCCTGCGAGATTTTACGAAGCAAGAGAGCTACTTTGCTGCTGGAGAGGTGAAAATTTTATTACGGAATTCAGTAAGTCCCGGTATAAGCAGTTGAAAAAAGTACCTTATAGCCTGTATCCAAGCGTGTATATCCTTGGGCCGATGGACCCTCAGCTCGAACATCTCGGGCTCCGCGGGCCCGCTACAGATCAGGTACAACCCTCTGCCTTCGGCGCCCGCTTTCTCTCGGACTAGAAGCTTCACTAACGATACAACTCCAGTCTGAAAAAAAAGAAATAACACTTTTTTGGCAAAGAAATAATGTGCCTAATTCTGAAGACACATTCTAAATCTAAATTTAAGTACAGAATATCTCTTTCTCGCAATATGTATTAGGAAAAAGATAGCAAGAATGTTTTAGAGCTGTCTACTAAACTTAGATAGAATTTAAAGAAGAGGTGCATCCTAAACACTGCACATTTCATAGCTATCACGTTCTATTAGGTCGAAAATTGAACACACGTTTTTTAGGACAGCCATCTTTTTTAATTTCTTGTTGAGAGAGTGAGATGATGCATAAATTTAGTTTTAGGATGTGTTCTACAGGGTTGGGGACTTTATACTATTTGCGCTGTAGCATGAGGGTGTCAGATGTCAGCATCAAATGACCAGGGAAGTGACATTGGGCCTAATTCTGGGAACACACTTTAATTCTAAATTTAAGTACAGTATATCTCTTTCTCGCAATAAGTCATAGGAAAAAGATAGCAAGAATCTGTTTAGAGCTGTCAATTAAATTTAGATAGATTTCATTGAAACCATAGACAATTTTAGACGGCATGTACGGAGGTGCCTCCTAAACACTGCATTTTAGCACGTTCAATAAGGTCGAAAATTGAACGCACCTTTCTAAATGTCAATTTATATGATGGCCATCCCTTTCGTATTCGTTTTGAAAGAAAGAAATAGACTGAACTTAAATTTAAACTTAGCATGTGTTTTCCAGAATTAGGGCCATTATGTAATAATTTTAAAATATATTTCTTACAAAACATGACTATGTATTAACTGGTGTATCATGATACTCTATAGGTGTTTGACACAAAAATTAAAATCAGTCAACTTCTTTTCATATAAAAATATCGACTAACTATCGTAGCAGTACATACCAAGTTAATTTTTTTTTAATTTAATTTTGCTTAATTTTTCTTTTAATTTGACTTTATTTGTAGACAATAATACTATGGCAGTGTATTTTTATTTAGTTTGTTACTGTTATTAATGAGTGAATGAATGAATGAATACTGATAAATCATGATTGTAAATCGCGGCAATTTTCAAGAGTAAAAAGGAACGGTTTGCCTAATGTCACCCACACCATGTTACAGCGCTAATAGTGGGAAACCCCCTATGTAGGTCTTGGTAGGTACCACCGCTTTTTCAATTGGGATGTTGCCTAAGTTTGAACTTGGCGCTATTTTTCACAAATTCGGAAAATATACGCTACTGTTACCCATAAAAACAATTCAAACTTAAAAGAAATGGAATATTGTTGAAGTTGTACAGTATTGAAAACTAAAACAATTTTCTTTTTTATTTTCAAAATTTATCAAAAATGTCAATGATATTTGATTGCTGACATCAATTAAAACAACTATTATTAAAAACATACTTAATACATAGTTATTATTAATTTTGTCAGTATACCCATACATTTCTTAGTAATATGGGAACATCTGACGTCACCTGTTCCTTTGATTTTCTATGGAGCGTTTTTGGACGATGCGCCGCAACACATCAAACATACCACTATATCTGTGAAACTATTGATCTTAGACATACTATTTCTTTTGCAATATTTCTTACTTATGAAATAAATAAAAAGTTGTCAACTACCCTATTGCGGCCGTAAAACGTTTCGCCGTATTTTAGATTGAAGGGAAAGCTAGCCAGTGTAATTACTGGGCATGGAAGGGATTGACCCGCACCCGCAATAGCAAGTTATTTTTCCTTGTTATTGCAGGTGTCTATAGGTGACGGAAGCCAGCTACTTACCACAAGGTGGGCCGTCAGCTTGCTTGTTATCTAGTTGTATAAAAAAAAATTGTAGAGATAGTTTTAATTCGAAAAAAATAAATTTTGTACAAATATAAAAAAATATTATGACTACCAATAGTATAGTTTCTGAGACACTGCTTTAATAGCAAAAGAATTAGTATTTTTTTTTCAGAAAGTCATAAAACATAGGGTCAGGCTTTTAAATGACTTTTTTAAAAGATGTTTAATAAGGTTGAACCTTAATAACGTCTTTTTTAAAGACAGAACCCATTTAGCTCTATGAAAATCTTCTCGTTAAAACAATAAAATACTTTAAAACATACTTTATATTTTTATTAAAATTCACCTAAACTCTAAAATAAAAGCCAGAAAATTAATTTTACTGTTTGACCTAATATGTAAATTAAACAAGCAATTGTGCACTTGATCGACATAAGAATAGAATGATGCAATTATATTTATATGAGAAATTTATCAATTTTTGGGCAAAAGAGATGTTTAAAAATTGTATGGAGACCCGGCCAGGTCTATGTATACTATAGTGAAAAATAGGTAGAAATATGCAGAATTGTGTTCAATTGTCCATTTTCCTTTTATTTACTTTTCAACAAGAATTTTCATAGAAAAAACTACAACACAGCCAAATATTCATCATGGCGCATATGTCACTTTGGTGACGTTTAGTTGACTTCTATGTCGCCCGCCATATTGCCAAAGTGAATTACGGTGTAATCAACAAAAAAAATCAACTTTTATACAAACAAACTATGCATGAAAACGAATTATTAGTATTTTTCACGGATTCAGGAGATTTTTCCTGATTTTATATGAAACATCTCTTTTGAATATAAACATAACAGTATGTCCTAAAATGCATCTCGATGGAACTCTACTAATAAAAACTATAATGTACCTTATTGTCAGGTGTGAAGAACGTGTATTTGTTGTTGTTGTCGTGCAGAAAGAATAGCACGTCTGTTAGTACTATCACTAGGAGGGTCTGCATTTTGCTGCGGCCTTGCATTAGCGTCGCCACGCCTTCGAACCTTGAACAATCGAGAAAACATTATTATATGAACAAATAAATTAAAGACCTCATAGCTAATTGTGAAACACACACTGACTTTTAAATTTAAATGCAATCCATCTCGTTTTTTCAATAGAAATCAAAAGGACATCGATAATTGCGTCTACTATGCGTCTACTCATTCCTTTTACATTGACCGTGTACCTTTTTAACATTTCTAATTGTAATTTTATTTTTTTATTTATATTGAATTATTCGAGCTGATTTATGTTATGCTGTTAGCAACTGTTAACTCAAGTCGCACCATTACAAACCTTAGTGGTTTAATAATGCGACAATTTACTAATTTGTGTTATAATTATTTGCATGTTAAATAAATTTAAAAAAAAAACTAAATTTACCATCTTCTGCGAAAGATATATAGTTCACACGAAACAGGCGAGAAACATGTGAATGTTTTCCGAGATAAGTATTGTAGAAACTAATTTAATAATAGCTAGGAAAAAAGAAATAACAGAAAAGTGTTTTTTTATAGAAAGCACGGCAAATGATTCAATTCAACCTGATGTCACAAGTTTTGGAAGAACAGAATTTGTCCAACATATTATGAGAAGAGTCGGTGTTTCATAATCTTATAAAGAAAATATAAACTTAACATATTTCTGCTCCACCCAGAATAAGCTAGTTTCAGAGTAACTTAGGGTCCATCTTTTAATGCTCACAGATTATTTATCGAGATATTAATGCTCGTTTTCGGTTCCCTAGACTCAAGAGCATCTAGCTTCTAGCATCGTTAGTAGGTAGAATGATATTCTTAATTTTTAATTTTAAAATTATTATAAATGTTTGAAAAATAAATTTCACGTCCTGAGCTAAGAATCGAACCCAAGTCCTGGGTGGCTCAGTGGTTAGAGCAGTCGTCCGGATTGCGAAAGATCGCGGGTTCGATTCCCGCCTGAGGACGTGAAATTTTTCTAGTTTTAATAAATAAAATAATTAATTTACTAACTTTTTTTTTACTTTTTTTTAATATTTAATTTATTAAATTTTAATTACAAGATAGATTCTACCTTGTAATTCAAATATAAAACTAGAAAAAATTCACGTCATTCGTCAGTAAAACTACTTCAGTAAAACTTAGAAAAAAAAATTTAAACAAAACACTATCATGTTTGTATGAGTGATGAGCAAGAAAGGTAGCGAGTGAAAGGGACAGAGCTATAGAAAATAACATTCAAATTCAAATTATTTAATTGCGAACATGGGTCATATACAGATGGTACTCAAATACAAATAAAGGGCTTATCCATACATCTGTTTTTTTACGTTTATTCTTTATCTAAGTTGCCTCAAGTATAGATGTAGAATATCTGTCATAATTTCTAAAAGATTCACGGTACAAATTATTCAAATTATTTTTGATTTCCATAAAAGTGTAGGAAGCATAGTAGTGTCTTTCATCCCTTATAACAGTCCGTTAGCGGGTTACCACATAATCAAAACACAACCTGACCTACCTACTTTGTCTGATATGTGGGCACTTCCCATTTTAATATGTCTAGGGGGTTAAAAAGGGATATTTATCAACAAATATTATTTTTATTAAAATACATACTTGAGACTCCTATTTCCTTGTAATATGTCGCTCTTCTTGAACTTTCTCCCGCGGAAGTTGGCGAATGACTTCGCGTCGATCCGATGGTAGATCTCCAGTTTCCTGTCTTCACGCTCTTTGGCTGCCACTTGGTTGTCTACATCTACCAAGATTTCCTACAAGAACATACAAAAGTTGGGTTACAAATTACGGAAATAAAGTAACTTTCGCCAGAATGGGTCAATTAAAATTTGTAATCTTGAGCTCCTCCGTGCTTCGGAAGGCACGTTAAGTTTTTGGTCCCGTTTGTTACTGCCCCTGTAACCCACCAACCCTAGTATACTTATAGTGTTGGTGCTATGGCCTTAACTCCTTATGTGTTTCTCCCATGGAAAGGAAAGCAATAAAAATACACCGCACGCACACACACTATGCACGCAAACTCATATGCACGCACAAACATACGCGCACGCTGACCCAGGCACGCACGAATACACATCAATTTTACGTTATTAAGCTTTTTTGCAAATTGATATTATATATAATGATTGGCTCTAGTTGTACTAAGTAAAACTTATTTAGTTTTATCAGCTGCTGTTGTTATTAATGAAACAATATCTCAACTGGTCTCACTGAAGCCAAGCGTCATGGCTTAGTGCCGAGATTTGTAGCTGAGTGGGCACCATTTTAGATGCATTTTGTAAAATTTTCATTTTTAAGATATTTATGATTAAGTGTATTGTATTTATATGCTCCAAATAAACATTTTTCATTCAATTCATTCATTCATTCAAATATTTTTTCAACGAACTAAAGAAATAATTTTTACTATCGATGTTTTAAGTATGTAGTAATGGCTTATGACTGCAAAATATCGCAGATTCTAATCCCCGGGCATGATTTTTTTGACTACACATGTTTTAAAATATTAAACTTAATTATCAGTTATTTAAATAAACTCACCTTAACCCCACATAAGGCCCTTTGCAACAATTCCCTTTCATTGACATCGTCTCCAGCCGTCTTCAATAAAGGCTCTAAAAGCAGTGGATACTTCGTTAGCCGCTGCGCCACAAACAGAACACATTCTGGTACACCCTGTAAAGGAATTTTTCATAACAGTAATTATGGTTACATAATAAATTTGTGTTAAGAAAAAGAGTGTAAAAAAAAGCGAATTTAAATATAATATTCAAGAGGCTATATCTGCTTAAACCAGGCCGGTCTCACTCCGCGTTATAGCTGTAAAGCTATAAGTCCATGGCGGCCTCGACGTGTCGGTAAAATCCGGTACCGCTGCCGTAGTCGGAAAGAGACGAACGCGATAGAAGAGAGGCAACATAGAGGTGAATTTATCGGTAGGTACCACATCAGCGTTGTGCGACCAGAATTGCACTTTATTGTGTCATAGCAAGAGTCGCTATTTATTTAAATAATTGTGCGGAAAACACCTTCAGGCCCTATATATGTATTTTGTGCTTAAATGAAGTCTAAAATCCACCCTCTAATCTAGGAAATGTTATGAAAGCAAAAGAAAAAATATATTTATAATTACTTATAATATTCTTTTACAGCTTTAAGTGATACGGGATTAAAGGTGACCGAAAACATTATCGACTTGTATGTCTTTCAGTCTCTGAAATACATACAGCCAAGAAATACATACTAAGTAATTTTTCAAACATTTATAATAATGATGAATAATAATAATGTAACATCTAATTAAACGCGCGTTAAATCCGGTAAATTTCAAATTTATAATAATGTTAAAATCAAAAATTAAGAATACAGCCAATGTTTTTGACAATCTTTTGAGTTACATTCTCCATCTCTGAAGTTTTTTATCAGATCCAGGATAAATGTATATGGGACCAACGTGGTAGTATACTTATTCGAACACGAATAAACCTACATTTGGCGGACGTATAAGCTAACATATCTCTGAAAAACTCGTCGAATTGAGAACCACCTTTTTTTAAGTCGGTTAAAAGTATAATAGAAACATCTATCGAATTTATCTTTCTGTCAGATACAATTTTCCATTTCCTAGTTTCAAGTCTTGTTGTTAGCACGTCTGTTTGAATACCTACATCGTATTATAAACCTTACATGTATGTGTTAAGTTACCTTTTTCCTGAGCATAGGGTTCTGTTGGCACTTGCGTATGAACCTCGCGAGTCTCGGCTCCCTCGTGCAGCAATCCTTGAACACGTCCACAGCGTCATGATGGCGGGAACAGAATTCACCTGAGAACGGAATGAATGGTATTTAAAATGCCCAAACTAGAATATAAAAAATATCACGTCAGACATTCAAGGACCGAGAGAGTTGTTGTCAAAGAAGACCATTTTTTTTATATACAACTAGATGACAAACCAGCTGACGGCCCACTTGATGGTAAGCGGTTACCGCCGCCTATAGACACCTGCAATAAGAAGGGAATACCACTTGATATTGCAGGTGCGTTGTTATCCTGAGGTCTAAGATGAAATGTCGTAGAAAATGAAGGCCATGCCCAGTAATTACACTGGCTACCTTTCCCTGCAATCCGAAACACAGCGAACTGTTTCACGGCTGAAATCAGAAAGGCGGTGGTACCTACCCAGACGACCTTACATATAGGTCTACCACCTAGTAAAGCTATATCATAGCTAGCTGTTATAGCTTATATTATTGATTTAAAATATTAGATTTTAATAAGTTAACGTACCATACGCAGCTTTAAGCCTATGCTGGGCTGGGGGCGCGAAAGTATCCGCGAGCACGTCGGCCACTGACGTCACCGCCGGCGCCTGTCTCTGTCTCGCCCTAAGCCGTGCGAGCAGCGCAGCATGCAGCGACCACAGCTCGTCGACCCGCGGGAACATTCGGGCCACTTGCGCGTCAGACACCCCGCCGAGGCGGACCATGCCCTCCACGAACATCTAGTAAGCAAGGGTTCATTCATTTAGATTTGATCCCATCGATTCAAAAAGCGCTGATTGGTTCTCACGTACGTACAAAGTAGGTCCTTTATAACTCTAGTTATAAAGGACGTACTTTGTTTATAACTCTAGAATCCTTCGCTTCAATCTGGATTCAAAATAGCGCCCTCGCCGTAAAAATATTACATTGCTCCCTTATGATACAATCTACTATTGCGAATTTATTTTGACGCGATAAAAAACTTGATTTGCAGGCAAATAAAACCTATTTTATTTCGGTGAACACTTCGGCAAGAATTTTTCGTCGATAAACTTTTTGCCGACAATTCAAAGTCCATTTTACAAATACCACTTGAAATAATTTAAAGATATGGCATCACTAGTAGGTTCATGATTATTTTTATTGTGACCAAGGGGAGTGGTATATTTTGTCTGACATTTTTTTATACAACAAGATGACAAACAAGCTGAAAGCCCACCTGGTGGTAAGTGGTAACCGGCGCCTATAGACACATCAAATAACAAGGAAAAACACTTGAAAAACGCAGATGTGTTTACATCCTAAGATGAAATGCCTACCATGGCCAGTTATTTCACTGGCTACCTTTCCCTTCAATTTGTTTTCAATTCAAACAGAGCGAACTGTTTCACGTATTGGGCCAGCGACCAACCCGCATTGGACCAGCGTGGTGGTGTTATGGCCCAAACTCCTCATGTGTTTCTGCCATGTAGGAAGGCCTGTGCCCAGCAGTGGGACGTATATAGGCTGGTGATGATGATGAAGAAAGAAATAGGAAGACATTTTGCCGATATCTTTATACATATTTGTGTTTTAGACGTCTTGTTTTTTTAAGTTACAAAAAAAAATAATGAGGCAAATCGATAATACTGAAAATTTAAGTGAAAACGTAGTTAAGATTTTGAATTTTCACGAATAGTTTAAAAGAACTCAAAAGCAACATTTATCGTTTAGATTAATAATTAAGCACATTTACTTGAAATTTAAAGTCACTTACCCGTTGCATTAGTCTTATGGTAAGACAGTGGTGTTTCTCAGTCAGTATTAGCTCGTATATGTGTTCTTGTCGTTTTGTTTCCCTTTCACCTAAGGACCTGCATAAATGAATTATAATTATTGAGTATTAAAATATACATATCAAGGGAAAGTTAACTGAATATATACATGTACACCTAAGCAGTGGAGTTGCAATTTATTTATTTATTAATCCAATGGAAAAAATCTATCAACCACGAACTTTAAATGTTTTTGGATCTCTAAACGAAAAACATTCTGATTTTTCTCACTCTGTAGAGAGGTATAGTGTTAGGGCATTTTTTTATTTATATTAACTGATACTAACAATTATTTTATATTAATTTCAGATTGAGCAGCTCTGTGACAGAGTTGAGTCATTGTTCCTATTTTAAAATTAAAGTACCTTTGCCATAAAAAGAACCAACTTACAAAAATATTCCATAACTGTTAAACCTGATTTGTTCTTTTGGATAACAATACCGTATATTTTCCGAATATGTGAAAATTTGCGCCATATTTATTAGGCAGCAACACTACTGTGCCTCTCATAGTATTTATAGTTTGTGTTATTTTGTAATTTATGGCTTCCGCGTCCACGAAAACTATGCCGATAAACTGTACGACAGTTTGGCAGACTACTATATTTAGTTTTTTTTTGCAAGTTCTTATGAAATAAATGAATTAAATAAAAAAAAGTAAACAACCAAAATGGTCTCATCTTTGTGGTATAACACCGTCCATATTGGATATAAATGTTCAGATTATCAGAAGAGTTGTTTTTTTTATTACTTACTTGGCGAGTCCTTTGGGCGCCCCAGCGGCCCAAGTGTCAGGTTCTGAAGCGCCGAGCCCTAGGGCCAACGCTTCATCCCCTAACTGGTCCGGCGTGAGGTACACTTCAGGCCATTCTGTTGCGCTCGCGTCGTCTGATGCACTGGAAATTAGTGGATATTTTCAGTGCATCAGACACAAAGAAATTTAGTAGCTCGTTTCTTTGTCGTACTTCCAGAACTTGGAATTCTTTGCCAGGACATGTGTTATCCTTCCTATAACATGGGTTCCTTCAAAAGAGACGTGAAGAAGCACCGTTCGGGCCGGCAATGTGAAGGCGGCTAGAGCAGTGTCTGAACTGCACTAGCTGTCTTCGCTTATGGATTCTTCTTACCGCTTCACATCAGGTGGTGTTGAGTCATTTGTCGTGCTTTGTATAAAAAATTGAGTTTCTAATGTAATGTCTTTTGTTTACGTCTATGAAGATATAGATGCATAAAAACCGGACTAATGTGAGTCAGACTCGCAAACTGAGGCTACCGTTGAAACTAGAACTATATTTCGAACACCTTAGATTCCTACATGTAGTGTTTGTAAGATAGGGCGGATTGAATGACATACTTAACTTTGTAGTTGAAAAAATGTTCTCCCATGCATCTCAATAAGTATACATCACGGTCAAATCTCCAATTGCAATTGTAAGTTTGTGATGGCGATTTTTTAAAATGTGATATAATACATGCCAAATTTTATGAATCAAGGTAAACGGTACTCTAGCTTTTTATTTATGGCCGAGTGTCAAGTTG
Organism: Nymphula nitidulata; assembly: GCA_947347705.1. Classification (NCBI taxonomy): domain Eukaryota; kingdom Metazoa; phylum Arthropoda; class Insecta; order Lepidoptera; family Crambidae; genus Nymphula; species Nymphula nitidulata. The sequence continues at coordinate 10,037,528 of OX374641.1, read as the reverse complement.
TTCTGCATGTGGCCGTATTTTTTAATTTGTTGACATAGAAGCTTGATTCTTGTACTGTTCCAAGGGACCGTAGCGGTATTTGATATCAATTTCAATTTGCTACATTCACGCCCATATATTTCTGACAATAGGGATTTGACTGACAGACAGACGGAGAATGAAGTCATCATATAAGAATTATTCTCCTTTTGTGATACGCAACTCTGATATTATTTTACTATTATACATATTTGAATAAGAACAGATATGGAAGAACAAAGTTACTAGTAACAACCATCTAAAGTTATTAAATTTGCACCGATGCCCCGGAACGACCTTATTCAGTAGCCAGAAGAGCGATTTTGCAGTGGAATATTTCAACTTACTTGCTTTGGTCGTGCTTGTGATCCGAGCCGTCCTTGTCGTCATTATACGCGTGGCTTGTGCTGGAAATACACAAGATTTGTCAACTAATATTGTATATTTACACGTGGTATGGACTTGCACACAGAATAGATTTGGACTTATTTTGACTGACAAGTTAACTTTATTTTTAAAAAGAAATTTGTGACTGACTTTGCTTTATTTTTACTAAAATTAATTCATATTTAGTCCCAATTGCTTCACGAAGGGATAAAAGTTAAAAAAATACAACAATTATTTATCAACAAAACATAGACTGCACTATAGTATAGTCATGAAAAAAAAAACAGCATTGTACTGTAATATTGTTTAGAATTTTAGTAAGAAACATTTTCATTCTATTCTGTGTTGCCATACGTATATTCTAATAGTACCGAAGGTGTAGACAGGGTCAAGATCAACCGACACAACAAATGATAGTAATGAAACAATAGGTTCAACAACATTGTCAGTTTCAGAAGTTTCTCGAAGTTTGAAGAAATGAGTTTCAAAATCAAAATAAAAGTTTACTCCCTTCTTCAGCCTACGTGATTCGTTAAGAAATATCAAAACAATAATCAGCAAAGCCTAAAATAATAAAATAAGCGACAATCGATAGAAATACACTTGCACAATGTTTCAACAGGTAAACGACATGCATAACATTTCTTTTAACAATACAAAGTAGTAACTAAAATAGGCGAAGTAACCTAAGACTGTTCGCTCCTCTGTGACGGAAAAAATGTATATTTCAACATTTTACTCAAGCGTGTTATAAAAGGAAAAGAATAAGCACAAATAGAAAATATTTGGCTTCCTAAATATATTGATTTTTATATCGTCTCTAATGCCTTGCTATGGCATTTTTAAATCAAAATATCTGGTGTAGATCGAAACGTATTTTTTAAAATATATATTTACCAAAAGTATCGCCATCCTTTTATAACATACTGAATCTTAGAAAGAGACAACTAAAACAAACTCATCATTTTAAAAGTACTCATTCGAAGAAATAATTCAAGTGCTACAACAACATGTTTCAAGAAGTCCAAACTACCTCGGTAACAGACAGAAAGATACACAAGTAAGGCGTCGTGGATGATTCGAGGGCGATCTAGAAGATTCTGTATTATGTGTGATGGTGGAAAGTCAACAAAACAGATTTAACACAAATCTCTTTTGTAGGCTGTACCCAGTAGAGTAGATTGCTTGTACAGTAATCAATGGGATAAATTTGAAGCTTCAATATCAAAAGAATAACTTATTATTTGAGTAAAATATAACTTTTGGTGGTTAAAACAACGATGGATAGATAAGTAATGAATGATTATGTTCTACAAAAGAAATGAAAGAAGAAAATGCGGTAAAATATCTCTCCTTTTAGCGATATCGTTTTTTTTTTCAAACCTTGAATTTACGCGTGTTCGTACACTCTGGGTGACTGTGCGTCTACAGACTTTCCCGCGCATGACTTATGGTACAAATTCATGTTTTCATACTTATTTTATGAAAATAGATATTTATGAAAATAGATATTTATGTAAAAAAATATTATGTATAAACTTCTATTTTTTATTTTTACATAAATATCTATTTTGTTAATTTTGTGTCAGGAACAAAATGATAAAAAAACATTAAATACAATTAAAAACAAACAAATAAAACTAGATTTCCACAAAAGTGACAACTTTATGCTGATTTCGCGATTTTTCCTATCGAGCCAAGTTTCTAAAATCGCTAATCGAATTCCGTCACATTGTAGCAGATATCATAAAAATATTATTGATTATTTTATTTTTCGCAACCATGGATCTATTGTTTTGGGATTTCGCTTCAAGCAATTTATTCCGTGTACCTATTCCTAGATATTAGGTTAATGGGATGTTGATTAATGATTGTTATTCTGCCTACTATATAAAAATAAAATTATTTCACAATTTAAAAGACAAAACACAAACAAAACGCCAACTGAAAAAAACCTAACCTATCGACCGCCGAAACAGTTCAGAGCTGCGTCGCAGGCACGAAAGAGAGCGAGATAGAACGATGACGGTGAATGTAATGATGATAGAGTAAGAAAGAGGCAGCGGTATATCGCAGCATTCGCGCACTTACTGCACGCCGAGCTTGGTCGCGACGCGGCGCCACGGCGAATAGCATCCGGACTGCTTCTTGCTGTTTGCGTGCAAACACACGTGTTCATATGTGGGCGTGACCAATTGGTTTTTAACAAGTTTTCTATTTGAGACCACGTGACGCGAGCGGACAGTTCGAGGTGACATAACTTTATGATAAAACTTTTTCGCCATTGAACAAAATAATTCTACTGCCATTTGAGAACGATGTTGATCTAAGAACTAATAATATAGAAAGACTTGAAAAGTTATGGCAGTATTTAAAGACGAATAAAATACTTGAAATATTGATTTGACAATGGCCGTTTAGACAAAGCAAAATATATATAATTTTTCTTCGGTAATTTCAAAAATATCACCTCAAACTTTCCACATTACCAGTGATTTTCCTTATAAGAAGACATCGTAATTCGAAAGAAAAAAGAAACAACCAAAAATATAGCTTAAAGGAAACAAATAAAGCCGGAAGTCGGATAACGAAATCGAACCAAAAACAAACTCAGAATGCTAGCAATGACACAAAGCAAAAAACCAGAGTAAAAAGGGGTGTAAACACTTAAAAAATTTATACAAATCAGTGTCACATACTTGTGTATCTTCTTATAATTAAATCATAGCAGCTTTGTAGCTGTGAATTGAACCTACACCTAGATGTCCTCCCGTTAATTCGCTCGCGTTAATACGTATACACAAACCTCGCACAATCTGCACGCAAAACAAATCCAAAATGCATTAGCGGAAAACTGCATTATGGCATTTCTTCCTCCTCTGCCATAGACTTGCGACAATCAAAAAATAAAGCAGCAAAATATATGCCATACAAAATATATTCAAACTCTTCTCTATACTAGTCTTTCGTCAATTTTATAGTTTTAGTTAGTTAAAAATATTAACTTCATGTTTAGTTGTTTTTTTAATTAGTAGCATTACAATGTAGAGCAAAGGTACTTACCTATTTGAGTTTTGAGACTGGCCGGATACGGAACTTCGTTTGCTACTTTTGCCGCTGTTTGCACTCAATGATTTTCCCACTGAAGTCTGTGAATAAGTCAACGAAAATTATTTTCAATAGTTTTTTTTATTCTAATAAACCTGTAGACAGTGAAGGATTGTAGGATTAGCTATATCGTATCCAAACGTATTGTAGAAGAAAAGCGTGTGTTTAGAAGTAATGTCTGTCTATTTGCATGTAGTAAGATGCGATGTGTCACTAAGATTTGAGGTAACAATATGACATACAAACCTTGGAAGTTTTTGGTTTATTGCATTCTACGATGTAGTCTTTGCAAACGTTTTGATGTACTGTCATGGTACAATCTGAAACAAAGAACATGACGCGAAAGTTTAGTTTTGAAATAGTGTTGATGAATATACTTGTGCAAAAATATATGCTAAATAAATTATCGTTCCTTCTTTATTTCCGGTATACTAACACCGAAAATAAAAAAAGAACGATAATTTATTCAGTATATATATTTTTTTATTGTCAAATCGTTTTAGTGACAACTATATACCCAAGCTATTCCCAAGCTTATACCCAATCACAGTAGACATAGATACTTCATACAATTTCGTAAGTTCGCGCTTCGAGATCAAGCCTGTGTTGTTTTATTTTATTTTTTATTTTATTTTATTTCTTTAGTTAGGACAACAAATAACTGTGCATAAATTCACCAATTAATACATATATTTAGATGGTTGTAGATGTACAATCAGCACCGTTATCCACATATAGTAAGTTGTGAAATGAAGTGAGTGATCCCACACTTCGATCCCGAAAATTACCTACTGAATTTTCCCGTATTTATTGTGTACTTGGTAATAACATAATAGCGTAATTCATGCTATTTGATTGTTAATTATAGTTTTATTTTTATTTAAATACACAAAGACATAGGTATATATGTGTATGCTTTTCTCGCAGGCACATATAAATCAAAGACACACATACTAGCATTTGTATTACACTAGTATTTTAAGATAAATATGCTGGTTCTAAATTTATCATCAGCCTATACCTACACGTCACACTGCTGGGCACAGGCCTTCCTACATGGGAGAAACACATGAGGAGATTGGGCCATAACACCACCACGCTGGCCCAATGCGGGTTAAAGCGGTTGCAGTAACAACCGGGACCAACGGCTTAACGTGCCTTCCGAAGCACGGAGGAGCGCGAGATTATAAATTTGATTGACCCATCCCGGGACCGATCATGGCGAAAAATGCTTTGTTTTGCGTAATTGAAATCAGAGCGCTTATACCACTACGCCACCGAGCTTTTCAATAAATTTATACAATTTTTTTTACGTTTTTAATGATTGAAGTTCATTTTTATTTGAATTAGGTTGACTTTATTTAGTTTAACAATTTGTCTACAGGCTATGCCTAGGGCGGGGTGTGCTAGATATTTAAAACTTTTTGACAATAAACTTTAATTTTCAAAATTTTTAACCGCGTTAATTATACAGTTCTTCATGCCAATGTGTTCGTAACTAAATAATCTACAACTATACTTACTGTCACAATACAACGACGGGTTGTCGGTAAGGGCGCGGCCACACCAATCACAGTCTCCGCTGCCCCCGGCCGCTTGCCACGCGTGAGACACTTTGCGGGATTTATCCTGAAGTATATCAACTATCGTGTTATACTCAAACTCAAACATTTATTGAGATCTTAATACTTAAAGCTAAAAATAACTTTATTACGGACCCTGTCGGGAACAGCAAAAATACAGGAGAGGACACACGATAATTTAATTTACAAATAGGAATTATAAAAATATAATTTATAGCATCAATTGCAAAAAGAAAAAGTTTAACTGTCTATTTCAAGTCATTTTGTTATAAAATAGTGTCAATACCTCGCGAGTATTCAAAAATTTAAAATAATTCAGCCCTATTTATCTCACTATTTTTATAAAGTATTTTACAAAAGTTATACATACTTAAATCGAAACAATTATCTCTATTGAAAAATAAAACAAATATGATCCACCTCATTCCCTTTTTTTCATTTTAAATGCATACGGACGCATATATAAAACACAAACTAAGTTTATTAGAAAGGAATTATCCTTAAAAGACTATTTTCAATAATTACCTTTTTCTTCCTAAAGAATAAGCTGCCTCGTTTCCGTCGTTTCTCTGCGTGGTGATCATACGCGGCTCTGTAGAACAATACCTCATTAATACTATTGATATTTCCTTACAAAATAACTTAAAACTAGTATATTTACGTCACAAAAAAAAAGGCATGCAAAAACGTACTAGAACGTGATAAAACCAAAACACAAGCGAAGCCTTGTGCATTCCATGCTTAGTTATACCTACAAAAATGTGCATTGTTTTATTTGCAAATTTATGACCAGTTTAATGCACTTACTTTATTTGTTTCACATGTTTTAGTGTACATCTGTCCCTTACACTATCTATATCTATTTGAAGTAGTAGAAAAAACGATTTCAATACTATATACCCATCAATCATCAATACTATATTACCCATCATAAACAAAAGCGAAAAAAAACATTAACCAAAAACCTTTATTCCTGTGATAGCACATTAAGAACAGATTAAGGTCAAGGTCATAGCTTAATGACTGCCGGTTTCAATGTTTGGTTGACTAGAAATTCCAATTAATTTTCTATCTTATAAGTATTATCTTAACGTTGGGTCATGACAAAGTCACATGGACCTCGACCCATTGGGATCTTTTGTGCTTTTACTCTTCCTGTGTCTTTAAGATATACATGAATATACAGGGTTACCTCGGAGACAGTGCGCATATTTATTGTACATAATCGGTTTCGTTAATATAATATATTAAAAAAACAAAATAATGTGCATGTTTTTATATTTTATCGACTATAAAAATCAAGTAACTAATTCAAGTATTAGAGAGGGTTAGAGGAAGCATGGAGGTGACAAGCGCGGTTCGACGCGTGTTTAGTGAAATTAAATCAGTCAGCTCAATAATAGAATAGATTGAATATGCTGAGATAGAGACAACTGTCAACAATTGGTGAATGAAGAATCTGTTACCGTGTTTGCAAACATTCCCTCGTTAGAAAAAATAATAATAGGACATTTTTAATTTTATTGCTAATTTGTTTCGGTCAATTAATTTTTAAATCATATAAGTTTTAATATAATAAATAAAATACTTATAAGTAGTTATTTATTTATAAACTTTAATGTTCTTTTTACGTAGGTTGTTACCTACGATAATAAAAAAATAATAATAAAAAAAAAATATGTGGGTGTCATATCTGGAATGAGATGAAAAATAAACTACTTCAACTTACAGAGACTTCTCATAATTTGGAACACAACACTTTTCATAAATTTTGCGCTAGATATCACTATCAGAATTCGGTTAAACGTAGCAAGAGTCAACACATGAGCAAATTAAATGGAGTCTAGAAACCTAACACAGGTCAACTAAACAGAAATAGCAGAAAAAAAATATTTTATTGGCCGATGACATTTGATGATAAACAAAGATCTGTTTCCATCAACAATTTTTTCTCGTATTAATTACTAATGAAATAGTTTTGTAACAAGAACAAGTAAAAGTAGTTAAGTACCGAACAGGGTGACTATGATTACTGCTGTGCTGTGGATATTTTTGAAACTTGTTTGACATTTTTGTTTAATAGACAATAAACCAAAAAAAAACGTCTTTTTTATTTTTATTGGACTTCATATTCATATAATTTGTGCACTGACTCCAAGGTGACCCTGTAGATGTCATAAATAAGTCTTTAGACAGGAAGAGCCTGTACTATATAGTCTTTTGGCTAAGGATTAATTAACTGAATTGTAGTAGGTCCATCTTTCTCTATATGTATACCAGCACCGTAACGTAAACGGACGCTTCAAATTAAGTCTTAAAGTCATGATATATATATACACTATATAATGACAAATCGACAAGTCAGCTTTCCTCGCGCTATTGCCGTTGGCTGTTTTGTGTTTATAAAGTGTGTCTACGGAACGACACTTTAAAGTCTACATTTGAATACCCACTGTCGCATAAGAGAGCTATGTCCTTTAAGCTATCTGTCAACAGTTTCATACCATAACCATGCTTAGAAATGACTTTTCTGTGAAATAATGCAGCCAATAATATATAAATTCATACAAATATCATGAAATTAACAAACGAATAGGATGTTTTTGAAAGTGGCGAACAATTTCTATGAGCTAATATAGCCCATGTTTTAATTTATTGTCGTATAGACGGCACCAGCCTGTATAATAATAATCAAGTCGTCTATAAACCGCAAGGGTAAAGAAAATACCAGGATTAAAGACAAGGAACTACTCATAAGATCCTTTTGTATGACTTGCTAAAATAGACTTTCAATCAAAGTAACAAGTTCTACTATTCTTAAATTACACAAACGTATTTATATTCCGCTGCTCCCTCTGCCGAGCTAAAATGGGCATAATGTAATGGTAACACGATACACTCACTGTTCTAAGAACGCCAAGCGGTGTAAACCCAAATGTTCCTGTCTCGTATTGTTCAGTCTTCTCCCCGGCAATTGGTTGGAGCCTTCTGTAGGCACCGAGAGATCTTCTTCGCTCTCCGTCTCGCTCGCACCCCCGCCAGACACACTAACACCGAGCGGGACGTACAATACAACGAGTGGGACCAGAGTGATATGTATCGTTCTCTTTTTAACTAGATAGAATTATAGTTAGTCTGAACAAAGAACAGCGCGATACGATAACCTACCTTGATTATCGTTGGCTTATTTCTTAAATATATTTTATATTTCTTAACGGTATAGTCATAATATCTCGCTTAGCAAACTATAGATAAATTAGGAAAGAATCTAGACAAAAAATATTTTAGAAATTAAAATGAGCTAAAAAGATATTTTATAAAAAGTATAGCTACGTTTTTGTCAATCTAATCTCACTATGGTTCCACTCATTAGTGCAAATCAAAAAATCCAGTCTCAACCGGTTTTCAGTGTCATAATTTAAGAGCAAAGCAAACTGTGCAGACAAAAAAAACAACATTAAATCGGACATGCACAAAACTCATGCACATTTATTTGAAGAAACAGTCTTTTATAGATAAATGTTTGTCTAACTAAAGTCTGAAGTATTGTATTGAAGCTAGAAATAATTCTTGATAAAATTACCTACGCTAAAACGCTGACAAAGAAAATTTCTTCGATATCTTCGTTCATTCTTTTTTCGAAATAAACAAATAGCTAAAGATATACAAACTGTTTAAAATTTTAGCATGGCCTAATTAATTAAGATTAAACATCCTTTTTGAAGTGTAGACTGCTTTTATCTTTCGAAAGTTTTACTGAGATTATTTACCAATCGTTTTCAGGAATTTTACTTTGTTGTTTTTACTCACATAGCGATAGGTGGTTGTGGCTGAGGCGGTTGTACTGCGGCCACTATACTAGGCGTAGAGACGGACTTCTGTAGCGGCAGTCTAGCGACTAGTCTGGAACCTTCTCCTGACGTCACGCCAGTCGCCGTTGAGCCCACTGGCACGCCTGTGCGGAGTGCCGCTGTCACTTTCTCGAAGTCTTTCTGTATAGGAAAAAGGGGAAATCAGAAACGCTTATCGACTACCTTCACTACTGAACCCTTCTAGATTTGAAAAATATTCAAACAATTTTTAAAGATTTTTTAGGGTCTACACCACTCTATTTATAAAAAATTCGTACATATTCAGAAGTTTAAAGTCGTAGATCGTAACCGAGGACACGTCTACACAATTGTGAGACATAAATTTTTGTATTTTTTTTAACAATTAACTAAAAATACAGAGTAAAAAACACATTGTCATATCGCCTGAAAAATCTCTACCAAACAATAGTTTCTCGGCCAGTCATTCGTCAAGATTGCTTTAGCTAGGCAGCTAGGCGAATTCACTTGTTTTAGATTATAAGCACAACGGAAAAAGTGACTTGGTGTCTCTGACGTAGAGTTGAAAATAATACTTACAGCGAGATCGTTGTCGTTGAGCGAGTGCGTTGAGTGTCGCACGGGCCTCGGCACCTCCCCCTCCGACTCCATCGACGATAGAGAGGCGCTGTGACCGTTCAGTGTACTGGGAATACAATTGTAAAATACAATGTTATTCTTAAAAAGTGTTTCGGCAAAATATTAGCGCAGACAATAAACTACTTTTTTTTATAAAAATAGACGGCAATCAAGCTAACGGCCCACCTGATGGTAAGCGGTTACCGCCGCCTATAGACACCTGCAATAACAAGGAAAAATCACTTGATATTGCAGGTGCGTTGTCATCCTGAGCCCTAAGATGAAATGCCCTGTAATTGGGATGTTGCCGATTGTTGTTGAAGTTTGAATCTGGCGCTATTTTTCACAAATTCGGAAAATATACGCTACTGTAACCCATAAAAGCCGTTCAAACTTAAAAGATATGGAATATTGTTGAAGTTGTTCTGTTACGTAAATTTAAAAAATTACCAAATTTTTTTCAAAATTTATCACTAATTTTAATGATATTATATTGCTGACATCAATTTTAAAAAAATATTATTATGACAACTATGAATAACATACATAATTCATAGTTATTATTAATTTGTCAATATGCCCTCACGTTTTTTAGTAACTTAGGAACATGTGACGTCACCTGTTCCGTAGATTTTCTATGGAGCGTTTTTGGACGATGCGCCGCAACACATTAAACATACTATTTCTCTTAGACATACTATTTCTTTTGCAATATTTGTTTATGAATTATATACTTCTTATTTATGAAATAAAAAAAGTTGGCAACTGCCCTATTACACTGGCTACCTTTCCCTTCAATCCGAAACACAGCGAACTGTTTCACGGCTGGAATAAGAAAGGCGGTGGTACCTACACAGAAGAACCTTCATACGGGCCTACCACGTAGTAAAAAAAATAAACAGTGAAGTATTTGGTTACCTCCGCTGCCTCTGTGAGTCGTGGAGCCTGGCGCCTGGTTCTAGCGCGGCCCACGAGCTCCTGCGGCCCTCGTCCCGTCTTTCCCATAGCCCCCATTGTCGGGACTCGCCTGGAAAATATTGTGTTATCAACAAATTTATAATTTTGTAACAATTACAAATGTTGAAAGAAAACGATGAAAAAATACATGCTCCAGGCGGGAATCGAACACGCGTCTCCTGATTTCCGGCCAGACGCAATTGCCACTACGCCATCAGAGCACTAGGTACAACCTACTAATTTCTTCAGCGCTTTCTACCCTTTTTTTAACGTTTTTATAGCAACGTTTAAGGCTTTTCCAAACAGAACGCGTACTTAGCGCGCGTCAGAGAACTAGTCTGACGCCGTGCTATAGCGTCGAATTGTGTTGTACTATGAACGGTATTCATAGTACAACACAATTCTGTGTTTCAACACAATTCAATATGAGCTGTCAAACAGAGCACCGGCGCTAGCAGTACGCAACGCCGGAGCTCTATTTGACGGCTAATATCTCAACCACTCATTGAAGTTAACGCTTCTAGTGATCCGAAAGAATACTTTTACAAGCATTTTGAAACTTTCTTGAATACTTTGAAATGTTGATGCCTCGTTTAGTCGTATGATTTACAACTTGTTAGCTGTATTGGAATGTGATTGCGCTCGCCACAGTACTATATTGACGCTAGAGTTGTTGTGACATGGTACTAAAGTGTTCAGCTGCTTCTGTGGTCGACCGTACCACGTAACAAAGCAAATAAAAAGAAAATGGTCAATTGAACACTGTTCTGAATATTATTTTTACCTATTTTTTAGTATAGTGTACAGGCGACAGCACATCAAGCGTAACAGTTTGATCTTGAGACCGCCCTTACTGCGTTCGTAACAGAGGCGGCTTTCGTAGTGCAACTGTTACACTTGATGTGCTGTCGTCTGTACATAGACCTGGCCGGATCTCCATACATTTTTTAAACTTCGCTTTTTATCACGAAATAGGGTTCAAACAAGAGGTCTGCAAATAAATTTCTATAAAAAAAATTACTAACAAAAACTTCATAACTTATACATTAAATTACTATCCAAATACCAATATCCATCACATAAAAACTTACAAACGGATATCTTGTTTAGTAATATTTAAAAAAATCTGTAAGTCGTAAGATGCCAAAACAGGCGACACTTACCTTACTCTAGCATAGATTGCTAGATTACGCTTGCTAGCACTGCAGATGTGCCAATTATACAGTACTAAGCGTAACAGAGGCCATAATTATACCACAGTATATGACAATAACATTGTATGGTAAACCACACACTCGGGATGCTAACGCTAACGCTAAGGGACGCTGAAGGGGGGTGACTCCGAAGAGCGCTAAATAACCGAACCCGATGAGTGACGATTTTACACTGATTTATTGTTTCCACCAATATTGCTCAATAATTAAAGTACAGCGCGCAACGTCACGCAAGACATGCTAAATTAATCTAGGTCACATTAAAATGATGTAAAAATTATGTGCGGTTAGCCCGTACATCTTGCCAAACAGAGAAGAAAAGAATAGAATTAAGTAGCAAAAATACAAAAAGCTAGCTAAAATATAGCAAACACATATTAATGTTAAATAAAATACGTTAAGGTGATAAACAATAATCGCTTATGCTATGTAACGTTTAAAAATCGTATAAAAATGACTCATCAATTCATCATACAAAAATGTTAATAAAAATAAAAATATCATAGAAAATTATCATAATAAATGTAAATAATTGACCAATATTTAAGATGTTTATAAGTTCACTGACACTTATTCGTTTTGGCTCTCGGATGGCCTGATTATTTCACTATAGGATACACTCGGTATAGGAACTGACACTGCTCGCGGAGGTTTTGGAGGCGCCGCCGCCGCCGTGCCTCTATTTACACTTAAAATGTTCAGGCTCATTGCTTTACGCAACTCACTACACTCATCTTGCACTTGAAGTACGTCAGACGTACACCGATGATGACCGCACGCCGGTGTCTCCCCCGCGGGAGACGTTGACAACCGCGGAAGCTGCACTCGACGAAGCCTTTTCCTTCTGACACGAATGAGTACTGCTACTGCCGCTATTGTTAGTAAGATCGCTATTATTCCATAACTGATGGAGTAGTGGTGAATATCATGTATGTTATAATCGGATGATGACTCCTGCTTTATGGTATTAATCTTATCCATTATCTCATGATAAGCTCGCTCGTGATTTTCCGTAGTGAAGATATATGCTGGTGCTGAAGTGTTAACAACTCTATTTAAGATCGATATATCTGGGGCTTCGATAATAGGTTGTATATTAATTCCTTTTACAAAGTCGTTGTGAGCGTAAATCGTAAAAGTATCGCCTTTGATTGTGCAGCCTTGACCTATATCTAGTAGGCCATTGCCCGCTATTGTGCTTACGGTCATTCCAGCTGGGCAAAATGTGCGAACGTTGTATTCATCGCAACACGAATACAGCCAGACATTCTGTCGCTGTAACTTTATCCATCTATTGTAACAGGACGATTGTTCATAAGTGCAAGGCGATGCATTTTTGCCTGCATTTATCAAAGTTAAATTGCATATGTTTTGCTTGAGGTCTAGGTCGTATGTAGGTTTATCTAACGTGCATAATATTTTATTTTCAGATGCATGAAGACAAGTTTGTAAGTCGTAGTCATTTAGGATAACGACTGTATCTTTACGTAGGTTAAATGCTAAGTAAGGGTAGGTTGGTACAGTGAGGTAGGAAATTCCCTTATCATTTCGTGGGATTGTTATGATTTTATCGAGCTCATATATTGCGCTGCTAACCAGTGGAAACTTAATTTCGATTATGAGGTAATTTTTGTAAATGCTAGCAAACACCTTTAGTAGTTTGTATAAGTTTCTTACGTTATCTGCCTCCACAGGTACCTTTAGGTCATCGTGTAATTGGCCCGATATGAAATTAATTTGTTCATCCAATTGCTCTTTTGACAACAAGTGCGTGTCGATGCGACCATGGGTGATATCAGTCACAATGTTGATAAGAGAAGTTTGCATGCGTCTCAAGTTTTCTAGGATAATGTTAGCTCCTAAAGCTGATGACGTAATGTAAAGGCCGTTGTTGACGTCTGAGCGTATTTCGTTTAGCTCAGCAGAAATTTGTTTTAGATGATTATTTATTGTTGTAAATTGGGTATTCATTATTCGCTCGTTGCGCTGTATTATGTTATATTCAGCTTCGATTATTGTGGTTTGATTTTTTATTAGTTGTTTGAGATGGTTTTCGTTGTGATTAATTTTTTCAATATCCTTGGCATATTGTTGGGCAAAATCGTTATCTAGAACACCGAATAAGTAGTTTGCAACGGACCCCACCCCGTTTATCAACCCTCTTTTCTGACGTCGACTGGTAGGACCCCGTAGTAATTGATTATAATGTTCAATTTCAGTTAATTCATGTGTAAGCTGATTCGTAATGCTCTTATACTGTAAGTTGGACTTCATAGTCATACCTTGCAGATGTCTAACGTAAGTCTCCATATCGGTAAATGCTTGCCAGTAACCGGTGAGATTATAGTAGACCACCAGTTTCCACTCATCTCGAATAAACTGTAAATTCGAGATCTTATCAAAATATAGTGCTTGATTGTCATCTATTGTCGTATTGCTCACAATATTTTGCTGTGTAGACGGTGATATTAATGTAATAAATAGGAGGAATGCTAATGAGAGATAGTTCGCTAATACGCTACGTTTATTTCTTCTTGCCTTTTTCTCGACGCTCGCAGATGTTGGTTGATTGGATGGTGGTTGCTGACAGTCGTCGCGTTTCGCTGTAGTCGTGATATCCTCTTCTGTATGAACAGGTAACGGTATGAGTTTTGTTACAGGGCGTTTTAAAGTATTGTTTTCTGTTTTAATTGATACGACCCTGACGTAACCATCCTTGCCTGGATGTAGTTCCAGAATTCTACCAAGTGCCCATCTACCCGGAGGTGTGTTGTCCTCCTTTATAAGAACGATGTCATTTATTTCCAGATTTTTACTTGGTTTTCTCCATTTGGACCGAACCTGAAGGTGCTGAAGGTAATCAGATGACCAAAGTTTCCAAAACTGTTTGTTCATATGCTGTACTAGTTGCCATCGTGTGGGTAGGCTAACATTATCTGGGTCCGTCTGAGGTCGGGATAACATAGAGCCACCAATCAAGAAGTGACCCGGGGTAAGATACGCATCTTCTGGATTCTCGGTCAAGGAAAATAATGGACGCGAGTTGAGGCAAGCTTCGATTTGATGCAATAAGGTCGTAAATTCCTCATAAGTAAGCCTTTGCTCTCCCAGGACGCGTTTAAGGTGTCTCTTAAAAGACCGGACCGCCGATTCCCACAATCCACCAGCGCTTGGCCATGCAGGCGCATTAAACGACCACTCGATATTTTTTACGCTAATGTTGCTAAAGAAGTCTTGATTAAGAGTCTGCAGAATCAATTTGTACTCTTTGTCTAACGCTCTTTTCGCTCCGATAAAATTGGTGCCATTATCGCTATACATTCGGCGGGGCGTCCCGCGCCGGGCACAGAAACGGCTCAAAGCTGCCAAAAAAGCTGGTGTAGATAAGTCTGTGACCAGTTCCAGGTGCACGGCTTTAGTTGCTAGGCAAACGAATACGGCGACATAGCCCTTGTACGTCTTCACTCCTCTGCCCTTGCTCAGTTTCAGATCTACATGGCCGGTAAAATCTACACCGGTGTGTGTGAAAGGGCGGGAGGGAGTCACTCTCGCTTGAGGGAGATCAGCCATAATCTGTTGATATTTTTCAGAACTATAGCGTCGGCATTTGATGCATTGTCTAAGTTGCCGTTTGACAGTGCGCATACCGCTCATAATCCAGTAGTTCTCCCTCACATATGATAAAGTTAGTCGGGGGCCACCGTGTAGGGTAGTTATGTGTGCATGATGAATAAGTAAGTCAGTAAGACGGCTACAACTTGATAATATTATCGGATGCTTAGCTGTTGAACTTATGTTCGAATTGCTTAGGCGGCCGCCAACTCTTAGGATTCCATCTTCATCTAAGTATGGACTCAAACTCGCTATTTTGCTGTTTGACCGAACATGACCCTTGTTTTTTATAGAGTCTATATCGCTATCAAAATCATTCGCTTGAATATGTTTTATAATTAATTGTTTCGCTTTATTTATTTCCGCCGCTGATAGGTAGGTATAATGTTCGATTGCTCTGTGACGTAGCGCTGCAGTGAAACGAGACACCCATGCCACTACCTTTACGGCACGAGTGATGGAGCTATTATTTATTAATATTTCATTTATTATTGTGGAGCTTGTGTGTTGTAAGGCTACGTTCACACAGGCCTTTTTTACCTCTAAATTTGGCGCTTCGTATGTCTTTGTTTTTGTAATGCTGTCTTGGTTATTAGGATCAAAATTAGGTAGCCATTCCGGGCCATTCCACCAGAGTGAGTTGTTATAAAGCTTAGTTACGGTTAAACCACGTGTGGCACAATCAGCTGGGTTCTCCTCTGACCGTACGTGGTTCCAGTTCAAAGCGGGTATCACTTCCGTTATCTGTTGAACCCGATTCGCTACGAACTGTTTCCATCGAGCTGTGTCTCCATGTAGCCATCCCAGAACTACCATGGAGTCTGTCCATGCATAGACCTGTAAGTTCGTATTCGCTAAAGATGCTTTTATCGTTTTTATTAACTGGGCTAGGAGTAAGGCGCCGCATAACTCCAAGCGTGGCAACGAGACTTTCTTAAGTGGTGCTAGTTTAGTTTTTGCTGCAACAAGTCGTGATGTGCACTCGCCTTTATAGTCGGACGCTACTAGGTAAACAACGCAGGCGTATGCTTTCTCGGACGCGTCACTGTAACCATATAATCTAAATGCTTGCTGTGTGTCACCTAAATATCGAGGGATGTTAAAATCGCTCACCCTTTTCAGATCGCTTCGAAGTTCGGTCCACTCCGTTTTAATTTCGGTAGGAATTTCGCCGTCCCATCCCAAACCAGAGGACCATGTCTTTTGGAAGAGGATCTTAGCTCTGATGGTTAGTGGTGAAAGCCACCCCAAGGGATCGAAAACTTTCGATATCAACGAGAGTAGTTGTCGCTTTGTGTTACAGTCCCTATCAAAATCTATCTTGTTTGTAAACACAAATGAGTCAGATGAGGGTATCCATCTGAGGCCTAAGGTTTTCCGGGATTCAGAGCATCTAAAATCAAAGTGCCCGTCAAGCTGGTTTGCTGATAAGTGGTTTAGTAGCTCAGGATCGTTAGCTGCCCACTTTCTTAAGTTCATCCCTGCGCCTTTCAGGATTTCAATTAACTGAGACTGCAGTTCCTTTGCTTCCGCAAGAGAATTATGCCCACTAAGCAGATCGTCCATGTAGAAGCTGTTTTCCAGAGCTGCAGCAGCAAGAGGATATTTTAGTGCGTCATCTTTAGCTAGCTGTCTAAGTGTGCGCATTGCTAGGTATGGGGCCGCTTTTGCTCCAAAAATTACCGATGTAAGAACGTATTCCTGAAGCGGTTCATGTGTAGAATATCGCCAGATGAATGATTGAAGGTGCTGGTCATCTTCTCTTATCAGAATCTGCCAGAACATCTTCTCTATGTCAGCTGTAATAACATATTTATACTGTCGCCAGGTAAGTAATAACGATTGTAAGTCACGCTGTAAGTTTGGACCACACTCCATTACGTCATTGAGGCTATGTCCAGTACTGGTTTTTGACGACGCGTTGAACACAACTCGAAGGCTCGTAGTGGTGGAGTCATGTTTCATTACCCCGTGATGTGGTAAGAAACACGGAGCTTCACAACTCTCGCTTGCTGGTCGCATGAGTCCTAGATCGTTATATTCGCTTATGAATTGCTTATAGCTTTCTGATAATGCTTTATTTCGCTGCATTTTGCTTTCTAATTGTTTAAATTGCGCTATCGCTTTCGCTTTAGATGATCCCAATTTTTCTTTGTAGTTAGGTTTTAATGGTAGGGCTACCTCATACCTGCCGTTTGCGAGACGCTTTGTGGTAGCGGCGTAATGCTGTTCACAATATTGTTCCTCACTGGTAAGCTCTGACGTGATGACAGAAATCTCTTCCATTTCAAAATATTTGTTGATCTCAGCTAAATTATTTACGACGACGTTACAGTGAAAGGTTTTGATGTTCCCTGACAAAATCCAACCTAATTTGGTTTGCTGAGCTATCGGTGCATTGTGTTCTCCTTTTACCAGCCCACTCATGATGACATCTGAGTATACGCAGGCATCTAACAGAATGTCGATTGGCTTAGATACGTTGTATTCGGGGTCGGCTAAGTTCACGTTTTGTATATGAGACCATGATCGCTTAGAAAAGGAGGCGTTAGGAAGATCGCTTATAACTCGAGGAATAACGGACGCTTCCGTGGTAAAGCAATAATCATCGTATATCGATTTGCACTCGAGAGTAACAAGACTTTTGCTTAGCTTAGGGTTGATACTCACACCAGATACCGATGCGCTGAATTTCTTTCGTGGCAATCCTAGCAATTGAGCGCCGTTTTCTGATATTAGGGTAATCTGAGAACCCTGATCCAGAAGCGCTCTTAATGTTACGTAATTACCATCGACGTTCTTTATTTTTAACATTACAGTCGCTAGTAAAATCTCT
The DNA here is from genome assembly GCA_947347705.1 of Nymphula nitidulata. Classification (NCBI taxonomy): domain Eukaryota; kingdom Metazoa; phylum Arthropoda; class Insecta; order Lepidoptera; family Crambidae; genus Nymphula; species Nymphula nitidulata. The sequence goes on along the minus strand of OX374641.1, from coordinate 10,019,365 downwards.
TCGTCATTCGTACTAACGTGATTTGCAGCATGAGGTTTATTCGCATAATGCGGTTTAGCTGATGATGTAGGTTGAGACGCTATGTATGACTTCGGTTTAGTCTCCGCCATATGCTCCGCTGTCGAGTGTGACAACCCTACAAGCCCGTCGTGTAATATCGTATGATGCTCGTTATTGCATTGCTTGCACCTTTTAATTGAGGTACATTTGTCGCTAGAATGTTTAAATAAACAATTTCTACAAAGGTTGAGTCTCGCAACTGTCCTCAATTTCATTTCCGCTGGCATGTTGTTAAATTTGTGGCATTTATAGAGCTCGTGATCGAAATTACATAAAGGACACTTACACGTAGATGTAATTGCAGCTTGATATCCTCTAATAGGTCGGCCATAGTTGTAGTTTTGTTTCTGGCTATAAGGATGTTTTGGAGGATAACAAGCTGAGACTGGCTTCGACTGAACTATACTATCCTTCTCTCGCTTGTGAATAGGCTCGAGAGCAATAAATTTGCTCTCAAGAAATCCTAATAATTCTTCTAATGAGGCTAAATCCCTGGGAGACTTACGTGCTTCCTTGTAGGCGCTATAAGTATCGCTATCTAGCTTTTTAGTCAGCAGATGCACCAGAATCGGGTCCCAAGTGTTGGTATCCACGCCAAGGTTGTGGATAGCATGGATGCATTCGGTGGTGGTGTCATACAGCCGTTTAATCTCATTTGCTGTCTGTTTGCTGATGCTGGGCTGATTTAGGAAAATCTCAATATGCGTAGTAAATAGTACTTGGGGATTATTATAGCGATGAGTTAGAATTTCCCATGCTACGTCATAATTATCCGCTGAAATATTTAAATGCTGAATTAAACGCTCGGCTTCTCCTTTAACTCTACCTTTTAGGTGTTGCATCTTCTGCGCTTTGGATAAATAATTATTATTGTGAATAGACTCGGTAAATAAGTCAAAGAAGGTCGGCCAATGTGTATATTTACCTGTGAAAATAGGTATTTCCAATAGAGGAGTAGCATGCTGAATATGGGAAGTGGCGCATAGTTTTTGATACAATGCCTTTTTAGTTCGCTTAAATAGTGTCTCCTGTCTAATAAATTCATCTTGGTAAATTTCATCTGTACCTTCTAAAATGTTGTCTATATCTAAATGTAGCTTATCGATATCGTTCCATCGTGACTGGATGCTGCGTAGCTCATCTTCGAGCTCCCATTTTTCTGATATTTCGCTTACCTCTATGCTAGTGATTAAGCGTCTAAACGCTCGGAAATTAGTTCTTTGAAGGGACAAATATCCATCGATTTTGCTCTTAGAATCTCTTTCGCTTGTTTTCACGACCTCACCTATAGCTGTACCTGACCCTGACCCTACTGGCAAGTAATCGGAAATTTTCGCTCTAGTTTCAGTATAATAATTTTTCGTACGCTCATAAATAGATTCTAAAAAGTACCTTTGTGATTTAGTTTCTAGAGTTTCTAGCTGCTTATTATTGTTTTCGAACTCTCCCCATAGACTATCTAACGTATCTAACCGTATCTTAAGATATTCCAATGTTTTTCGATATGCTGGATCTTTACCGAAGTTGGTTCCAACGCGCTGGATTTCGCTGACAATCTCTCCTTGACGAGCAAATAATGCTTCGTACTCCATCGTTAGTAAGCAGTAAAATAAAAACGATCTTACTTGAACGCTGTTGCAAGGCGAGTCTCCCGACTCACGCAAAAATGGGTCGCTGACGCTGCTGCACGTTGACGCTGCTGTGATGTGTGAGTATTCCAACCCACAGGAACGCTGCTCTTGTCTTAGAAGATCGCTCACAAAGTTTGGGCACAAAGGTCACACGGAACTTACACGTGTACGTTACAGTGAAGTGTTATAGCCAAAGTTTTCGCTAGTTCGCTTTTCACAGGACTTCACTCGCGTAAGGTCCTGTTTCGCTCGAAGGACCAAAAGAATGTATGGTAAACCACACACTCGGGATGCTAACGCTAACGCTAAGGGACGCTGAAGGGGGGTGACTCCGAAGAGCGCTAAATAACCGAACCCGATGAGTGACGATTTTACACTGATTTATTGTTTCCACCAATATTGCTCAATAATTAAAGTACAGCGCGCAACGTCACGCAAGACATGCTAAATTAATCTAGGTCACATTAAAATGATGTAAAAATTATGTGCGGTTAGCCCGTACAAACATACTTAAAATATTATTTTTCTCCAGAATTTCGAATTAATTTGTTCATACAATAAGAATTTTTTTATAAGCGGCGTAACACACCTAAGATAACGTGATAACTGAAAAAACCATTGTGTGTAGAATGTGGCTTGATAGGTTAAAGGAAATATCAAAACGTTTTACAGGTTTATCGTCAATATCACTTTTATACTCACCACTGCCTTTCCTGCTTTGTGGATAAAAATCCAGATGAGTAGGCGATGAACAATCTGGTTCTGGGGCGCCGTCTTTGCACAGAGATGGGCATGATGTGCTTAATCGACTAATGCCGGTTGCCTGTTGAAAACGACATGTATCACATAAAAAAATTAAGTCATCATCATCATCATCAGCCCATTATACGCCCCACTGCTGAGCACAGTCCTTCCTACATGGAAGAAACACATGAGGAGCTTGGGCCATAACACCACCACGCTCTGGCCCAATGCGGATTGGTGGGTTAAGTCGGTTGTAGCAACAACTGGGACCAACGGCTTAACGTGCCTTGCTTAAGAGCCACCGCACATATACAATTTCAAGTTGGCCAACTAAATCGCAGAATGTCTAATAGGCATAGAATCTTATGATAGCCCGCACTTTATATCAACTAAGTCGTTCGACTAAATAGTTGGCGAACTATCGGCCGATAGCCCGCACACTATAACAACTTAGTTGGTCAGTCGCACGCTAAGATGCAGTGTGACCAGACCCGTGCGCGTGATTTCCCCACGCTTGGATTTTTACCGACGGACACGCAGCCGCCGCAGCCATACGATCTCTGCATTCTCTTCTTGTAATAAATGAAAAAATGGAACTGCTGATCGACGAAGTCCAAAAAAGGCAAGCCCTTAAAAAACTTATCTGGGTAACATCTCAGTTTAGAATGTAAGGTATGATGTTTCCCACGCTCTAATCTGTCACTTAATATCGGATGCACCCTAAATGTTTTGTTCTGTTTTCGTCTGCTTTTTATTAAGTTAAGAAGTGCGTTGTTTTTCCGCATTTTATCGCAGACTTCACCGCGCTAGCAACACTGTCCACCAACTAAGTCGACGAAGTGTGCGGCCTATGAAAGCACGCAATTTAGATGTTCGATAGTTGGCCAACTTGAAATTGTATATGTGCGGTGTCTCTAACTTTGCACGGAGGAGCTCGAGATTATAAGTTTTGGCTGACCCATTCCGGGATTCCATGGCGAAAGTTGCTTTGTTTTCGTAATCGAAACCTGAGCACTCAAACGACTACACCACCGAGGTCGTCAAAAAAATAATGTGTATCAAAGTAAATAAAATTTCCGAAGAACTTCCAAGTTATAGACGAAAAGCTCTCGAAAGTGCTATGAATTATGACGTCATGTGGCCATTTCATTGCATATTCAAAATTGTCTTCGTCCATACAGTACGTGCGAAAGCAGTATTGTATTGACCATACGTCATAAACCATAGCTATTATGAAAACAATGCATTCAGGCGGTAGGTCCGTGGATCAGTAATAGTCTAGTGTGATTTACTTCGGCGGGAGATCCACATTTGAAACCATTACGTTTGGCTGTCTACTATCAGACACTTTTCTTTAATTCTCAAGGGGGTAGCTCTTAGGCCTCATCTCACCTGATGATAAGTGATAATAAGGCCGAAGATGGAAACGAGCTCGTCCGGGTGCCTCAACTACAAAGGCACTGTCTATTTTACCTCCAACTGCCGGAACGCAACAATGCTGTTAACATTATTGTTATTACCCAGGCGGAATTAGAAAAATCCTACAACAAACCGAATCAAACAGATTTTTTTTTGACCACTCAGGAATTTCATTCCGAATCTGTCTAACAGATGAGGTTAGGTGTCTCCACCACTAGACCACAGAAACGGATAAAGGCTTAAGTTGTCACGGTGCCCTGAGGAACTATAGGGTAGTATAACAGCCTGGCCACGGGAACGGGCGGCGGCTGCGCGACTGGTGAGGTCACCGGTCGCCGCTACGCGTGGCGTGCTTAGTATATTGCCTTAAATTAATTTGTTATCATTCGGGCGAATAGAAGCGCGAATATTCGCCTCGGCGAATTTCCCGTGCCGTAAGTGTTTTTCGTGTGGTGCTCGGCGGCGGTCACCTCTCGCTGCCAACCTTGGTTAGAGCCATGGTTGGTAGCGAGCGGGTTTGGGAGGCTGTCGCTTCCTTCTGCGAGACGGTGCTCACGCAGAAGGAGGCAGCGGAGAGGGAGCGGGAGGAGGATGCTCTAGCCGCTCCTATCCGGCGTAGACGGGTGGGTGCGAGAAGGCGGGCGGCGGCGATCGCCCGACGTCCTGCGCCCTAGGCGCGGCCGCGTGCGTGGGTGGCCCCCACGCATGCATTGCACATGCCGCCACGTCTGGGATTACCCAAGTGACTCTGGGTAATCCCCATCGGCGCGAAACCTGGCCGTAAGGTCGGGTTGCCTGGGGGTAAGGTCGGGTTGCCTGAGGGTGGGCTGGTGAAATTGCTTCGGCAGAGCCCAGGCTACCCCTGCGAAGGGCAGTGGAGTTACCGGGGAGTTTTAGTGGGTATTTCCAGTGCTGCTAGCGCTAGATGACCCCCACATACGCCCGTCGCTTAACCAGCGGCGGGTAGGTCTGTAAACGGATTTTTCCCCGTAAAAAAAAAGGCCGTAAGTGTTTGTCCATACCAGTAGTGGTAACGGCGCAGCTCGCATGCGCTGCACCGCCGCGTGTAGTCTCCGCAGCTGCTGTAAGCTGTCATCCAGCACGCCTGGACTGTGCGGCGTGACGCTTATAGTTGGAACCTGCAAAGAGATTTCATGTTTGTTACAGCCTTAATGCGACCCATAACAAATCTCTAAAATAACTCACATTTTAAACCTACTTCCACCAAATAATTTTTTTTGGAACACGCTCCGTATTGCGGAGAATAATTCCGCAGGTTTTTCGATCAACCCGACTATTTATGAAACCTATAAAGCTCATGGTATGCCCCCCGTACTAAGCGGTATTTGTCTAAGTCGATCGGGCCTAAAAGACCACTGGTATTTTCAGTTTAGCTTCTCTATTGAGGGATTTTCCTTGCGAAGAAATTTCATTCACGTGTATCTGCATACTATTATCATAGTATAGATAATATGAGGTATATTATATTTAAGTTGTGTCTGAATGTAAGGCAACTAAATTGCTAATTTATAGACAAATCTACCTATTCATCATCAAACAGGAATTGTGATCTTCCAGCCAAGTCTTTCTTACTTTGATTTTGTTGAACAATTTGGTATCATATGCCTTTAATAACTTTCGATCCCCCATCAAAACGTCACCCACTCATGTTGGTTTTGTCACCCACCTGTGCCCTGGCTGCAGTCATCTCTGCGGGCGGCGTGGAACGGGTCACGTGCTCCGTCACCTCGTCCTCGCTGCTGTCCGACTGGGAGCCGGAGCTGCCACCGCTCTCGTCTGCAACCAACAAACAACTACTTCAGTTAAGAGAAGCAGAACACAACGGAACATTTTCAGTACAACTCTTTATCGAAGACAAAACACACATTTAAAAAGGGATTTAAATATTCTTAATTTTTGATTTTAACATTATTATAAATGTTTGAAAAATTACTTAGTAATTAAAATAGAATAAAACTAGAAAAATTTCACGTCCTGAGGCAGGAATCGAACCCGCGACCTTTCGCAATCCGGGCGACTGCTCTGACCACTGAGCCACCCAGGACTTGGGATATCCCTGTGAAATTCTTCTAGTCTATCTTGTATTTGCGTTTATGAGCTAACGTCCACCCTACAATGTCGAAATATTCTATTTCAACATCCGAAACGAGTATTTTTACAAATACCGACGATTCGGTTAAGTTGGGGCAGTGCTTTCAAATATTCTTAATTTTTGATTTTAACATTATTATAAATGTTTGAAAAATTACTTAGTAATTAAAATAGAATAAAACTAGAAACATTTCACGTCCTGAGGCAGGAATCGAACCCGCGACCTTTCGCAATCCGGGCGACTGCTCTGACCACTGAGCCACCCAGGACTTGGGATATCCCTGTGAAATTCTTCTAGTCTATCTTGTATTTGCGTTTATGAGCTAACGTCCACCCTACAATGTCGAAATATTCTATTTCAACATCCGAAACGAGTATTTTTACAAATACCGACGATTCGGTTAAGTTGGGGCAGTGCTTTCAAATATTCTTAATTTTTGATTTTAACATGAAATAGAATATTTCGACATTGTAGGGTGGACGTTAGCTCATAAACGCAAATACAAGATAGACTAGAAGAATTTCACAGGGATATCCCAAGTCCTGGGTGGCTCAGTGGTCAGAGCAGTCGCCCGGATTGCGAAAGGTCGCGGGTTCGATTCCTGCCTCAGGACGTGAAATTTTTCTAGTTTTATTCTATTTTAATTACTAAGTAAGGGATTTAAATTGAGGAAATCACGAAAACAGGCTAAAAGCTCACCAAAATAATGAAAGGATAAACAATTGATTTGGTGAGTATTTAGACACTTATTGGTGCTCATTAATTTTCTAAGGTTGTTTTGTTAATATAGTGAACACTGACCTTTAAAAAATTTCGATAAATCAATTTACTTTCTAGAATTCATACTCAATCATTTTTGATATATTGAAACAAAGAGTATAACGTGCTCTGATTACTAGAAAGTTTGTGAATATGGCTAAAAACCCCCACTGCGATTATTAAAATTATTAAACTTTTTATGCACCAAATACTAAATAAACAAATATATTTGTTATATACACAGAAGAATGCAAGGGAGGACTTATCTCTATATACATATCCATCCATATATATATATATATATCCATTCAGAAGTATGATTTCTTTTATATTTTCTAGCTTTCATCAATCTAATATCATCAACATTTTTAAATTTAATAAAATGGATATGTTAGCCAGTGGACACATATAAGCATATTTATCGATTAAAATATAATAAAACTAGAAAAATTTCACGTCCTGAGGCAGGAATCGAACCCGCGACCTTTCGCAATCCGGGCGACTGCTCTGACCACTGAGCCACCCAGGACTTGGGATATCCCTGTGAAATTCTTCTAGTCTATCTGTATTTGCGTTTATGAGCTAACGTCCACCCTGCAATGTCGAAATATTCTATTTCAACATCCGAAACGAGTATTTTTACAAGTACCGACGATTCGGTTAAGTTGGGGCAGTGCTTTCAAATATTCTTAATTTTTGATTTTAACATTATTATAAATGTTTGAAAAATTACTTAGTAATTAAAATATAATAAAACTAGAAAAATTTCACGTCCTAAGGCAGGAATCGAACCCGCGACCTTTCGCAATCCGGGCGACTGCTCTGACCACTGAGCCACCCAGGACTTGGGATATCCCTGTGAAATTCTTCTAGTCTATCTGTATGTAAGTAATTTTTCAAACATTTATAATAATGTTAAAATCAAAAATTAAGAATATTTATCGATGTTCACATTCTCGATCTACAACTCCATCGAAGTGTACTAAGTTTGCCAATAGTCCTCAGTTGGAGCTATAAATCCTAACCGTAAGCTATTCGGTCGGAAGCGGATATTGGTGCTCAATCGGACGTTCCATCGATACCGTGGCGAGTGCCGTGTCATCATAGTACTTGGATAGACGTTTGTATAGCTATCGCATAACTTCAACTATCATGGAATTGTCCAAATCGATTATTACTTATTCCTCAAATTCTATTATTTGGTAAAGTTGTTTTGTTGTCAATACACTTCTAATTAATCTATAAATCGTTGTCGTTTGACGGAGTTACTAAGACAGTAGTAACTCCGTCAAACAACAACGATTTAAAGAATAGATTAATTACAAAATTAAAAATTTGAAGTCACCCCCGGCGTCATTAATCATCTATCTAACACCATCTCATTAAGACTATTCATAAGAGCCCAAACACGCTATATCTGCTGGAAGTTTCTAAAGAATTAAGCATTTCGCAGACATTTTGATGGTATAGATAGGATTAGCTCAAGATTAGTGTGTCATGGGAATGTCACCGAATTGACAGTACACAAAATTTGAAATCAATCGGATCTGTAAAAGTTAGTAAAATCCTATTATTATGTAGAAAATGAGCTGATAGTCATCAAACGCCTGAACTGATCTTCATAAATTATAGCTAAAAACCATCGTAGTCACATCAGCTTTCAAACAAATAAAACCGAATCAAAATCGGTCCATTCGTTTAGGCGCTACGATGCCACAGACAGACACACAGATACACAGACAGACACGTCAAACTTATAACATCCCTTTTTTTAGTCGGGGGGCCCTAGCCTAGACTAATAAAGTCCAATTTGACAAAAAAATAAAATAAAAAATAAAAACCGAGTTTATAATACTAAAAAGGATAAAATAATAATAATAAATTTAAGTTATCCCCAGAAACAACAGAAAGTGAAGCACCGATTTTAAAAAATATGTTTCTAGGGGATCATTTAATTATTTTATCCTTTTTAGTGTTTCAAGTCGGTTTTTATTTTTATTTGCAATTTTGGTTGCTGTTGGTTTTGTTTTTTTTTTGTAGTGTCAAGATTCTGTGGTGAGTTAGATCAACAGAGCTGATGAGCTCTGTTGAAAAAAAGCGTTGTATTGACCGCCAACCGATATGACAGTCCGGTCAATTTAGACATTCGAAGCTACATAAATTCCCACCAAGCTGAAAATCAGTAAAATTGTTTAAAATATGATTAAAAATAAAATTTGAAAGTTTCCCATCTTTCCCCTGTATGAAAAAAAAAATTCAAGGTCAAAGGTCAAAGAAATGAGTTTTTTCGCGATTTTCAGCAAAACGGTAAGACTTATCATAAAAATACTTCAGACAAAAATTGTAGATCATAAAATTATGTACAAAAAATGTGTCAATACCTTTTTTCTACAAGCCACCGTTTTTGAGATGTAACGATTCAAAAAGTTGTAAAAGTTGTAATAGTGAAATATGCACACGTTTCCACGCCACCTATGAGGTAGTGTACTTAACGCGTTTTTTTCAACGTGGTTTCACCAGTAGGCCTATTTCACGGTTCAGTTGTGATCCGTAATGTGATGTTTAATTTGAAACAATTGCAAAATAATGGATATTAGCAGAGATTGAAAAGATAAAAGCAATTTAAGTTAAAAATAAGTACTGAAATTTAATCGTCCGAGTCGTAACTTTCAAATTCTTCTTATTTATCTTCTTGTTCTTGTTTGTCTGGTTCTTCTTTTTCTTGTTCTTGTTCTTTATCCTGAGTACATGTAAACTGCGCTAATAGCGATGTATCGCATGTCGCGCATACTTATTCGTTGGAATCAAACGGATCCTCCACTGTTGGTTATTCAATATTAGAGCACGACCGGCCTTGACAATTTGTACATGCCAGAGAACAAAACAGTCCGACTTTTTGCAATCACATTTAGCATTGCACCCCTTTTTGCAGTTGCAAAAAATTGTGTTCAGCAGTTTTTCCGGCGCAGGTGGAAGTAAAGTTTGGACTGGTTCTAATAAATTGTTAACCAACTTCCAACCCCAGTCTGTAGGGTCTAGCTGATAACCAAGCCACATTTGAACTTGATAATATACCCGAAAAAGATGTTGGTGAGCAGCAACTGAGTTTGGAGGAAGACAAGCTAATTGTACCTACTTGTTTTTTACTTTTGGTATTTTTAACGAAACATGCATATGTATACTTATTTAAGCAGATAGTTTTTCTAGGAGCTTCGTACATATAAAGAATAAAGCGAATGCCGTTAGATAATTTCTTCGAGTTCAATTACAATTTTTAAAAACTTTAGCACATTGAACTAAATTTTGTTTTAAACATTTTGAAAACTGTTATTTTACACCTTCTGTAAAATGCAGATGTCGTATCACAGCCAGTTATTGCGTGTAAAAATAGTGCATAGCGTACTCATGCATATTATGACGATTACAACTTTTACAACTTTAAAAGAAAAAAGTATTGATACGTTTTTGTTGATATTTTTATGATCTTCAATTTTTGTATGACGTATTTTTATAATAAACTTACCGTTTTGCTGAAAATCGCTAAAAACTCATTTTTTTGATATTTGACTTTGAATTTTTTTTTCCATACAGGGGAAAGATGGGGAACTTTCAAATTTAATTTAAATCATATTTTTAACAATGTTACTGATTTTCAGCTTGGTGGGAATTTATGTACCTTTACTCTTATTTTTTGGTCTAATTTGACCGGACTATGTATGTTGCAGACAAAGCAAGGAGTCGTATCTTCTATATCGGTTTGTTTCTCATAATTTATCGGGCACCGCGTGAGTAGTATGTACCTAGTCCTCAGTGTTACAACATACAAGCGTCTAAGGGCTGCAGTAATCGCTTAATGATATAAAAAAATTGACATAAATGACAATAGAAACTATTAGAAACCGACTTACATTTTACGCCATGACTTATAAATATCATTAATAAACTGTACATTTTCGTCATACTACGCATTAATTCGTTAACTAAATTCGTCGCAACGTCCTTTAGACGTCACATCGTTAAAGTGATTAAATTTATTAATTACAATAATAGCGGTGTCAACTCTACCGACGTCATGGCAGGCCTATACGGTCATTGTCGTTGACCTATTAGTTGGCAACACTGATAAGTTTTACATAGTTTGCAAGTTATTTGCATGTTTGTCACTCAAGTATCTAAATAATGAATTTCTTGACTTCATTGGAGTTTGGTCTGTAATTGACCTCAATTACGTTAATATAGAAAACTATAATTAGTTCTGAACCTTTGCCTCGTTCTAATCACACAATACAAGGAAATGTTTTGAACTGGGAAGTAAGTAGAAAAATAAATGATAGCATCTGCAAAAGCAGACAATTTTGTCTTAAATTTAAGTCTATCTTGTTTGCCTGCACTGTTATGTTCTGTTTTTGAGACAAATATTAATTTTATTTAGATACTTCTTGCTTTACCTACATTCAAAAGTGAATTCAGATCAAGATACCGGGATCTTGTAATAATTAAGTACTGGTGCATGTATGTAAGCTTTTAATAACTCCTACCCCCTTATTATAAAACGCGGACTAAAGTTAGTCCCTGGCCTTAAACTGATGCTATTTGTTAAAAGAAGGACAGTGACAGCATCAGTTTTAGATCAGGACTAACTTTAGTCCGCGTTTTATAATAAGGGGGTTAATGTTTATGAGGGGCGTCGACGTCCTGGTAGAGCCCTGCCCACCGATGTCCACTCATCATAATAGGTATCCATTATTGTGTCTAGTTTGAGATTATCTACTTCACAGATGGATGTTGCCAAGCAAAACATAGGACATAAGTGAACGCGAACATCTTTTGAATACCAAAAGACAATTCCCTCCTCACCACCAAGGCCTATTTGAAACAAAGCACAAATGTATTCAGATAAATGTCTCATAATAATAACATCCTTGTTCAACGGTATAACAAAGCTGGGACGCACCCCCACTGTGAACCGGCAAAGCGGTGACCCAGTTCTGATAACGGGTCAAGGTTTGCACAACCAGTACTATTTGACCTCTGATGCTCACCCCGTGTATAAACTTATGCCTGTGTTACAAAGATATCGGCTTAATATGGTAGGCAATATAAAACTGTACATTGTACAATGCAGTTTATTCTACTTCAGCCTTGAATTTCCATCCAAGGATGACAATATAGAGCAAATCGTTTCTCTTTTTAATGAGTGGCGAGCCTTTATTGGGTTTTAAAGGTTAAGATAGATTAGGACAATAGCATCCCCCACTCTTTTTTGCAATTTGCATCCATACTAACCTCTCTGCCTTTCTGAGACTACGATGGGGGTGCGCTACCCATACATACATTTTTTTTAATATAACGTTCAATAATAATATTAATATCAAGCACTAGCTTCAGCCCGCGACTCCGCTCGCGTGGAGGAGTTTTTAAAATGGATGCTCACTCTGAAGGTCAATTCTAACTATTGGAAGAAGATGAATAGTTTCCCATGAAGACGATAGATACATCAACATTCCAGTCCTACGATCTATGTCAGCGACTTTAGTTTTCTTACGGGTGTTTTAATTTATGAATAGTTCTAGGGAAACCCCTAACATAGCTCGGTCCATAGCGAAAACACCGATCGCCGTCATTCAAATGGCTATATGTAGTATTTAAGTAGAATAAAAAAGGTTAACCTTTTTATCAGTTCTGTGATTATCCCTTCAGTTCCTACACTACCGGTCCGGTAAGTGTTACAGAACATATAATTTTTACGGCTACAACCCTGTAAAAACTTTCAAGTCCTTTTTGAAGAACTCCATGCTGAGAAAAATCCCTCGCAGGAAGTTCATTCCACAAGCGGCAAACGAGGGAGACATGCTAGGGAATAATTCAAGTGTCAGCCGAATATTTGTACAAGACTACGCTACTTAAAAGCATCAATAATATAACATGGTATTGATAAAATAGACCATTATGTCACTAGTTGGCAACCCATTTTGGATGTAGAAGTGTCGGAAATGTTTCAAGGAGATTCGCCAGTTAGACTTTCTCCTAGGTATATTCAAATGTCATGATATGAGTTGACGTCGCGTTTTGTCCTAACATCAGCGACGAAGTTTGTTGTTTAAATATAAGACGTATACAAATTATAAATAGAGCTTATAAGCAACTAAAGGCGGTCTCCGATTTTGGGTCCAGCGTTACACGATTAAATTATTTACCAAAAAATACGTCTACTTTTTTGCTCAACCCAAAAAAATTAAGACTGAATAGCAATGGCCAAATGGAGAAAATCGTATTTTATCTCATATACTACTACATAGTGCGTTTATAAAGGGACTTTTAAACTTAGCTGTTTTTGCCACAAAGAGTCAGAATGACGTTCATCTGTGAAAGACGTTCAGGATTAAAGCGTTCGGAAATTGAAATATAAAATTCCACTCTCACCCGATTCTACCGGTGTAATACGATAGTTATAGCTAGCTTTTAACGAAAAAAAAGACTAGAAGCAAATTCATAGGGTTCTCCCAAGTCGTCTGGTAGCTAATGGTTAGAGCAGTCACCCGAATTGTAAAAAATACCGCGGCGTCGGTCCCCGACACAGGAAATGTATTTTTCTAGCATACACATTTTTCTAAATATTGTTTTTCCCCTGAATGATCAGACCTTAGATCCGAGATTCTAATTAATTAGGATGACAACGCACCTGCCATACCAAGTGATTATTTCCTTGTTAGTGCAGGTGTCTATAGGCCACGGTAACCACTTACCACCAGGTCGGCCGTCAGCTTGTTTGTCATCTAGTTGTTTATAAATAAATAAAAACAATTACGGCATGGTTTTTTCCTTTTTAGTGTTCAGAAGTCGGTTTTTATTTTTGAAATATTTTTTTTGTAATGATTACACAATACGGAAAGACATCGTTGATATTTAAACATTTGTAACTCAAAATATTCGTTGACATTTCATTTTAAAACACGATGAGGCAAAAGAAATTTTCGTGTGGGAAAGTAAATCAGGTATCAGATAACTCAGAGATATGAGATTACAATACAGCAGAGACGTGTAAAGAGTGGTTCGATTGATTGATAAAAGTGTATAGTAGTAGTACTATCATATTTCCGTTGGTATCAACTAAAGCAGGGGTCTCCAAACTACGGCCCGAGGGCCACATCCGGCCCGCGGACAGATTTTGTCCGGCCCGCGGAGAGCTAGCATACTTGAAAACTCCTTTTAGAAAACATATTTTTTCTATAAAAAATATGTTTTCTAAAAATTAAATTTAGTTTACTGAAGTATTCTAATTTAATGTTGAACAATTATTAATATGACATCTACATTGATATGGTCATGGGCTAACTACTCATAACATTGTTGTAGGCTTATTGTTATTGTTTTTGTGATAAGTTGGATAAAGAAACACAGAATTTTATTGTAATGAGTAAAGACATGTATAATATGCAGAAAATTTAACTTCAGTATATAATAACTAACAAATTATTGAAATGAATCCAACTAACATTTTAAACATTTTAAATAAAAACATAACTTATAACAAGCATACTGACATATGAAATACTAATGCGATTTATGTAATTGAGATTTTCCACTGATAATAGTTTGTAGTTGTGGACTAATTTGACTTGTACTAATTATTAAAAGAGATTTAAGATGCTCATCAGTTAATTTAGATCTGTAAACATGTTTTGTGTACTTTATTTTGGAGAAGGTCTTCTCACACAAATAAGTAGTACCAAAAACATTTGCAGCCTTACGTTGCGTACTTTTTCGGACTTTTTTTTTCATCAGTGGACTATTTCACTTTTTACCACCGGCAACAATGATAATATGGTTTTGGCCCCTGGAACTTACTGGAGTAATCAGTATGGCCCTAAGACTGGAAAGTTTGGAGACCCCTGAACTAAAGTATCAACTTTTGTTTTTTAATCCCCGACGAAAAAAGAGGGGTATTATAAGTTTCACGTGTCTGTCTGTGTATTTGTGGCATCGTAACTCCTAAAAGAATGGACCGACTTTGAATTGGGTTTTCTTTGTTTGAAAGCTGACGAAATTAGGATGGTTTATAGCTATAATTTATGAAGATCAGTTTAGGCGTTTGATGACAATCAGCTCATTTTCTACATGATAAAAGGGTTTTACTAACTTTCACAGATCCGATTGATTTGAAATTTGGTATACTGTCACTTTGGTGACATTCCCATGACATACTAACCTGGAAAGGATGTTAGATTCTTATGAAACTTACGGCAGATAGGTATAGTGTGTTTGGGCTCATAAGAATAGTCTGAATAAGATGGTGTTAGATATGTGATTATAAGGCCGGAAGTTACTAAAAATTGTAAATTTATATTTTTTTACAATAAATAAACTTTAAAAAATTTTAAACTAAAATTAAAACGGACTTCAAAAAACTGAAAAGGATAAAATAATTAAATTTAAGTAGGTATTCATCCCCTAGAAACATATTTTTGGAGTCGGTGCTTCACTTTCTATTGTTTTTGGAAACCACTTAGCACCAACTCCAAAAATATGTTTCTAGGGGATGAATACCTACTTAAATTTAATTATTTTATCCTTTTCAGTTTTTTGAAGTCGGTTTTAATTTTTGTTTAAAATTTTTTTTTCACAATTTTTAGTGGTAACCTTCTACGGTCGAAGCTAGATGGGTGACCGTCAACTTATATTGTTTTCTACTATCGTATCGTTTCACTAAAAAGTCATTTGAAAAGCAAAAATTCGCAATTTCGCATACGTAGACGACTTAATAATTTAAGTTTTTTTAAATTTAAAACCAAAGTACCCAACTGTTTTTGAAAAAAAATTTATGGGACCAAATGGCAGCTATTCCGCATCGAACAAAAAAAGAATCACGTAAATCGGATCAGTAATCTCGGCGTAATCGGTGTACATACATAGAAAAAAAAAAACATACCGGCCGAATTGAGAACCTCCTCGTTTTTGAAGTCGGTTAAAGAGTCCCTTTTTCAAGCAATTTTTGATATAAGTCTCCAATCTTTATTTTTGTTGGTGGCAGGATTTTTCTGAGTCCGCCTGGCTAGCTACCATCATCCTACCTAAGTCTGCTGCGATAACATTCACTAACAATAATAGCCTTGTGTTACGGAAGTTAGAAGTAAGATAGCCAGTTCCTCTGTGGTTGAGGAGTCCGGGTGTAGCGCTTCCATCTACGTCCTTATTATCACTTATCATCAGGTGAGATGAGGGCCAAGACCTGCCTCTTTAAGAATAGAAAAGTTCTAAAAGTTTCAATACTTTAAACGATTTTCTAAGTTATTCAGTAATGACTAAACGACCAAACTGTCCTTCATTTCATTTATTGAGTTTGCGCAACAGTGGTTAAAGCGTGTCAATTAAACTACGCTATCCCGCATCACAAAGGCACACCTGTCACTACCACTTGTATGGCTTTAAAAGAAGATAAAAAACTTTGTGCTTTGTGGGGCGAAGTGTTCCGCAGTTTTCGAGAAGCGTGAAGTAGTTATTTTTAGAGTGCTTGCAGGTTTTGATGGAAGGGTTATACCATATGTATACAGATGATGATACACTCATATATTTTATATGCATCTCTCATTGAATATTTTAGATACTACACCATATTATTATAAGATTTTGAATCAGATTAGTTTAATGGAGTAAATTTGCTACAAGACACCTTCGATCTCGATGATCGATACATAATTGAAACCAAAGAAATACGTAACACGCTCACAATACAACAATAAATAAAATTTTAATATATATTAAAAAAAAACAGTTATCCCCGGCTTTGTTAATCGTCCGTCTAACACCATCTCAGAGCCCGTTCCCACTTATCCGATCAGTCTTTTTCCTCGGTCGGTTTATATAGACGGATGTGCCAGTGGCAGTACAATTTGTATGGAGCTGTTCATTTATGATTGATCCAGGAAAAAGGACTGGTCCGAGTTATTTGACGGACGTTTTGCCACTGCGACGATCAGTCAAAACGCCCAGATCGGATAAGTGTAAATGAACGTTGCGTCAAGACTGAAAACGAGAAGATGTTGTCTTCGTTTTTTATTTCTTTTTGTCTCATTCGTCTCAAACACCACCACAATATAAGAACATCATCGTCGCCGTCCATCGCGTACGAAATACAAACGTAAACTGGCGGCGTGTCGACCGGAGATCGGATATAATGTGAACACCCACGTCCGGCGTCCGGTTTCAGGGCAAAAAGACTGATCGGATAAGTGGGAACGGGCTCTCATTGAGACAATTCTTATGACCCCAAACACGCTTTTTATTTTTGAATTGCTGTAACTTTTTGAAGAATTGAGCATCCCGCAGACTATTTGATGATACAGGATCACCTGAAGGTTAGCATGTCTTGGATGTGTGTGATCGGATGTGTGAAAATCGAAAATAGTCATCTAACGCCTGAACTGATATTCACAAATTATAGCTAAGAACCATCATGATGAAATCAGCTGTCAAATAAAAACCGAATCAGAATCGGTCCATTCGGACACAGACACACAGACAGATATGTCAAACTAATAACACCACTCTTTTTGCCGGTGGTGAAAAAGAACAACATAAAGCGAAGAATTTCGATTTTGTTAAGGCTGTAGCTTAGTTACCTATAAATTATAATAACGTAAAATAGAAAGACTAGTTGTCATAAAGGACGTGAGTGCGCCTCTCGTTCTAGGAATATATAAATATCATATTTTCTACTCTAAACATTTTCAAAATATTTTTTAACGTTTCAATAATGACAAAAAGGATTAAGGGGCTACCTCGTGCCCACTAGCGACACCAATTGATTGTTATTAATTATGGTGAATTTATAACATAATAAACAAAAACGCTTTAGAGAATTGCTAAAGAACGGTATTTGTAAGTTTTAAAGATGTATCTTGTATAAAGTGTCTAGCTATGTAACCAAATAATTTATTATTGTTAAAAGTGGCCACTTTCGGCAATAATGAAAAAATAGGTTACATGTAGAGGAATATCTTATACCGAGCACATCTCAAAAAATTACAAATACCATTCTTTAGTCATTCACTAAAGCGTTTTTGTTTATTGTGTTCTATATTCACCACAATTAATATAAATCAAGTGGTGTCGCTAGTGTCGACGAGGTATCGCCTTAAGAATTTATATTCAATGCATTAAGATCAAGTGCAGACTTTATCATTCATTTAAAGTTAAAGTTATGGTGATAGAAATAAACGAAACCAGGATTGTCGCTCCCTCATGGCGTCGTCATCTCGAGTGCCCTGGAGACTCAGAGTCAGCAGGACACTTCCCCGGAGGTGATGGCTGACGATTAGAAATCCTCCAGAGGCGAATTCACCCCTCAAAGCTTGAGGACTCACCAAGGTTCTCGCCTCCTTAAAACCCCGGTTACGCTGTGAAGGTCATCTGCGGCCAACAGCAATAGTCCGTCCAAAACAAAATAAGCGGAAGCTGAATGAATCATCAGCTTCATATTCCTTAGTATTGGAGAGAGCATAACTGTTTAGCCGTCATTAGAAACAGCAATTAATGTAACTCAAATGTAATTTCCCATGACAAATTAACAAGAAGGGAAGAAAGTACAAAATGCAATAAATAACGGTCCGAATGTTCAGAGCGAGACCGAACCATTTTAGAAAACATTCGAATCGGACTCTTCGCTGTAGTCTCTGATTCTTGGTGAGGGTTTAAAAACTTTGGTAACGCTTCAAAACTGTTGTGAAGCAAATCCGGCGTGTCTAATCTCGCCATTTGCAAACGCTCGCGCCCGTCTGACGTGGTCACTCGGCTTTTGTACGCTTAATTAGTAGAGCAAAACTTACATAAAGAGATTATTCTTTATTTTTAAAAACATCGTCGTTCAGATACAACATAATGAAGGAAGACATTATTCGCTGAGGTAGCTCTATTATTCTTTTCTTTTGTGAGCTGTATTCTCATGCTGCTCTAGAAAGAATCACTGTATCTATCTATCGCACTCTCGGCTCAATTTTTAAGGCAAAATCATATGATCTGAAAACATTCTGCTTCAGGTATAATTGACCCGTTGTTTGTAAATTGTCAAGAATACCAAACAATACGTCAAAATATTTCTCAAAATGTTATTTGTAAGCCTGTCATTGTATTTCTTGGAATTTTCGGATGTCGCAATAATAACTCACTAGATTTCACTTTCCTCAATATTTACTGTATTTGGTAGGGAGTTCATGGAACTAAATAGAGTTAAATACAACACACAAGATTCATATAGAAAAAGAAATTTACTAATTCGTTTCTTACCTACTTCCAAAACTTGGAATTCTTTGCCACACCCCCTTGTGTTCCCCCTTCCTATAACATGGATCTTATTGAGTATGAAAAGGCACCTTAAGGGTCGGCAAGGTGGAGGGTCGCCTCCACCTTTCTACCCTCCACCGTTCTAGCCGTAGAACAGTGTGTTTCAAGCTGTCATCGCATAGGGACTATTCCTTCCGCTTCACATCAGCTGGTGGTGGTCGAGTCGTTTGCCGTGCTTTGTTTAAAAAAAAAACAAAACAAGAATATAAATATTAGCTACTCTAAACGAAAATCTTTTGATCGTAAATGCATTGCATTTATTTTGTTTAAAGCAAAAAATTACCCGAATAAATCTTGGCT